>JAENPR010000094.1:0-1444921 GCA_018135685.1 Themeda triandra
CGGCCGCCGGCGGTTGGTACGCGATGCGCGCGACGACACATTGATACTGGACGTGGTCCGTGGATGGTGACGCTACGGTCAGAATCAGGATTATCGGGCAACACACAAGCGAATGAAGACAAATCCCAGAACTGAGCAGGTACACACAACCACCATTGGCTCCTCCGACAAAAGTCCTACGAGAAGGCGTCATAGAGCTGACGGTACGTGCAGCTAGCTTAGGCTAACACACCACGCATCCAGGAGTAGGTGTGGCGATCCGCGCTCGACGAAGAACACTTCCTTACTGCTTCTTTGCAATCTTTTCGTTGACCACGTGTGGTCTTCTTCTCTAGCTTGTCTCTAATGACCGGTTTTTCGTTTTCTGGTATGTCTGGTAGCTAGCTTGGCCATCGGGTCCACTTGAGTACTTTCTGACTCTGAGACTGAGTGCAGATCTACTACTCCCTCCGTCTCGGAAATAATTGTACTTCTAGGGCTGGACACGGTTACCAAGGTGAATGTAAAATTACCAAAATGCCCCTTGGAATGTCAGGTGAAAGCAAGGATAACGACAACTTGTATCAGCAACGATGCATCACGCAGCCACCAGCATCTTCTGGATGGGCCGATGGATCATTTTTTATATTTTTTGATAGGGCACGCTAGCACGGTAATGGTTGTGGTCTGTCACTAGCTCAGATGAATGTATAGCGCTGCACTGCTCTGTAGGTTCCTGCCACACAGCTGCACTTGTACGATTCAGGCAATGTGACCGATTAAACTCGGGAAAAATTTTGAACTCCAAAGGGACAAATAAACCTGAGACGGAGGGAGTACTAGGAACTTTTACCTTCCTTGTTTTTTTTTCCTCTCTTACCAAACTCATGTTGAAATAGGGTTCGCTCTCATGTTAAAAATAGTGGAAAATCTAAAACCCACATAGTGGAATAGGAAATATGAGCACACGCACAATCTGAATTTGACATAGCAACCTTTTGAGGGCAGTAAGTGTACTTGCTTTGCTTTCTCATTTGCATGTGAACGTTGGCACTCATCTAATAGCATTTTTTTTCTGAAATTTTGTTGACCCATACCGAGTCCTTGATGGCCTGGAGGCTCATATGAACTGAAACATTGCAATTATTTGTTCCCTGGAGGCTTCTACCATCAGAGAGAGGAGACTGGAGGCTCGGAAACTTCTCCCAAGTGTTAGACGCGAACAAACTCACCCCTGGCCCACGTACCAGCAAACAAACTCACCTCTACTCATAGTGCACTCCGCCACCGCGCGTGCTCCGCAACCGAGGATCGAATCCCGGCCCCGGTACGTTATTATTTTCCTTTTTACGGCTGCATGCGCAGAAATCCACTGCACCTCACAATCCCAAACCCCTTGCATCCGCCGATCCCGCCCCGATCCGCCGTCATGCTGGCCTCCCTGCTCTCCAAAGTCCCAAACCCTAGGTTTGTACTGGCTATCCTTCTGCACACGCGAGAATCTGCGCTGGGGGACCTAGGATTAGGGTCTCCTTCACATGAGTAGCGCCGATTCGAATGTGCCGTACACGTCCTCGGGCACGAGGAGGCCATCGAGGGCCTTGGTCATCGTCGGCAGCGTGGTGGGCCGCCGACACCCGTGGCATCGCTAGCAGATCGCCGAGCGCGGCTACGACGGCCTCCAGGAGCGCGAGGCCCGTGGCCGGAGGAGGAGCCGGGCCACCCCACGCAGCCACACAGCCATACCACACGCTGCCAGTCCGCCCCTCATGCCGCCTCGCCATACGGTCGCCAAGCTGCAAGGATGCACGCCGCCAGGGCAGGACGCCGCACGCGAGGGCAGTAAGTGTACTTGCTTTGCTTTCTCATTTGCATGTGAACGTTGGCACTCATCTAATAGCATTTTTTTCTGAATTTTTGTTGACCCATACCGAGTCCTTGATGGCCTGGAGGCTCATATGAACTGAAATATTGCAATTATTTGTGTTAACACGGAATTTGGTCGGGAATATGACGAGGTGGACCCGCAGACGGGAGCGAGAGAGAGGAATTCGGCAAGTGCATATGCGGTCGGCTAATTTCCATGTGTTCGGCAAATGGCCAAGCGGTCGGCAAGCTGCTTTATTTGAAGGCGGAGAAAGGAAAAAGGAAGGCGATCGAAAAGGGAAAGAGTCGTGATGATCAAGGACTCCGATTATGGATAGAGTTAGCGTGTCTTTGTCTTTCCAATTTTGGTTAGATAGTTCGTAAGTGATTAGGACTCATGTTTTGTCCAGGATATAAATATAAACCCTCGACCATTGTAATAGGGGTTCACAACCAAATCAATACAACCGGCTACGCGCCACCCTTCGAGTCCTTTAGTCGTGTCGTCGAGTTCTTCGAGAGGGCCAATCGATCCGTCGACCTCCGTAAGTCCCGCAACCTTGCTATCATGTTTAGTATCGTGCGGCGGATTTAGATGTGATGCAAGTAGTCTCATCCGTTTTGCTTAGTATCGTGCGGCGGATTTAAGCTTAATGATGGGAAGTTTTTGCTTGTGCCTTGTATCGTGCGGCGGATTAAGACATGAGTAAAGATAGTTATCGGCTCTTTTAGATTTGGCATGATCTAATAGATTCATTAAGTTATCACGTGTTGCTTGCTTTGTTTAATGTTTAATTATTTGCAACACTTTTTTGCCCAATCTAGATTGATACTCTTTCGGCTTGTTGATCTTTTTCTTTCATGCTTACCAATATCGAATAGATCAAGCTCATATAGCCGAATTAGATCGATCTAGATTGTCACGTGTTGTGGGTTCATTCACGTTATGTGTAGATAAGCCTTGAGGACCGGGTACCGTCCGCAGATGCAGGTCTTTGGGTTACTCTAGAACTAGTCATCCGGTGGACTAGAGATCGGTTTAATCCGATAGGCTCCTCTATATGTTACTTGTTTGTTCCTTCTTCATGGACCCCGATTCGGCAATCTTGCCGATACGGTTATGCTTATACATGTAGCAAGTATCTATAGATCTGTTAGATAATTATGTGCTTTTAGCTCTTTATTGCTAGATTGTATCATGCGGTGGATTGATCTAGTAGCAAGGAGTGGTGTAAATTCATAGTGAGTGGTATCATGCGGTGGATTAGCTTGCTTGAGTTTATGCTCGACGGGTTTATGAAGGCTAGACGTGCGGCGAGACTAGTTGGAGTAGCCTATGCATGTGTTGTTTAGTCGATTTATATTTATAAGTTACTTATTCTTAATTTTTAGTGCTTGATGATGCTTTAAACATGAGATGTAGTTTGATATGCTTTAATGATTTAATCTTGTTCAAACATGTCTTCATTTACCGTATTCGGCTAGTTTGTTGTTTACATCGGTTATGTTACTTTAGCCGAATGAAGCGCATCCCGTTGCGAGATAGCTTCCATAGCTATGTGTCGTCGTAAGTGGCTTCGGGGCCGTAAAGATGGAACTGTCTGGTCTCACCCAAAGCACGTTCCGGTTATGATCTTCTTGTTTTATCCCTTGTCGATTTTCAGGTCAAATCGGCACGCCACGGATTCGGACGCCGGGCACCCGATTGAAGCTAGGCTTTCCGGCTTGCTTTGTGTGTGAGACGCAGGGTGGTCACATTTTGCGTCAACACACTTTTTGGCACGCCCGGTGGGACAACTTCTCAATATAAGATGGGATCGGAAATTGACAACGATCACGTTCGAACGTGACCATGGACGAGCTGCCGCCGGAGCAACGCCGGATGGTGGAGCAAGCAATGGAACAATTTCAGCGAGAAATGTCGATGTCCTTTTCCAAGAACAAGAGTGGCGAGTGATGATCAAGCAAGCACTTTGCCACGAGTTCTTCTCGCTGTCGGTCGATCGATGTTACCGACGAGGAGGAGATGCGAGAGGGTAGTTGGAGCCATCTACAAAGCTGTAGGAGACACTATGTTGAATCACAACACGGCTTTTGGGCACCTTCCGCAAAATCATGGCTGAAACTTTTGGTCCGGCGGTTGACAAACGATTTGAAGCAAGATTTGGAGAGCTTGTTGGGCCGGTGTACTTCAACACTCGGCAATCTTCGGGGAAGTCAACTGGAGGAGAAGAGATAATCGGTACAAGCAAAGATGGAGCTATTCATGATGGAAAAGAGAAGCCTCCCGTGACCGAGCAGCAAACTCATGGTCGGGTAGCTTTTGGTGCGACAACGAGATATACCCGCATGCTCGCTTATAAGATTTCTCCAAAAGTAGCAAGCAGTTGCGAGAAGAGTGTCTATGGAGATGGGTATAGTGAATTCACGACATACGGTGCTCGGATGCTTTGCCGAATCCGGGATATAGGAGTGCATCGGGAGTGCCTTCTAGGAGACGGGGAGCAAAAGATGCAAATGATGAGCTCCTAAAGCGAGAATGGGCGATATGATGCGAGAATCAATTCGGCCACGAAACCAAAGCATCGACATATGCATACAAATCTCCTTTCCCTGAATGGTACAATAGGGTAGCTCTTCCACCAAGAGTTAAACCACCAACGGATTTGACCAAATTCTCTCGGGTCGGGATGATACCAGTACCATTGAGCATGTCGGTAGATATCGATGCAACTTGGAGAAGCTGCTTGCTGATGAAGCTTGGAGGATCAAATATTTTCCTATGTCTCGACGGCCGGCTTTCACATGGTTTGCATCGCGCCGGCCAATTCCATTGGTACATGGGCGGAATTGGAGCAAAAGTTCCATTCATACTTTTATACAGGGAACCAATGAGAAGAAGATGGTTGATCTGTGGTCTATGAGGATGAAAACTGCGAGACACCAATGGAGTATCTCCGCAGATTCGGAGAAGCAAAGAACATGTGCTATTCTCGACTATTCGATGATCGGCTTGCACAATTGGTCATTGCGGGCATCTTTGCCACATATTAGAGACAAGCTATTCGGCATGGAGTTTGAAGATCTTGGACAGCTTGCACAAAAGCGACAAAGCAATGAGCAATCAAGCCCAAGGGTTCGGAAGAGATGCTCGTTTTCGGAAGAACAAGTGCAACTGTTGATATGTATCGGGATTTACGGAGGAAGCATCGAATATGAAGATGAAGATGAAGTAGCTTCTGCCCAGAGTTGACCTGGACAAAAGAGCCTACTTTGGTCGGTCATCGATGGGTGAAGCGAGAAGGGATCTTATGATTTTGATGTCGATGCAGCGAGATAAGCTCTTTTTGTATCTGGTCCAAGAAGGACGCGTTAAGTTGCGCGGAAGGACATCCTATCGCCCTGAAGGAGTAAAGGATAAGAATGCTTGTGGATTTCATGATACAAACTCTCATCATATCAATGATTGCCGAGTGTTGAGTAAAAATTCAGAAGGCTATTCAAGATGGACACTTAAGATTTGATGGCAAGATGAAAGTAGACAAGAACCCGTTCCTCGAACATGGTCTCTTTCTCCATAGGCATGGTTGATGCCGGTGAGTCCAAGGAAAAGGGAAAGATGAGGGTTCGACATCCGAAAGAGCCAAAGAGATTGGTTACGTTGACCCTAATCGGCAAGTTACCAAGGAGGAAGTGCAACAAGCGCAGTTCAAGAATAGCCGAACGAGAGAAGGGTCAAACTTCGGATGCGGCTAAGGAAATTGCCGAATACACGCTGATCCGAAGCGCGGGGTTACAAAGCACGACACTTATTGAATAAGTGGCAATGGGAAAAGAAGATGGAGTATGATGAGGAACAAAGCGGTACATTGAGGAGGAGCGCGGAGTTCATGGCGAACGTCGGAGATATGAAGCGAAGTGCGCCAAAGGGAACAAGAAGAATACGGGGAGAGAGCAAGAGCAATCTCATTGGAATTGTTCCTTCTTCGGACTTGTTGGAATGAAGGCTTGAAATTGCGCCGGAAACAATTGCCCGAATGCGGTGATCAATATTCGGAGTACGAGCAATCTCGAGTCAACCGCCGTCCGTTCATGATAGACTTGGGATGAAAGTTCCGGGAGAACGATCGGCGCCTAAAAATAAAACGGTTTTTGATGGATATCGGAGGAAAAGATTTGCGAGACCAAACATGGGCTCACGAAGTGTCCATACTACGGAAGAGAGCTCCTACGATGGCAAAAAGGTCAATGGTGCCCTCCCGGTGCGGAAAAGCCGAAGAGAAGAGTTCGGCGTTTGAGAAATCAAGAGATGAAGCGGGAAATAGCCGAAAAGAAGCCGGTATGGCGTCCTAAGAAAAAGGATGGTAGACGGGGCCCATCGGCTAATACTAACATGGTGTTCTTCATTCCATTAGAGTTTAAAGCTCCTGAAGACCAAGAAGTGCAAGATGAGGTATATTCAGATTTTGATGAGGCTGAATGCCGAGACCCGATGGCTCAACTTGTGTTGACTCGGCAAGCAATCTTTGATAAGCCGTTAAAAATCGTCATCGAAACCATTGTACTTGAAGGGATATGTCAATGGCAAGCCTTTAACTAAGATGCTTGTTGATGGAGGGGCTGCTATCAATATTATGCCCTATGCTACTTTCGGGAAACTTGGTATGACAAATGAAGATTTCTTCTGCAGATCGACATGATCCTTAGAGATTTTGCGGCAATGCTTCGATACTCGTGGAGCAAGTACATGTGGAGCGATGATTGGATCCAAGACCTTGATCACTACCTTCTTTGTCATTGATGGCAAGGGGGCATATAGCATGCTTTCGGGAAGGGATTGGATCCATGCTAATTCTTGTATACCCTCAACTATGCATCAAATCCTTATTCGGTGGGTAGGAGATGATGTAGAAGTTGTTCAGCCGATGATTCGGTGAGTGTTGCCACTTCGAGGCGCTTATTGGGAGTATGATGGACTAGATTGCCTTTCGGGTAAGGTATGGAAAGAAGGTCTGTCAATGTGTTCGACAGGGATCAACAAACCCGATCCAAGCGTCGGCTCGACAAGTAACTTTTAATGGGCAATCCAATCGATGGCAACAAAGGCAAACTGGGTCGTGGTTTCATGTCGGCCGACAAATTAGAAGAAATCAATGTTGGTGATAGCACAAAGTCAAGGCCGATGTATATCGGTGCAAATTTAGACCCAGAATATAAATTGAAGTTAATAGAGTTCTTTGAATGAGTTCAAAGATTGTTTTGCTTGGGATTACACGAGAGATGCCTGGGTTGGATCGATCAATTGTTGAGCATAAGTTGCCTATAAAACCTGGATTTCGTCCTTTCAAACAACCTCCACGGAAAATCTATAAAGAGGAGGTATTGGCCGATGTAAAGAAAGAGATTGAGAGATTAATTGAAGCAAACTTTATTCGGCCATGCGGGTATGCGAGAATGGATTTCAAATATAGTACCTGTCTACAAGAAGAATGGAAAGATGAGGGTATGCATAGATTTCAGAGATCTCAACAAAGCTACTCCAATGGATGGATACCCAATGCCGGTTGCCGATTTATTAGTGGATGCAGCAGCGGAGGTTATGAAGTTATCGGTTTATGGATGGCAATCGGCTACAATCAGATTTTCATGGCGGTTGAAGATATTGCAAAGGCGCATTCGAGATGTCCTGGTCACATTGGATTGTTTGAGTGGATAGTGATGACATTTGGATTGAAGAATGCTGGTGCAACTTATCGAGAGCCATGAACTATATCTTTCATGAGTTAATCGGCAAGATTGTAGAAATTTATATTGATGATGTAGTAGTCAAATCCGGAGACCATGAAGGACATTTAGCCGATTTAAGAAAGACTTTGGAGTGCACAAGGAGACATGGCTTAAAGATGAATCCAAACAAGTGTGCTTTTGGAGTCTCGGTTTGGTGAGTTTTTAGGGTTCTTGATCCACAAAGGAGGGATAGAAGTTGGAAAAAGAGCATGGAAGCAATAGACAAAGTTGTGCCCCCAACTAACCTTACGGAATTGCAATCATTCTTTGGGTAAGGTCAATTTCGTGAGAAGATTCATATCCAATTTATCGAAAGAGTGTTGCCTTTCTCTCCATTGTTGAAGCTCAAGAAAGATCAGAAATTTATGCAGGGTGACATACGGCAAAAGGCTTTTGATGAAATCAAGCAATATATGAAGGCACCGCCAAGTGTTGGTACCTCCACAACTTGAGAAGCCTTTCAAGGCGTATGTGGCGGCCGATAGCCTAACAATAGGATCGGCCCTTATGCAAGAGTTTGATGGAAAAGAGAGTAATAGCTTACCTTAGCCGAAAACTGTTAGATCTGAAACAAGGTATTCGGCTATAGAAAAGCTCTGTTTGTGTGTTTATTACTCATGCACCAAATTTCGGCACTATTTGTTAAATGCCGAATGTGTGGTTATATCTAGTTTTGATGTAATTAAACACATGTTGTCAATGCCGATTTTAAGTGGGAGAATCGGCAAATGGGTATTAGCACTATTGTCGTAGTTTAATTTAAAGTATGAGTCGGCAAAAGCAAAGTGAAAGGACGAGGCAATTGCCGATTTTATTACTCAACATCGTGATTTATCGTTGATATGATTAACATTGCCCCATGGGCATTATTTTTTGATGGATCATCATGTGACAAAGGTGGTGGTCTTTGGTATTCTTTTGATATCCCCACGTGGAAAGATATTTGAGTTTGCTTTTTCAATTGAATATCCTGTCACTAACAACCAAGCGAGTATGAGGCTTTGCTTAGAGGGCTTAATTTGTTGGTAGAACCGAAGGCATTCTTTGTTGAGGTATTTGGTGATTCGAATTGGTAATCAATCGGTTGACGAGGACAATATGAATGCAAAAATGATGTCCGCAAGGGTACCATGAACAATGTAGGGAACTTAGAAAAGTTTTCGTAGTTACTTTGCATCATATACCCGAGAGAGCAC
Source organism: Themeda triandra (assembly GCA_018135685.1). Taxonomy (NCBI): domain Eukaryota; kingdom Viridiplantae; phylum Streptophyta; class Magnoliopsida; order Poales; family Poaceae; genus Themeda; species Themeda triandra. The sequence goes on from JAENPR010000094.1 coordinate 8,829, forward strand.
AATGGAGAAGCAAATAAATTAGCTCAAGTACATACGGATATCGGGAAAATCATGAAGTCTATACAGAGAAGAAGATGTTTTCAATTCGATCGGATAAGTAATGGTGGAAAAGTGACATTATCAACTATCGAAAGATCCATCTCAAAGAGTTTCCGGAGGCTCGGGTATAAGGCATTTAAATTTGTGCTTCTTGATGATCGGTTGTACCACAAGTCTATAGATGGAGTGTTGCTCAAATGCTTGAGCCAAGAAGAAGCTAAGAAGATTATGTTTGAAGTCCATGAAGGAGCTTGTGGTGCACATCGGTCGGCTTACCGAATGAAATGGATAATAAGGAGGACGGGGTACTTTTGGCCGACTATGTTGGAGGATTGCTTTGAATATTACAAAGGGTGTCGAGATTGTCGGATATTTGGTAATGTTCGGAGAGCACTGCATCTGTTACCGAATCCGATAATTAAACCTTGGCCGTTCGGAGGATGGGGTATAGATTTAATTGGACAGATCAATCCTCCATCTAGCAAAGGACACAAGTTTGTGTTGCTAGCAACAGATTATTTCACCAAGTGGGTTGAAGCTATCCCTTTGAAAAAGGTCACATCGAAAATATGATCAATTTTGTCAAGGAACATATAATTCATAGGTTTGGGATTCCTGAGACCATTACAACCGATCGGGGACTCGGTTCACTTCTTGAGTTTTGTGATTTTGCCGAAAACATGGGGATAAGGTTTGTATAATTCTTCTCCTTATTATGCACAAGCCAATGGCCAAGCGAGGCGTCAAATAAGATCATGATCAAGATTATTCGAAGAAAATCGATGAGAAGCCAAGGAGATGGCACTTGGTCCTTAATGAAGCATTGTGGGCTTACCGAATGGCTTGCCATGGGTCCACACAAGCATCTCCATATGAGTTGGTTTATGGACATAATCTTTGTGATGCCTTGGGAGTTGCAATCGGGATCAAGGAGAGTTGAGTTACAAAAGGACTGACGAGGAAAAAGATTATAAGGATCGATGATGGATGAGTTAGAAGATTTGCATTTGATTCGTCTTAAGGCCTTGGAGAATATTGAGAAGAATAAAATACGTGTTGCCAAGTACTACAACAAGAGAGTTAAAATTAAGCAATTTGCGAAGGAGAATTGGTTTGGAAAACAATATTGCCAATTGGTACCAAAGACAGAATATTCGGCAAGTGGTCTCCGAATTGGGAAGGACCTTTTCGGGTTGTCGGTTGTGCACCGGCAATGCGTATATATTAAAAACGCTGTTTGGAGAAGAACTTACTAGAGCCATCAATGGCAGATACCTTAAGAAGTTTTATCCAAGTATCGAAGTTGGATCTTAATTGTGATTATGACATAAGCGTGGTATAGCCGATTGAATAAAATCGCCTTCGGCAAGCGAAGGAAAGAAGTTGGAAAGAAGTAACCGATAATATTATCGCCTCTAGTGGAAAGATAGCCGATATCGTGTGTATCGTCTTCGAACAAAAATAGCCGATACGGTTGTATCGCCTTTAGTCGATTTTTAAAAGTATAAGTGAGCAGTTTGATCTTATCTCTCATTTGATAGGTTTATCGGGAGAAGATAAAGGGAATTGAAGTACTACGCTACAAACCGTCAAGTCATGGAACAGGACCGAGATCTAATCGGCTAAAATGATGTCATGCGATTCGGGAGTTTTCGTTTGGGAAGAGCGTTGCGATCGAGTTCTAGCTAAGGGAAAATTTGCAAAGAAGCAAATACAACGAGACGAATGTCATCACGGACAAGCAAGAACAAGAAGAGGACCAACATTCTTCATTAAAATTTTATTTACAACCCGCGCCAATCCTAGTACAAGCTACTCCTCTTCTTCGTTGAAGAGCTTGTTGAGGACAGACTCGGGGTTGGTGGCGTTGGCCATGGCGTCGGCGTGGGCGTCGTAACCCGCCCGGGAGGCCCTCGATGTCGTCGACTTCGTGAGGGAGCCCGCCGCGGAAGCCGGTCGGCATCGGAGCGTAGTCGTCCCGGTCCGGGGACGACATCCCCGCCGCCGAGGAGGTGCCGAGGCGCACGCCATGAAGGGCAACTGGTCGCCGACCGAGGCACCGCCTCGAGGCGCTCCACCAGCGTCGCCCCTTGGGCGTTCACGTGGTTGGCCGCCGCCATCGCCGCCACCTTCAAGCGGTCTAGCTCCGCGGTGAGGTCTGCAAAAAAAAAAAAAATAAGATTAATCAATGAGCGAGATGAATCGGAAGGAACATGGGTTGAAGGCAATTGGCGAAAAGTGAATGCGGTGATGGCCTCGCTCATCCGCGGCGTTGTCCTCCAAATCCAGTGAGCGATCCCGAACTTCTTGGTTTCTTCACCAAGAAGCTCCATCGCCTCATCCCGCTTCGCTTGGCCGATACGCGGCGGCGTCGTAACGGCCGTACGGAGGGATCTCCTCGTCGTTCCTCTCCCATATAGGAACTGAAGCCGACCCCGATGAAGCCGGCGAAGCCGGTGCGGAGAAGGAGCGAGGAGCCGGGCTGGAAGCGGAGCCCGCGCGGGCGAGGCGTCGAAACGCCGCCCGGCGCGCCGAAGCGCCATTGGCCGGTGCTGATCCTCGCCGTCCTACAAACGAGGTACCGTCAAGATCGGCTAATTTAGAAAAAACACGAGACAAGATGGGGAGATCGTTTCTTCTTTGCGAGACGGCGACCACCACGGCTGCTTCCCTCCGCCGCGTCCACCACGGGAGCGGGAGCGGAAGCGGAAGAGGGAGCGTGGGTGCCGGCCCGGCGACCCGCCTCCGGACATTGGCGATGTAGTCGCGGTGTTCCCTGATAGCCACGAAACGGATCAAGAAGATAAGCAACCGCAAAGGGGGCGAGGTTCGAGATCGGGTAAAGACTATCGAATAGCACAACTCAAGGGATTGGAGATCTCACCGCCGGCGCCGGTTCTTGCTACCCTCCGCCTCGTCCCGGGCGGGGACGCTTATTACGATCTCCGCCGCTCGCCATTGGTGATGGTGGGGGTTTTTGGGCTTGAAGGCAAGGAGGAAGTGGAAGAGATTGAAGAAGATAGCAAAGCTTGCTTGTGTTTGATGTGATGATGGTGGGAGCCGACTGGTCCTATTTATGAACGTGGGAGCCGTGGAGGCTGTGGGAAAGCCAAGCGACGAGTAGGGTTTCCACGTTTATGGGCCGATGTTGAGTTGGGCCGAGCCCATTACTACCGGCGATTCGGTTACCATACGCTCGGTCGGCTAAATAGGCGATGAAAGTTATTCGGCTAAAGTGAACGCTTGAAGCGGCAATAGTTACGTTCGGGCGATATACGCGTCTATGAGTACGGTTGTAATTGGAAGAGCCGAATGGTAACGAAAGGAGAGAAAAAAGATAAAGATTATCTACTTTTCAAGAGAAAAGAAATTGTTTTCAAGTATGACAAGGCCAAGCCTAAGAGTCTACATCTTCAAGTACAAGCCAAGCATCTATACATTTAAGAAAGAATTGATAACGGCAAGAGCATCAATCTTGATTCGGTTGGCCTCATCAAGAGCTTTTTGGTCCTCTTCTTGAGAATCTTGGATATTGGACGGTTGCTTTTGATTTGCGCGTCTCCTTAATGACCGATTGTATTTTGGATTTAGCCGAATCAAGAGATGGCAGATTTGCGAGCTTAGTTTCATGAGACTGAATATTGGCATTCGGTTGAGCCAATTGAGCTTCAAGTTTGGCTTTTTCTTCTCTCATGACTGCACGGCTCTGGTTCTAAGGTGCTCAAGAGATGCTCGTTGACTTGATGCTAGAATAGAGCTCCTTGGCCTCTTTGTTCCTTGGCCATTTTTCTTTTCTCGAGATCAACTTTGGTGGACATATTCTTGTGTGCTCTCTTGATAGCGGCAAAATGATCATCAAGGTGTGATAAAGCGTCTATGGCGGCCTTGAGATTGGAAGGAAGCTCTTGATCAATAAGCTCGCTATTTCCCTTATTTTGTCGAGTCTTGGGCCAAAGCAACAATATCCTTTTCGAAATGAGATTATATCCTTTAGCTTGGCTTGACTCTCTCGATAACAATGGCTGGTTGGAAGAAACTTCATCGTCTTTGTCCCCAAGCATACTCTTCACGATAAGGGAAAAGTGGCTTGAGGGTGAGCAAAAGGTGTCTGTTGATGAACAAGGAAGGTAATTTAACCGAATGACTCGGTTGGAAGTAAAAATAATCAAGTGGAGTAAAATAATACCTCCTCGGCAAAAGCACGATCAATGGCATCTGGGTAGCATCAAGACTCGAGTGACTAGTGCGTTCTTTGCTTGGAGATAGCGGTGTCATGGCTTGTTGATGCATCTTGGATTGCCGAAGGAGTTAAACATGTAATCTGGTGAGAGAGATTTTTCTCTGTTACTTCTCCCGATCACTTTGTTTGTTCATCAACCCGATGAGAGGGAATTTTTCGCTATATCTCCTTGTTCACCTACTTGATCGTCTCGCTCGATGCATATCAAGATCATTGGTGAGCTCATTGTTTGCTTGACCAATGGAGGCTCCAGGAGAGTTGTCCAAGATCACTACCCTATCGGGACTTTGAGGGTTGGCTCGCACATGTTGAAAGAAAGTGATAAGTGCAAAACACACTTGCAGATGGAAAATAAAGGATAAAAAACATTCATACACGAGGGAGTGGTTTAGCTTTCTTAGATCTTGTTTTCTTGGGAATTGCGGTGTCCTTGATAGGGGAGGAAGAAGTTTTTCTTTTGAGATCTTTCGGGAGCACCGTATCGTCGGCAGTATCTTGTTGAACCTTTGTCGGACTTGGAGCATCATGCCCCAAAGCGACAACGGGGCCGGGTTGCCAATATTGAACCTCGGAGGACTTGGAGGAGCAATGTCTGTTCAAAGGAGATGTTTTAGAAACGAACGCAGAGATATGAAGTAAAAGGTGGCTGTGAGTGTGTACCTCATCATCGAGAAGAAAATGAAGGCATCAAGACTTGGCATAAAGGGTGAACTTGTGCTCGAAGATATGAGAATGCCATTCTTGCCACCGAGGTTGAAGGAAGAATGAGTAGCTTCAATTATCACCGGAGGATTGGGCTCATATGTTGGAAGCTTGCATCCAATATTGAAGACTTTGTTGGCCTCGGTTATATTCAGCGGTGTCTCCTGGGTTTGATGATGCTCGAGAAATATGGCCTTGGGGGCGGTGACCAAGTCAAACTGTCGGCAACCATGTTTGGATTATAAAATTCATAAGTTGAGCTTATCAACCGACCATGGTGAAATTCTGCTGGCGAGCACGGGGCTTGATGAAAGCATTGAAAATGTCCCCTGGAATCATCATCTATGCAGCCCAACTCATTGAATCGCAAGGGAGAGTTAAATTTTCATTCTCCCCGTAGGGAAACCAGATCATGTGGTTGAATCCCTTGTAGAAGATCTTGAAAAGATGACCCAGGTCTAAGTCAATAATGATTGAAGATGCAGCCTCTCCATATGTCGACAAGATTTGTATGGGGTCTTCACCTTCAAGCATAATTGATTGAAGGAAAGTTCAGATTGTGGAGATCTACAGAGACAATCGATGCATGTATAGTTGCAACCACATCCGGAGAAGCCACCATGGTCCATTGACACGGAGATTTCGCCCGATTCCTCATGCGGGACGATGTCTGGTGCATCATGTGGTAGAAAGCTCCCCCAGATATTTGCCTAAAGGAATCGGCTTGCACGTAGCCAATTCTTCAGCCATCACTATGTGATTCAGAGTGGGCTCATTGGACTTGCCACAGAAAATGAATCTGCATAACCACATGTTCATGAATGCCCTATACTCTTTATCAGACACAGGGCCGGTTGAAGCATAAGCCTGGACATACTTGGCCCAGCCTCCTCCTCTGATTTGAGCGCTTGATACGTGATTTGGTGCTTTTGTATTTGAATGGGTATGTTGGCTTGGTAATGTTTAAACCAGTCATCATAAAAATGTACGAGAGAGTGATCGACATTGGGCCATGACCGAAGATGAACGCATTGATGGCGTCGGACCGAAGTGGGAAGCGGCTATCGGGAGGAGTCGTTCCTAGGCATTTCGGCTAAAGAAAGCTCCGGACAATGCTGAATATCTTGGGATTCCCAAAAATCACTGCTCTGGACTGCATCCTACGGTACCAATCACGCCATCCTGTGATTGAAGGAAGGGGCCATGTTTTGAAAGTATTCGGCCATCTTGTTTGGGGGAAAAATCCTAGACTTAAAGGGGATCCTCGGGGTTTCCTTTTCAATAAATTCCCTTGGATTGGGGTCTCCCCGCGGACCAAGAAAAATGATCCAGGACACGCAAGATTGGAGATCAAGATCTCATTCTTCATTTCCTTTAAGAAGAAATTGAAGCAAATGGATCAAAAGGTGCATCTGGAAATTGATTCAGAAAGAATTGCCGAATGGGTAAAGCAAGTAGGGTTACCTCTAGAAACTCCTCTTGAGTTCCGTCGCCATGATGGAGCTGGTTGAAGTCTCGTCGCCATTGAAGTCAACAACGAGCGCAAATCTCAAATGGCGGCTGCGGGTGTTGGCGGTCTTGACCTAGATGAAAGGCGGCGACGAGTCAATTTCGAAATAAAATCCTTTTATCTCGAAATTGAGGGGGCATGTGTTAACACCGAGAATTTGGTCGGGAATATGACGGGTGGACCCGCAGACGGCGAGAGAGAGGAATTCGGCAAGTGCATATGCGGTCGGCTAATTTCCATGTGTTCGGCAAATGGCCAAGCGGTCGGCAAGCTGCTTTATTTGAAGGCGGAGAAAGGAAAAAGGAAGGCGATCGAAAAGGGAAAGAGTCGTGATGATCAAGGACTCCGATTATGGATAGAGTTAGCGTGTCTTTGTCTTTCCAATTTTGGTTAGATAGTTCGTAAGTGATTAGGACTCATGTTTTGTCCAGGATATAAATATAAACCCTCGACCATTGTAATAGGGGTTCACAACCAAATCAATACAACCGGCTACGCGCCACCCTTCGAGTCCTTTAGTCGTGTCGCCGAGTTCTTCGAGAGGGCCAATCGATCCGTCGACCTCCGTAAGTCCCGGCAACCTTGCTATCATGTTTAGTATCGTGCAGCGGATTTAGATGTGATGCAAGTAGTCTCATCCGTTTTGCTTAGTATCGTGCGGCGGATTTAAGCTTAATGATGGGAAGTTTTTGCTTGTGCCTTGTATCGTGCGGCGGATTAAGACATGAGTAAAGATAGTTATCGGCTCTTTTAGATTTGGCATGATCTAATAGATTCATTAAGTTATCACGTGTTGCTTGCTTTGTTTAATGTTTAATTATTTGCAACACTTTTTTGCCCAATCTAGATTGATACTCTTTCGGCTTGTTGATCTTTTTCTTTCATGCTTACCAATATCGAATAGATCAAGCTCATATAGCCGAATTAGATCGATCTAGATTGTCACGTGTTGTGGGTTCATTCACGTTATGTGTAGATAAGCCTTGACGGGACCGGTACCGTGCGGCGGATGCGGGTCTTTGGGTTACTCTAGAACTAGTCATCCGGTGGACTAGAGATCGGTTTAATCTCGATAGGCTCCTCTATATGTTACTTGTTTGTTCCTTCTTCATGGACCCCGATTCGGCAATCTTGCCGATACGGTTATGCTTATACATGTAGCAAGTATCTATAGATCTGTTAGATAATTATGTGCTTTTAGCTCTTTATTGCTAGATTGTATCATGCGGTGGATTGATCTAGTAGCAAGGAGTGGTGTAAATTCATAGTGAGTGGTATCATGCGGTGGATTAGCTTGCTTGAGTTTATGCTCGACGGGTTTATGAAGGCTAGACGTGCGGCGGACTAGTTGGAGTAGCCTATGCATGTGTTGTTTAGTCGATTTATATTTATAAGTTACTTATTCTTAATTTTTAGTGCTTGATGATGCTTTAAACATGAGATGTAGTTTGATATGCTTTAATGATTTAATCTTGTTCAAACATGTCTTCATTTACCGTATTCGGCTAGTTTGTTGTTTACATCGGTTATGTTACTTTAGCCGAATGAAGCGCATCTGTTGCGAGATAGCTTCCATAGCTATGTGTCGTCGTAAGTGGCTTCGGGCCGTAAAGATGGAAGCTGTCTGGTCTCACCCAAGCACGTTCCAGTTATGATCTTCTTGTTTTATCCCTTGTCGATTTTCGAGGTCAAATCGGCGGCACGCCACGGATTCGACGCCGGGCACCCGATTGAAGCTAGGCTTTCCGGCTTGCTGTGTGTGAGACGCAGGGTGGTCACATTTTGCGTCAACAATTTGTTCCCTGCAGGCTTCTACCATCAGAGAGAGGAGACTGGAGGCTCGGAAAACTTCTCCCAAGAGTTAGACGCGAACAAACTCACCCTTGGCCCACGTACCAGCAAACAAACTCAACTCTACTCATAGCGCACTCCGCCACCGCGCGTGCTCCGCAACCGAGGATCGAATCCCGGCCCCGGTACGTTATTATTTTCCTTTTTACGGCTGCATGCGCAGAAATCCACTGCACCTCACAATCCCAAACCCCTCGCATCCGCCGATCCCGCCCCGATCCGCCGTCATGCTGGCCGCCCTGCTCCCCAAAGTCCCAAACCCTAGGTTTGTACTGGCTATCCTTCTGCACACGCGAGAATCTGCGCTGGGGGACCTAGGATTAGGGTCTCCTTCACACGAGTAGCGCCGATTCGAATGTGTCGTACACGTCCTCGGGCACGAGGAGGCCATCGAGGGCCTTGGTCGTCGTCGGTAGCGTGGTGGGCCGCCGACACCCGTGGCATCGCCAGCAGATCGCCGAGCGCGGCTACGACAGCCTCCAGGAGTGCGAGGCCCGTGGCCGGAGGAGGAGCCGGGCCACCCCACGCAGCCACGCAGCCATACCACACGCTGCCAGTCCGCCCCTCATGCCGCCTCGCCATACGGTCGCCAAGCTGCAAGGATGCACGCCGCCAGGGCAGGACGCCGCACGCGAGGGCAGTAAGTGTACTTGCTTTGCTTTCTCATTTGCATGTGAACGTTGGCACTCATCTAATAGCATTTTTTTCTGAATTTTTGTTGACCCATACCGAGTCCTCGATGGCCTGGAGGCTCATATGAACTGAAACATTGCAATTATTTGTTCCCTGGAGGCTTCTACCATCAGAGAGAGGAGACTGGAGGCTCGGAAAACTTCTCCCAAGAGTTAGACGCGAACAAACTCACCCCTGGCCCATGTACCAGCAAACAAACTCACCTCTACTCATAGCGCACTCCGCCACCGCGCGTGCTCCGCAACCGAGGATCGAATCCCGGCCCCGGTACGTTATTATTTTCCTTTTTACGGCTGCATGCGCAGAAATCCACTGCACCTCACAATCCCAAACCCCTCGCATCCACCGATCCCGCCCCGATCCGCCGTCATGCTGGCCTCCCCGCTCCCCAAAGTCCCAAACCCTAGGTTTGTACTGGCTATCCTCCTGCACACGCGAATATCTGCGTTGGGGGACCTAGGATTAGGGTCTCCTTCACACGAGTAGCGCTAATTCGAATGTGCCGTACACGTCCTCGGGCATGAGGAGGCCATCGAGGGCCTTGGTCATCGTCTGCGGCGTGGTGGGCTGCTACACCCGTGGCATCGCCAGCAAATCGCTGAGCGCGGCTACGACGGCCTCCAGGAGCGCGAGGCCCGTGGCCGGAGGTGGAGCCGGGCCACCCCACGCCGCCACGCAACCATACCACACGCTGCCAGTCCGCCCCTCATGCCGCCTCGCCATACGGTCGCCAAGCTGCAAGGATGCACGCCGCCAGGGCAGGACGCCACACGCGAGGGCAGTAAGTGTACTTGCTTTGCTTTCTCATTTGCATGTGAATGTTGGCACTCATCTAATAGCATTTTTTATTTCTGAATTTTTGTTGACCCATACCGAGTCCTTGATGGCCTGGAGGCTCATATGAACTGAAACATTGCAATTATTTGTTCCCTGCAGGCTTCTACCATCAGAGAGAGGGGACTGGAGGCTCGGAAAACTTCTCCCAATAGTTAGACGTGAACAAACTCACCCCTGGCCCACGTACCCGCAAACAAACTCACCTCTACTCACAGCGCACTCTGCCATCGCGCGTGCTCCGCAACCGAGGATCGAATCCTGGCCCCAGTACGTTATTATTTTCCTTTTTACGGCTGCATGCGCGTAGAAATCCACTGCACCTCACAATCCCAAACCCCTCGCATTTGTCGATCCTGCCCCGATCAGCCGTCATGCTGGCCTCCCCGCTCCCCAAAGTCCCAAACCCTAGTTTTGTACTGGCTATCCTTCTGCACACGCGAGAATCTGCGCTGGGGGACCTAGGATTAGGGTCCGATTCGAATGTTCCGTACACGTCCTCGGGCACGAGGAGGCCATCGAGGGCCTTGGTCATCGTCGGCGGCGTGGTGCGCCGCCGACACCCGTGGCATCGCCAGCAGATCGTCGAGCGCCATGGTGCAGTAGCCTCCAGGCTTGGAGTCAGCGAAGAAGCACAGCCCATTGAACTTGTTCTCGACCTTCTGCTCGGCCTCATCATCACTTGGGGGTGAGCCGCTATCGGAGTCATCATCGAGGTCGCTGAGCGACGCGAGGAAGGCTCGCTGCTTCGCCTCTTGCTTCTCCAGGAACTTCTTCTTGACAGCCTCCTTGTTGAATCCTCCCTTGTACTTGTACTTGTACTTGTGGGAAGAGGACTCGTGCTTGTCCTTGCGCTTGCCGTGGTCGTTCTTGTTGTAGGAGTTCTTGTCGGCCTTGGGACAGCTGGCAATGTAGTGGTCGGGATCTCCACACCCGAAGCAACCTGGCTTGGTGATGCCACGCCGGCGATTCAAATGGTTGTTGTGAAACCGTGAGAAGCGGCTAATCACCAAGGCGAGCTCGTCGTCCCCAAGAGCCTCCATCTGCTCCTCTGTAGCTGAGACAAGAGAAGACAGGGCAAACGACAGCTGTGAAGGGTTAGCCAAAGAACTTGAACTTCCTGTACCTGAGACCAAAGCCATGGTAGGGGCAGACAGATTCCTGATCCTCGCCTGCGTCTGGTGGTCAATCTCGGTGGACTTGAGCTTGCTGAATAGCTCATCCACAGTGAGAGTCTCATAGCTGGGCGAGTCGATGATCAGCGAGACCTTCACTTCCCAAACCCTCCGATCAAGAGCATATAGAAGCTTAAGAGTTGTCTGATGATCATCATAGGGCATCTGAGGGTTGTTTGCCCTCATCTTGTTCACGATGGTTTGGAAGCGAGTGAACAAAAAATCAATAAATTCACCATCGTTTTGAACAAAGTTCTCATACTCTCGCTTGTGCGTCTCATAGAGTCTGGTCTTTACATGGGCAGTACCCTCATGATAGCTCTACAGTCTAGACCAGATCTCTCGAGCAGTAGGACAATCAGAAACACGCTCAAATTTCTCCATAGAAAGAGCAGAAAACAAGATAGTTCTGGCAGTATTATTCGCCTTATGTTGTTCGATCTGCACAGAAGTAACACGGGCAGGAAGGACCACATATTCTGTGTTCTTGTAGATCTCCCACACATGCGTATCAACCCCTTGGAGATGCACCGACATGCGTATCTTCCAATAGGGGTAGTTCTTGCCATCGAAGTGTGGTGGCTTGCCAAGCCCACGGTTCTCCATAATGTCGCCTTCGGGGATCACGGACCGATTAAGGTGAAGTGATCCTTAACCGGCTCTGATACCAATTGAAGGACCAGTAACGGTGACCAGAGGGGGGATGAATGGGAGCCTCAAAAATTTCTTTCGAAACTTTCACATCCTAGGCCCAAACAATCAACCCCAAAATGCGACGCTCAGATCGTAGTGATGACGACCCTAGTAAGAGGGTGGATGTTCCCTAGGAACACAGCGGATCACTACTCAAGTTGCGGAAGAAGCAGAAAGACAATCGGAGCACAAGCGATCGCAAAGCGGAGAAAGCTGCACTGTCAGTTCATCAGCGGACTGTCCGAGTTCTCTGTCTGGACTGTCTGGGTCGGACTGTCCGCGAGTATGGTTCGGACTGTCCGCAGTTGAACTTCCAGGAAACACACTTCTCAGAACAGCTGCTGAACGAACACCAGGACTTGCCCGTCGGACTGTCCACGCGTGGGGGCCGGACTGTCCGTCTATAATTCCGTACCGGCGTCGAACAAGCACTGAGAAACACGACGAAGAACCCGGACTGTCCGCGTCACACGGCCGGACTGTCCGCGGGTCAAAAGACAGGAAACGAACTTCTCAGAACAGATTCTGTACTGAAGGAGCAGGACAACGTCGGACTGTCTGAGCTGGGAGGCCGGACTGTCCGCAGGTCAGTGTCCGAGAAATGAACAGAAAGGTGAGAGCTTGGTACTGTCCTGGAGGTTACACGTCGGATTGTCCGCGCTATAGGGCCAGACTGTCCGCGAGTCACCTCAACAGAAAGTTCACGAAAGCCACTGTCTCAGTCCTTCCGGATGTCGGACTGTCCGCGCATAGAGGCCGGACTGTCCGCGGTTGCAAATATGGCCACGTCAGCCAAGAGAATGAATCGACTCCTCAAGAACACAAGGGCCAGACAGTCCGCGAGTCTGGGCCGGACTGTCCGCGACCCCAGAAACTGAATCGCCCGAAAATCGCCTCCTCCAAGATTCGTCCCAAACTTTCTGAAATCGAAACCTCTTGCAACCAAATTTAGGAATGTTGTTGCTTATGCAGAGGAGAGCCTATCTTCAAAAGATCATTGGCCAATTCGAAGTGAGGAGGAAGAAATCAAGAAGGGGGTGAGGAAAAGGCGTTCTTTGGCAACCGAAAACCAAATCGCAGGGTTCTTTGATCTCAAGAGGAACTAGCAAGATTCCTTCGGTGGAAACATCACTCTTGTGTCATAGATCGATCCAACGCAAGAAGAATGGATCAAATCGGTCTAGAAATGGAGAAATCACGCGAAGAACAAAGAGGCCCAAAAGTCAACTCGGGAAGAACACAAAATCCATCACAGAGACACATGCACAGATGATCTTCTCATAAAGGAAATAGCTGAGACTCAGTGCTCAGCTTGCCATACATGCTGTTTCGAGTACAAATCAAAGATTTGCAGACCTCTCTCTCACAGCAGCTAGAGGAAGGGAAAAACCTAAAGGAAAAATGGAAATAGCAGAGGTAAGGGGAAGGAGAACCCTCATCCCTTATTTATGGAGGGGGCAAGTCTATTTTACATTCCTTCTTTGCCCTTGGATACATGAAGAGCCACACCACTTAGCCAGGGGCATAAGGGTCCAACTCAGGCTTCACTTGATCCGACGGCCACCGCGCCTTCTCACCAGTAGCCTTGCTTCCAAGCAATCTCCCCGATGCCGCCACGTGTCGTCCGTCCGCACCGGGACCTCCACCCCCGGTTTTGAGGCGCAAACTAGGGAAACCCGCCACCGATGGTTTTGAGGCGAAACCACCAAACCCTCCGCGAGTAGCATAGCCCGTACTCGTCCCCCGACGTGTACACTTGCGCTCGTCGATGTCCCAGCAGTCAGCCACCACGGCTGGCCACCCAGTCCTCAGGTCCCTCGATCCAAGCCTCACGTCCGCCCTTCACCGACCGTCGACCACCGTCTCCGAGCTCGACACCTGCAGACAACACAAGCCAAGAGACACCATTGTTCGAATCCGCGTGCCATCGGTTAGTAAGAACACACAGATGCCTTATGTTGGCATGTTGACAATTACTCATCACACAAAGATCCACACAATGGTTACGGTAAAAACCATGTGTCCTCACTCCCACTTTTGTATTTTTCTAGCCTCCACCATAACCCCACCATACTCCATCCTACCAACTAACAATCTTAATATACTTATACTACTTAAAATCCTCATTTATATATTAATACCGATTAATGATAAATTATGAGAACTGTTTATGATATATGTGGTTGGTTACCTTGATGTGATACGAGTGTTGTGAACTTGAGGATAATAACTATGGAACTTAAGTTGGTAAAATTGGACTAAACCTCGACTGGGGGCGAGTGGGGGTAATTCTTGCAGAATGAGTTACCTTGGCAGGATAGCCTATGTGGGATCCTGTTGGGAGATACCCGCATCGGTCACATAAGGACCGGTTCATTTGCCATCTCGCCTAGCCAGAATTCCATACAGCCACATGTCTATATGGGTAGACTTCATCTCACACCCCGTTAGATAGAAGTATAATTTCCACTAGGAGGCCGGCGTGGCAACGGATTAACAGGAGAGGACACGGCTGCTGTGTGATTTACCGTTGTCTGATCGGCATGGTTGCTTTGTGGTCTTCCATATAAAATTTATTGTTGTGCCGTGTGCGAGCACCCTTTTATTATTTAATCTAGGTGCTATGTGATCATCCACGGATGCTGTGTGATCATCCAACAACTCGATATTTTTGGATGTTGTGTGATCATCCTGATGCTTGTGGGTCCCGATCCCTGAGTAGTCCGTGGTGAAATTATATGGAAATCTAAGGTGGCGCCCTCTCGGGTACGAGGTCTCGTTAGGCATGTCGAGCCAGTGGCCTTGGTGTCGACTACGCCTATCATGTGGGGAAATTTGTACACCTCTGCAGAGTATTATTGAATCTATTCGAATAGCCACGCCCTTGGAATGGACAACCGCTGGGATGAGGTCCAAATGATTAGACTTCCACAACTACGATGATCTGGTAAGACGTGTCTATAATTTGGTAACCTAAAACTAATCCGGGAACTGGTGAGGATGGTAATACCCTGCCAGGGCCCAACCTATCTTTATAATTACTTTACCATACTACCTATACCTCCACCTATACCACTAACCATCTCCACATATAGCCTTACCATCCACCTCCTTTCACCCAAAGTTAGGGCTTGCTGAGTACTTTATGTACCCAATCCTCTCTATTCTATTTTTTAGGAGTGAAGCTTCAAGAGAGCACACGATGATGGAGCTACCAAGGAATACGCATGGATAGGACAGCTGGAGTCTACCTAAAGATGGAGCCATATGACCACATGAAGGAGCTACTCGAAGACTACCATGACTAGGATACAGAGGTACACATAAAGCTAGGGTTTGTGTCCGCACTCCAAGTTGCCTGTAGAAATGAAACCACGATATCATAGGACCGCTGTAGTAGAAACTCTGATGTATATTGTAAGGCCAATGGCCCAAGCTATGTAAAAGCATATGAACTTTGTAACATGTTTTCTCCTAGATTAATAAAAGTATGTTTTTTTATATCAATCTTGTCTCAATTGTGCGTATCACCTACTAATCCTGGGAGTGATATATGATGCACAGTGGACCCTAAAAATTAGGGGCCGACAGGCTCACCTCCACACTTTGTCACTGCTGCCACAGTGCCCTCATCTGCCCATGGGGGGAGGGGTAGTTCTAGCGAGCCACTGTCCTCCCCCACGCCCCTCCCTCGCCCCCTGTAGGAGCCCCTGTCATCCCTGCCATCCAGATCTCGGCCCGCCGGGGGCCAAGGATGATGAATGGGGCACTCCCACACCACTGCCCGTGTTGATGATGGTTGGATTTGGCACTACCACCTCCTCCATGCCTCCACAGCCGGATGATGTCACAGGCTCTCCATCACTAGCTGCCCGCGTTGATGCAGCCACCCCGTATGCAGGTGCCGGTTGCCACCACTGCTGGGGCACCGCGGTGGGCACCCTCAGCGCTAGTGACATCAAGCACGTTAAAGGATGAGACACTGGTCGTCATTGAGTATGTCATGGATGGTGAGGAAAAGGACGAGGTCATAGATGATGCATCCTCGTGGCCGCTTTGTTGGTATTTCTGAAGTGCAAAAAGAATATGAAATATTAATTACTCAAGCGCACAGAGTACCATTAAAGCTTTTACCTGGGAGTATTCTAGAATATTGTATTTATCTATAGGGGGCCATGATTAAAAAATCTGATAATTAACTATCATATATATCTACAAACTTAGTAAAACAACTAGACTAAAGTGGGGGTAATTGATAAGTAATAGGAATTATGAATAGCACGCACATAGGAGGATTTCATGATAAATGAGTAGTGAGCTAAACTGAGATGATAGCGGGAGAGTTTAAGGTTCCTAAATATTTCTCTATTACTTTGGTTTTATGATAACTAAAGCATGGGAGATATATAATGATCACACACAATAGCTCTTTAGAGCAATAATACCTTTCCAACTCTCGAGAAAGACATGCAAGGGGTACTTAGGGGAAGGTTACCAAAAAGCTCTACGAATACCTATACGTGGTGGATTACACCTCTCAACAAAGCTGTCACCCCTCGGGGTTACCACAACTATTAAGTAGGATTGGGTGCAACTCGGATAACATATAGCTTAGATACCATGTCTATACTATCAATTACTACTCTAGCTATGCGCAATAAGTAAAGCACTCAATACAAGCGGAGATCTCATGCTAAGGCATGAAAACTATACTAACAAATCACATAATAGCATAAACGTAAATAGAGAATATAATTATATGTAAGCATAAGTGTCTTGCAAAGGTAAGATACAAAGTCATACCAAATCTTTGAAGACTTATCCAGAAAAGTGATATGTCCAGAATGATAGAAGTCTTGCACTAATGCTTCGAGATCAAAATTTTGTGAGTCTCATTCCCGACGAAGTGCAGGGCGGTTGCACCCAGATTTGTGCGGTGTCATTCCTTTGAATGTTCGATGTTTGTAGGCCAGTGGTGGCCGATGCCCCACGTGTGTGTTTGCGATGGGCGTGGATCCCTTTTCCCGTCGTCGGGAGGTCACAAGTTTCATGGGTGGCAATTTGCCATGGTGTGCTCGACGGCACCCGCGTGTCGTGGGTGGCTCGTCCGAGTAGTCAGGTGATCGCTGGCTCAAGAGTTTTAAGGACACTGGTTCTGACTGGACTTAGGTTGCTCGTTTTGTAGGCGTCTGAATTCACGACTTGCCTCATTAGAGGGGTTTTTGTAGTCATCGTTGGAGCCTGAGTCTGAGTAGAAAATCACGATCACGAAGAAAGCGACGTAAAGCCTTCGAGTCAATGAGACCGGATACATCGGTGTCATCCCACCTGTTGTTCGGGTGAGGAGAAGAGTCCGCATCGACGTGGGTAGTCGAGTTCAAGACTTGTTGTTCCTCCATTGGAGGTGTGGTGGGTTCCACCGTGTTTTGATCGACGGGCGTTCGTCATAGTAACCGATCTCATCGGAGATCGGGTTGGAGAAGATGGAGCTGTAGGATCATGAGAAGAAAGATCCTTAACCTGGCGAATATGCAACGTGGCAACATGGCTATGCCCTGGGTTCAGTGAAGAGGTGGGTGTAACATTTGAGGTGGTTGACGAGGTGGGATCGTCCCTACGTCAACAGCCTCTTCTAATCCGGCAGCGAAAGCATGGATCTATCCTAATATATAGGATAGTATGCAAGTTAGGAGGCTGTTCAAAGACAATGGCTCCAACAAGGTCATGCTGGACGAGAGAAGAGATGAGTGAACCCCCGGCGACCCCGCTGGCGACCACCGTGGATCCGAGTAGCTCGCCGGTGCTCCTCCACTCCCTCCTCACCAATGGCGCTCGTCTCCTGGCCTAGTGCCCCTCCTTCTCCAAGATGGTCGGCCTCTCCGACCTGGACTTCCAACCGGGCCTGGAGATCTAGAAGATTGTTTGTGATCGCTTCTCCTGTGATGTGAGTCCTTCATCCATCCTCTGCCCGCGCTGTTTCCATCTGGTTGCCAGTTTTGGCCGTAGTGCCATCAAACTGAATGAGGATTCCGTTGGCTTAATCCTTCAATCTTGCTTGGGTGGCCAAGCCAAAGATTTTCATGTTTTGCATCTCTCGGGCTGGATGTTTTGCTTCTCGGTCTGCTCCAAAGAAGTGGGTTTTCTTGTTTATCGCCTCAAGTTTTTTGCCTGCAAATCTTTCAAGATCTTCTTCCACCTGTGGGGTGGAGGGGGTCCTAATTGGCAACGTGATCTAGCCATCTGGAACCTAGAACTTGAGCAAGAATGGACCAAAGTCGCTGGTAAATCTAAGAAAAATCTGAGAGTCAAGCAACCTTCTGTCCCTCGTCCCTCTGCTCAATCCTTCCCCCGTCCAGATTGGCCAGATCCCTCCCTGAAATCGTCTCGTCTTCTGCATTCGATCCCCCCAAAGGATCCTTGTCTGCAATCGTCCAATTCACCAGTTCAGTCCCATAATCCTTCGGCGCTTCAGCCACTCCGGCCAAACGGTCAGCCCCGTGTTCTTCGCTAGAGAATCAAAAAGAAAATTGATTACGGGACAGTTTTAGCGCGAGAAACGGCTACTCCAGTGATTTCAAACTGCATGGGCCGGCCGTTGGTGGCCATCAGACCCGACTCTGCTCTTGCTGGGCCTCTGCCCGCCCATCCTGGGCCGCCTTCTATCGCTCCTGACTATCCACGATGCACGAAATATCTGGGCTAGGGTCACACAAGGAAAGATTGCAAAGGCCAGATTCGCTGCCCGATCTGCTACAATTACGGCCATAATCAGAGGCTCTGTCTTCTCAAATCCCGCCTTAAGCGTGATTACCGCCCAATCGGCAATCAGGAATACCAGGGGGCGGAAACATCGACCTTAAATAGACCATCTGACCCTCCTCTAGACGGTTCCACTCTCAGTGTTCATTCCCCACCCACCTCGCCGCCTGCTACAGTACCACCTTCCACCTCGAGTTCGTTGTTGCCTCCGTCCATGGTGAACTGGGCGGTTGACCCGACGTCGTTCCTCCCCAAGGGCTTCGATCTGGCGGAATGCGTCAACCATCAACACCTTCGCCATGAAGTCTTCGTCACCGGCTGCCACTACAAGTTCAATGAGGATCTCGCCATCATGAGGCTCCAGCCAAAGGTGGACAAGCGCGACTTCCCGGCGCTTGCAGAAGCCCTCCGTGAGTATTTCCTCGGCACGCATGATGTTCACGTTCATGGTGTTTACCCGTGTCCATTGGGAGATGCCTACATCCGCTTTGCCACTACACTTGTGTGAGAGAGGTTCTTGGGTCCTGTTTTCCATTTTCGCAACCGTTATGACATGTCTCTAATCAAACATGATGAGGGAGAGAACGCCCGATCCTTCAGTCTTGATAGAGAAGCCTGGGTGATGCTGCTTGATTTCCAGGATGACCTCAAGTCAGACAAGATCGTGGCCAAGGCTGTTTCAGGATTCGGTATCATGGTCGATTGGTTAGGAGTGAACACCCCAAGAGTGGCTGTCGTTAAGGTTTACCTGAATGACGACTCCAAGATCCCTGAGTCAATCAAGCTTGGAGCAGGTATCCCTACCCAAGGACGCTCGTGGACTTGCCCTGTTTATCTGCTCAAGCGAAACGGCATCCCAATTCCCAGAGAGGAGGAAGCTTTCATCATCCAGGGGCCGTTACACCCTCTGCCACCACCACCACCAAGATGGATGGAGCCCAATCATGGTGGACCTCAGGGTTTTGGACAGGGTGGCCAGAATGACTCAGGAAGTACAGATGCAACTCCAACTGACAACTCTGGTTCAGGCATGCAGTCTCGCAACAACATGATCATCAACAGTGCTGATCGCTGGGTGATGTACAATGCTCCTGATCCGATTGTTGAAGTCCAATCAGAGCTGTGATGGAGGAAGAAACCCAGAACCAGCGGTTTGGGGTGCAAGATTTGAGGACAGAAGTTGAAAGAATGGGGTTTGGTATGATCAGAAAGCAGCAGAGCAACCTGTACAACCTTGAAGGACCAAGCACCTTCCTGCCAGTTCCAAGAGAGTCAAGCACTTCCCCTAGCTCTGGATCGAGGTACCACAGGGACCCTCTAGTAGCAACAGTCCCATCTCTGGTCAGAAAGGTACTAAATTTCATCTGTCGAACTCCATCTCCTTATTCCTTTACTTTCCTAAATGCCTTATTCATTGATGAAGAAACTATCCACCTTGCCTTCATCTCTTACCCATAGTTGGTGGAAGGTAATAGCTCCCTGGAAAAGTTGGCAAATGAATACAAGCTCTTAGATGCCTCTGATGATGAAGAGGATCCGACTGAACCTGCTTGGGAAGAAGACTCTGAACATGCTGTTGCTGAACCTGATGAACCTGCTCCTGAACCTGTTGACCCTATTGTTGATCAGGTATTATCTCCTAGTTCCAACAGCTCATCAATCCAATCCAAGCTTTATCTCTTGGAACCATTCAAATCTGATCCTCATACCCCGATTCAGGGACCAATGAACATGGACTTGGACTCCGATGTTGAGATCTTGGAACAAGCTCCATTTGTGTTCCAAACAGCAAGCACCAACAAGAAGAAGAAGAAGCTGACCAGGGCTGAAGATGTCCTCAACTCCAGCTTCTTCAGGCGCAGCCGGCGTGTTGCTAACCGCCTAGGTGGTTTCAAGTCACCTGGGGCTGCCAAAGCCCAAGAAACTGAAGCTGCTGCTGCTAGCCCAAGTGGAGCAAAGAAGCCCAAGGCCAAGAAACTGTCCAAGAAGAGAAAGCTTTCCTCTGAAGTCCTTGAAGATGTGGTACCACTTGCAGTCCTGCCTCCAACCGCACCAGCCGCGCCATACCTCACCAGGGATGTCTTGATTGGAATGGGAGAGGGCTTTCTCCAGATGCAGCCTGCGGCTGTCTCTGCTTCCATCCTTGAAGCTCACGGTTTAGATGAATAGACAACCTTCAACTGGTCCTTCTGCGCTCAGTCCCAATAGAGCGCCTTTTGTTTCCTTTTGCTTAATTTCCCTTGATCTCCAGTGCCTGTACTGGATAAATAATCTGTTGTACTTAAGCCCTTTGGTTGGCTCTGCAGACCTCTTTAAACTCCAGCTGTCTACTTTGGTCTTGAACCTCTTTGGCTATATATATATTTGGTTGCTTGGCTATATCATTCATCTTCCCATGTTTTGCCCTGTCAATGTTTTATCCGTGCTTATATTTGCTTTCTCGCACCTACTTAACCTGTGTTGGTTTAGTAGCTCCGTTTACATCCACCCCTGGTTTTATGGATAATACAACCAACAAAAGAAATAACAAAGTCCTCTTCTGGAATGTGAGAGGCATCAACTCTCAAGGCAAGTGGGATGCCATTCGAGAAAAGATCAATGAAAGTGCCTGTCAAGTTTTATGCATCCAAGAAACTAAGAGGGAATCCTTCGACATATTCTATCTGAAAAAATTTTGCCCAAGACACCTAGACAAATTTGCTTTCCATCCTTCCATTGGTGCCTCTGGTGGCGTATTAACGGTCTAGAATAGCAGCCTCCTCGACGGTACTGTGGTGCAGACCTGCTCCTACTCCATTACAGTCAAGTTCACCTGCAGATTTGACAATAACACTTTTCACTTGTCAAACATCTATGGACCGTCTCAACAAGATCAGAAGTATAACTTTGTCACCTGGCTCATGAATCTTGACATGTAGCTTCGATAACTAGCTCCTGGGTGGGGACTTCAACCTCTATCGTAGTCCAGATGACAGAAACAAACCTGGTGGAGATGCAGGAGAAATGATGATGTTCAATGACTTAATCTCAAACCTAGACCTCTCAGAAGTTCCTTTCAGTGGCAGAAGCTTCACTTGGAGTAATATGCAAGAGGACCCTCTGCTAGTAAAACTAGACTAGATCCTCACAAGCTCAGACTGGACAGTGAGCTATCCTGCAACTTATGTTCAGCCTTTAGCTAGACCCACTTCAGACCATATACCCTTTGTACTACATATTGGCAGCTCCATACCAAAAGCAACTACCTTCAAATTTGAAAACTACTGGTTGGATCACCCTGGCTTCTTTGATACAGTCAAGCTTCATTGGGAAAATGCTCCCTTCTATGCAAATGCAGCCAAACACCTAGCCTCCAAACTAAAACAAGTAAGATATGGTCTCAAACAATGGAGTAAATCACTCTCTAACCTCAGCAAACTCATACACAACTTCAATTGGGTTCTCTCACTCTTTGATGGACTGGAAGAGCAGAGAAGCCTTTCAAGAATGGAATCAGCCTTCAGAAGATTGGTAAAACAGCACCTACAAAATCTCTTGGAATCAAAAAGAAAGTATTGGAAACAGAGAAACTCTGTTAGGTGGGCAAAACTGAGTGATGAAAATACCCACTTCTTCCATGTTATGGCTAGCACTGCACACAAAAGGAATTTCATTGTGTCCCTCTCTACACCTCATGGTGATCTTGTCACAGATCATGACCAAAAGGCCAACCTGCTTTAGTCATCCTTTAAAGAAAGAATGGGCACCTCTGAATTCTCAAATGTCAACTATGACCTGACAAGCATCCTAGTTCCCCAGGACCTTGACCATTTAGCAACTGACTTTAGTGAGGAAGAAATTCAGCAAGTGATCAACTCTCTGCCAAATGATCATGCCCCTGGGCCAGATGGTTTCAATGGGTGCTTTATCAAAAGATGCTGGGAGATTGTGAAGACTGACTTTAAAAGACTGTTCATGGACTTCTGTCAGCAAAATGTGGATGTTTCAAGCATCAACTCCTCAGCCATTGCTCTGATCCCAAAGAATGAAAACCCTGAAACAGTCAATGATCATAGAAACATTTCCCTCCTAAACTACTCTCTGAAATGTATCACCAAAATCCTCTCAAATAGACTGCAGATTGTGATCCTACAGCTAATACATCAGAACCAGTATGGGTTCATCAAAGGCAGAACCATCCAAGATTGTTTAGCTTGGTCCTTCCAGTTCCTCCACCTTTGCCACAAATCAAAAAAGGAAGTGGTCATCTTAAAACTAGATTTTGAAAAGGCCTTTGACAAACTTGAACATCCCTTCATACTGAACATTCTTTAGTTCAAAGGTTTCCCCAACAGATGGCTTGCTTGGATTCAGAATCTGCTCAACTCAGGCACTTCATCAGTTCTACTGAATAGCTGCCTTGGAAAACCATTCAAGTGTAGAAGGGGAGTGAGACAAGGGGACCCATTTTCTCCACTGCTTTTTGTCTTAGCTGCTGACCTATTGCAAAGTATCATCAATAAAGCTTGGCACTCAGGAGTCCTAAAACATCCACTGTGGGATGACCAACAAGGGGATTACCCAATTGTGCAATATGCAGATGACACTTTGTTGATCTTGCCTGGAGATGCTGCAACACTCTTCAACCTCAAGGGCTTGTTAAGAGGCTTTTCTGACTCCAGTGGACTCCATGTCAACTTCAGTAAGTCCTTCATGGTCCCAATCAACATGACCCCAGAGAGAACACAACACCTAGCCAGCACCTTTGGATGTCAAGTTGGAGGCATGCCATTCACCTACCTGGGCTTGCCACTAGGAACAACCAGACCTTCAATTGCAGATTTCACCCCACTGACCTGCAAAGTAGAGAGAAGATTGAATGGAATCAGCAGATTGCTAAGCTACAATGGAAGATTGATTCTAGTCAACTCAGTCTTCTCTGCTCTCCCTACTTTCTACATGTGCTGCCTAAAACTGCCACCAATAGTTGTGGCTCAACTAGACAAGGCCAGAAAAGCATGCTTGTGGAACAAAGGTAAAGCACTTGTAGCTTGGGAAGAGGCATGCAAACCCAAAAAAGATGGAGGCCTAGGAATAATAGACATTAAAAACAAAATGATGCTTTGCTCCTAAAGCACCTGGAAAAATTCTACAACAGTGTCCCCATCCCCTGGGTCAACCTAACTTGGTCCAAATTGTATCTGAATGTAAACATTCCACCACAAAGCAGATGCCCGGTAGGATCCTTCTGGTGGAAGGATATCCTTAAACTCTACCCAAAATTTCAGAGTATGGCCACCTGCAACCCAAACAAAGGGAATTCAGTCCAACTCTGGTCAGACATTTGGGCGGATGCACCACTGATGGAAAAATTTCCAGAGCTTTTTTCCTTCTCCAGAAAACCTAAATGTTCCATCAGATTCCTACTTAGTCAGCAACTGGACAGAGTCTTCTGTCCAACCCTCTCCACACAAGCCTACAGTCAATTGCAGGAACTACAGGCCCTGATTCAAAACAGAAACTGGGACATAGAAACACCTGACCACTGGGGTTTCTGTTGGGGATCAGACATCTTCAGTAGCAAGAAAGCATACAAAGCAATGTCACCTGAAACCACCTTGTTCCCCTTATTCAAATGGATGTGGGCCTCTTGCAACCTAGGGAATCAAAAGTTTTTCTTTTAGCTACTAGCAAGAGATAGATTGAACACAAGAAACATCCTGAGAAGAAAGAACATGCACCTGCCAGACTATACCTGTGTCCTTTACAACTCCAATCTAGAGGAAACCTGCTTCCATCTATTTTTTGAATGCCCTTTCAGTAAGGACTATTGGACCTCTATTTCGATCACCTGGGACCTAAACCTGAGTCCAGTTGACATGATCCTCAAAGCCAGAGCATATTTTGGAAGCATCATCTTCGAGAGAAATTCTCATCTCGCTTGCTGGCGACTTTGGTGTCTAAGGAACAAGGTGATTTTTGATAATGGCAGAAGTTCAGTTGATTTATGGAGAAAAGAACTTTTAGAAGATTTGGGTATGGTTTCGTTGAAAGCAAAACCCACCAAAAGTTCCCTTCTAAATTTGTGGAGAGAGAGTCTTAGATAGTCTTTTTGCTTTTTAATTTAGGCCTTGGGCCTTGTAAAACCTTTTATGTACTCCATTCTTTCATTTAATGAAAAAAAAGTAGGCCGGGGACTTCCCGACCGATTCGGTAAAAAAATGCAAGTTAGGAGAGGTAAATAACATTTATTGAGTTAATTCATCAACAATGCATCTATGCAGTTCGCATTCTGAACACAACCGTGGACGAAAATCAGTTAATCGGGTTTTGCTATGGTACAACTATTACCTCTTAGGAGGTAAGAGTTTGAACGAATCACAACCGTTGAATTTTATAACATATTAGACAATTAAATAACCAAATAATCAAGGAAAAATATTTGCTACATTAATGCGTTGCTTTCCTTGCCATGTCTGATATAGGAGCATGCACGGCAATTATGGCAAGCATGCATGAGATGCATACTCCCTCCGTCCCATTGAAGATGTCGCCCCGGAAGCGTATTTGTGAGAGCGGCACGGATTTCCAATGACATCTTTAATGGGACGGAGGGAGTAGAATGTATTCATTGGAACCCGTCTTTCCTAGGATAGTTCCTTTCTTTACATGATTAGAGCATCTCCAAGGGACTTTGCAAATGAGGTTTGCATTTGAGAATTTGGCAAAAAGCTCAAAAACAGGACTCGAATGGTTTTGCATATTAGTTTTGCATTTGTGGAAACTTTGCATTTTCCAGGGGAGGTTTGGCATTTATGCAAAGTCTCTCGTGACTTGGCAAACGCATGCTCCCACGCGCCTGGGACTCCTCTCGCGCCTATTTCGGGGGTCACCAGGGTTCACAAATTGGGTTTTGCCAAGTCCAAATGCAAAGTCCCTTGGAGATGGCCTATTTTTAGACTTTGCATTTTGGTTTGGGAATGTGCAAATAACAACAAATACAAAGTCTAAATGCAGTCCTTCGGAGATGCTTTTAGAGCATCTCCAACAGCTCCCAAAAATTTACTTGGTAAATCCTAGCTTATAGCAAGTTGCTATTTTGTTTTGCAAGTGGAAAAACGTTATATCTCCAACAGCTCCCTAAACTCACTTGGTAAAAATTTTAAAAACAGGCCCACCTTTGAAAATTGGCCGGTACTGGGCCTTCCCGTATCGGTTCATCTATCGATCGATCAATCCAGCACCGTTCGCGACTGTCCTCCTTCCAGAGCGCGTGCAGGTCGCGGTCGATCGAGGAGGGCCGCCGCCACCGTAGCTTCGGGGACTTCCTTCCAGAGCGCCGTCGAGGAGGGCCGCCGCCACCGATCAATCCAGGCCAGCCTCAGCTCGACGTCGTTCTTCAACAACTCATCGGCCGGCCATCATCTCCTCCTCTCGTCCTCGTTCAGCTTCAACTCGATCTGGCTATCACATCCTCCTCGACCAAGGTACATCTCAGATCTTCCATCAGTCCATGCATCATCTCATCCTCCTCCCTTTGAGGATAGTAGGTCCTCCTATCGGCCATCAACCCCTGCATTTTGTGTTTTGCTGCTGTTAGTTTTACTGTATATTCCATTGATCATGCATTCGACAACCCTTGTCGTTACAGTAATCATGCCTAGGAAGAGATCCCGTCTTCGAAGTCAATTGGAAGATTCATCATCCGATGATGATGACACTTTCATTGCATACCTTATCTTGTATAGTTGTGCCACTTTGATTCCTACGTAAAATGGCATCATAGCATGCACAAAACTTGTTCACACTAAAATGAATTGTCAGGAACCGATGCATAATGGAACAATCTGTACGAGAAACTCCAAATGCATTGTGTTCCTCGTAGTAAGCTTGAATTTTCCCCAAAATGTGGTACGTGATTGATTAGCCCCATTGATAGGATCCTTGCTAACAAACAACCATCCGTAGCACAAAACTTTATCCTCGTCCTGATTAAAATTTCTGGCCCACTTTCCTCCTCCCTTCGTGTTGCGGCTACCAACAACTTCATCACTACGAGTAGTGTCTTGGGTGTCTGCAATTTGAAACTCTTCCACACCAGCAACATAACCCCCTTCTCCATTGAGAAGAATGTCGCCCAGGAAATCTCCATCCTCTTCCATCCTAATCGGTTGACAAAAAAAAGAACATAAACATATGGATCACAAGATCTAATCAAGAACAGCAACTAAACTACCTCGGCATGATCACAGGATTATATAAAGAATAGCATATCGGTTGACAAAAAAACAATAACAGAAACATATGAATCACAAGATCACATGATCACAAGATTATATCAAGAACGGCATATCGGTTGACAAAATAAAAAAAACAGAAACATATGAATCACAGGATCTAATCAAGAACAACAACTAGTCTACCTCGGCATGATCAGCAATCCATGATGAACTCGGCATACATAGAATTAGCAACCCCTAAACCTATAGAATCAGCAACCCCTAAACCTATCAACTAGTACTCTACCTCGAGCTCGGCATCAAAAACAAAAGACCGGCGCCCTAGGCCCAGGTACATGATGATGAACGAGATAAAAACTTGAAGTACCTGCTGGAGGGCGGCGGCGCAATCTTCCTCCATGCGAGAACGGCGGCGAGGGGACGGGAGAGCTGGAGGCTATTTTTATCCCATGGGAGAGGAGAATATTGTGTGGCAATATCTATCTGGAGGGCGGCGAGGGGACGGGAGATCGACCTGGCGGCTATTTTTATCCCGTGGAAGAGGCAACGAACGGACTCTAGAGAGCGCGCGTGATCGGTCCGAGTCCTTCGCGCGCGCGGGAAAGAAAGAAAACCGCGCGGGAGAGAGGAGAACAGCCGCGAAATCGCCGATGCGCGCTGGCTACGCGCGCGTATACGCGCGCGTACCCACTTTTTTCCAAGTTGACAAAATACCAAGTCACTTTACCAAGTTATTGGAGATGTACTTTTGTGATTTTGCCAAAAAAAATAGAATACCAAGGGTGTTTAGGGAGCTCTTGGGGATGCTCTTATACTCCCTCCTTCCTGTGATACAGAGCATTCTGGTTATTCTTAGACAAAATAAGAGAGATGACAATAGACGTATGTACCCCTCACTTAACTTCCTAATTAATCGAAATCTGATTCTGTTCCCATGATTAAGGGTGCAAGCTTAGTTTCTTTATACAAATTATGGAAAATGTGTAATCACGGATTCCTATTGAAGGAAATAATATTCTTTTTGTTCCCTGCATGTATTATATTTAAGGACATCGTTCAAAGGCCAGAATGCTCTTTATTCCAGGATGAAGTGAGTATCTTATAGTGTCCCGGGAATTATTATTTGTTAATTTACATGTGACTTGAATGTATATACGTACACATTCTCATTGTATTATGTGAGTAATGTATATCCAAAGTTCAAAAATAATCACGATGATGGGAGCCCCTCCTCGAGCTGCTGTGTGATGATGCTCGATGCGCTCCTCTCAACGTCTCGTGACTCGCCTTGTGCTCCCACGGCGCTCAGCGTTGCAAAGCGCCGCGTCAAGGCCGTGGAGGTGGGTGTTGTCTAGCTACGTGCTCTCGTGGAGCTCCTCCCCGATATGATGCTATCCACCGACCACCGCTCACTACTGGTGTTGACACAAAATGTGGCGCACTGTGTCTCACACACAGCAAGCCGGAAAGCCTAGCTTCAAATCGGGTGCCCGGGCGTCTGAATCCGGAAGCGTGCCAGTCGATTTGACCTGAAAATCGACAAGGGATAAAACAGTAAGATCATAACTGGAACGTGCTGGGTGAGACCAGACAGTTTCATCTTTACGGCCCTGAAGCCACTTACGACGACACATAGCTATAGAAGCTATCGCCAAGCAGTTGCGGTTCATTCGGCTAAAGTAACATAAGCGATGTAAACGAACGAACTTGCCGAATACGTAAATGAAGACATGTTTGAACAAGATTAAATCATTAAAGCATATCAAACTACTTCTCGGGTTTAAAGCATCATCAAGCACTTAAAAAGTAAAGATAAGTAACTTATAAATATAAAGCTACTAAATAACACGTGCATAGGCTACTCCAACTAGTCAACGCCGCACGTCTAGCCTTCATAAACCCGTCAAGCATAAACCCAAGCAAGCTAATCCACCGCATGATACCACTCGCTATGAATTTACACCACTCCTTACTACTAGATCAATCCACCGCATGATACAATCTAACAGTAAAGAGCTAAAAGCACGTAATTACCTAACAAATCTATAAATACTCGCTACATGTGTAAGCATAACCGTATCGGCAAGATTGCCGAATCGGGGTCCATGAAGAAGGAACAAACAAGTAACATGTAAAGGAGCCTATCGATTAAACCGATCTCTAGTCCACCGGATGACTAGCTCTAGAGTAACCCAAAGACTCGCATCGCCGCACGGTACCCGGTCTGTCAAGGCTTATCTACATCTAACGTGAATGAACCCACAACACGTAACAATCTAGATCGATCTAATTCGGCTATATAAGCTTGATCTACTCGATATTGAATGAGCATGAAAGAATGATCAAAGCCGAAAAGAGTATCAATCTAGATTGGGCAAAAGAGTGTTGCAAATAATTAAACATTAAATAAAGCAAGTAACACGTGATAACTTAATGAATCTATTAGATCTTGCCAAATCTAAAAGAGCCGATAACTATCTTTACTCATGTCTTAATCCGCCGCACGATACAAGGCACAAGCAAAAACCTCCCATCATTAAGCTTAAATCCGCCGCACGATACTAAGCAAAACGGATGAGACTACTTGCATCACATCTAAATCCGCCGCACGATACTAGACATGATAGCAAGGTTGCCGGGACTTACGGAGGTCGACGGATCGATTGGCCCTCTCGAAGAACTCGACGACTCGACTAAAGGACTCGAAGGGTGGCACGTAGCCGGTTGTATTGATTTGGTTGTGAACCCTTATTACAATGGTCGAGGGTTTATATTTATACCGGGAGAACATGAGTCCTAAGCACTTACGAACTAGCTAAACAAAATTGGAAAGACCAGACACGCTAACGCTATCCATAATCGGAGTCCTCGACTATCACGACTCCTTCCCTTTCTGGCCAGCTTCATCTTTCCTTCCTTCGCCTTCAAACAAAGCCGTTACCGACCGCTTGATCATTTACCGAACACATAGAAATTAGCCTACCGCATACGCATTTGCCGAATTGCTCTCTCTGCTCCCTGCGGGCCCACCTGTCATATTCCTGACCAAATTCTGGTGTTAACAACTGGACAGAAGCTCTGTAGGGGCGGCTGAAAAAGCTCTGTAGGGGCGGCTGGGCGAGCCGCTCCTACGGCCCCGATCTTACAGTGGCGGGGCACTGTAGGGGCGGCTCAACACCAGCCGCCCTTACTACACTGACACAGTAGGGGCGGCTAGTGTTCCAGCCGCCCTTACTGTGCTTTCCACTGTAAGGGCGGCTGGAACACCAGCCGCCCCTACTGTGTCAGTGTAGTAAGGGCGGCTCAATCAAGAGCCGCCCCTACAGTGAATTTTCAGCAAAAAAAAATAATTAAATGCAAAAATCATATTTTAAGACACAGAAAGCATATATATATACATATATAATCTCCATCATGACCAAATAAACTATATTACATCACAGCCACATATAATCTCCAAAGACAAAGATATATATTACATCAAAGGTCCATTTCAAGTCCAACATCAAAAGTAACACAAGTCCATCAATTCGAAAGTCCAACATTTCAAGTCCATTAGCACAAGTGCATAAGCACTCAACGACCTAGACATAGCAAATCGGTCCGACGAAGGAACTCATACTCCGAATGGTACCTAACTCTGAGAGTAGGTTATGGTAATGACCGTTGACATATACTATTTGGTCCATTATGAAGTTGCATAGGTCACCTACCATCTCTATTAGCTCATCATCCTTGTAGACATCCCTCTGCACATTGTGCTCTTCTTCCCACTACATTGGTCACAAAAGCCAAGTTTAGTTCTAGAGAGATTGCAAAGCTAAGTTTAGTCTAGAGAGATTGCATGCATCATACTATGACCTACTAAGGGATTCGAACTTACCAATTCGGGGTGTCTCCCGTAGCCCTTACGATCGATGAAGTTACATACATAATACCCACAATGGAGACTCCCGGCTTCCGCTGGGGTACCGTGTGTGTTTCAATTCGCATATGAAAATGTCAAGTACAAGTATTGAAAACCACGTAATCTAGTGCCAAACTATAATGCACTTACCGAACACATAGTTTTGTAAGTCAAGTGGGTCCCCATCTCCGGATTATGTATGCCATCGTAATTTGTGACATATGTTCGAATGCCCTGTACAAAAGAAACTTAGTGTGTAGAATTTAACATCAAAGTGAATCATATAATGTCAATAGGATTACAAATTTACTTACGTCGCGAGAACCGCATAGAAGTCCATATATGTATCGGGTCAAAATCGAGAATCACGAGATGTATGCCATGTTTCTCCCGAAGCCGAGGCCTATGACTATCCAAAGTGATTACCGCATGAGTTTTAAATATAGAATAGACACATAAGTTTGTTTGCATCGAAATGAGATATACCGAACAATGTTTAAGTATACAGCCGAACTCACCTGAAGTGGTATGGTATCCATATTGTTTTATAGTTTTCGAGATACTTTATGTATACGGCCATCCACGACGCAACCCTAAAGCCCTCATCCTTTATTTTCGCGAAGCGGATCGCCTCTTTCTCCTCAACCGTCTTCCCAGCAGCTAGCTCTGGCCCATCTAACTTCCAATCCTTTGGGAAGTTAAAGGTTATCCCTGCTATAGGCTATGGGTCCATATACTCGGCCTCTAAAGACCGCATACGCATTTGCCGAATTGCTCTCTCTGCTCCCTACGGGCCCACCTGTCATATTCCTGACCAAATTCTGGTGTTAACACATGCCCCCTCAATTTCGAGATAAAAGGATTTTATTTCGAAATTGATCGTCGCGCCTTTCGCCTAGGTCATCACCGCCAACGCCCGCGGCCCGCCACCTAAGATCTGCGCTCGTCGTTGTCTTCAATGGCGACGGAGACTTCAACCACTCCATCATGGCAACAGGAACCCAAGAAGAATTTCTAGAGGTAACCCTACCTGCTTTACCCATTCGGCAATTTTCTTGAATCAGTTTTCAGATGAACTTCTTTGATCCACTCGCTTTAATTTCTTCTTAAAGGAGATGAAGAATGAGATCTTGATCTCCAATCTTGCGTGTCCTGGATCGTTTTTTCTTGGTCCGATGGGAGACCCTAATCCGAGGGATTTCATTGAAAGAGAAACTTTGAGGATCCCATTTAAATCTAGGATTTCCCCCTCAAATAGATGGCCAAACACTTTCAAGACTGGCCCCTTCCTTCAATCACAGGATGGCGTGATTGGTACCGCGCAGATGCAGTCCAGAACAGCGATTTTTGGGAATCTCAAGATATTCAAGACCTTTGTTTGGAGCTTTCCTTAGCCGAAATACCGAGAAATGACTCCCTCTTGATAGCTGCTTCCCACTTCTGGTCTGATGCTATCAATGCATTTATCTTCGGTCACGGCCCCATGTCAATCACTTTATCAGACATCTTCATGATGACCGGTTTGAATATCACCAAACCAACCTACCCCTTCAAATATAAAAGCACTAGCTCACAGAAGGCAGTCAAATCAGGAGGAGGTTGGGCCAAGTATGTTCAGTCTTATGCTTCAACTGGCTCTGTGTCTGATAAAGAGTACAGAGCTTTCATGAACATGTGGTTATGCAGATTCATCTTCTGTGGCAAGTCCAATGAGCCCACTCTGAATCACATAGTGATGGCTGAAGAATTGGCTGCAGGCATGCTGATCCCTTTGGGCAAATATTTGCTGGGAGCATTCTACCACATGATGCATCGATCACCTGTTCGATGAGGAATCGGGGTGAAATCTCCTGTGTTAATGGACCATGGTGGCTTCTTCGGATGTGGTTGCAACTATATATGCATCGATTGTCTCGTAGATCTCCACAATCCGAACTTTCCTTCAATCAACTACGCCGAAGGTGAAGACCCCAGATACAAGTCTTGTCAGACTTATGGAGAAGCTGCATCTTCAATCACCATTGACTTGGACCTGGGCCATCTTTTCAAGATCTTCTACAAGGGATTCAACCACTTGATATGGTTTCCATACAACGAGAATGAAAATTTAACCCTCCCCTGCAGATTTAGCTATGAGCTGGGCTGCATAGATGATGAATCCAGGGATATTTTCAATTCTTTTATCAAGCCCTGTGCTCTCCCAGCAGAATTTCACCATGGCCGGTTGATAAGCTCAACTTATGAATTTTACAACCCAAACATGGTTGCTAGGCAGTTTGGACTCGGTCAGTTGCCACCAAGGCCATACTTCTCAAGCATAATCAGACCCAGGGAGACATTGCTGAATGCAATCGAGGCCAATAAAGTTTTCAATCTTGGATGCAAGCTTCCAGTATATGAACCCAATCCTCTGGTGATAATTGAAGCTGCTCATCCTTCATTCATCCTTTGGTGGCAGGAATGGCATTCTCACATCTTCGGAGCACAAGTCCACCTTTTATGCCAAGTTTTAATGCCCTCATTCTCTTCTGATGATGAGGTACACTTCTACAACTACCTTATATTTGATGTCTCTGCTATGTTCCTAAAACATCCTTTTGAACAGGACAATGCTCCTCCAAGTCCTCCAAAGGTTCAATACTGGCAACCTGGCCCCATAGCTGCTCTTGGACACGATGCTCCAAATCTGACAGCATTCAACAAGATACCTGCTGATGACACAGTGCTCCTGAAGGACCTCAAAAGAAAAACTCCTTCTTCCCCTATCAAGGACACTGCAATTCCCAAGAAAACAAGATCAAAGAAAGCTAAACCACTCCCTCAGGTATGAATGTTTTTGACCCTTCATTTTCTATCTGCAATTGTGTTTGTACTTATCACTTTCTTTCAACAGGTACAGGCCAACCCTCAAAGTCCTGACAGGGTAGTGATCTTGGAAAACTCTCCTGGAGCCTCCACTGGTCAAGCAAACGCTAATGAGCCTACCAGTAGCATGCATCAGGCAGATGACCAAGCAGGCGAACAAGGAGAAGCAGCAGAAGAATTTTCTTCTCATCAGGCTGATGAACAAACAGAAACGGCAACAGGCATCCCTCTTCATCAGTCAAATGAACAAGGAGAACCTCTTCTCCAAGAACTTCAAGTTTCAACAGCTCTGATAATTCAGGACGTACCAAGCCATGATATTGTCAATCCTGAAGTGACTGTGGCATCAACCAGCCAACACATCGATGTTACTCAGGAGACAATCGATCAAGTAATTGCCGAAGAGGTATTATTCTTACTCCACTCGGCTATTTTTTCACTTCGGGATCGAATCATTCGGCTAAACTACCTTCCTTGTTCATCAACAGGATCTTTGCTCACCCTCAAGCCAGCTTTTTCCCTTATTCTTTGAAGAGTTTTTGGGGATAAAGATGATGAAATTTCTTCCAACCAGCAGTTATCATCGAGAGTCAAGCCAAGCTAAAGGATATAATCTCATTTCGAAAAAGGATATTGTTGCTTTGACCCAAGATTCGACAAAATAAGGGAAATAGCGAGCTTATTGATCAAGAGCTTCCTCTAATCTCAAAGCCGCCATAGATGCCTTATCACACCTTGATGATCACTTTGTCTTTGTCAAGAGAGCACACAAGAATATGTCCATCAAAGTTGATCTCGGAGAAAAGAAAGGTGGCCAAAGAACAGCAGGCTAAGGCGCTCTACTCGGCATCAAGTCAACCGAGCACCTCTTGAGCACCTTAGAACCGGAGAGCCGCAGTCATGAGAGAAGAAAAAACCAAACTTGAAGCTCAATTAGCTCAACCGAATGCCAACATTCGGTCTCATGAAACTAAGCTCGTAAATCGCCATCTCTTGATTCGGCTAAATCCAAAATACAATCGGTTATCAAGGAGACGCGGCAAATCAAAAGCAAACTATCCAACATCCAAGATTCTGAAGAAGAGGACCAAAAAGCTCTTGATGAAGCCAACCGAATCAAGATAGATGCTCTTGCTGTTATAAATTCTTTCCTAAATGTATAGATGCTTGGCTTGTACTTGAAGATGTAGACACTTAGGCTTGACCCTGTCATACTTGAAAACAATTTCTTTTCTCCTGAAAAGTAGATAATTTTCATTTTTTCTCTTTCTTCTCTCGCTTCTCGTTGCTATTCGGCTCTTCCAATTACGATCGCACTCATAGATGTGTATATCAGCCGAACGCAACTGTTGCTGCCTCAAGTGCCAATTTTAGCCGAATAGTTCTCATCAGCTATTTAGCCGACCGAGCGTATGGTAACTGAATCGCCAGCAGTGATGGGCTCGGCCCAACTCAACATCGGCCAACAAGTGTGGAAACCCTATCCTGCCGCTTGGCTTTCCCGCAGTCATCGCCACGGCTCTCACGTTCATAAATAGGACCAATCGGCTCCCACCATCATCACATCAAGCACAAGCAGTTGCCATCATCCTCAATCTCTTCCACTTCCTCTCTGCCTTCAAGCCCCAAAAAGCCCCAACCACCACCAATGGCGAGCGGCGGCGATCGCAACAAGCGTCCTGCTCAGGACGAGGCGGAGGAAGCAGAACCGGCGCCGGCGGTGAGATCTTCAACCCCTTGAGTTGCGCTAGTTGATAATCTTTACCCGATTTGGGTTTTTGCCCCCTTGCGGTTGTTCACCTTCTCGATCTGTTTCAGGGCCGTCGGGAACACCGGCGACTATGTCGCCAACTTCCGGAGGCGGGTTGCTCGGGCCGGCACCCACACTCCCTCTTCTGCTTCCGCTCCTGCTCCTGCGGCGGATGTGGCGGAGGGAAGCAGCCGTGGTGGTCGCCGTCTGCAGTAAGAAATAACCTATTCATCTTGTTTGCGGTTTCCTTTTGTTTAGCCGATCTTGATTGCAACTTGTTTGTAGGACGGCGAGGATCAGCACTGGCCAATGGCGCTTCCTGGCGCCGGCCGCAGCGTTCGACGCTCCTGCCCCCGCGCCGGCTCCGGCTCCAGCCCCGGCTCCTGCTCCTGCTCCAGCACCGGCCTCCGCCTCGGCCTCAACGGGGTCGGCCTCTTCGTACGTTCCCATATGGGACAGGAACGACGAGGAGATTCCGCCGTACAGCCGCTACGACGCCGCCGCGTATCGCCGCGAGCGGGATGAGGCGATGGAGCTTCTTGGTGAAGAAACAAAGAAGTTCGGGATCGCTCAGCTGGAGTTGGAGGACAACTGCCGGCAGCTGAGCGAGGCCGTCACCAGTAATTATTCTTCAACAATTGCTTTCGACTCCCGTTCTTCCCGATTCATCTGCTCACTAATCTGTCTGATGTTTCTTTACAGACCTCACCGCGGAGCTGGATCGCCTGAAGGTGGCGGCGACGGCGGCGGCCAACCACGTGAACGCCCAGGGGGCGACTCTGGCAGATCGCCTTGAGGCGATTCCTGGTCAGGTCGACCAGGTTGCCCTTCATGGCGTGCGCCTCGGCACCTCCCTCGGCCTGGCGGGGATGTCGTCCTGGACCGGGGACGACTATGCTCCGATGCCGACCGGCTTCCGCGGCGGGCTTCCCCACGAGGTTGACGACATCGAGGGCCTCCTGGCGGGGTACGACGCCCACGCCGACGCCATGGCCAACGCCACCAACCCGGAGTCTGTCCTCAACAAGCTCTTCAATGAAGAAGAGGAGTAGCTTGTATTAGGATTGGCGCGGGTTGTAAATAAAATTTTAATGAAGAATGTTGGTCCTCTTCTTGTTCTTGCTTGTACGTGATGACATTCGTCTATCGCATTTGCTTCTTTGCAAATTTTTCTTAGCTAGAACTCGACTGCAACACTCTTCCCGAACGAAAAACTCCCGAATTGCATGACATCACCTTAGCCGATTAGATCTCGGTCCTGTTCCATGACTTGACGGTTTGTAGCGTAGTACTTCAATTCTCTTTACCTTCTCCCGATAAACCTATCAGCTGAGAGATAAGATCAAACTGTTCACTTATACTTTTAAAAATCGACTAAAGGCGATACAACTGTATCGGCTATTTTTGTTCTGAAGACGATACACACGATATCGGCTATTTTTCTCCAACTTCTTTCCTTTGCTCTGAAGGCGATTTTATTCAATCGGCTATACCACGTTTATGTCATAGACACAACTAAGATCCAACTTTGATACTTGGATAAAATTTCTTGAGGTATCTGCCATTGATGGCTCTAGTAAGTTCTTCTCCAAGCAGTGTTTTCAATATATACGCATTGCCAGGTGCACAACTGACAACCCGAAAAGGTCCTTCCCAATTTGGAGACCACTTGCCGAATGTTTTGTCTTTGGTACCAATCGGCAATATTGTTTTCCAAACCAATTCTCCCTCTGCAAATTGCTTAATTTTAACCTTTTTGTTGTAGTACTTGGCAACACGCATTTTATTCTTCTCAATGTTCTCCAAAGCTTTAAGACGAATCAAATGCAAATCTTCTAATTCATCCATCATTAAATCCTTATAATCTTTATCTGTCAGATCCTTTTGCAACTCAATTCTTCTTGATCCTGATTGCAACTCCCAAGGCATCACAGCATTATGTCCATAAACCAACTCATATGGAGATGCCTGTGTGGATCCATGGCAAGCCATTCGGTAAGCCCACAATGCTTCATTAAGGACCAAGTGCCATCTCCTTGGCTTCTCATCAATCTTCTTCTGGATGATCTTGATCATGATCTTATTTGACGCCTCTGCTTGGCCATTGGCTTGTGCATAATAAGGAGAAGAATTATATAACCTTATTCCCATGCTTTCGGCAAAGTCACAAAACTCTGAAGAAGTGAACTGAGTCCCCTGATCAGTTGTAATGGTCTGTGGAATCCCAAACCTATGAATTATATGCTCCTTGACAAAACTGATCATATTTTCTGATGTGACTTTTTCAAAGGGATAGCTTCAACCCACTTGGTAAAATAATCTGTTGCCAACAACACAAATTTGTGTCCTTTGCTAGATGGAGGATTGATCTGTCCAATTAAATCTATACCCCATCCTCTCGAACGGCCAAGGTTTAATTATTGGATTCGGAAGCGAGATGCAGTGCTCTTTGAACATTACCAAATATCGACAATCTCGACACCCTTTGTAATATTCAAAGCAATCCTCCAACATAGTCGGCCAAAAGTACCCCGTCCTTCCGATTATCCACTTCATTCGGTAAGCCGATCGATGTGCACCACAAGTTCCTTCATGAACTTCAAACATAATCTTTTTAGCTTCTTCTTGACTCAAGCACTTGAGCAACACTCCATCTATAGACTTGTGGTACAACTGATCATCGAGAAGTACGAATTTAAGGGCCTTATACCTGAGCCTTCGGGAAACTTTTTGAGATGGGTTTTTCAGATAACTGATAATGTCACTTCTCCAGTCATCTTTTATCTGATCACCATTGAAAGCACCTTCTTCTGCTGTATAGACTTCATAATTTTCCCGATATCCAGAGGCCGCTTGAGCTAATTTGTTTGCTTCTCCATTGTGCTCTCTGGGTATATGATGCAAAGTAACTACTGAAAAGCTTTTCAGAAGTTCCCTACATTGT
Organism: Themeda triandra; assembly: GCA_018135685.1. Classification (NCBI taxonomy): domain Eukaryota; kingdom Viridiplantae; phylum Streptophyta; class Magnoliopsida; order Poales; family Poaceae; genus Themeda; species Themeda triandra. Next base: position 47,010 of record JAENPR010000094.1, read on the forward strand.
TCATGGTACCTTTGTAGTACATCATTTTTGCATTCATATTGTCCTGTCAACTGGTTGATCACCAATTCAGAGTCACCAAATACTTCAACAGCAACAGCCTTCATTTCTATCAACAGCCGAAGCCCTCTAAGCAAAGCCTCATACTCTGCTTGATTGTTAGTGACAGGATATTCAATTGAAAAAGCAAACTCAAATGTATTTCCACGTGGGGATATCAAAAGAATACCAGCACCACCACCTTTATCACATGATGATCCATCAAAAAATAATGCCCATGGGGCAATGTTAATCATATCAACAGATAAATCACGATGTTGAGTAATAAAATCGGCAATTGCCTGTCCTTTCACTGCTTTTGCCGACTCATACTTTAAATTAAACTCTGACAGTGCTAATACCCATTTGCCGATTCTTCCACTTAAAATCGGCATTGACAACATGTGTTTAATTACATCAAAACTAGATATTACCACACATTCGGCATTTAACAAATAGTGCCGAAATTTGGTGCATGAGTAATAAACACACAAACAGAGCTTTTCTATAGCCGAATACCTTGTTTCAGGATCTAGCAGTTTTCGGCTAAGGTAAGCTATTACCCTCTCTTTTCCATCAAACTCTTGCATAAGGGCCGATCCTATCGTTAAGCTATCGGCCGCCACATACAAATAGGCCTTGAAAGGCTTCTCAAGTTGTGGAGGTACCAACACCGGTGGCGCCTTCATATATTGCTTGATCTCATCAAAAGCCTTTTGCCGTATGTCACCCCGCATAAATTTCGATCTTTCTTGAGCTTCAACAATGGAGAGAAAGGCAATACTCTTTCGATAAATTGGATATGAATCTCCTTACGAAATTGATCTTGCCCAAAGAATGATCGCAACTCGTAAGGTTAGTTGGGGGCACAACTTTGTCTATTGCTTCCATGCTCTTTTTCCCAACTTCTATCCCTCCTTTGTGGATCAAGAAACCCAAGAACTCACCAGCCGAGACCCCAAAAGCACACTTATTTGGATTCATCTTTAAGCCATGTTTCCTCGTGCACTCCAAAGTCTTTCTCAAATCGGCTAAATGTCCTTCATGGTCTCTGGACTTGACTACCACATCATCAATATAAATCTCCACAGTTTTGCCGATCAACTCGTGAAAGATATAGTTCATGGCTCTCTGATAAGTTGCACCAGCATTCTTCAATCCAAATGTCATCACTATCCACTCAAATAACCCAATGTGGCCAGGACACCGAATGCGTCTTTGCAATATCCTCGATCGCCATAAAAATCTGATTGTAGCCGCATTGCCATCCATAAAGCCGATGACTTCATACCCCGCCGCGCATCCACTAGTAAATCGGCAATCGGCATTGGGTAACCATCCATGGGAGTAGCTTTGTTGAGATCTCGAAATCTATGCATACTCTCATCTTCCCATTCTTTTTGTAGACAGGTACTATGTTTGAAATCCACTCGCATACCCGCATGGCCGAATAAAGTTCGCTTCAATCGGTCTTTCAACTTCTTTCTTTACATCGGCCAATACCTCCTCTTTATAGATTTTTCGTGGAGGTTGTTTGAAAGGACGAAATCCAGGTTTTATAGGCAACTTATGCTCAACAATTGATCGATCCTATCCAGGCATCTCTGTGTAATCCCAAGCAAAACAATCTTTGAACTCCATCAGCAACTCTATTAACTTCAATTTATATTCTGGGTCTAAATTTGCACTGATGTACATCGGCCTTGACTTTGTGCTATCACCAACATTGATTTCTTCTAACTTGTCAGCCGACATGAAACCACGACCCAGCTTGCCTTTGTTGCCATCGATTGGATTGCCCATTAAAAGTTACTATTAGAGCCGACTGCTTGGATCGGCTGTTGATCTCTGTTGAACACATTGACAGGACCTTCTTTCCATATCTTACCCGAAAGGCAATCTTGTCCATCATACTCCCAATAAGCAGGCTCGGAAGTGGCAACACTCACTGAATCATCAGCTTGAACAATTTCTACATCATCTCCTATCCACTGAATAAGGATTTGATGCATAGTTGAGGGTACACAGCAATTAGCATGGATCCAATCCCTTCCCAGAAGCATGCTATATGCCCCCTTGCCATCAATGACAAAGAAAGTAGTGATCAAAGTCTTGGATCCAATCATCAGCTCCACATGTACTGCTCCACGAGTATCAGAAGCATTGCCAGCAAAATCTCTAAGGATCATATCGGTCATAAAGAAATCTTCACTTGTCATACCAAGCTTCCTGAAAGTAGCATAGGGCATAATATTAATAGCAGCCCCTCCATCAACAAGCATCTTGGTTAAAGGCTTGCCATTGACATATCCCTTCAGGTATAATGGTTTCAGATGACGGTTTTTAATCGGCTTATCAAAAACGCTTGCCGAGTCAACACAAGTTGAGCCATCGGGTCTCGGCATTCAGTTTCATCAAAATCGAATATACTTCATCTTGTACTTCTTGATCTTCGGGAGCTTTAAACTCCAATGGAATAAAGAACACCATGTTAGTATCGGCCGAAGGACTCGTCCATCATCCTTTTTCTTAGGACGCCACACCGGCTTTTTTCGGCTAATTCGCTTCGGCTCTTGATTCCTCAAACGCCGAACTCTTCTCTTCCGGCTTTTCCGAGACCGGGAGGGCACCACCGACCTTTTTGCCATCTCGTAGGAGCTCTCTTCCGCAGTATGAACACCGCTGTGAGTCCAAGCTTGGTCTGCAAATCTTTTCCTCTGATACCCATCGAAACTGTTTATTTTTAGGCGCCGATCGTTCTCTGGAATTTTCATCCCAAGCCTATCATGAACGGGACGGCGGTTGACTCGAGATTGCCTATACTCTGAATATTGATCACTGCATTCAGGGCAATTGTTCCTAGCAGGCAACTTCAAGCCTTCATTCCAACAGTGTCTGAAGAAGGAACAATTCCAATGAGATTGCTCTTGCTCTCTCTTGTACTCTTCCTGTTCTCTTTGGCGCACCTCTGCTTCATATCTCCGACGTTCTGCCATGAACCTGCGCTCTTCTTCAATGTACTGTTGTTTCTCATCATACTCCATCTTCTTTTCCCACTGCCACTTATTCAACAAGTGTCGTGCTGTAACTCTGCGCTTCGACTCAGCATGTATTCGGCAATTTCCCTTAGCTGCATCTGAAGTCTGACCCTTCTCTGTTCGGCTATTTCTGAACTGTACTCGTTGTACTTCCTCCTTGGTAACTTGCCGATTAGGGTCAACAGAACCACTCTCTTTGGCTCTTTCAGAAGTCAGAACCTTCATCTTTCCCTTTTCCTTGGACTCACTGGCATCAACCATGCCTACATAAAAAGAGACCATGTTCTGAGGGAACGGGTTCTTGTCTACTTTCATCTTGCCATCAAATCTCAAGTGCCCATCTTGAATAGCTTTCTGAATCTTTACTCTGAACACTCGGCAATCATTGATATGATGAGAATTCGTATCATGAAACCCACAGTACTTCTTATCCTTTACTCCTTCAGGGCGCAGCATAGGATGTCCTTCTGGCAGCTTGACACGTCCCTCTTGGACCAAATACAGAAAAAGCTTATCTGCTTTACTAACATCAAAATCATAGGATCCCTTTTGTTGCTTCACCCATCGATGACTGACCAAAATAGGCTCCTTTGTCCAGTTCAATTCTGCAGCAGCTACTTCATCTTCATCTTCATATTCAGATGCTTCTTCTAGAAATCCCTGATACATGTCAACAGTTGCACTGTTCTTCTGAAAACGAGCATCTCTTCTGAACCCTTGGGCTTGATTGCTCATGGCTGTCAACTTCTGTGCAAGCTGTCCAAGGTCTTCAAACTCCATACCAAATAGCTTGTCTCTGATATGTGGCAGCATGCCTGCAATGACCAATTGTGCGAGTTGGTCATCAGGAATAGTCAGAGAATAGCACATATTCTTTGCTTCTCTGAATCTGCGAAGATACTCCATTGGTGTCTCGGTAGTCTTCATCCTCATAGCCCACAGATCAACCATCTTCTTTTCATTGGTTCCTGTGTAAAAGTATGCATGAAACTTTTGCTCCAATTCTGCCCACGTTCTAATGGAATTGGCCGGCTGCGAAGCAAACCATGTGAAAGCCGGCCCTGTCAGAGACATAGGAAAGTATCTGATTCTCCATGAATCATCACTAGCAGCTTCTCCAAGTTGCATCAGATATCTGCTGACATGCTCAATGGTACTGGTGTCATCCTGACCAGAGAACTTGGTTAAATCTGTTGGTGGTTTAACTCTTGGTGGAAGAGCTACCCTATTGTACCACCCTGGGAAAGGAGATTTGTATGCATATGTCTGATGCTTTGGTTTCAGGCCGAATTGATTCTGCATCATATCAGCCATTCTGCTTAGCAGAACATCATTGGCATCTTGTGCCCCCTGCCTTCCTGATGCACTTCCGTACCCCGGATTCGGCAAAGCACTCAGAGCACTGTAATCAGTAAATTCATTGTACCCATCTCCATAAACACTTTTCTGCAATCTGTTTGCCACTGGAGAAATCTTGTAAGCAGATGCGGGTATGTCTGTTGTTGCACCAAAAGCTACTTGACCATGAGTTGGCTGCTCGGTAACAGGAGGCTTCTCTTTTTCATCGTGAATAGCTCCATCCTTGCTTGTACCGACCATCTCTCCTGATCCAGTTGGCTTCCCTGAAGATTGCTGAGTGTTGAAGTACACTGGCCCAGCAAGCTCTCCAAATTTTTCTTCAAAGCGTTTGTCAACTGCTGGACCAAAAGTTTCAGCCATGATCTTGAGGAAGGTGCCCAGAAAAGCTGTGTTGTGATTCAACATAGTGTCTCCCATAGCTTTGTAGATGGCTCCAACTACCCTTTGCATCTCTTCCTCGTCAGTAATATCAGACTGACCGGCGAGAAGAACTCGTGGCGTGCTTGTTTGATCATCACTCGCCACTCTTGTTCTTGGAAAAGACATTAGACATTCTTGCTTTGAAACTGTTCCATTGCTTGCTCCACCATCCGGCGTTGCTCGGCGGCGGCTCGTCCAAGGTCACGTTCGAACGTGATCGTTGTCAATTTCCGATCCCATCTTAGGCGAGAAGTTGTCCCACCGGGCGTGCCAAAAAGTGTGTTGACACAAAATGTGGCGCACCGTGTCTCACACACAAGAAGCCGGAAAGCCTAGCTTCAAATCGGGTGCCCGGCGCCCGAATCCGGAAGCGTGCGGTCGATTTGACCGAAAATCGACAAGGGATAAAACAAGTAAGATCATAACCGGAACGTCCGGGTGAGACCGGCAGTTCCATCTTTACGGCCCCGAAGCCACTTACGACGACACATAGCTATAGAAGCTATCTGCCAACAGATTGCAGTTCATTCGGCTAAAGTAACATAACTGATGTAAACAGAACGAACTTGCCGAATACAGTAAATGAAGACATGTTTGAACAAGATTAAATCATTAAAGCATATCAAACTACTTCTCAGGTTTAAAGCATCATCAAGCACTTAAAAAGTAAAGATAAGTAACTTATAAATATAAAGCTACTAAATAACACGTGCATAGGCTACTCCAACTAGTCTGCCGCACGTCTAGCCTTCATAAACCCGTCAAGCATAAACCCAAGCAAGCTAATCCACCGCATGATACCACTCGCTATGAATTTACACCACTCCTTACTACTAGATTAATCCACCGCATGATACAATCTAACAGTAAAGAGCTAAAAGCACGTAATTACCTAACAGATCTATAAATACTCGCTACATGTGTAAGCATAACCGTATCGGCAAGATTGCCGAATCGGGGTCCATGAAGAAGGAACAAACAAGTAACATGTAAAGGAGCCTATCAGATTAAACCGATCTCTAGTCCACCGGATGACTAGCTCTAGAGTAACCCAAAGACCTGCATCTGCCGCACGGTACCCGGTCCTGTCAAGGCTTATCTACATCTAACGTGAATGAACCCACAACACGTAACAATCTAGATCGATCTAATTCGGCTATATAAGCTTGATCTACTCGATATTGAATGAGCATGAAAGAATGATCAAAGCCGAAAAGAGTATCAATCTAGATTGGGCAAAAGAGTGTTGCAAATAATTAAACATTAAATAAAGCAAGCAACACGTGATAACTTAATGAATCTATTAGATCTTGCCAAATCTAAAAGAGCCGATAACTATCTTTACTCATGTCTTAATCCGCCGCACGATACAAGGCACAAGCAAAAACCTCCCATCATTAAGCTTAAATCCGCCGCACGATACTAAGCAAAACGGATGAGACTACTTGCATCACATCTAAATCCGCCGCACGATACTAGACATGATAGCAAGGTTGCCGGGACTTACGGAGGTCGACGGATCGATTGGCCCTCTCGAAGAACTCGACGACTCGACTAAAGGACTCGAAGGGTGGCACGTAGCCGGTTGTATTGATTTGGTTGTGAACCCTTATTACAATGGTCGAGGGTTTATATTTATACCCTGGACAGAACATGAGTCCTAAGCACTTACGAACTAGCTAAACAAAATTGGAAAGACCAGACACGCTAACGCTATCCATAATCGGAGTCCTCGACTATCACGACTCCTTCCCTTTCTGGCCAGCTTCATCTTTCCTTCCTTCGCCTTCAAACAAAGCCGTTACCGACCGCTTGATCATTTACCGAACACATAGAAATTAGCCGACCGCATACGCATTTGCCGAATTGCTCTCCGCTCCCGCGGGCCCACCCGTCATATTCCCCGACCAAATTCGGGTGTTAACAAGCGGACGAAGCTCAGAGGGGCGGCCGAAAAGCTCAGTAGGGGCGGCCGGGCGAGCCGCTCCTACGGCCCCGATCTTACGGTGGCGGGGCCCGTAGGGGCGGCTCAACACCAGCCCCGCCCTTACTACACCGACACGCAGGGGCGGCTAGTGTTCCCGGCCCGCCTTCTATCGTGCTTTCCATCGTAAGGGCGGCCGGAACACCGGCCCGCCCCTATCGTGTCGGTGTAGTAAGGGCGGCTCAATCAAGAGCCGCCCTACAAAGTGAATTTTCAAAAAAAAAATAATTAAATGCAAAAATCATATTTACAAAGACACAAAGATATATATATACATATATAATCTCCATCTGACCAAATAAACTATATTACATCACGGCCACATATAATCTCCAAAGACAAAGATATATATTACATCAAAGGTCCATTTCAAGTCCAACATCAAAAGTAACACAAGTCCATCAATTCGAAAGTCCAACATTTCAAGTCCATTAGCACAAGTGCATAAGCACTCAACGACCTAGACATAGCAAATCGGTCCGACGAAGGAACTCATACTCCGGAATGGTACCTAACTCTGAGAGTAGGTTATGGTAATGACCGTTGACATATACTATTTGGTCCATTATGAAGTTGCATAGGTCACCTACCATCTCTATTAGCTCATCATCCTTGTAGACATCCCCTCGCACATTGTGCTCTTCTTCCCACTACATTGGTCACAAAAGCCAAGTTTAGTTCTAGAGAGATTGCAAAGCTAAGTTTAGTCTAGAGAGATTGCATGCATCATACTATGACCTACTAAGGGATTCGAACTTACCAATTCGGGGTGTCTCCCGTAGCCCTTACGCATCGATGAAGTTACATACATAATACCCACAATGGAGACTCCCCGGCTTCGCTGGGGTACCGTGTGTGTTTCAATTCGCATATGAAAATGTCAAGTACAAGTATTGAAAACCACGTAATCTAGTGCCAAACTATAATGCACTTACCGAACACATAGTTTTGTAAGTCAAGTGGGTCCCCATCTCTGGATTATGTATGCCATCGTAATTTGTGACATATGTTCTGAATGCCCTGTACAAAAGAAACTTAGTGTGTAGAATTTAACATCAAAGTGAATCATATAATGTCAATAGGATTACAAATTTACTTACGTCGCGAGAACCGCATAGAAGTCCATATATGTATCAGGGTCAAAATCTGCAGAATCATAGATGTATGCCATGTTTCTCCTGAAGCTGAGGCCTATGACTATCCAGTGATTACTGCATGAGTTTTAAATATAGAATAGACACATAAGTTTGTTTGCATCGAAATGAGATATACCGAACAATGTTTAAGTATACAGCCGAACTCACCTGAAGTGGTATGGTATCCATATTGTTTTATAGTTTTCGAGATACTTTATGTATACGGCCATCCACGACGCAACCCTAAAGCCCTCATCCTTTATTTTCGCGAAGCGGATCGCCTCTTTCTCCTCAACCGTCTTCCCAGCAGCTAGCTCTGGCCCATCTAACTTCCAATCCTTTGGGAAGTTAAAGGTTATCCCTGCTATAGGCTATGGGTCCATATAATCAGCCTCTAAAGACTTTGTAGCTTTAATGAAGTGGGCTTGCATTCTACAGATCACGACGTAAGTTAGTTACAACAAAATCCAACTAGGTAACATTGAGCTCATCTCAAGAGGAAGAGGACTTACAAGCACCAAAGTGCGAACCGCATTCATCGACATTGAACCGAGGCAAAACATTTCGCGGACGTCGCCGAAGTCGAAGGAAATGGTAGTAGTTGGGCCTCCAAATGTGCCCTCAGGTACTATAGCTTCCACCAATTTCATTTTTGTTTTTGAAGCATGCAAGTAGTACCAATCATGGAACCTTTTCATTCCAAGTGGCATCTTTTCGAGGTACCGGTTTGGTAGGAAAGGTTTGCCTCTTTCATATTTTCTCGAGCAATCCTTGGTCCACTTGATGCTTTCCAAATTTGGATACTTCTTTGCCGCTTTATATTCGAGGGATCAACGGTTTTCCCGTAGGCAAAAGTGTTAATGCCGTTGTTCTCGAGCTTCTTTCGGTCATGAGCATGCCACTTCATCCAATTGGTCTTTCTGCAGCTCCACAAAAGTTGTCGACTTTGTGTCCTTTCTTATCATGATGGGGATCTTCTTTCGAGCTTCGATTGTGGCACGTCCTCTCCATCTCGTGCATGTCCTTGTTCATTTGTCCGCGGCGCTTGTTTAGAAGACGTGGCTCGGGAGGCACATGGGGCGTCACATCACGCTCTGGCTCGGCATGAGCTACAGCTTCTTGTGGCTCGGGAGGCACTTGTGTAGCCTCGGCATGAGCTGCAGCTTGTTGTGGCTCGGGAGGCACTTGTGGCGCCTCGGCATGAGCTGCAGGAGGTTGTTGCGGGCGGTTACTCACATGTGGCATCTCATCATTCTCTATTGGTGCCCCCTCATCATGCTCTAGTGGTGCCCTCTCACCATGCTCTGGCGGTGCCCCCTCATCATGCTCTGGACGTGCCGCCTCATCATGCCCTGGCGGGGCCGCCTCATACATCCAGTTCTCCTCACGAGACGGTGAATAGCCGATCTCTCCATCCTCAAGGTGGACTGTCTCCAGATGTGCATCACTCGGAGTTGGCGATGTAACATTCAAGACAATGTCCTTTTTGTACCAGAGGATGAACTATTTTGTGAGTAGTCCGAGCTCACGTACCCCCTCGCTATTTGGAAAATCAACATTATGCTTCAAGTAGCCAGGATTCACGTTTAGCGCCTCGACCTTAGTGTAGTCATCCGGGACCGGGTTACCGTGCCAGATGGCGCCTGGAGTTGGAGGATATGCCACACCCGTTGCCACCTCAGTCATCACCTGTGCCCTGCCGACGGGCGTCAACAGGGTGCAACTAGTTGGTCGTTGTATGTGATCGACTGAGGCTGAGGCTGCTGCATTGGAACCTTGGCTGCTTCGAACATCAGGAGGGCTGCTTATTATAGCTAAGTCTCGAGGCGGCTCCATTTGTGTCCGCCGCTCAGTAGACAGTCCTGCCGCCTAGAGTCTCTTGTCGACAATCGCGTCCAATTTCTGGTCGACTATTTCATTCAATAAGGATTGAAGAGTCTCCGGGTTTCTCCCATGCTTCTTGTACATCTCCCTCTCCTCATTGAGCTTGAATCCATCCTTCCAGGTCGTATGTTTCCCTAACCCCCGACACGGCCTGTGTGCTCGGGGTTTCCCAAGCCAAGGGTAAGCTCGTCCTTCTCTCTAGCAGAATGAATGTGCCCTTCTCGGCGTCTTCAAAGATATTTCATTATCCTTGACACTGCCTCTTCGGTCTCTGGCTTGGAAAATTTCAGACTGCTCCCTGATTCACTCCTTGCAAAGACCCAACGCTTGGTGCGGGTTCTCAGTTTTGTCACTCGTGTGTTCCCAGCAGCTATGGCATCTGCTTCCATCTTACGAAACACATCTTCCTTGCCATCATAGCCACCGGGGCCTAGACGAGGGTGGTGTATGTTCTTCTTCGCATTCAAGCGGTTCTTTTCACTTAGGGCCAAAGCTTCCGGCGTAGTCTTGTCAACCATGAGCAACGCCCAGACAGCCGGAGTTATTTTTCCATACTTGTGGTACGGAGTTAACCCCTTTTGGATGTACTCTGTGTTCAGCTTAGTCTTCCACCGTCGGAAGGACTCTCCCATCATCTTCATAGCACGTCGCCTTACTACTACTAGCTTCTCTTCCGGAATCCTGAAATCAAAATTTTTCACCAGACGCTTCCATAGGGAGTCCTTTTCCTCTTTCGTGATGTCTTTCCAATTAGGAACCGCCGGGTTACAATGGTCTTTCACGAGTGCCCCAATCGCATTGTGGTATTTTGATCTGAAGGCTTCTGGCTTGAGGACCTGCCCTTCTTCCCCGACCTCTTGAATCACATAGATCATTTTGTCAGTTGGATACATGTTTGGCTTCCTGGGCCCTCGTTTCTTCCTTTCTTTGGTAGTCGAGGCCGAGGTTGTGCCCTCAGGTTGCGGAGCAGAGGCCACATTGGTAGTCTCTGTGCATGTTGCCTCTGCCCTCCTGTCCCCTACTCCGTCGTTTTCGGCAAAACGTGCCGGACGCCGACGTCGTCTTTTCGGAGGTGGGGGAGGAGCCTGTATAAACAACAGGTCAAAGTGTTATCAGAGGTAAGCAAAACATAGCATTACCAAACTTTATGATTTACTAAGGGACTTTCATATCCCTACCTCCTCGTCGACCTCGTCGTTTGGATCAAAGTCCTTGTCCAACTCATCCGCCGTTGGCTTATGTCCGGGTTCTCGGGGAAAGGATCCTCGGGACTTTCATATGCCGAGGATGAGCCATCATCCCCGCGTAACCTTCATCATCCTCTCCTTCTCCTCCCGCTTCTCCCACTTGGTCCTCGGCAAGATCCTCTTGAGTGAGCCTTTCTAGATTCTGCAACGCCAGTTTTTCGAAATGCTCGTAACCAAGGCTCGGATGCTCTTCAGGTGGGTTGGATGGGGTTGCATTCCTTGTTGTCTCCGCCATCACGTGATTTGTTCTAATGAGGCAAGGAATAAAGTGTGCTTTAGTATCGTACTAGTAGTAGTAGTCCTAGTAGTAGTAGTAGTAGTAGTAGTAGTAGTAGTAGTAGTAGTAGTAGTAGTAGTAGTAGTAGTAGTAGTAGTAGTAGTAGTAGTAGTAGTAGTAGTAGTAGTAGTAGTAGTAGTAGTAGTAGTAGTAGTAGTAGTAGTCCTAGTAGTAGTAGTAGTAGTAGTAGTAGTAGTAGTAGTAGTAGTAGTAGTAGTAGTAGTAGTAGTAGTAGTAGTAGTAGTAGTAGTAGTAGTAGTAGTAGTAGTAGTAGTAGTAGTAGTAGTAGAAGAAGAAGAAGAAGAGAAGAGAGAGGATGAGAGAGGAAGGAAGAGAAGTGTGGAGAGAGAAAGGTTTAAAAAAGGCCTCAGAAACATGTCTAGCCTCATTTGATCAAGAACTTGGAGCATCAAGGCATCAAAATAGAGAACAGAGAAAAAGGCACTGTAGGGGCGGCTGGTAACGATGCCAAGTTGCTCACAAGTTCCTGATCATCAGCTCATATTCCATACAAATAATGGACTTAAACAATCTCATCATCGGCAAAACAAAGGAGAAGAGAGAAAGGAGAGAAAGGAGTGGGAGGAGAGGAGTGGAGGAGAGGAGTGGAGGAGAGGAGTAGAGGACAATAAGTATTTCAGTTAAGAAGTAAAGCCAAGTGGAGGCGGTAGTAGACGGTAGTATATAGCAGCAATAAGTATTTCAGTTAAGAAGTAAAGCCAAGTGGAGATAGTAGTAGACAGTAGCGTGCAAAAGAGTAGACAGTAGCACATGTTCTATAGCAAAATTCAGTAAAGCCAAGTGTATTTTAGTTAAGAAGTGGCATAGTAGTAGACAGTAGTATAGGACATTCGGTTAAGTGGACAAGGTTAAGCATAGTTAAGCATAGGACATTTAAGCATAGGACAGTTAAGCATATGATAGTTGAGCGGTGGACACAAAAAAGCATGGACAAAGTAGACACAAAAAAAGTGGGCATACATGAATTCGGGGTATATGTCGATTCGGGCACCCATGATAGAGCAAAGTAGCTCAATCTGTTGCAATTGAGCATACATGCTCATATGCTCATCATCAACCAATTGAGCACACTATGAGAAAGATAAATGAGAAAGAAAGGAAAATAAAAAGATGGTTTTGCATCGACAAACAAGACATGATTTTGCATCGGCATGAGAAGGCAATGCCAACCGGCAATAGAAATAATAATCTACCTTCATGTCACCGCCTCATTGTCGCCAAACTTAAGACAATCTCATCATCGGCAAAACAAAGGAGAAGACAGAGGAGAGAAAAAACTTGGCTCGATTTGCCCCATTGTCATCATGTCACTACTAAATCTGGTTGCTTGTACTAGCCATCCTAGTCTAGTAGCATAAAAGTAGGGGGCAATTTGATCATCATCGCCGCCGCCTCGCCTTAAAAGTAGGGTTCCATCATTGCATATATGCCACGCCTCCTTAGAAGTTTCTAGTTGTTCATCATTGCAAAGTAAAGTGGACAAGTAGAGAGTTAAGTGGACGATAGATAGGTTCGCTTTAGTTCACCATATGCTCGATAAAGTGGACAAGTAGAGAGTGGCATTATGCTCAGTTTTAGTCCAAATGACAAGTAAAGTGGACATCATATAAGTACTACACAATAGTAGACAAGTAAGCCATCCCAAATGTTATAGCAAGAAAGGCATAAGCATTGTTCGAAACTAGAACAAGTAAGTGCATAGGACAGTTATGGCATTGTTCATCATGTTATTTCGCTTAAAACATGAAGTTTCGGTTAAAGCAGCAAAGGTAAAAGCAAAGATGTTACAAGCAAACCGATAGCAACCGATAGCATATGGTAAGCATATGCTTTGTAATGGTTCCATTATCTCACTGATAGCATATGATAGCAAGATATAACAGCTTAAGTTTAGGCATAACAGCAAGATATAGTAGACAGGAGTTAACAAGATAGAGTAAATAACAGAATTCAGGCATAAGGACATAACAGCTTAGCCTCACAAAGTGAAACGACACAGAAGTTCAGACATCCCAATTGACTGATTAAGGACTACAGAAAACATAAGTTCAGACTCCAGTAAGCAGCATCCACTATCAAGTAGCAGGACCAGCCCAACAGCAGGGCAGAACCACAGAAGACTGATAGAAACCAGAAGTAGTAGTAGTTTAGACTTCATTGAACTAGCCAGCAGCAAGCAAACTAGCAAATAGAAACAACAGTCAACAGATATAGCTTAGCACTTTGGAACAAGCATGACTAACCAATGGTTATTTTTTTAACACAAACTAACCAATGTTAACGAAGTGCTGTTGTCATGTTTGCTTGTGATTGTGAAACAGGGCCAATTTCACCAAATTATTCAATCAACTCTGAAAGTGAGATAATGGAACCATTACAAAGCATATGCTATCAGATGCATGAGAATTAACCATTACAACATCCTCCAAGGAGCCATACATCAGTTAAGGTTGTTAACTAACTGAATTGAGAACCATGCATCTCAAATTTACTCAATTTGCATCATAGGCAGTGGCATTTGCATAGTGTCAAAAACATCCAGTGGAAAATGCTCAGTGAGCACATCAATTTGCATCATAGGCAGTGGCATTTGCATAGTGTCAAAAACAGTAGCATCATAGGCAGCATTCCAACAACCAGCCTCGGGCTCAACATCACAGTTAACAGCCTCGGGCTCAACAACAGGCAACAGATCAAAGGAAGGCAACAGATCAACATTGCAGGAGTGACCATGAACACAGTGAAGAATCAGGCAGAGAGGGGGATCATACCAGTGACCATGAACACAGGAAGAATCCGCTGCCTCCTGATGCTCAACATTGCAGTGACCATGAACACAGAAAGAGGGAGGGGGTGTACCTTTGCAGGAGTAGGGAGGGGCGCGGTCTTCTTGACGCGGGGGACGGAGAGGAAGAAGAGGCCGGTCACCGGGCTCGCGGAAGGAGAGGTCACCGTCGAGAGCGCACGGCACGAGTGCGCGGAACCAAGCCGGATGCGGGGCGGAGGCGGCCTTCCGTCGCGGGGAAGAAGGCGGCCGCAAACCCTAACAGCGGCGGCGCATCCGGAGGATGCGGTGCCGGCCGCCGGGGAGCTCGCCGGGGCCGGGCTCGGGCGGAGGTCGCCGCGGGGGGGGAGGGCAAGCGGCGCGCGGCGAAACCCTAACCCGGCGACGGCGGCGGCGTACTTCCGGCGGAGGAGGTGGCGGCTTCGGGAAGGTGAGGGAAGGGGAGGGAAGGGAGGAAGCGGCGGAGGGCTCCGGGAAGGGAGGAAGCGGCGGAGGGCTCGCGTCGGCGGCGGCTCGCGTCGGCGGGGAAAATTTGTGCGGCGCTGCCCGTCAGGGAAATGGCGCCCAAGACTTAGCCAAATTTCCCCGGAGCGGCCGCGGCTTATATATGTGAGGCGCCATTGTAAGGGCGGTTCCGAGATAGAACCGCCCTTACGGTTTTTTTCTTTTTTTTTTTAATAAATTGATAAAAATAAAAAAAATAACAAGTATTAACTTAAAATAGGATAAAAATGTCCAATAATTCTTGAAAAATCAATATATATTAAATTCAGTAAAAAAATTGAGTAAAAAGAAAAATAAACAATTTTGAATTATAAAAAATTGAATTATGGTTTTTTTTAAAAAAGGCACTTTGACCGTGTTTTTGGGATCCTAGACGGCCTCGATGCAAAAGTAATAAACAGCAAGTTTGATCCACTCATCAAGATACATATTTTCTCCAATGGCCACCTTTTCATCTCGGGATTGTTTGGACCACTCAAACTTTGAAACTTCGAGTTTTTCGTGGCTAGACGCAGTTTTCGACCCCTAGACGGGCCCACCTCGAAAAGTCATGAACATCAAGTTTGATCTACTCGTCAAGACAAACAATTCATACAAAGGTCATTTTTGCATTCGACGAAGCGTTGCGAAAGTGTAGTTCTAAATCCACTCATCCCGCATGAAGTTTCATTAAGTTTGTGTGGGATTCAAGAATTTGTGACTAGAGTTTACCAACACTTCCTCAAATGCAAAAGTGGTCTATCTATGAAATATGTATCTTGATGAGACAAAACTATCTTGTATTCAAAAGTTTTTCATTTGAGGTCATTTGGTACCTCGTTTGACTAGAGTTGACCAAGTCTCGCCTTGGATTTTGAAACCCCGTGAGAAGAGTTTACTAAAACTTTTCCAAATGCAAAAGTGTTCTATTTATGAAATATGTACCTTGATGAGACAAAACTATCTTGTATTCAAAAGTTTTTCATTTGAGGTCATTTGGTACCTCGTTTGACCTAGGTTGACCAAGTCAAACCTCTTTTTTTCGGAAAATACACGTTGACCAGACCCTAGATGGCCTCGGATGCAAAAGTGATAAACAGCAAGTTTGATCCACTCATCAAGATACATATTTTCTCCAATGATCACCTTTTATCCGGGATTGTTTGGATGACTCAAACTTTGAAACTTCGTTTTTCGTGGCTAGACGCGGGTTTTCGACCCCTAGACGGGCCCACCTCGAAAAGTCATGAACATCAAGTTTGATCTACTCATCAAGACGAACAATTCATACAAAGGTCATTTTTGCATTCGACGAAGCATTGCGAAAGTGTAGTTCTAAATCCACTCATCCCGCATTGAAGTTTCATTAAGTCTCGTGTGGGATTCAAGAATTTGTGACTAGAGTTTACCAACACTTCCTCAAATGCAAAAGTGGTCTATCTATGAAATATGTATCTTGATGAGACAAAACTATCTTGTATTCAAAAGTTTTTCATTTGAGGTCATTTGGTATCTCGTTTGACTAGAGTTGACCAAGTCTCGCCTTGGATTTTGAAACCCCGTGAGAAGAGTTTACTAAAACTTTTCCAAATGCAAAAGTGTTCTATTTATGAAATATGTATCTTGATGAGACAAAACTATCTTGTATTCAAAAGTTTTTCATTTGAGGTCATTTGGTACCTCGTTTGACCTAGGTTGACCAAGTCAAACCTCTCTTTTTTCGAAAAATACACGTTGACCGGACCCTAGATGGCCTCAGATGCAAAAGTGATAAACAGCAAGTTTGATCCACTCATCAAGATACATATTTTCTCCAATGATCACCTTTTCATCTGGGATTGTTTGGATGACTCAAACTTTGAAACTTCAGTTTTTCGTGGCTAGACGCAGGTTTTCGACCCCCTAGACGGGCCCACCTCGAAAAGTCATGAACATCAAGTTTGATCTACTCGTCAAGATGAATAATTCATACATAGGTCATTTTTGCATTCGACGAAGCGTTGCGAAAGTGTAGTTCTAAATCCACTCATCCCGCATGAAGTTTCATTAAGTCTGTGTGGTATTCAAGAATTTGTGACTAGAGTTTACCAACACTTCCTCAAATGCAAAAGTGGTCTATCTATGAAATATGTATATTGATGAGACAAAACTATCTTGTATTCAAAAGTTTTTCATTTGAGGTCATTTGGTACCTCGTTTGACCTAGGTTGACCAAGTCAAACCTCTCTTTTTTCGGAAAATACACGTTGACCGGACCCTAGATGGCCTCAGATGCAAAAGTGATGAACAGCAAGTTTGATTCACTCATCAAGATACATATTTTCTCCAATGGTCATCTTTTTATCTGGGATTGTTTGGACCACTCAAACTTTGAAACTTCAGTTTTTCGCGGCTAGATGCGGGTTTTCGACCCCCTAGACGGGCCCACCTCGAAAAGTCATGAACATCAAGTTTGATCTACTCGTCAAGATGAACAATTCATACAAAGGTCATTTTTGCATTCGACAAAGCGTTGCGAAAGTGTAGTTCTAAATCCACTCGTCCCGCATGAAGTTTCATTAAGTCTGTGTGGGATTCAAGAATTTGTGACTAGAGTTTACCAACACTTCCTCAAATGCAAAAATGGTCTATCTATGAAATATGTATCTTGATGAGACAAAACTATCTTGTATCAAAAGTTTTTCATCTGAGGTCATTTGGTACCTCGTTTGACTAGAGTTGACCAAGTCTCGCCTTGAATTTTGAAACGTCGCGAGAAGAGTTTACTAAAACTTTTCCAAATGTAAAAGTGTTCTATGTATGAAATATGTATCTTGATGAGACAAAACTATCTTGTATTGAAAAGTTTTTCATTTGAGGTCATTCAGAGCTTCGTTTGACCTAGGTTGACCAAGTCAAACCTCTGTTTTTTCGGAAAATACACGTTGACCGGACCCTAGATGGCCTCAGATGCAAAAGTGATGAACAACAAGTTTGATCCACTCGTCAAGATACATATTTTCTCCAATGGTCACCTTTTCATCTGTTATTGTTTGGACCACCCAAACTTTGAAAATTTAGTTTTTCGCGGCTAGACGCGGGTTTTCGACCCCCTAGGCGGGCCCACCTCGAAAAGTCATGAACATCAAGTTTGATCCACTCATCAAGACGAACAATTCATTCAAAGGTTATTTTTCATTCGACGAAGCGTTGCGAAAATGTAGTACGCATATAAATATGGTCTGACACATACATAAATATAGTCTCACACACACATACATAAATGTAGTCTCACACACACACATACATAAATATAATTACGCTTATCATAACTAGTCCTCCCCCGAGACAGTTTTCCACTTGACAGCTTTTCGTTCCACCCATGGCAATATGTTTTTGGGTAGTTTCTTTTCCACTTCATTGATCTTTTTTGTAAAGCTTGTGAAAAGCGGCATTTCATCGAACTTATTGTAGGCATCAACATCTTCGACGCCATCCACTCCGATAATGTGTTGTTTTCCGGGGATAACCACATGCTTAGGTTTCTTCTTTGGGGGTTGTATACTGAGCGGGTCGGTCATAAAGAAAACTTGCATAACATGTGAAGCGAGCACCCATGGATCATCATTGAAGCCTATGTTCTCGGAGGTCCACGACCCTCAATCCAATTTCATTGATTTCGGGTTTATTGAGCCGCGACATCGAAATAGGGCCACATTTAGTTCCTCAATCCCATAGTCAAGTTCCCATATTTCCTCAATTATGCCAAAGTAGTCGACCTTTTTGCCCCCTCGCCGATAGCCACTACTCGAACACCATTTGTTTTGGTTCACACTTTTGCTATCCTTTGTGTGGGTATAGAATGTGTACCCATTGATCTCATACGAACTCCAAGATGTTACCTGTCTTGATGGCCCCCCGCTAGCTTACCGATAGTAATGGAGTCTTTGGTTTCTCCAGCCGTATGTTCTTGTCCTTCAACCATGAAGTTACGCGTCGCCGTGTTGTTTCATGACCCAGTCACCTCTACGACCGTGTGACTCCGATGAGATGATCTCCAAGTGTTCACTAATGTATGGATCCATCGTTTTGAGCCCGCCAAGACAGCGTAGTGCGCCCGACTCACTTCTTGGTAATCTCATCGATGAAGACTTTCCTACCATTTGTGCCCTTCCCGGCCAGCCCTATTCTTGTAGCGAGAATCGGGAATACCAATCCCTCTCTCGTACTTTTAGGTACTCTTGACAAAGACTCGATGACTTCTTCATTAGTGTAGCCCTCTATCATGGAGCCCCTGCGGGTAAGCACGATTATGCACGTATCGGCTTAAAACCGACATGAACCGCTCGTACGCCCACATTTCATGCAAGTAGCAAGGGCCCAACGCCTGTATCTGATGAACCATGTGAATCATGAGATGTACCATTGTGTAGAAGAAAGCGGGAGGTAAACACATCTCTAGTTGGGCCCGGGTTTCCACGATGAAATCATGTAGGTCATTCAGCTCGTTCTTGCTAATCTTCTTTCGCGTTATCCCGGGACCGAAGTAGCACATGCGGGTGATAGCCATCTTCAAGAACTCGGCTTGATAGCCCCGATTGCGATTGGTAGGAACACCGTCGCATCATATGACAATCGTGAGCCTTGCGTTTTCGAATGACGGGTCCTTCATCGACACTAGCTTCTTCGGGTTTGCCGAAAACCCGGTCGGGACTTTGGTCCCCTTCACGTAAGTGCATATACCTCTCCTCTCTTCCCGTTCTAGGTTGAAGCTAGCCTCGATTGATGGTGTATTTTCCGGTTTTTGGGTCATGTATCGGGTGAAGCTCGGCATAACCTTTAGCCGCTCCATGTCCCTTCGTGCTCGAGACTATCCTTTGACTTGGCATTTGTGTCCATCAAGGTAGCGATGAGACTCTCAAAGACATTCTTCTCGCACGTGCATAGCATCAATGGCATGGGGACCTCCAATTCGAGGCCGTATTCAAGATACCGAAAGAAGATTGATTTTTTCTTAAAAGGCACGCCTTCGATAGGAGGTATGCTTCGTCTCTCGGGCGTTCCATCTATTTTCTTCTTTCCATAGATGACGCTTATGTTTTTCACCATTTGGAACACATATTTTCCATCATGACGTCTCATCGGAGGCTGGTCTTCATCCTCTTCGATGTCGCCGAAGTACTTTAAGTACAGCTTGCTGCGGTACTTGTGACCTTGCTTTAGGAAGCGACGGTTCCTGATGTAAACAATCTTCTTGGATCCATCTAGGAACACCCATTTAGTATCATCCAGACAGACTAGGCATCCTGTCTTGCCTTTGAACTGTCCAGACAAGGCATACAACGCAGGGTGGTCGTTGATGGTCACAAATATTATTGCTCTTAATGTGAAGGTCTCCTTTTGGAACGCATCGTACATCAGCTCCCCGGTCCTCCATAGTTTCTCGAATTCTTCCATCACGGGCTCGAGGAACACGTCCATATCAAAGCCCGGTTCTTTGTGAGCCGTAAACAAGAATGGTGAGGAAAAGGTACTTTCTCTTCATACACAACCACGTCGGGATGTTGTACATCGTCGGGATCACCGGCCGCATCGTGTTTGCTAGTCCTCTCGTTGAAGGGATTCATTCCATCCGTGCTCAAGGCGAACCGTACATTCCTTGGGTCATCGAAATGCGGGTTGTTTCTATCGAAGTCCCGCCACCGACGCCATTGGCCGGGTGTGCAATCACATCATCATCGACCGGGCGCTCATCGTACCACCATGTCATGAGCGCGGCTTCCTTAGGGTTTAGGAAGATACGCCTCAACCGGTCAGTCACCGGCAGATACCACATTACCAAGGCAGGAATTTTCCTCTTCCTTGCATCATTGCCTAATGGGGTGTCCTCTCGGAGGTTGAGATTGTGGTACCGCCTTTTTGGAACCCTTCTTACTCCTCTTGTTCCCGGTGACGGCTTCTCCGCCACCGTAAACGTCATTGTCCTTGTACCGACTTGCCCCACAACGAGGACATTTATCCGTGCCTCCGAACGTTTTACCGCAAAAAAGGATACAATGGTTGGGGCATGCATCGATCTTTTCAACACCCATTGTCAATGGATTTATGACCTTTTCGCATGGTATGTGTTGGAGGGAACTAGGTTTGGCGGTGGCGGCACGGATGACGATGAAGATGCAACAGATCGTCGAAGCCGCGGTCCGACCGGCCGTACTTAGCCTTCGGGAGTAGTAGCTCGAGCACAAAACGGAGCGGTGTCCTTTGTTTTGGGCAGCCCTTATCAACACCATACACGTCGCCCTCGACGACGCTTTCACCCGCTCAAGGTTTTCTAGACCCTTCTTTCGTCGTAGTATTTCGGTCCAAGGTCCCGAAGCATTTGCTCTAAGTGGTCAAAGTTTTCGCATCACCCTCATCACTCGCTCCGCCATCATCATTGTCGACACCGCAAGCATCAACATCATCATTGTCGACACCACCGCCATCATCACCACGTGCTGTTCATTGGCCAAATCATCTTGCATCCGCACGTTAAACCCACACCGATCGTCGGCGGCGGGCAAGGCGGTCGTCAACGGCATCGTGCCATTCGTTGCCGTCATCCACCATTACTTCACCATGGTGAACCCATACCGTGTAGTCCGAAACAAATCCTCGCCTAACCGGATGTGATCTCGATCACGTCCCATCATAAGTTGCCATTTCGTTGTTGCAATCTTTGCGGGGACAAAGAATTGAACGATTAGCCCCCGATTGCCTTGCATGATTCACCGCGGCTTCAACAAACTTGTCCACCACATCAAGCAAAGCCATTCGAGTGCCTTGGCAAACAATACATCCAAGTAGCCCCTGTCCTCCATCCTAAAAAAGAATTATGAACGTAGATTAAATAATATTAGTAAAGTTGAGAACGATTATTAGTAACACAACTATTAGCTACTATTATTAGTAACATTCCAATAATTCCAAATAGTGCCAAATAATTCCAAATAGTGCCAAATAATTATTAGTAACACACTTATTAGTAATAGTGCCAAATAATTCCAAATAATGCCAAATAATTCCAAATAGTGCCAAATAATTATTAGTAACACAATTATTACCTACTATTATTAGCAACAATTATTAGCATCAACTGTGTTGGGAAATATTTGCAGGAACAATTATTAGTAACAATAATTATTATTAGCAACAATTTTAATTAGCAACAATTATTTTTTGCAACAATTATTATCTACCATTATTAGCTAACAATTAGCAACAACTATTAGTTTACCAACAAGTACTCATATGCCAACCACACATTCCAATAATGTCATGATATATATAAAAAAAAGACCACCTTAGATCTAGAACATGCACTACATTAAAACTACAATTAATCACCACTAAAATCAAGCTATATCATCAAATAGAGGGTGCAAGGTCATGTCTCTACCTAATCAACACTAGTACCATCAAACATAAGCTCCAATTTGGGCAATACATGGCTCAAGCACCATTGAAGAGAGAGAAAACAAGAATGCAAATTGCTCACTAATCAACCAATGAAACTCGGATTAGAGGGTGGGAATGGCATTCTCTTACCTTAAACAAGCTTTCCACCAAAGGAATTGAGTTGAAAACCCCCCCCTTCCTAGAGCAAAATTAGGAGGTGCCCAAGGCCTCCCAAGCCTTTTTTTCCGAGTGGAAGTGTGTGGCTCGGGGAGGAAGAAGGGTGGGCAAGTCACTTATTGCTATAGACCACTGTAGGGGCGGCTGGATCACCAGCCGCCCCTACAGTGCATTAGCAGGGGCGGCTGGTGATGTGCCCGGCCGGCTCCCCGCCCCAGCCACTGTAGGTGCGGCTCCATCACGAGCCGCCCCTACTACAATTGCGCAAGCGCTCCCTTAGTTAGTTTTTCACGTAGTGGCTGGTTCGTCTTCACAGAGCTAGCACACACCGGCGGTGTCGTCCATTTCGTGGTCCCGGCGGTGTGAGTGTCATTTGCATATGCATAGCGCTTAGTGACGTGATGAGATTAACCTAAAATTATTTGTAAAAGTCGATCTTTTCTTGGAGATGATATATATGTTTATCTGCTGCTGAAATCTTTCAGAGATGTGCTGTTGCTATTTGCTGATGTGTGCCTGTTAATTACTCACAGCCCAGAGGTAAAAGAGAAGAATATATGGGCTCAATTTGATGCTGCTGGACCAGCTGGACTCTCGGTCTTGCTTTTGGGCCAGCCCGTCGACATATTAAGAAGCTGAACGAGTAGCCAGTGGACCGTGTTGACCACAAACTAATGGAGAGGAGCCTTGTGCATGGACAAAAAAGAAATGGAGGCCGCAGTCTCGTGATGCTTGCATGTCCTCATGCATAAATGGAGAGCCAATCCTTCTATTCCACGGGCGTCTGAACAAGAGAGCTGGTGCTTTGCATTTGCTATTTATAGCATGGGTTCCGCTGTGGCTTAAGAAGAGGTGTGCTCGTGAGATTAATATGGTGGAGCTGCTAGTGCTTGCATGCTTCGAGTGGTTGGACACTGGCCGCTGTTGGTCTTTTTATTTGCATAGTATAGTGCCCGTGCGTTGCCACGGTTTTTTTTTAAAAAAAAAACACATTTAAAAATAACCAGATGATAAGATTTAATAAATTTGTCTCATACAAGTTGCGACCATAAATATAAATATTATATGAGGTACATACATCCATGCATAAAGGCATAATAATCTCATGTATTGCATACTACAAACTATTAGAGATAATCTCTAAATTGCTTCAGTAGGTCTTTGAGTTCTCCAGGGAAGTTGTCGCATTCATTTTCATGACTAATCAAAATATCCACTAAAAATTCCATCCTTAGTGTATCTTCTACCTGTGAAAAAACAGATAGTGAACCTATTAATTTGCTATGCATTATTCAAATATACATAGAGTACATAGAGAATATATATTATACTCACAGTGTTGAACACCAATCTCCCCCCGGTCCACTTCTTTAGATAATTATACACAAGAAAGCCTGACATTTTCCTAGATAATAAGAGCAAGTGTTTATTTGTTGTATTAACTAAATAAAAAGACTACTTGTTAATAAGAAAAGATGACACATATTGTAAGTTATTACCAGTTTTGTTTTCTTGGAACCCATATTGGGCATTCACGAAGCCATTTAAAAATATTATCCTTCCATGCAGGATTCGCCAATTTCATGGCGTGGTTGAAGTGATTCGCAACATCAGATAATATATCGCGATATGGAGTGCATCGATCTTTACCTATCATGGGTAGATTAGGAGCAAGTGGATCCATAATGTAGACTTTTTTCTTTGTCATGTCTATTATGAATAAAATGTAGAGCCTATCGTAATGATATGGCAATAGAACCTGTAAACAAACACCACTATAAGTGCAAAAATATATCTTTTTTAAAAGATTATATATATATAACATATATCTTACAGTGCTGCATTCTTCAATATTGTGGCACATAATAAGGGAAGAACTATTTCAACTTACACAGAACTTAAGGTCCATGAAGCGGTATTTTACATCATCTATCATGAACAAGGCATCGTTACATGCAACCGTCCGAACAGCCATGTTAAAACAATTACGATCCATGGGTATTTTTTCATCTAAAATCTCTCTAATTGTCTTGAGACTTAAAGAGATTGGGTACGGATTTGTGTTCCGGACCCATTCTTTGCTAAAAAGACAAGAAGGATTCAAGAATTAGTTGATCACATCTCTTTAAAAATACAAGAAGGATTCAAGAGAAAAATGCTTACTCTAAGCACTCTTTACTATCGATCCTCCAAATGTAGCTGCACACCCAAAAAATCAACTCCCTTGTGTCCGTGAATATTCTGGTAGATGGTTTAGGGACATCAATCATAATTTCAACATCACTTGGACTATCTCCATCACCAATTTCGACATCACTTGAGATATCTCCCTCATAATCCATACAATCAATAATTTCAACATCACTTGAGATATCTCCATCACCAATATCAATATCACTTGAACTATCTTCATCACCGTTTGGCTGTTCAAGGTCAATCTGTCCATTCTTTATGTTTAATCTGGAATCCCACAAAATAGCAGGCAACTTAAACCTGAAATTATCTATATCATCCTGCAAAGCAAAAAATTTAATAAATAAAAACCTTGAGCACATATGTTCAGATGATATATAAGTGAGTACACAAATATCTAATAATCATATAAGTAGAGATATATGAATCACCTGAGTTACTTCATCAGAGAGAGAAGACCCCGTCCAATATTCCATGAAGTTTACCATCCACAAACCGCATGATGTTCTTCACATTAATAATGACATGGAGTTAGTAAGTATATAAAATTAAACATAGTCATTACTGTAAAATACAAGTCACATGACATTTACCCATCTCTTTGCATTCCCTCTTCAATTATCTCTATAATATACCATGTTGAAACATCTAGGTTCTTCCAGTAGCGTCGTTGTCCAAGGTCTTTTTTACGTTTCAATACAAATTTCAGCTGTCTTTCTAGTCCTCTTAACTGTTGCAATAATTTTGTATAATTTTAGGATTAATAATAAATAGTATAATATTAAGAGAATATGTTAAAAAAACATGGTTACTCACGGTAACCTTGAGATCTTTACGATCCTGATCAAATACTCCCAATGAATCGAGTACATGCACCTGTTTTAGTTCAGGACGAAGAACTGCCAGGTACCAGTGCGTATCTTTTATATTAATTGGAAGAAAAACCTGCACCAAACATTGAAATTTCTTAAGTACTATCATCTTCACTATAAGGAATAGTCCAAACATCTAATAAAATAGCAAAATTAAGTTTCACCATGTCAGCATCCAAATAATTCTTCACTCTCACTACCGGAATCAAGTTTTTTGCCGATGGCCGGCAGCCATCGGCAAAGCCACTTTTGCCATCGGCAAAAGGTTTGCCGATGGCAATCTGACGTGGCCATCGGCAAACCCCCATCGGCAAAGATTTCATCGGCAAAGCTGGGTTTGCCGATGGCCACTGCCATTGCCATCGGAATAGCTTTGCCGATGGCCACGCTTGCCATCGGAAAAGCGGCCATGTCAGCCGACGCGCCGTCAGGCTGACGGTGGCTTTGCCGATGGCTGACGTGGCCCCGGCCATCGGCAAAGATTTTTTTACTTTTTTTTTGAAATTTTTTTGCCGATGGCCAATGCCGTCGGCATTAAGTTTGCCGATGGCCTTGGTCATCGGCAAAAAAATTTCAAAAAATAAAAATGGGTTTGCCGATGGCCTTGGCCATCGGCAAAGTAATGGCAAGTTTGCCGATGGCCAGAGCCATCGGTAAACTTGGGGATTTCCTGAAGCATAATCCCAGGTTTGCCGATGGCTATCCCAGGTTTGCCGATGGCTAGCCATCGGCAAACCTGGAATTTTTTTTTTTACTTTTTTTTTTGTTTTCTTTCCATTTACATTAGGTTTTAGCACATGCATCGCATATATATCAATTAACCCACATATATAGCATATAATCCACATATATAGCAACGAAATACAGTTTTAAGCATCGATACATGTCCAAACATATCCGGGTCACAAGCAAAAGAGTCATATATGTCACAAGTCATCCATACATGTCTCACAAGCTACAAGGCTAAACCTAGCTAGTGGCGCCGTCCCCTTGGGTCCCCGAGCCCCAGCGAAGCATCCTCCCACGCAGCCAACTCGGCTGCCCAGGGCCGCGGCGTACGCTGGCCCGTGGCCGCGTCTTTGCGGAGGAGCACGGCAGGGACGGAGTGCCCCGGGTGCGGAGGGAAGGCGGCAGGCCCGGAGTGCGGATGCTGCGGCCACGAGTACCCCGCGGCGGTGGAGGACCCCAGTACGTCTGCGTGGGGAAGCTCTGGTACGGTGGCGTGGGGAAGCTCTGGTACGTACTGTGGAGAAGCTCCTGGTGGGCTTGGAGTCGGGTTCGAACCCACCGACGGTGCCTGCACAAAGAACAAGTGCTGTAATTAGTACAACTCCCCTGCAAAATTTCGGCAGCACCTCCCCTGCACGGGGAGGTTCCAAAACCTGCAAAAAACATGGCACGAAGGCACCAGAAAAAAACTGGAAGCAAAACTCAAAAAAAAATACAAACTTTGCCGACGGCCAGGGAAGGCCGTCGGCAAAAATAGTTTGCCGATGGCCGGCCATCGGCAAAGTACGTGGGCCCGGCGGCTCCCGAGGCCGCCACGTGGCCGTCGTTTGCCGATGGCCGTGGCCATCGGCAAACTAGGTGGTTTGCCGATGGCCGCACGGCCCGGCCATCGGCAAAGGGCACGGCGTCGGCCGGCCCCCGACGGCGTCGTCCCTGGGCCAATTTTGCCGATGGCCGAGCCATCGGCAGAAATAGGCCTTTGCCGATGGCCGGGGTATGCCGATGGCCCGGCCACCGGCAAAGTGGGCCTTTGCCCATGGCCATGATTTGCCGATGGCCAGGCCATCGGCAAAAATGGGGCCATCGGCAAAAATGGGTTTGCCGATGGCCCTACTTTACCATCGGCAAACTGCTGGGTTTGCCGATGGCCCACCACTTTACCATCGGCAAATCTGGCCGCCATCGGCAAAGATGCTGATTCCGGTAGTGTCTCTCCTCGATGGTGTCTGTTTTAGAACTTAATTTCACCTTAGGGTTACCATCACGTTTAAGTAGGCTGCAGATCCAAGTATTCTCCAAGATAACATTTCCACCTTCTCTCTCAAGTAGATGCTTTTCATCCCTTATACAATGAATATATGCACTTAAGACCTGTATAAGAAAAAAAATAGTAAATAGATTATATAGGCAGGTTTTAACATCAATAACTCAGCTTAGAAAAATTAGAAAAATTATATAGTAGTGGAGATGCACTTACTTCACCATGAATCATCTTGTCATAACAAAACAAGCACTCCATATCTTTTCTATTTAGCCATGCACCGTCGATGTTCACCAGAACTCTTTTTTCGGGTTGTGATTCCAAGCATCGAATCAGATCAAAATCTTCTTCCGTGCACATGTAATCTATACCAAAAAAAAGTTTTTATGTAAATAACCAAGCAAAACAAACATAGCAATAAAAGTAAGATAAGAAGCACCAGCTACTTATACCTTTGCAGTCAACTTTAGCTGTTTTAGTTTTTTTTGGTTTATTATGCTGTGCCATTCTAAGTAGTTGTGTCAGTAACTTATTGTCTTCTTTAGCATCGCCATCACTAAGCATCAGTAACTCATTGACTTCTTTATCATCGCCATCACTAACCATCACTTCCTCTTCTTCTGTATCCACGGTAAAAAATTCTTACTCAAACATACATTTGTTTCTGTACGCTAATATTAGTTGTAATACGAGTAATGCTTACCACGTTGTTGTGTGTCATCATCTTGGGCTACCAGTTGAAGTGATTTGGTGCCAACCACAACCCCGTCGGGCTCAACTTGAGTTATGTCTGATTTCTTTGGTTTCTTATGCGGTGACTGGGATGACAACAACTCACATTCTTCTCTAACATTGGCAACGGCCTTCACTTCATCTTCTTCTGTATCTATGTTGACTTGATCTATAAGCATTTTATTTTACCAAAAAATGAACACTTTTTTTCAGTACTTACCCTTTTGTCGCTTGACATTCACATCGGCTGGCACCTGAGTTGAGGCAGAAATACAGTCGCTGCCTGCCACAACTCCCTCCGGCTCATTTTCTTCTCCAACCTTGTCAACACCTTGATCTGTGACATCAGCTTTGGTTGCGTCAACTTCTACAACAGTGACCACCATTTGTACTTCTTTGTCCACGGCAACTTCTTCTGTAAGAGAATTTTACTGAAACATGAGGCTTGCTTTGACACAAACAATGGTTTGTAATATTTGAAACAGTTCTTACCATTTTCTTGTGTGATTTCAGCTTTGGCCGCCACAACTTCGAGCATAGGATCTTCAGCTCTTTTATCTCCTTCCTCCTCTTTTATCTCCATGGTGATTTGATTTCTGAGTGTTCAAACAGATCACAGAATTATATATATGACTTGGTAGTTAATCATGACTTGGTAGTTACATATATGGCATATTTCTTTCTGACACAAAGACACGATAGACAAGAAGCAAAAAGAATAAGCACGGATCATGAAAACTGATCCCGTTTTGACATATGCATAGCAACCAGGACATAGGAATTCAAATCGATCGCACTATGATCTGAGATTGAAGTCTTTACTACGCACAGGCACAAGGACGACTAATGCAGAATTAGATAACTTGCCTCTCACCTTTTCGGGCTCGAGCTCGCCGGAGATCCTTGTGGCGTCGTCGTCATGGTCTGTGATCTCCCACTGCCCTACCACATTGGCGACGTCGAGCTTCTCGTATCCATGAGCAGCCCGGTCAGTGAGAGTGAGGATGTGAGAGAGATAAAGTGAGGAGCAGAAGAAGATGACTCATGCGTCTGCCTATAAATAGGAGGAGAAGATGAAGAGATGAGCAGAGGAGAGATGAAGCATTCTTTACTGACTTGATGGCGTTGGCTTTCCCAAAAACAAATCCTTGACGGCGCTGCATGCTGGGCTCTTAATTCACAGTCATTGTTTGGGCGCGGGAGCCGAGGAGTTCATTTTGGAGGTGAATGGAGGTGTCGACAAGTGGGTCATTATGGCAGCAACAGAGGCCCGGGCGTGCACTTCGCCTCGTCCGTGGTCGAGCTGCTGCTGGCCAACCTGCTGTGTTCTGTGACTGATGCCATCCGCATGGCGAGGCTGGTTTGTAGCAAGAGACGTGCTAAAAGTAGAGGCGTGCTTGTGCAGTGAAGCCATGAGGTATATATTCACACACAGAGTACAGAAACATTCAAGTTATATGCATGTATATATACACACACAGCTTAGCACAAGTCATCACATCCGCATATATCACACAGCTTCCTTGAGCACGGCAAGCAAGAATTTAGCAAGCAAACATGGACCACCAGGAAGGCTTGGACAGTTGGAAAAAAAAATATGATCTAAGTCATTTCTTCATTCTGCATTAGGAGCAAGTTACATGTGTACTCAGCTTACACATGTAATCCAGATAGACCTGTAGATAGGCCACTCACTACAGGAATCCGGCTGTTCGCCCGACTGACCCAGGGTTTGCCGACGCCGGGATGCGGGCCGTCGGCGAACCAACCTTGTTTGCCGACACGGTTCGCCGACGCCCGCGCCCTGTCGTATCGGCAAAGCTTACTCGCCCGACAGCCCTCCACGGGCTGTCGGCGAAGAAAGGCTGTCGGCGAAGATGTTTTTTCCCGACAAAGCCCAGTGTCGGCAAACTAAGGTCTTTTGTCGGCCGGGCTCGACCAAACGGCTCCGTCGCCGTTTGCTTCGCCGACGCCCACGCCGTAATTTGCCGACAGCCTCCCCAAGTCGTCGGCGAGCCGAGGTTTGCCGACGCCTTTGAATCCGTCGGCAAAGTTCGTGGTTTGCCGACTGCCTTTGAATCTTTGTCGGCAAACTATGCTTTTTGCCGAAACGACCTTTGTATCTTTGTCGCAAAAATATTATTTTTTTTCGAATTTTGACTTCAAAATTTTTTTGTTGCCTAGATACATTGTTTACAATCACATGTTTGAATTTGGGCCCTTTTGGCAACATTTAGCTATATTTCGTTAATTTTTTTTTCCTTCACTTGAATTTTCCCGCATTTTTCAAATTTGAACTGCAGGTACATGAAATAATGAAACTTTGGCCTTCGAAATATGATATTCATGGTGGGGAGTGTGTTTTAAGGCCGTGTACCAAAACTCACCCAAAAGTTTCAAGTCCTTATCCATGTAACAAGACATCCAGGAGTGGTAAAAGTGTTTTTTAATTATATAAAATCCAAACGAAGTTGAAAAATCACGAAACTTGACGGGGTGTCGTGTTATCGCATGTGGAGGCTATGAAAAAAATTTGAAAAAGTTTGGAGCAAGTTGCGGCGTAACATGCTCAAAACCCAGACATCTCCACACATCTCACCTGTGATCACATGTGGAGTTGTCTGGCTTTTGAGAATGTGACATTGCAACTTGCTCCAAACTTTTTCAAATTTTTTTCATAGCCTCCACATGCGATAACACGACACCCCGTCAAGTTTCGTGATTTTTCCACTTCGTTTGGATTTTATATAATTAAAAAACACTTTTACCACTCGTGGATGGTCGTGTTACGTGGACAAGGACTTGAAACCTTTGGGTGAGCTTTGGTACACGGCCTTAAAACACACTCCCCATCATTAATATCATTTTTCCAAGGCCAAAGTTTCATTATTTCATGCACCTGCAGTTCAAACTTAATAATGCGGGAAAATTCAAGTGAGGAAAAAAATTAATAAAATATAGCTAAATAACTCAAAACCTCCCCAAGTTTTGAATTTGAGATGTAATTGTGGTAGGAAGGACCCAGAAAAAAATGGATAAAAAAATAAAAATTTAAAACTTTCTTTGCCGATCGCACTTGGATGCAAATAAGAAGAAAAAGTTTGCCGGCTGGTGTGTAAGGAGGTTGTCGGCGAACCTTTTTTTTTAAAAAAAAAGGAAATTTTTTTGCCGACAACCCGGCTAGGCCGGGCTGTCGGCAAAGCCCACGAAAATGAAAAAAAAGGCCCGGCCCACTTTTCCTAACCCTATCCCCATTCCCACCCCGCATGCCCCCGCACCCTATCCCCAGCGCCCGACGCCGCCGCCGCCGCCGCCCACCACCCCAATCGCCGCCGCAACAACACCACCACAGCCCCATCGCCACCACCATCCGGCCACCAGCTCCGCCGCCAGGTCAAGGGAGACTGGATCTAGCCAAAGGAGGGCCGCATCCTCTGCATTGCCTCCAAACGTCACTCCCCGATCTCTCTCCTCGCGACAGTCGCGACCCTGACAGCACGCGAGCAGTTGCCATCGAGCTGATGGTGGCGCAGACGACGGATACACAGCGACGAGAGCGGAGATCATCGGCGCGGGGCCACTCGCCGGACTGCGCGCGCGGACGAGGCCGCACGTGCCTCCATCCAGCGGCTCCCCATCGGCCGTCGAGAAGGCGACGCGGGCGGGTTGTTGAAACCTGATCCGGCGACAGTTGCAGCAGTTCGGCCACCCGGCGCACCTGAAGGCAATGATGACGCCGGCCAAGGTAAAATTATCCGTGGTGCACACTCAGTGGAGATTTAGGGTTCGTTTGCAAAAATTCGTGGATTAGGGTTTCAGAAATTTGGGGAATAAACTTTGATTTGACTGGCATCTGCATAGTCCCCTCCTTGGATGTGCACTTATCATGCAGTATTATTGCTACAAATGTGAAGTTTCCTGCCTATTCCAATTTTTTTCTAGATAGATGCTTCACTCAGTAGAGTATTCCTAAGCTTGATTGTTATCATTCTAGCCGTAAAACTTAACAAGGTTTTCTAAGTATAACTTAGGGTGAATATCCAGCTGCTTGCCAGTAACTACTTTTATTCAGTTAGCATGTATCAGCAGCTCACCCTCCTGTTGTTTATGATATTTACCACATATTGAAGTTGCTTGGTCAAGTTTGTGGACTGCTACTTTTCGATATCAACTATTGAAGTGAAGTTTAGTTACCCGTTGTGATTTAGTGGTAGTATTGTGAATGAGTGATTATCTATTTATCTCTGGATATCTCTGTAGGCACGAGATATAACCCCTTTATTTAACTACAAAGTTAGTCAACAAGGCAATTTCAGAAAAGCACAATTTTAGCCAATAAACAAATGTTCAGTAATTGAGAGCCTAACTAGATTGCTAGGATGCACAAAAATGACATTGCATATATCTTAAAAAAAATGGCATTGCATTGGAAGGATCCAGAACCTGCGTGCGCAAGTAGGCAAGACAGCTAATCATATGTGAAAGCTGCATTCTTGTCTACTGAACACTGATGAGCCCACTGCGCCTCAATGCATCCTTGATCAGAAGACTTCTGATGTCAGTTCAATTCCTATTTTCTAGAAAAATGTGCATTTGGCCTAATTACAATAAAATTTTGAAGGCCTATACACTTAGCATAGAACTCCATCAATCATCCTATCACCCACATCCATCTGTTCTGGCAATTGACCCGATTCTCGGGGCTACATGATTTTGTATTTTTTCCATGACATTTCGTAACTCCGATGAAACCAAACAGTCTACTTTGAGAATGTCACAGGAGATGTTAAGATATATTTTTCTTTATGCAATGTATGGTCTCTTTAACTATGCTCCCTACAATACTTATGAATTTGTTATTATCTTGTTTAATCACACTATCATTTTTCGAAGGAAACAAGACCGTCGAGCATCCCAAAGCCGTGATCTGGAAAAATTACCGATAGTGAAGTGAGTGAATGAATACTTCGGCTTCTTGCCTGATTTGTTCTGTACTTGTTTAGTTATAGCTTCTAGCAAAGCATTCAACTATTTCATAACAAGAGTAACAATTATGATTTACGGAGCAGATTTGTGGTGATTGGCGTGCTAGGAGTGATAATATGGCTGTCTTTTTGCTTCACGAGTTTGCCGAAATCATCTGTAAAATAAACATAGGATCTAGTGGCAATCTCAAACTATTATCCTGTGTAATCTCGTGTTAATCAGGTCTAATTTATTTCTTTTAACATGTTTATTTGGAATTTATTTCGAAACTATGAAGATAGAAATCATTTGACCAAGGTAGCTTTTTTCACTACCTCGGCTAGCTAGTTATAATTCCTCCTAAAACAATCCACAAGCTGTAGTGTGTGACAAATAATGGTAGTACAGTGTTATGTTTGGTCTGCGGGTGTGTTCATAGATTCATATGCACAAATAATTTGTGCGGTTTCCTGCCGAGACCGAACATTAGTTAATATGAATTGATATTACGAAGCTTATTTCCAATATACATGCAAATTGCAAAAATATATATACCTTAATGCTAAGTTGCTTATTGGTAAAATATGTATTTCTATCACCGTTCCAAGTGTTGGTCTCACGTGCAAATTCATATTTACCTTAATCAACCTACAAGAATTGTAAAGAAGATTGTTTGCATTGGTGGTTTTTATTCAAGTTGCAACATACAAATGTCCGGTTAACAATGCATACAGTAGTCGATTATCTGTTATTTGTTCATGCCAACCTATGTAGATATATGCTGTGTGCTTTCTATTCTATTACATTACATGTTGTTTCGAACCTGTGAACCTGGAGGTTTTAAAAAAATTTCCTACGAACCATCTTCTATAAGATCTCGATTTTCCCCATACCCTCTCGCTACT
Organism: Themeda triandra; assembly: GCA_018135685.1. Lineage (NCBI taxonomy): Eukaryota > Viridiplantae > Streptophyta > Magnoliopsida > Poales > Poaceae > Themeda > Themeda triandra. The sequence goes on from JAENPR010000094.1 coordinate 80,930, forward strand.
TCAACCCTAATGTTGCAGTTCTGTTCTTTGGGTTCTAGTTGTGACAACTTACTTGAAATTGTGGTTTGTTACAATTTCTCGGTATATGTATTTTGTAAGCCTATTTTATTTGTTAGTTTTCCCATTCCTTGTATCATGCCCACTAAGCATGTATGGGTTTCACCATGTGCTGGAAATAATTTCTTCTTTTTCTAATTTTGCTTCCCATGTTAGGAATATGGTATCCGGTATTCTTTATCATAACTTCTTGCTTGGTGATCTGCACATGGCATTAGTCTTATTTATAAACCGACGCACTGTGACATATATGATATTTGCAAAGTGAAGACAATCACTCTTTGCATACTTGGATGATTTATGCAATGTCAATTACTCTTTTTAATTATAGCTTTTGGTCCAAATGTAATTAGGTGGTAACTAGAGATTGTTTGTGTCATGCACAAGGTGCTGGTTGATGCAACCCCAACTCGAGGCATTCGATCACTTACGTTCCTACCTACTCCCTTGCCCCGGTAAGCTATCACATCATCTCCTTTCGTTTTGTTTTTCTGTTAAGGCGAATAAATCTCTCGATGTATCAACTTTAGCAAGTAAGTAGTAGCTGGTGAACTATATAATCAGCAACTCGATAGTGCTGCACTATCTCTAAAATTAGAGAAAAGATTGAGTAGCAATACTAGTTTTATACTTCTTGAACATAATTGTCTTCTTTCCGCGATGAAAGTCGAGATGAAATATCTAATTTGTTATTATGTGTCGCAGGGCAGTTTTATTAACAAATTTCACTTTGATTTTGTTTAGGTGGGAGGTCCTAGAGATTGTGTGATGCTAGAGCATGTCAATACTCAATACCGTGAAGATTAAAAGTGATCACTAAGCTATTTTGTCGGAGTAACGGAGAGGAGGCATTTTGTAGAGAACATAATTAGATTATAAGGTCAACATATTATGATTTGTGGATCCCATTTGATCTAGCTACGGGTACTAGGGGCGAGTGTATGTTTCTTCTTTTGTAAAGATGGTACAATTACAAATGTTGCCCGCAATAAAAACTTGAGACCCGTTTATCCAATTCTATGGTTGTTATAAATGTGATCGTGGTATATATATATGCTATAAATGTGGTTCGAATGCAATGAAACAAAAAAAAAAAAAAATTCCCGGCTTTGCCGACGGCTTTGGCCATAGGCCGTCGGCAAAGCCGTGCAATTTTTGCCGATAGCGGAGTTTGCCGACGGCCTTGGCGGGGGCTTTGCCGACGGCCTTGTGGACTGGGCTGTCGGCAAAGAGAGGAGTTTCCCGACACCCATGCGACTGGCCGTCGCAAACCCGACTTTGCCGGCCTTGGCCGTCGGCAAACCGACTTTGCCGACCCGGCCCGTTGGGCGACTTTGCCGGGCTGCGGCTGGTTGGCGGCGAACGGCCGACGAGTTGACGGCGTTGTTCCTTCGCCGACAGACCACGTGGCCTGTCGGCGAAAGTACGCCGGCGCGCCACGATTCTGTCGGCAAAGTCCGTTTGCCGACGGGATTTTTGCCGACGGCGGTTTTTGCCGACAGGGAATAGGGAATTCCGTCGGCAAACCCTTTGCCGAGGAATCAGGGCTTCGCCGACAGCTTTAAGCTGTCGGCAAACCCGCGATTTCCTGTAGTGACTGATCAGCAGTTCAACACCTCTTTGCCAACAGACATGTTCTCACATGACACATGTTGTACACACAAGTTCAGATGACAGGACTTAATTGAGATGGGAACGAAAAAAGACATCGTTCTATAGACTACCCTATGAACATAACTAAATAAACTCAGGTTGCGGTGAAAGCCTTCTTGCCAACGGCACTGGATCCTTCTTGCCAACGACATTGAACCTCACCATTTTTGACAGGCCTGTTCACAGTAGAGAAACATATGCTTCGGTAATAAAGAATAATGCTTCAGTAATTAAGTTTGGAAAATCTCACTTACCATCCATCGTTAGGTCAACACATCTTTCCATACTATATTTTTGGTGCCCTTCCCCGTAGCATCCAGATCCTTGTTTGGTTTTGACAAAATTCTGGTTGTTTGCCTTGAAACTCCCCTTGACAAAGCAACATATAGCTGTCCATGTGAGAAAACAGGCTCGGAAGGTAGATCCCAACATTTGGGATGGTCTCGCCCCGTGCTTTGTTTATGGTCATCGCAAAACTTAGGCGAATTGGGAACTGTTTCCTTTTCATCTTGAAAGGTAGTGAAATATCATCGACGGAGACATTGGAATCCTAGGTAGGAACACCCTTCTACCGCATGCCGCTTGACAACAATTTCAGCATCAATTGCGTTGTCTGGAAGGCTCTAATCATTAACCTCGTGCCATTGCATAATCCATTGTTTGGGTCAAGATTGCGGAGAAGGATCACGGGGCGGTTGATTTTTACTTTGAGGACATGCGGTGGCAGACCATTTGGAGTTATGGAGTTTATGAAGTCAATTGGGTAGTTATTTCTTGACTCATCATCGACGAGTCAAAGCTATGGTAAACTTTTTCCTCACTGGAAACTTGTCAATCATCTTCTCATTTAGCTGATCCACATATTCATTTTTGGTAGAAAGGATGGCACGTGAGCTCATATAAGCGGTTGATTTTGCATTATCCTCAAGTGATGGGAACACATGCGGATTAGCTTGTTTACACGGTCATCTTCATCACCCGTATATCCAATGACAATATCTTCGGCATTTGAACATAATCATTGGCATTAGTCTCCTCAGTTCCATTCCCAATTCGAAGGAGGTAATCTCGAGAACCATGGGTCTAAGCGAGCCCTCATGTTACGTGTCGGTCGTATCTTTCGATACTCTCCCACAAATAAGATCTCCGCGGTGTAGCATCCGTCACCGACCTCTTGTCCCACGTGGTACCACTTTGGAAGAACCTGTCTAAAATCTCCACCAAATACCATGACCTTTCCCCCAAATGGCAACTTACAATTCATAACATCCGCAGTGTCCTATCGAGACACTCGACCGCTAGATGATTTGTCATAGCAACCTCATCCCAGATTAGCGAGATGCCCTACGGAGCAACTCTCCAGTCTCATCTTGCTTACTGAAGGTGCAGATGCTATTGCTCAATCAGTATAGGAATTTTGAATCTTGAGTGTGCCGTGCGACCGCCAGCAAGTATCAACGCAGCAATACCGAGGTTGCGGTTGCAATGGCTATCGGTCCCTCGGAGCGCACTTTGCAGCAAGAAGTGCCTTGTAAAGGAACGTCTTTCCCGTTCCCCTGGACCATCAACAAAGAACACCTGGCTCTTTTTGTTCGGTACATGATACGAGAATCTCATCAAATCCAGCACGTTGTTCCCTGTTAAGACTCCCTTTGATTTGTAGATGTTCTTGATTGACCCCCACCGAAAGTTCTTCTCGACCAACCTCATTACGTCTTTTGTATATTCACTGTTTGACAAAAAACAGATATTAGTCTACTTTTATATTTTTAAGATCAAGTACACAATGATGTGGCAAATTGTTACCTGCATCACTCAGCTCCGGAAGATCAAAATTTTTTATATCTTTTCCCATGGATTGCAGCAAATCCCTAATATCTCTAAGCACCATTTGTTCTACTACATTTGAGTTACACTTTGGTCTCTACTGTAATCTTCACCCATTGATTCTTTATGCTTCTCCCATAGTTCACGAATCTGGTGGCTTCACAATGAACCAAAACAAGTAGCAAATAACCTTCGAGAGCATATGGCATCCGAAAGGTGGCGACTCACACAAGCAGTCATCAATTGACTTATCTGTCTCTATGAGTCCTCTCTTCTCACATGATTCTCTAAAAGAAGGACATACGATTCCCGCTACGGTTTTCGATCCTCAAATGAAGTTGGGCCTCGACATGATTTAGAAGCACTCTCAAAAAATACCTCTCGCCTTCACTGGGTGCGCATACACTATCCGCCCAATCGCCCCGCTTTCTTTCTTCTTTGCCATACCTTTTTTCCACGATCCAGCGGTAGTACTCGGCATTTGTTTATACAATAATTTTCTTGCAAAACTGTCCTCACGGCAAACCTTGAAGAATTCTGTCGGTGTAGTCATAGAAGATTTGGGATTGTTCACTACTTCTTCTAAATTCTTTGTCTCATCAATAATAACGGACTGCATGTTTGGCGAGATGACATTGCAGCTGCAAACCGATGGGTTTACTCCAAAAGATGGAATCCAAAAATCCGTGTACGGCTTCCGGTGGTGTGATGTACCTAGCATTCCTATACCGACGAATCTCATTTATTACCCCAGCATCAACAACCGAGAATGATGCACAATCGTGGCCTTTGTATACATATTTAAACAAATACTTGCAGGCTTTGATGCTTGAACATGCCTCGACGTTGATGTGACGAGTTATATCTCATAAGCAGGCCGGGATTGTACGGGACAACCCACCCGTTGTCCAACTCGGCCCCTCTTATCTTCACACGCTGGCCATCATCTCTTCTCCTATACAAAGGATAAGAATCTTTGCCCCGTTGTGTTCTTTGGGTTGAATTGCCGAGGATAGTGAAAGCGACATTTTCCTTCGATCATACACGCACACTTCATATTCAATGCACCACATGGTCCATGGAGCATATGCTTAATGACCAGGTTATGCAACACGGGGTACTTGGCCTTGTCGGGAATCTCTGCCGAGATGTGTTTGTCATAGTCATCTCGGGTTTGTTAACTTATGTCCTCTTTCATAATCAATAGGATGTGCTCATGTGGCAAGCCCCTCTTCTGAAACTCAGTCACATGCACATACGCTGCAACCTCACCAAAATATTTCTTCTTTATCAATAAATCCTTCAGTGAGCGTAATTTGCCTCGGTATACTCTTGACACCAGATCCGGCCGATCTTGGGGTGTTTGGCCAGGTTCAAGATTGCTTGTGATCTCCTCCCAGTAGGGGCTGGAAGTCATTGTGACGAAGAAATCTGGCTTTCCAAAACGCTGCACAATGGCCATTGCATTAAGAAATCTTTGTTGCATATCGCGATCACCACCCGGAAAAGAACGGGGCAACACAACTCTCCTTCCAACTTCGAAGCTCGGTCTCTCCAGCGAAACAACATCAACCAAGCCCTATGGCATAAATGAGTGAAATAGCTATTATCCATGTGCATTGTTGAAATAATATTAATTAATAGTTTTAGAAGTACTCACCTGGTACAGTTCAGCCCTTATGAGTTTTTGGTTTTCAGGATTAGAATACCAGTCAAGCCTCATGGACTCGATCTTTATATACATGTCAACAGCCCATTGTTGGAAAAGCCTCCCTCCAAATAACAATATGTTGAAAAGACCCTTTCTAACTTGCATCAAAAAGCAATAGTATTCTCTTGCTGTCACAAACTTTGAAGATTTACTTGTTTCAGCAACTTTACTCATGTATTCACCTTGCTGTATGTCTTCGTCATCTGTTTCGCCATCATCTGCATGAACATGGAAATACAATGCTTATTACATATATTTAAATATTGTATACATAGCACTCTGGAGTATTCTGAATCTGTACTGCTGAGTACCTAATGGTTGTTGCACTGCATCCTCGCCATCAGTAGGGCCCAACGGTTGCTGCACTGAATCCTCACCATCTGTAGAAGGTGCTGAATCTTTTTTTCTGTCATTGTACGGCATGAATTTATTCCATCCAGTTTCTCCTTTAGGCCTTAACACCGGATACGCTAGTGCATCGTAGCAACCATGATATGCTTTGATATAGCGCATCTTCTCTCCTTTGGGGTACACAATAACACTCCTATCAAAACATCTTTGTGGGTCATCTCCATCGGTCCAGATAGCAGCCACTTGTGAGGTAGTAGGGGCATTATACCTGCAAATGTTATGCATCCATTAAAAAAAGAACAATTATAGTCTTTGGCTATTAAATAAAACCTAAAAATAGTGAGTAATGGAGAAGAGGCAGCACCTTCGTTGATCAGGTGTCACATTAGTGTTGAGCTCAATTACATAGTCACCAAGATTTGGAATGGAGCCAGCTCTATTAAATGTCTTCACATAAGGGTTATGTTCTTGTAGTATCCTAAGCACATTTCTTATGATATTTATATCAAGATCAGGTGACCTCTTCACTCGGTGTGACAATGTATCATCTTCTTCTGTGTCATAGAAGTAGAGATGCAGGTGACGTGGCCCTTTTGATCCTGGCACTAAATGGTCCAGACGATGATACATTGCACCATGTACACGGAATGTATATATGCCGGTACCTGCTGCGTTGCAGTATCTCCGGTCCAGTGTAACTCCGAGACTCGTGAATGAGAAGTGAGAGTTGATGTACCGTATGTTTTTTCTGAAATATTTTGCATCAGCATCCACCTGACTTGTGAACAACCTCTTCAACTCAGCTGGTACATCAGTGAACACCACTTTTATCTTCCCCTTTCTACAACAGAATCTCGGTGGTTCGCCTTCAAACCTCATGGCTCCACAATAATTGCAGTCAGCAACTTTTTTCAAAACATGGTGTTCTTGCGGCAAGTCATGGTAGACGAAATCAGCGGCGGCGTTGCCAGTGCAGTCATTGCTGACACGATACGACTGGAATGCACATTCTGTTTTATATTGTAAAATATGTCAATACAGTAGTCACAACACACGGATACAAATGACAATTTTAGTAGAGATATTAGTTACCTTTACCAAGCATCTGATTTGTCTCAAAATCTTTAGGACCATCTTCTATTTCAAATTGTTCTTCTATGTCATGTAGATGATCTATTGAATATATATTTGAAATTAGCACCATGCATGCAACAAAATGAAACCAAAGAAAAAACCAAGGTTTTGTGAACCAACCTTCATCATCTGAATCATAGTTTGTAGGCTCGAATAAAGCAGTATCAAACTCTTCATCATTGGTGTCTACAAATCTTGGTCGTACATGCGTCACAGGCATAGGAGTAACATCTTCTCGGACGTGGTTCTCTGTCACTCTTGCCTTTTTATAGTCCCTATTATGTTGTAGCAATTTTGCCTTGGTTGTGGCATCCATATTTTGGTACCGTATTCGCCAAGACCGCAGCTTGTCAGTGCTTGAAGAGGCACCTGGTCACCATCGTACACAAGAATTAGAGTTGATCCAATTTGTACCCATTGTAATTTACCATATTTAGATAGAGGGCACAATACCTGCATTAATTATGGTACCATTTGGACTCTCAGACTGTAAAGGCATTAACGGTAGACGTTGTTTCCTGACATAATTATCATTCCTATGCAGCCAGTCGTTCTTCTCAGTTGGACCATCATTTTCCTTGTCATGGTGCACTGATGCTTCACAAATGGTAAAAACAACATGCTGAGATTACCATCACTAAATTATATTTTCATATATAGAATTATAGTCACACGTACCTAACCGAGATGGTGCCAAGGTGGACTTTACTGCTTTAGTCATTTTAACATCTGTGCAACCTGCTTCAGTCATTTTAACATCTGCTTCAGTCTTTTTCCTTGCACGGTATTCACGCTTCTTTCTATTACGCTCTTCTCTTTCTTCAGTGGTTTCTTCGGCCCTTTTTCGTGCACGGTACTCACGTTGTTTTCTATTCCTCTCTTCCCTCTTTTTGGTCTCTTCATATGTCTCCGTTGATGTGACATATGTATATTAGATATAAAAAGTGTGCCACATATATATAGATATAAAAAGTGTGCCACATATTTGCTAAAAATTTAGAGAACGACAAGGCACAATTGCAACAAACTTACCCACTGCGATGGTGTTTGTCACGTCGCTCAATGCAGGGCGGGTTTGTTGCCTATCCGCCATGTCGGAATCACCTGTAATGCAAATTTCCATAAAAAAATATGAATCTGCCTAACAGAAATACCACTGAGAAAATGTAATATTTATGCATTGCGAGTTGGTTGTTTGCCTCCCATGACTGAGCAACTGAGGAGGATTCCAAGAAGCACAAATTTCAGAAAAATAAAAATGCAGTTCCTACTTGCTACATTCAGAACATAGGAGACAATGAAACAATAATCTTGATCACGAACATTCAGAACCTCTCCAGAAGAGGCCTTGAACTGCCCATTGGACCATTCCTGAGTTCAGAGCAAACACTGTCATATTTTCAGATTTTGATCACGAACATCCGGCAGGCGCATGCACTGGCCGAACTGGGTTACAGAGAAATCACTGGGCATGTTCATATTTCACAGTATGCAACAGTAGGCTATGGCATTTATGTGCTAATTTGAGATCATTTGAACAACATTAGAACACACTGAAACAACAATCTCGATGAACAACATTCAGAACGGACGGCATTTAAATTCAGAAAATCAATTCACCTCAAACAATAATATCGATAATGCTTACCGCGGATGGCGTCGTGCGGGCGAGCAGGCGGACGGACAGCATCCTCGCGGCCGTCGTCACCGCGGCGGGTGGGTTTAGGCTTCATTGCGAACGGACAACCGGCGTCCTTGCAGGGGGATTCGTGTGGCGCGCTTCGCGGCGGCGCTCCCGTCCTCACGGCGTCCTCACTGGAGTCGTAGCTGTCCCGGTGACCGAAGTCGTAGCGGCGTCGCGGCGGCGGCTGGCGCGCCCTGGCCCCCGCGAGGCGCGTCGCGGGCCGGCGAGCGCGCACTGGGGGTGGCGGCCCCGGCGAGGAGCGTCGCGGCGGCGGCGCGCGCGCACTGGCGAGCGGCGGCGCCCTGGCCCCAGCGAGGCCCGCGCGCACCGTGGAGGCCCCAGCGAGGCCGGCCCGCGCGCACCGTGGAGGCGAGCGTCGAGCGTCGAGCGGCGAGCGTGGAGGCGCAGTACCGAGCGGCGAGCGTCGCGTGGAGGCGAGCACCGTGGAGGCGCAGTACCGAGCGGCGAGCGTCGCGTGGAGGCGAGCGGCGAGCGTCCCGTGGAGGCGAGCGGTGAGCGGCTTGGTAGAGTCCTCGCTTTTTTTTTTGGAGAGTCCGCACTGGGGAGAGGAATCGACTGCGGAAGGCCATAATGACTGCGGGGCCCGCTTCGCGTGGAGGAGTGCGGAGGAGTGTGGGTGATGAGTTTCATCCAAGCGTTTTTTGCCGTTGGATGTGGGTGAGTGAGAGAAAGATGAGGTTAGAGTTAATCTCCTCCCTTAATTTCGAAAAAATAGCAATTATTGTGTACAATTAGCTGGGTGTACTTAGGAGAGATTAGGAGAGATAATGACTGTGGGGGACGTTTTGGTGTGTGGCTTTAGGGATGTTTTTTTGGTGCATTATATGTAGTAGAGATAGAGATAGAGATGCTTCGAGTGGTTGGACACTGGCCGCGGTTATTTTAAGCAAGGAAGGCGACGCAGCTTATGATGGCTGGCCGCCGCTGGTCGTATTCTGTACTCCGCGTGATTGGGAGCAGCGAGCGGTAGGTAGGGTCCGCTGGGACCTGTGCACGTGAGATGGAGGAGCGCCTGGTGCCGTGGGCCGTGGCCGGTCTGCCCGTTGCCTCTCGGGCGCCTGGAGCCGCTCAGCCTTGGATCGAAGGACCCTACCATTGATTTATACTTCAATCTAATGAGAGATTGAGCTTTAATAACAGATCTCAGAGCCTCATCGAATCCCCTCCCTCTCCTCTCCTTGCTCAAACGCAGTGCTTATTTTTAAGAGGATTGAGAAGAACCCTACTATATGCATTTAAGATTGCATATTTAGTGGCACTAGGTGATTCTTGTGATTGCAGGTTTCTTATTACCTTGGTGATTGCCGTCACCTAGACAGTTGGAGATTTGGTGATTGGTGAGGGGATTTTATAATTGTGTCCGCCCTCAATCAAGAATTGAATTTGTAAGTGGTTCTTGAGTTTTCCCAAGGGAGATCGCAATTGGGTATTTTATTGGATTGCTCGTGGCTTGTAGGATCCCCATCTTGTGTTGATTGCATGGCACTCGGCTGCGGGTTTGGCTTTAAGATGCCAACTAACGCGTGAACCTCCAAGTGGGTGTATCGGCACAACGAGGATGTTGCTTGCCGGCAAGCAAGTGTGAACCTCAATAAAAATATTGTTTCATCTCTCTTGCCGAGGATTTCTTATGCTTGATATTGTCATTGTAATTGAATTGATATTCATGTTCACTCTACATCGACGGTATAAATATCAAGTCTCCTATTTTATTTTCTTGCAATATATATCGTGTTTAGATCTCTAGTTGTATATCTTGCTAAATTGCACAACTTTAAATTTCTTGTCTAGCCTGATCTTCTAGGAGTAATTTAATTTGAGACATAGCTTGTTGGTGTCACTAGAGATCGTAGCCTAGAACCGGTTAGGTGGTTTGCAACACAAAGTGTAGGCTAGCGCAAAATTCGCTTCGCAATCTTATTTACTAACCGGTTGTCCTAAGTGTTGTTTGTAGAAAGTTTTTATAGGATATTCACCCTCCCTCTATCCATTTAGGACCTTTCAAGCGGTGATGTTCACGGAGGGCTGGTTGGTGCCGGTGTGGATGTCCATGCGCTGCTCGAAGGCAGTCAGCTAGGTGTAGAGTTTCAAAACCGTAATCGGCTCCACTCTTGTGGCGGTTGCCATCACCATGGGGTTGCAGTCGAGGTCGAGGCCGGTGAGGATGTAGGAGACGAGCTCCTCGTCCTCCAGCTTGCGTCCAGCCGAAGCCATCTAGTCGGCAAGACCCTTCATCTTCGTGAAATACTCCTCCACGGTCGACATCCCCTTGGACGCCGTGGCGAGTGCCATGCGCATAGATGATGCGCGCCCTGGACTGTGAGGCGTGAAGCCCTTGGACCGCGGCCCACAATTCTGCCGTCGTCGTCGCAATGGACACCTGCGCGAAGATATCTTTTGACAGGGATGAGAAAAGGTAGCTCAGGACTTGAATTTCCTTCGCCACCCATTGCTCGTATGTCAGGTTGGGCACTGGATTGGTTTTGCTCCCCGCCTTGGCGGCATCGTTCGTCTCTAGGAACTCGGCCGGAGCTGCCGCGGTGGACCAAATGTGTCCCCCGAGCCGAGCACCCTTCAGGGTGTTAGTGACTTGTGTATTCCAGATCCCAAAGTTCCCTTTGGTGAGTTTCTCCGTGACCAGAGGGAGGAAACCATAGGTGAGGGAGATAATGGCAGCGTCGGAGCAGGAGGACCCCATGGCTTCATGCATATGGATTACTGGCACTTTGATACATCTAAAGAATAGAGGGAATATAGCCTCATGCGTGGTGGTACAGCAAAGGTTTGTTACAACAAACTAGATCTCAACAACTACATTTAGAAGATAAGGACGGGGGGGGGGGGGGGGTGTCATGTACTCATGTCTCAAAAATATTTTTTTTTGAACAAGTGTCATGTCACCAAATATTAAATTCTTGTAATTTTTTAGGTCTGCATGTGGATCATCCATATCAAATATGCTAACGCATACTGATTTGGTATCTCACGTGTGGATCATTCATAACAACTAGTATAGTGCTCGTGCTAACGCTACGGTTTCAATTGAGAACAACTAAACGATGGTATTTTTTTCATATTTCGCTCATACTAACACTACAACCACATTAAGTCGAAAGTCAACATATTTCAGTTCACCTAGGATTAGGAAGCTATTGTTTACAACAAACCATTAACCAAAACCATTGATCTATAAAGTTTATAATAAAAAAACTAAAAGTACTTCTGAAGCACACTCTTGGATCTCTTCTATTTTCCTCATTCAGATTTGTCAATCTTTTCATATGACCCAACAACCAACCACAAAAGCATCGCAGTGCTCTTCCACCCAACAATAATCTTTTGCACAGTCAGGAGTAGTTCTTCAAGTCAAATACATTAACCATCCTACGTTGAATATGTAATATGTAAGTATTTTTCCATTCACATCATGAAACTCCACAAATCTAGGCCATTTTAGAAACTCGGATTCAAAGAGGGGAAACCCAGCATCTAACTGATTCCTTCTAATGTACCTGCAAGAACATTTAAATAAAAAAAGGTATATTAGTTTGCCAAGATACTGTAATAGCACCCTGTAGATACCAGCTACTGCCCTTACAGAAAAGACTCAATAAGATGTATTTTACATCGCATTCATAATCCATGTCTGTAATGGTTCTCCAGTTTATCCTACTCAAAGTAACAAAGAAAAGATTTAGCCAACTTAAAGGCTACTCATGAAGGGTTGTTACTTTGTCTACTTAGCATGCTCTTAAAAGTACTACTACATATCTGCATTAGGAAACAGATTTCGAGCAACTTTATTCAGCAAGAACTCGATACACAAGAAAGAAAAGTTATTGGGCTTGATACTATTCGGATATATCCTAAAGACTTGTCTGATCCCACCAGACAGCTAAAAGCAAACATTAGCTGACAATGTGGCACCTGCCAACCAGATTATGGGTTTCTTTCTTAATTATCGATTCAGAAGGAACCAAAGGTGCTAAGAATGAAGAAAGTAATGGTACAAAGCTTCACTCACATACTCACCTGATGTAAAAACTTGTTTCTTCAAGACCATTGCTCGCCTTAGAATTTCTTCATCAATGGCTTCTCAAATACCCTGGTATTATTGTGGAAAACAATATGCTTTTAGTGTATTAGCAAAATGAATGGAGCAAACACTGGCCATGAAGGGATTAAACCTGGTGTGTTTGAAATATTGGCATTGTAAAGCCAGAACATTAAATATTGGCATCAGCGGTTCAGCACCACAATGCTCCAGAGTATCCTCGTATCTGTTCGCATCTCCTCATTCTGAAAACAAAAGGAACCTTTAAGAATCCATAACTCCGGCATTGGTGGCATAAAACGCTAAATGGGAATAGTAATGCACTAATGCCTATACAGTATTCCAATCGTATAAGAAGTATATGGAATTTCATCTGGGTGGTTAGGCAGTCTCCAGAAGGGTAGAGAAATAACAGAGCATGGAATACTATATAAGAAATATGGAAACATAATCATCTCATATCAAATTGTTAAGTAGGGAGCGGACCTGTTGTTAGGGACATGCCTGTCAAACACTATTTTGTCTCAATATGTATTGAGAAAAGAGAAGTTGGTCTCCATATCTCTGAAGGGAAATGATCCCATACAAGTTCACAGATGGTGGAGCACATCCTATGTTAGCATCAAAAATGGATATGCTGAATCCAACTACGAATCTGCAGGGAAAACATACAGGAATCAAACATCAATCTGTCATGAGCATATATCTGCAAAAAGGAAAAAAAAAAAGTAAAGATTTTTTTGTGAAATTTTGTCACTCTATTAGCTTCACTATTCAGAAGGGCACATCAAACCATGATACTGGAGCTATATTCACAATATTCTTGTACCATGGTATAGTGCCACGGATTCAATAAAAATCAATAATATATTTAGTCATTGCGACTGGAATTTTTTCAGTAATATATTAGGGAAAGCTTAACATTAACAATACCACATTTGCAATTTTTAGGTAACACAATTCTAGATGAATATCAGCCCTAAAGAAAAGCTATGGTGATGTACTTAACAAGACAGTATGTACATGTGCACGCAATCGTCCTGAGCCCGTCGACCCTCCAAACATGTGATATCTCTGAAAGTTTTGTAATCTTTCCCAAAAATGAGGTAATAGGAAGAGAAATAACTGAATATCAGAGTTGAAGAAATTATAAAGGTCCATGATATTATAAAACCCACGCTACTTTGACAAATATATGTAGAAAAAAAGAGAATTCTGTTACAATTACCAGCAGCATGGTCATTACGAGGGTACCGTTTTTTCTTGCAGAGGAAGTGGCAGGCATTGTTCTGGCCCTTCTGTGGAGTTTACTCACTTTGTCGTGGATGCACATCTGCTCACAGGAACCCAGCACTACCATCTTCAGCCTGTGAAAACACCATCTGAACCATCAGTGACTATGGGACTATGGGATGACTCAATCTATAACTGCAGCTACTGAAGCCATATCCAGTCCTCAGCATCATGGCATTAATGAGAAGTTACTTAAAGCACACAGTTCAACACAATCAGCTCTCAAATAAAAACAAGGTGCTGCAGTAACAGGGTATCTCTATCTTAACAGGCAAATCACTAATCCTCGGCTCCTCCGTATTTATTAAAAAACAATGGCACATTGAATATTTATTTCAGCAATCACACCAAGCCCATTTATCATTTAAAAATTGGCAATGGTATAATTGCTATTGTCCCAGACAGGAACTTCTTCAAGACTCATCTTGTCTTGACAGTACATTGGACCCCCATATGAATGGACACCTTTTTTTTTGGCAAAGAATCAAAGTTAGCAGGCATGTATACACCTTAACTTAACTTAGGTTTGGGTGCTCGGTTTCGTACAGAAGGGAGGAGAAAAGGTGTGCATAACTGATGGTTGCTGATCGCCGGCGAAGACCTCAGCATCTGGAGTAGGGCAGCGGCAGCGTCACCTAGTTGCCGCAGAATCGAAGCCAATCTGAGTTGGGTGAAATGGCAACCAGAAACCAAATAGTCCAATGCATACTATGCTACGTATGTGGCAAGCATTATGACCCAGCTAGCATGCGCTTCCATTTTTCTTTAATTCTTCCATTAAATTTAATAGAAAAAATTTGCAGAACTTTTTTGACATTAGAACACAAACAAAACTGTAGAAGAAACGCACAAGTAGATCATTAGTAGTTCAATTCAAAAGAGTCGTGCCTTACCATCCATCTCTTAGCAAAGGTGTATGTCCAGATCCGTCAAGTTGCCCGAACCCATCGTAGTCCTGGAACCAGAAGAGCTCAAGCCTATTTCCATTTTTGTGCAGAAAAAGGAAGTTATCAAATTCAACCTAGCAATTTTGATCAAGATTACATACAAAACTCACACTAAACAAACTATTATCTCATAGAGACAAAAGAGCTGTGATTTACCAATCCATCTGTTAGCAAGGTGTATGTCCAGATCAAAAGTGCCGTGCTTTATCACTATCTTCACCGTCAAGTTGCCCGAACCCATCGCAGTCCTGAACCCAGAAGAGCTCAAGCATATTTCCATATCTGTGCAGAAAAAAGGAAGTTTTCAAATTCAACTCAACAATTTTGATCAAAGATAACATATAGAACTCACAGTGAAAATGTATTATCTCATACAAAGAACTGTGCTTTACCATCCATCTCTTAGCAAGTTGTATGTCCAGATCAAAAGAGCCGTGCTTTATCACCATCTTCATGATCAAGTTGCTTGAACCCATCTCAGGGATGCAGACTTGTATCGAAAACTCATAAGCCTAGCAGGCCCAGCTTTTCATTACAACCTACATGGCACCTATCAATAAGATCAATTCCAACTTGGTTGTTTAAAAATATACTGCACAAATTCTGTGTCATTGTGAATTCAACATGACAGATTATATTGCATCGGTGTATGGCAGTGCTCAAAATGAATTCCCTGTAAACCTATATGACTATTTGACAGTACTAAAATCGAACTCACCCACCTAATGATTAGCCACAACCACAACTTCCAGTTCTGGTAAAACTCAAACGAATCCTAGAAAATTTCTTACCTCGGAAGAGATCAATAGGTACAACTGTCACCAATGACCGACGGCCTGATGGATGGATCTCTGCTCCACTCGACCTTTCGTGTGGCGGCGGTGCAGCAGATGGGGGGAAGATGCTACGGAGGCAGGGAAGGAGGGGTCGGGGCGGCGGCGTCGCACTCAGCTGTCGTTGCCTCGGTCGTCCTGGCCTGGGGCGGCGTCAGCGGGCGGATCAGGCTGACGGCCTCGCATGGTGGCCGGTGCCCATCCTTTCCTGGTGGTCGTCGCCCTGGTTGACTGCTCGTTGATCGACTCCCATGGCGGCGTGGGATTGGGATTCGGAAATCCAAGGAGTCGCGGACATGGGAAGGCGAAGGAGGGAGGAGCAACGGAGGCGGCCCGAGTTATTTTTTCGAAAGAAAATAAAGAAAACATTGCGGGGAGCTGGACACGGAATCGAACCGAGGACCAACGGAGGTGACCCATGGGGCGTGGGTGTGTGGGGATTAGGTTAGTTTGAGTCTGACACGTGGGTCCGATATAAGGTCACAGGCTTCTTACGCCTTGAGAAGATTTCAATTACAGTATAGATATAGATAGATTATCTCAACGCATAATAATAGTGCCAGGTCACCCTTCCTGCCACGGGGGTTCCTGCTAGTTATTATTTATTATTATATATATGGAACTCGTATCTCGGGAGCAACTACTGAAATCTCGTTTTTATTGTTATGAAACATGTTGCCAGCGATTAGGACCTTCCCCTCTCCGTCTCTCATGATCAACATAGTAGATGAAAGTAGAACAAGTAGACATAAACTGTAGGGAGACTATTCTTTATTTCTCTGAATATTGGTGATTACAACATAGATCTCCCACGTATATATAGTCCGGTCAAGGCCTAAGAGTTTTGGTAAGAGCCCACATACAAACGGACTAGGATTAGGATTCCTCCTTCTCCTTTCCTTCTAGGATAGAAAGTCCGTGTGTTTCTCAACACTCCCCCTTGGGCGATTACCACGATATGTAAATGCCTCATCAAAAACTCCATCCGAAAACCCAGTGGGAAAAAACGGTTCTTGGAGAAAAGAGTACATCGCATTCGTTAATTGAATTGCACATGTTGTCTCATTAAAAACCTTATGTGAGAAACCTTCGAGTAAAAACTCACATAGGAAAAAAGAGTACAACACTTAACCTTCTTGGTCATATATTCTTCAGGATATTTAATAGATATTAATCTTCATGATCTATGCACAAACTTCAATATTTTAGCAAATATATGATCTACTTGATCTTTGAAATTTCTTTCTAGTGGATAATTATCTTCAAGATAAATCGAATCAAATTGCTCCCCCTCATAAAGCCATCCTTTGAACTTCATTGTTCAAACTGCACTTTTGAAAAATTAGCTCATAATTCTACTATGAATTATATGGGTATAACAAAGAGCAATATGCTTCATGCATAAATAACCACTTATTAGTTGTGCAAAACATATAATTTATCCTTCAAGGTAATAGATCCTTTCAGAGGATTATGGGGGTAAATAAATTAATATTTAATATATTCTAGATAGTGTATCAAACTTGTATTAAAGTTTGGATACTTATAGCTACTCCTTAGTGGATTTTCAAATTGTATGTGTACAAATCTTCGGGATTTTGATTGTACCACTAAATAATAATTCCAGCCTTGCATTTGGCATTTAGGGGATAATTCAAATGCCAAAGTCACCATTATTCTTATACCTTCTATGGTATTTAGAGGATATAAATACTTTTATTGCTAGCTTTATACTTTTCGAGTGTTTGTATGGCACCTTCATGGTGTTTAGAAGTCCTCATTTTCTTTTTTCTCGGGTCTATATGCACTTCGGGTATAAATGGTTTTTCTTCAAGAATTGACTGATAAATCCTTCATGGATTAGTTCCTTCAAGAATGTTCTCACTCCACTACATTAGATATTATTAAGTGAAATACACTACGAGAGGTTGTTATTCACTACAAAGTCATTCAATGACGGTTCCTTCTAGGATATGCTCTTCTAGAGACTTTAATATTCATTCATGAATATATTCTACCTTAGACTTCATAATACTTGTATTAGATTTAATTTTCGTATGTTGCGATTTATATTCTTCGGGAATTATATGAATTTTCATAATCCACTTATTAACCGCATATTTCATATTCATTCATTTTATTTGCCGGAGATATAGCGTAACATTTATTTCTTCTTAGTAGGAGATTCAACCTCAATTGCTTTCTTCATTGACCCGATATAATCGCTACAAGCGACTTTGCCATGGACTTTGTTTTCCGGATCCGGGTTCTCGTAAGAGAAACATTTGCAATTATAGAGGTAGCGTTGTCGACAACTATTATTTTCTCCCAATATTCTCATAATATGAGATTATTTTATCTCTTTATCATTTCCCAAACAAGAGATACTTTATTGTTCTGCATATCCAACACTAAAGATGTGCGCACTTAGTGTGTTGGATTCCATCTTCACGATGATCCTCTTCATGAGGTGCTCAACCTTCTTCATGAGGTGTTCTCTTCATGAGAATGGAGGAGTTTTATTTTATTTCTATTCAATAAGTATACGCTAAAATAGAACCCACAAAGCGTCCCCGTAGATTTTAGCTTGATAGTATACAATATTTAGTTTACTACTAGTAAATAAAGCTTCGGTTTATAACTTCAAGTTACTCCCCTCATTTCTAAAAATATCTCGGCATATGCTCCGCTTCATGCTTCACAAGAGCATTTGTCAAACTATTAGTTGACTTAGTGTGTGGTTGTATTCCTGCTTCAAGCTTCAAGGAATATTTTCTCTAGATCATTTTCCTTCTGTAGAAATAATATTTGGCATTCAAAATAGGCTTTCTCTCCCCCTAATGCCAATATTAGATCTTTAATAGCATACTCCAATAGATATCCCCTATCATGGGCATAAAATAATCAAATTCATGTATCTCCAACCATAATTAGAGGCCCATTCATGTATGCTATAATAGAGTTTTATGGGAAATATTCACACACATAATTAAACATGGGGGTTATTATACATTATATGCGGTGAGCTAGAATACATAAAGTGCATTTGTGGATGTTCAAGATCTCTACAAATACAGGGATATTCTCCCCCGATTTGCACATATCATAGTTTATAAACTATTTCACTATCTAGCTTATTTATTATTTAGCCAAAATAATTGATCCAAGTACTAATAAAAAAAATGAACCATATACTTCAAATTAAAAAAATAGGCGACATCCAATTCACATGGAATTTCTTCTAGAATTTTCTAATTGTCATTAATGCAAAATTTTCTTGATGCCTTTTCCGTATAAATCCTAAATCATCATAAATATGTTATCCACCATCTTATATTCACAATTATTCATTCAATCAATTGGGTTAGTCTCCATTGAGCAAACATATTAACTTACTCCCCTTGATCTTAGGCTACCTGACCATAGACCAATCTTTGCTTATGCATGCAATGCATTGAAAGCAACATATTCCTTAGTTCCAAAAGAATCATTAGATATGGGGGGGGTGCAAATGTAGCTACTAGCTACAACTATAGCTTCTATGCTAATATTCATGCAAGAGTGTAGATAGTTTAGCTCAATGAGAGAATAAATTAGTAATACACGTGCATGTGTATAATGTGGAATGTTGGTATTCGGTCCAACGTAGTAGATAACAATAAAATACAAAGCTACAAGCTTACTTGCAATTAGTGCAGTAGAGAAAGTTAACTCGGCCGGAAGGGACACGGGAAAAACTTCAAGTCTTGATACATGCACTTAAAAGATAGATTTAGGAAGGCTATGCCTATTAAATATATATTACCCACATTTTCTTATGCCTTTACCCAAAATTTCTCCCCTCATGCCATAATTACTTCAAGTAGTAATATGCTTCTTGCATCATCTATGAATAATCACTTCTAATGCTCCATAGAATCCAATCATACTTCTAGTATTCATTGGTTATGGCATGAAATTCACATATATAGGGTAGAACAAAACTTCTAGTTCTCGGGCTAAAAATATTAAATACTTAGTTTTAGGATTATACTATTTCTTGGCTAAATTTGTCCTTCTAGGATCAATTCATATGCCAATATAGTCCAATTGTTCATGTGCTTCTAGGAAATTCAATTTCCATTCTACCTACATAGTGGTGCACAAAGAACTATAACCTTCGTGGTTAATTGAGGCTTCTTTGTGGATAAAACAATGCAAAACTTATTTAGATAGGCAATATAGGCAATTGTTTATATGTGAAACATATAAATCTAATTTATTCCATGAGAAGTTATCACATGTTACTTCATGTAACAATTGCAACTAAGAATATTAAATATTTCATATTAGCCTTCAAGCTAATAAAGTAACCATTAACTCTTCTATGAGTTTATATAATCCACTTAATTCAACGGGAATTAAAACTTAATGCACCAAAGAAAACTATAAGCACAACACGATTTATGTTCTTTAAAATTTCTTATGTCAGCTTCAATGCTTGACATCTAGCAGCTTCATATGCTTACTCGATCCTTCTAGGAGTATGATATATGCAAGTCACATATTCAAAATTAATAACTGATAATATCCTGGTTTATAAAGCTGTCTAAAAAAATCCAACTCAAACTCTATTGAGCAATTTCTTATGGTAAATTCAAATACTTCATGTATTATATTGCTCTGTGATATTCTATACACAAGAGATAATTCTTCGAGAATATTGATAAAATCTTATTTACCATCTTGTCTTCTAGACATTTAATCCAAAGCTTCAAGCTATTGTTTATAGAGCAGCATTATATCTCAATATTAGGCATATAAGCTTGAAAATTCAACTTTCAATGCAATATCATATTCTGTAGTCATAATTTAAGGTTTTACTCATGCAGTGAGTCCCACAATGCCTTTTGTTACTTCTCTTGGTCATATACTCGTTCTAGAGAGTAATTATAAATTACAATGCTTAAGTCTACTTCTCTTCGGTGACAGTAGAATATCCTTCTAGGATTTAATAATGACCATAACAAATAATTATGCCATTCAAGACAAGTCAAGGATATTCTTTCTTTATGAAGGTATGCATATATTATAGATAAATCATGTGCATATATGTTTACTACATGTAAACAAGTAGCAAGGTTCAAAAAGACAGTGAACGGTTATTCAAAATATTTTAAGAAGCATCCTAGCATTTCAGGATCGTGGTATATACAAATTTTCAGAATTTATACCAAACATTCATTTATCCCAAAATTTATTATGCTAGGAAAAATAAATATGAGACTCTCAAAGGTGGTCTAAGGTCTGCAGGATTTAGAGAGTCCATAATCTATGTACCATATTTCTAATGCAATTGTTCAAGACCATAGTCACATGGCACACAATTCATAATGTGTGATATTATAAATAAACGCATTCAAAAGAGCATATAGAAAAATATCAACACGTGGACCATATACATGAACAAACAATATTACTACTATTAAATGTATAAAATAATTTTCTTCTAGAAAATTCAGGTACTCGTGTACATGTAGCTGCTGCCTGCAAGCTTTCTGGTTAGCCACTGCGATGAGTTGCATGCTAGCATTAGATTACAGTTGGTCATGCATGTTGAAACTACAGGTTACAAAGATTTTCAAGTCCATATAACGATAAGAAAATATAGTAAGATTAGCATGTAGGAACTGCATGTTCTTGTGCCCGATTATAACTCTGTATGATCAACGAGATCAAGATATTACTAGTACAACTTCAAGCCGGATTTTCTTTTGCAATGCAAAGTTGCTCAAAGTTGTTGTCCTTTGCCTCATCATTGGGATTCAGTCCAAGATGAGCAACCAGCGTCGTACAAGCCGGAAAGAAGGAACGGGGCAATAGCGCAAACTGGCATAACAGAAACTGCTTGAAACTTGCAAGCTGCGAGCTGCGTGTGGCATGCATTAGTAGGGGGTGAATGCAATGGCTTCTAGCCAAGGATCATGAGCCGTGCGCACTGCGGGATGTCTTGCGACGCATGCGAGATCATTTACATAATGATGTGCAGGCCGAGGTGACAATGAAGATAATTGTATGAAAATATGGTTTGGATTCGGAGCCATACAGGACTCAGATGCAATCCAAGTTTGAGTAGGACTTCAATAAATTGTTGATGGTTTCTTGGCGACACATACTCCCGGCTCTTATTCGAGTCGAATTACTGTTGCTGCAAGCAACTTTAGTAGCGATGAGGATGGATCTTGCCGGATCGACCTCTAATCCCAATTTCCATGGCACCATGGTGGCTACTAGGCCCAGCGTACAAGTTTTTATGTACATATACTCTGTATCTCAATGTGTGTACATGTTCGTACACGCCAATTTGATCGTTGGTGATAGCATGCAAACGAGCCATCCATTAGCCCTATAGGCATCACGATCTGGGCGGTGCATAGGCTCATGCAGGAGCGTGCTTGGTGTTGTGGCATCCATGCAACATACGGCCAGACTTTTCTGGTATTATTCAGCTTAGATGCATGCAACCATGTATAGAGAGCATGCATGTCTATATGTACTGCATGTGCAAAATTATAAATATGTGTACATTGGACCAAAACAATTGCCGAGTCTGGTGATTCAGAGTAAACGCGATCTGCGAGATGTGATTCTTTCATACCTTGTAGAGGATGCCAATTGATCTACGTCACATGCCGCGTAGGGCAGTGATTAGCAGATACATACCGCGTAGGGCATTTGGCATTGTCGTAGACTTGTCTGCATGACGATGACGGTACATGTCGATGCAGTGCAGATCAGTTGTAAGTAGAGGAAGCAGATCCGTTCCGCTAACAACGTCGGGGATGTCGACGTCGTCGGAATAGTCACGGCAGGGATGTCGGTGTCGAGGTCGACGGCTTCAACGGCGATGTCGACGACGGCTTCAACGGCGATGTCGACGAAGAGCTTGTCGTGCTGATAACGTGTTATAAAGCATGTTGCCAGCGATTAGGACCTTCCCCTCTCCGTCTCTCATGATCAACATAGTAGATGAAAGTAGAACAAGTAGACATAAACTGTAGGGAGACTATTCTTTATTTCTCTGAATATTGGTGATTACAACATAGATCTCCCACGTATATATAGTCCGGTCAGCGCCAAGAGTTTTGGTAAGAGCCCACATACAAAACTAGGATTAGACAGTGATTCCTCCTTCTCCTTTCCTTCTAGGATAGAAAGTCCGTGTGTTTCTCAACATTTATATTATATAAAAGTAACGTTGTCATGCTTGAAAGAACTACAGCCACACGTGGAGGGAGCCTCGAGCGCTTTATTTCCCATTTTTCGCAATCCTGGCAAGGTCCTTTACTGCCGCCGCGGCGCCGCGTCCCGTCCCGATCTATCCATCCATGGCAGCCCCTGCTACCGTCGTCTTACTGCCCGTGTGGGGTGCCGGCCACCTCATGCCCATGCTCGAGGCCGGCAAGCGGCTGCTCACCCGCGGCGGCGGCCGCGTGCTCTCGCTCACCGTGCTCGTCGTCCCACCGCCCACGGAGCAGGGCGCCGCCGAGGTCGACGGCCACATACGCAGGGAGGAGGAGGCCTCCGACAGTTCCGCTTCGTCCGCCTCCCCGCCGTCGAGCCCCCCAAGGACTCCCGCGGCATAGAGGAGTTCATCTCTAGGATGGTCCAGCTGCACACGCCAAATGTCAGGGCGGCCATCTCCAGCCTGGCGTCCCCGGTGGCCGCGTTCGTCATCGACTTCTTCTGCACGACGCTGCTCGACGTGTCCGGCGAGCTCGCCGTGCCCGCGTACGTCTACTTCACGCCCAACGCCGGGACGCTCGCGCTCTTCCTGCGCCTCCCGTCGCTCCATGAGGAGGTGACGGTCCAGTTCGAGGAGATGGAGGGCGCGGTGGATGTGCCCGGGCTTCCGCCAGTGCCGCCGTCGTCCCTCCCCAATCCAGTGATGGACAAGAACCATCCCAATTACACGTGGTTCGTGTACCACGGCAGGCGCTTTGCCGAGGCCGACGGCATCATCGTCAACACGGCTGCCGAGCTCGAGCACAGCGTGCTTGCTGCCATCGCCGACGGGCGCGGTCTCCGTGCCCCGACGGTGTACCCAATTGGCCCGGTGATCTCCTTCGCCCCGCCCGCCGAGCAGCCGGACGAATGCGTGCGGTGGCTCGACACGCAGCCCCCGGCCTCCGTGGTGCTCCTCTGCTTTGGGAGCGGAGGGTCTTTCGACGCGCCACAGGCGCACGAGGTCGCGCACGGCCTGGAGCACAGCGGCCACCGCTTCCTCTGGGTGCTGCGCGGCCAACCGGCACCCGGTGAGCGGCACCCACCCATCTGACGCCAACCTATCCAAGCTGCTCCCCGAGGGCTTCCTCGAGAGGACCAAGGGCAGGGGCCTGGTGTGGCGGCCGACCAAGGCGCCGCAGAAAGAGATACTGGCCCATGCCGCCGTGGGCGGTTTCGTGACACACTGCGGCTGGAACTCGATCCTCGAAAGCCTGTGGTTTGGCGTGCCGCCGTGGCCGCTGTACGCTGAGCAGCACCTGAACGCGTTCACGCTGGTGACCTACCTGGGCGTCGCGGTGGCGATGAAGGTGGACAGGAAGAGGAACAATTTCGTGGAGGCCGCGGAGCTGGAGCGAGCGGTGAAGGAGCTCATGGGCGATGGCGAGGAGGGGAGGAAGGCGAGGGAGAAGGCCATGCAGATGAGGGCCGCTTGCAGGAACGCCGTGGAGGAGGGTGGCTCATCGTACACTGCGCTGCGGAGGCTATCAGGGGAGATGTGCAAAGTCGACACCAACCACCGATAAATCACAACCACACAATGGGTCAAGTGTTCTTTCAGAGGCAACTCTACATATATATGTCAATTGTCATGTGTTCTTTGATGCTTGGACAGTAGCGCCTTGGTCCTGTGTTGTGTCAGTCATCACGTATTTCTGTCATTACCATTTTTTTTCAAATAAAAGGTGTTATAATCACACAGAATCATCGTCGTACATGCTCCATTGTGCCTTTTTGTCATTTTTATTTAGACTAGGTGAGTGTTCGTGCCTTGCAACGGAAATAATAATTGCATTTAAACTTTTCTACATGAGCAACTTACAAAAAAACCATGCAAATATCATACTTATCATACCATTTCACTTAAATTGGCTCCATTTCATATTTTAGCATCTCAACAATTAACATCGGTAAACCATATTATTGTTATCTTGACTGACAAAACATCTAAATGATGTATACATGTCTCCACATATTTTAAAAAGCAAAGATATATTGTGATATAAACTCAACTTTATTTTTAAAAGGATGATATAAGCCTACATGAACAACCTTTATGTCAAGGTACTTATTGTCAGCTAAAAAGATAAAAAATTTCAGATTACATTCCATCTGTCAGAGCTAACTAAACACAAACAAAGCATTATCACACGATTTGCTAAAAATGAATCATTTTTTTCATACTCTAATGATCAATCCACCATTAGTCTTCTACACATGGGTAGACAAGTTATCCTTGTAGTTAAAATCCACAACCAATCCATACATAGGTGGGTGAGTACCCTTGCAGCTTGTCACGATGCTGATGCCCTCTGAAAATCACGAGTTGGTAAACCCATGAAAGAAAAGAAGAAGAAAAGTCAGGGAAGTAGAAAGGATACTGATTAACTGAAATAGAGAAGGTAAAATAGCAGCTGGTTAAGGATTCTTCGATCTATCCTTTTAGTTGGATCCGGGAGCCAACTGGCCATCCATGCAACTTGTAGAAAGGCAAGAGAAGATTAAAAAACACACAATAAATGAAAAACATCTTTATGCCACTCAACGCATACAATGAAAAAACATGTCAGAGTGGTGATGCTCACCAAATCTGTCACATATATGATCCATTTTGCCTCGTCAACATTGAGGAGATATCTTCTTGTTTTTTTTTTCTTTTCTGGGCATCAGACAAATATTTCTTTGACAGCATATAACATGTTAAAAAACTATATTAAATTTGAAACTCGCCAAGCCCTTATCTCTATAACTGATAAACTGAAAACTGCAATAAGTCAAGGCTTTTGCTATGATACACCCAAATAACTGTAAACCGTCGATCTGAATAGGAATTGTTGAATATTACCTCCAAAGAGGTAATAGTATATATAAGGAAAATAACTTCCTATTATATCTAATATGCATGCGTGATCTAACTTTCCTAACATGATATGAGGTTTTAATAACTTGGACGTGGAGACACACATGTTTAGCGGTGGGACACATCCTTCACAAATGTGCAGCCCTTTATTTTATTGTATATATAATCCTGTGATTTATAGATAGAACTAATACATAGTACTTTATATTTATCCTATTATAATTCTTAGTTTACAATGTTATTGGCTATTTCACGGTACGTATACAGATTTATGTACATTTCATAAAGTGACAAACTGATGCATCATGACATAATGAGAGGTATGTATTAATAGCACAGATTACTTTTTTTTAAACGACACCTTTCGGCGCATTTCGCATTAAGCAGAATAGAGTTTTTAAAACGATTACAAACATTGAGAACGGTAACCCGCGGTTGCCGAAACCCAACCCCTAGCTACTGGAAATATAATATGTGACAACATGATTTTAAAATTTCTTTTTATTTGTTGGAACGTGATATTTTTTTTTGACAAAAAGAACATGACGAATTGATCATTTCAAAACTCTCTCTTGCCCGATGATGGCCTTCCATATGAATTGTGGCCGTTCGTTGCAACCAAAAGGAAACACATTGCATGTACACATGCAGATTAAAGGAAGCATGCAGTTCGTTGTTTATTTTTCCTTTTTGTTAATTATTTTTTTCTATTAATATTCAAGGGCTTGGATTTATTTGAAATCTTATCTCTGAAGAGGTAAGAGTTGTACCGTAGCAAATCCCAGTCAACCACTTATCGAGTGAATTAGCTGCCGGCTGCTGCCCACTTGCTGCTGGCCCGATACGATAGATCACGAAGACAAGATTGAGGATTCACGGTCATGAGCGCCTGGGACCACAGAAGAAAAAATATGCATTTCATAAAGTAACTAATGCTCCCACGCATCCTCCGGCCTTCTCCCACACCCGGCCGGAAGAAAAAAACACGGACGGAGTGATCACTTCAAGTCTTCAACTCAGAGTTGAGAGGAACAAGTAGAAAAGCCGTCCTTCCCTATCCTACGTGTGCGTTCCAATGGAGCTACTACCATCGGCGGCGGTCTCCTCCGTCGCCGTCGTGCTCGCCACCGCACTCTTCCTCACAACCATTCTCCTCGGCCGCCGCTGGAATCATCCCAAGCGCAAGCTCAACCTCCCACCAGGCCCTCGGCCATGGCCCGTGATCGGCAACCTCAACCTGATCGGCGCGCTGCCGCACCTCTCTGTCCACGAGCTCTCCAAGCGGTACGGCCCGCTCATGTCGCTCCGGCTCGGTTCCTTCCCCGTCGTCATCGGCTCCTCCGTGGACGCCGCGAGGTCCATCCTCAAAACCCACGACCTGGCGTTCATCGACCGCCCGAGGATGGCGTCGGGCAGGCACACCGGCTACGGCTACTCCGACGTGCTGTGGGCGCCCTACGGCGCGTACTGGCGCCAGGCCCGCAGGCTGTGGAAGACGGAGATCTTCAGCGCTCGGAGGCTCAGGTCCCAGGAGCACGTTCGCGACGAGGAGGTGCGAGCCATGCTGCACGACCTCTCATCGTCGTCGGCGGCGGCGCGCGTGGTGGTGCTGCTGGACCATCTGCTCATGGCGAACCTCAACGCGATCTCGCGCATGGTGCTGGGCAAGAAATATGTCGTC
The DNA here is from genome assembly GCA_018135685.1 of Themeda triandra. Lineage (NCBI taxonomy): Eukaryota > Viridiplantae > Streptophyta > Magnoliopsida > Poales > Poaceae > Themeda > Themeda triandra. The sequence continues at coordinate 108,299 of JAENPR010000094.1, forward strand.
GACGACGGCGAGACGGGGTCGGGGGCGGCAACGCCTGAGGAGTTCAAGTGGATGGTGGACGAGTTCTTCTTCCTCAGTGGCGCGCTCAACGTCGGGGACATGATCCCATGGCTCAGCTGGCTGGACCCGCGGATCAGGAGGATTAAGCGGCTGGGGAAGATGTTTGATCGGTTCCTGGAGCACGTGGTGGACGAGCACGTCGACCGGCGTCGCCGGCGGCGAGAAGGTGAGGAGTTTGCTGCCATGGACATGCTGGACGTGCTGCTAGAGCTCGTCGACGACCCCGGTCTCGAGGTCCCAATCCACCGGGATGGTGTCAAGGGATTTACGCTGGTAAGCATACCGGAGACTGATTACTAATTTGTTTGTTATTACTTTATTAGTTCGTTTCAGTTGAGCTGTTTTTGTCAACATATATAAACACGTCACAAGGTCTCCAAAACTGGATCCTTTGTATATTTCGGTAACTTTTTTGTCTACCTTTAAGTAGTGAAACTCGGTTAAAATTTTGATAATTGTTCTCTAGAGGATATTTTTAGATACAAATAAAATATTAGCACGACTGGAGAACAATTAAGTAATAAAAAAATGTGTCTAGAATAATATTTTGAGCCCTGCCCATCGCTTGTGCCGTCACCGTCGCGGATGTTTGATTCCCCTTCAAGAAGGCGACTGGTGTTGCATGTGCCTGTGTATCTTTGCACGTGGCCCGCCATTGTTTGGAAGCTATACACTGGGTTTGAGTTACGGAGTATCTTCGAGTAGCAGGAATACCTTGGGAATTCAAAATTATGACCTCAAGTCTCAGATGACATGAGCCATCCTTATCATAAATAATGCTACTACACAAATGATCACCTGCGACCAAGTACTTTAAGCTATTTTTACATTACTTTTTTATTGAATATTGAAGACAAATGGTTAATTTTTTCAAAATTTAACAACAAAAATTAAGTTCTCATCAAAAACTACAATCTGGAATGAAGCATGCCTCAATCTAAGGTCGTTTGAAAAATTCTAGAAAAATAATTTAAAACATTGAGAACTTAAATATATGTTTAGACCCCTAAACAATTTCAAATAAAAAATTATAAGCTACAAAGTTTTTTTTAATAGTACAAAGTTTAGATCTCACTGAAATAAGGTTTGTCTCCATCTGTCTTCTTCATTCATCATTTAAAAAAAATTATGCATTTATTTGTGCAACAAATATTTTTAGTGATGGGCCATCTTACCAATTACATATGAAAGTTTACATCTGAAAATCAACATCTTAGGGCCATTGGTAACACTGATATAATGGATTGCCCTTGGAAAAAAACAACAAGATGCTTGTAGTAAGTTCTAAATATTGTTTTGGTTAGTGTAACTTGTGAAATGATGACTACACGTTTCAGATTTTCATAAGATTGTTAGGATTTATCTTTTTTTTCCTAATACATTGCTCAAGGATTAATGTGGTGGCACCAAAAGAGACTACTAAGTATTAGTGGCTTAGTCATCCCTCTATTTTATTTTTCTCTTTTGGTGCTGAATAATATGTTTAGTGAGTTATTACACGCTTTTCTCATCAATATACTTGAAATCAAACTATAATAGTTACTCATGGGGTACATATCCTATCCCATGGGCATTCTCACTGAGGACAAAATCAGGGTGGGCCTAGCCGAAAGCTCGAAGATGGATTTTACTTGGGGTGTACTATTTGTAACCGAATGTGATGTATAAGCATATTTTTAGAAGGACAACAAAAGTTTTGTCGCGATTTCAATTATACGAAGAAAGGAAAAAGAAGGCAAGTGTCTGCCCAATTTTTTGAATGAAAACTGGGTTCAAAAACCATACAACCGAGGAGAGTGTTCCACTCATCCACCACTTGACAACTATCACACTCACGCCGCTACTTGCTCCAACTTGTTCGTAAAAACAACGCGAAACGACGCGAAAGGCGCCAACAAGGTAGCCCACGAAGAGAAAGTTTTCACCTGCAATATCCAGTACGAAAGGAGGTGAGATAAGGACGCCTCCGAGGAGGGAACGATGTCCGCAGATGTCGTCGTCCAAGCTTTCAACTCTCAATCTCCAAGACCGTCATTGCCGGAGGTCAAACCCTACCTAGAAAGTAGGGTGAGGCAATAGATCAGCAGCAAGCCGACCCAAGGAAGGGGAAAGGCAGATGACAAGGAGAAGAGGGCCAGGATCAAAAGAAGCCCTAGTCGCCTAGCCCACCAACATCCTGACCCCTACCGAGCAAGCTCCGCATCAACCATGCCGCGTAGACCCCAACAAACTTCGTTGCCCCTGTCGCCACTCCGTCATGGCATCGCCGCGGTCGATGCCGCCGAACTGGGAGAGCCTGGAATGGCGCGCTCGACCAACGGCCGCCTTACCACCATGGTGAAGCAACCGCAAAAGCGAGCTAGCCGCCGCCGTCTACGCCACCACAGCGCCGATGGCACACAACCAGTGCAACCGCCCACATGACCAAGATGTCTGAAGGCGCCCCGACTGGACTACCACACCACCAGCTCCTTCCAATGCAGTCGATCCACCTTCCTGGCCATGCTGATGCCATCAGCTTCTACCACTAGGAAAGCCAGACAACGACACACAAGCATAGCAATACGCAAGGGCGCACGCTAGCCCGGGCCACCATAGCCTGTCCCTCCTCAGTGCATGCCACAGCATGAGCCGCCACCGCCACCCTTGTGACCCCATGCTGCCCTGCCTCGCCACCACCACCGAGGCTGCACCGCTTCAATCCCAGCCAAAGTGGTCGGAAAGGCATCATACCCACTAGATCTGGCACTCCACAACGCTCTTGTTTGGGTGGGGGGGATCCGCCCGCCGAAGATGACGGCGATTCCATGCCACCAGCAATGAGCCACCTCATGCACGTGGCAGAAGAACCCCGCCGCCGCCTTCCTCGCGTTCGACCAGACCTCCGGCACCCCGCTCGAGCGGCAGCGAGGCAGAGGGGAGAGGGAAATGGAGGAGTGGCGGCGCTAGGGTTGGGAGCCCTCCCAAGCCGACCAGGAGTAGCGACGCGGGGGGGGAGTGGGAGGAATAGAGGAAATGTCTTCTCTTTCTGGACTTCTCCCAAGCCACCCACGGAAAATTGGCACGATGCATAAGCATATGACTCTTTCATTTTGGCGCTAAAGATATGAAGGGGTAGGGCGTGCTGATTTGAAGCCTTCTCTTCGTCGAGTTACTTGCGACGTGCTTAATTTAGTTAACGCAATGTAACAAAGTCGATGAGTTTGTAAATAAATGTATTTGCGTTATCTAGCTTGAAGAGTCAAATTATCAATGAAAATCAGGTGGGGGATTCTCTCCCCTTCGTTGACTGCTCAAAACAAAAAAAAAAGGTTGTGTGCAACCTTAGGTTTGAGTTGTAGTGTGCTCCTCTCGTAAGCACATTTACGCAGCCCAGGTTGTTAAGGTTCACGTGACGCACGTACGCTTTCAAAAAAAAAAAAAAAAAAAAAAATCATGAGTTGTCGTAGCTAGAGAGCTAGAAATATGAATGAAATCATTAATTATACTTCCTGACCTTGCAGTATCGAATAAATAAGGGAGTATAGTTGTTTTAGAAAAACAATTTTTTGATACGCTCTTGCAGGATCTCATCGTTGGTGGCACAGACACCTCATCGGTGACCATCGAATGGGCCATGTCGGAGCTCCTGAGGAAACCCGATGTGCTCGCCAAGGCCACCGAGGAGCTGGACAGCGTCATCGGCCGCGAACGCCTCGTCACCGAGCAGGACATCAGGAACCTCCTGTACATGCAGGCCATCGTCAAGGAGACAATGCGCCTGCACCCGGTGACACCGCTACTGGCGCCGCGGCTGTCCCGGAAGGACGTGTCCGTGGACAGCTACGACGTCCCGGCGGGCACGCTCGTCTTCGTCAACGTCTGGGCCATCGGCCGCGACCCGGCCGTGTGGGGCGACGACGCGGAGGTGTTCCGCCCGGAGCGGTTCGTTGGCAGCGGCGTGGACGTGAAGGGGCAGGACTTTGAGCTGCTGCGCCGTTCGGGTCTGGCCGCCGGATGTGCCCCGGCATCGGGCTTGGGCTGAAGATGGTGCAGGTGGTTCTGGCGAACCTTGTCCACGGGTTTGCGTGGAGACTCCCCGACGGCATGGCGAAGGAGGAGTTGAGCATGGATGAAAAGTTTGGGCTGTCCATGCCGCGCTTGATCCCACTCCAAGCTGTTGCCGAGCCTAGGCTTCCGGCTCACCTATATGCCACCAGGCCGCCACCATGATGCACTCATATGCCTCTTCGTGTAAAGTGGAGCACTAGCACGATGCATGTGCTTCCACAGGATGACAGGAAATAAACATAAACAAGGTTCCATGTCCTGCATATACTCGGATTCTCTGCTGTGTGGTGTTCGTGTTTGTCTTCAAGTTTCTGTAACTCATCAAATTTCTCCGTCCAGCACGGTGGGTGGTATGATTATTGGACACCGATTGGGCCGCACATGTTAAGAAAAAAAACCAGATCTCATCCCTCCAAGCTACATCCTCCTCCATAATTCTTATACATATACTCCCTCCGTCCTAGAATAAAGAGCATTATGGTCTTTGAGAAATGTCCTCAAATATAATACATTCAGAGAACAAAAAAGATATTATTTCCTTCAATAGAAATCCATGACTGCACCCTTTTCATAATTTGTATAAAGAAACTAAGATTGCACCCTTTAATTATGGAAACATGATCAGATTTTGATAGATTAGGAAGTTAAGTGAGGGGTACATGCGTTTATTGGCATCTTCTTATTTTGTCTAAAAATAGCTAGAATGCTCTTTATTCCAGGACGGAGAGAGTATATATGAATATGAACGAATGGTCAATCTGGGAAAAGTATTTTTATCATGTAAGAGGTCATAGAGAGAAGGTAACCCTATACTCCAATGCTATTTGACCTGGGCATCTGGCCCATTGACATATTTAGTGAATCATTACAAAGGCAGAGGAGATTGAAATCCTTAGAAGTAGACCCATTCTAAAGGCAATAAATGTGAGATGCAAACTCTATACGATTACATAGCCATCTTTGCCAATACATCATCTTCTGATGAATTGAGCAACCTTATTCAGTTCTACCTTAACTCAATAACGCCGCTCATCTCCATTTATTTTAAAAGATAAGATATAATTTCTCTCCTATAATAAAGTATGAAAAGGGTCAATCAGATCAACTGAAATAGATTACAAAACTAATTTGATGTAAAAATTTATGTAAGGATTCATTTTGAGATATTCTAAACCTAGAGGGACTGATTGGGATTTTTTCCCCAATTATTTTGCACTTGGACGTGTAATAATTGTGCGCACTATAATCAAGACCAAATCGGTCGAGTACTGGATCGGATGGTGACACCAAGTGCAGGTATTGCTGGTCGTTTCAGTTTGCTGCGTGTCAAAGTCTGAATCCTACAAAAATTCCACATCTTTCATGATGAAATGAGCTGTCGTATGTGGAATAATCGACGTATGCCCCCAACTAGCCCGTACGTTTGACTATTGTACATGTGTTGGTACCGTATGCGTGTCGCACTGAAGTAAGCGTGTGGAACCTTTCTCAGTTTCTGTTACTTCTCTCTTACTACACGATTTTCCGCCGCTTGACAGGCCGTAGTAGTATATATATTGCCTTTTTTTTTTCGAAACCATGCGTTTGCATGTATTGCTCTAAGAGGAAAAAGGAGTTTGAGTTACACACTTGCCATTCCCGGGGCGAGTTGCCGCGTCGAAGGCAAGCGAAGCACACAACACAAGGCACCGGCTATAACGGTGGAGCTAAAAGGTTGTACTAACTTAGATAACTAATTGTGCGACTGGCGAATGGGTGGAAACCTAAGCCCGTCGAGGCGTCGTCCGCGCGGCACGCGTTCCGAGCTGTTGGCCGAGAAGGGGAAACAGCTTCCTCAAGTTTTCGCGCCGAGAAGGGGAAAGGTTGCCGAAGGCCTCGTGGAACCGGGCTTCAATGGTGGCGTCTGGGGTTTCGGACGCCGCGTTGGCCGGCCGATCGGACCACTTGTTGAGCAGCACCCGGCGAGTCTGACGCTCCGGGTGAGGGTCGCGATAGGCCGACTTGGCCGCCAGGCGCGTGCTGCGACGCAATTGCCACTCATCCACGCTGATGGAGGATGTCCGAGGACGTGGGGGATCCGCCACGAGGGAAGGCACAATAGGCAAGGTCAAGCTGTTGATGAAGGCAGCGACCGATGCCTGAGTCGGTGGCTCCGGGGGGACCGGCTCGGACGCCCCCACTCCGCACGGCACACCGGCGTCTCCGACGAAGGTGTCGTCCATGCAGGTGAGCTGTACTGGCGAGCCGGAGCCGCCCACGTCCAAGCCTGAGGAAGACAGGTCCTCCACAGCCACCGACTCGTCCTCCACAGCCACCGAGGCTGCAGGTGGTGGTGCGGGGTGCTCGGCGGCCGGAGCAGCGGCGGGGGGGCTGCGGGGTCGGAGGCCAGCGACACCGCAACGACGTCGTCCACCTCCGGCCGCCACCGAGGCCGGGGTAGGCTGCGGTGAAGTGGCCACCTCCACCGCGCAAACGGCAGCGCCACCGAATCATCGTCGTCCGCGAAGCACAAACGGAACAAACGTGGCGGTGAGGGCGGTTCCGGCAACCGCCAGACGGGGGCACGGCGAGGGGGCCTCGAGCTCAACCAACATCGGATCAACCCGACCTCCACCGAGCTTGAACGTCGGCGGGTCGGCGGGGCGGCAGCAATGTCGTCGTTGAGCTCCGAATGCCGCTTGCGCTGCGCCCCCGGCGTCGACGGCGGGCTCTCTTGGCACCCAGCAAGGCACCGACACGTGGGTAGACGTCCGCAGAGGCGGAAGGTGCCGGACAGAGAATTTGTCCAACCAAGATCGGCGCCGTACGAGGCACCGACGCGCCAGAAGCCCCGGACCACCGGCGGCGGCATGGTCCGGAGGAGGGCGACGTAGATGCCGATCGTTGAGGAGCTCCCCGCAGTCGCCGAGGAGGGACCTCTGCGCGCAACCCACGGAAGGGCGACGAGACGGGCTTGGGCGAAGGCGAAGCACGCAACTCCTCGCCCGGTGCCTCGTGCTTTGCCAAAGGAGGCAACGGGACGGGGAGGTGCACTGAGCGGCGAAGTGTCCCTCCGCCAGGCAGTTGAAGCAAAGGCCGACAAGCGGAGTCGGTACCGGACGTCGTTGCCGGCGGTAGGAGGCACGGCGCCGCCGGTGCCGACGGTTGTCCACACGAGTGAAGCCATCATCGTCAGTCACTCCGGCCGCGCGAGGAACGTGAAAGAGAGGCCGCCTGCTCGCCGGAAGAGCACGCGGAACCCCCGGACGCGGGTCTAGTCGTTGCGCGCGCCGGGACTCTCGCTTCGGGCGGCGGGCCAAGACGGCTGTGCGAGCACGCGCGCAAGGCCACGGCAGCCGGCCGCCGCTTCCGCGGCGTGCTGCGACGTGCCAGCGGCCCAAAGAGGGCGAGGAAGACACTCCGGGGGCAGCCGCTGGCTCTCCTCCTACGCCGTTGGCGACGACGGGACGGCCGCCCTCGAGCACCCGGGGAGGGGCAGCGTCGGCGGGGCACGAGGCCGGGACGGGGCCGGTGGCGAGGCGCGGCGCGACGCGACGCCGGGAGCTCCTCCTCCGTCCCGAGGTCTCGCACCAACGCAAGTGCTTGGGCTGCCGGTGGAGAGGGCGAAGCCGTGGTCCTCTTCATCGTCGGAGGCCTCCTCGACGACGACCAAATCCTCCGCCCCACCGAACCAACTGGGCGGGGCCGCCGCGGCGGTCCCTAGCGGAGACCCTTCGGAGGAGGAAGGCGGCGACGGGCTCGGGCGGAGGGGAACACAGGGACGACGTCGGGCTCCAGCCGAGCCGCCGAGCCGGGCGAAGGGGTCGGGGTGGTGACCGCCGGGGTTGCCGGGGACGATGGCGGCGCTGCACCAGCCGTGAAGACCACCGCCGCGGACGCGAGGTCGGACGCAGACGTGGACGACGGCGTCAGGGCGGCGCCCACAGGCCCGGCCACCTCCCACGCGGGGGGAACGATGGCGGAGGCGAGCGGGGGAGGGCCCACAGGCCGTCCAGCCGTGGCTCCCTGCGCCCTCGCGCAAGAGCCAAGGGCGGCCCCGGCGGCGCCCCCCGGAGGAGCGGCCGGCACGGCAGGCGGCGGCCCTCCGACCCCCGACCCCGACTGAGGAGGCGGCGGCGCATCGGGCGAAGAAGCCGCGCGCGCGCACGCCTCCACCCAGTAACGAGGAGGGGAGGCAGCAGAGGCAGCTGGAGGTGGCGGCGACGGGGCCTCCGCCGGTGACGAAGAAGGCGGCGGCGCGGTTGGCGAGGCGCAGGCTCGGGGAGGAGAGAAAACGGCGGATCCAGGGCTGTGTGGGGCGGATCTATGCGAGGGGATAAGCGGGGCTGGCGCGGCGCGACGGCGCGCGCCGCGCGGGCGGCGTTGCGGGGGCCGGGGGAAGAGCCGTTGCGAGCCTAGTCTATCTAAGAAATGTATATATATTGCCTGGCAAATAGTAGTAGGCAGATAGTTAAAGGATGGCCTTCGTATCTTATGATCTTATCTAGGGGGGAAAATATGCAGTGTAAACTTATAGGTAGGTGAAAACATGCAAACTTTGTGTCCTGCGCCATCGGATGTGTGATCTGTGGCCTAGACAGTTCCATGCTACATTTTCAATTTTTCTCCCCGCACTGCCTCGGCACCTTTTGCTATTAGATCCCTGAACAAGTTTGAGTGTGCTGGTTGCTCCATTCCAATCGTTCCCCATCCGAGAAAGAGTCAGGACTCGGGAGCCACGGCGGCGGCAGTACGCAAGCAAGGTCTACAGGCGGCGGGTTGGCCGCCGGACGAGACCATATCCCTATCGGCGGCTGGTGGCTCCGGACTCGGTTCTTTCAGATGGCCAGATGGGGAACGTAGAATGGAATAGACTTGCTGGCAGTTCAGGGGTCTAATAGCAAAAATTACTAAAGCAGTGCGGGGAGGGAAATGAAAATACACTAGGGAACTTTCTAAACCGCAGATCATGCATCTAATGGTCCACAAGTTAAGTTTGCATGTTTTCACCTACCTATGAGTTTACATAGATATTTTCCCGCAGGGAGTACAGGCTAAAGAGCTTCTTCCGCGCTACTACCTGTCCCATGTCGATCCTGCAGCAGCAGCACAGTCATCTTGGCCTAGGCTTGATCATCGTGTGCTCCCTGCTGCTTTCCTGCTCCCACGCGCAGTCATGCAAATCCTCCAACCTCGCTCTGGCGGACAGCAGTCTCACCTGGACAACCGTGGACTACGATCGAGTGAACCAGGGCTATCTGTTCCTCACGGATTCAGGTAGCTTGCTGCTAGACACACAGAGCGCCACCCCTCAAGAAGAGACGCTCAGCTCGTTCAGAAATGGTACGTCTTCAAACTCGCCTGGGCTCTACCTTCCATGGGGATATATCTGGTACGGGGGCATCTTCAGGCTTAGCTTCACCATGGGCGTCCACAACCAGACGCCGCCGGCGACGGCGAGCAGACTGGTGGTGGCCATCCTACCCGCGTACGACTTCAGTGGCAACCAGAACCGTGATATGTCCATCGTCCTACCACCCGACCCCTGGAGCCAACAAAACACGTCTGGATCCGGTTCGCAGATGGGTCCATGTACATGGCCTCTGTATGCTGCCGCAAGTACTGCCTGTGTGCAGATTCCTATCGAGCAGGGGAAGAACTCCGCTGTAGAAGCTTTCCTTGCATACGACCCTCTTGGGAAACGGCTGTCTGTCAGCGTTGGCGACGCTGCACGGAACCCAGAGGCTCCCTACGCCGTCGCCACCTCCATGGCCTTCGACCTGGGAGAAATGCTGGCGGGGGACAAAGTAAGAGCCCAGATTGGTCTCTTCTCCTCGGTCGGGCAGCTCGCTCAGCTCCAGAGCTGGAACCTGACGGTGGACCGGCCTCTCCCCAAGCAAGGATCCCAGAAGTGGGTCGTCATACTGTCCTCGGTGCTGGGCTCCGTGGCTGCGACTCTTGTCGCGGCTACCGCTGTCTACTGCTACCTCAACTCGAGATATAGACGGTGGAAGAAGGAGCTGGACGAGCTGGCCAAGACCATGCAGAGCCTCCCCGGCGTGCCGATGCACGTCGACTTCGCGGACATCAAGAAGGCCACAAACAACTTCGACGACACGATGAAGCTAGGGCGAGGCGGATTTGGGGCCGTCTACGGATGCACGCTTCCTGCTGCTGCGGCTTCAAGGACGACAGGGCAAGCTGCCATCAAGGTGGCTGTCAAGAAGTTCATGCGGGAACTCCAGGACCAGCGCTACCAGGACTTCCTCGCGGAGGTCAGCGTCATCAACCGTCTGCGGCACAAGAATGTTGTCCCACTTGTCGGTATGTGCTCCGGCCTAGCTATCTCATTTTTCTTTCATTGATCTACTATACTCATCAAATAATTATCTCGGTGGCTGAAAATTATAGGCTGGTCTTACAACAAAGGAGAGCCCCTGCTTATATACGAGTACATGAAGAATGGTAGCCTGGACCAGCATCTGTTCGTGAAGAACGGTGGCGGCTTTGGCCGGGGGCGGCAGCAGCAAGACGATGCAGCTATTGGGCAATGGGACAAACGCTACAGAATTGTCAGGGATATAGCTACAGGTCTGCACTACCTTCATCACGAGCACGAGCCCATGGTGCTGCACCGCGACATCAAGGCAAGCAATGTCATGCTCGACGCCGGCTTCTGTGCTCGCCTTGGTGACTTCGGTATTGCCTGCACAGTCGCTGCGGACAGGAGCTCCATCACCGGCGTCGCGGGAACCATTGGCTACATAGCGCCAGAGAGCATCTACAGCTTCAGGGCCGCACGACAGACTGACGTATACGCGTTTGGGGTGCTTGTCCTTGAGGTGGTTTCGGGCAAGAAGAGTTCAGACGCTCCAGCAGAGGATGGCCACATCAGTCTCTGGGCGCGGCGCCTTCACCGGCAGGGTACGCTACTGGAGGCCTTGGATGGTATGTTTGTCTCAGGGAAGAAGGATCAACCTCGTGTTGTGGAGGAGGCCAAACGTTTGCTGCTGCTTGGCATGGCTTGCACCAGCTTCAACCCATCCAGTCGCCCGAGCATGAAAGATGTACTTCAGGTTATCAACAAGCTGGCGCCACCGCCTGACGTGTCACTTGAGCAGCCAACATTACCGTGGCTGCCAGCAGGAGAGTGGTCTTCTGTCAGCTCTGAATACGGTGCAGCAGCAATGGCTAACAATCAAGATGGGAGTTCAGAAAGCACGACCGAGATTGAGCTGCATCACAGGAAAAACATATGGGAATAGTGTAGCAACCCATCCTTCACGTCAACAAATTAAATGGCAATCTTCCATATCCTTAGGGGTAAGACTCAAGCCAAACTAGAAAGATTCAACAGGGCCAATTTATATCGCTCGGTGCGATGATGTTTATTTTGCAATGTCGACTTATACAAACTCTTTTGCCCATGAGATCATTATGTAAGCTTGCCATGTATCAATATAATTAGTGAGACAACATGTACAATACAATTAACGAATGCCATATATATTCTTGAGAATATGTTATTCTTCATAAATAGATATCGATCTCCATGATCTATGCATAATCTTCAATGTTTTAGCAAATATGATCTACATGATCTTTGTAATTTTAGTGGATAATTACCTTCAATACCTTTAAGGTAGATCGAGTCAAACTGCTCCCCCTTATAAAGTCATCCACTGAACTTCATTGTTCAAACCACACTTTTAATAAATACGTTCTTAATAAATGGTACTATACAGTATCACAATTATGTATCTTTCAAAAAGTTGGCTCATGATTCTTTTATGAATTATTTGGGTATAAATGAGAGCAATATGTGTCATGTATAATAACCACTTATTAGTTATGCAAATAAATAAATTTTATCCTTCAAGGTAATCAATCTTTCAGAGGATTATGGGGGTAAATAAGTTTATATTCAATATATTCTAAGTAGTGTATTGAATTTATACTATAGTTTCAATACTTATAATTCTTTTCTAGTTGAGTTTTAAACTTACAAATCTTCAGGATTTTGATTGTACCACTAAGTAACAAATTCAGTCTTGCATTTAGCATTTAGGGCATAATATTGCTAAAATCACCATTATTCTTATACCATCTATGGTATTTGGAGGATATATATATCAAAACAATATTCATTCTTTAAATATAATGTCTTAAAAAATTCATTTTGTGTTTTACCGTAGTGTTAGCACGGACATTATACTTAATATCTTAAAATTTTCGTTTTATGTTTTACCGTAGAGTTAGCACGGGCATTATACTAGTAGATAATTAAGCATATACTCCAACAGACTAGCCATATCTCATACTCCATATATTCTATCAAAGAGGAGAAACGAATGGAATTTTGGAATAACACATGCATGGTACTAGCTGTAAGTGTCACAAACACTAATATAGCAAGGCACACCGGCGAGCCAAATTTAGCTTCCTACTTTCAAGGGATAGCATGTCAAATGGAATAGCAAAGGCGTTAGCTAATGTGTTGGAGGTCACATTTTTTTTACATGTTAGCTAAATATAAATATAGCATGTTAGATACCGAGTCTCTTAGAGATGCTCTAACAAGCCAAACAAGCATCCAGAACAAGCCCAAGTTGTATGACAAAAGAGCAACTCCAAGAGACTTGTCATCCCGTCTTGTAAAGTCATATTTAGCTAATTTGGAGTAAAACATGTCTCCAACAGATTGTCTATCTGCTTTTATAAAAATAGCCACATGCTATTTCTTGAATCTCGCTAGTCATAAATAGCCAACCTTGCTCGCTTGTCAAATCCCGTTTCTCCCGCTGGCCCTCTCAGTGGTCTCTCCCACGCATGCATGCATTTTATTTTTTCTCATCCGGCTATCAACGACCATCACATGGCATCTTATAAATATAGCAAATGGGAAATAACAATTCTCTTGTAGAATTCTTATTTTTTTGAGAAGTTTTGTAGTTTACAAAATTGCTAAACTATAGAATTTAGCTATTCATTTTAGCACATTTCTTGAACATACTCTAAGCATGGCTAACCCTAATAAGTGAACCAAACACACCCATATAGTGCTAACCAGCAAATGTGCCACGTGCTAGCACCAGCTGCTCAAGTTTGCACCAGTGCAAAAGAAAAGAAAAGCTATTTGCCCACCCTACACTACACTATACTGGCTAGACGCAGTAGATGGACAGAGAAAGATTTGGTTGGAAATGAAGAGAGTCGGTATGCCGGGGCATATACTACGGTATAATACATGTATGTATGTAGGGGAAAAAAACCTGGACACAGATCGTGGCCATGTGACGGAAGGCCCACGCGGCCCACGAGGCTATGCAGCGCAGCCCACAGGCCACAGCCACAACGTACGCCTCGCCGCCTTTTCACTTTAGCCGTCGCCCTAATCGGCTGACCACAAGGCTCGCTGCACGGACACAGAAGCAGGGATCCGCCAGTACCACACGCCGGCACGAACCTCGTCGATCGACTCGGTCTCACCGTGAGATTCAATTCTCTCTTTTTTTCCAATCGGGACCCCCCATTTCCATTTTCATTCAAAAACGGAAATACAGCAGTATTTAGAGGATTACAGAAGCAGAAATTAGAAGACAGCCAGCCAACCTAGGTCGAAGATGCCTAAGCAGCCAACTGAGAGCTAGAAGGAGCACACAGGCTCAGACTCGAAAGGTTCATACTGATGAAAGAAAAACAGGCATAGTTCGGTAACAGACACAAACTAGCATCAAAACAGCAACGTTCCTTCCCAACTCAGAGCGCCACCTGGGAAACTTCAGCTTCAAATTGTAACCACCTGATAGCACAACTCCCATCAGACAGCATCACCATCATTCACTTCAGTCGTCATTATCTTCAACATCTTCACTGGCTTGCAACAGCAGCCTATTTGCTTGATGATCAGTTTGTCTTGCGAGCATGTCCTTAGCCACTTGCAACATTGCATCAGCACCAGCTTCGAGCTGCCCTTTATCCATCTCATCATACAAACCTGCCCAGTATTTCATCAAAGAGACGATATGGCATATTATTTCCAACGGACTTTTTAACAATTTCTTATCGAAAACAGCTTTATTACGACACTTCCAAATGGCCCAGCAAATGGCCCCAATTCCCCAAGCATGAAAACTTTCTCCTATCTTAAACCACCTATCACACCATTCCCAGCTCTGATCAAAGTTCACAGGTATATTGTTAGCACCCAGGCAAATTGCAACAGTCATCCAAATAACTTTAGCTACAGCACATTCAATTCTCTCTTTGGCCTCTTTCGCTCTTCGTCTTCTCATAGAAAACTTCTGTGTCTGCTTTAATTGTTATTTGCTAACATCATAGAATCGATTGCTTCAACAAAAGGCACAATCCAGATCAGATTGATCAGCGATTCAGTACATATATCATATAGTAAGTGTTTCTCTAGTTCCATGTGCGAATTCTATCAATGTTGTTTTCTTAATTAAAAAACAGACCTATATGACCGATCGCAAAAAAAATGAATTATATCTATCAGTGTGAGAACAATTTGTTAATTATGTGTCATTTCTTTTAGCATTTGTACAGTTATGAAGAGAAATGGGAACAGTGCATCTCTTTTTCATAAGCCTGCAATAAAAAGAAGGCGACGACGGCTGCTGCTGCTACTAGGACTTCAAATCGTTCTCTTGATTGTATGCCTCTTACTCTCTAGTATGCCTATATTTTTGAACTGTCCGTTTGGCATTTGAATTATTTATATTGCTAATTTGTGGATGTTTTCAATTTGATCTTCAAATTTAATAATTATGTTGTTCTTTAGTACATATATACTGAATTACATTAAAAAAATCAATTGTTATCGAATTGTCAAATGATCGTACCGAGTTGTATATAATTTTTTTTGGTTGGCACACCCTAAGTTAAAAAAATCATCGTCTCCTGGAGCTTCTGAAAAAGAGCCTTAAACATTTTCTCCCGGTTGCTCTTAGAAGTTAGAACCATGCATGGAAGGTCATTGGGGCAGGCCTAAGCCCCATTTAGCGCATTATATACATACAGCTTTCACTAAGTAAATCGAAGTTTTTGTTTTTAAATACAACCTTCATGTTTTTTAAAGATACTTGGTTGCTATCACATCTACAGTTATACACAGGGAGTATATTACATTTGGAGGTTTCTAATTTTTCTCATACAAAATACTATATTCGTTTCAAATTATAGGACATTTTGGTTTTTCCAAGTATATATAGCTTTCTTTATTTTATAGCAAGCCAAACCATCTTGTAATTTGGAATGGAGTATATTGAATCAAATTAAAAAGTGCTTATGTTCCCTGGTTTAACAACCGGTTCCATTACACATGTTCTTGGTGTCTATTTTATTTTGTAGTGTACCTGTTGACCATTTTCTAGTTCCACGTAGAAACTACAAGATGTAAAAATCATTTTCCATGCCTACAACCCCACTATTAAAATAAGAGAGAGCACATAACTTTTACCCCAGGTTGGGCAATAATAAATAATAATACACGACTTGTACATACATACATATACAGACAACAACAAAAAATGAAAAAAAGGAATATTGCACACCACATACACGTATCCAGTTTTTCGTTTCCAAAATACATACATTTGCTAATAGCCTAAGGGATGCAAGCCTAGGGTACCCGCGGCAGGAGTGGAGCTTAGCCACTTGGAGTGGGTATCAACGCCAACATTTGGTTCTTGATGATGCCCATGCACATTTCGATGTCTCTGAAGATCGGGATGTTCTTGGAGCTGCATGGTTGTACGCTTGACAGTGCTGAATCGAGGATGTGCGCGACTTCAGCAGGGTGATACTGCTTCTCCGTGCAGTTCTGGTGAATGGAACAGATGGAGGCTTTAGACTACTAGGCACAGGGGGTGGTTGGAATGTAAGTGTAAACAACATGTGGAGCTTAGATGATTAACCTTTATCATAAGCATCATAGCTACGCAGGATGATATCAACTCTTTGGGAAGTTGAGCTTCCGAATCACAGCCGTTCAGCAACACTGAACTATTATTTACTGCAGGGGCAGTTGTGCAATTATCGTGATAAGATGCATTTGACTGTCCTGAATCAGGAGGTATCCGTCTTATGCCAGGTATACTTGAACCAGAGCCATTACCGCAGCTATGCAAGTGATCTAGTGCTTCCCCTATTTTTGCAAAAGCATTCTCTCCTTCTCTCACTGTGCACACAGCCTGGTAAAAGGGGAAAATCCAACAATAAGTGCATTTAAACAAAATATAAGTTTAAAATGTTCGGAAGGGAAGAAAATACTTAGATGTATGTAGCACCAAAAATGGATCCATAGAATAAAATAGGTAATGCTTCAACCAAACAGAGAAATTTAAAACTATATGAACCCTCTAATCAGACAATAGGCATAACAAACAAGGGTTTTGACACATGGAAGCTGCCCCCAACAAGCTGACAGCTCATCTCAAAAGGAAATGTCTAATTTCAAGTCATAACAAGTTCCTGATTAAATTAAAGAAAATTCAAACTGAGGTGATTGGGTAAAAAGGGTCCAAGGTTTTATTACTTCGATCATGAATTCAGCATTTAGTATTTTTATTAGACAGGTAATTTATATTCCAGTAAGTAGGAATTACTGAGTAGTGAGCCCTCACTACTGTCAATTCAAATTTATTTTTTCGCCTCAGCAAGAAACATGGAAAGCAATGCTCATTCAGTTCAAAATGTAGACACGATAATTCAAATTATATAAATAGATAAGTAAATAAGAACCATGAGGAACCCTAGGTCAGATAGCATGATATGATACAGAAAAGAATACAAATAATTCTGGCCAACAGACCTGGATAGCAACATCAACCATCATTCTTGCCCTGCACTTTGAAGTCTCGATAACTTCGATCACTTGAGAATCAGACTCTGGATTAATATAACTGAAAAGGTTATACGGGTCTGATGCTCCAGCAAGGGCTATGCCATTTTCCATGGATTTAGACTGCCCTGGATTCCCATGATATGTATTGCGTTGGCGAAGTGAAAGCAAAGCTGCAGCCACCTGAGTAGGAAAAAGCGTAGTATCAATCACCTAAGCAGGTAAAACCAGAGTTATTAAAGTGATACTTGAACTGGGGAAGGTTACTTGATCATTCGAATCTCTTAGCTGCACAAGCACCATAGCATATTGCTTCCTGAAATGCTCCAAGTCTCTAATAATTTCCCCATCCCTCTGCTTTCCAGACACTTCTTCATTCATGTGCCTCAACTCCACCAGCAAAGCTTCCTACAGAAAGATTCATAGTTCCTCATAAATCACTTGAATAATGTGAAATTTAAATACGTATATATTCAACAAATCATTATAAGAATGGCCAACATGTCTGATGGCAACATACAAACAGCAGACCAGCAATGATCTTTACAACGATTACAGTACTCTGTAGCCATATCCTGATCTGGGAACTGAAAGGAGCTCATCTTTCATACAGGATGACTGAATTATCCCCATTTTATACTTTATACTTTCTGATGAGACTATGACCAGTAGACCATTTCAAGTGCCCACTGTTCATGTCTAGGCTACATCTTGACACTAGTCAAGGCCCTCAAGTCTAGCGTCTAGACAGCATGGGCACACACGATCAGACCGTCTAGATGACAACTAGTCAAGATTAAGTGCTAGTCATGGTATGAGTTTGTGCTTTGTGCTAAAAGAGTTGTTTTTCTATTTGCTATGTAAGATAATCTGCTGCATCCTTTGATTGTTTTGCTGCAGGGAGTTGGCATTAGGTCAATTCCTTTGTAGCCTTTCCCTCTCCCACCTTACTGCTGTGGGAATGGCAATAGGCCACTTAGTCATGGGTTACCACAGCCATGAGTAGTTGGAGGCTGATCTTGTGGTTGGTAAATTCCTATACACCCCATATGATGCAATAAAAAGGGGAGTTGCTGCACTTGGCAATAGGCCACTTAGTCATGGGTTACCTCAGCCATGTAGAGTAGTTGGAGGCTGATCTCGTAGTTGGTAAATTCCTATACACCCCATATGATGCAATAGAAAGAGGAGTTGCTGCTGCAGAGAGAGAGAGAGAGAGAGAGAGAGAGAGAGAGAGAGAGAGAGAGATGAAAAGAAGGCGCCTTGTTGCACTTGCCTTTTTATCAAGAGCACGTGATAGCTCACCAAGAGCTCTTATATCAGCTTCTCTTTCCTGTATCTGCGTAAGTGTGCATGGTTGATTGTACATCGGCTGCTGTGTTGCAACTGCAACCTCATTAACTGTCGCTTTGGCCTGTGCAATAGAATAAATTAGTCACCCTATTTGCACAAATCCCAAAAGGAATGCAGTTAGCTTATTCTACATTGACTATAGAAAGGTAACTAGCTTCCACATTAAACATGCTACCTTGGCTTGCTTCATTAAGGTACTCATCGGATGACCATGACCATTAGGGGTATGGAAGGTTGCACCTACACCATTCAAATTCGATGTGGATCTTGATGCACCTCCACTAGCCAATTCTTTCATCTGATCCTCATATTTTGGTTCTGATAAGTGGCTATAATATCCATTGATGACGCTTTGCTGTCTGAGAGATTCAGGAAAGTTTTCCAGAGGATGTAGGGGCATGCAGTCAATATCCTGCAGCACAAGTTCTTTTCAGTAAACCATATTTGACATGCCAACTCTTTCAAGAGTTTCATCATTGGATTAATATTTGTTTTTTATATTTTAGTGGAGCTGAAACAACATTCATAGAGAGGTAAATAATCTTCCACAAGCATTTCCCTAGTTGTGTTGCAAGACAAAGGCATAAAAGAAACAAATACAACTGTACAAGGAACACAAACAATAGGTTAGAGGATAATGGACTGCACGGATCCCATTGAGACAAACTATTCCCAGCCCAAAAAGTAATGTCATGGTTTAGCATTTGTGGTGGATACAGTTTTCTTCCATCATTTTGGATGCACAATGTATTACTGCCGATGTAGAAAAAATCCTATGCAATAAATTAGATTCCATAATATGCACAGCAACCAAAGAAAACAGTAAAACCAAGGACACTAGGTTCAAGTATATGTGATATAGCAAGGGAAACGCAAGGAACAAAGAACAAACATACAAAAAATCACTCTCTCAGAGTCAGTTCAGAAACATGACATCCATGTGCATTTGTGGGTACAGGTCAGAGGACCAAGGGCAGGCTCTTCTCTGGCGATGTAAACGTTAAAGAGGCTTCAAGGCTTAAAAGGGCCAAAAGGGATGAGATTAGGAACCGTTTTATTCATTCCCAGTGTTTTATAGGCTCTAGGCAAGCAATGGGGCATGTCCAGATAGGACAGTGGAGTTATAACAAGTCATGGTGATATCTGGAGTACAGGTAATCACAAATAAGCTGAAAGCATTTAAGTCAAAAGACATCAACTCCCAATAAAATGGTCAAAACATAGGTAAGATAGTAGCTGATTACCTTCACAAGCTCAACACCCAATTCAGGTCGATCAAACTGAACCCGGCACTGATTATGATCGACAGTCAGAACATTCCCATCATGAAGTTCCCTTGTTCTAGGATGGCAAGCTATAACACGCTGCCCAACTGCTATAGGTCGTGCAAGATCTGTTGGTAGACCTTCTCTAATGCCAGAACGGAGTTCAGTATAATGCTGTCTGACTGAATCACGATACTGAGCAAGCTTCTCTCTCTCCTCATGCAAAAACTGCTTCGACAATCGACGTGGCTTTCCAAGAGAACTGCAAAAACATTACACTTAGGGGACAAATACAACTAAACCTAACAAAATAGTTGAAGATTACGAACCCTCGTATGACACCCCACTCGACACGAGTCAGTCTTGGAACATGACCTAGCTTGACATGGTTCAAATACTCAACAAATTCACTCTTTGCAAACCACGGGTAGTCAATTGCACTATAGAACCACTCAAACATGCACCATCTACGGAGCAAACGTGATGATAAGCAATGAGAGAGTTTTTCCTGCATTAGGTTAAGAGTAAAGTAAATGACTTTTCACCCATGCCAAGTAATGAAACACAATGACCAGTACACTAAACAAGATAGAGCAATACCTTGAGATCAACAATATTACTTAGTGAGTAAGACAATTTATCACTTCCAGAATCGCCAGCGCCCTCAGCAGGTTTACATTCTTGAGTTAGTGATTTCAGAATGCCTAATTTACGGCGGCTTTTACCCTTTGTCATCAAGTCAGCTTGCGGTGTTGTTGCAACTTGTGTAGTTGTCTCTGCGATATCCATGGCTACATTCACAAAATTAGCATGTGCTGTAGAACATCACTGTACTCTGAACTTGTTTTGTTTCAAAATTAGACTAATATGAGTATCCTTACTTTTGTTAGAAGATGCCTTCTCTTCTTCAGGACAAACCTATATATAACAGAAAAAAATTATGTTGCATCCCAGCAAGCATAAGGAGGTATGTAGGAGGGTAAAACTTTTGTGCATTGGGGGGTTATAGTTTGAGAAAACCAAAGAACTAGAGAGTTATTCAGTGAAAACTAGTACTCCGTACAATACAATGGTGTATAATGAAGTAATGCATTAAAATGTTCTGATATAACCAAAGAACAAACCCTTTTTCATTTTAATATAATGATATGCAGCTCTCCTGCGTGTTGGAGAAAAGAAACATCGTTTGAGTGCAAACTATATGAAATTGCAACATCAATCAAGTAAATATCCAACAGAAAACAAAAGGATTATACTTTTTATAAGAATATGACAATTATGACAAATAGCTGCATAGCAAGAAGCTATGGACAGAACTCTCAAAAGCTTATACTTAGCAGGCTGTCTACAAATCAAAACACATGTGATCTAGCCTACACACTTATTCAGCATATGCAACACCAAATGATATTTACACCTTCAGAGCAGATTTGATATAGCCAAACCAAGTCCTTAAAACTAATAGTCATCCAATCAAACTAAATAGGTTAAGGTTGACTACATCACTAACCACTATAAGTAAAACTAAACTCTTGTCCAGATTTAGTTGAGAAATGCATTCCACAAGTTTGTGAGGGTTCGAGAAATGGACGAAATCAGTATATCACCAGCCCATCTCTAGTAAGCACAAGGTTAGGGGGGAGGCTGTCCCATGAAAATTACACAATGGTACTATGATAAACAAAAAATTGTAGGAAACTATGGTACACAAATTAATTATATGGCGGTGGTTCTTTAAACAAATAAACATAAATGCATAAGAATTGAATGCAAAGAGGAAAGAATCAGATCAGTTGGAAAGTTGAAACTGAACCCCCATGAAAAAGTTTATCAGGAGCAATAATGAGAAGACAGCAATAGAAAGGATTAGTTACCTCAGTCTTCTCGACATCTTTTTGCATATTCTTTTCATCTTTTAAAATCTGCACATAGAGTATTAGTTATCACACCATAAATGAATTATAGCAAGAAACTAAATAGGAGTGGTAGAAGACAGAACAGCAGTAGTGGTCCAAGGCACTACATATACAATATAGCAGTTTAAAATAGCATTTTGTTGTTTTGTAATGGCTGTACGGTCAGCATCTGTCGGACCTGGCATCCAACATGATTGCGCTATACCGAAGCAATCTCTAGATACCTTGACTTCAGGGACCTTCTGCCAGAGGTGGAGCTTCACTGTGCCAAGTAGCCCTGGGGAATGTTTGGTGTTTTACAATGGCTTCGAACCAGCAAAGAGACTGCAGAAGTCATGGTGCCTGTGTGCTACAAATTCTTCCTGTGGGGGCATGGCTAGTAATTTTGAACAGGTGTTGGACGGCAGACAGACTAGCTAAACATGGACAACCACACACGGCGTGTTGACCCTTTCATGACCAAGATTGGAGAGTTGTGGCACCTTCAGCAAGTTCCGCCTGCAAGAGCTCACGCTGAGTCCTGAGGACATGGTCTTTGCCCAATGGTGGTACAGGGCAGAGGGGAGTACAGTTGTTTTTTTTGGGTGGGGTGGGGTGGGGTGGGGGGGGGGGGGGTGTGGCAGTGAATGATAGAGATACACATATGCCAGTGCTAATGGTCTGGTGGCATTAGGGGCCAGTAGATGGTTAGTAGTAGGCTATGGTCATTCATGATTAAAAAAGGGTGTATGTAACATAAAACATTTTTTTTTTGAGAACACGCTTATGCACATATTTCAAAACTGCAAGAGCAGATCTAACAAACATCATTCTCTTTCTAATGCAAAATGCAGTTCTCTTGCGTGTTAAAAAAATATAGCATTTTGGAATATAGCAGCCACTACACAGTAGTGGTGCTTTCACAGTGAGAGCTGATATTGTGGCCCTGCCAATACTTCAAGCTGCATGTGCAAATTTTATATAAATATCCACATTAATTTGATATAAGAAAGACATGAATCACACAATACACCACAAAAATAAATTGTGAGTACTTATAGAATTCTTTTTTTTCTCTCAAATGGCATGGGCATGTCATTTCAAAAATAGGAAAAAAGGGTAACAGAGCACCTAAAACTCAACACAAACACGCTAGTTAATTAGAACAATCATGCCATGGACAGGAGAGAGAGAACCACTAGTACTATGGAAACTGGGACAGGCAAAAAAAAAAAAGACTAATCCTAAGACCAAGTTCCTGACATCCCTAGCCCTGGCAGCACACCAGATACTTCTCCAATCACCGCCCTGACCACCATATTCACCAATGGAAAGGCATTGTCAAAGATGCAATGGTTAAAAATACTAATAGAATTATCATATGAGAATATAGCAATCAATACCAGCATATAGACTACACTGAAACCAAACCCTAAAATACTATCTGCAATTTATAAACTTGACTACATAATTTATATCCTTAACTATCGCGTAAGCACTGCTTGCAGAAAATGTTGAACATATATAACTGTTGAATTACCTTTCCCATGGAATATTTCTTCTTTTTTTCTGTTTTCGCACCACATGTACAAGCTTGCTGCTTTACTTCAGAAGTGGTGCTCCCATCATGATTAGTATCTTTAGCAAGTTTGCCTTTTTTCCTAATAGCCATATCAGTGCTTGCCATTTCTGACTGCCTTTTGAGTTTCCTGGATGTACTTTTGGAGTTATCTTTCTGCTCATACACCGATACAGCTGCTGCAGGTATACCAGGCTTTCCATCAGAATCATTGTCTTTGTTTTCATCCTTAATCTGTGCTGATGATTCTGAAAATCATTAGGGGCACCATTAATAACACTATAATTAATAGAAGCAATGTAATAAAAAGGGAAAGGCAAGCAGCAGTGTGGTGCCTGCTAAGCAGTAGATGAGCCGCCTCTTGTTAAATAGGAATAGTATGACATTGTCTACCGAAGTGGGGTGCTAGTTCTATGTACTCTATATAATCGGCCCATGAGGCCCAATGCAATACATCAACCAATATCCCACAAATTCTATTATCCTCCACCTCTAAAAAAGGTGGAAAGAAATCATTAAAAGGTATTGATGGCTGCTAATTTTACAACACAATTTTTATGTATTTTGTGGGAATTCCCATGCAATCCTTATGCTTATTACAACACAAAATATTCATCACTATGCATGGAGTTAAGGAACATCATGGTGTATATTAGGCTAATATGTTTTGTGACATCAATTGACTTGATACTTTTGTTAAGGGGCAGTACAAAATTCAAGAAATGTGGCCATTAAATTATCAGACTGCAAACGTTTGAAGGACAGGGTGGTGCTGATCCATATTTACCCTGAATACAGGCCATTTATATGTGCCGAACAAACCATGCTGATGCTGGTTTCTCATCCAAATTGGGCCTACTTCCCCTTTTTTGTGAGTGTTTGTTGTGGGCTGTTGGAAGGAGGGAGGGAGGGAGGGAGGGAGAAAAGGGGGGGGGGGGGGGGGGGGGCAACTCCATCCATCCAGCTCCAGCTATTCAAGATAAAATACTACATAGTCCAAGTTTAATCCCTCTAAATATGTCTATAAAGTATAAACATTCCAAACCTCTACGCAAATTAGTCAGAAGAGCGGCAAATGAATTTAAACACACAAGCTGAAACACTGCACACTGCACCTGCTACAATACAACCATGGGCATTGTTCCGCCATCTTGCGATTTAGTACAAGAAGAAAATAATATGGTAATGGAGCAAAACAGGTTGCATCAGAATGTAGTATTTAAATATAACACAAACTCAATATAGTATAAGACAAGACTAACCAGATTCAACGACTGGAGATGGTTGTAGGATATTCACAGATAGATCAGCTAAAGTATGTAATGCATCTAGAGCTGATCTTTCATCTGCAAAACAATGGCAGATTGATGGTTAGTACTGTATAGGGTACATTTTCTTTAATTCTTTGTATTTCTAATCCACGAATCAAGAAAATATTGTGCAGTACAGTCAATAAAAAGAAATTAAACAAATTCACTGTGCAATTCAATTCATACATGACGAAAAGAATGCTGACATATATTGTCATTCTGATATTTCATTGCTGATTCACAGAAAACATACCATCAAAAAAGAGTTGGCGACTTCTTTTATTTGATGTGCTAGATGGCCATGCAGTTTTGCTTCCCAATATCTCCAGCTCTGGTTCCTCTTTTGCCTTTTTCATGCTACACCCTTCTTCAGTACCACTACAAGCCTCTCTATCATCCTCAAACTGATCACCCGTTTTGCGTACAGCTTTTTTTGTCCTCTTTTGAGGCCTTTTGACTTTCTTCTGAGGCTTGCTAGATGGAGATCCTTTGTTAGCCATAAAATAGGATGCACCTTTGGTATAATCGCCAGTCTCAGCTTCCCTACTTCCCAAGCTACCTTCAGGGTAATCAGCATCCAACTGAAATCCATGCAGCTTTGAGCTTCCCATCTCTGAATCAGCATTCTGCAAGTGCCATACAGGTATCTTGATCATGCAATCACTTTACTAAATGAGTAACTGAAAAAAATGGGAGGCATATAATTCAAGTTTCTCACTTTTTTGTCACTACTTTTAGCAGGAGACAGGAACATATGATCACCAGATCTCCGAGGTGTATGGGAAACCTGAGGTGAGCCTCCTCTTTGATATACCTCCGCCAGAGCAAGTGCAGCTACATGAGCTCCTTCATCATCACCATTGTTAGCACCAGGTTTAGCTTGTCTATTTGATGCACCCCTGTCATCTCGATGGTACATGCTTGCAACAGGTACTCTTGGAGTCCTTTTCCCAACAGCACGTGGCCTGTTCCCTACAAATAGGTCTAGAAAGATTTCAAGGATCAACCCTATTATCAAGATTTGAGGAAAGCAAAGTTGTATCATCTCTTTTAAAAAAAAAAAAAAATGTTAAGGCAGCACTAGGTGATTCATTTGATGAAAAGCATGTACTCCCTCCTTAACTCCAGTTAAGTGAAAAGCTCATTTTTACAAGCAATTCTAAGTTCCTGATATTGAAGGAAGATAATGCAACCACATAAATCAGGCGCAAACATGAAAGGTTTTACATGCACGAAAAGGGAGGCAAAACACATGTCATTGGTTAGGAAGAAAACAAAATGAAATTGTGATAAAATTCATTTTGCTGAAAGAGACATAAATCTCATTGCAAAAAGAAAGTGCAGAGGGACTATATTGACACCAAGACTGGCAGGATTAAGGAATCAGATGGTTTTTTGTGCTCAAGAATAACGGCGTACCCAGTGCAGAGAGCTCCCGCTCTGTGCAGGGTCTGCAGAAGGGTGTCCGTGGCAAGCCTTACCCTCGCCTAAGTTGCAGAATTAATTTAAGGACAATAACTTCACGGTATAAAAAAAATACATGATATGTTCAAGAACAAGAAAATTAGGCATGATTCGAATGCCTAGTAAATAGTAATAACAAATCAAAAAGAGATCTCGCAAGAGTATAGAAGATTATGCTATCTGCACGACTGATACTTGGCAGAATCATAGCTAGCATCCAATTGTTATCTGAAGGGTCTTATATCCGATTTATGATCATCAAAAGATGTTTATATTGCTGGCTTCAAAAAACAGGATAGCAAGCATAGCCATAGATTTAGGGTACCACTAAATCCATACTATTGTAAATCCAAACTTAAGATAGATGCTTGTGCAGTCAAGATGTCAATTGACTGATACTTTGCTGCCTAAAAGCCTAGTGCCAAAATGACTAACAGGCTGAGCTTATAACAAAGTAAACAGAATCCACAACTGTTTTATCTGCATTCTGGTATTGAATAGTACCACATTCTTCTGAGCGAACTAAATTGAGTACTCCAAGTTATAGCAACCAAAGCATTTCAAAGTTGACTAAGAGTTGTGTGAAAGACACTGATTTTCATTGGCCTGCTAGAATTAGCTCCCATAATATTGCATTTGTGGAAATAAACCATTGTTCCATACAATTCTGTATATCTCAGATTCCCACATAGCCAGGTAATATAATATCAAAGATTTTGTATGTTTTCCTAGTTATACAAAACATCACTCCTATCCTTTTACAAATACTAGGCATATGTACATAGGAATATGTCAAAATACCTCCAGAACGTTTTCTCTTCAACAAAGAAAGGCATCCATAGCTCGATGAAGTAGGCTGAGGTTGCAACAGATCAGTATAATGCGTATCAGATGTCTTAGACACAGATTGAAGTTTTGCACGACCACGCTTCTGTAGCCTCCTAGAATCTTTTGGTGAATCATTGCTTTCTCGATCACTGTTACTTCCATCCTACAGTCCATTACGGATTTCCTTGTGAGTTTTTTTAATAAATGTAACTGATGCATATAGCATTATTCTGAAATGGAATTCGCAGCTGCTGGAATCACTTACGCCATCACATAAGGAGTTGATCCCAGCAAGGTAATTTGATTCATTTACTCATGTGCAACAAATAGTTCTAGATCGCATTTGTGTGATGCAGAACTAATTACTGATTTGCATGTAATATAATAAGAAGCAAAACAACTGTTTTGAGGCAGTGCTAACGTTATTACTCTTGATCCCATGGTCACAAAGATGCACACAGATAAGGAGAAAAATGTCTATTCACACGATTTTTCACAAATTACAGAAATGAATTGAAGAATATATGGAAATAGCAACCCTTATAGTGTAGTCTCACCAGAATATTGTAGTGATCGGTCATCATTGCAATTAACCCCGCAGCAGTTGCTGTTCCCTCCGGAAGAGATAAATATGCCTGGATATGCCACATAATAATTTAGCACAATAAAGCCTATATAGGAATATAATTGTGAATTTGGCAGAAAAATATGAGACCAAGCAAATGAACCATTGCTACCTTATTCATATTGTAAAGAGCCTTCACCATGTCAGATGTTCTATCGCGGATAGCACCAGCAACCTAAAAAGTGAAATGAAAAACCATTGAACTGAAATAGGTATGAGAGTAGATAAATTAACTCTAAGGTTAACATACTGAATTTAGGGAAAGTGCAACTCATATTGATGCATTTCCTTGTATCAGTTGTCTATAAAAGATTAAAAACAGACCTTTCTCCAATCTTTTCCATATTTTCTGTAGGCACCATAGAAGCGCTCGAGCTCATCTTTGCTCCACTGAGACCCAAGCATGTCTGATAACTTTTTCTTCTGCAAATTAGTTTTTCTTTTATCGGTGATCAATGACAAAGTGAAGGTACTGCTAAATACTTAAATAAATGGCAGCACTCAAAACCATGCTTGAAACCACATTTTTCCTTAAAAACATAAGATATTTAGAACAACAAACTATTAACTGATAGTCCACAGAATACTACCATGTCATAAAATCACATAGAAATAAGTTACATTCTTTGTAGGATAAGAAAAATGAAGAAAAATATGCATGTGAGAAGAAAAATGCTGATTTTCACAAGTACTTACCCGCACTTTACTTTTAGGTACGCTTGTTGTATCTTTATCCTGCCAATCTTCATTGATTTTGGCATAACGCTTATTCATGTTTCTTACTTTTCTTGCCGAAGCCATTCAAAATCAGTATTCACTAATACTACCTGAAAACACAATTCACCAGACTTTATTGCTGAGCTCTTCAGTAACAAAGAAAAGGAGAAAGTCAATAGAATAATTTGAGTACAAGACTATTCCCGTACATGTACAATCACCATAATTAAGTACGCCTCGAGAATATCGCATCGTCCATAAAGATTGGTACAATAAAATCTTTAAAGTATTATACAGTCAATGTTTGGCTTGTTTCACATTATCCCCAACCATTTTTAAACATCTTTGGAAATTGTTATTGTTATGCATCTTACACAACACACTCGGAATCAAAACAACGATATGAAATAGCATTGACTGGCATACTATTTCAAAATCCAACAGCAGCTATATTTTCAAATAGTGACTTTTAGCAACACGTTATTCTAACAGGGCATGTCATTTAGGGACTTCTCTGTAAGGAGACACGGCAAGCTAGGCCAGGATGCCATTTGAATTCCAAGAATCTAAGCACAAATACTTTGATAAAGCCCAACGACTAAAGCAGGTGCCAACAAAATCGGGGCATGTGCAAAGAGCCAACAAACTCGAGCTAAAAATGCACGGCACAATGCTCCCTATGCTAACAAACAAGTAAGCAACCACGAATTCGGGTATCCCACGCCCGCCACGGCACACAACCGAGGGTTGGGCGAGGCAGTAGGGTCCTACGAGGAGAGGGCTTGATCCTCAGCAGCAGCAGGCAAGAAAGGGAATCGCGGGGCCAGAGATTGGGAGATGGCCCCTGACGGAACAAAGACGCGGTTCCCTTCCCCCGGCTGCTGCCACTCGAATCGAGGTCGTGTCGTCTCCTCCCTCCCGCGAGGAAGCGAGGGAGATCGAAGCCACAACAACCAGAGTGATTGCGAAATGGGGAAATCTTTGCAAGGTGATGAGTGTGCTTACTGAACAGATTCGCCGGAGGTGTCTCCGGCGGGGGTGAGCAGAGAGCACGGCAGCGCCTCCTCTGCCGCCGCAGCACCTCGAGCTCGGGTGTCGATGACGAACCGAGCTAGCTCCTCGGCGGTTGGCTCCGGCAACGGCAGAGAGCAGTCTCGACACTGGAGAGGATGGATCGCCGTCCGCTTCGGCTCGCTGTCTGGATGGACCCATTTGTTGCCTTTGCCTCTCCGGTTGCGGCCCAATACGTGTGACGCGGCCCGCAACGAACTAGAAGCAATGAGCCGAGCGAGCACTAAAATTTTAGGCTGAAAAAGAAAGGAACAATGAAATGCGTAAAAGCATCTCCAACAACTTTGTAAATCCACTTGGTATTCTTATTTTTTTGGCAAAAACACAAAAACACATCTCCAACAACTTGGTAAACCCACTTGGTATTTTTCCCAACTTTGTAAACGGAGGCTCCGCGCACGTATATATCCGCGCGCGCATATGACTTTGTATCGGCGATTTCGGAGGCTCCGCGCCCGCGTTTTCCTCTCCCGCGCGCGCCTCCGTCTCCTCGTGCGCGATTCCCTCTCCCCGCGCACCTCGCCCTCGCCCCGCGCACCTCGCCCTCGCAGCCCCCGCGCCGCCCGCGCTGCTCGCGACAGCGGCGGACAGGAAACCGCGCTGCTTCATGACGGACGGACGGACGGCGAACGGACGGCGGCGGTCCGCGCTCGCCCTCGCCCCGCAGCTTCGCGACGGCGGCGGACTAATTGTTCCTATATGCCACCTAATAAATCCATAAATTCTCTATAGGGCATTGCTTTATTTAAAGGCACGTGGCGAGAATTCGGTGATTTTGCTATGGTATATGCTGTATAGAGAGAATTGTCCCTTTTCGGATTAAGCAAAGAAGTTAATACAGAGTTCCTTAGGGTACATAAATTTGAGTCACAATAAGTGAAACTATGTTGGCCAAATCAGGATCACAATCACACAATCTTGAGTGTAGCTAACCTAAGCAAACGAAAGAATCAAGAACCAAGCGAGAATGAACACAGAAACGTGATGAACACTTGGTAACCGCCCGGCTAACCACCGGGAGACGGTGCCCTTTTTCACCTTCTACTACTCTGATTACAAAGCGAATTACAAATGGCCCAAAGTGTTAACCCACACTTCGACACACCCATTACAAGTACCAGTAGCTGATGGACCCAACTCACACGTCTAAACCGACGCACTCACACGATACAAGTTGCTACTTTGCAACTGACTCAACACACCCCGCTCTGGACCGTGGTCACCACGCGAACCTCTGTTCCCACCGTGTGCCCAAATTCAAACCCATCAACCTGAGCTCCTGCTGACCTTGTTGACTTGGCTTGGCATCAGGATTACGCCAATAAACTAAACACAAACCAAGCCAAGCTAGGGTACCTTAGGTCCTCACCAGGCGGAGAACGAACCGATCGAAGCCCGGACGGATCCCCTCCTCCCTGCGCCGACCCACTGGCACCGAGGAGGCCAGGCGGACGCCCGCCCACCCGCCTGACCGCGTGAGAGGAATCGCTTCGATGGTCGACGGGCAGGCCACGCCTAGGGCCACGGAGACCGCCTCAATTTGGGGGCGAGCAGGTTGCGGAGATGCGGATTGAGTCGTCGACTCGGGGTAGAAGAGGCGTGGGCTCTCTCTTTCTCGCCGCCACGGCGGCGCGGCGCCGACGAGGGGAGCGGAAGGGGTAGGATAGGATAGGACGGTCAACGAGAACTTTTTTGTGGTATACAGGTGGAGCCTTGTGGCGTCAATAACGGGCAAAACATTCTGTCGTCCGTTCCTCCAACTTCCTCTCCCTCCTCCACGGCCGCACCCAGGGGCCGACAAATGTAGGGGCAGCACGGGCGGCGGCGGCGCTCCATGGTCGCGCTCGTGAGCTGGGGCGGCGCACGGGACCTGCAGCGATCTCGACGAGCATGTCTTCTCAACGAACATGCAGAAAAAAACAACGATAGAAAATGGTATTCTCCCCATCCTTCCTATGTTGGCTGCTGGCCGGAGGGAGCAGACACGTCACTCCTAATTCTTTTGCTGAACGGAGGCTGTGTCCACGTCGCTCCAAATTCAGTTAGGCTATCCACGTCGCTCGATTTTTTTTTGCGAAAAGCCCCTCGGTTTCACGGTATTCTCCGCCCAGGCCCCTTGTGAACAGTTAACACGTTGGGTTGTTTTCCACTTTTACCCCCGTAAGAGTGAAATCCGTCGCCTGAAGAAGAGAAAATTCCAAAAGCCGGCGTTTTTACAGTTACCCGCCCGCATGCAAATTTTGCACATAGGCCCCCCGCCTCCCTCCATATAAATTGAGGCCTCCTCAGGAGAAAAAAAAATCCCCTCCCCTTCCCGACCCGACCCGGCCTCTGTAACAGAACCGACCAATTAATATAAATATAATGTACTAATGATGTCGCTTAAGCAACTTAATTAGCACATGACGCTTATATCAACCCGGTAGTCCGTGAAACCACGAAGGATTTCAAACTTTCCACAATACAGACCCAGACCGAATTAAGTTCAACATAATACCGTCCATAGTAATACATAAGTTCACAAGTAGTTGATTACATCGGAGTTGCGAAAATAGTTATTACAATACCAAGTTGGAAACAAAGCTGCGGAAGCAAAATAAAGTGTTGTTTTACAAACGCACACTTAGTTAAAAATAGTGCCTGGTCCATCATCAAATCCGGTAAAAGCATGGAGGAATGGGATATAAGAGATGACCTTGCCCAAGGTCTAATCCTCCCGTAGTGGGATACCGGTCCATCTTGTTGCCACAGCAAAGGTCTTATGATCTGCAACAAGTGGGAATAAAACCCTGAGTACAAGAAGGTACTCAGCTAGACTTACCCGTCATAAACCAAAAATAAAGTGACACCAAGGAGTATGCAAGGCTTTATAAGTGGGGTAGCTGACTCATTTAAACTTGCGATAAAAGATGAGCTTATTAAATAATCATTTAGTGATAAAGGACTCTCTAGCTTATCATCTTTTAGGTTGGATCGACATCACTAGGTTAGCACCGTACTACTCCAACTCCGGGTATGAGCAAACAATGCTATGCTATCCTTCGGGTTGAGCATACCGGCATCAACAACATAGAACCATAACCATCCTATTTTGCACAAAGATTTGCGACAAGTGCCGTTGCTCGGTCAAGTGTTCACCGTCCGGGAACGATGGCGATTATAATCGATTGCAAACCCGGTGGCGGGGTATTCCTCACACAAACCACACGTCTCCGTCGGAGTCGATTAGATCACCTTGGTCTATTCGGGTGGAATCGCGGATTTCAAAGCAAATACGATTGCACCAGGGCATGCCGGCTACCAGGTCCTCCGGCGCGACCGGCCATGGCTTTATTACCGCGCCCTGTGGGCAATACACTCAACTCTCGCTGAAATTCCAGCCCAAACATCCTCAAGGCTTCGCGGTCGGATGATCACATCCTTCCGGCTATACGTGAGGCATTGTTCAACATGATCCGAGGACGTACAAAGCCATATTTCCTTAAGTGACATCGTCGGAGTTTCCGTGGTCTAACACACCACAAACTCTGACTAGTCGTGATTTAACAAGGCCACATGGTTATGTTCTCTAAACCAACCTCCATAGTATCAACCATAGGGTAGTAACCACCTACCTCGCGGATGAGGGTCAATCACCCGTCTTCTACCGATCTAATTAAGCAAAGTGCTAAGCATATGAACGATCCCGAACTTAAAAAGGGTGAAGGTATTCGGGTGGATCAAGGTACTCATAATGCGAACGGTTCCAAGTAACGCCTATAAACTTAATGCATCATAAACAATAAAGGACGCAAAGTAAATCATTTTGCAAACCGTAGGAGAAATGCTCCGGGGCTTGCCTTCCTAATACGATCAATGTTGAAGCTCCCAGCACTTGATCACTCCACGTCTGGTTCCTGGTTCTCGATCACCTCACGTGCCGTGGTTCCTCTTGGTGACTCCTCTTTTTGGATCCTTGTCCCACGTCACGTTCTGTTCTCCTAACGATCCTGTATGATGCGGGTGCATGTATGAATACTAAGAATACACATGGTATGTTAATGCGAATGCGTGCTTGCTTATTCTTTCTACAAGGTAGTCAACATCATCCAAGAACGTGTACCATAAGCACATGTCATCTACTACGTTTTCTACTACAACAATGTAATCCTAGTACGACATCCCTTTCTACTATCATCAGCAAACAAGTCAGTAAAGCCAAAGAGACTACACTCAAGCATAATCATCCTAACCAATTCATCATGATCTACTCATCCTAGTATACTACTTAACCACCCATCATACCACTAATCACCTTGAACATTTGACAATAAGCCTAGCACACAACATCACTTATTCAAGCATCGATACTAGTCCTAACCATATAACTAACAGATCAGTAAATAAATCATAAATAAATAACCATAGACCCTATGGATATGAATGAAGACATTCTAGAAAGATTATGAAATTCTCCATCAAACATATGAAGACATCACAAACTGATTCCCAGGTTAAGTATACCTAAAACACAGAACATCGGGACTGATTACGGCAAAACAGCCACTAAAACAGCCCTGGTGACCATCTTGCCACACCCATAACTCCTAAACCATTCATGCAATGACCATGAAACTTTAACAGTAGATGGTCAAGCTCACACACTAACTATCATCTTTAGACAAGTTAACCAGAAACCCAACTTATAATTAGGTTAGCCTAGCATCAATGGACTTAACCCCTAATTTGAACATCCAAGAGTTGAACAGGAGCACCATGATTGGCTACTCATAAAATCCTACAAAAATTACAGTAGACATAGCATGGCAATACTAGTCTACCAACCAAATTTCATCCCATTTGGATAAACCTACTGACCTATGCATAATTCACAAGACAGCACAATTAAATGGACCTATAAATACTTTGTATTATGAAGTATGGCAAACTCATGTGTTAATCACATCAATGACTTCCTACTAACATATAAACAGTCCACAAAAAGAATTAACTCTTAACTTGAAGTAAAACCCTATTTTAGAATTTATTCAAGAGCAAGGCAATAATAAGCACTTGAACTACAACTATATAGAATTACACTAGACATGCAAGTGATATCTTTTTAATAGACAGAGCACCTCAAAACAAAACCAACAAGACCAAAATCACATTTTTTCTGAGTTTCCTAGAATTATCTATGCATTTTTAAAGATAAACAACAATTAATCCACTTGATACAATTTAAATAAAACTATGCAGAAAAGTTGCTCAAACAGGTAATATTATATTTTTCCTGGATACTACACTTCACAAGCTTTACAACAAGACCAAGATCACTCAAATTGGACACTCCTAGCTCTAGAGATGATTTTCCAAAGCTTTTTATTAAAATCGCAAAAATTATTTTTCGAAAATCGACCCCTAAAATGCTACGCGTCCCCGAACTGTACCCAGGGCTGCATGCTTGCTAGGTACACCGGGTACTGTACCCAGACCTTTACCAGATGACGTCATCCATGACATCAGCATGACGTCATCGTGGGTCCCACGTGTCATACACCTGGACCCAGCTATGCTGACGTCATCAATGACGTCAGCGATGACGTCATCGGGACCTACACGTCATAGACACTGATGGTAGTACTTTTGCAGAAAGACCCCTAAGTTTTCGAGATATTACGCGAGCAAAGAAATGAAAACCTATGTGTCTGGCAACTTTGCACTGACAACCCTCACCTTCCCTAAATTCTAAACGCTTGGTCCTCGGCAGGTTGGGGAGCGGAGGACGCGGCGGTGCTCGCCGATTCCGGCCGGGAGGGCTCGCCGGCGAGGAGGGGAGGGCGGCGGAGCTCGCGTGGACCCGGCGCACCCGGCGGGTGGGCTCGGTGGGCCCCGCGGCGGCCGTGGCCCGCCGGCCACGTGAGCGGAGCGGCCGGCGGCGGCTTGCCCCGGCAGCCCGCGGCCGGCGCGCCGGCTCGCGGCGAGCGTGCGCACCCTTGCGCAGAAGGGCGAGGCGAAAGTGATGGCGGCGATGGACTGATGCGGGAGGGCCTAGAGCAACGGCGGCTCGAGCTCGTCCCACGGCCGACAATGGCGGCACCCGGTCCTTCGACTAGCTGCTGCGACGCGAAGAGAGGGAGAAGAGAGATGGGCAGGAGGAGGAGAGTGGAGTGAAGGCAGCCTCGGGCGGTCCCATTTAAGGCAAGGAGGCGCGGGCGGGCACGCGGTCCCAGCGGTTCGGCGCACGATGATGGCGGCGTCCCGGTGGCGTGCGTGCTCGAGTACCTTGACCGCCGTCGCGTAGCTCTTGGCGGAGGCGCTTGGCCGGTTGCGGCGTGCGGCATCGAAGGCGTGGCGCGTGGCGAAGCGAACGGGCGGAAAGCAGCAGCATGGCGCCATCGGCTGCTCCGCGCGCAGCCGACGGGAAACGGGGAAAAGAGAGAGGGACGATGATGATGACGGGTGGGACCCACCCATTTTGGCTTGACACGAAAAGTTTGACCTAGGTTTCCAAACCGTTGCGAATTTGAAAAAACTTAAAACATGAAAGTTACTCCATTTGATGAGTAGAATACTTTTCATGTTGGAAGGTTTTGCTAATTCGGCCTAGATTTGAAAGTGTGAATTAGGGTCAAATTAGAATTATAAAAATATTATTTTTTCAATATTCCCCTTTCGTTTTTGCCCTTTTGAAAGCCTTAAACCCATTTTCATGACTTGGTGTAAAAACAAAGTTTTCTCCAAATAATTTGCTCTAAAACTCTATTCGGGTACCAACTTGATCGAGCAATGTAAACGGGGCTTTTTGGAAAAGTTTGAAAACTACTTAATATATATATATATATATATAACAAATAAATCTATTTAACCACAAGGAAACAAGCATCAAGCGATTCAGATAATTATGAGCATGAGATGCTTATGGGATGATTATGCTCATGAAGTGCAAGATTTAAAAAGCCTAAAACTGGAGTTGTTACAGCCTCCTCCACCTCCTCCCGATGCGAACACGGCGGCGCGGGCCGGCGTCCGCAGCGCCGCGGGACGGAGCGGCCGAGCGGCCAGCAGCAGCCGCAGGCGCGCGCGGCGCGGCCCCGCACGGGCTGCCGCGGACCGCGGCCGACGGCGGCGGTGCCGCCTCCCAACGGCGGCGCGGCACCTGCGGCGCACGGTGAGGGCGGCGGCGGGTCGGGCTGGCAGCGCGGGGCGGTGCGGCGTGCCGGCCGTCGGGCCGCGGGGTGGCGCAGCCGACCGGTGCCGGCGTCCGCGCGGCTGCCCGCGCTTCGTCCGGTTTCGGGCGGGCGCGGCCGTGCGGCCGGAGCGGGCGCGGCGGCCGCGGCGACGGCGCGTATAGCCGGCGCGGCTAGCCCTTTCCCCTCTCCCTCTACCTCCGTCTCCACGTCCCCTTCCCGCGCAGCTCCTAGATGATGCTCACGATCTGCCTTCGGTTAGGGTTAGGGTTAGGGTTACGCCCCCCACTGCCTCCCTCTCTCTTTCTGGGGTCCACCTCTCCTGTGGCCACCGCTCGGGGTCAACCTCGCCGGTCACCATCGCCCGCTGCATCCTCCGGCGGTCCGTGGTGGCTCGACGATACCCCGCTTCGTCTTCTTCTCCGCAGCATGGCACAACGGCGGTGTGGGGCGACCGGCCCCGGCTGCTCGCGCTCCTGTGCCACTGCGCCTGCTCGACGGCCGGATCTGCCTGCAGGTTACCGTTTTCTTCTTCCCTGTCCCGTGGCTCCTCCACCAGGTCCCCTCTCCCTCCCTCTCTCGTTCTGTACAATACTATGATGGTTGCTGGAAGGGGGCTCCCAAACATTCTATGTTGGTTGCTGAAACGAGGAGTTCTCAGGGTCCGCTCTTCTCGGGGTCTGAACGGTGCTTCCATGGTTGCAGCGGCACTTCCTTTCCTAGATGTTGCCGCTCCCATGGCGCCCCGATCTGATGTCCTGCTTATCCTGGTACCTGGAGCAGTGAGCTTCATTGATTTTGTTGTGGCACGTCCGATTTTGCTTTTGCTTTCGTTTTGAATTGACTGCCTTCTTGCTACTGCTCGGATTACATACACCTCGTTGAAGTACTGAGGTTTTGGGATTGTGCAATGATGAACCTTTTACACACTGAGACAATGGAACTGTGCAGCGATAGCTGATTATTTGATTGTTCCATGGTTCCTGCTATTTGCATTTCCTTGTCATTACTACCATTCATCCTATGTTGGTTCGGTTGCTGAATGGAGGCTATGGCCACGTCGCTCCAAATTCAGTTAGGCTATCCACGTCGCTTGATTTTTTCTCCTCGAATTCGTTCCGGCTATCGCACTGGTGGATGTGTTTGGTTGGCCATCAGCAGTCCCATCACATGAGATAAGCCTCCTCCACTCATTTCCCTTGGGTTGTCGCGGTAAATATGCCCAGCTACATTTTTCATGTTTGCTCTTGACCATGGTTCCATTGTCTATGATGTCATTAGTGCACATAGTTTCTCGGTTGCTTACTGAGCACACCCCATTGCCGATGATGTATTTACTCAGCACATTCCATAGTTTCCCCTCAAAGAATCTTGCCTTGTTTTGCAAAATCCTTCCATCGCTTAATTTCCTGCACGAATGAGTTCTTAGTTGGAATCGGGATTCTGAATTCTGGAATTTTCATGCCATGCCAGGTATTCTAAAAACCATGCCATGTGTTTATTGATTCACAGCCATAGACACTATAATCCATCATCGATAAAAGGCGCACTATGTATCAGTTAATTGTTAGGTATATACACTATGATTTGTCACACTCAAACTTCCTGCATATGTACACTCTATTAGCATGTAGTTAGTGCCTTCTAATATTCTTATTCTTATATACTAAGATAATGGGAAGCATCCAGCCATGCCTGCACAAAGTTTTGCCACATCATTTTTAAACTATCATGCGTACCAAAAATTAGACCCATTATCAATTTTTATTTAGCCTTCCCAAATTGATGTGAGCACTGACTTTAATTATTTTGTTGACCCATTGCAGGAGTGAGATTCTGAGGTTCTTAAGAAGGGATGCTAAATGAAGCTGACATGTTACAGTAACAACCTATCTGGACATTTTGGAAGATGCTTGTTGTTTGTTTGCTTTGCCCCTTCTCAAGTTCGGTGAAAAAGTAAAGTTTTTTTAGATGTGTGTCCGATTTTAATCCCATCGAGGTTGTCCAATTTTGAGTAGTTTGTTGCTATCATTCCAAGGTTGATGCCTTCTCGTTACATTTACGTGCGGTGTCCAAGACATTTTCATTACAAGAACCATGTCTACAAGAACCATGCGTAATTTTTTAGGTGCCGCACGTTGACGGATCCATCCCAGGTTTGTGTCTATTGCTTTCATCCATTGTTGCTTGCGGAATTGCATCAGTGTGTTCTCTTATCCAAATGCATTCTATATATTGGTCATATTGATTAATGTGTGTCATGGTCTACTATTGCCATTTCTATAGTTAACTAGACATGAGGAGGCTCATCTTCTGTTCTTTTCATGCAGACCTTATACCTTGGTCCGTTCCTGATTGTTATTAGTGTTGTTCTAATAGGTCTCTTTGGTCTATTATCATTTCTATATGCCATGGTCTCTTAAGCATCTTACAGTAGCAGAATTTCTTTATGGATTTTTGTAGGCATGTTAACCATATATATATTTTGGTTTCCCTTATATTATGAAACTGAAATTGACATTGACAGCTTTGCTTGCTGAAAACAGTTTGGTGGTTGCTGCTCACAGATAGCAATATTTGATACCTTTGCTTCCTGTCAGGAAACATGTCAGCTGCCGCTGCTACTGTCAAACTATTTGCCACACATGTGCAATTCAATTGTCTGGTTCTATCCAATCATATGAAGGTTAGTTATCTAACTCTACAGGTTCTCCTTGCCTCCGTACCTTGGAATATCTAGGTTTACAGCAGCCTATATGTTCCATTTGAACACTTGC
This sequence comes from Themeda triandra, assembly GCA_018135685.1. NCBI lineage: Eukaryota > Viridiplantae > Streptophyta > Magnoliopsida > Poales > Poaceae > Themeda > Themeda triandra. The sequence goes on from JAENPR010000094.1 coordinate 147,303, forward strand.
GGCAGCCTATATTTCTGTGATCGTTTTGCAGAGTGCAGATCATCCTCTACATCTACACATGGCATACATCTTACACTGATTGATTTGAGGTACTGTAACTTTGTGAAAGCCCTTTTACCTTCCTACATGCCTCATTTTGGAGAGGTTGACTTCATTGAATCAAGCTCTTTCATTTCTAACTCAGTCTAATGTGTTGTATGTGCAAGGTCATATTGTTTGCCCTTATTGTTATCAATGGTGCCCATGTCTGCACAGTGCTGGACTTCCTCCGCTCAGCAATCATCAAAGTATGGTATAAAGACTACATCCCCCGTGAATGGACTATCGATAGGAAGCAGAAGAATAACAAGGTGACTTATCTACCTTTGTTTTTCCTTGGTTCATCTTATGGAGTTTCTCAGAGTCTCGTTTTACATATGACTCCATATTCCATTTCAACATTTGACCCATTTCTTCTTTCAGAAATACTCAACAGTTTTGCCCATGTATTGTTACAGTTTAAAAGCAGTTCAGGCTTCAGAACTATTACGCTATGTTTTTAATCTAATCTAAATCCCTACACCTTTTTTTAGATCAACAAATGAAAATATGCAACCAAAAGCAAAAGCGTAGTATATCCTACTGCTTAAATAAATGCGAGTTCGTCTTTCTTACACCTACTTGCTATACATAACGCCCCCTGGTTTTAGCTATGAACTGATTCTCCAATTTGATAGTTCTACTAATTGCTCTGTTCTATATTCGTGAATGTGGTTCTTATAAAACATATTTTAAGATATGCATACATAACTACAAAAGGACATCTAACTCCAACTACAAAGATGCCTTCTGATTTGTGCAAAAAGGGAAACTGCATAGGCCGGCATATATAGCCTTCAAATGTTCGCCAGAATTCACAATGTTGTGTACCATTTATTTAGTTTAGTATCTTAAAAATGGTCTGTACAGTTTTTACTTCACCGTGTGCTTGCCCCCACCTTAATCACTCCCTTCTATCTTTTTCAATTACCCCAGGAAGTACCTAAGACTATTTTTTCTATCAGCTTCAACTTCCTTGGATGTCACACCGTCTTATCACAACTTCGATGCCGACTTCGGTGATGCAGAGTAAGGTCACGAAGATGCTGACCATGGAGATTAAAACGCAAATTTCGTTCTAGAAGCAGATGAAATTGGCTACAGATAGCTCTTTTTTCTTGTTTCCGTGGATTGCCAGCTCCAAGTCCAAAGTGAAATATCACCATTGCCATCATCATGAACATTGCAACCATGTAATGTATACCTAAATGATGTAATGTATACCAAAATGATGTTGTATGCCTCTTAGAACGTTAAATTTATATACATATTTACCTACCACTCTTGGTTAATTACATATATGATTTCTAAACAAAATACCTGTAATGTGTTAACCCTTCCTATAATTGTTTGTGATGGGCGCGCAAGTGCGCGCCATTCCACTAGTTAACCCCATCCTTTCTATGATGGTTGTTGAAGGGAGGCAGTGGACACGTCGTTCTAAATTCATTCAGCCTATCCACGTCGCCCGAATTTATTTTGCAAAAAAGCCCTTCAGTTTCGCCGGAATCGCATACTGGTCCGCCCAGCTCCCTAATAAACAGTACCGCGGTGGTTTTTTTACTTTTACCCCCGTAAAAGTAAAATTCTTCGCCCAAAGAAGACAAAATTTCAATAACCGTTGTTTTTACAGTTACCCGCCCGCATGTACCTTTTGCACATAACCCCCGCCGCGTCCTCCATATAAATTGATCCCTTCTCTTCAGGCAAAAAAAACAAAAAAAATAAAAAAGGGAAAAAGGAAAAACATACGGCTCCTCCTCTCTCCACGCCCGACCTCTCTCCTCGCAGCGCGCCGCCTCCGTCGTGCCTCGCCCACACCTCCCCTTCCCCTTCCTTCCTCTCGGCGGCGGCGCTGGCGGGCGGGCGGCCGGCCGGCGCAGCGGCGAGCACGGGCGAGGCGACCACGGCAGCGGCGAGCACAGGCGGGGCGAGCTCGGCGAGCACGGGCGGTGCGCTTGCCCGGGCGGGCGACCATGGCGCGGCACCGGCACAGCTGGCGCCCTCCCCTCTCCTTCCCTCTCCATCTCCACGTCTCCTCCCCAGCACCTCCCAGGTGATGTTCACGATTTGCCTTCGGTTAGGGTTAGGGTTAGGGTTAGGGTTACGGCCGCCGCGGGCAGCGGGGCTGCTGTAACCTCCCTCTCTCCTAGCCCGTTGCACATGGCAGAGGTGTGTCCTGTCCCCTTCTCCCCCTTCTCTTCCTTCATCTCCCTTGTGACGATCCCGTTGCTGCCGGCGAGGCCGAGGCATGAGAAGGACAGGGCGATCGCCAGTGATGAGGAAGAGAGCCTCAAGCACGCTAACGACTTTTACTTTATCAAATTCAACTTGTCCATTACACACAAAGGGGTTCGCCTATATGGCTGTCCCTGACGCTGGCACGATGGCCCACTTGTCACTGACTCAAAGTTCAATACATGGAAATGACAGAAATAACTAATACGCTTTGTAAAACGGAATACGCCAACTGCACTTGGGGCTTCAGCTTCATGGGCCGGTGTCACCTCCTGTCTGGGCCGTGACAGTCCCCCCCCTGAATTTCTGCTTGACCCCAAGCAGGAGCCGCTGGAAAGCGATGCTTCAGCACATGATAGTCTTCCCAGGTGGCTGACGACTCCGGCAACCCTGTCCAGGTGATCAAAACTTGAGTGATAGCTTTGTTACCTTTCTTGACCAACCGACGCTGCAATATCGTAGCTGGAACCGCCTTAGATGCTTGCAAGTTAGTAACAGATGGTAATTTAGAATACACAGGAGTATAATCTGGTATGAACGACTTCAACTGAGAGATGTGAAAAACAGGATGTATCACGCTGTGATCAGGCAAGTCGAGCTTATAAGCCACCTGTCCCAGCCGCTCCAATATAGTATATGGCCCAAAGAACTTGTAGGATAGTTTGGGATAAGGGCAACTTGCAACCGATGATTGAGTATATGGTTGAAGTCTGAGCAGTACTTGATCACCCACTGCATATTCCTTCTGAGTCCTTGATCTGTCAGCTTTCATCTTCATACGGTTTTGAGCTTGAGCCAGCTTAACTTTGAGCATCTACAGATGTTGTTCACGAGTAATGATCCATTCACTAACTGACAGAGGACTGCCTTCACTTGGAACCGTATTAACCCCCAGATTAGGTTCAGCACCATAGAGTGCCATACAAGGAGAACAACCCAATGAGGTGTGATAAGAGGAATTATACCATAGATGAGCTAATGGGAGCCAGTTCTTCCATTCCCTTGGAGGTGTGATAAGAGGAATTATACCATAGCTGAACATCTTAGATACATCTCAAGGCACTGGTTAATGCGTTCTGTTTGACCATCTGTTTGCGGGTGATAAGCAGTAGATAGATTGAGCTTGGACTTGTAAGATGTCAACAAATGTTGCCAGAAGTTGCTGACAAATACCTTATCTCTATCACTCACAATACTGTTGGGTAAGCCATGCATCTTCACCACATTGTCCATAAACACCTTAGCCACAGTTGCAGCCGAGTAAGGGTGTTTCAGAGGCAGGAAATGAGCAAACTTAGTTAACCGATCCACCACCACCAAAATCACTGAGTAGCCCTATGATGATGGAAGGCCCTCGATGAAATCCATAGATAGGTCTTGCCAAATACCCTAAGGAATTGGTAAAGGTTGTAAGAGACCAGCAGGATGCTCATGGGAATGTTTGGTATGCTGATAGATTGCACATTGTTTGACAAAGTTATCAATGTCCACTTTCATTCCTTTCCAACAGAATAGCTTCCTCATCCTATAGTATGTTGCCCCCACTCCAGAATGGCCTCCTATAGCTGATGAGTGAAAGGCAGCAATAAGCTTGGTTTGTAGTGCAGAATTATTACCAATCCAAATTGATGTTCCTTTCTTGATCAATCCCTTATCCAGTTTGTATCCCTGTGGATCAGGACTGTGTATAGCCAATTTAGCCATAAATTCTTGAGCTTGCCCATCAGTAGCATATGAATTGATCACTTCCTGGATCCAGTGAGGCTGTAATTACCATCTGTAATGCTAGAAGATGAGGCATTCTAGATAGAGCATCAGCAGCATGATTCTCTTTACCCTTCCTATAAATCACTTTGAAGTCCATTCCCATCAACCTGGTCATCACTTTCCTCTGCATTTCAGAATGTAAAGTCTGCTCAGTCAAGTAGGACAAAGACTTGTGATCAGTCAATATGATGAACTGATCTCTCTCCAAGTTTGCCCTCCATTTTTCAACAGCCATTAGCAGTGCTAAAAACTCCTTTTCATATATAGACAACTATTTGTGTTTTTCTCCCAATGTTTTACTGAGATAAGCAAGAGGTCTACCCTGCTGCATTAGAACTGCCCCTATGCCTTTAGAGCAAGCATTAGTTTCAACCTAAAAAGGCAGACTAAAGTTGGGTAAAGCAAGCACAGGGGTATTAGTCATGGCCACTTTTAAATTGGCAAAAGCCTCTTGAGCTTGAGCTGTCCACTGAAAAGTCTTCATCCTCAATACATTAGTCAATGGCTTGGCAATAATGCCATAGTTCTTCACAAACTTTCTGTAGTAGCCAGTGAGTCCTAGGAAACCCCTTAACTCAGTCATGCTTGTTGGAGTAGGCCACTTGAGCATGTCTTTAGTCTTAGAGTCATCAGTGGCAACTCCAGTGTCTGATATGATGTGCCCTAAATACTCCAGGCTCTTTTCAGCAAAAGTACACTTAGAAGCCTTGAGGAACAACTTGTTCTTTCTCAGTACAGCAAAGGCTTCTTGAATGTGATCAAGGTGCTCATCCAAAGTGTTACTGTAAATCAGTATATCATCTAGGAACACCAACACAAATTTCATGAGAAAAGGTTGCAACAACTGGTTCATGATACACTGGAAGGTAGCTGGGGCATTAGTCAAGCCAAATGGCATCACCTTAAACTCATAGTGTCCCTGATGAGTTTTAAAAGCAGTTTTGTACTCATCACTGGGCAGCATCCTGATCTGGTGATAACCAGCTTTCATATCCAGTTTGGTAAAAAACTTAGCACCTGCCAACTCATCTAATATTTCATCCACTATAGGCATGGGAAATTTGTTCTTGATTGTCATGGAATTCAATTTCCTATAATCAACACAAAACCTCCACTGCCAATCCTTTTTTTTACCAAAAGCACTGGAGAGGCAAAGGGACTATGGCTGTGGGTAATCAACCCAGCTTCCAGTAACTGCTTGACCTGAGCTTCAATCTCATCTTTGTGTTGGGGAGAATAATGGTATGGTCGAGCATGGACTGGTACTGCTTCAGGATGCAAAGGAATGGCATGATCATAAGCTCTTTGTGGTGGCAAAGCCTGTGGGTCCTGGAACAGGTCAGCATACTGAGCCAATATAGTCTGCAGTGCCTCTCCTGTTTTTGCCTTGTGGACAGGCACAGAACTGGACTCGGTGAGAGGAGGATCCACAATAGCATATGCCCAAATATCTTGCCCTTGAATAGACTTGTAAACTTGCTCTGCACTAATGGCTTGAATCTAAATAGTATCCTCCTGCAACCCTTGCAATGTAATCTGCTTGCCCTGATAAGGAAAGGATATAGTCTTGGACTCCCAATCACAGTTCATTGGATTTACAGACATAAGACAGTCATACCCCAGTATAGCATCATAAGGTAATGTGTCTAACACTATCATGTCAGTATAGAAAGTGTGGCCCTGAATATACCATTTCAGTTGTGGCACTTGCTCAGAAGTTCTCATGACAGAATCATTGGGCATCTGTACTTTGTGAGGAGGTATAGGCACTGTCTGTAGATTATTCATATTCACAAACTGAGATCTGATAAAGCTATGAGAGCTTCCAGAATCCACTAATATCAGCATAGTATGATTATTCACAGTAGCCTTCAGTCTGATAGCATTTGGTTGAGTAGTTCCAGCTATGGCATTGAAAGGCCCTGGTTTGGTTTTGATAATTGAGTGACAACTTTAAGTGGACTAACATGTGTGATGGTTGAGATACACAGGAGTTAGTTCACAGGTACATGTGTGTGAGCAACATATGGCATGGTGGAGATGGCTTGGAAATGTTGTGAGGCTCAACACATGAGTTGATGGAGGAGCTCATTGCAAATGAGACATGACATGGAGTCAAGAGACCAAGAGGTGAAGATCAAGATGAGGCATGGCTTGATGGACCGGTTGCAAGTGTGAAGGGCAAGTTGAGGCTGCGAAGCGAAGGACCATGCGATGGTGAAGCTTGGGCAAGACTTGGCGCCGATGGACCGACGCAACAGTGAAGAGCAAGTGAGGTCAAGATCGATGGACCAAGAGTGTCACATGATGATATGAAGTGGATCATATCATTTGATGATCGTGTCGGTGCATGTTGTTGTATTGGTACAATGGAGGAAGACGGTGGAGAGATGGAAATGCGCATGGCAAAGGTATAACCTAGGGCATTTCATTTCACCGGTCTAAGGTTGAGTAGAGAAGTGCTTGACCGGTTTTAGGATAGATGGCCGTACTATCAAGAGGGGTGATCTTGTTTGCATATTGGTCATCTAGTGCCACTTGAGCGATCTAACATTGCGATGTGCTAGGATCGAGTGGCGTTGTGAGTTGAAGAGAAAATCCTTTGAAAATGATTGTGAAAATGCTAACACACAAGCACAAGAGGTTGTACACTTGGTAGTGTTGGCACATTTACAAAGGTGGCGTTTGGGCGCGCTGTGGTTTGCAGGGTAGAGATGGGTTTGGGTCCCTCTCTTCCTCCGGAAAAATGGATGCATATTTTCTATTGCGCCGGATGCAAAATTTGGTTGATTTCATGCTATCTCTGTTCAACCTAGGCATTCGGTAAATACCGAACCGATCGGTTCGGTACTTCGGTACCCACGCAAATTCGGTTCCTGAGAAATCGGTACCGATCGGTTCCTAAAAAATTCGGTACCGAGGAAATTCGGTATCGGTAAATTCGGTTCGGTTTCGGTATTTACCGAACAGCACCGAACTGAGATGTAATAGCAAGTTTGAAAACTAATTTTGACATGATTTCATAGATAATAATAGTGCAAAAATACATATACATATAAAAGTCTAAGATTATAAGTGGGAGTGGCAAAAATACATAATATAATAGTCTAAAATAGTATAAACAATGATATAACAACACTCAAACTTATCATATTTTAGATAAATTCGGTAAGTTCGGTAAATTCGGTATATTCGGTTCGGTTCGGTATTTACCTCGGTAAATTCAGTACCTGAGAACCTGGTACCGAACAGGAACCGAATTATTCGGTTTCGGTATTTTTCGGTTCGGTTCTAGGTATTTTTCGGTTCGGTTTCGGTTTTCGGTATTTCGTGCCCAGATTGAATCTCTGTTGATCAAGTTGGTATACTTGTTGGATAGCATGTCTGAGAAGTTGGCGTCACGACGGGCTGTAAATCATGGATTTACAAGCGCCGGGACGCCGGGCGCGGACGGACGCGGCCGGGCGGGCGGACGCGTCCCGGGCGTGGAAGGTTGGCGTGGCGGCGGGCGCTCGGCTACGCCGAGCGCCGGACGCCGAAGAGGCGCGTCCGGCGCACGCCGGACTCGGACCAGAAACTTCTAGTGCCGAGTGTCGCGCGAGCACAATCGCCGGACGTGCGCCGGACGCAGGCGGCGGACTCGGGCGAGTTACTGTTTGGCGTCCGGCGGTTCTCTGAGGCGCGCGGGCGGTTTGCGTGAGAGCGCCGGACGCATCCGGCGGCTTCGGGCAGGCGCGTCCGGCGCATGGCTTTCGAGCAAGGTAGAAAGAGCCGTTGCGTGGCAACGGCTAGTTTCAAACCCAGTGGACACGTGGAGCGCGGAGGAGCGTCGGACGCGTCCGGCGGCTTGCTCCGGACGCGTCCGGCGTGTGCTGTGGTGTTGCCCGTGGGGGTAACGGCTAGTTGAGACCTTGGGTCTATAAATACGTGGTTTGGCCAGCTGTGGCTGGTAGTTGAGCATGCCCTGGCTATGTTGCCTTGTGTGGTGGTGCTTGGAAGCCCTCTAACTCACATATGCTTGGTAGTGACCATCCGATAGTGTGAGAAGAGCGATTCTAGTGCAAGTGCTTTGTGAGATTGCATTTGTGGCACTAGGTGGTTGTGTTGCAAGCCGGAGAGCTTGTTACTCTTGGAGGTTGCCACCTCCTAGACGGCTTGGTGGCAAGAGGCTCCGTTGTAGCACGCGTGGAGATACGGTGCTCCGGAGAAGAGATTGTGAGAGGTTCGGTGCTCACCTCGCGGGGATCGCGAAGAGTAGCCTTATTGGATTGCGCGTGTCATTGAGTTACCACCCTTGCGTGTGTGGGTTTGCTCGGTGCCTTGAGGGACTCACTTGAGAGTGGTGTCTTGTGGTGCCTTGCGGGGCATGCCTGGAGGGGCAAGTGACTTGAGGGTCACACCGAAGAACCATCTAGGTGAAAAGACCGAAGGAACCACCGAAGGTGTTGGTCGACACAACAGGACGTAGCTTGGGGGCAACCAAGTGAACCTGGTGAAAAATCGCCGAGTCATCTTGTGTCCACACTTCGCGGTGGTTTGCAATCTCTTTCACAAGCTTTGTATTTGCATTCCTTACATTCTTGTATAGCTTGTGTAGTTGCTCTTGTGGTTAGTTAGCTTGAGTAGCTTGTTAATCACCTTCTTGCTTGTGTAGCTAGAAGTAGAGTAAGTTGCCTTGCTTAGCTTGTGTAGTTAAGTAAGTTTGAGCTCTTGGGTTTAGCTTGTGTAGCTTTGTCCTTGAGCATCTAGTGAGCTTAGGTTTGGCTTGGTGCTTTTGCTCATTAGAATTGTGTAGGTGCACACCGGTTGCTAAAGTACTAGTTGCTTAGGTTTGTGTGACCTTGCAAGCTAGACTTGTTTAGTATGCACTAGCTAGATTGGCACCTTGTCTTCTTATTTAGGATCTTTTACAAGGTGCATCTAGAGACATAGATAGAGGGGTGAAGTCTTGGTTAGGCCGATAGATTTAATTCCGCACTTATCGGTTAGCCGGAGCGATTAGTTTTTTAAAAAGGACTATTCACCCCCCCTCTAGTCCGCCATCTCGACCTTACAAGTGGTATCGGAGCCGGGTCTCTCATTTTTGTGGTCTTAACCGACCCGAGAGGATGGCGGCTTATGGGCTAGATGTTGAGTGCTCTTGTGACACACACATTTTTGTTGGCACGAACTTTGCACGGTGGAAACACCATATGCTTGATCATTTTCGTGCATCGGGACCTAAAGGTTTGGTGGGTTGTCACAAAGGGTCTCACTCGCGTGATGGATGATGAGAACCTTACCGAAGCTCAACAAGCTCTTTATGATCTTAATGATAAAGCTCTTTGCTTTCTAATGCTTGCTTTGAGTTTTGATGTGTTTAAGAAGGTGAATCATCGAGGAACCGCACGTATGGCGTGGGATTCCATCAAGCACATCTTCGGCGATGCCTCCACATGGGATGATGGCAAGTATGAGGTGAAGGAAGCCACGATGGTGCTACATGAGTGTGTTGAGCATGATCACAATAAGGTTGTTGTGAAATATTGCTCCACCTCATGGTCAAGTGAGGAAGATGATCGATCTACCTCAAGCTCACTTGACAAAATGAAGGATGATGCCTCAAGTGATGCAAGTGATGATTCTACCCCAAGCACACTTGACGGCGATGATGGTTCATGCTCCAATGATGATGCTACTACAAGCTCTCCAACATCATCATATTGCTTCATGTCATAAGGTGACACTAAGGTATCAAGTTGCAATGTGATTGATCATGATTCATATGATGAGCTTGTTAGTAGACTTGCTAGCATAACCATGTCTTTGGAAAATGAGAAAATCAAAACAATGAAACTCAAAAATGAAAATTCATTTCTAAAGACAACATGTGAACAACAAAAGCATCTACTTTATGTTACTACTTGTTCACATGATGTGCTAAAATTGACTCATGAGGAACTTTGTGTTACTCATGGCAACTTGTTGAAAGAACATGCTTTTCTCACTAAGAAATTTTACAATGAAGAAACTAAAACTAGTGAGAGCTCATCACATGGGTCAAATGATCAATCATATGTTACTAACCCTTGTGATTTAGGGAAGAAGCATGTATCCACCTCTAGCTATGATTTATTTGATATGCCATGTTCTTCACAATTATATGCTTGTTCAACTTCTATGTCTTGTAAGACTAACCTTTTGAAGGAGAACAATAAACTCAAAAGTAAAGTGAAGAATTTGAACAACAAGCTAGAGAGGTGTTACAACTCTCAAGTCACCTTCGAACACATGTTGAAGAACAAGAGAAGATATGGTGACAAGAGTGGCCTTGGTTTCAACAAGAACAATGTTGGGTTGAGTGAAGTGCCAAAGATCACACATTCTCAACTCTTGAAGAGCTACAAGAGATTTGGCAACATGAATGGCATCCGCTACAACAACACCAACATCAAGGGAAAGAAATGGGGCAAGAGAAAGTATGAGAAAGAAATGAAGAGGCTAGAAGAAGAAAGGCTCTCTCATTTCATATGCTTCCAATGCAATGAAATGGGACATCTAGCAAAAACTTGTCCAAACAAAGAGAAGCCTCAACCAAAGCCACAAGATGAGCAAGAAAAGAAACCCCAAGATCAAGTCAAGATCAACCATGATGACATAGTTGATGACTTGAAGATGATGAAGAAGAAGACAAGAAGGGGTGGAAGAGCAAGGCATCCAACTACTATTCAAGATGCCGACATGATGATGAGCAAGATTCAAAAGAGAAGAAATTTGGCTCACATCAAGTGCTTTGAATGTGGGGATATGGGACACTTTGCCTCGGGGTGTCCTACCAAGCTTGAGAAGAAGGCTCAAGCAACACATAAGAGGCAAGGCAATGAAGAGCATCACATGAGCAATGAAGAAAAGGCTCAACCGAAGAGAAGATGCTATTCATGCCGGGAAAGGGGACACATGGCTCATTCATGTCCCCTAGGTAACAATTTGTTGATGTCTATTAAGTGCAACTGAAATAAGGAGGGTTCCGCAAGCGCACAGAATATATCATCGTAGCATTTTAACCGGAGTAATCCAGGTATCGTTATTTATAATTTTACCACTGGGAAGGGAATGCACTTTGGATAATGAGTGATGAGCAATGCACATGCGATAATGGAGAGCTTAACCTTGTCTCCGTATCGATCATCTCATACGGGGTAAGTGTCACATAAAATATAAGAATGAATGATAAATGACATAAGATAAATGAGAGCATTAGCCACATAAAATAATAGTAATAAGCCATCTCAACTTAGCACTCTAAGCTTATAACACTAGCATGGACTAGGACGATCTAGGGTATAATCCTATGTTATTCTAACTACAAAGTCAAAGCATACAATGATTAGTGCAAGAACATCTAGCAATCATGGCGGGAAAAGGTTACATCTATGCATAGTGATATTACCAGAGAAGACAAGAGACATAGCAATGACTTCAATGTAATAGGTTTGTTCTGCTAGACCTATACTCGGGAGAAGGGCTACAAAGGACTCAACAGGACTGTCACTTCCGCGATCTACCTCACGATCCGGAATATAGGGTGCAATCGCAGATAAATACGGTCTAGGCACCACGCCTACACAATATTTACCACTCACCCATCGATCTAATGAGCAAGCGCTATACGATCCTATGCATAAACATAATTCTAGTCCAACTATGCTAAACATATAATCAAAGTAAACTAAGAACAATATAATTGAGAACATAATCAAATAGAACAAAGTCAAGTATGATATAATAGAATAGAATAAAGTACTACTCATAGTATCACGAACAATGATGAATATTACAAGAATGTAGAGGGGGATTACCAAGAACTCCGACAGATCCGGACTCCAAGCTAGGCTTGATTCCCTCTAGATCTATTCCTATGTAGCTATGCTACTAAACTATGGAGCTCTAATTGAGATGGTGGCTCGCTTCTCCGAATCCTCTCGATGAATGAAGAGAGAATGAATTAGGGTTTTACCCAAGGGCCGGGGGCTCGAATATATAGCCCCCTAGGATGAACCACGGCCCTCGGATCAAACCGACCTAAATGGACGATAATTATTCATCCTCAAAGGCGGTGGAGGCGGGATCCGCGAGACTCAACGCGATTGGCTAAGGTGGGGAGTCGGCCGACTCCCCCCCTTGGGCGGCCGACCGGCCAGCCGGGTGGGGCCCGGCCTTCGTGGGTCGCCTTCTGGAGTCTTCTAGATTATACTTTTTCACCCGTTCGGTCTTTATCTCTATGTAATCATGACATGTGGGCCTCCTTTGGTTCTCTTTCTGATAACCCCCTGCAGAAATAGACAATCACCAAAACTCATGGAATTCTGTCAGTATAACCCCTATATCTAGTTGGTGAACATATTTTAATCCTTTCTCTTGCTGCGTTGACGGTATGAAATTGATACTTAACGACCGTCAACAGACTCCCCCAAGCTTACCTTTTGCTCGTCCCTGAGCAAAGATAGACTCAGTGATGGATCAGGAGTTGCTACAATGCTTTCACTCTTCACGAGTACACATGCGTTCAAACAAGAACTCTCCTCCGGATTAGAGTGAACTATTCTGACTCAAACTTACTCATATTACCTTTCACCATGGGGCTTGTAACCGTCACTTGGGTCTTGAGTAGTTGAAAGATAGAACGGTCAAGTCAAGCGCTATGTTTCTCGCTCTTTGATCAACCATTATCCGGAGTTTTTGCAAAGTTTTGAAATAAAACTCGAGTTCCTTGTATGAACCTTTCGGGTCTCTCATTTGTGGTATTTCGGATCCTCTCTAAGGCATGAGTAGTGTATGCCTTCTCTTCTCTCGAGAATATGTGGTATTTGTGGAACTAAGGCATAGTGAAAAGTGCCTTCTCTCTCTTACCCTACTTTCTAATAGGCTTATGTGGAGCTCATAGGTGGGGAGACACTCAAACTCACTTGCATATATTGCATAGTTAAGACATGGATCCAATAGGAACTAAAATAATAAAGTCATATGTGCATGTGATTGAGGAAATGGGATGAATGATAGGATGATGATGATAAGGAAAATAATTATGAGGGGTGATCACTTGGTGAACATCTACTTCTACACTTGCTCCTTCTAGGATAACATGACTCCCTTTATTTGGAAACCTTGAAACTTCTTGAAGGAAGGACTTGGCTACTCTTTCTTTTTCTTTCTTTCTTCTTTTCTCTCTTTTTTTTTTAGAGCAACCAATCCTCTGGAAACGAAACTTTAGCAACGGGGAGTGTATAACTTGAAATGATAATGACTGGAGCTTGTATGTAGGCAAATAGAATGGCGATGATTATTTCTAGATGTTCACTCCCAGGATAGGAATAGTACCTTTCTGGATGAAGTGAAATGAATGGCGTATGTATATGTGGATGGATGGATGGATGGATGGATGCGTACTCCCAGGGTAGGAGCAGCATAGGTGCGTATCTCCAGGGTAGAGACAGCACAATATATGGTGGATATGGATCTATATGTGGGTGGTACTTCTAGGGACAGAAGTAGCACAGAATAAAAGTAGTATTTATAAAATGGGTGCATGCTTCTGAGGACAGAAGTAGCATAGATCAATGGATGGAGAGCACATAGTATTGACTTTAACCGCATGACCGATTCCTTATGGGTCCACAAGCATAACCACACTCAATGCCTATAAAGACTACACTCAAGCCTACAATATGATCTATATAAACAGATGGGTTTTCCTAATCTAGTAAGCATGAATATATGGTCTGTGGTAGGAATTTAAACTCTCATCATAAAGGAACTCATCATGCAGGAATTTAATATTTTCACGAGATAAATTCTCCGTAACTCTAGTATCTCTAGGAACAAGATGGACAAAGCAGCTCAAAACCTTCCCATATCATACCCGTCAACCACCTAGACTTAGATCAAGTGTTTGCTACCCACAAGTTTCAGGTTCAGAGCAAATCTCAAGTCTAAACAGTTGTGTCCAAAACTCGAGAGAGTGCAAGGTTGAAAACTAGGTACTTAAAAGGAATTACGGCAGAGCAACTATTCATCATCTCCATATAGAGTTTATTCTAGGGATCACTTTAAAGATAGATTACAAGAGCTCTCCAAAATAAATAAAGAAATCTTTCTGGGTTTCTATGGTTATACATATTTTTTAGTAGTTTTAACAAAGCACACTCTAACAAAGCATAAATAGATAAGTTGAAAACACTTAGCTTGGTACACGGGGATGCTCTCCCCAAATTTGGATGTTGACATAGTCTCGCGATGTTGCCGATGTGCACCGAAGATGTTCTAGTCTTCCGGGAGTGTCGTAGATAGTTACCGTTGGAGACAAAGCATTCAAGTGTCACGGAAGCACTCGACGGGGACTGGATGTCCTTCTCGCTCGTTAGCTCTTCTTGATCCTTGATGTTCGGAAGCTCAAATAGACAACAAAGCTTGTGGAACTAATTAAGTGTTAGTGATAAAACCTCTAGGCCTTGGTTGTCTAGGACTTTCCTAACTTAAAACTCATTGTAACAGGATCACAAGAAATATTTTTATCTTTTTATTATTTAAGGAATGCAGACAGGGAAAGATAAATATGCTGAGAAATTATTTTTGTGCCACCACAGTGAATGACTATCCACATGGGGCTTGATGTTTTTCTGGATGCAAATGCAAAACATCTTTATTTTCTTTCTTCTAATGCAGAGATAAAAAAGTAAAGATGCAACTAAGTGTAAGTGGGGAAATAAATATGCTAAGGTAAAAATGAAATGCTAAAAAGTAATTGCTGATAAATACCAAGTTACCTCTTGGCGCGGCGTTCGGTGGTTTTAAGTCCTCCGAACAGGACTTGTCATGTTCGCTTATTTTTCAAGGGGCGCATTGGCTGGCGCCTCGGATGATGTCGCCTCTTGTGTTGAAATCAATTCTGATTTTTCTTTTACTTTCCACACCTTCTTTGTTGGAGAGGTTGACCTTGAGGAAGAAGCTTCTTGGATCACTTGTTTCTCTTCTGCTGGTAGCACCTCTTCAGGGTACCGATCTTCATATCTAGACACTTCTCCCTCACAGTCAGCCCATCCATCTGTAGTGATGTTCTTCTTGTTCGCGCGACGGGTACGCTACCTTCTCCTTGCTCGTTCTTCTTGGGCTCCTCGGTGATTATATAATTATTGTTGAAGTAGCGGCGTACCTTCTCGGTGGGAAAGTGGAAATGGATCTCTCCCCGTCCCAATATAGATGATAGCTTTGGTGGTATTCAGGAATGGTCTTCCTAGGATGATTGGAGGATCGTAGTCATCTCCCATATCGATGACTAGGAAGTCAGTAGGGACATAATGGTCATCTATCCGGATGAGGACATCCTTCACTTCTCCTTCGACGAAGCGGAATGTCCGATCCGCCATCCGCATTTGTGCATAGGTGGGCTCCAAAGGCATAGTGCCATATAGATACTCATAGGTTACCTTGGCCATAATGTTGACGCCCGATCCGGTGTCACGCATGCGCCTTTATTGAAAGAGCTTCGTTGATGGAGCATTGAATGGTTGGGACACCGGGTCATCCTTCTTGATCGACGTGGGGATCGAGTAAGTGGTCATGCTCCTTATGGACTGCGGTGACCATCCTCACTGTCTCCGTCTTCTTGGTCTTCTTATCTTTGTTCTTGCTCTTCTTAGCCGGATTCTTCTTCTTCTCACTGTTACGTTGATGAGGGTGTGTCTTTGGGAACCGGCAAAGACTCTGTTCTTGAAGAAGAAGGTCTCTCTCTTGCCCTTGATGTTGAAGATGATCTTGGCAGTGTTGGCATACATGATAGCTCCAGCAGTGTTCATGAATGGTCGTCCCAGAATGATAGGGGACCTTTCATCACTGCTGTATCCACTACCACGAAGTCTGCAGGGACATATGAGTTGCCTACTCGTACACATATATCTTCTAGTACTCCCAAAGGAACACGGAGTGACTGATCTGCAAGCTGCAAGCACATGGTTGTGTATGCTAGAGGGCATCTGAATAGCTTCTCGTATATCACTCTTGGCATGATGTTGATGCTTGCACCGAAGTCACAGATTGCCTCATTGAAATTGATACTTCCAATGGAGATCGGGATGACTGGTCTCCCTGGATCGCCCTTCTTGATTGGCAGAGTTGAGTCAATCCATGATCCCTTCGATGGATCACTCCGGCTATCTTCTACATTGAATATATCAACAAGATTTGCAGTTTCAAGCTCTTCGGGTTGTCCTGCTAATTTACCTTGACCAGTGGAGGGAGCAAGGTTGACAAGCTGTTGTACCTGTGACTCAAGTATCTTGTTGAAGCTGAGCTGACTCTTGATGGCATTAGAAAAGCCATCCATTCTATTGCTGAGTGTCTCTAGGACCTTGTCATTTGATGTCAGCTTCTTGGACAGATTGTCCATAATCTTGCCTTGATTCAGCACTAACTCTCTCAAAGGCGGCTGGTTGTAATTATTGTAGGAGGAGCTGTTACCTTGATAGTTGCCTCGAATAATTGCACGAGTAGTTAGGCCTATGCTGCTGATTCCAACCTTGATTCTCGCTCGAGGACGATAGTAATTGTTGTTGTTGTTGAGGTAGTTCACGTCCTCCTTCGGCTCGGGCGGTTAGCACCTGTGTGCCCAGTCTCTCCACACTCTTCACATGTCATGCGAGCATCATGTATATGCATGACTTCTTCCATCTCGGGGCTCTCTCATCGAGCCTCTTCATTAGCAGATCCATTTTGGCGAGACAAAGCATGTCTACCTCCTTCACCGGTGCATTCCTCCACCTCTCTTGCGGGTCTCGAGTTCTTTCTTCACTCCGGCCTTGGTTGGATGCCATCTTCTCCATAAGAGCCGTGGCCCGAGGAATAGTGAGTGATAAGAATGCACCACCGCAGCAAAGCATCCATCGTCTCACGTGTCTTGTTCGAGCCCATGGTAGAATGTCCGCATAGCGGCCAATTCTCCATGCCATGATGAGGACACTCGAGGATGTAATCTTGAAAGCGCTCCCAAGCTTCCGGGACAGTCTCATCATGATGTTCTTTGAAAGCTTGATATCTTCCCACGAAGAGCATTTGTCTTGCCCATGGGGAAGAACTTCACCAAGAAATTGGTGGAACATAGTGCCCACGTAGTATTCTTCTCCTTATTGGCGTAGAACCATCGCTTCGCTCTCCCCAAGAGTGAGAATGGGAAGAGGCGAAGTAGTATAGCATCTCTCGGGGACATCCTTGATAGTGAATGTGCTACAAATCTCCAGGAAGTGTTGGAGATGAGCACTAGCATCTTCATGGGCCTTCCCACGTAACTGGCTTGCTTGTACCATATTGATCGGCGCGGGCTTGAGCTCAAAAGCTCCTTCGATGTCTGCAGCCTGGTCCAAGCACGAATGTTGTCCGTAGTGGGAGCTGAGAACTCGCGGAGTGACTTGTTCGCCATGGCTTCAAACGCTGGTGTCAAGTCTCGAATGAAAGGTTGACTTTCTGCTTCCAACAAACCTTCAAGTTGAGTTGATGATGATGATGATTGATTGGTCTTCTTCAACTCCGCTTCCGGCCTTCCGAATAAAGCTTCGGATCATCAATATAATTATCAGGAAGAATAGTCTTTTTCATACATTACCCCGCATAAGATATAAAAATAGACGAAAAACAAGGGTAAGGGCTGTATGAGTAGAGAATGGTGACAGTGCTCAATCTCATTATGTAGTGCAATGCTGCTCATTATCCATTTGGCTTTCAACCTTCCCGGCAACGGCGCCAAAAATGCTTGTTGATGTCTATTAAGTGCAACCGAAATAAGGAGGGTTCCGCAAGCGCAGAATATATCATCGTAGCATTTTAACCGGGAGTAATCCAGGTATCGTTATTTATAATTTTACCTTTGGGAAGGGAATGCACTTTGGATAATGAGTGATGAGCAATGCACATGCGATAATGGAGAGCTTAACCTTGTCTCGTATCGATCATCTCATACGGGGTAAGTGTCACATAAAATATAAGAATGAATGATAAATGACATAAGATAAATGAGAGCATTAGCCACATAAAATAATAGTAATAAGCCATCTCAACTTAGCACTCTAAGCTTATAACACTAGCATGGACTAGGACGATCTAGGGTATAATCCTATGTTATTCTAACTACAAAGTCAAAGCATACAATGATTAGTGCAAGAACATCTAGCAATCATGGCGGGAAAAGGTTACATCTATGCATAGTGATATTACCAGAGAAGACAAGAGACATAGCAATGACTTCAATGTAATAGGTTTGTTCTGCTAGACCTATACTCGGGAGAAGGGCTACAAAGGACTCAACAGGACTGTCAACACGCGATCTACCTCACGATCCGGAATATAGGGTGCAATCGCAGATAAATACGGTCTAGGCACCACGCCTACACAATATTTACCACTCACCCATCGATCTAATGAGCAAGCGCTATACGATCCTATGCATAAACATAATTCTAGTCCAACTATGCTAAACATATAATCAAAGTAAACTAAGAACAATATAATTGAGAACATAATCAAATAGAACAAAGTCAAGTCTCGATATAATAGAATAGAATAAAGTACTACTCATAGTATCACGAACAATGATGAATATTACAAGAATGTAGAGGGGAATTACCAAGAACTCCGACAGATCCGGACTCCAAGCTAGGCTTGATTCCCTCTAGATCTATTCCTATGTAGCTATGCTACTAAACTATGGAGCTCTAATTGAGATGGTGGCTCGGCTCGAATCCTCTCGATGAATGAAGAGAGAATGAATTAGGGTTTTACCCGGGGCCGGGGCTCGAATATATAGCCCCCTAGGATGAACCACGGCCCTCGGATCAAACCGACCTAAATGGACGATAATTATTCATCCTCAAAGGCGGTGGAGGCGGGATCCGCGAGACTCAACGCGATTGGCCGAGGTGGGGAGTCGGCCGACTCCTCCTTGGGCGGCCGACCGGCTGCCGCAGTGGGGCCCGGCCTTCGGGGGTCGCCTTCGGAGTCTTCTAGATTATACTTTTTCACCCGTTCGGTCTTTATCTCTATGTAATCATGACATGTGGGCCTCCTTTGGTTCTCTTTCTGATAACCCCCTGCAGAAATAGACAATCACCAAAACTCGTGGAATTCTGTCAGTATAACCCCTATATCTAGTTGGTGAACATATTTTAGTCCTTTCTCTTGCTGCGTTGACGGTATGAAATTGATACTTAACGACCGTCAACACAATTCTAAGCCTATTTCAATTGATGCAAATAATATGCTTAGAAAGGATGACAATGGTACCTCTACGGTCTCTATTGCAAAACATCCCGCTATCCATACTAAGGCTTTGCCTAGGTATGTGGCTCCTAACTTGAGAGGACCCAAACATGTTTGGGTACCATCAAAAAGTGGATGATTGTGTGTAGGTACCATGGCATTGGAGACTTGATTCAATTGAGTTCATATTATTCATCATTTGATTGAATCAAGTAATTGAAGCTTAGTGCTATTCCTTTCCCAATGTCAAGTCATGTTAAGTGAAGTCCAATGTGCTACAACATACAAGTGCAATAATCAAGTTGTGGTAATCTATTGGTATTCAAAGGTTTGCAAAGTATTTGAATTGAAGCTTGCTAGCGGATGATCATGAGATATCAAAGGTATATTCCTAGTTGATCTATTCATTTGGATGCATATGAGTTGATTGAATTGGATATATATGCATATGTTGCTTGCTATGAGATGATTGAATGTATTAATTGCTTAGTAGTCAAATTTGGATTGATTTGGTTGATATGATCACAAGATGACTCTTAATAAGTGGTTTGAATGGTTATATGTCTTGTGTTGGTATTCAAACAAGTTGATATCAGGTTTGATTCAATTTGAAGAAGCATAGCTCAATTGCTTAACTCTGTCCAAAATCTGAAATTTGAGCTGGCTGTGGTCAAGTCTGAGTTTGATAGATCAAATCTTATTAGATTGGCTTGAAATTTGGTATGCATGCTCGACACTTATGGTATAATATGCTGTACAAATTTCATGAAGATTGGATAAGAATTGCTTCAGTTTTGGAGTATATCTTGTCAGCTATGGTGCAACAGTTTTCAGCATGTAGCAGTATGGGAAGATGTGAAAACTGGCAGCAAACTAGAAGGCCAATGGAGTTAAAATTTTTATATCTGCAAGAAGACTCTGTGTCACTCATCTTCACCAAATTTCATGACAATTGGGTCTGTACATTGAGATCAATGGATTATTCTTTGAAGGGTACAGAATCTGTCAGAAAAGTGACTATCATTGGATATATCAAGAGTCACTAAAATTGAAAGGTCCTCAAGTTGGTTTCATGTTTATAAGTGGTTGAGGAACCTAAGTTTGGTTTTGAATTAGTCTAGAAGCATGAAGAATACTGAGTACAAGGCCAGTTGATTGGAGTGTATTTGTTACATAGTTTGGTACTCAAATTGAAGATCAAGATCAAACTCAAGATGAAGATGAAGTTTAAGCCCTAGTGAATATTGAAGATCTTTTGGAAGAAAAAAGAAGGATTTAAACAAGAAAGAAAAGGACTTAAAGAATATTTCAAGTGATTCATCATATCAAGTCCAAGGATCAATCAAAGAAAGGCAATTCAAGTGAGTGTCAAGGATAGTTCTTGGTGATCCAAGAGATATTGGAGATGCTCGGTTGAAGCAATCAAAAGGGTTGATAAAGTAAGCAAGCAACACCCAAGATAGAGAGCAATACATGACGAGTCAAGAAATAATACAAGTGGTGCACAAGAGGTACCCATACAAGTGGTATTCTCTCATGCAAGCAAGAGTCAAGAAAAGAAGCAAGCCAACCGCAACAAGAAAAAGCACTTAATCTTAAGTGGTTTTCACTTCATATGGGTGAAGCATGGTATTCAATCATGGTATATATATTGGCTTCATCAAACTTATAAATGGACTTCACATTGCTATTGGAGTAATGAAATTGGAATCTATGTGACTATCCTCTACTCCAACATAGCAAAGGTATCATTGTAATGTGCATGATCATTTCATCCCTTACTAGTATGTGGTTAGTGCATATAGTACATGCTTATTAGGATCATGCATAACAATGAAATGTTTTAAATTCATAGTCTGCCACTATTGCTTGAATGTTTGATTTACCTAGTGGTATGAGTATGAGTTTGTTCATGAGCTAGTGAACCCAAGTACTTGATCTAGTTTGAATTGCATATAAATTTCAAGTACAAGATTGGCAAGATAACCCATCCAGTAAGGTGTGAAGAAGCTTGTCACTGGTTCAAACCGGACTTGAATGCTTATAAGTGATTCATATTAGTTCAAGTCAAAGAGAAAGAAGCTCATGAAAGTTTTCAAGTTCAAGAATTGGTTATTCATGATAAATTCAACAAGTGGTTACCATAATGATAGTTCTTGCAAGAAATGTCTAGTCTATCACTACCTTCACAAATGGTGTTCCTACAAGTGGTATGGTACACATGTTTTTTCATTCAAGTGAGATCTAGTACATTAAAATGATGGTTCCACAAGTGATCCTCAACCTTAAGTGATCAATTCAAATCAAGAGAAGCTACCCTCACCGACAAGAAGGTGTCTATGGATTGGTTTGACCCATGCTTTGTCATAGGGGGAGGAGCCCCACTTCATCGGTATTAGAGACAAAGAAACTTCAAGTGACCTACATGTAGTATCTTTGGTGCTATGACAAAGGGGAAGTGCCCAATGCATAGTTACAAGTGGATTCCTTGCAACTACATGTGGATTTTACAAGTGGTGCCATTCCAACATATGGTGTTGTCCATCAAAAATGAAGATTCAAGACTCAACCATCAACCCCTAGTTCCAACCCTTTGCATCAAGAGAATTTTCTTATAAGTGGTATCTTACATGTGGCATCTTCAAGTGGTATTGCTACATCCCTTTATGGTTATTGATGACAAAGGGGGAGAAATATGGAACAAAGATATGAGTGGAACGAAGATCTATGTAAAAAGCAACGAAGATCGATCTATGTAAGAAGCATACAAAGGGAGTAGAAGATGGACATGGACCGAGAGGGAGCAACATTGAAAATGGAGGAGGATAAAAAATTCTTCGACAAGAGGAACACACAAGTAGGGGGAGCAAGCTCATGAACTTGATTGATTGCATTTGAGATGTGCATATTCATGTGCTTGCTTGCATTTGCATAAGTTCTTATATTTCAATATGCAATGCTTGTGTGGTGAATGCTAGTTATAGAACTTGATTGATGATTTGAAAAACTAGCATGTATAGGATGGTTTAGCTAGTCACATGTGCTTTACAAGTGGTACTAGAACCTTGCTTATAATGTTGATCTCATGAGGTATCTAGTGTTTGTTTCATGTGATATCTAGCTAACCATGATGCTAAGGATGAACTTCAACGGTGCAACTCCGATTGATATCATGCTTCAAAGGTTTATTCTATACACCTTAGCATCACTTAGTAGTGCTAACTCTCCCAAAATTTCCATATTCATACATGTGTGCAAACTTGAAACCAAACCATTTGAGCACACATGTAAGGGGAGCTATCACTACCAAGTTGACTTTGTGGTACTTATCCAAATCATAACATTGAGCATAAATGTTGGATAAGTGGCATAAAGTCAAAATATTCTTAAATTCCATATCTTTGTAGAGTTGTCATCAATTACCAAAAAGGGGGAGATTGAAAGGCCCTGGTTTGGTTTTGATAATTGAGTGACAACTTTAGCTGGACTAACATGTGTGATGGTTGAGATACACAGGAGTTAGTTCACAGGTACATGTGTGTGAGCAACATATGGCATGGTGGAGATGGCTTGGAAATGTTGTGAGGCTCAACACATGAGTTGATGGAGGAGCTCATTGCAAATGAGACATGACATGGAGTCATGAGACCAAGAGGTGAAGATCAAGATGAGGCTTGGCTTGATGGACCGGTTGCAAGTGTGAAGGGCAAGTTGAGGCTGCGAAGCGAAGGACCATGCGATGGTGAAGCTTGGGCAAGACTTGGCGCCGATGGACCGACGCAACGGTGAAGAGCAAGTGAGGTCAAGATCGATGGACCAAGAGTGTCACATGATGATATGAAGTGGATCATATCATTTGATGATCGTGTCGGTGCATGTTGTTGCATTGGTACAATGGAGGAAGACGGTGGAGATGGAAATGCGCAAAGCAAAGGTATATCCTAGGGCATTTCATTTCACCGGTCTAAGGTTGAGTAGAGAAGTGCTTGACCGGTTTTAGGATAGATGGCCGTACTATCAAGAGGGGTGATCTTGTTTGCATATCGGTCATCTAGTGCCACTTGAGCGATCTAACATTGCGATGTGCTACGATCGAGTGGCGTTGTGAGTTGAAGAGAAAATCCTTTGAAAATGATTGTGAAAATGCTAACACACAAGCACAAGAGGTTGTACACTTGGTGGTGTTGGCACATTTACAAAGGTGGCGTTTGGGCGCGCTGTGGTTTGCAGGGTAGAGATGGGTTTGGGTCCCTCTCTTCCTCCGGAAAAATGGATGCATATTTTCTATTGCGCCGGATGCAAAATTTGGTTGATTTCATGCTATCTCTGTTGATCAAGTAGGTATATTTGTTGGATAGCATGTCTGAGAAGTTGGCGTCACGACGGGCTGTAAATCATGGATTTACAAGCGCCGGACGCGTCGGCCGGACGCGCGGCCAGGCGGGCCGGACGCGTCCGGCGCGTGGAAGGTTGGCATGGGCGGCTGGCTCGGGCGCTGCAGAGCGCCGGACGCCGAAGAGGCGCGTCCGGCGCACGCCGGACTCGGACCAGAAACTTCTAGTGCCGAGTGTCGCGCGAGCACGATCGCCGGACGCGCGCCGGACGCAGGCGGCGGACTCTGGCGAGTTACTGTTTGGCGTCCAGCGGTTCTCTGAGGCGCGCGGGCGGTTTGCGTGAGAGCGCCGGACGCATCCGGCGGCTTCGGGCAGGCGCGTCCGGCGCATGTCTTTCGAGCAAAGTAGAAAGAGCCGTTGCGCGGCAACGGCTAGTTTCAAACCCAGTGGACACGTGGAGCGCGGAGGAGCGTCGGACGCGTCCGGCGGCTTGCTCCGGACGCGTCCGGCGTGTGCTGTGGTGTTGCCCGTGGGGGTAACGGCTAGTTGAGACCTTGGGTCTATAAATACGTGGTTTGGCCGGCTGTGGCTGGTAGCTGAGCACGCCCTGGCTATGTTGCCTTGTGTGGTGGTGCTTGGAAGCCCTCTAACTCACATATGCTTGGTAGTGACCATCCGATAGTGTGAGAAGAGCGATTCTAGTGCAAGTGCTTTGTGAGATTGCATTTGTGGCACTAGGTGGTTGTGTTGCAAGCCGGAGAGCTTGTTGCTCTTGGAGGTTGCCACCTCCTAGACGGCTTGGTGGCAAGAGGCTCCGTGGTAGCACGCGTGGAGATACGGTGCTCCGGAGAAGAGATTGTGAGAGGTTCGGTGCTCACCTCGCGGGGATCGCGAAGAGTAGCCTTATTGGATTGCGCGTGTCATTGAGTTACCACCCTTGCGTGTGTGGGTTTGCTCGGTGCCTTGAGGGACTCACTTGAGAGTGGTGTCTTGCGGTGCCTTGCGGGGCATGCCTTGAGGGGCAAGTGACTTGAGGGTCACACCGAAGAACCATCTAGGTGAAAAGACCGGAGGAACCACCGAAGGTGTTGGTCGACACAACAGGACATAGCTTGGGGGCAACCAAGTGAACCTGGTGAAAAATTGCCGAGTCATCTTGTGTCCACACTTCGCGGTGGTTTGCAATCTCTTTCACAAGCTTTGTATTTGCATTCCTTACATTCTTGTATAGCTTGTGTAGTTGCTCTTGTGGTTAGTTAGCTTGAGTAGCTTGTTAATCACCTTCTTGCTTGTGTAGCTAGAAGTAGAGTAAGTTGCCTTGCTTAGCTTGTGTAGTTAAGTAAGTTTGAGCTCTTGGGTTTAGCTTGTGTAGCTTTGTCCTTGAGCATCTAGTGAGCTTAGGTTTGGCTTGGTGCTTTTGCTCATTAGAATTGTGTAGGTGCACACCCGGTTGCTAAAGTACTAGTTGCTTAGGTTTGTGTGACCTTGCAAGCTAGACTTGTTTAGTATGCACTAGCTAGATTGGCACCTTGTCTTCTTGTTTAGGATCTTTTACAAGGTGCATCTAGAGACATAGATAGAGGGGTGAAGTCTTGGTTAGGCCGATAGATTTAATTCCGCACTTATCGGTTAGCCGGAGCGATTAGTTTTTTAAAAAGGACTATTCACCCCCCTCTAGTCCGCCATCTCGACCTTACAGGCATTCAAAGAGAGTTGATAGAAATCCTCACTAAGTGCTTCAGAAATGGCCATCTGGTTCAGGATATCATCATCCAATGGCCTATCCAAGTCATTGACAATCATAGCATTAACTTGAGGTTTATTACGCATGGGACACTTTTCAGCATGTCCAGGCTCATATGGCTGACCACAGGCATAACACAAATTGTTAGCTCTCCTGTAATCCCTGAGTTGTTTATCCCTCCAGAGAATACCAGATGTGTTGGCCTTTACCTCAGGCTTGGCTGGTAGTTGCTTTGCTTTGTACTGAGACTTAGCCTTAGCTCTATCTGCAGTCTTCTGCTGTATCTTAGCAATGAGCACAGCTTGTTCAACAGTGTCAGGTCTTTGTGGTTCAACCACTGCTCTGATGTCCTCCCTCAGACCCCTGACAAACTGTGTGGCAAAAAATCTATCATCATGATCTGTGCCATTCATACAAATATCATATTGAAGAGATTTATATTTCTCAGCATACTCTTCCACAGTACCAGACATAGTGAGGTCCAACAGAGAGTTCATAGCAGTAATATAATCATCTGCATCAAAATGTTTCAGCACTATCTTCTTGAAGTTCTCCCAGCTGATGGCCTGATGCTTAAGCTGATACACTTGCCACCACTTGGCTGCATTGTCAATCATATGCATAGTAGCTGCTTCCACCCACACCTCCTGAGGAAGCTTGAAGATTGTGAAATAGTTCCTGCACTTGTGCAACCACACCTTAGGTTGAGAGCCATCAAAACTTGGGAAAGACCACTTGGGCAGCACATGATGAGGCATACAGTTATCTCTGTGATGATGATGGTGCTGGTGCCTTCTCCTTCTGTGGTTATGTCTGGTATGATTGTCATGGCCCTCTGCAAACAGATTATCAAAATCAGCAGCTTCTTCTTCACTTGGCACAGATTGCTCAGAGCTTCCACTACTGTAACTAGAAGGTAACAGCTTATCAAACCCTTCATGTATCAGCTTGTTCACAGCAGCCCCAGTAGTCCCCATATTCTGAGTCAACAGCTTCTGCTCACGAATACAGTCATCGACCTTAGCATTGGTTTTGAACAACTCAGTTTTCACATCTGTCTGAGCTTTACCCAAATCATTCAAACGATTAGTCATGAGAGTGAGTGTATCCAGGAGATCATCCCACTTAGTCAGCAGTTTCTCAGCGTGATTATCCATGGCTTGCAAAACAAAATCTATCTGGGGAGATGGAATCAGTGGCATCTTCTTAGGAGCCATGATGACACCCCTGACAAAACACCCCCAACGGTATCGCCTAGGCTCAGCCGCAGCTTCCCCTGTATCAGACGATAACCAAATCACCGCCGCCTGGAACTGAGGCGTGGTCTCGGAATTTTACCACAGAAACTTGTTCTGGAACCCTAACCACGGATAGTTCCCCGCCAAATCGCCACCGCACTACAATCGACTATGACGCACGGAATTTTACACGAAAACAAGTGCTCCGCAGCCCTTGTCGCAAATCGAAAGAGGCCAAAACGAAAATCGCGAGCAGGAAGGGAAATTAGCTCACAGCGGGTACGCCTCCAACCCAATCAAGTCGATGCCGACCCCAGTTGACGCAGAAACGAAGCCGACGGCGCTGGCTGAGGTTGACGCACCGCCGGTAGGTGTAGAACGATGAAGAGATGCGGATCCGCTCCGCCTTGGGACTCCCGATTGATATGGTAGATTGGAACCGAAATCGAGTTTAAGCCAACTAGATCGGAAGCGGCTGGAGCAGGACTCGCATGATTACCGGAGCAACCGCGAGAGCTCAAGCCGCCGACCAAATCCGTCGCTTACCGTGATAACTCGATTTGGTAGGGTGGGAAGGGTGGGGAAATCGGAGTCCGGGCCGAGGATAGATGGAGCGAGATACCACTGTGACGATCTTGTTGCCGCCGGCGAGGCCGAGGCGTGAGAAGGACAGGGCGATCGCCGGTGATGAGGAAGAGAGCCTCAAGCACGCTAACGACTTTTACTTTATCAAATTCAACTTGTCCATTACACACAAAGGGGTTCGCCTATATGGCTGTCCCTGACGCTGGCACGATGGCCCACTTGTCACTGACTCAAAGTTCAATACATGGAAATGACAGAAATAACTAATACGCTTTGTAAAACGGAATACGCCAACTGCACTTGGGGCTTCAGCTTCATGGGCCGGTGTCACCTCCTGACTGGGCCGTGACATCCCTCTCCTCGCTGTAATTTGGCCTCTGTTAGCTAAATGATATTACCAAAGTTTCTGTTACGTTCTTTGGATGTTAGGCTCAAAAGGAAACTATATTCATCTGCTAAAATTTAGGCACAAAAGTTTCTGCTAACCAAATCAACAAGTTTGGAGTTCTTTTGATACATGCCTATGCTGCTGATTTTTCCATTTATGCTGGACATATGCCATGTTTGCATGCGCTTACAATTTACTTCCATCTGCTGTAGTTTCGACTAAGATTTATGCTAGGATTATTTTCAGCAACCACATGTAGTGACCTATTTTTGTTAAAAGAATAGCTAGAACAAGAGTATGTGCTGCAACTTTCATCTGCTTGTTTGTCGAATTAGAGGCCCTGTAACGTAGAGCAAATAGATGAGCGCTTGGCTTCTTACAACTTCTTAGAGCATCTCCAAGAGTTTGCTAAAACTCACTTGTGTTTAAAATATATGGCAAGTGAAATATTGTAGCTTCTCCAATAGTTTTCCATTTAGGCTTGGCAAAAATCAAAATAGTAAGCCCACTTGCAACCGATCAACTAGCTAGTGGTTGCATAACACCAAACAAGTGGTTGCATGGCAACAAACAAGTGGTTGCATGCTCACCCAAGAAGATGGCAACGCGATGGCAAAACGCCTACAGCGCGCAAATATGCGCGTGAAGGACCGGTGGATGGCAAGTTGGGAAAATTTGCCAAGCCATATGCCAAACTGTTGGACCTTAATTTTTAGTTTTGCCAAAAAAACAAGGATAGCAATGAGTTTTGGCAAACTCTTGGAGATGCTCTTACAACTCCACAGACAAGCAATTGTAGATGTAAACATGTGTAGCCTATAGTCAACTTATCAGTGATGGTTATGAAACAAATATGTCCTCCGATGAAAGCTTCCTGTGTTAAATACCTCCACGTAGCAATGCTTGTTGTCACGTTTTTAGAAGAACTGATTCGTGGGAGAACTGATTCATGGGTAATTTTTGTAATGTACCTGTCATAGGACATTCTTCAATACAGTATACCTATATACTTAGAAGAGTCAACCTCAGATTAGTATATCCTTCGTCCTATAGTTGACAAGGCTATTTACAGCACCCATAAATTATGGGGAGGGTGAAAGGCTTAGTGCTTTGTCAGGGTCGATAAATAAATTTGCAAATAGATTTGCAAAAAAAAAAATTAGTCCTCGTACTTCTATTCTGTGTTACAGTTTCAGTGTTTATCTCCCACAAATAAAAAGCACAAAGAATGGACACTTTTTGGTGCGGTATTTTTTTTCCGTCTGCCAACACACCCGACCATGCGAAACAATTCCCTCCCCCACCTGTTAGCGTCAGCGCATGCGAAAAAAAGAAAGTAAAGAAACCTGAAATCACGGCATCTTTCCCACCCATCGTCGCATGAGGGAAAAAAAAAAGAAAGGAAGCAATCACGACAAAGCAGGCTCGTCCCTTCTAAATTTAGATCCCCACCAATTCTTTCAGCCACTTCCTCGCTCCTGCCCCGTTCTCACTCCATCTCCACGCCCACCACGGCGTCGCCGCCGGGATCGCGTCGGCAGGCCCTCGCTGCCGAGGCCGCGCCGCCGCACCACCGCGCCGCATCACAACGCCACCGCTGGCCGCGCCGCCGCACGCGCCGCATCCATCACAACGCCGCCGCACCGCCGCGTCAACCGGCCTCACTGCCTGGCCGCGCCGCCGAACCGCCGCGTCGACCAGCCTCGCCGTGCAAGTTTAACTCCCCGTGCGATCACAACGCACTGCCCTGCCGCACCGCCATCGGTCATGAGGGGGGCGCCTTGACGCAGTTGAACGTGCCGTCGTCGCGTCCGTGCGTCAGTTTGCCACGCTCCTCCTCACCCCGTCGTCGGCACCTACCAGTAAGACTCCCGCTTCCCTTCGGTGCGTTTTGTTCCGGATCATGTGCTGCTTCGGCTGGCCAGGGATCCTGATAGGGTTCGATCGATTGCTCCGATTTTGGTTCCTGCATTTGCTGGTTGATGAGTAGGGTTTCAAATTGGTAGCAAAAGTTGATCTGCCTCTGTATGTATTCTGTAATGCATTGATCTGCCCCGGGTTCAATTGTTGAAATTTGGTTGATGTATGCTTCCATTTCTGATTTCGCTGAACCAAAGGATGGAGATTTGCGTGCGTTGCTTTCAGGCTATATCATCAGAGAGCATGGTTATCATAGTTATTTTTAACATGACCCTAAATTAAGACATAAAATTGTGTTATTGTCAGATTGCTAAAGTGCAGGGCCTGTTTTTAGTAATCAAGCTCTATAGCAATTCATGGTTGTGATAGTTGTAGAAACTAAGCAACTATTATACTAGCTGTTCTGATGGATAAGCGCCATTGTTGTACCCAACGTGAAACTATGAGAAACATGCATTTGACACTGACTTTGTCTACAGGAGAGTTTCTCCATCTCCTGCTGGACCGGGATCGAGTCACCAACTTTCAGATCGACGCCAAGGTATGTGCTCTGTAACCGGGTCTGACTCCCACAACTCTCTTCTTCCGTCAACTCTCTTCTTTAGCTGCAAGGTTTTCTGTTGATAATATATAAGCGCGGCTGCTGTTGATAGAATTAAACAACGTGTCAGTGCCATATCAGGTCATACAGTTATAGTGCATACTTACTTCCTGTTAGAGTTTCCATGGATTACATGTTATACCAACTAAAGCTCTTAAAGATTATTTGTTACCATTATGACCAAAAAATAAGCTTGATGTGAATCTTTGCAGAAAGTCAGGCTGTTTGGTTTCTTTGGCTCTTTTCAGCAGGCACCGGTCCTGAATTTGGATTGGGTAAGTTGTTCACTCCTTCTCAACTGTTTGGAGAATAGACCTCTGGCACTTCCTGTATAATTCATAATATTCCTTGCACCCCAGATCATTGATAACAGTTGGGTCAGAGAATTGCCCAAAAAGCAAAACACATTATGACGTCTATGTTATTATTATTGATTTTACTTTTACTTCAATGAATTATTTGACCACCTTGATATTTGTTGATTGAGTCGGTGGTACTGAATCTCTGAAATCATTGTTCTCTTGTTTTTTCTTCATCACCAGCTCGATAAAATTGATCTTACAATATTTGATCTAAATTATATAGAAGGTCACCAAGTCTACAAGGTCGGCAACTTCACTATTAATCTTAGAAGTTCAGACATGGCCCTGTCATTTTGCTCTGAACAATCTTATATCAAGAAGGAAAAACGAAATTAGCCATGCTTGGCTCTTGCAAAAATTTTTTGCATATATATCTTCTATTGTGAAGCCACCTTCTGGACATTGTTGTCCCTTCCTGATGATAAGAGCCCCCACCAAAAATGCATTACTTACTGATTCGCAGCTCTCAAGTTTCCTATCTTATTACCTGATAATTCTCTTATTACCTGATATGTCATATACCTGAACTAGATGAGTTCATTAAAAATATCAAGACCATTCACAGCAAGGAATTCTAATGAAACACCCCTAAGAAGAAGGTCTCTTTATCTAGGAAGCAGTTTTAAAGAAAAGGACTACCATGCTACTCCCCTCTTTTCGTATGTTTGCTACTCCTATAGTCCAGTGTTTGTATCCAGACACTGGTTAAATAGATCTGAACTTTCCAATCATAACCATAAATGATCAAATCATGTGACCTACTGATTTTATCATGATCCTGCGAAATTTACAAAAGCAATGGTCAAAGCATAGACAAGTCTGTAATAATATCCAGTTAATTATTGTGTCCTTCAATTTTTGTTCTGCGCAGATCACTAAACAGAATACAAATCTCTGAAAAGTTTGTTTAGGTGTGTAATGAAACCTCACACTATGATATAAGCATGTTTCCCATTCTTGAATCTTGATATATGGTCAGTCATATGAAATGCTCAAACCATGAGCGATAGACTTATCGATTTTAATACTAATGCATAACTAATTGAATACTGGTGATAGTACATCAAATGGAACCTGCGCAACATAATGAAGGGCGTACACCATTGGAAGTCTTGACAAACAAAAACAATGGAGGTAATTGTTTATACTCATGTACATAGACGCTTTCACTTGTATTATTTGTTGTAATTTAATTAAATATCTATCAACTTTTTTTCCAAAAAGGTCGTCAGACAGCATCAGATTCACGCCAAGCGTAAAAGGGAAAGAGAAAAGGCACGATACGCAGCACTGACTCAAGAACAAAAGGATGAAAGAAATAGAAAACAGAAAGAAAAGTATCATCAGAAAAAGGCAAAAACAGCTGCTGGAGGTGTTGGGGTTGAAAGTGAAACGGAAAAGGCACGATTGGCAGCAATGACTCAGGAAGAAAGAAATGAAATAGATACAAATCGTTGTGAACGATCTCAGCAGAAAAAAACAGGTGGACACTTTTTTCCTCTTGAATCCAGTATTACCATTTGTAGTTTATCTATACACACTGAGCTAAACCTTTTGTGCAAAGGAAGTCTATCAATTTTTTTCTAATTATCTATGAATGATGCCATTTACTTGCATCACTTAATTGTTCGCTTATTTTTTGTATAATTATGTAGTACCAGGTGGAGTTGAAACAACCACGGAAAGCACCGATGACTACAATCATGCTATATTACAATAATATTACCAAGCATCACATGGACCTGCGCTTCTATGTAAGCACAAGTTTGTAATTAATTACAATCATGCTATATTACATTTTATTATTTTTTCTTCTAATTATAATTTAATTGTGTAATCTATCTCGCACAAAATAAACAAAGTTATACTAATCCTAACACTCGATATCCTTTTTGTTGTAGACAATGTGTGCCGTAACACAAGCGCCAGAATATCATAAAAAATATAGTAACAAGAAATGGCTGCTACAATTGGTGTATGTGAGAAGATGTTATACAACTTAGCACTGTGTAAATATGTAAGTCCCTTGCCCCTGATTTATTACTTGCTTTCACATGTATTATTCTAATTGCTACCATGTTTGCAGTTTCTTTTGCCATGGTGTGGGCTGGGAAATTATATGCTTTATGTTTTCAACCAGCAGAATAAGATGCTTACCATGTATATGTCTGCGTGGAATAGACCTAAAGCCGTAAATATTTATACGGTGAGTGTAACATACTTTGTTTTTAAGGATTTGTGAGATTTTGCAAGACAAAGATTGTCTATGTGATAGGCACTAATATTTGTACATATATTTATGCGTACAGGATGTTACCAAGATGCGTCGAAATTTATTTGTAGATTTGTTGGTGCATGAAATAAATGGATATCGGAGACATCTTCCTGAAGACATAAAACACTATCTTAGGCGAATCACGGAAAAATCTATACAGTAGAGTTTATGAGCCCTGACGTCGCGATCTATGTGACCGTGTTAATTTCACAAATTTTGTTTGTTTAGATTAAATGTCACTTTAATGCGTTACTTAATTTTGTAATATTATTGCCTTATCGTGCGATCTATGTGTTTTTATATAAAAGTTTGCCAACCCGTAGCAACGCACGGGCACGATACTAGTAGCTTTACTAAACTTAAATATTTGATTGCCGCAGATATGGGTACCTGAGGCAGACACAATCTCTTCCTGGCCACCTGGTAGAGGTGCTTCCTTTAGGAGACGGCGGTGCACAAAACTCTTTTAGCTTCCTCCATGTACTGTTTTGGAAAGGTAACCATGATTGACTGGATTTTTTTGGTATATTATTTCTCCCCCTAATGGAATGAATCCTGGGCATGTTTGCTTAGTTGTGCACCTCTTTCATCTCTGCAGCTGCTTTTTACATTTGTAGACAATTGTATGGCTTTTACATATCAGTTTTTCGGGTAATAAACCACATCATCGTATATTGTTCATGGCCTCTTTGTCAACATCATTTTGTCCTCAATCCATTATAACAGCATCAGTTTTCTTGTTGCTTTATATTCCTCAACCAATTACGGGGTGTTATATCTTTTCAAAAGGGATCGACGAAATTGCCATCATGTTACTGAATTTTTAATGATACATTTGTTATTGCAGGTTGAAGATCTTCCAAGCGTGTTCAGAATCTTCTCTGTGATTAATGGTGACCTGCCACGCACTGGTATCTAAGACGTTCTAGGAGGTACTTTCTAACTCATTAGTTCTTTACAGCATGTCAGTGAAGGAGGCTTGTCTTTGTTCAACAGGCAATAGATGATGCGGTAGATGATGCTACCGCAGAAAAGGTTATTCATATATTGTCGCATATTAATATTGCCTGCATTTTTTCCTTTTGGTTTGTAGAAATTGTGATTTTACTCACATATAACTAAAATTCTGTGAATGTTTTCTCCCAGCCATTATGCTATGTGGAAACCAATATCTTATTATTTGTGCACCAATACTAATAGTTGTACTCACTTCAGCTACTTTTAGATCCTTTCCTTTCATTCACAGTTTATTGTCCAAACATGAAAATCATGAACAACTATTTCAAATAGTTTTCATGCTGCGGCAACTCAGGGTTGTGCATAGCCTTATTTTCATAAATTGAATATTAGAGGGAGGCATCCAATGGCTACTAGACACAGAAAAGTATAATTGGCTGGCTGACACCGTGCCTATTAAAATAGCCATGTCTTTGCCAATCTTAGATGCTACAGTCGATTTAGAATTATCTGTTCGAAGGATAGTTGGAGGTCAATGTATTTCCTCTCTTCTCATATGATAGATCATAGATTGATATAATCATTACCATGCTTTTCTAATTCAAGTAATTTAAATCCTTGTATAATCCTTATTGCTTTCAGAACATCCATTCTAATCAATCAGGGTTACATATTTTTCTGCATTTCGATCATGTTAGTTTTTGTTTGCTCTCTTTGTTTACATGTGTTTCATGCTGATCTAATGATCAGGAAAAGTTTATTAGCACATTTGCTTTCCTCGCTTACTGTGTGACATGTACCATTTTCTTGATTTCCTGATATCATGTGCTATTGTGTTTCCACCAGGGAAATATTTCTAGGAAAAACTATATCCTTGGTCACTCCATGCTGCTGCAGTGTGGGCTTGCTTTGGTCACGCCATAGCTATTTTTGTTATCCTTATTAACTAGGACAACACTGGACTAAGATCAGTACTAGAGGACAGGTGCTAAATTAAAAAATGGATGTTCCTAAGCAGTGGCAGAGATAAAAGGAAGGTCAGAATTTTTCCTTTATATAGTTCTTACTTTGTATCCCACTTCTCTCAGAATGCCTTCAAAAACAAAATGCCTTCGGATGATTTGTGCACTTATATTCTGTTTTCTTTCAACAAAATGCCATAGCTATTGTTGCTTTTCTGTTCTCCGGTTACCAGGCTACTTGATTTTTGAAGCACAAAAACAAAATCACTCAGAGAACAAATGGTCGCGTCAGGTTCTTGTATAGATCAACAAGAAAAAGGTCAAAAAAAAAGATGAACTCATAAAACAATG
This sequence comes from Themeda triandra, assembly GCA_018135685.1. NCBI lineage: Eukaryota > Viridiplantae > Streptophyta > Magnoliopsida > Poales > Poaceae > Themeda > Themeda triandra. The sequence continues at coordinate 182,382 of JAENPR010000094.1, forward strand.
CTGGCAGCATGTTCTTGTATGGATTGACAAGCAGAATAGTTGCACTCAAACAATTTTTTTTGGAAGTGCATGCAAAGACTGGTCTAAGGCTGACTGTAGGATGAGATGATATCTAAGTGAAATCAGCATTTTTCTTTCTTTTTCCGGTTCCTTACTTATTTCGTTTCGTAAATTTCAAAAATCAATGGCCATGATTTGTTCAAGATATTACTTCTTATGAGGTAACTGGATACCAATAATTATTTATTTATTATTTTCTTTCTCGTGTGGTCAAGGTTGCTTGGCTCATACCAGATGCAAAAGGAACATCTTGCAATCAACGGCTAGAGAGTATTAGTGGAACACAGAGTTCCCTTCAGAAATGAAAACGGGATACTTAAGAAATGGATATCAAGATTCGATGTGTGGCCATACTTGGAAAATTTGCTGAGGTGAATATCATTGGTTTTTTATGGTTCTTACCTTGAAAACTAGACCATGATATGGCTCTGGACTACCTTCTTTTAATGAAAAAATCTTCTTTTGCAATCATTGGTTCCTTATGCTTTAGCAGTACTGATTCTTTTTCTTACCTAGCACTTTCTACTTCAATGATGTTTCCCATTTGACAAAGAGCTGTATTTTCCTTTTCTTTTTTCTACAGTATGTTGCTGGTGAAATTTCTGATGAATTACAAGGTACTCCGGACTTCATAATTGGAAACTATAGTGATGGAAATCTTGTGGCATCATTACTATCTTACAAGATGGGAATTACCCAGGTATGCCATGTTAACTATACTTGAGTCTTGCATTTGTTTCATTACTAACCATATCTGCATTTTCCTTGCAGTGCAATAGTGCTCATGCTCTGGAAAAGACTAAATATATCCAGATTGAGACATATACTGGAAGAAGTCTCATGAGAAATATTATTTCTCCTGTCAGTTCACTGCTAATATAATTGCTATGAACAATGCTGATTTTATCATCACTAGCACATACCAAGAAATTGCTGGAAGGTTTTATTCTGTTTCCAGCCCGTTGGCCATTGTAGATTTTTGTTCTGACTTCAGCATTCACCAATTAATTTGCTAGCATACTGAATCATATTTACCTCATTCATGCATTTACCGTTTTGACAATAAGTTACTATATTGATTATAATCTGGTTTTCATGAATTAATCTTGCATGGATTGTGATCACATATGGATAATAGCTATTTTTAGTTTCGTATAAGACGCTCATACTTATTCTAATTTTGCCCTCTTTTTCGCGACCCGGACTTCACCGGTTTTTCATTAAGAGGAGAAAGAACACAAGTTACACGCTGGATAGCAATGCTAGCAAGAGGCAAGCAAAGGCAATCCAGAAGGCACACACCTACTCTACTGGATCCTATAGAAGTTTGTATTACAAAACAACAGAATTTTGCGACAACAGTATAAGAGCAGCTTCCAGCGGAGCACAGCCACCGATGACCCAGTCCTTGGCCTCCAAAGCTATCTCCTGTAGAACGACCGCGACGGATGGTGCCTCATTCCGGAATACCCGTGCATTGCGTGCCTTCCAAATTCTCCAGGCCACGAGCAGCACAAGTGAATCGAAGACCTTCTTCCCTGCCTGATCTAGTCGTCGTCTTCCCTTGAGCCACCATACTGCGACGTCTTCGTCACCCCCGGGCACCAGGGTGCCTAGCTGCAAGCGCGAGAGCACACGGAACCAAACCTCGCGTGCAAAGACACAACCGACGAACAGATGCCCACAAGTTTCAGGCTCCCGATCACACATAGAGCACGACCCGTCTTGTTGCAGCCCGTGTCGCGTATGACGTTCCGACGTCCAAAGGCGCCGGTGCAGCAAATACCAGAAGAAGACTTTGACTCTAGCTGGTGCCTTGGTGTTCCAGAGCTGTCGTGCCCCAAGAATCTCACTGGATCCGTGGAAGAAGGCTCGGTACGTAGCAGAAGCAGAGTAGGAGCCATTGGCAGACCACTTCCAGGAGAACGCGTCCGGCCGGTCCGGCGTGAGCTCGACGTCACGCACAATCATCCACACTCTGAAGAAGTCCGTCATGACAGGGATGGTGGTCGCGCCAGCAATATTGCGAGCCCAACGATGTTGATGGAGTGCCTCTCGCAGCATCAGCCGCTGATCAGAGCGCGACGTCGCTCTGAATAGCGCCGGGGCAAAGTCCTTGAGTGGCCCGACGGCTGCCCAAGCATCCAGGCAGAAGAGAGTGTTGGCGCCATTACCCACCGCGACGGAGATGCTAGCATCCCGCATGGCAGCAACACATCTTTCCGTCTTCGAAGGTAGTTTAGCCCAGCAGCAATCCGTTTCCGTGCGCGCCAACCACTCCCACCGGAGTCTTAGCGCGTAGCCAAAGTAACGGAGGTCAAGAATTCCCAGCCCACCCAGCTCTTGCGGGCGGCAAACAACCGGCCAAGCAACCTTACATTGGCCTCCAGTGCATGTCTCATCTCCAGTCCAAAGGAAAGCTCGTCTGCGCTTATCAATTTGTTTGACGGCCCAATCCGACAGGCAGCAAGCGATCATGATGTGGACTGGAATGGCTGAAAGGGTCACCTTGGTGAGCAAGACACGTCCCGCATTGTTGAGCATCCCAGCTTTCCATGTCGGTATACGAGCGGCAACCGCATCAATGAGAGGCTGTTCATCCGCATGACGCAGCCTTCGAAGCGACAGAGGTATGCCCAGGTACTTGCAAGGGAACGGTGCCAGGAGACAAGGGAACACTTCTTGGATTGCTACCATTGCCGCCTCGTCACACCTGATAGGGGTTGCCAAGCATTTGTCGACATTCGTGATCAAGCCGGATGCACCAGCAAACAACTCAAGGATGCACCAGCAAACAACTCAATTTTGCCCTCTTTCTCAGTACAAATTCTGTTGCATGGTATGAGAGTCATAATGCTTTTACTCTGCTTGGTCTGTACCGAGTTGTCCATGGGATTGATATCTTCGATCCTAAGTTCAATATAGTCTCTCCTGGAGCTGACATGTCCATAGATTTTCCATATACCGAGGTTCAATCGAAAATTTTCATTATGACCTAGAGCAAAATGATCAAAACATGTGAGTACTTTCTGTTATCTTGGTCCTTTTGAGGCCTTCCAGTTGACATGGATGTCCTCTGCAGTAGTTTCTTCTAATTTGAACTCTGAAATCTCTGCTGATGATATTGTTACCAGATAGTGGTGAGAGGGAGCTCTTTGATTATTTCTAATGACAACAATTGACAATTGTTTCCATAATTCGCAGTGGGCATCTGGATGACCGATCAAAACCCATCCTCTTCTCCATGGCAAGACTTGACAGGCTGAAAAACATAACAGGACTGGTTGAAGCTTTTGTTAAATGCACTAAGTTGAGAGAGCTGGTGAACCTTGTTGTTGTTGCTAGGTACCATGATGTCAAGAAGTCCAAGGACAAAGAAGAGATTGCAGAGATAGAGAAAATGCATGAACTTATTAAGACCTACATATCAATGATGGTTTGAGTCTCAAAAAAAAAAAACACTTGACAAGTCTGCATGAAATGGAATGTTGTTCTTCCCTGATTTAGGGTTGTGATATATAGCAAATGTTCTTCACTAAGAATTTTTGTAGCCTATGGAACATCTATTCCCATTGACTTTGCAGCTGAGATCTTCCTGGGATAGAGTAAGACATGGTCTACGGTGTTACCTTTGAAATATCATAAGCGTATAGCATCATACCATGCCTCCTCTCAAAGGAAGAGCTGCTATGTATGTCAAGACAAAAATTAAGAACAGTCCCAACATAGAGGATTGTTTTATTTCAGATATGTGGCTCCTGTCACATGTATATGATCTACATAGCCATATGTAATATGCACGTTCTCTATGTATCTATCACCGATGATACAAGGATTGTTTATTTTAGATAGTTCTAATGGATATGTGGCTCCTGTGACCTGTATACGATTTACATAGGCATATATGTAACACATACACGTTCTCTATCAATGATCTGTGAATCTTATGCGTATAAAACTAAATACGCTCGCTTCTACTTGGCGCGCACCGCGCCCTTCTACTAGTGAGAGTGTATGACCAACATCCCTTCTTTATTGTGGGCACAATATAGAGCACACATGCATATGCAAGCATGTCGCATACGGCGTACTATGTAGGCAGCAAGATGGCCTGCAAGCATCACAGGTTTCACGGGCCAGCATATAGGCGAGCTGGGAGCTTGGGCTCAGCCATAGCCTCGAGCGGAACCAAGCGCGGCACGGTGAGCCCGAACGTTTCCTCCATGCTCAGGTCCTCGGCCGCCACACCATCAGGGAGCCTCCACGCGAAGGCGTGCAGCAGGTTGGCCAGGATCACCTGCACCATCTTGAGCCCGAGGACGTAGCCCGGGCACATCCTGCGGCCGGACCCGAACGGCAGTAGCTCGAAGTGCTACCCCTTCACGTCCACGCTGCTCCCGACGAAGCGCTCCGGCCGGAACTCCATGGGAGCCTCCCACACTGCCGGGTCGCGGCCGATGGCCCATACGTTGACGAAGACGCGCGTGCCCGCCGGGATGTCGTAGCCGCCCAGGGACACGTCCTCCCGAGTCAGCCGCGGCGCCAGGAGCGGCGCGACTGGGTGCAGGCACATGGCCTCCTTCACGATGGCCTCCGTGTACGGGAGGTTCAGAATGTCCTCCTCTGCCACAAGACGGTTCCGGCCAATGACACGGTCCAGCTCGTCGGTGGCCTTGGCAAGGACCTCTGGTTTCCTTAAGAGCTCTGACATGGCCCACTCTACGGTCACCGCCGAGGTATCGGTGCCGCCGCCTATAAGGCCCTGGATCCAGGAGCACTCCCATTATTCGTGTGCTACAGCATAAGGCATGTTTGATGGTAACTAATAAGAACTCTATGCCTTAGAAACAATTATGCACGATGTGATAGTAAGCCTTACTAGAATGAACCCCTTCACATTATCCCGGCTGATCGGAACCTCGAGGTTGGGGTCGTCAGCTAGCTCCAAAAGTATGTCCACCATGTCCATGGCCACGAAATCCTTGCCCTCTCTCCGCCGGCGCTCGTTGTGCTCATCCAGCACGTGCTCAAAGAACCGGTCAAACACCTTACCCGACCTCTTCATCCTCTTGATGTACCCCTGCGGGTCCAGGCGGCTAAGCCATGGAATATAGTCCGCGATGTTGAGCACGCCGTTGAGAAAGAAATGCTCGTCGATTATAGACTGGAACTCCTCAGGTGTCACCGGCGAGCTAGACCCGTCGACGATGTACTTCTTGCCTAAAAACATGCGCGAGCTGGCGTTGAGGTTCACCATGCAGAGGTGCTCTTTGAGCGCCACTTGGCCACCGGAAGAGCCGGCCGCCGCCGCCGCCGACGACGACGACACCGCGGCGTGCAGATCGCTCAGCATGGCGCGCTCCTCCTCGCTGCGGACGTGCTCGAGCGACATGAGTCGCCTCGCGTTGAAGAGCTCGGTCTGGCAGAGCTTGCGTGCCTGACGCCAGTACGCGCCGTAGGGCTGGTAGAACAGGCCACCATAGTTGTAGGTCGTGTACTTGCCGGCCGCTGTCTGAGGACGGTCGATGAACTTCACGTCGTGGGTCTTGAGGATGAGCCTTGCCATGTCGACCGACGAGCCAACGACGACGGGGAAGGAGCCGAACCGCAGGGACATGAGCGGGCCATACCTCTTGGAGAGCTCGTGGAGGGAGTGGTGAGGCAGCGGGCCAATCAGATTCAGGTTGCCGATCACCGGCAGTGGCCGGGGGCCTGGTGGGATCCTGTACTTGCGCGTGGAGCGCGGGCGAAGCCGGAGAATGGTTATGAGGAAGAGAGCGGCGCCAGCCACTACGGCGGCGAGGAAGGACACCGACGACGGTACTGCTGGCTCCATGGGGACTTAGGACGTAGGGGTGAGCCTTTTTATTTTCTACATTTGGACTCTGGAGCCAACATCCAAGTGATTATGGTGATGGGCATGTGTGAACAATATATGGATCTATCAAAGATTCAATGCAGTGCTATCGCTGTTAAGTGTTAATCCTCGTAGGTATCTGTGCACGTCTATCATTTTTTTATTAATGCACTATCATTAGTACACTAAAGGAACACAGAACCGGGTTCCTGTTAACCATAACCGGCCATGAACTGAGTAGTCGTGCCGTCCCAATAAATTCCAGTGCCATTGGGCAAGCAATACGGTACGAGATTAATTTAGAGCAGTGCAATCGCTGGTATCTGTGCACGTCCATCATCATTAGTACACTACAGCTGGGAACACAAAATGAACCAGATTCCTGTTAACCATAACCGGCCATGAACTGACGAGTCGTGCCGTCCCAATAAATTCCAAGGCCCTTGGGCAAGCAATGCGATACGAGATTTAGAGCAGTGCAATCACTGTTAAGTGTAAATCCTTGTAGGTATCTGCCTATCTGGTATCTGTGCACGTCCATCATCATTAGTACACTACAGCTGGGAACACAGAATGAACCAGATTCCTGTTAACCATAACCGGCCATGAACTGACGGGTCGTGCCGTCCCAATAAATTCCAGGGCCCTTGGGCAAGCAATACGGTACGCCTCGAGAATATCGCAATGTTCATAACGATTGGTACAATAAAATCTTTGAAGCTCTTCATGGTCGGGTGGGGTGGGGGTATTTCATGGTAAGTAGTATAATATTTGATGCAATAATCAATAATTCTCAGGACTATCAATCAGCAGATGGCAATGCACTAATCCGTTCCAAATTGTAGTTCGTTTGACTTTTTTTACCACAACTTTGACCACTCGTCTTATTCAAAAAAATATGTCAAATATTATTTTTTTTGCTGTGGCTTGCTTCACTAACATAAGACCTTCAAAAATTACATAAATTTAACCATATTTACACTAATTTTTTGAATAAGACGAGTGCTCAAAATTAGGATCCAAAAAGTCAAACGAACTACAATTTGAAACGGAGGGAGTATAAGTTAAAACGTCAAAAAAGGAAGATATCCATGCTTGGAAGGCTTTGTATATTGTTGAACCATGAAAATTCACACATCCTATCCTATTTATGGTCACCGAAGCAATAAGCACTTTCCTTTCATTAATAGCTCAAAAGAATCAAGAACAGGTGCATGTTATTGCAAACCATTTCCATTTTTTCATCTAGGAATTAGGACAACCATGTGGCTCAAGCACTCAGTATATGATGCACCATTATGCCCAAAATACAAATACAAATTAAAGGATGCTTTTTCATAATAAACTTCATAATTCCTGCAGAAGGTGATGACATGATGCCAAAAACATTCTCATTTCATTTGGACCCATAGTGTCCTAATTAAATTTATTTTCCGTGAAATTTGAGTTCAGTTTCAGCATGGACAGACCAAAGATACAAGCAGCATAGAGTGTATATCAATGCTACTAAACATAAAGATGCAATATTATTCTGGGGCTATGTAACATGTTGAACGAGACCAGAAAATACGAGTATAACATATTATAGAACAAGTTGGAGCTTTCGGGCTTTTTAACATGCCAGAAGAAACCTGTTGGTCCTTAATTGATAACCATGATTTAAGCATTGAGCTATATTTTCAAACAAGTTGACTGGCATGCTATTTCAAAATCCAACAGCAGCTATATTTTCAAATAGTGATTTTTAGCAATACGTTATTCTAACAGGGCATGTCATTCAGGGACTTCTCTGTAAGGAGACATGGCAAGCTAGGTCAGGATGCCATTTGAATTCCAAAAATCTAAGCACAAATACAAAATCGGTGCATGTGCAAAGAGCCGACAAACTCGAGCTAAAATGTACAGCACAATAGCTTCCTATCCTAACAAAAATAGGCCGCAGGAGTAACAGAAGATATCAGTAGTGCTGTCTTGCAATGCAAAGCAAGTAGGAAAGGAAAAGGCTGCATTTTCCTTATCCCCACAATGCGAAACTCAGCTGCCGAGAACAAATATAGCAGCTGCGGTCCTAGACAGACAAGCAAGCAACCAAGAATTGGGGTGTCCCACGCCCGCCACGGCACACGACCGAGAGGGTTGGGCGAGGCAGTAGAGTCCTACGAGGAGAGGGCTTGATCCTCAGCAGCAGCAGCAGCAGCAGGCCAGGAAGGAAATCGCGGGGCCAGAGATAGGAGTCCCCGGAGATGGATGGCCCCCGCCGGAACAAAGACCACTCGAATCGAGGTCGTGTCCTTTCCTCCCTCCCGCGAGGAAGCGAGGGAGATCGAAGCCGCAACAACCAGCGTGATTGCGAAATGGGGAAATCTTTGCAAGGTGAGTGTGTGCTTACTGAATGGATTCGCCGGAGGGATTGAAGCAGCAAGGAAGGAGGTGTCTCCGGCGGGGGTGAGCAGAGAGCACGGTAGCGCCTCCTCTGCCGCCGCAGCACCTCGAGCTCGGGTGTCGCCGACGGTGACGTCGGACTCTTTTCCAAGGAACAACGAAACGAGCTCGCTCCTCGGCGGTTGGCTCCGGCAACGGCAGAGAGCAGCCTGGACACTGGAGCTGATGGTTCGCCGTCCGCTTCGGCTCGCTGTCTGGACCCATTTGTTGCCTTTGCCTGTCCGGTTCCGGCCCAATACGTGTGACGCGGCCCACAACGAACTGGAAGCAATGAGCCGAGCGAGCACTAAAATTTTAGGCCAAAAAAGAAAGGAACAATGAAATGCATATAGGTTGGACAGTTGTCCTACGTATCCTTGTTCGGTGTATTTGTATTTAAACATATTTATTTCTATTAATTAATACAGGTATACATTATCAAAAAAAAATTAAGGCAAGGAAACTCTTGTCAAGTCTATTAGCTCGGGACATCCCATTATATGCCACGATGGTGTTTCGAATTCAAAAACCATTTGTAAAGGAATCATAAGTCTCATCTCGCAGTACTGGACTGGTGGGGGGATGATGAAGACCATAAGAGAAAGCTATCTTCTGGCTAACGGATGTTTACCGGATTTTGCAAATACCTATCACATATAGTAGTGAAGACGTGGTGGCTTGGCCTTATAATAGGAGCGGTGTGTTTTTATTAGATCGACCCATCATTGTCAATGGGAAAGTAAATTTAGGTCGTGATGTAATCAGAATCAAGCCATTGCATCTAGGAGCAAGCTTTGGAAGAATTTGTGGAAGCTGAAGGTACCTAGAAAGATTAAGATTTTTTGGGTGGCATTCGCACAAAGGGCTATTGCCATGGAAGGGCTATTCTTGCAAACAGGCACGTCGGGGAAGAAGGGGAATGCCTGATTTGCCAGAGTGAAGCAGAAGATGTCAGACATATGATATTCACATGCGATCGAGCAAAAGTAAAGTTTGGCATTTACTTTTGACATGTGGGGAAAGATCCAACATGTACTGAGAACGGTTCAATCAGGCTCGATACTCCGAGAGGAAATTATGAGAAGAGATGAGCAGATAGATGTGCTTGAAGTGGGGCTTAGCAGAATTAATTCTAGTAGTCGGCTGGTACATTTGGTGGGAGCGACAATAAAATGAATGTCCATGGAGAGACCGTCTAGAGGCCTTCAAGGTTAACCAAGGCAATTGTGGTTTTAACAAAGAACTACAAAGTGCAATGATAAAAGGATGAAAACTATGGCCAAGATGGAAACCTCCAGAAAGAAGGGTGTTATGATCAATGTCGATGCAACTTTGAACGAAGATGCAGATTGTGGAAGCACGTGAGTTATTATTAGATATTGCTCAAGGGGAGGGTTGCTTTAGCAACCGCTCACAGCTTTGTGCCTCATCTAATAGATGCACCGGTGGCAGAAGCTTATGCTTTGAAAGAAAGGGTTGATGTTTGCATAACACAATGGGTATAATCTGTCAGATTCATCCGATCAAGTTGTACGGAGGTAGTACAAACAAAGAAGGATGGGGGGATTCTTGGCAAATTTGGCAGCTGCACTCTATGATGAAAGCAATATTATATGGAGTTGATTTCAGAATATATCCATTGAGCATTGCAGTAGGGAGGTGAATTGGGTGGCTCATTATTTAGCAAAAAGATCAAGCTATGCTATTTAAGCAAACTTGTACTTGGGTCGATAAACCCCTAACTTTATTCTTAATCTCTTGTCTAATGATGTAACAATCCTGAACGAATAAAGTTTGTTGTTTGGTTTTAAAAAATGGCTCAAGGAGAACTCTTGATTTCTAGATTAATTGTTCCTATATGACACCTAATAAATCCATAAATTCTCTATAGGGCACTGCTTTATTTAAAGGTACGTGGCGAGAATTCTGTGATTTTGCTATGGTATATACTGTACAGAGAGAATTGTCCCTTTTCGGAATAAGCAAAGAAGTTAATACAGAGTTCCTTTAGGGTACATAAATTTGAGTCACAATAAGTGAAACTATGTTGGCCAAATCAGGATCACAATCACACAATCTTGAGCGTGGCTAACCTAAGCAAACGAAAGAATAAAAAATCCAGCGAGAATGAACAAAGAAACGCGATGAACACTTGGTAACCACCCGGCTGACCACCGGGAGACGGTGGCCTTTTTCACCTTCTACTACTCTGATTACAAAGCGAATTACAAATGGCCCAAAGTGTTAACCCACACTTCGACACACCCACTACAAGTACCAGTAGCTGATGGACCCAACTCACACGTCTAAACCGATGCACTCACACGATACAAGTTGCTACTTTGCAACTGACTCAACACACCCCACTCTGGACCGTGGTTACCACGCGAACCTCCGTTCCCGCCGTGTGCCCAAATTCAAACCCATCAACCTGAGCTACTGCTTCCCGCTCTGCTCCTGCTGACCTTGTTGACTTGGCTTTGGTCCAGATGGCATCAGGATTACGCCAACAAACTAAACACAAACGAGGACAAAGAAAAAACAACAATAGAGAAGGGTATGAGTGTATGACCACATCCCTTCTTTATCGCGGGCACGATATAGAGCACACATGCATATGCAAGCGTGCATGTCGCATACGGCGTACTATGTAGGCAGCAAGATGGCCTGCAAGCATCACAGGTTTCACGGGCCAGCATATAGGCGAGCTGGGAGCTTGGGCTCAGCGACAGCCTCGAGCGGAACCAAGCGCGGCACGGTGAGCCCGAACGTTTCCTCCATGCTCAGGTCCTCGGCCGCCACACCATCGGGGAGCCTCCACGCGAAGGCGTGCAGCAGGTTGGACAGGATCACCTGCACCATCTTGAGCCCGAGGACGTAGCCCGGGCACATCCTGCGGCCGGACCCGAACGGCAGTAGCTCGAAGTGCTGCCCCTTCACGTCCACGCTGCTCCCGACGAAGCGCTCCGGCCGGAACTCCATGGGAGCCTCCCACACTGCCGGGTCGCGGCCGATGGCCCAGGCGTTGACGAAGACGCGCGTGCCCGCCGGGATGTCGTAGCCGCCCAGGGACACGTCCTCCCGAGTCAGCCGCGGCGCCAGGAGCGGCGCGACTGGGTGCAGGCGCATGGCCTCCTTCACGATGGCCTCCATGTACGGGAGGTTCGGAATGTCCCCCTCTGCCACAAGACGGTTCCGGCCAATGACACGGTCCAGCTCGTCGGTGGCCCTGGCAAGGACCTCTGGTTTCCTTAGAAGCTCTGACATGGCCCACTCTACGGTCACCGCCGAGGTATCGGTGCCGCCGCCTATAAGGCCCTGGATCCAGGAGCACTCCCATTATTCGTGTGCTACAGCATAAGGCATGTTTGATGGTAACTAATAACAACTCTTTCCGATGCCTTAGAAACAATTATGCACGATGTGATAGTAAGCCTTACTAGAATGAACCCCTTCACATTATCCCGGCTGATCGGAACCTCGAGGTTGGGGTCGTCAGCGAGCTCCAAAAGTATGTCCACCATGTCCATGGCCACGAAATCCTTGCCCTCTCTCCGCCGGCGCTCGTTGTGCTCATCCAGCACGTGCTCAAAGAACCGGTCAAACACCTTACCCGACCTCTTCATCCTCTTGATGTACCCCTGCGGGTCCAGGCGGCTAAGCCATGGAATATAGTCCGCGATGTTGAGCACACCGTTGAGAAAGAAATGCTCGTCGATTATAGACTGGAACTCCTCAGGTGTCACCGGCGAGCTAGACCCGTCGACGATGTACTTTTTGCCTTAAAAACATGCGCGAGCTGGTGTTGAGGTTCACCATGCAGAGGTGCTCTTTGAGCGCCACTTGGCCACCGGAAGAGCCGGCCGCCGCCGCCGACGACACCGCGGCGTGCAGATCGCTCAGCATGGTGCGCACCTCCTCGCTGCGGACGTGCTCGAGCGACATGAGTCGCCTCGCGTTGAAGAGCTCGGTCTGGCAGAGCTTGCGTGCCTGACGCCAGTACGCGCCGTAGGGCAGGTAGAACAGACCACCATAGTTGTAGGTCGTGTACTTGCCGGCCGCTGTCTGAGGACGGTCGATGAACTTCACGTCGTGGGTCTTGAGGATGAGCCTTGCCATGTCGACCGACGAGCCAACGACGACGGGGAAGGAGCCGAACCGCAGGGACATGAGCGGGCCATACCTCTTGGAGAGCTCGTGGAGGGAGTGGTGAGGCAGCGGGCCAATCAGATTCAGGTTGCCGATCACCGGCAGTGGCCGGGGGCCTGGTGGGATCCTGTACTTGCGCGTGGAGCGCGGGCGAAGCCGGAGAATGGTTATGAGGAAGAGACCGGCGCCAGCCACTACGGCGGCGAGGAAGGACGCCGACGACGGTACTGCTGGCTCCATGGGGACTTAGGACGTAGGGGTGAGCCTTTTTATTTTCTACATTTGGACTCCGGAGCCAACATCCAAGTGATTATGGTGATGGGCATGTGTGAACAATATATGGATCTATCAAAGATTCAAAGCAATGCTATCGCTGTTAAGTGTTAATCCTCGTAGGTATCTGTGCACGTCTATCATTTTTTTTATTAATGCACTATCATTAGTACACTAAAGGGAACACAGAACCGGGTTCCTGTTAACCATAACCGGCCATGAACTGAGGAGTCGTGCCGTCCCAATAAATTCCAGTGCCATTGGGCAAGCAATACGGTACGAGATTAATTTAGAGCAGTGCAATCGCTGGTATCTGTGCACGTCCATCATCATTAGTACACTACAGCTGGGGACACAAAATGAACCAGATTCCTGTTAACCATAACCAGCCATGAACAGACGAGTCGGGCCGTCCCAATAAATTCCAAGGCCCTTGGGCAAGCAATACGATACGAGATTAATTTAGAGCAGTGCAATCACTGTTAAGTGTAAATCCTTGTAGGTATCTGGTATCTGTGCACGTCCATCATCATTAGGCCAGTCTCAATGGCTAGTTTCATTGCATAATTTCACATACTATTTAAAGCTTTGAAATTTGAGCCCTTTTACAATGGTTGGAAAGGCATCTAAATGCCTCTTAATGCCTCTTGATACCTCCACAAACTAATTATTTTCGTTAATTAATTTTAGGAAGGGTACTATGGTCTTTTAGCATATGTAATCCAACCCCACCCCGGCCCACCTCCCGGCCCGCCCAAGAGCCCGACGCAAGGCTGCTCTCCCTCGCAATAGCCCTCGCCAGCCGCCGCCCCCGGTCCCCCATCGCGCTCCTGCTCGCGATAGCAGCCCGCCCCCGCCGCCGCCGCCGGTCCCCATCGCGCTCTCCCTCGCGATAGCCGTCGCACCGCCACCCCACAGCCCGACGCAAGGCTGCTATCGCACGCCGTCCCATCGCGCCCCTTCCTTCTCCTTCGCCGGCCGCCGCCGCCGCAGCCCTCGCACGCCGTCGCACCGGCGTCCTTCCCTCTCTCTCGCTCGCTGCGGCAGCCGCCCTTCCCCTTCTCCTTCCCCTCCTCCCCGGAAGCACCGTGTGACGCGAGCTGCGCCGCGCCCGCGCCCCGTGTTTCTCCCTGCCGACGGGATCTAGCTCCAGCACCGGATTCAACCACCGTCCGCCGTCCCGCCGGCCGGCCACGTTGCCGGGATCACGCAAGAGCTGACCCAAATCTGAAGTACGTGGTACTCCTACATGTTCGTTCTGAAATACTTTTTTTCTGAATCTCTAATGACTATGTGACGTAGTGTTCATTCTAGAACTGAATTGAGAACTGAATTGATGGTAGGTATGTAAGAATTTCACATCTGAATTGCAAAACTGTGTTCATTCTTGAGGTGCAGTTTGAGTAATTTAATTGCATAACACTGAGTTGAAGAACTGAATAGATCGATCCTAAAAAACATTTGTTATGGTTGTTGCCTTGTCGCCGATTCAGTTGCACTACCTATCTGTGTTATTGCAGCTGACTGGAGTCAGCATGTCATCATTATGGATTTACATGTTTAACAATGACAAATGGAAATTTGTGTTCAATAGTACATTGAAGTGTGAAGCTTGAGTTTTGTTCACTTACTATTTTGGGAAGCACCTGTATTGTGGAAGAAAAGGAAGGAAGCTGTTAGAGTTAACATTCCTACCTGAGTGCGTCTTACTCGATTGAATCTGTCGGTTTTTGTGCTTGCTGAAATTTTAGTTTGTTCTGAAAATTACTGTAGCAGCAATGGTTGAACAACCTTAGTATATTCCTGACAAAAGCAACCATCATTTCTTATGCACTTCTATACCTAGGAGTCTGATTTTTTGTTGTTGCTCATTCAGCTTGCAGTTTTTTCCTTGTTTGGCTACAGAAAAAGAATTATAACAACTTCTCCTTTTTTTTAACAGTTGATTGTGTCTGAATATTTAATCCTGACATGATTCTTGTTTAAAAAAAAATCCTGACATGATGTGTGCAATAATTAATAAGCTTGGTTGGAAAGCTGATGTGATCTACCGAAAGGAAGTGGTCAGCTTTGTACTCTAGGATGTCATCTTGTTTCTTTGATGCAGCCTATCTAACGTACTTTAATATAGTACCTATTTCTGGAATTAGGAGTTGCATGTTGGGATCACTACATGTTGTATTTCCTCTGTACATCATAACCTTATAACTTGCTCATCCATTTGTGCGGAGGAAATGTCGTGTCTTGAGTACAATGAAATTGTAAGGAAGACATTTCGTAGCGAGCAAGAAGGAACGCTGTTCTACAACAGATACGCCGGGGAAAGGATTTAGTGTGAGGAAAAGCTATTGTGAGTGGAACAATGGCAAAGCGAGAGGATCCTTCGGAGGTTAGTTTGCAGGCTGTGAAGGTTTCCGCGAAGAGAAGGAGCTAATGAGGGAGGATAAGCAGCGGAAGCCGCGGAACATTACTCGTGTTGGCTGTCATGCTAGAATGGTGATTGCACTGGACCGGAACACACTATTGTGGCATGTGAAGGAATTCATCTATGAGCACAACCATCCGATGGTGGATCAAGATCTTGCTTGTTTTCTGCGTTCACATAGAGGAATCAGCGATGAGAAGAAAGCTGAAATTGTGGCGATGCAGATTGCTGGGATCCGCAAACACCAGATAATGGATGTTATGGAAGTGCAGTACGGTGGGTATGACAAGGTTGGATTTACAAGAAGGGACTTGTATAATTTCTGCCATCTCAATAAGGTGAAGTCACTTGCTGCTGGTGATGCTCAAACAGTCCTCGGTTACCTGAGAGGAGAAAGATTTAGGGATCCCGATTTCTTCTTCGACTACAAGACTGATGAGAAAGGGCACCTCACGGGGCTGCTGTGGTGTGATTGTCAATGTCGGCTTGATTATGCAGCATTTGGTGATGTCATCATCTTTGACAGCACGTACAAAACGAACCGGTACAACCTGCCACTTGTTCCAATTGTTGGGGTGAATCAGCATGGTAGCACAGTTCTTTTTGCATGTGGGGTTATTGCAAAGGAGACAATTGAGTCATATGTGTGGGTTCTTAGGTCATTCTCTGATGCCATGAGTCAGAAGCATCCTGTTTCTGTGATCACAGATGGCGACCTTGCTATGCAGAGAGCAATAGGGCTGGTGTGGCCATTTGCATCGCACAGGCTATGTATATGGCATATTGAGCAGAACATTGTGCGCAATGTTGGAGATGATGATGTAAAGGATGAGTTTAGGAAGTTCCTTTATGATTGCTGCTCCATAGAAGATATTGAGTTGGAGCGAGCCATTTAACCAAAATTTCCACCAAGCAATGTAGTATTCACAGTGTGACACAAAAATGTCAATCAAGTTTCGGAGAAAGTAAAGGGAAACACACCTGAATTGAATGTGTTTTAGGTAGTTGCTACCTTGCTCCAGCGAGACGAAGGTAATGAGCACGCCGGGCTCCACCTGCGACACCCACTCGTCTTCGTCGTCAGTCAAGCGTGCCATGCAGCATGCTGGAGGAGTTTGCTTAAACGCTTGGGCTTGGAATCTTGGAAACCTCAAGCAGCGACGGCGGCGCGTACGTACTGACAGAAACACCTACATATAGCTTCATTCGGCGATTATTGATCTGACGACGACGTGCGTGCTCGCTAGCTCTTAGCAAAAATAAAGCTGAGAGCGTGTGAGTACGAGCATGAACTGGCGAGCGAGCAAGAGCACGCTTATGAGTACGCATGATGTGATGCGCGTGAATGGATACTTGATCTGAAACGACGATCCAACGATAACTGCGAGTCTGCGCTGCGATCCATGGATCTGCTACTTTGTGTGTTTCTGCCACAACTTGAGGTCCATGGTTTGTGGTACCTGAGTTTTCTGCTTTCAATGGAGAGCTATCGAAGTGGAGCATCAGAGCTCCTGAATGAATGGTAAAACAAGTAACACAACATATTATCTGCCTTTGGCAAACGTAGCGAGCATATACAAACCATCTCCGGCACATTTCGCGGTGCCAGCTTCCATTTGCAAACACTTGTACGTGTAAGTTCAATATGTACAAACACGCGATACGCCACTATGAACACACTGACACCACAAAACACGCTTTTCAGCTTCATAGATACGAGTCGAAGTAGTCGTACCGATGCCTCCGGGTGAACTCGACCAGGCTGCCATACGTCCAGTCAGCGACCCCAACGAACAGGGCCTCCGTGTCCGGGCTGAATGACATGCCTGCGATCTCTCCAAAGATGTCGACCTCCTGCTCTTTCGAGTAATCAGCCAGCGAGTCGTACACGTGGACGAAGTCTGCCGCCTCCGACATCGCCAGGAACCGGCCGTCAGACGAGAACTTGAGGCCCCTCACCGGCGCGCACGGCGTCCATGGCCTGCTCGACGCGGCCGAACGCGACGTGTGGCGGCCGTCCAGCCACGCCGCCGTCGGCGAAGGTGATGAAGAACTGGGACTAGTTGGTGTTATGCCCGACGTTGGCCACGGACACCACGCCAGCGCCAGTGTGCAGCCAGACGGTGCCGAGCGCCTCCTCGGCGAAGTACCGGCCCTCGGAGAGCGCAGACTCGCCGCACGTGCCGTTAACCGCCTTGATGTCGCCGCCCTGGCACATGAACCGCGCCGCAGTGGCCGCCGCGCCGCGGATCTCCTGGAGGTTGTAGTTGCCACAGATGGGAGGAGATATGCTCCACTGGAACGACGACTTGGGCACCATCCTCAGCGCGCAGGAGGTGACGCTGCCCACGCTGTTCGCCACCGCGCTCGCGCTGGCGCTCCACATCCCGCTCACCGTGTCGCTGTCCGCCAGGATGGGCGTTCGGGCCGTGGCCGCGGCCGTCTGGCTCAGCGACCTCGCCCTGGCGATCATGCTCGCCGCCTACGTGATCGCCCACGAGCTCCGCCGGCGAACCAAGCCACAGCAGCAGACGAAGCTAACCACGGCGAGCGACTGGCTGCTGCTCCTCCGTCTTGCCTCCCCTGCTGCCTCAACACCCGCCCACGAGACAATGAACGCCGCCCTGGCACATGAACCCGGCGAAGGCGAAGGCGGGTGGTGGCGAAGGCGAGGGAGGATGGGGCCACGGTGGCCGTGGCAGCAGCCAACGCGCCGGCGTCGAAGGCGAGGGGTCCCCGTCATTGGTGACGAGTATCTGGATGCCCGCCGCGCTGCGGATGGAGGAACTGGCGGCAGTGGCCGCAGGGCATGGTTGCCGGCGAGGTGGTGTCTACTGGCTAGGGGCGGGCTGATCGACGGCGGCGGCGGTGCGGCGGCAGAGCGGCGGCGGCGGAAAACATCGGCACGACATGAACCCTAACGAGAGAGACAATGAACGTAAATTAAAATTAAAATTGTTCATCTTTTTTTAATAAAGAAAAGAGCGAAAATACTAGTCAAACATCAAAATTACAATTATAAAAGTACTTTTGTACACTTGGTAAAAAAATAAACTACAAAAAAGCCATTTTGAGTCTTTTATTGGAGTCCTAATTTCCCAAATCTGAGGCATCCAGATGCGCCATGACTAATGGGCCCACAGATCATAGACACACCAAATGCCTCTTGATGCCTAGGCATTGATGCCTCATGACTAATGGGCCCACAAATCATAGACACACCAAATACCTCTTGATGCATCTCCAACCATTGTAAATTTACCTTTGAAATTTTGATACGAAACAACTTACTCCATCAATGCATAGTTTTTTTGCACAGTTTCACATACTATTTAAAGCTTCTATGGGTCCACCGTTGTCTCTCTCTTCTCTCTTCCACCAATGACCCTCCTCCATGCATGCGGATGAAATGAAATAACACTCTCAATGGGGGTTTCACACACTTTCCAATGTTTTGGAAACACCGCTATATAGTTTCACCATGGTGAAACGAATTTCCTCTCTCTCCTCTAAATTTCATATAATTTCATACAAATGCTGACATGACCCATTTAATGTGTATGACACTCTCGTGAAACCTCCATTGAGACTGGCCTTAGTACACTACAGCTGGGAACACAGAATGAACCAGATTCCTGTTAACCATAACCGGCCATGAACTGACGGGTCATGCCGTCCCAATAAATTCCAGGGTCCTTGGGCAAGCAATACCGTACGCCTCGAGAATATCGCATTGTCCATAACGATTGGTACAATAAAATCTTTGAAGCTCTTCATGGTCGGGTGGGGTGGGGGTATTTCATGGTAATTAGTATAATATTTGATGCAATAATCAATAATTCTCAGGACTATCAATTAGCAGATAGCAATATACTAATCCGTTCTAAATTGTAGTTCGTTTGACTTTTTTTACCACAACTTTGACCACTCGTCTTATTCAAAAAAATTATGTCAAATATTATTTCTTTTGCTGTGGCTTGCTTTACTAACATAAGACCTTCAAAAATGACTTAAATTTAACCATATTTACACTAATTTTTTGAATAAGACGAGTGCTCAAAGTTAGGATCCAAAAAGTCAAACGAACTACAATTTAAAACGGAGGGAGTATAAGTTAAAATGTCAAAAGGGGAAGATATCCATGCTTGGAAGGCTTTGTATATTGTTGAACCATGAAAATTCACACATCCTATACTATTTATGGTGACCGAAGCAATAAGCACTTTCCTTTCATTAATAGCTCAAAAGAATCTAGAACAGGTGCATGTTATTGCAAACCATTTCCATTTTTTCATCTAGGAATTAGGACAACCATGTGGCTCAAGCACTCAGTATATGATGCACCATTATTCCCAAAATACAAATACAAATTAAAGGATGCTTTTTCATAATAAACTTCATAATTCCTGCAGAAGGTGATGACATGATGCCAAAAACATTCTCATTTCATTTGGACCCATAGTGTCCTAATTAAATTTATTTTCCGTGAACTTTGAGTTCAGTTTCAGCATGGACAGACCAAAGATACAAGCAGCATGGAGTGTATATCAATGCTACTAAACATAAAGATGCAATATTATTCTGGGGCTATGTAACATGTTGAACGAGACCAGAAAATACGAGTATAACATATTATAGAACAAGTTGGAGCTTTCGGGCTTTTTAACATGCCAGAAGAAACCTGTTGGTCCTTAATTGATTACCATTATTTAAGCATTGAGCTATATTTTCAAACAAGTTGACTGGCATGCTATTTCAAAATCCAACAGCAGCTATATTTTCAAATAGTGATTTTTAGCAATACGTTATTCTAACAGGGCATGTCATTCAGGGACTTCTCTGTAAGGAGACATGGCAAGCTAGGTCAGGATGCCATTTGAATTCCAAAAATCTAAGCACAAATACAAAATCGGTGCATGTGCAAAGAGCCGACAAACTCGAGCTAAAATGCACAGCACAATAGCTTCCTATCCTAACAAAAATAGGCCACAGAAGATATCAGTAGTGCTGCCTTGCAATGCAAAGCAAGTAGGAAAGGAAAAGGCTGCATTTTCCTTATCCCCACAATGCGAAACTCAGCTGCCGAGAACAAATATAGCAGCTGCGGTCCTAGACAGACAAGCAAGCAACCAAGAATTGGGGTGTCCCACGCCCGCCACGGCACACGACCGAGGGTTGGGCGAGGCAGGAGTCTTACGAGGAGAGGGCTTGATCCTCAGCAGCAGCAGCAGGCCATGAAGGAAATCGCGGGGCCAGAGATTGGAGTCCCCGGAGATGGATGGCCCCCGCCGGAACAAAGATCACTCGAATCGAGGTCGTGTCGTTTCCTCCCTCCCGTGAGGAAGCGAGGGAGATCGAAGCCGCAACCAGCGTCATTGCGAAATGGGGAAATCTTTGCAAGGTGAGTGTGCTTACTGAATGGATTCGCCGGAGGGATTGAAGCAGCAAGGAAGGAGGTGTCTCCGGCGGGGGTGAGCAGAGAGCACGGCAGCGCCTCCTCTGCCGCCGCAGCACCTCGAGCTCGGGTGTCGATGACGAACCGAGCTCGCTCCTCGGCGGTTGGCTCCGGCAACGGCAGAGAGCAGTCTGGACACTGCAGAGGATGGATCGCCGTCCGCTTCTGCTCGCTGTCTTCTTTTTTTTTTTTTTTTTTTTTGAGAGGAAGGCAGGGATTATATATATCATTTGGGTTTAAAGTTTACATCAAGAAAAACAGGGGGAGAGCCAGACCATACATGACGGTCCTCTTTTAAATTACATGCAAACTTAGTAAGACAGTGAGCTTTCCTATTATACTCCCTACCTTCATGTATAAAAAGTACACATCTTGAACTCATATAAAGCTAATGCCCACTAACCTATTTTCTTTAGCATCTCCTTAAGCCATGTCATCCACATCCACTAGCCATCCATTAATCTCCGCCGTGGTCACTAAATCATGCATGCAAGGTTTGCTTTTTCTTCCACTAAGCATTCGAGACCTGTCAATCTATTTATGGGCACATCCGCCTAGACCATTTGAGACCCATTTATATAAAATTTATGTGTTTTTCCTATGTTCTATACATGTAATCATGTTATATTTTCAATATTTTTCATGTGGAGCCTCAGTTATAACATCTGACGTTCCCGTGGCAACGCGCGGGGTATTCGATTTTGATCTTTAGAAAATATCCTGGAGAATCATCATACACCCACAGCGTGGCATCTCTTTGATGTTCTTGATGACATTCAGACAATCCGAAGCCACTAACATCTTTCGGAGACCGCAATCTTCGGCGAGAGCTAAAGCTTGTGTCCTCAAAATTGGTTGATATTTGTTTCTTTCATTCAATTCAGAACCCTTAGCAATCTCCATTTTCTGAATTAGCCTTCGGACTACAACCACAATTGAGAACGGACTTTGAAACAAACCCTCATAAATAGCCTTCCTCCTTGCATGCCAGATAGCTCAACAAGTAATTATAATTTGTAAACCATCAGCTTGGGATATGTTGTTATACATAAATAACACCCAATGTTTCGGATCTGAAAAACCGAGAGTAGCTAACAGATTTGTTACCTCTTCATCCACCAAAGCCCAGGCATATTTAGACATGATGTAGTGCAAGAGCGTATGATCCCACGTATCCTTGGTTGCTCCACAAATTATGCATCCTCCCTTTTGTGTCATATTTCTATTTCCATCACACTAGCAGTAGGCAAGGAGTTATGTGCAAGTCGCCAACAAAAAACCTTAATTTTTTATGGCAATTTCATGTTCCATAGTTGATTCCATTATTTTCGACTCTTCCCAACATCTGAGCAGCTAGCTCGGCCTTCAAAATAATCCTCTCTACTTTTCTTTGCTTCAATCATCATTCTATATGCTGAGCGTATAGTAAATAGCCCATTTCTTTCGTAGTGCCATGCCCAACAATCTTCTTGCTTTCTCATGCTTAGTGGTATTTGAAGGATTGCTTTGCAATCTATTTTAGAGAAAAAACTTCTCACAACATCAGTTTTCCAAGTCATTGATGTATGGTCAATCAGTTCACAAACATAAGTTGGAGGATTTGATTCAATAGAGGGTGCAGGTTTGAACGCACCTGTTCTTGGAATCCAATTGCATCCCCAAATCTGAGTGCTTCTTCCATCACCTATACATTTGATCAAACCTTGTTTCAACACATCTATTCCATCACACATTGCCCTCCATGTTTTAGATGGGTTATCTATTCTTACCCTTATTCCTGTGGAGTTTTTACAGCTCCCTCGCGAAGCCACGTCGCCCCTTATTTCTGGCCCTTGGATTCACACTCACGGCCACAAAAGCAATAGACGCAATCCTTACCCTTATTCCTGTGGAGTTTTTACACCTCCCTCGCGAAGCCACATCGCCCCTTATTTCTGGCCCTTAGATTCACACTCCACGGCCACAAAAGCAACAGACGCACCAGCCCATAACCGCGCCCACCTAAACTACCTATACCAAAAAAAACATCCTCCCCAGAACCTTCTTTCACCTTCACGGCCTTCCTCTTCTCCCGACACCTCCTCTCACCCAACCGGCTGCCGCCCCTGCCCCCGGGCTGCCTCCGTGGCCGCCGCCGTCTTCCTACCGATGCGGCGCCTCGGCTTGCGTTGCCGGCCACCGACGGCGCGCCGGCCCCGTGGCTCCGTGCCTTCCTGCCTACGCCCCGAACCAACCTCCATGGCCGGAAGACTACTTTGTCCCAACCTGCTCCTCCGCGCTACCTTTGTGAGGACTGGTGTCTTCGACGACCACCTCGACTCCTCCCGCACCCAGTTCAGCACGCTGCTGCACCGGTCATCCAGGGCAGTCGACATTCAGGTTAGCCGGAGTTCCACATCTAGGACGCCTACCGTGTGTTCACTGAAATACCTTCATGGTCACATATATTACAAGTTTTACTTCGATCTGACTATTTCCATGCATTTCAGTCCCAAATAATACTCGACGCTACCATTATTAGGCGTAAGTGGAACTGGCGATTTTTCCCCAGTTTATTTGAAACGGATTTGACTGCTTCCTGGCCGGCCCTGCTCAACTGTTCGGCGTTTAAATCATTGCCGGATCTGGGTATGACTGAATATATGTATATCTTCATCTACAGAATCTGACATCATTAGTTATCAATTCTTAGTATGACTACTATGTATAGGTTCATCTGCTCATGTTTCTGCCATTACTAATTAATTCTTACTAATTATGAATACTAGCAAATATGCCCGTGCGTTGCAACGAGAGAAAAAACTATCAAATATAAATAAATAACGAATACTACGTACCTACTTATTTTTCCCTTTCTAAAATTTGAAGTGTAGATTTTATTTTATGATGACCATAACATCTAATGTCCTATTAAGTTTGTATTAAATTGAAGTACATCTTTCATGTATTTGCTTTGTCTTGATGCAAGTCACAAAATATTTACAAATAAATTTATTATGAATTTAATTTTCATAATATTTATGGGTATTGGTGAGTAATGTTGAGATCTGTGACTTTTTTTTTGTCAATCTGGGCAATCGGTTTAAACCGACGCTTCGGTTCGGTTTGTTCGGTGCAAGCATATTTCGGTTTGAGGAGTGGCTACAACCGATCGGTTCTAGCAAAATCAAGAAATCGAGGATTTCAGTTTCGGTTTCTTCGCTTCGGGTTTCGGTTTTCACCGAAGTTCGTAAACGTACCGGTGCTGAGCTCGCGGTTCGCTCGGTCGCCGCACGACGCACGACGGTTGCCGCAACGCTCGCCTCTGGCTGGTCGGCCCTCTCGCAGAGACCACCGCAGGTATAGCAGATAGCGCCGAGCCTTGCCGTCATGAGGTTGTAGGCCTGCTTGCAGGGCCGTCCCTTCGCATGTGCGAAGTGAGCGACCACACACGGCCTCCAATTTGTACAGGCCTCTAAATATATACGTGCATATACTATATATATATAGATAGCACAACAAACGGTTTGACTTTGGCCCATTATTAGTACTAGTTATTTAGAGTAGAGTATTTTAATACTATCAAGCTATTGCCTCTTTTACAACAAGAATTGAGCAGTACAAAGATTATAAAAAAATGGTTTTTTATTTACTTCGGAAACATTGCGGTCGTTGGATAACCAAAGCTTGAAGTTTTCTTGTGATAATCTTGAGGTTGTCCTTAAAAAGGATGAAAAATCTAATATTGATGCCAAAGAACAATATATGGAGTTGAAGTTTCTACAAGACTTCATTCCAAACAAAAGAATGAGTCCTGTTGAAATTTTGTGGTTTTTAAAGAAGCATAGTTGTTTTCCTAATGCAACTATTGCATATAGAGTTCTATTGACTATTCCTGTAACCGTTGCATCAGCAGAGCGAAACTTTTCTACAATACATGTTTTATAATGTTTTAGTCTTTTCTTTTGCTAGGCAAATAGGCCTCATTTTTTAGTATCGTACCAGGCCTCGAATTTTCCCGGGACGGCCCTGCTGCTTGGCGAAGAGGAGAGAGCTCCGTCAGCTGCCGGCGGCCGGCGCAGCCATGGCGACATGGTGCAGAAGATTGTTGAGCCTCGCTGTGCACTCGCGCAGCAGCCAGCCAGCCATGGCGTAGACTAGCACCAACCCTCACCACCTTACTCGCCGTATCGAACATCGCAGAAGGCTACCGCGCCGCCGCTGCTCGGATGTGTCCGATGCGGAAGCAACCTTTGCCACACGGGAGGGGATGAAGGGTATGCTGATGCGTGCGTTACTTGAGTAGGTGTGGGCCTTGGACTTGATGTTGCTAATTTGCTAGGTGGGCCGAATATGTTACTGAGATGGGCCACACATGGTACTCCATATCGCTGCTCTATTCCATGAAGATCGGTTCCTTCGGCTGTTCGGTTTTCGGTTAAAAAGTGCCCAGGCTGATTTTTTTGTGCACATGTGAAAATAGAATTGAACAAAGAGTTACTTCCCATCGGGTCAAAGATTGAGTTCTCATTGAAGATTAAGACTAAGATTTGTCTCGATTACCACATGGCACCACCTCTCATTGTTTATGGAGGATTGCATTGAGATATATATGTATAGCTTAGAGATATGTTTATTTTGATTAGATTAGATTGGATGACAAAGATTTCAGTCCACGGTTTTATTAGTTGAACAATTAACTGATCAAGTTCCAACAAAAATAAGTTTTATTCCTAATCCAAATTACATTAATAATTTAGTGATAACATATTATTTATTTCAAAAATTACATTACTAATTTATTGATATAAAATATTCATTTCTAATCAAAATATTTATTGTTTATTGATTATTATTTATTCTAAAGTAAGAGGAAAAACATAAACATCACGGAACCTAGCATCGTCATCATGCGTTCATGCTGGTTTAAATGCCCATAATGTTGTAAAGTTTATTAAAAAAAATAGGAGACAAAATAGAAGAAAATATAAAGAAAGTGACAAGAACATTTTTGATAGTTTAATTGTGATTTGTACGAGAGATCGAACGGCGGACAAAGAAAAGAAGAATTTCCCCGTGGTCGAGCGGGCAATTAACTTCCGTGGCGTACAACGCGGCTGGCTGTTTTACGATGTATTACGATAGAAATATCCTATATACGAAACGTGCACCATTCTCAGGCCTCTCAGCATGGCCACGTCGCAGGCTCCTCTCAGCCGTCCGATCGGACGGACGGACGGCTCAGATCGGGCGAGCCTCGGCCATTTTGCAAAAAATCCCTCCAGTTTCAGTAAAATAAAACCTGCTGTCCAACCTCCTCTCTCAGTTTTCTTTTTTAAAAAAAACTTGAACTTTGCATAAATAATAGAACCTCCGTCCACACCTTTACATGGGCCGGCCTGCCAACCACTGAATGTGACTTAGTGAGCCGAATTCAGCCCAAAGCTGATTTCCCTTATCAATAAACCTTTTGCTTTTACGAATAAATATGCTAAAGCTTCAAAATTGAATAGTAAATCACAAGAAAATAATAAAATAAAAAACAAATCGTTTTAAAATCCTCACAGACATATCTACGCAGTGCATCCAAAATAAAGTATGTTTTAGTGCAAAGTTTAACTGTACTATTCTGCAAGGCAAATATGAAATTCAAATTAAAATCATAAAATAGAAAATCCAGTTGTTCAAGGTTGAATTCTACTCATTTCGTAATTAAATTAACCTTCCTGCCACTTATGCTCCTCTCTCCTTAATAAATATTTTTACCACTTTTTTCCAAACATAAAAAATCCATTTGAAAAACAAAACCAAAATATTACTTAAATAGTACCTTCAAAACAACAAAATGTCAACGACAATTTAAAAAATGGCCATGCGTAGCTTTCCACTAATTCTACAAATTATTTTCAGAAAACTACACTGAAATTTAAATCTACATTTAAATTTCCGTCGTAGCATACCCATACCACATATAAAATAAAACGATCCGTTATTATATAAGAATAAACTCTCATTAACTCATGAAATGTTCCTCTCTCTTAATAAATACTTTTAATATTTATTTCTTCATAATAAATATAGCCAAAAAAATATGAGACCTCTTGAATTCACTTCACAACAAATAATTATTTGTAGTGCAAAAATATCACGGGTCCTAATAGCTATAAGCGGCAACGCCGCGACCATTTCTAGTAAATCCATAAATTCTCTATAGGGCATTGCTTAGTTAAAGGCGTGTGGCGAGAATTCGGTGATTTTGCTATTTGCTATGGTATACTGTTTAGGGAGAATTGCCCCTTTCGGATTAAGCAAAGATGTTAATACAGAATTCCTTTAGGGTACATAAATTTGAGTCACAATAAGTGAAACTAAACAAAAACGAAGACAAAAAGAAAAAACAACGGTAGAAAAAAGGATATGAGTGTATGACCACATCCCTTCTTTACTGTGGGCACAATATAGAGCACACAAGCATATGCAAGCATGTCGCATACGGCGTACTCTGTAGGCAGCGAGATAGGCTTGCAAGCATCACAGATTCACGGGCCAGCATATGCGCGAGCTGGGAGCTTGGGCTCAGCGACAGCTTCGAGAGGGACCAAGCGCGGCACGGTGAGCCCGAACGTTTCCTCCATGCTCAGGTCCTCGGCCTCCACACCATCGGGGAGCCTCCACGCGAAGGCGTGCAGCAGGTTGGCCAGGATCACCTGCACCATCTTGAGCCCGAGGACGTAGCCCGGGCACATCCGGCGGCCGGACCCGAACGGCAACAGCTCGAAGTGCTGCCCCTTCACGTCCACGCTGCTCCCGACGAAGCGCTCCGGACGGAACTCCATGGGAGCCTCCCACACTGCCGGGTCGCGGCCGATGGCCCAGGCGTTGACGAAGACGCGCGTGCCTGCCGGGATGTCGTAGCTGCCCAGGGACACGTCCTCCCGAGTCAGCCGCGGCGCCAGGAATGGCGCGACTGGGTGCAGGCGCATGGTCTCCTTCACGATGGCCTCCATGTACGGGAGTTTCGGAATGTCCTGCTCGGCTACAAGACGGTTCCGGCCAATGACACGGTCCAGCTCGTCGGTGGCCTTGGCAAGGACCTCTGGTTTCCTTAGGAGCTCTGACATGGCCCACTCTACGGTCACCGCCGAGGTATCGATGCCACCGCCCATCAGGTCCTAGATGCAAGAGCACTCCCATTATTATTAGTCTAGGTTTGTACCAAACCAAAGCATGATTTTATAACCATAATAAATTATTATCAAATAGTTCAATATCAAAATATATTTAATAGTGTACTAGGTCGGATGATCAATAAAATTTCCGACAGCTTTTTTTTTTTTAAAAAAAAATCTTATTTTTGATGTCACAGGTGTGAATGATAACGCTTACTAGAATGAACCCTTTCACATTATCCCGTTTGATCGGAACATCGAGGTTAGGGTCGTCAGCGAGCTCCAAAAGCACGTCCACCATGTCCATGGCCACGAATTCCTTGCCCTCTCTCCGCCGGCGCTCGTTGTGCTCATCTAGCACGTGCTCCAGGAACCGGTCAAACATCTTACCCGACCTCTTCATCCTCTTGATGTACCCCTGCGGGTCCAGGCGGCTGAGCCATGGAATATAGTCCGCGATGTTGAGCACACCGTTGAGAAAGAAATGCTCGTCGATCATAGACTGGAACTCCTCAGGTGTCGCCGGCGAGCCAGACCCGTCGACGACGTACTTCTTGCCTAGCAACATGCGCGAGGTCGCACTGAGGTTCACCATGTAGAGGTGCTCCTTGAGCGCCACCACTTGGCCACCAGAAGAGCCGGCTGCCGCCGCCGACGATGACGACGACACCACGCCGTGCAGATCGATCAGCATGGCGCGCACCTCCTCGCTGCGAACGTGCTCAAGCGACATGAGTCGCCTCGCGTTGAAGAGCTCGGTCTGGCAGAGCCTTCGCCCCTGACGCAAGTACAACCCGTAGGGCTGGTAGAACAGACCACCATAGTTGTAGCCAGTGTACTTGCCGGCCGCCGTCTGAGGACGGTCGATGAACGCCAGGTCGTGGGTCTTGAGGATGAGCCTCGCCATGTCGACCGACGAGCCGACGACGACGGGGAAGGAGCCGAACCGCAGGGACATGAGCAGGCCATACCTCTTGGAGAGCTCGTGGATGGAGTGGTGAGGCAGCGGGCCGATCAGGTGCAGGTTGCCGATCACCGGCAGTGGCCGGGGGCCTGGTGGGAGCCTGTACTTGCGCGTGGAGCGCGGGCGGAGCCGGAGAATGGTTACGAGGCAGAGAGCGGCGCCAGCCGCTACGGCGGCGAGGAAGGACACCGACGACGGTACTGCTGGCTCCATGGGGACTTAGGACGTAGGGGTGAGCCTTTTTATTTTCTACATCTGGACTCGCCAACATCCAAGTGATAAATGGTGATGGGCATATGTGAACAATATATGGATCTATCAGAGATTCAAAGCAGTGCTATCGCTGTTAAGTGTTAATCCTTGTAGGTATCTGTGCACGTCTATCATTTTTTTTTATTAATGCACGTCTACATTAGTACACTACTGGTAACACAGAACCGGGTTCCAGTTAACCATAACTGGCCATGAACCGACGACAGTGTCCAGGATTTCGATCACTAAGCCCTTTTTAGCTGCACTTATCTTCATCTTAACCTACATGTGTGTCCGGGTGGATTGGAGAAACATAGATAGATTGAGGTGATACAGACTGCAGCCAGTCAAGCTCTACCGTGAACATTAAGCAATTTCAGCAGGCCCGCAACAAGAGGGTGCATTAGTCAAGAACTGTACACAATCAATCAAGGACAAATAATTATTATCACGAAGAAACATGCAACACGAGCACATACATGCATGACGCATTATGCCTTATGGGCAGAGATGGAGACAGGCATGGATCGACTAGGGCACAGATCAGTGGGTTCTTTCACTTGCAATTAGGGTAAAACAAGTAGAACAACATGGTGCACCTTCATGGTGTACGAATCAGAGGGAAGGAGATGGAATAGTGGGACGTACCAGCGGGATCGGGAGGAGTCCGCCATGGAGTCGATGATGAGCGTGGCGCTATCCAGTGGTGGTGCAGTGGTAGCAGTGACGTCCTGGCGGTGGCGAGGACGTCGGGGTGACGCAGAGGCGACGGCGAAGATGCTGGTGGCGCTTCCCGTCACTGGCAGCGCCTCCCTCTCGATCGGTTTAGGGATAGGAGTGGGGTCTGGCGGCTGGCAGTGAACCCCGTGATCTGAGCCAGTGGCCCCCACTCCCCTTATATGGCGCTGCGCGACGGGGGCCCACCAGCCTGTATTGGGCTGAGTATCCCCGATCAGGACACGGTCAAGGGGCCCGTCTTGACCGTTGGGTCAAGACGGTTGAGATCAACCTAACATTCTCTCCCTTGATCTCATCTGTTCTTTTTGTATACTCTTTGTCTTAATCTCATTTCTCTTTATTCATTCCATCACACATTGGTGCACAGAACTGCTTCGTCGTCACGGTCTATCGCCAATGGACTTAACAGCTACAACACACTTTCTCTGATCTGAAATAAATTTATGTTATTCTTTGGGCCATTTTGTTGTCCGGAAATCATAGGCTATACCATAAACCCATGTCGACTGTGAGTTCTGCGCACTGGGTGGTAAGCCTTTGGTAAGCGGATTCGCAAGCATTTGCTTGTCAGTTTCTGTTCATTACTTTCAATATGATTCCGGACTATCTCCTTTACAACGTTTAACTGGTGTCAATGTGTTTGGCAGCACACTTGACTCGTTGTCATAGGAGTGATCTATGTTTAAATGATTGTTGCTGTTGTCAACCATTATCAACTCCGGGTACAAAACCTCTTAACTATTTTGCCTGTCCTGTAGCCTCATAACTTGCTATAACATAGCTCTGTATTACCAGTGATGTCTTACTGTTATCTTGCATCTCAGATGATGCATAAACTGTTTTTCCTTGGAGATTTTCCACAACAGAGCTCCAAGTGCGAGTGTTAGTAACTGTTGTGGACTTACTACACATCTCGCCAAAACTTAACTCTGTACCCGCAACCATTTGAGAGTACTTACTTGTCTTATTCTGCATGAGGCTTACTATACATTGCATAATTGCAAGACATTTCTAAACTCCACTCTAGTGATCTATATCTGGAGTAGAAAACTGCCAAAATTATCCTGGATACATGAACTGTGTCAAAAGTAATATTCTTTACTTGTGCACTCTTCAGGCTTCTAGCAGCAGAAGCAACAAACTATATTTACTATTACCCTTGACTATAGGAACAGGCATATGTATACTTGTATGCATGCTTTGTATCTTTAAGAATTCTCTGCGCATGCGTTTGCTTTAGTTCTAATACCCCTTTTCTCATATCTCGGTGAATTTCTTTCTTTCTTTCTTTCTTTCTTTCTGAACATGTGATGTTCACCAAGATCATTCTTACTAAAACTAGAGGATAAGAACCTCTTCTTTTCCAAGAGTGGATTAGCATTATTGCTAGCAAGTAAAATGTCATCCACATGAAGGATTAGGAAAACAAATTTCCTACTCTTAAACTTTGCACAAATACAACTGTGCTCTATTTGTCTTTCTGAGAAACCCAAACTCTTCTAACTGATTCTTCAACTTTAAATACTACTATCCAGAGACTTGCTCTAATTCATGAATAGAATTCTTTAGGTGATATCTTTTACAATCTATTCTTTCCATGGCCAAAACCTTTGAGTTTAGCCATATGAATGTTTTCATACAAATCCTCTTTCAAGGATGTCATCTTTATCTCTGTCTGATACAATTCTAAAATGCAATATACCATTAAGGCTATTATGATTCTAAAATAATTCTTGCATTCACTCTGCAATCTATTAACTCTCATTGAGTAAATCCTGTCCCCATAAGTGGTGCTTTAAAACTTTCTATAATCCCTCTGGAGTCACATTTGTTTTGTAGACCCATTATAGCCTACTGTTTTGGCTCCTTTAGGAATTTATTCTGAATCTCAAAAAACACCATCTTTTCCATTTATATCTTTCTATATTTCCTTTGGAGTCACATTGATCTTGTAGACCCATTACAGCCTACTATTTTGGCTCCATTAGAAATCCTTTCTAATTCCCAAACATCGTTGGTACTTTCTACCTCATATGGCTTCTTCAAAAATGATGTGGGATCACCAGCTATCTTTAATATCATAGACTTCAATATGCCAATACTTTAAGACCTTTAGGGCCTCGGTTATTGACATGTCTTTCATATGGGTCGAGCTTATTAATTGCTCTTCCTCATGAGCGACAACGGTCTTTATAGGATCCTGAAGGACAGGTTTCTTATGTTCTTTTATTGTCACCACGGGAGAACAAAACTTGCTCATCTGGATTCTTTCATCTTCCAGGGAGAACTAAAAGTGCTCCCCCAGATTCTTTTATCTTCTAGGAAGACTAAATATGCTCCCCAGATTACTCCATCATGTAAGTTAGTGTATCTGTGACTTTCTTAGGCCTTGTTTAGATCCCAAAATTGGGAGTCCAAATTCAGGTGTTCACACACTGTAGCGCACTGTAGCAATTTCGTTTGTATTTGTGAAATATTGTCCAAATATTGATAAATTAGACTCAAAAGATTCATCTCACAAAGTACAACAAAATTGTGCAATTAGTTTTTAATTATATTTAGTACTCCATGCATGTACCACAAGTTTGATGTGACGGGGAATCTTCTTTTTGCATAGTGCCAAAGTTGGGAGTTTGGGGTGAACTAAACAAGGCCTTATTTTGGGTTTGTTCTGTTATAACTTATCTTACGGTGCTTTTGAGCACTGTCTCTATATCTCTGCGCTATCTTCCTATCGGAACTATAAAGATCCAGCAATTTAGCCATTTCTGTGCTTAGGGATATCATTATTGCGACCGTTGTACTCCCTCATGGATCATATTCTTATTTTATAGATCACTTTTGCCCTCAATATGCATGGGGAATTGTATTTCTTTAATTATCTTTCTAACTGAGTATCTTTTCTATCTGAGTATCTTTCTCTAGTTGTCTTGATCTTACATACTCTCCCCCTCGAAATGTGGCATTTCTTAAATATGTTGGGAGTACACTTTTCTCATTCACTATATGAACTTAATAGAGTCATTCTTTTACTATCATCTGTTTTGCAAGTCATACTTGCATGTCATTCTTTTTCTGAGGTTTATATTTAACATTTTTTTGTCCTTAAACTCAATGAGTAAAGGCATATAAATCTTTATAACTCTCATCATGTTGAATCACCAAATTCAGAGATAGTTCTGAAACTCTTTAACACACATGTTTAATCCAACGTTGGTCAAATCAAACATGCATATTGCTTACACAACTCTGAAAACTCAACTCTTTATAGATAGTACATGAAAAACATTTCATAAAATGAACTCTCATATACACTTTGACACAATCTGTGCCTCTGATTGCTCCATTTGTTTTCTTTGAATCAATATGGCTCTTTATCTTACTGCCCTCAGAATGAAAGCACGAATATCTTTTATCTGAAAGGAATTGAACAATAGTCATTAATAATACTTATTGACCTTTAAAACTTTAAGTTCTATTCTATATCACCGTTGGGCAGAAATAGAACAAAACATCAATCTTTTACCATAATTCCACATCACCGTTGGGCAGAAATGAAATTAAGGCATAAAACTTAATTATCTGAAAACTTATTCTACTCTTAAAATTAAATTCTCCCGTTGGTTCGAATTTAATTAGAAGATAACCATCATCATTGCAGCGGAAACGTGAAAAATATAATTTTCTCTTCTTTTAGGAGCATTTCTTAATCTATATCTTTTCTCTAAAAATGGATCACTCTGATGTAAAATCTATCTGAGACTTGAGCTTAAACACGAGCTTATAATATTGTTATCATCAACGTTTGTTAGAAGATAACAATATTATAATTTTCTCGAGTAGCTGTTTCTCGCTCTCAGAATGAATGCATAGTAATCTCTTAAAATATCATAATATTATCATTAATCAATGTTGGTCAGAATAATAATAATATTATAATAATCTGAAAAACATATCTATTTTTCAAAATTAAATTCTCCCGTTGGTTCGAATTTAATAATGAAAACAATAATCTTTTCTTTTCTTTGCAGCGGAAATATGAATCTATTCTCAAATAATATAATCCTTGATCGAAGCATTTCTATTTTCTTATCTGCTCTCTAGACAATTTATTCTGTTGGTTCAAAATTGAATAGAGAAAAATCTAGTCAAAATACTTGAAAATATGCTTCTGAAAAGAAAAATAAAATTCATCTCATAATTCTATTTTCCAGAAACTCTAAGATACTTTACTGTTCTCTATACAAAATTGTCGTTGGACAAAAAATTGTACAGAAATTTGCATCAAATTTCAATTAAAAAACATCAAATATGCTTTGAACAACTGTTTCTGGAAAAAGGAAAAATAGAAATCTGTTTATTTTCACTTCTATTCGCTCAATTTGGCCCGAAAGCCCTCTGTGGCCCAGCGGCCCAAGGCGCAGCAGCCGCCGTGGCCCAACTGCGGGCTGCAGCAAAATGCAGCCCACAGCTCGCGAGCGAGCGTGAGCTTGCCTGGGCCAATCAGCGGGCTAGATCCTTTTTTTTTGAGTCTGAGTCTGATTTCTGAAAAATAAAAGGAAAAAGGATTTCCCATCCTAAATGGGCCCGCGCAAACGAAGCGGCCCAGCAGCCAAAGCCGGCTCGTGGCCTGCTTCGCGCTCCGCGCGCCCGCGCTGATGGGCCGAGGGCGGCCCAATTGATCTTGGCCGTTGGCCACGATCGGACGGCCGGCCGTCGTTCTCGGTGGAACAAAACCGCGATCGGAGCCGCTCACCAGGAACCCTAACTCCCATTTCTTCCTCCCCTCCGCTCTTCACGCGACCGCAGCCGCCCACACAGCTGAGCAGCCGGCGATGCGTAGGCGACGCGCGCGCGCGAGGCTGTGGCGACGCCGCCGGGCTTCTCCCGGTCGGCTCCCTCTGCTCTTCCGATTCCCAGCGCCGCACTGCAGCACCAGGTGTGGGGTCGCCGGCGGCGGCGAAGACACCGCCTCGCTGGAGCTCTGCTCGCGCCGGCGGCTCCCCCGGCCTCCTCTTCCTATCTTCCCTTTCTCTCTGGCCACGCCCGAAGACGAGGAAGTGGCGGCCGCACACAACAGCCAATAGCCGCCGTTCATGGCGACCAACTGGAGGAAGACCACCGGCGCCGCCTCGGGGCCCCTCGCCGGCGCGCGCGCTCGCCTGAGGCTGAGCGCGCCGCTGTCGAGCGGCCTTGTGGCGATGCCCTTGGCTTCCGGCGAGTCTTCGACGGATCCCTCTTCCCGCGCTACGGCGGTTTCGACGGTAGGGTTAAGTTCCAGGTAGGTTCCTCCCCCTCCCGCTCCCGTCCTTCTCTTTTCTTCTTTAGGGTTAGGGGTGGTTCAGACTGGATCGAAGTCCGTCTTTTCTTCATTGCTTTACTCTACTGGGGCTTGAGAGATCTGAATCGAATCCCTGTCTGTTCGGATTTCATCCCGCACTCGTGTGCAGTCTGTCTCTGTTCTTCCCTTTAACCTGATCTAGGGTTAGGGTTTCTTGCTGATTCAAAATCGATTCTTCTCTTTCCAATTTGTTCTTTCCCCAGTCTGATCTACACACTAGAGATTAACCAGGAGCTTTGATACCATTGATAGATTTCTGGATCGACTAGGGTGCAGATCAGTGGGTTCTTTCACTTGCAATTAGGGTAAAACAAGTAGAACAACATGGTGCACCTTCATGGTGCACGAATCAGAGGGACGGTGGTAGAAGGAGATGGAATAGTGGGACGTACCAGCGGGATCGGGAGGAGTCCGCCATGGAGTCGATAATGAGCGTGGCGCTGTCCAGTGGTGGTGCAGTGGTAGCAGTGACGTCCTGGCGGTGGCGAGACGTTGGGGTGACGCAGAGGCGACGGCAAAGATGCTGGTGGCGCTTCCCGTCAGTGGCAACGCCTCCCTCTTGATCGGTCTAGAGATAGGAGTAGGGTCTGGCGGCTGGCAGTGAACCTCGAGATCTGAGCCAGTGGCCCCCACTCCCCTTATATGGCGCTGCGCGACGAGGGCCCACTAGTCTGTATTAGGCTGAGTATCCCCGATCAGGACACGGTCAAGGGGCTCGTCTTGACCATTGGGTCAAGACAGTTGAGATCAACCTAACCCGCGCGTACGGGTGTGCCGACAGCTTGGGCTCGGCGACGGCCTCGACCGAGAGGCATGTGCGCTGTTTGGAACGGCCAATCCGAATTTTCCAGGGCCTCCATGACCATGGCGTTCTTCAACGGCACCGTGCTTTGCGGCGGCGCCTTCCCGGTGCTAGCTGTGCCGGGGCCGCCGGACCACCACCGTGCACCCGCAAATCTCTCTTGCGGGAAGACGCGGCTCGGTAGTGCCGTCGCAGCGCAGCTGGTGCGGCAGCGGCAGGCCGGCCGGGTTCGTGCAGCTCACCGTGCGCGCCTACGTGTGCTCATCCGCATCACGTTGCATTGGGCACCGTCAAGCTGTGGAAGATGACGATTGACGAGCAAGGCCAACTGCAACCTGGTGGTCGACCATGTCCAGGCAGGCACGCATGCAGCTGAGCAACCGGTTTAATATACCTGCAGTTTTAAGCTTCAGAACTCGATACTCTTCGCCGTAGATGCTGTGAAGCTTGTCCAGCTAGAGGAAAGCGAGGGAGTCGGTGCCGATCTCCCGTCGCACACCATCAAGATCAAGGTCGATCAGGTTAAAGTTCCTAATAAAATCAAGATGTGTTCATATGGAGACTAGCACATAACAGCCTAGCAGTAAAGAGAAATGTGGCAAGAGGTGGGGTGCTACTTGACACAATATGTCCAATGTGCAAAAGACTAGATGAGGATTGTGGGGACCTGTTTTTCAAATGTAAGTATGTGAAGAAATGTTGACGCCTGAGGATGTTAGGGTTAATGAAAATGTCAGTCAGGGAAGGAAACTATAAAGAAATTATGGAATTTGGACAAGAATATACAACTAAATGTCATTGTGTTATTATGGAGATGGTGGTCAGCAAGAAACAAAGTTAATGATGGACAAAGGATGCAGAGTGAGGTTGAAACACAGCCTTTTTCTTGATGGTATTTGAAAAATTGGATGTCAATGGAAAGAAGACTCACCCTATGGTCACATACTCATGGAAACCTCCTCCTGATGGTTTTTACAAGATTAACACTGATAGAGCTTATAATCTACATACCAGATCTGGAGGATGAGGCTTTGTGATAAGGGATACAAATGGAGATGTATGCTTGGCAGGCGCTGGTAATATCACTCGGGCATCATCTGCTTTGCAAAAACAGTTGCGGCACTCATGGCAATTCAACATGGCTCAACTTGGGATGACACCAATTATTCTAGAGTTGGATGCCTCTGTGCTGGCTTCACCTCTTGCCTCAACAAGAATTGATAGGAGCGTTGTGATATGTTTAGTGCGTAAGATTCAAGATCTCATGTAAAATAGAGTTTCTTTTTTTTGTGTTGTAATGTTGTACAATGCAATAGACTTTGTAATAAGGTAGCTGACTGTTTAGCAACCTATACGGAGCATGTATGATGGCTTCTGGCTCTGATATGTATTGGAGCCACGTTCCAGAGTTTGTAGCAGAACTCTCTGACGATTTGCCTGGACGTAATGCTTAATGCAATTTTGTTTTCCCTGTCAAAAAAAAAAGGGTCGATCAGGTTGTAGATAAACTCGGCCCTCACTCGGCTGCTATTGTTGGGCTAAGGCCCATTAATACAGGCCCGCGCAAGAGGCGGGGAGGGGGTAACGGCTGCTGACCTTTAGCAGGCCGAAAGCCAAGAGCAGGCCGAAAGCGGCGGCAAAAGAAAAAGGAAATCCATGAGGACGCCGCGATAATCGGTTGTATCTTCACCCGATTAGGCTAACAACCATGCGATTAGGCTATATATATGCCAGTATAGGCAACATTGCAACAATGCCTTTGATGTCACGTAGGGTACGGCAACAGTGGAAGAACCAACCACCAGTAGAGATTCATTCATCGATCATGGCTATCATAACCATACTTACAAGCAGCCAATGCCAATCGTTATGGACATATATGTTACACACACCACCACAGCAAGAGGCAAAGAGAGCCTCTCGCTGGCTACCAATGCGCACGTCACACTCACGCCACCGTCTCCTTGGCCGCAGCCGCCGCCGTCGCGTCGCCGTCCACCCACGTGGCGTGCCACAGCGGCGACCGCCTCCGGGGCAGCATGGACCCGACGCAGCTGGCGAGCGTGGCGCGGAATTTGGCGTCCCCGGGGCGGAGCATGGCGGGGAGCGGCAGCTGCCGGACCCCGGACGCGGCGCACGCCTCGTGTCTCGGCGCGATGCGCGTGGCCAGCGCGTACGAGAAGTACTCGGGGAAGTCGACCAGCTCGTCGGCGCGGCGCGCCATGGCGCCCAGGAGGTACTCCGCCTTGGGCCGCATGTTGCCTTCCACGGCGTAGGCGAAGAGCGCCGGGAAGCGGCGCGCCATGGAGCGCGCGGCGCGCGTCGGGAGCCCCAGCGACTCGAGGAACTCGATCCGGGGCAGCAGCTTGTCCTCCACGGAGAAGGACAGGAGGTCGGCGCGGCGGTGCAGGTCGGGCACGCCCAGCGCGCGCAGGAAGTAGAGCGTGGGCCGGAGCCGCGCCGCGACGGGGGACACGAGCAGGCGCGGGCGGCGGCGGAGCACGCGCGGGAGGTCGGACGCCGGGACGCCCGCCTCCTCCGTCAGGAACCGGAGCGCGGCTTCGACGGCCTCCGCGGGCACGGACAGCAGCTCCGGGCACATCCCCGCCGCGCGCCGGAGGTCCGCGGGCGGCACGCCGGCCTCCAGCAGCACCGCCGCGGCACCCGCGGCCACGGGCGGCGACGGCAGCACGGGCTCCGGCGCCGGCGCCGGGGGCGGGGGGCACGGGACCGCGAGTCTGGTGGTGGTTGGCCTGGTCCGCAGCGCGACGGCGACGACGCGTAGCCTGCTGCGGCGCGGCACCACCGGCCGGGGACCAGAGTCCAGGCCATCGTGCCCTAACAGGGCCAGGGCAGTGCGGGTGCCGGTGCCGGCCATAGTCACCATCGCTCGCAAGCTTTTCCCTCCTTTTTTGTATGGATGGATGGATGATGAGGCGTCGTGCGATCGAGGAAGAGGATAAGGCGGTGAGATACCACACCCACACGCCTAGCTAGGGAGCTCGAGAAATGTCTAAAGCTGCATTGCATGGACAACGGCTCCGACCCTGGTCCCTCCATTATGAACCGATAGTGTTCTGGATTTCGGGTCCTCTCGTGGCGCAACCCGGTTGGCCGGCGGGATGGTGCTTTAGCCCTTTACCCATGATGTTGTCTACACACGACAGTAAGGACAAAACACAAACCGACAATGTAAACGGGACATGAACACACAGTATGGGATCCACTAAAGCTTAGATCACTAAAAGTTAGGTGGCTAGAGTTTGGGGTGTTTGATACACTAGCTAATAACTGAAAACCTTAATCCTGTTACCTCTTGTTAATACCGTACCCGGTTAGCGGCCCATGTCAGCCCCGATCGTGCACAGGCACTCCTTGGAACCTAGCCCCACGGCGAAGTGCGTCGTGGTGTGCCCTTAGGCGTCCTCCGCATCGAGGTCCCGCCGCAATGTCTCGTTAGCGAGCAACACCTCTATGTCGGCCTTCTTGGCCGCCGTCCACCACGATGTCTCGTGCTCTGCCACGACGTCTGCTGCTATGGCCTCCCAAAGCACCCATGACGGTTCGTGCCCGTCCTTCCACTCCACTAGGTACTCCGTCACTACGTAGGCACAGGATAAGGACACGACCACAATGGGCGTAGCCAGCGTGGTCACGACGGAGACAGACCACCGCACTGAGTTGACCTGAATAACGGTGTGGAGCCACGGGGTGAGGCGGGCGAATGCCGTCGAGGTGAGGCCACTATTCTTGAAGACAAGGTCGAGCTCGTCGTTCTCCTTTCATGGTTGTCATGGCCGAGCTAGCTCGACCTCTTTCGATCTCCTTTAAGGAGCTACCTCCACCCTCACCATTGCCATTGACCAGGCATTGTCAGCGCGGATCTAGGTAAGGCATAGTAGGAAAGGGTGCTCACTAGCGCAACTAGACGGATCTGGGCTGAGCGCCATGAGCATGCATGATGGCCACATGCTCCCCGCCGAGGTGCTGCCTCCGACACATCCGTCGACGCTGCTTGTGCACCACCTCTTTACTGCTCGCAATTGGCTACACAAAGCATAGCATCACGCTTGTGGTGGCACATTAAGAAAGAGCACGACTAGAGACGATGTTATAGTGTGACGCTTAAAAAAATGAAAACAATTATTATAGTTAAAATTTTATAGTTTTACTCCTTTACATGCCAACTCCGCCCCCCTTCTTTCCCAACATCGGCAGGGTTAGAAGAGAAGGGGTTTGAGGGATAGGAAGGCCGTCAGGCGATAGGGATGATGGTAGGACGGTTTAGGGGCCTATGACGGTGGTGGACACGGCCAGACCAGGGCAGGGAAGGGGAGCTCCATGGCCAAAGCTCGTCGTTGTAGGAGGGAAAGGGGAAGAAGGCAGCCGCCACGGGTGTGTTTGGGGGTTGCTTCGGCAAAGCCCTAGCACGCTACGGTGGGCGATGGCGGAGGCAAGGACAAGGTGCTGGAGGAGTGCCGGAGAGCTCCGCGATCGGGTGCGCGAGGATGAGGAGCTGAGGCGGCGATGCAAGGGCGAGGGGACCTGAAGAAGAGGACATGAGGTTGAAGATGACCGAGGGAGATACAATTCTCGATTGTTTCGGAGACAGACCCAAAATTTTATCTTGATAACGAATCTTATTATTATGAGAGGGATGTATGCACCTATATATATGCCTATATACAAGATAAACATACCCTTCGTAATTAGTTCGGTCTAGCTTCCTACAAGCACGGCAACATACATCAATCAGGGCCCGGCGTAGAGGTGACCTGGCAGCCTGGGCACGGCGACGGCCACGAGAGGGACCAAGCGCGGAACGGCGAGTCCGAATTTCTCCTGCATGCTCAGCTTCTCCGGCGCCACGCCATCCGGCAGCCGCCACGAGAAGGCATGCAGCAGATTAGCCAGGGTCACTTGCACCATTTTCAGCCCGAGCACGTAGCCCGGGCACATCCGGCGGCCGGCCCCGAACGGGAGCAGCTCCAAATTCTGCCCCTTCACGTCCACGCCGGTGCCGACGAACCTCTCGGGGCAAAACTCCTCCGCGTCGCCGCCCCAGACGGCGGGGTCACGGCCGATGGTCCAGACGTTGACGAACACGCGCGTGCCCGCCGGGATGTCGTAGCTGCCTGTGGATGCGTCCTCGCGGCACAGCCGCGAAGACAGCAACGGTGCAATGGGGTGCAGGCGGAAGGTCTCCTTCACAATGGCCTCCAGGTACGGCAGGTTCGGGATGTCCTGTTCGGTGACGAGGCGGTCGTGGCCGATCACGCCGTCCAGCTCCTCGGAGGCCTTGGCGAGGACGTCGGGCTTCCGCAGGAGCTCCGACATGGCCCACTCGATGGTCACCGCCGTGGAGTCCGTGGAGCCAGCGATGAGGTCCTGCATGCGTATTCGTCACATCAGAGGATCTTACCGCATACAGCTCCACCTCTGGTTTTATCTTACCAGAGCGAATCCCTTGACGCCATCCCGCTTGATGGGGACCTCGAGGTTGGGATCGTCGGCGACCTCCAGAAGCAGGTCCACCATGTCCGTAGCGACGAACTTGTCACCCTCTCGCCGGCGTCGCTGGCTGTGCTCTTCCACCACATGCTCCAAGAAGCGATCGAACATCTTGCCCAGCCTCTTCATCCTCCCGACGTAGCCCCGAATGTCCAGCCAGCTGAGCCACGGGATGAAGTCCCCGACACAGAAGACGCCGTTGAGGACAAAGAGCTCGTCGATCATCCACCTTAACTCGGCCGCCGAGACCGGCGAGCCAGCGGTGCCCTCGCCAACGTACTTGCCGCCCAGCGCCATGCGCGAGATCACGTTGAGGCTGAACATGAGCAGGTGCTCCTTGAGCACGACGACCCCACGCCCTGCCGCGCCGCCGGAGGACATGGCGTGCAGGTCGCGCAAGAGCACGCGCAACTCCTCGCTGCGAACATGTTCCTGCGACCTGAGCTGGCGGTCGCTAAAGAGATGGGCCTTCCACAGCTTGCGTGCTTGGCGCCAGTAGGCACCGTAGGGCGCCCAAACGATGTCGGAGTAGTCGTAGGCGGTGTGCTTCCCGGCCGCCATCTTGGGGCGGTCGATGAACGACGCGTCGTTGGTTTTGAGGAAGAACCTGGCTGCGTCGACCGACGAGCCGACGACGACGGAGGCGGAGCCGAAGCGGAGGGACATGAACGGGCCGTACCGCGCCGAGAGCTCATGGATGGATCGGTGTGGGAGCGAGCCGATCAGGTTGAGGTTGCCGATAACCGGCCACGGGCGAGGCCCGGGTGGGAGCCTGTACTCGCGAGTGGAGCTGGAGCTGCGCTTGCGGCGGAGGACGGTGACGACGAGAAGAGCAGTGGCGAGCACGACGCCGCCGAGGAAAGAGACTAGTTCTGTCTCCATCGGAACGTGCCTATTCTTCTCTTGTGTGCATACAAGAACGGGCGCACCACGGTCCCAAGTGCAGTTTCCACGATTTAACGGGACGGGACGGGGTATTGTACTAATGGGGCCTGTGGCCACAGCCCACAGCACTAGCTGATGCTGGACGGAGACCCACAGCTGAACCTGAACATGGCGGTTCCTTTGTGACCACACGCTTGCAGATCGAGTACATAAAAATATCCGTTGCCTGAGTGTTTTTTTGCATATGGCTAATAGTTTCCAGTCTTCTTTAGAATTTTCTCCATTCCCAAGGGTTAGTTAGTTAATCAATGGGTGACGGTTTATGTTGTTGCAAAGAGAATGTCTAACATCCAGATTAACCGTACGTGGGGAGGCGGCAAGTTAGTAGTTGTAGGTGGCATAGTAGCTTTGTTACCTATTCCATTAGAAACCACAGATTTTTTTTTTTTAGTCCATCACAAGGTGGCGTATGTTACTGCTGCACTAACGGACAAGTTTCAGAAGCAAGCCAGAAATCATGCTAAAAAAAATTCATGCTCAAAAAAGAAGCAAGCCAGCAATGTTCTATTCTATTGTCGGAAAACCATCAGGTTCAGATGTGGACTACACCATTCACTGGTATGTTCAAAATTAATGTGGACGGCGCATTTGACGACAAGTCTGGCCATGGAGGATGGGGTTTCATATAAGAGACGATCAAGGATTAATGGTGAAAACAGACGCTGCAAATAAGAAAAATCTCCTAGGTCCTCTCCATGCAGAGCTGCTTGTTTGTTTGGCAGCGCTAAGAATGGCTGCCTCTATGGGACTGTCTCGAGTAATCTTGGAAACAAATGCTGCTCTAGTCCAGACGACACTGAAAGGAGATGAATTCCATCTCTCGGCTTGGGCGAAATCATCACGGAGATTCAGCTATTATTAATAACAGAATTTAGTTCTTTCAGTATGTGTAAATGTCCTAGAATATGTAATTCGATGGTCCTTGCCCTTGCAACGTATGAGAGTCGTGTACTAAGTGACGAACATAGTCATTTGGGATAATGTACCTCTATTCATAGAGGGTCTGGTGGCCATCGATAGCGTTGCGGCCAATGAGTAATAAAGTTTTTCTTAAAAAAACAACCCAAAAAAGCAAATATAGAAATCTGATTGTTCCAAAACATAACAATAAGAAAAGGCAAATGCTAAACATCTTAAACTAATTAAACTGAAATTAATACAACTAACTAAAGACATAAGCTGAACTGAGATTGAATTTTCTTAAGACAACTAATGACAAAAACTAAAACTGAAACTAGAGACAACTGAAACTGAAGATATAAACTGAAGACAAACTTAAGACAAATGAAACATAGGGAGGAGCACCGGCATGGGGGCGGGCGGCGCAGCATAAGGCCACCTGGGGGTGGCGACGAAGGCCGGCCTGGGGGGCGGAGATCGAAAGGGAGAGGGGTGCTAGGAAGGGAGGGGGGAGCTGGGAGGTGACAGAGGTGCACGGTGGCGGAGGAGCAACTGTTGGGGAAGGCAGAGGCGGCCGACCTAGGGGCAGGGTGGCGCAGCGGTGGTAGCCAATCTTGCAGCAGAGGGAGCCGGCGATGCAAGGGAGTGGATACGTCGAAGAAATCGTGAGCCAGAATGGAGGTGGAAGAAATAGGAAGTGGAAGAAGATCGTATGTCCCATGTCACACCACGTGTCACATCCAATGGCCCAAAATCTGGTTGGTAGAGAGGCCTAAAATAACTGATTATTGTATAACATTTCTTGGTTGGAAAACGTTGGTCGCGTTTCTTGTTAGAGATTTATCTATTTATCTCACCTTTTCTATATTTTAGGTGTCTGAAGCAATCAAGCGACACCCTTTAGTAAATTGTTACTTTTTATTTGTTAACTTTGTGTCATAACATATCTTAACATAAAAAAATAACATATCAGCTTTTTGTCCTGCTTGTCCGTCTATAAAACAATTGTAATTTGTTAATTGTCTTTCTTTATGCCAACACAAATTAGATTTTGTTGTGTTTGTGGTTATGTCAGTGGGTTAATCTATTGTTAGACCAAAAGTTATAGATTGTGCCTACAGAAAGTGCAACGAGCTAAATTTGTAATTTTAATATAAAACATATAAA
The DNA here is from genome assembly GCA_018135685.1 of Themeda triandra. Classification (NCBI taxonomy): domain Eukaryota; kingdom Viridiplantae; phylum Streptophyta; class Magnoliopsida; order Poales; family Poaceae; genus Themeda; species Themeda triandra. The sequence continues at coordinate 226,790 of JAENPR010000094.1, forward strand.
ATAACCATCGCCTACAAGAAAACTAAATTTTAGACACTTAGCAAGTCCCACTTTCCCTCAGGGTTTGCTTAAATCAGACTGGAAAGCCCTTTGACATTGAGAAAAAAAAATCATTGAGACCAATAACTCTTGGTTATTCAAGTAAACACTCCAAAGATATTAATAATTAATGTATAACTATAGCAACATAGGTACATTAGGTTAAAATTACAATATATAACCACCAAAAATATTAATTTTTTTAAAGCACTCATCTGAATATAGTTGTATTATATGCTAAAACACGAGTAAACACCAACACTACACACGCACACTAAAAGACATACAACTACACACATATTAGAAGACCGTGTCTTTCTTGGAATCACCGGGACTATCCATGACTCTGTAGGCGACACGACAGGCACGAGGCAGTTTCTTTTTGCCTCCACCCTAGAGGTGGCAATCTCTTTTTGCCTCTTTTTTTTTTTTTTTTTTTTTTTTTTTTTTTTCGAATGAATCTCTTTTTGCCTCTACGCGAGAGGTGCTGCAGACTAAACGGAATAAATCCCACCGTGAGAGACGGGATTTCGATTCACGGAATCGAACATGCGCAGGCAGCCTGCACACCTGTCTTGCTATCCATCCGAGCCAGGCTCGGTTCTCCAAAAATATTAATATTGACTATGTGAAAAATTATACAAGTTACTAGGATTTTAGAGGCCAGCTTGCCTTCAGTACCCAATCACTAGGCAGACGTCCATCAGGGCCCGGCGTACAGGTGAGATGGCAGCCTGGGCACGGCGACGGCCTTGAGAGGAACCAAGCGCGGAACAGCCAGTCCGAATTTCTCCTGCATGCTAAGCTCCTCCGGCGCCATGCCATCCGGCAGCCGCCAAGTGAAGGCGTGCAACAGGTTGGCCAGGGTCACCTGCACCGTCTTGAGCCCGAGGGCGTAGCCCGGGCACATCCGGCGGCCGGACCCAAACGGGAGCAGCTCCAGGTCCTGCCCCTTCACGTCCACGCCGTTGCCGACGAACCTCTCAGGACGGAACACCTCCGCGTCGCCGCCCCACACAGCAGGGTCACGGCCGATGGTCCAGACGTTGATGAACACAAGCGTGCCCCGCGGGATGTCGTAGCTGCCCGTGGACGTGTCCTCCCGAGACAGCCGTGGCGCCAACAGCGGCGTCACGGGGTGCAGGCGGAAGGTCTCCTTCACGATGGCCTCCAGGTACGGCAGGCTCGAGATGTCCTGTTCGGTGATGAGACGGCCATGGCCGATCACGCGGTCCAGCTCTTCGGTGGCCTTGGCGAGGACCTCAGGCTTCCGTAGGAGCTCTGACATGGCCCATTCGATGGTCACCGCTGAGGTGTCCGAGCCGCCAGCGATGAGGTCCTGCATGCAAATCACAACATGGATATGAGTTCTTTGTTTTGAAAACTTTTGGTATTTGACAACTTCTTTTACTAAATATGTTAGATTTCTATATGCTTAATTGCGCTTTAATTAGGATTTGTGATACAACTATCATTGTTTGGTCGTGTTTTAGAATATCGTACTAGCTGTCTTTTCAAACTAGAACTGGCCCACACAACTCGATTTCTTATGTATATTTACCATGTTTCGAATAACTATCGGTTCAACACACAAAATGTAGTCCTTCCTTATTTTGCTTTCGAAATTGGTAGTGATGCTCTGAACATCATACTCTAACCGGTAGTGAATGTAGCTATCATGTTGATTAGGGGTCGCAAAAAGAAATTGGAAATGTCACAATGCCACCACATGACCTAAATAAAACCATCAACCATCTTTTCAAACTAGAACCGCCCTGCCCTACACAACTCGACTCATCATGTTTATTTACCATGTTATGAATAAATATTAGATATACTACACATATAGTTTTTGGTCCTTCGTTACTTTGCTTTCAAAATTGTTAGTGATGTTGTGACCATCGTACTAACGGGTAGTGAATGTAGCTATCATGTGTCACAAAAAGAAATTTGCAATTTCCTAGACTTGGAAATGTCACAATGCCACGCTATGACCTATAAAAACATCTCTTAAAATAAAATCACCCTATACAACTCAACTATTATATTTATTTACCATGTTATGAATAACTATGAGCAATACATGCAAAGTGCATGCTTTCGAAAAAATGTTATGAATAACTATAAATTTTATTATACATCCCCTTTTTGTTATATTGCTTCCAGAATTGTCAGTGATGGTGTGAACATCGTACTAACCGGTAGTGAAAGCTCACAAAATGTAAATTGCAATTTCTTTGAGTTGGAAATATCACAGTGCCACCCCATGACCTAAATAAACCTCCTTTTGATCTAGAACCACACTACACAACATTTATTGTGTTCATTTACCATGCGACGAATAACAATAAGTTATTAAACATGGTGAGGTCCTTTGTTATTTTCATTTCATAATTGGTATTGACGTTGTGAAAATCATAGTAATTGGTAGTGAAAGTCAAGAGAGATCTTCATCGTAATCATCAACAAATAGACAAATCAATCACATGATGGGAACGAACTCCTTACCAAGTTTAAGAAAATATTAGAATTACATATTTATGGTCCTTCGAAAAGTCATAAAACTCGATATTGAGCTCATCAACACATGAATAGTATGAAAATAAAGTTATGATGTAGTTACAAGTAAATATTTCTGTTCCCTACAACATAACAAAAAAATCTATTAAGGTTGTATTTCAATTCAACACAATTTTAATAGATTATAAAATAAATTTACTTATGTAAAGGATGCATGGTTATTATAAAATAAATAAATTATAGCCTTTTAAGTTGTGTACTGATGAACAAATAGATATTCCCATTCGTCCCAAGATAAGTGTTTATCTCACATTTTATGAAGTCAAACAGTCCCCAATTCGACGGAATATATAGTTAGTAGTATTTACAATACCACATAAGTTAGTTAGATTAATTATTCATATTTTTTTGTAAACCTATTTAAAGATATAAATACTAATACTATTTTCTATAAATATAGTCAACTTGAACATAATTGAATTTTTAAAATATGAAATGAGCACTTACATCGAGATGGAGAGGAGTATGTAGCATTGTCGTTCGCATTTTATATTAACGTTTAATAGTTTTTTCCATTCCAACGTACGTGCATATATATATGCTAGTTATGTTTATTTTTCAAGTGACGAATAACTATAGGTTATTACACATAACTGGTCCTTTGTCATTCTGCTTTTAGAATTTTCAGTGATATTGTGAACGAATAACAATCCTCACGTGTCAATTGTTATATAAAGTTTAATTAATCTTGTAATTAAATTGTTCAGCTAGTATCAAGGAGTGAATTTATTACCCCCTCTGTTCTAAATTGTAGCTCACTTTAACTTTTTTTATGCATTTATTTTATTATGTATTTAAATATATTGTTTATCTAGTTATATAGCAAAATGCATGAAAAAAAAAACGAAAGTGTACTGCAATTTGCAACGGAGGGGTCAGTAAGCATCCCGGCTCCACCTCCAATAATTAATATTATCATACCAGAGCGAATCCCTTGACGCCATCCCGTTTGATGGGCACCTCGAGGTTGGGATCGTCGGCAAGCTCCAGCAGCAGGTCCACCACGTCCGCGGCGACGAACTTGTCGCCCTCTCGCCGCCGTCGCTGGATGTGCTCGTCCACCACGTGCTCCAAGAAGCGATCGAACATCTTGCCCAGCCTCTTCATCCTGCCGACGTAGCCCCCAAGGTCCAGCCAGCTGAGCCACGGGATGAAGTCCCCGATGCAGAACACGCCGTTGAGGAGAAACAGCTCGTCGACCATCCACCTGAACTCGTCCGGCGAGATTGGTGAGCCAGCGGTGCCCTTGCCGACATACTTGCCGCCCAGCGCCATGCGTGAGATCACGTTGAGGCTGAACATGAGCAGGTGCTCCTTGAGCGTGACGACACCGCGCGCCGCCGACCCCGTGGACGCGGAGGACAGGTCGCTCAGCATGGCGCGCAGCTCCTCGCTACGGACGTGCTCCTGCGACCTGAGCTGCCGGTCGTTGAAGAGGTGGACGTTCCACAGCTTGCGCGCCTGGCGCCAGGACGCGCCGTAGGGCGACCACACGATGTCGGAGTAGTCGTAGGCGGTGTGCTTCCCGGCTGCCATCTTGGGGCGGTCGATGAACGAGACGTCGTTGGTTTTGAGGAAGAACTTGGCGGCATCAACGGACGAGCCGATGACGACGGGGACGGAGCCGAAGCGGAGGGACATGAACGGGCCATACCGCGCCGAGAGCGCGTGGATGGAGCGGTGCGGGAGCTCGCCGAGCAGGTTGAGGTTGCCGATCACCGGCCACGGCCGAGGGCCTGGTGGGAGCCTGTGCTTGCGTGTGGAGCCACTCTTCCGGCGGAGGGCGGTGACGACGAGGAGGGCGGTGGCGAGCACGACGCCGACCAGAGAAGAGACTAGTTCCCTCTCCATCGGAACGTAGTAAAGTACACACGTACGTATCTGTGTGGGATATGTGTCTATTTTCTTATCTTCTCTTGTGTGCTTGCAAGAACGGTCGCACGGCGGTCCCAAACACAGTTTTCCACAATTTATAGGGACGGGATGGCCGGATGGGTACTATACTAATGGTGGCCAGAGCACCATTGGTGATCATCGTTTCATGGACGGGCGCTAGCTGATGCTGGATGGAGACCCACCAGCCAACAGCTGAACCTGAACGTGGCGTCCTGTGTGAGCACATGGTTGTAGATGGAGCACGTGTGATATGCTAAGTCTCATTTGGTTCACATGTACGTACTATTCATGCATTGTTCATAAAAGTTTTTTTTCTCTCTCTTCTCTCTCATTCTCACACGGAGCCGATGGAACTAGGGGAAGAGAAAAAGAAACAGACTCCATCGGTTGTGTGAGGAAAGATAGAGTATAGAAAAAATAAGAGTAAATAAACATTACTCGAATCAGAAAAGTTGGAATCAGTAGGAGCTCTATCAAATGGCCTAAATAAAAAGGTACTATAAACAATGGAGTGGAGGAATCGCGGAAGGATAGAGATATAATTGTTCACTTGTTTAGATATAATTGTTAACATGTTTTTGAAACGTGTCCTGTCCTCACCATACAATAAGATTCCCTGGGATTTGCCAGCTCAGTCTCAGTGCTCTCGCAGCGTCACTTTGGTCGGGGGCACACGGTAGTGCGGGCGGAGGAGTACCGCCGGTAGAGGGGGCTCACACGACTCTGCAGGTGGTACGCTGCGTGTCTCTGTCAGCAAGAACCACGTTGAAATGGACTTGTGTTGTGTACTACACGTCACTACCGAGCAGAAGCCCACGCCGATGTCGTGTCGAGTAGTACTAGTACTAGTACTAGTACTAGTACTAGTACTAGTACTAGTACTATGCAGCGACAATGAAGGCTGCCAAGTGCAGAAGCCAGGAGGTGCTAGCTGCTGGGTGATTGTGAGCTCTCACGGCGAGCGCTGAAACATCTACGACAAGTTTGGCCCGCTGCAGATTTCGAGTCACGGTGGCAGACCGTATATGACCGATATCACTAATATTACATTTATTTCATATATTCCACTCATAAATATATGATTTGAATAGTCAAATACGGATATACATGGCTTTCAGATGTTGAATAATCGAACTCGATACGTACAGATCTAGACCCCTCTAAAGTTTAGTTTAGTTCGTGGGGCAGCAATGCAGTGATGAAATGACCCATGCAGGGATTGGGTTGATCCCCTCCCACCACCTAATCCTCTCCCACTCGCTTAACCTAGCCGCCACCACCGCGTTGTTCCTCGCGCGGGTGCCGCGCCGCGTTAAGCCCCCTTCGCCCTCTCTCGTCTCGCCGTCGCCGGAGTGGGCCGCTAGCAAGGTCATGCAGGCTGCCGTGATGGCGGCAGCGGGGCCCTTTCGAGCTGAGGCGATGAAGTGGCGGCGAGGGCGCCTCTTCATTGATTCCAGCGATCTACGGGTGCGTTGACGGCTGTGGAGACGGCGATCTGGGCAGCGGCGGCTGGCCAACGGTGGGCCGAAGGCTCCGGTTCTCCGACGGACAGACCGTGCGTTTGAGGAGCCTCGTGACGATGGGGTTGGCGGATTCGGTCCTCTGGCGGTTTGATTCGGTTCCCTCTAGACTGTATTTGCACATCCGGTGACGTTCCAGTGGCTGGATATGGTTGGCAGAGGAGGAGGAGATGCGGGCGGAGGAAGTAGAGGTGGAGGACACCTGGCGACTGATGGCGTGAGCTCGGATCTGAAGCTTCAAGGCGTGGGTGGCTGCGCGGGCGGTGGCCGTTCAGCGCCGCTCCCGAAGATAGTCGTATCTGGGCTTCGGGCAATGGATTCGGTACACTTGCCGGTTCTGGGGTGTTGGCGGTCCTTAACTCCGATTTTTACCCGACAATTATAGATCATGTTGGGAGAAATAAATATTTCATTGCACATATATCTTTACTATTAACCCAATTCCACATGTACCTGGAAGATGTAACACTTTGCAGGAATATACACCAAGTGCATGGAATTGTATGCGAAATGCGCCTTTCGGAAAAGCGTAAAACCAAAGAGGGAGAGCAAATGACAAATATAGACCAAAACTAGGCCAAACCCTCTTACGAGAGTGCCGGAGATCCAAACATGGGTGCAAGTGTCCAAGATGAACCCATGAGGTGAAGGGCCAAAGTCTAGACCAATTCTATCTTGGGCTGCACGACCATGTCTCAGTAAATTGGGCGCCACGGATACATCCGGACTCCGATTTGGGCAAATGACCAGCCGATTCGAAGCTAGCTGAAAAGGCCCACACACTGCTGGCGAAAGCAGAGGCCCAGCGGGCCCACATTGGGCGCGAGCGCGCTCAAGGCGCGGGCGCACCTGTCCTGGCGCCAAACGGGCCCAACTTTGGTCAGTCGGTGCATGACGGCAAGCTGAGGGCGGTTTCGGTGGTGATTCCTACATGGAAGGTGTGAAACCGCCTCTTTGTGGTCGGTTTGGTCCCTTCCATGTAGGGATGGCTCTTTTCCAAAGAGCCCCCTCCACCTCACCTATAAAAGGAGGGCCATTCCCCCTCCTAGGGACACACCACATTAGAGCCTCTCTCCCTCCACTTGTATCTTCTTCTTTAGTAGTTTTAGTTATGTAGTGGAGCAAGGCAAGCCTCGTTGGAGAGCTTGAACCTCTAGGGGGAATCTCGATATGAATAATATCAAGGTTTCACTTATGTTCTCGTTCTTATGTTCTTGTTCTTAGTTGTTTCTATTTTCTTGTTCTAGATGATCTTGTTCTTGTTCTTAGTTCTATTAGTATAGTTGTGTCATAGAACTAGAGCATAGTTCTTATGATATGATCATGGCATATGAACTAGAATATAGTTTTCATGTCTTGATCTTATCATATAGAACCTAATGTTTAACACTAGTGCATGCATGTTTAGACCTAGGGCTAGGTTGTGATGTTGAGGTCTATCTTATTGTAGTCTTGGTCAATGTTGGCTTGCGGGTTCGTCGTTCGTCCCCGTGGCGGAAGCTCTAGTAAGAGGACCCCTGATAGAGACGGGAGCTCCTGATTACCGCTAGAGTTGTAGCAACTGGCATAGACGTGGTGTCTAGGCTAGGACCTACCTTCGTTTGCCTCGTAGTCCACGGTTGAGATGGTAGGCGGCAGGTGGTGACAGCCCGTCCGTCCCTTGTAATCCCCACGTCCGGCTACGGCGTAGAGCTACAGCCGGCATCACTTGGCGACGGGTGCGATCCGGTGCCCGAAGTAAGCTAATAGTGGCCAGGCTATCTTAACTTAGAACCTCACTAACAATCATGTGTTTGTGTGATTGTCCGTTGTCCTGACTCAGTTGTTTAGGAATGCCTGCTCCAGTCTAGGTTTCTTTGTTCTTTCTTTTACTCTATCCTTGAGTTGGCTCGAGTGTGTGTGTCAGTTATCCTTATACAAAACCTTTGTTACCTTTGTTATGAGCATTGGTCTATTATGCAATCTTGTTATCTTGTCCATGTCCATATTGGAGTCTTTTATACCATGCCTTCCTTTGGAAAATATAAATACGATACCCCGAATACCTCCGGGTGAAATGCTACAACGGTATTTCCGTGCGCTTGCGGACTTGTTCTCGTAATCGTTGCGAGAATACCAACCGGCGTTTCTTGGCGCGTTGCTAATTCTAGTGATGACATTAAGAAACGCCAACAAGCATTTAAGGCGTCGTTCTTAGGGAAGGCGTTGGTTAAAAGAATTTATTAGGACATGTTCATGTTAGCTTGCTTGTGTTGTAGCCATTGATCATAACAGAAAAAAAAATAATTTTTCTTTATAAAAAATATTTTATAAAACTATCTTACAAAAAGAAAATATTTGTTTTGTTACCTTATAATATTTTGTTTTAGAAAAAAATTATATAAGTAATTTTATTTTATAAAACTATTTTCAAAAAAAAAAATATAATATTTATTAAAAACTTGGTTTATATTTAGAGTTTTGCATGATGCATGTTTCGGTTTGAAGTGTGGTTGTTGCAACATCATATCTTCATGGGCTCTTTAAATTAAGCATGGAGCTTAGGTTAAATTGCCTACTTTGATTGAACGACATGTTCGGTCACTGTTTCGAAACTACTGCATGTGATCTTTGAATAATTTTACCAAGCCAAAAAAAAAATCTACTTTTGGGACAAGTTGATTAGCCATGTCGATGGAAGCCAATCATAGCTTCTGGCTATAAACTTCGTCCTAGTTTTTGGCGGTCAAGCTTATGACCATAAAGCAAGCACTACCGGAAGGTACCCCGGATTATAAAAAAAAAATTCTTTTCCCTTACCAATAAGGCAAGGATATGTTTTCAAGTTGCTATGCACCTTCGGGTATTCTTGGTCACTAACCATTTCGGGTGGAGATTAAGAAGAACAAGGGGCATATGGTACATGAAGACACAAGAGTCACATCGAGATAAACACTTTGATGCCTTTGGTGGTCCAGTCTCTACATACTTGACTTTTTCACAAAAGTCCAAGTGTGGCGGAGGATGAGTCTCACTATAAGGCCATCTTGGTTAAAAAAAAGAAATAGAGATGTTGGCTCTACCTTGCTTAAAAAAAAGAAAAAAAGAAACAGAAGAAAAAAAGGAGTGCTAGAAAAAAAGAAAAAAATTATGCAAAAAAAAATGATGAAAGAAAAGAGTGTTGAAAAAAAATCATGTTTGAAAAAAAAAAAAAAAAGAATATAAAAAAAAAGGAGGAGAGAAGGAGAAGGATGGCCCCACATAACCAAAGAGAAACACCTTTGGGCTTCCCAACTCCATCCAACATTGCTTCGACAAGCAAGAAGGGCTCACCTCCAAGCCTTTGCTACAACAACCAAGACCCATGGCCCATACATGTTGAGCTGTGTGGCACCGGTCTTGAGGTTCGCCTGGGCAAAGCCATCATGCCAACCGCAGCAACAAATTTGTCGTTACATCCATAATGTTGCCGGTAAACAACTCTCAGGTATGCAAAGGTAATATTCACCAACTCATTTACTCATTTTTGTCTCTATAGATATAAAAGTTTTGCTTTCTTTGTTTATGATAATGCTCTAGTTTTGATGTATTCTCGAGATACATCTATAGGCCTTTTTGATTTAAGCATGGTGCTTAGATTAAAATAGCCTTCTTTAATCAAATTTTGACTCGGTGTTGAAATTTGATTAATGAGCTTGGAGTTGTTGTCATAAATAATGGAAGTAATCCATGTTGGAGACAAAGCAAGGCATGATCTTTCTAGCCTTGTTTGAGTTTGAATAAAAGTTGGTTGAACATTCTTTAAAAAAAAGTGGTTATCTTGTTCACTGTGCAATGCCTTTGTCTCCTTTGGATGAATCTTATTTTTTCATGCCTCCGGTCTCTATCTTGCATATTTTGGTTTGGAAGTTTTGGTCATTCATAATGATCATACTCCCATAGGCTTTCTAGATCAAGCATGGTGCTTGGGTTAGCTATGCCTACCTTAATCAAACAAGACATGGAGTCGAGTTTGATTATTGAACCAAAACTTCTAGTGTAGAGTTTGGTTGATCATATGAACTAACCCCTGCAGGAATTTATAAATCTTATGAGGGTAAGTCTTCGAGATGACAATGGAGATAAAGTTTTATTTGGTGAACTAAAAAAATAAAAAAAAATAATTTAATAAACCTTTCAAACCTCAAGTATGTTGTCCTGTTATCTCGATGTCACCATTAGACAAGCTTGGGGGAGGGGATCTTCCTAGCATGCTCAAAGGAGGCCATGAACCGAGAATTAGGCCATAGCATGCACCGGCTAGCGGCATTCCGGGCTAATGGTAAGTAAAGAGCTAGCTTGGGGGAGGACCCCACATAAGGTTTGCATTGCATATTTAAATTCCAGCAATTTTATTTTCTTTTTAGCATGTTTAAATTCAAGTTTCTTATCTTGCATTGAAAATCAAAAAAAAAAATTCCACTCTATATATGTGCCATGAAATGTTTAGTTCTACCCATGTTGATATGATGAATAGTTGCTCTGTTTTATGTCTCTCTTGTACTTAATTTAAAATGGAGTTTTCTCTAATATTTGGGTTTATCGGCTTTACATTATCATGCTCTAGAAACTTGATTTAGTGGGTTGCATACAATTGCTCTAGTCTAGGTTATTGCGCGATATGATATAGTGACATAGACCACAAAGCAATGACTTTGTCCCCTTGAGAAAAACGACGTCCGGAGTTTTATTTCAAACATTTCAAAAACAATAGTTCCTCAATGATCGTGAAATACCCACCAAGGCCAAATACGACATGCTTCTCTACAAGTTTACAAAACACTTTGTCGTATGCTTATTATCAATTGTTGGGCCTTGTCACGGTTTGAACCTAACCTAGATTTGGGTCTTACACATATGGTTGAGATTCACTTGCACCCACCAAATAATTGCCGACTCTCACCGAGAGTTGCGCGCAACATGCACCCCTTTCGCCCGAGAATGCCAATTCTTACACCGAGAATTGCGCACCATTCCACCAAATAAAAGTGCCGACCCTTACCACGAGGATCGCGCTTACCCCTATTTTAGATTGCCAAAAATTCTCCATGCATTCCATCATGACATCTCTCTCCCATCCTTTTCCAAGCAATAAGTTATGGGCTATATTTTTAGTTGAAAAAAAAAGAGATAGAAAGAAAAGAAAAAAGAGAGGGTGAAATAAGTTTTAGATTTTCCAATCTTGTAGACAAACGGGAAATCGTAGATCCCCGTTCAAAAAAAAAAAAAAAAAGAGGAAAAAAAGAAGAAAAAAAAGAAGAAAAAAAAAAAGAAGAGCAGCTATGCCAAGGGGCATTCCTTTTTTTTTTAGATAACGGAAAATCTTAGATCCCGTTCAAAAAAAGAGAGAAAAGAAAATAAAGAAAAATAGTTTCTAGTTACTCTTTGATAGCCCATATTTCCTTTATCTCTTCTTCCCCAAAATAAAAGAAAGGTTGTCATGATGCATGGAGACCCAAAAATACCACAAAAAGTAGGAATCATTCTTCATCCATCCCACACACTTGCACATCTCAACCTAGTGTATGGCCTTTATCTTAACATGGTTTGGACTTTGACTCGGCTATCCACAAGCGGTAAGTAAGCCATTCCTTGTATGCCTACCCAGAACTCCACTAAAAAAAAAATACTAGAGGTAGGACTTAAAGGCAATCATCAAAGCCTTTGGTAAGGTTACCATACACTTTGAGCGATCGAGCGGATCATTTGAGGAACTTGGTTTATACTTTCAAAAATCTTACAAAACCTTCAGATTGAAAGTTGATCTTGGGACGAATGAAAAGCATCGGTCTTTGAAACTGTTCTATCTTGCAATCGCCCAAGACCTGAAAAATTAGAAGCCCCACTTTATTCAGGAATCACAGAGTAGATACAATTACCGATTTATTCAAATTGCAGTAGAAAGCTCTCTTTTAAATTTTGTACATTTGAGATGTAATCGGCATTGCAGCAACTCCTGATCAACAACCCAACAGCACAACCTTGCTCGGGACGAGCAAGGGGTAAGCTTGGGGGATCTTGTTGGCGGTCCTTAACTCCGATTTTTACCCGCCAATTATAGATCATGTTGGGAGAAATAAATATTTCATTGCACATATATCTTTACTATTAACCCAATTCCACATGTACCTGGAAGATGTAACACTTTGCAGGAATATACACCAAGTGCATGGAATTGTATGAAGAAATGCGCCTTTCGGAAAAGCGTAAAACCAAAGAGGGAGAGCAAATGACAAATATAGACCAAAACTAGGCCAAACCCTCTTACGAGAGTGCCGGAGATCCAAACATGGGTGCAAGTGTCCAAGATGAACCCATGAGGTGAAGGGCCAAAGTCTAGACCAATTCTATCTTGGGCTGCACGACCATGTCTCAGTAAATTGGGCGCCACGGATACATCCGGACTCCGATTTGGGCAAATGACCAGCCGATTCGAAGCCAGCTGAAAGGCCTACACACCGCTGGCGAAAGCAGAGGCCCAGCGGGCCCACATTGGGCGCGAGCGCGCTCAAGGCGCGGGCGCACCTGTCCTGGCGCCAAACGGGCCCAATTTTGGTCAATCGGTCCAAGACGGCAAGCTGAGGGCGGTTTCGGTGGTGATTCCTATATGGAAGGTGTGAAACCGCCTCTTTGAGGTCGGTTTGGTCCCTTCCATGTAGGGATGGCTCTTTTCCAAAGAGCCCCCTCCACCTCACCTATAAAAGGAGGGCCATTCCCCCTCCTAGGGACACACCACATTAGAGCCTCTCTCCCTCCACTTGTATCTTCTTCTTTAGTAGTTTTAGTTATGTAGTGGAGCAAGGCAAGCCTCGTTGGAGAGCTTGAACCTCTAGGGGGAATCTCGGTATGAATAATATCAAGGTTTCACTTATGTTCTCGTTCTTATGTTCTTGTTCTTAGTTGTTCCTATGTTCTTGTTCTAGATGATCTTGTTCTTGTTCTTAGTTCTATTAGTATAGTTGTGTCATAGAACTAGAGCATAGTTCTTATGATATGATCTTGGCATATGAACTAGAATATAATTTTCATGTCTTGATCTTATCATATAGAACCTAATGTTTAACACTAGTGCATGCATGTTTAGACCTAGGGCTAGGTTGTGACGTTGAGGTCTATCTTATTGTAGTCTTGGTCAATGTTGGCTTGCGGGTTCGTCGTTCGTCCCCGTGGCGGAAGCTCTAGTAAGAGGACCCTTGATAGAGACGGGAGCTCCTGATCACCGCTAGAGTTGTAGCAACTGGCATAGACGTGGTGTCTAGGCTAGGACCTACCTTCGTTTGCCTCGTAGTCCACGGTTGAGGTGGTAGGTGGCAGGTGGTGACAGCCCTGTCCATCCCTTGTAATCCCCCACGTCCGGCTACGGCGTAGAGCTACAGGCCGGCATCACTTGGCAGACCAGGTGCGATCCGGTGCCCGAAGTAAGCTAATAGTGGCCAGGCTATCTTAACTTAGAACCTCACTAACAATCATGTGTTTGTGTGATTGTCCGTTGTCCTGACTCAGTTGTTTAGGAATGCCTGCTCCAGTCTAGGTTTCTTTGTTCTTTCTTTTACTCTATCCTTGAGTTGGCTCGAGTGTGTGTGTCAGTTATCCTTATACAAAACCTTTGTTACCTTTGTTATGAGCATTGGTCTATTATGCAATCTTGTTATCTTGTCCATGTCCATATTGGAGTCTTTTATACCATGCCTTCCTTTGGGAAATATAAATAACGATACCCTGAATACCTCCGGGTGAAATGCTACAACGGTATTTCCGTGCGCTTGCGGACTTGTTCTGTAATCGTTGCAGAATACCAACTGGCGTTTCTTGGCGCTGTTGCTAATTCTAGTGATGACGTTAAGAAACGCCAACATGGGGCTCGGGGGCGCTTGCGCGTGGAGGTGCGGATGGCCCGAGTGGAGGTGTGGTGGTCATCTGGCACCGCTTTCGATTGAGGCTATATCTGCATGTTGGTGGTGCACTTCCCAAGAACTCCACTATTACGAGTGTGGCGGGGGTCTTCCTCGATGGTCCCTGGCGTGACGGCATGGATTTCGGTGAAACAGTTCCTGCGTTTTGATGATGGTGACGCCCGTGGGTGCCACTTCCTCGTTGGAGGCGTCGTCACTTCTCTTCAACACAGGGCGCCATAGAGATCTTTCGGGGTGAAAATCCAAGACCGGTATACGTGATGATGGCATCTTCGTATGTCATGCTCTTGTTGAAGACGTCGCTTTTGGAAGATTCTCGTTGGTTGTTAGTGTTGGTGGCAATTATCTCCCAAAATTCTTAGTGTTGTTGTCATGATTTCATGGTGTATTCTTGTCATGTAGCAAGCTAGAATGTCGTGGATGGCTTCTAGAGCTCCTAGTTTATTTTGTCTTTCGTTTTTATGGCCTGTGACCTCAGCTTTGTAATAATTGGTCTGATTTTACTTGGTAGATGAAGCCGGGTATGAAATATTACCTTTTATCAAAAAAAATAAACTAATCCTTTCCCACCTACGTGGTCCAACCGTCCAATCCCCCTCGGTTCCCTAGCATTATTTGGATAGTGCGTGAATTGGCTCAGATTGATGTTTATTTGGGAAGAAATTGGAATGAGTAGATGGGGGGTTTGAGTAGGTGGAGGCGCCTGATCCACCTAACGCCGCTGGTCTTGCTTGCCGAGCGGGAGTGGAGCAGAGCTTCGGCATTTTCGAGAGCCGAGTGGAGCAAGCTCGCGCGCGAGCGACGAGCGCGAGTCCTGCTCGTGCACGAGTGGAGATGTGGGAGACCCACGTGGTTTGAGGGGTATTGAGTTTGCTTCACTCCCATCCACACTATTCACAGATGCGAATTTTGCACTCACGTGTGTCGCTAGCCCCGCATGGAACAGATCTACCGGTGACGGTTTGGCGCCCAATCCACACCTATACCTCTCTATCCAAACAAAATCTAAATAGATCGGTCTCGAATACGGTAAAAAATTATACATATCATTTGACCCCTAGTGATAACCCGTTAATATTTAGCTATGATGTCGGTGTTTAGCAAACCGACTAGTATATATTTACGATTGTTGCCTCTGCTCTAGGAAGATGATGGTAGCATCCAAAAGACACGAGGAGTTATGCTAATTCAGGCCGAAGCTCTACATCTTGTCCCAAGGATGATCGATTGTGTAACATCCAGGATGTTGTTGGCGGTCCTTATTGCATATCTAACCCCGCCAACTTAGGTTCATAGTTCACCAAAAACACCTAGATAGGAGATTTATACTAACAAAATTCCATAGTTTTGGTGAACACTTGTTTTGCGGGAGCATTCATGGAAAACATGTATTTTGGGCCAAAAGCTAGAGAAAAGAGAATAAATATTTGAATTATAAAATGGGCCCAAAGGCAAGACAAGAAGAAAAGAAGAGAAAGGCCAAACCGACGTACCAACGTGACGAAACACCACATGGGCCAACTCCAGGCCCAAGATCCAGCCCGCCAGCTGTTGACACTAGATACGCACACGAAAGAATCAAGAGAAATAATCCGCAAGCGCACGGATATCGGTGAGCACTTCACCCGGGAGATAAGTCCTGAGTATCGTATTTGTTTTTATCCGCTAAGAGAAAACGTGCAATAGACTAACCCGATCTTTACTACTACCCCGGGGTGCTAGTCAAGTGAGAATTAAGCGATATAGAGAGAACTCCTTCGTCGTCTTCTTCTAACCTATGGCAAGCTTTGAGACTACTGTTCTAAGGGGGTACCCGAGGAATAGACACCACGAGAGGATGCTAAACCGGGCACAAAGGACCTACCTTACCTACCAACGGGAAGTGGATTACAAAGGTAATAAAGGGATTGTCACTTCCCTCACTACTACCACGGTTCCTACGGATAGGGAGCATCTACAAGTGAACCTAGCCTAAGCACCACGCTTATGCTAAAGAACGATTACTCTATTCCCAACGCGAAGCGAATAAAGTAAACTTGTAAACCAAAGAACAATAATAACAACGAACTTACTAGTATTAGAAGTTGAATTGCCGAATGATTCCCGAAACCAAGCCTCGGGTTAGGAGACTTGATCCCGCAGATACACCGGAGAGGAGACACCGACAGTAGGGCTTCCTCCAAATCTACCTCCACTCTATACTCTCTCAATCTCTCTTGATACTAATACCCTATAGAGATAGATCCATTCGAGGGACCCTTCTCTATCTAACTCTCTCTAGATTGAAGTCTTGAATGAATTGGAGAATGAATTAGGGTTTCACCCGGGGCCGGGGGCTCGCTTATATAGCCCCCTAGGATTAACCACAGCCCTCGGATCAAACCGACCTAAATGGACGATAATTATTAATCTTCAAAGTCGGTGGAGGCGGGATCCGCGAGACTCCACCGATTGGTGGAGATGGGGAGTCGGCCGACTCCTCCCGGGTCGGCCGACCGCCACGGTGCAGTGGGCCCCTGGTTTTGGTGACGCCTTACGGAGTCTTCTAGATTATACTTTTTCACCCGTTCGGTCTTTCTCTCTATGTAAACCCGACATGTGGGCCATCTTGGTTGATTTTCACTGTCACCCCTATGAAATAGATATTCACCAAAACTCGTGGAATTCTGTCAGTGGTAACCCTATATCTATCAAGTATTTATGAATAGGTCCATTTGCATGCTAAGTTGACGGTTAATTTTATGAGTTAACGACCGTCAACAAACTCCCCCACACTTGTCTTTTACTCGTCTCGAGGAAAAGGATGGATTACTTTAAGCATAGCCTCAAACTAAGACATCAACATTAGATTATCCCTGATCATACCTGCACTGCGGGATTCAAAGTGTCTACCATTGAACTTTGGGGAGTTGAAAGATGGAACAGCGCGAAGTAGAGATCCTTCTTCTATCAATCCTGTCACTCGGAGTTTTTATAATACTTTTGCAAAGAAAACTTAGCTTACCCTTCTCCATCATGTAGCACACTCGAATCACTCATTATATGTGGTATTTGTGGATCTCACCATTAAGTATAGAGCACTCAAATCTCTCAATGTATGTAGTATTTTTGGAACTCACTTGAGGCATGTGAAAGGGTATGCCTCCTATTCTACTAAGGCTTATGTGGAGTTTTAAGGTATTTCAAGGAATAGCATTTTTACTGTGCATATTGATTAGTCAAAAACGGGAACCAAGGAGAGGGGGACCTTACTCTAGATCAAGTGTGTGCAAGTGTGTGGAATATTTGGTGGCTAAATTGATGATAATAATGCTCCTTCCCTCTCTTGCACACTCTTCTCTTGAACATTGCCTTGCTTGATCTTCTCTTGAATAGCTCTTTGAGCTTCTTTGAACTTTCCTTCTTCTGGGATTGGAATACTTTGGAGCTCATGGGCTATCTCTTTCTTTCTTTTCTCTCTTTTCTCTTTTTTTTTTAACATTATTTTTGCATAGCCCATGTCTCAATCTTGGACACAATAACTTTCTTGAATACGAAGATGATGATGATGACAGTACTCTTTTTTTTCAACAACTGGATGATGATAACAATTCTTGGAGCATATAGAAATCCTAGAAAGTGTATGGATCCTCTCCCAGTGTAGGAGATGGATGAATGGCGGAAAGCATGTTTTTGCGTACTCCCAGTGTAGGAGCAGCAGATATATATAAGTGGGTGTAAGTGCACTTGATCATATGAGTAAGAGACCCTTCTCTAAGGCTCTAATACCGCCAAGACTATTCTCAACACAAATAAAAGCTTATCTGCTGGTCTTTCAGAATTTTGTCGACGAGGCTCTATAGGTATTTATAACCTCAGAGGAGAAGTATAGCTAACATTTTAAGATTTTCGAAAAGAAATTCTCCAAGCAACTAGACATCAAGAAATCGGGTTCTCATGGTCCATGCTATATCCTTGTCCTCAACAACTTAAGTAAAATGGGGTCCCTATAAATTAACGTTCCCAACAAAGCAACAGGGATTCCCGGGAATTATCATGGTGTGAGTCTATCTTGGGGTCATGATTAAAATAATCTACCTTCTCAATATATATATAGCAAGTGATTTAATTCAAAGTGTTCCCCAAATGAATCGGAAAAACGTGATCGGTATAAATTTTGGAACGTAGGGAAGCAAACCTGACCGTGGACGAAAGTTGGAGCCAAAAGGGCCCAGCCCATGGGCGGCCGACTCCATATATGGGTCGGCCGACTCTGGCAGGTGGCCCCTCGGGGTCCGCTTCGTCGTGCGTGATCTTTTCGTTGTATGTTCTCAAATATTTTTGCTGGTTCGCTGATATCTGTTAGTTTCGTCGTCGGTTGCCTCCCCCACACTAGATTCCTGTTATCTTCATTCACAACAAGGTGGAGACAAAAGAGGCAACACATATGCAATAATAGATATAACTAAAAACTTTATTTCATCTTCATTAAGGCCTGGATTACAAGTATTGAAAGGAACTAAGATCGAACTAAACCTTAACTAAGCACTCTTGCGAACTAAAACTTTTAATCTAAGCACACTAGGCCTTTCTGATGCTAAGATAGATCTCATCTAATCAACTCGCTTCTCTAGAGCGTCTAACCTCTTTTCTAACTTATCCGTCCTCTTCTCTTGCGCACGAAGTCTATCTATGAGAGTGACAATGCTGCTTTCCGGATATGTTGGGCGTTTCGCAGAGATGTTATAACGTCGCGCTGAGTTTCTAACTCCTTCTCTAAGTCTGCAACGGTCTTGCGACGCTTCCTTGGAGCTTCTGAGGCGGCGAGAGCTGCTTTCGGGGCTTCCTTCGGAGGGACGAACTTCACTTTGCTCGGGTGAGCACGGACTCCCTCAAAATACGAGCGCTCTCCAGTGCTATACTTAGCACAGACGATCTCCCCTTGCTTGTTGGTCTTCACTCCCATAAGCATCTCATTGTGCTTAGGAGGGAGGATCTTGGTGCCTTCTGGGAGCTTCACAATAGGACCCTTTGGTGGAGGTCCATCTAGGAGCAAAGGCTTGGGTGCAGTGATGAATGGTTGGGCGTAGTAGCTATGGCTGTAAGCTTGAGGCTTTGGAGGAATAGAGGCTAGGGGTTTGGGCTTAGCAAGAACGATGGCCTTACTCTTAGGCTCCTCTCTTGGGATGGTGTTGAGATCAATCACGAAGCGGATCAATCTCCTATCTAAATTCTCTGGCTCTGACTTCGCCATTGCTGCGTAGCAAGCTTGATGCTAGGAGGAGGAGGCTTTAGATGGAATGAGGTTGGCTTGAGGCTGGGCTTCTTTATATAGGGGGATGGAGAGGCATCTAAAGGGCATCTAAAGGAATCTCCGAAGGGATAACGCGTCAATGTGATCTCAAAAACCCTAATCGGCAAAAATTTCGAAGGAAGAGTATGGAAGGATCACGAATGCAAAAGGCGACGGCAAATGGGGAGTCCATGAGTCGGCCGACTCCCCTATGGGTCGGCCGACTACGGCAGGTGGACTCCCGCGGGGCTTTTCGCATCCTAATTAGCATATTTTTGTCGTTCGGAAAAATACCCGGACCCCGAAAAATGAAAAGTAAAAAGGTCGGGCCCAACTACCTAATTGAGAAAGAAGTTTAATTCATCTATTTCACTTATTTCCTCAATGGGCTCTAAAAATATTTTAAGGCGTTGACCATTTACCTTGAATATCGTACCTTCGTTGTTGCGAAGCGTAACGGCTCCATGCGATGATGAGCTTACTACTTCGAACGGTCCTTCCCATTTGCTTCGAAGCTTTCCTTGCCCGAAGAGTTTGACCCTGGAATTAAAAAGTAATACCTTGTCTCCGGGTGTGAACTCCTTGATCTTAATTCTCTTGTCGTGCCATCTTTTCACTCTTTCTTTGTATATCTTGGCGTTGTGATAGGCTTTCTCTCTCCATTCTTCTAACTCGAGATTTGCATCCTCCTTCTCTCCCGTTGCTTCTAGGTCCATATTCCATTTCTTGATGGCCCAGTGAGCTTTGAATTCCAGCTCTACCGGCAAGTGGCAGTCTTTCCATAGACTAGTTGATATGGTGACATCCCAATAGGTGTCTTGTATGCTGTTCGATATGCCCATAGTGCATCGGGAAGCTTGTCCTTCCATGCGGTTCCCATTTCATTCACTTGTCTTTCGAAGAATATTCTTGATTTGCTTATTTGATGTCTCGCTTGGCCACTTGTCGAGGATGATACGGAGTAGCAACATTATGGCGTACTCCATGCTTCAATAAGTATTGCTCGAAACGCTTGTCGATGAAATGTGATCCTCCATCACTTATGACTATCCTTGGGACTCCAAATCTTGGGAATATTATTTCTTCGAACATCTTCTTGGAGCTTGAACTATCGCCTTTTTGCATGGCGAGCTTCGACCCATTTGGACACATAGTCCTTTGCTACGAGGATGTATTCACATTTCTTCGATGGTGGAAATGGTCCCATGAAATCAACTCCCCAAACATCAAAGAGCTCGATCGAAGGTTGTTGATAAGTGGCATGGCATCTCTTGAGTTTATGTTGCCATGTCTTTGACAAGGACCGCATCTCCGAATGAAATCTTTTGTATCTTCATACATTGTTGGCCGAGAAAAATCCGCATTGCCAAATCTTCGCATGTGTACGGAACACCCCATAATGGCCTCCATATGGTGATGAGTGGCATCTTTCAATGATTTTGATTCCTTCTTCGGTGGGCACACATCTTCGAGCAGGCCATCGAGCACACTCGGAAGAGGTAGGGCTCATCCCATATGTGAGTACGACTCTCCCGGATAAGTTTCCTTTTGTTGCCTCCGGTGGTACGTAACCCGTAACCATAAAATTAACAATATCTCGCATACCGGGGGTCGGGACGGTGATTCCGTAGAGCATGTCGTCCCTGGAGTGCGTCATCGATGGGTAGTTCCCGTGGTTTCTCAAAGCGCATTCTAGACAAGTGATCGGCAACGAGTTTTCTACTCCCTTTTTATCTTTTATTTCTAGATCAAATTCTTGGAGTAATAAAATCCATCTTATCAAACGAGGTTTAGCATCTTTCTTAGTGAGCAAATATTTTAAAGCGGCATGATCGGTGTAAACAATCACTTTGGCACCCACTAAGTAGGATCTAAACTTATCAATAGCAAAGACAACAGCTAGGAGCTCTTTTTCGGTGGTAGCATAATTAAGGCGAGGTCCAGTCAAAGTTTTGCTAGCGTAAGCTATTGCATGATGCTTCTTATCCTTAGTCTCTGTCCTAACACCGCTCCTACGGCGTAGTCACTTGCATCACACATAATTTCAAAAGGTAAGGTCCAATCGGGGGTTGAATGATTGGAGCGAGAGATGAGTGCTTTCTTAAGGATCTCAAATGATTGTAAGCGAGGCATCATCAAAGTCAAAAGGAACATCCTTAGCCAATAAGCGGGTAAGAGGTCTAGCGATGTAAGAGAAATCTTTTATAAATCTACGATAAAAAACAGCATGACCAAGGAAACTTCTAATTCCTTTCACATTGATAGGAGGAGGCGGTTGTTCAATAACTTCTATTTTGGCTCTATCTACCTCGATGCCTCTTTCGGACACTAAGTGTCCTAGCACTATTCCTTCTCTAACCATAAAATGACACTTTTCCCAATTAAGGACTAAGTGTTTTTCCTCACATCTTTGTAAAACTCGGTCTATGTTTTCAAGGCACTCATCAAAAGTTTTTCCATAAACGAGAAAAATCATCCATGAAAACTTCCATAATCTTTTCAATCATATCGAAAATATAGACATCATACATCTTTGAAAAGAAGCTGGTGCATTACATAACCCAAAAGACATCCTACGATAAGCAAAGGTTCCATAAGGGCATGTAAAAGTCGTTTTGTTTTGATCATTAGGATGGATAGGGATTTGATGATATCCGAATATCCATCAAGGAAGCAAAAGTAAGAATGGTTGGCTAATCGCTCAAGCATCTCATCAATGAAAGGCAAAGGAAAGTGATCTTTTCTTGTTGCCTTATTAAGCTTTCTATAATCTATGCACATTCGCCATCCCTGTGAGTTCTTTGTGGGATTAACTCATTCTTCTCATTCGACAACTTGATCATGCCTCCCTTTTTAGGCACAACTTGGACAAATGGCTGACCCACTCACCGTGTGGCACGGGGTAAATAATCCCCGTGCAACGGTTTTAAAACTTCTTTCTTAACAACTTCCCTCATCGCATTATTGAGCCTACGTTGGGGTTCTCTCGGATGGTGGAATATCGGGATCCGTGGGAATGCGATGGGTACACGGGCGGGGACCGATTCCTTTGAGGTCCTGGAGTGAGTAGCCAAAAGCTTTCTTATGTTTTTCTAGGATAGCCATTAAGCGAAAAGTCTGCTCTTGAGTGAGAGTATCACTTATGATGACAGGAGTGTATGGATCATTTCCTAGAAAGGCATATCTAAGACCGGCTGGTAAAGGTTTGAACTCAATAGGAGGCCTAGGTGGTAGGGTAAACTCATCTAATGGTTCGTTCTCAGAAGGGTCAGCTTCTTCTTCTATGAAGAATCTAGCTTCGTCTTCTAATTCTGGTTTAACTAGGAATTCTAGAGAGGCTGCTCTAAATTCCTCCAACGGATCATAATGTGAATGGGGCTCGGTCATAGCATTTAAAGAGTGTGAAATGGACATTGCAAACTGGAGTTTCTTGCCTAAACAAATGTTAAGCTTCCCAGTTTGTCCTTCATAACGAAGTCTTCTAAATGGTTGTCCTATCAACATGTGGAAATCCCCTATGTCAAAGACATAAAAGCTTAAGTGAACAGGGGTTCCTTCTACCCGGAGTGGTAGGACATGTAGGATTCCTAAACAAGGAAGAATTTGTCTCGAAAGATTTCTTATGAACTTCACTGTTGGGGTCAATGTCATGTTTCTTTGCAAATATTTTGCTAGTGTGGTAGACATGATATTTATACCCACAACTGGATTGTAGAGAGCGTCTATGCGATCATTGTTAATCATGCAATGAATGGGAAGAGAAAATGAATCCAAACGAATGATTTCAGAGGAAAGCTCCGACTCTTCTAACCACTCATTACTCATGACAGACACTAACTCTCCTGAGGTCTTTCCTGTTGGAATATCCTCATCAATATTGCATGGCTTGATTGGGTGATATTTGCCTTGTGGCTTCTTCACCTTGTGATAGTTGAAGATGTTTCCAAAATCGGAAAACAGATCAGGTTCAATATCTAGCATAAAATCAGGAAGTGGAATGTCTTCCTTGTCTTGCTCAAGACATGGGTTAGCCGAGGTGGATGGTGTATCGGCAAAGGGTTGTCTTCGGCTACTTGAGGTTCTACTTCTAGGAGGTAGTCTAATTCACTGGATAGGATTTGGTCTAGGATTGATCTTGCTTTCTCAGCAGAGATATGCAAGAATGATCCTCCGAAGTTGTGTCGAGCAATTTTCTACTATCTCTACTCGGACCTTTATAAAAGTGTTGTAAAAGAATGGGATCTGGTAGACTAAGGTCCGGGCCTCGATGCTAAAAGCGTAGTAAAACGATTCCAGGATGAGGCCAAAGATTCTTCGGGTTCTTGCTTAATAGTCGAACCTTGACTCTAAGGTCGATGATTTGGGAGATGGGATAGAAATCTAGGCAAAAGTTGGAGCGTAAGGACCCCCAATCTCCTTGTTGCTTACCTACGGCTTTATCATACCATTGTCTAGCTTTTCCCTTTAACGAGAAAGGAAATAGCTTCCAACGGAGGGTTTTGTCGGACATGCCCTCTATGCGAAGACAGTCACATGTTTGCTCAAAGTCTCTAATGTGAAGGTAAGGGTTTTCGTCTCCTTCTCCTAAAAAGGATAGGCTTTGGACCAATGCAATCAACCGCGGACTCAGCCTATAGCTAGGTGTTTGAATAGGTTGTGATGACTCATGTGGCACTAGGCCGGTCTCCGTGGGTGCGAGAAAATTGAAAGATAGGAATGGAATTTGAATTATCCATAAGGATAGAAAAAGATAAAATGTACGGAAAAGTAAAGTGCAAGAAAAAGATAAAAGTATAGGTACAAGGTAGAGCAAGATTTAGGTTATCTAAGCGAGACCGTCTTTCTCCCCGGCAACGGCGCCGAAATGCTTGTTGACACTAGATACGCACACGAAAGAATCAAGAGAAATAATCCGCAAGCGCACGGATATCGGTGAGCACTTCACCCGGGAGATAAGTCCTGAGTATCGTATTTGTTTTTATCCGCTAAGAGAAAACGTGCAATAGACTAACCCGATCTTTACTACTACCCCTGGGCTGCTAGTCAAGTGAGAATTAAGCGATATAGAGAGAACTCCTTCGTCAGTCTTCTTCTAACCTATGGCAAGCTTTGAGACTACTGTTCTAAGGGGGTACCTGAGGAATAGACACCACGAGAGGATGCTAAACCGGGCACAAAGGACCTACCTTACCTACCAACGGGAAGTGGATTACAAAGGTAATAAAGGGATTGTCACTTCCCTCACTACTACCACGGTTCCGGCCGGATAGGGAGCATCTACAAGTGAACCTAGCCTAAGCACCACGCTTATGCTAAAGAACGATTACTCTATTCCCAACGCGCGTTTAATAAAGTAAACTTGTAAACCAAAGAACAATAATAACAACGAACTTACTAGTATTAGAAGTTGAATTGCCGAATGATTCGAAACCAAGCCTCGGGTTAGGAGACTTGATCCCGTTAGATACACTTTGGAGAGGAGACACCGACAGCCGGGCTTCCTCCAAATCTACCTCCACTCTATACTCTCTCAATCTCTCTTGATACTAATACCCTATAGAGATAGATCCATTCGAGGGACCCTTCTCTATCTAACTCTCTCTAGATTGAAGTCTTGAATGAATTGGAGAATGAATTAGGGTTTCACCCAGGGGCCAGGGGCTCTGCTTATATAGCCCCCTAGGATTAACCACAGCCCTCGGATCAAACCGACCTAAATGGACGATAATTATTAATCTTCAAAGTCGGTGGAGGCAGGATCCGCGAGACTCCACCTGATTGGTGGAGATGGGGAGTCGGCCGACTCCCTCCCTGGTCGGCCGACCGCCACGGTGCAGTGGGCCCTGTGTTTGTGTGACGCCTTCGGAGTCTTCTAGATTATACTTTTTCACCCGTTCGGTCTTTCTCTCTATGTAAACCCGACATGTGGGCCATCTTGGTTGATTTTCAGCTGTCACCCTGCAGAAATAGATATTCACCAAAACTCGTGGAATTCTGTCAGTGGTAACCCTATATCTATCAAGTATTTATGAATAGGTCCATTTGCATGCTAAGTTGATGGTAAATTTTATGAGTTAACGACCGTCAACACCAGCCAAGGTCGGTCAGGGGGAGGTGGCACCCTGGCGCGCTCGCGCCGAGGGGGCGCGCCTCCCCTCCGCCCGGGCTGGGCTAGGCCCGGCGGCGGTACAATTAATGCTTCAGAGGGCGGTGCGGGGGTGTTTTGGTCATTTGGGCGTGCGGAAACCGACCATGTCCACATATAAAAGCCCTTCTCTCTTCCATTTCACACATCCAATTTTTCATTCTTCATTCTTCATTCCTCCCTCTCCACTTCCACAAGCCTACACTAGAGGAAGAGTAGAGCCATTATACCTAGCTTCTAGCTAGAATAGAAGTAGGAGAGTGAGAGAGGTCAAGAGCGGAGTAACTCTTTTCGAGTACTCCCGGAGGCTAGTCTTCCACGGGGTGGAGTGCCGGATTTGTCGGCTCCCTCCTCACTTGTACCTCGGCGACTTCTTACGCTTGAAGTAAGAGGTTCGTGTTTATCTATTCGTACGCTCCTTCTTGCAAAGTTATCTTTATCGTTGTTTGCTTGCGGGTTCGTCGACCGTCCTTGTGGCGGTAGTTCTAGTAGAGGACTCCTGATAGAGACGGATGTTCCTGGCCGACGCTAGAACTGTAACGTTGGCGTAGACATGGTGTGTAAGCTAATTAGTTACCTTCGTTTGCCCCGTACTCCACGGTTGAGGTGGTAGGCGGCAGGTGGTGACAGCCCTGTCCGTCCTTTGTAATCCCCCACGTCCGGTACGGCGTAGAGCTACAGCCGGCATCACACGGGAGTCCGGGTGCGATCCGGTGCCCGAAGTAAGCATTTCAGCGGTAGAGTTATCTTTCTCTAAGGATTCGTCTTATAGAAAACCTCACTTTCCCAGTTACATACTCTCTCCTCTGGGCAACCTAGCTAAGACCTAAACCTGACCATACCATTCTTCGTGAAGTTTACGATACCCAGTCTATCACCGGGTGAAGTGCTACAACGGTCTTTCCGTGCGCTTGCGGAATTTACTGCTTTCGCTAAGAAATACAAACAAGCATTTCTGGCGCCGTTGCCGGGGAACGGTTGTCAAGTTTATCTCCGAACCTAGTTGCCCGTGTACCTTGTTCTACCTTTGCTTCTATTTTACATTCCTTTTCATCTTACAAAATGGAGCTACCAACCATTGCCAAACTATCAGCTCCGAAGGGCGAGCTCATTAAAAAGCCACAATCTTCGAAGCCAATCACAGCTTCTAGTTATGAGCTCCGCCCCGGCCTCATA
The DNA here is from genome assembly GCA_018135685.1 of Themeda triandra. Lineage (NCBI taxonomy): Eukaryota > Viridiplantae > Streptophyta > Magnoliopsida > Poales > Poaceae > Themeda > Themeda triandra. The sequence goes on from JAENPR010000094.1 coordinate 253,349, forward strand.
GCCATGGTTCAGGACCAAGTCTTTTTAGGCTTGGATTATGAAAACCCATATCATCATCTAAGGGAGTTTGAGCAACTCTGTGAATGCCTAACCATTTGTGGCATGTCACAAGAAACGTTGCGTTGGAAGTTGTTTCCCTTCTCACTCAATGAGAGGGTGAAACAATGGTACGACCAAACCGTGGGAAAGGTAAATGGAGAGTGGGAAGAACTTCGCGATAGTTTTTGCATTGCATTCTTCCCTATATCTCGAATCGCTTCCCTACGGTCTGAGATTCTCAACTTCCGACAATTAGAAAATGAAACTACGGGAGCAGCTTGGGACCGATTTTTCACCCTGACCAGGTCAGGTCCTGATCTATCTATTCCAAACCATGTGTTGTTACAACACTTTTGGCTAGGATTAGGTAGAGAGTCTGCCCTGTTGCTCGATGCATCTGCCGGTGGATCTTTTATACATAAGACCACAGCGGAAGGAGAAGCTCTCCTAAATCGTATTCTAGAGAACACTCCCCGCTAGAACCCATCCGGTTCGAGCCCAAGCCCGATTTTAGAGGAAGCCTCTTCGCCGTTGCCGAACCCGTGATAGAGACTACCTCTCCCGAACGAGAGGCCATAGAGGAAGTTTCCGGTCAAATGGAACTTCCGTATTCGAGGATGAACTTTTCGAAGATTTCGGAAACACCTCGAAATACAAATATCATAGGAGACCACCAATCTCTGTCACTCCTAGCGATCCTCTTGATGAATTATTCCTCAGAGAATCCGTTAAGGGGTTGACCGCTATCATGAGCTCAGAATGGGTAGCAGAAGGAGAGCTCTCACCTGAAGAAATTCAGATTCGTGCTCCTTCCTCAACCCTTCGATGCAAAATCCAAGGAGATTGGGTGGATGTCCTGTATAATCCCACTGTTGGAACAAACATCATGTCAAAATCCTACGCATTCATATGTTTAGGAGAAAAACCACGTACTCCAACAGTCAAATCCTTCAGAGTAGGACCACGGTCTGCTCTTACCGGACTTGGGATTTTACACAACATAACTCTCCATCATCAAGAAGTCGAAATGGCCCTGGACTTTCATGTCTTTCACATCCAGGATTTCGACATTCTAATCGGTCATCCCCTAGAAACACTTATCACAAATCCATCAAAAACAGGGGAATTGGGAGTCAAACTAGGGAGAGAACATTTCTCTATTCAAGTCACGCGAGCTAAAAACTCAGTGGCTGAACTTCCCCCTAGTAGACCTATAGAGGTCATGTCGGTAATTCCTTTCAAAACCCCAGAGATGTCTTTAGAGAGCGATGCTCCTCACTTTATAGAAGAGGAAGACGAACTGGGAGAAACCATGGATTTACCCAAAGAGGAGAAACCAACACGACCTCCTATTGAGCTTAAACCCTTGCCTGCGGGACTGCGCTATGCTTTCTTACATGGTGATTCGCAAACTCCTGTCATCATAAGCGATAAGCTTAGCGACAAGGAGACGGCTGAACTCATCGTTGTGCTAGAAAAGCATAGAACGGTTTTCAGGTATTCCTTGGACGATCTCAAGGGAATAAGCCCAACCTTATGCACACATCGCATTCCGATTGACCACTCGAGTACACCAACTCGAGAACCTCAGCGAAGGCTGAATAATGCGATGCGTGAAGTCGTGAAAAAGGAGGTTTTGAAACTTTTTCACGCCGGGATCATCTATCCCGTACCACATAGTGACTGGGTTAGCCCCGTCCAGGTGGTTCCCAAGAAAGGAGGTATGACGGTAGTCAAAAATGATAAAAACGAGCTTATTCCGCAAAGAACCGTCACGGGATGGAGAATGTGTATCGATTACCGAAAACTCAACACGGCAATAAAGAAAGATCACTTTCCGCTCCCCTTCATTGATGAAATGTTGGAGCGGTTAGCGAAACATTCCTTCTTCTGTTTCCTAGATGGGTATTCAGGTTATCATCAAATACCTATCCACCCCGATGATCAAAGCAAGACGACATTTACCTGTCCATATGGAACATATGCCTATAGGAGGATGTCGTTTGGATTGTGTAACGCACCCGCATCCTTCCAACGGTGTATGATGTCTATCTTTTCAGACATGATTGAAGAAATCATGGAAGTCTTCATGGACGACTTCTCAGTCTATGGAAAAACTTTCAATCATTGTCTTGAAAATTTAGATAGAGTCTTGCAAAGGTGCCAGGAAAAGGATTTGGTACTCAATTGGGAAAAGTGCCATTTCATGGTCCGTGAGGGCATTGTCCTAGGCCACCTAGTGTCGGAATGAGGGATAGAGGTAGACAAGGCTAAGATAGAAGTTATCGAGCAACTACCTCCTCCTGTGAACGTAAAGGGAATTCGCAGCTTTCTAGGCCATGCAGGGTTCTATAGGAGATTTATCAAAGACTTTTCTCAAATCTCTAGACCCCTCACAAGCCTACTAGCTAAGGACGTACCTTTTGAATTCACAGATGAGTGCTTGCATGCATTCAATACCCTCAAGAATGCACTCATCTCAGCTCTGATCATCCAACCTCCTGATTGGACCCTACCTTTTGAAATCATGTGTGATGCTAGTGACTATGCTGTTGGTGCGGTCCTTGGCCAAACCAAAGATAAGAAGCATCATGCGATCACTTACGCTAGCAAAACGCTAACAGGAGCTCAGCTCAATTACGCTACCACAGAAAAGGAGCTCCTAGCAGTCGTTTATGCTATCGATAAGTTCCGTTCTTACTTAGTGGGAGCAAAAGTCATAGTCTACACAGACCATGCAGCGTTGAAATATTTGCTCACTAAGAAAGACGCAAAACCTCGTTTGATTCGCTGGATTCTTGTACTCCAGGAGTTTGATTTAGAAATAAAAGATAAAAAGGGGGTAGAAAATACCGTAGCGGATCATTTGTCGCGTATGCAGGTCACTAACATGCAGGAACTACCTATAAATGACTTCCTACGCGACGACATGCTACTAAAGGTGACAGACAACAACCCTTGGTATGCAAACATCGTCAACTATATGGTTGCCGGATATATACCGCCAGGGGAGAACATGAGAAAGCTGCAAGTTGAAAGCAGACGTCACCTTTGGGATGACCCATACCTGTATCTGGTATGTTCGGATGGTCTGTTGAGGAGATGTGTACCAGCAACAGAAGGCCTACAAATCATTGAGAAATGTCACTCTGCACCGTACGGAGGTCATTATGGAGTATTCCGCACACAAGCAAAAATCTGGCAATGCGGATTCTTTTGGCCAACGATGTACGAGGACACCAAAGAATTCATTCGGAGGTGTCGCAAGTGCCAATTTCAAGGAGGCATCACGGCTCGCAATGCAATGCCACTACACTACAACCTTCAAATAGAAATATTTGATGTGTGGGGCATTGACTATATGGGACCATTCCAGAAGTCCCAAGATTGCGAGTACATCCTAGTGATTGTTGACTACGTATCCAAGTGGGTAGAAGCTATGCCTTGCAGAGCAGATGACGCTAAGCACGGCAAGAAAATGTTTCATGAAGTGATCTTTCCTCGCTTTGGAACACCACGCATGGTGATAAGCGATGGAGGATCCCACTTCATTGACAAGACATTCAGAGCATTCCTAAAAGAGCTTGGAGCCAAGCACAATATAGCTACCCCCTATCATCCTCAAACCAGTGGTCAAGCAGAGACCTCCAACAAACAGATCAAGAACATCCTGCAGAAAACGGTCAACGATATGGGAAAAGCTGGAAGAGTAAGCTCCCTAATGCACTCTGGGCTATCAAGAGCTGGAATATGGATCTCAAATTAGCCAGCAGAAATCGACAGCAGCAGATTTCTGAACTGGAAGAATGGCGGGAGAAGGCTTATCATAGTGCCAAGCTCTACAAAGAACGGACTAAGAGATGGCACGATCATCGAATCAAGCTCAAAACCTTCAAACAAGGCGAGAAAGTCTTGCTCTTCAACTCGAAGGTGAAACTATTCGGTGAAGGGAAGTTGCGGAGTAAATGGAAAGGACCGTACACCGTCATCGACACATCGACTCATGGGGCAATTACAATTCAAGACGATGACGGTAACGTCTTCAAAGTTAACGGTCAGCGTCTCAAACCTTTCCTTGAGCCTTCCCGCAATTTAAATTTCGGTGAAGAATTAGATCGAGTAGATTTAATTATGCCTAGATTTTGAGTGCTCTCACTCTTTTGTTTAGGCTAGTATTTCTATTCTTTCTTATCAAAAATATTTTCAAAAAAATATACCTTCTTCATCATAGAAATATTCCAGCATTTATCCTTGGGTTTCCCATCTTTTTATAAAAGTGCTTTGGATATTTCAAATAAATATTTTACAAAATATTCCTTGAAAATCCCTTTTATTCCATTCAAAAAATTAGAGTGCAACGTAAGCCTCGAACACCCAACGGTTTGAAACACCACATTTTGGAAACAAGTAGACCGTTGGGGGCGACGAGACAAAACGAGAGGATCGAGCCGTGCCGCATGCGGCGCGCGCTCGCGCCCAGGAGCGAGCCGTTGCTCCCCAAATTTCGTCCCCTGATCCTCAGCCCTTCTCTGATGCTCACCTTATGGAGTTTGATCCTGCTGCATTCGCGAGAACAGAGATGTCACCTCCACCTATAAATTGAGCCATCTCCTCCTCTCCTCTTCACAAAAGCTCAAGCCATTCATCTCTTTCTCTCTTGCTCATACCCATACACCAGCAAGTTCATCTCCTCTCTAAGCTCCAACAATGGCCAGCCATGCCCTTGCTCTCTATGAGGCCTCCCGCACACCATACAACCTTGACGGAGCGCCATCGTTCTCGCAAGAAGAGTTAGAGCAAGAGGAGGCCATGTTCATGGCGCCATTAGCCGCAAGGCTACCATGGAGTGAAGGGTCCAGCAAGGGCGATAGCATCAAGTCATCGGCAAGATCAAGGCCACCGATGACCGGCACCAAGATCAAGCCGGCGCCACCAAGGAGGCCAACCACCGGCATGCTTCGCCTCAAGGCGAACGTTGGCGGCGCGGGGAAACGTCCCATGACGTCTTCCTCGGACACCACTTCTTACCACACGCCGTCAAGCAGCCCTTCTCTCATTCTTGTAGGGAAGGACAAGCCAAGTGGTGGGCGTGGGAAGGGCGTGATGCCCAATCCCGCTAAAACTCCTAGGGCCAAACCCATAGGAACTTCTTCTAGCGCCTCTAAGCGCAACGCTAAGAAGACCCCTACTTTGGTCAATGATAAGGGTGATGAAACCTCTCCTAGGTTTCCCACTCTAACTTTTCTTAGTAGAAGGGTGGAGGAGCTCTACAAGATCATAGATAAATTAGAAGCGGAGCTTGCGGATAGGGAGCTCGCCCATAGAGACTTGGTAGAGAAAGTTAGGAAGTTTCGCCTTGCTTTCTCCACCAAGTTAGAGAGGGTGGCATGCGCAGCGAACGCCGCCCATGCCCTTAGAGCTCCACACTAGAGCCTTTCGCTCCACCTAAATAATTAGGCGCGCGCACTTTTAGTCTTAAAATTTCAACTTGTTGCATTTCCCTTTCAAATTTTGCTTTGTAATCGTGCGCCTATTTGTAATTTTTAGTTTTATAATTGAATAAATATATATATTTTCTATCTTGTACACACTTGTTTTTGTCCTATGTGTTGCACAAAAATTCAAGAGACAGGTACAAAAACAAGTGTGGGGGAGGGCTACCCCAACCTCTCAAAAGCGATGCGCAAAAATTCACACATCGAAATCATTGGTTTGCGCATCTTCTCACTCTCCACAAGTACTTTTATTCTTCCTAGAAATAATTGGTTTATTAAACTAAAAATTGGCTGTTCTACCTTTGTGTTCGCTGATCGATTGCAACTCGCATACTTTTTATTCCTCGCCAAAATTCTATCTTTCTGTGAGCAACTAATTTTTAGGGACCCCTTGAATATCTAAGTTATTGTGGGATGAGAGATAGTGGGATGATATGAGACTTGTTTATCTCTTGCAGTAGACTTGGGTTTTCCTTTGTGAAAATTATAAAATTAATAGCATGATCCTCAAGTGATGGTTAAATTCCTACCAGAGCCAAATATTAGTGCTATACTTACAAAACCTTGCCACATAGCTGCTTATCCTTGCACCAAAGTTGTGTCCCACCTTTTCGGATCATTGCGAGAGAAGTTTCATATCCCCAAGATCGAATTTCACACACACCCACCAAATAAAATTGCCGACTTTTACCCTGAAAGTCGCGCACATCATCCTCTCACCCATCCACCATAAAAATGCTGACTCTTACACTGAGAGTTACGCAGTCATCATCACCACAAATAAAAACTCCTTCCACCATACTCATGGTTCTCTCTCTCCCAAATATCTTGTACCTCACAGAAATATGGGCTCCATTAGAATCATTGTCCCGAGAAAAAAAAAAAGAAGGAGATGATGAAAGAAGGAGATGATGATGGAAAGAAAAGAAAGAAAAAGATCCTCCCCATGCTAGTATCTAAAAAAAAGAAACAAAAGAAAGGAGAAAATAATAGAAAGAAATAACCTTTTTATAGGGAAGCCCATATATTCTCCTTCAAATAAAAAGAGAGAGAAGCATGGCAAAAAGGAGTTCCATCCACACTCATATTCCACACACTTGCACAATTCGATCTAAGGCTATGTTCTTCCCTCCATCGATCCACCTTTTTGACATAACAAACACTCGCAAGGAAAGCATGCACCTCATCCATACCCATGAACTCCAGATATCAGCCATTAGAGGTAGGATGAGAAGCAAGGGAAACAAAAACTCTCTGGTGAGGATCAACACCCACAAAAAGAGTGACTTGAGAGCATCACTTGAGGAATTCATCGCTATCTTTTCTTACCAAAAATTTAAAAACCCCAAGTCTTGAAAGCAGGGAGACACGAGTTGACTTGAAATCCAGGATGTTCCATCCCTCAATAAGCTCGAAGATTACTTGGTAGACACTGTGAATGCTCACAGATAACCAGTGAGGCTTGGAATAATCAGTATGCGGGTTAATATCTCGGGAAGACAAAACCACCTTAGTGACTTTTGCTTCACTCGAGGACGAGCAAAGCGCTAAGTGTGGGGGAGCTTGTTGGCGGTCCTTATTGCATATCTAACCCCGCCAACTTAGGTTCATAGTTCACCAAAAACCACCTAGATAGGAGATTTATACTAACAAAATTCCATAGTTTTGGTGAACACTTGTTTTGCAGGAGCATTCATGGAAAACATGTATTTTGGGCCAAAAGCTAGAGAAAAGAGAATAAATATTTGAATTATAAAATGGGCCCAAAGGCAAGACAAGAAGAAAAGAAGAGAAAGGCCAAACCGACGTACCAACGTGACGAAACACCACATGGGCCAACTCCAGGCCCAAGATCCAGCCCGCCAGCCAAGGTCGGTCAGGGGGAGGCGGCACCCTGGCGCGCTCGCGCCAGGGGCGCGCTCGCGCCCTCCCCTCTGCCAGGTGGGCTAGGCCAGCTGGAGGCGGTACAATTAATGCTTCAGAGGGCGGTGCGGGGGTGTTTTGGTCATTTGGGCGTGCGGAAACCGACCATGTCCACATATAAAAGCCCTTCTCTCTTCCATTTCACACATCCAATTTTTCATTCTTCATTCTTCATTCCTCCCTCTCCACTTCCACAAGCCTACACTAGAGGAAGAGTAGAGCCATTATACCTAGCTTCTAGCTAGAATAGAAGTGGGAGAGTGAGAGAGGTTGTGGAGGTATAAACTCCATATACCCTCACGGCCTAGTTTGGGCCGACACGCTATCACCAGGCCGGCCCATCAAGCTTCAAGACCGATCGGCTCAGGCTGGTCGGACAGCCTAAAACAGGCCAGATTCCCGAAGACCGACAAGAAGGACAAGACCTAGCTGAGATAGGAAAGTTTAGACTTGTAAAGTATATAAACTTAGTACCGAGATAGGCTAGTTCCAACTTGTAACCTTGCTCCCGCGATATATAAGGAGAGCAAGGACCCCGTGCCGGAGGGGAGAATCCGGCATAACGCACGTACTCATACATCCACATCATAATCGAAACAGAGAGCAGGACTAGGGTTTTACGCATCCTTGCGGCCTGAACCTGGGTAAACCTCGTGTGATTGCTCCCTGTTTACGTCTTGCTCGCAATCTCGTGCGCCTTCCGCCAATCCATTACCGGTCAGGGCATACCCCTGGTCGGACTATCGCCGATATTTCGTCGACAGTGGCGCGCCAGGTAGGGGGTGCGCACCGAGATTTCACGTCGATCAAGATGGTTTCCTTCCCGGCTTCCATGACCTTCGAAGCTGGCCTCACCTTCACCGTTGGGACGATGACCTGGACAACCGCTCCAGACACCTCATACATCGAGGGTCCGCCCTCGATCCTAGCTCCACTAAGCAATGAAGGTACAAATCCTTTGCCTCCTCGCACGAGGCATCATCATCAAAGCTCGAGTTATCAGAACTCCAGCCTTTTCTTCTAGGCACCAATCAACCACCAGACGAAAATTGGGCCGATCTGTTCGAAGCAACTCATGATCAACAGGATAGGCTCATGGAGTTTTTTGCTCGGCTTTGGATCTATCCAGATTAAATCAAAGCAAGAATCACCTACTATCCTTCAACGAGACCAAGCGCCAACAAAACGCCCAACAAAAATCATCGGATCGCAAGATCCTAGATCCAAGGGCTGCATCACCGTTCCCATACGGGTTGCCGAACACCGCCGACCTATTCAGCCCACCAACTTTTAGCACATTACCTCAAAGGCTACAACCGGATCCCCGATCCGCGTTCGGATATGATTGGCTACGCTTTCGACGCACCCGCAGGACATATCGTCAATCATGTGCGCCTCGAAGAAGTCACGGACGACCAATCTCCGAGAAAACACGTGACGTTACTCCGCACACGCCCCGACTCGACGATTACTACAATATCTTAGAACTCTCGGGATCCGCCCATACGATGGTCTACTCCGACAACGAAGAAGAGGTACAACCGCAAACAACGCAGTACCAAGCGTATCGACACTACTCCAGATCTACAACTCACCGTGTTCCGACCGAGAGGAACATGAGGAAATTCATCGAGAGATCCATAACCCGGCCAAATCCACTCAAGAGTTAAAGAATTCCCATCTTTCCCTCCCGGCCCTAGGGAACACAGTATGTCATGTTAGTGACAACGAGGTCACCATCAATGGAGAAACCGACGAACAAAGGCAACAGCGAGAGGGTCGAAACGCAGCCCGGGAACAACGGAGGCAAAACGAAGCCGCAATCCAGGCAACTGCCGACCAAGATCGTATGGTCGGACGACGCAGGGGTTTTCGGCGAAATCTTGCTGATGATTTCGACCTTGTAAACGAAAGACAAGTTCACACAACCCCAAGTGCTAATCTGGCAGTTGCTATTGACCGCCTCAAGACGGCCAACATTCCTCAAACTCCCCAAATTGAGGAAGCAATTGATTTTCTAGTAGCCGCTAAAGCTCAAGTGAACCATATGAGAGAACAAGCGCGCCCAGCCGCATCTCTCAGAAGCCACCGGCCGCGTAGTTTCTTCAGCAATCAAATACCAGACTCTAGAGAGGGAGGTGCTAACAACAACAACTACGAAGACGATGGAGAGAGTTGTGGGAACTTTCCTCACAACAGATTTCATCAGAGACACAATGATAGAAGACAGATCAACCACAGAGACAACAGAGATTATGGTCAACCCTTCAATCACCATCATGATGAACAATATGACGACAATGACCTCCGAGCAATCATCAACAACCGATACCGAGCTCGCATGGATGCCTCAGGACCAAAGCCTTATTCGGCTACCCTACGAGAGGTAGTCTGGCCCAAAAGTTTCAGGATACCAGACATCAAAACGTACGATGGCAAGGTCGACCCAGAACATTGGATCCTCTTATACGAAGTAGCCGTACGAGCAGCAGGAGGGGATGAACACGTCATGGCCAATTACCTCCCTATCGTACTCGACAGTGGGCCGAATAATTGGTTATTACGACAACGAGAGGGGTCGATTCACGGCCTGGCCTCAACCGCGACATCTCTTCATCGAGAACTACTGAATAACATGCCAAAGCAGCCTGGCACTAAGTACGATCTAGCAAAGATCGTCGATTACCCGAATGAACCACTACGTCACTACATACGACGCTTCTCGAAGTCCGGACGACAATTCCGGACATTTCAGCTAGCCGAAGTCGTATCCCTTTTCGTACGGGGATTACGACAACCCGGAAATATTGATCTACGAAAAGAACTTTTGAGAAGACAACCCACTACAACCGACGAGATGTTCAGAATAGCCCGTGAATTCGCTCGCGTTGACGATGCCATGCAACAATTGCCCGAAACCGGACAAGGATACAGAAACTTCAGAAGAAACGATGACAGAGAAAGAGATTTGCAACGCAAAGACATGCGCAGAAACGACAGACGTGACAATAACCGTCGCAATGAACAACGACGCGACAATCGCATACAAAACAATTATAGCAGAGACACAGATCAACGCGTCCATTCGGTACCACCTAGCAGAGAAAAGAAGCGAGACTTCGATCCAGAATATGAGAAGATTCTAGGCCAGGACTGCCCTAAACACCCAGGAAAAGGGCATACTATGGGCGAGTGTCGCGGATTCACAGCAATTTTCAGTAGGGCAGCCACCAAGAAACAGAGATTAATAAAACAAAGTAAGGAAAAACGGCCCGAATGTAAGGACAAGGCCGAGGAAGAAGAAGAAGACAGCGACAAAGATCCTCGGCATCGTTCAACGAGCCCACCAAACACTTGTCGGCCTATGATTTTTGGCGGCAAAGTTGGTCTCGAAAACTCGCGGGACAAAAAGTTACTAAAAAGGAGGATCATGGCAATCGCTAAGTCCGATGGACCAAATACAGACATTAAAGCTCCAGCCTGGTCGGAACAACCAGTAACCTTTAACAGAGCCGACATGTGGGCAAATATACCAGATGCCGGGCGATTCCCTTTGGTACTCGACCCAGTCGTTAATCATATACGTATGGAAAGAGTACTCATAGATGGCGGCAAGTGCTTTAAACATTCTATTCCTACAAGCGTTTCGCGAGCTAGGTTTAAAAATCGAAGATTCGAACCTTATGACTCACCATTCGGGGAGTCATGCCGTGCAAACCTTCAATGCCATTGGGAAAAATAACTCTACCCGTTCGTTCGGAACAAGACAACACTTCGTAAAAGACTACGTCGCCTTCATTGTAGCCGACTTCAAAGGCGTTTACCACGCCATACTCGGTCGACCGGGGATCGCAAAGTTCATGGTGTCCCTCACTACGGATATCTAGTGTTAAAAATGCCAACATCAAAGGGCATTCTTTCTCTCGAGGCAATGTGCTTATGGCTCACGATCGCGAAACAAACGCCTACGCAGCAGCCGATTAGCAGACCTCAAAGCCCATATGGAACAAACATGCCTTGAAGCAAAACAGATACCCGAAGCCGACCTTCGATCCCAAAGTCAAGCGATCAAAAGGTCACCAACAAAAGCAATGACACAAAGAAGATCGAGCTCATCCCCGGAGATAAGGAGAAAACCGCTCTTATAGGAGCCAATTTAGACGATAAATAGGAAGACGCGCTCGTCCAATTCCTACGGGACAACATAAGCATATTCGCTTGGAAACCAGCAGACATGCCAGGCGTCCCAAGGGAAAAGGTCGAGCACTTCCTTAATGTCTCAGAAACCGCCAAACCAATCAAACAAAGATTACGACGGTTTGCTCGCGACGTAAAGGAGGTGATTAGGGTAGAAGTGTTAAAGCTATTAGCAAATTTGGTTTTATAAAAGAAGTGTATCATCCCGACCGGCTATCCAATCCAGTTCTTGTACAAAAGAAAATGGCGAATGGAGAATGTGTGTTGATTATACCGATCTCAACAAACACGCCCTAAAGACCCCTTCAAACTACCTCGTATCGACGAAGTAGTTGACTCAACCGCAGCCGCGAACCGTTGTCCTTTTTAGATTGCTATTCAGTGGTATCACCAAATAGCCCTAGCAACTCACGATCAAATAAAAACATCATTCATCACGCCTTTCGGCGCATATCGCTATACGACCATGTCGTTTGGCCTCAAAAATGCTGGTGCAACATACCAACGCGCTATCCAAGAGTGTCTTCAAAAGAAATTTCCGACCACCTGGTCGAAGCATACGTAGACGACGTAGTCGTAAAAACAAAGGAGAGCGGATCCTTAGTTTCAAACCTAGAGCGAACCTTCGTCGCTTTAAACAAATTTCAGTGGAAATTAAACCCACAGAAATGCATATTCGGAGCACCATCAGGGATACTACTCGGCAACGTAGTTAGCCAAGATGGCATTAAACCAAACCCCGAAAAAGTTAATGCAGTCTTAAAAATGACGCAACCCAAAAGTATAAAAGATATCCGAAACTTATTGGATGCATGGCGGCTTTAAGCCGCTTCATATCAAGACTTGGCGAAAAAGGCCTCCCCTTTTTCAAACTATTAAAGGCCAAGCAAAAATTTGAATGGACAAGCGAAGGCATACAAAGCCTTCTTCGAACTCAAGACATATTTAACATCGCCACCGGTGCTAACAAAGACCTAAAGATGACGAAGAATTATTGCTATACATTGCGGCTACCGATCGCGTGGTCAAGACAAGAATAGTCGTCGAAAGACAAGAAGAGGGACATACATATGGCGTACAAAGACCAGTCTACTACATCGAAGTATTAAACGACTCGAAACAGATACCCACACGTACAAAAACTTTTGTACGGGATCCTAATAACGAAACGAAAGCGCTACACTACTTTGACACATATCCGATCACAATAGTAACAGAACATGCCGTTGGCGACATTCTTCGCAATAAAGACGCCGGTGGTCGGATCGTCAAATGGGCAATAGAGCTCAGCCCATACACACTAAAATTTCAAAGCCGTACAACCATCAAATCCCAAGCCTTGGTTGATTTCCTAGTAGAATGGACGGACATGTCCCTACCACCATTTCAAAACGAAGCCGAACGATGGGAAATGTTCTTTGATGGCTCCCTTAAAATAAAAGGAGCAGAGCAAAGGCGTCGTGTTCAAAGCACCAAGCGGTGATACCCTAAGATACGTCGCGTATCCATTTTAAAGCTTCAAATAACGCGGCCGAATACGAAGCCGCACTTCACGGCCTCAAGATAGCCATAGAATTGGGTATAAAAAGGCTCCTCGTCTTTGGAGACTCTAATTTAGTTGTCCAAACAAATCAACAAAGAATGGGACCGCACTAATGAAAAATGGAGGCATACGTGGCGAGATAAGGAAGCTAGAAAATAAATTCTATGGCTTGGAATTCACCTATATACCAAGAGAAAAGAACAAACTTGCGGACCAATTATCTAAATTGGGATCCGATAGAGCAAAAATGCCACCCGACGTATTTGTTCAAGATCTACTATTACCTTCTATCACACGGGGAGGTAGCACAGAACCACCACAAAAAGAAACAGATCCATCGACGGCAAAACCAAAATAGATAATATTCAGCAAAGCATACCGATGGCTCACCTCCGACCAAAGAAGCAAACAAGATCATTGCTGCAATCCGACCAACACCTTTCGAATAAGTGCTCCAAGAATAAGATCGTGCAAAAAATCTATAGATAACTCCAAAGTTATTTATCCAAAGAAAAGAAAGCGACAAGATCCCTCAACTACAAAGGGATGTAACGAGCAAATACCATCGTGGAACCTTTGGAACAAACAAAGGAGACAAAGCCAGATCGGAGAATTCCCTTTATTCGGTATCTCATTGACGAGGACACACCGACGATAAAAAAAAAAAACGGCGTCTCATAAGACGCAAGTAAACATTATGTCCTAGTCGATGGGCAACTTATGCGCAAAAATGCAAGCGCCGAAGTCTTGCAAAAATGCATTTCTTTCGAAGAAGGAGCAGAACTACTACTACGTATTCATGAAGGGATGTGTGGAAATCATGCCGCATCAAAAACACCGGTCGGGAAGGTATTCCGAGCAGGTTTTTACCGGCCAACCGCACTAGCCGATGCTAAGAAACTAGTTCAAAGCATTGTAAAGGTTGCCAATTCTTCGCTAAACAAATTCATGTCCCCGCACATGAGCTTCAAACAATACCGGCCGCATGGCCCTTTTCATGCCGGGGACTAGACATGATAGGACCATTCAAAAAAGCCCCGGCGGCTATCAATTTGTCTATGTACTTATAGACAAATTTTCAAAATGGATAGAATATAAGCCCTTAGTCAAGGCAAATGCTCAAAAGGTCCGTCGAATTCCTAACGTACGTCGTACATCGTTTCGGCGTACCCAACACCATTATAACAGATTTAGGATCCACATTTACAGTGGTGAATTTTGGGATTTTTGCGAAGACTTAGGAACAAAAGTAAAATATGTATCGTTGGCCCACCCTCGAGCCAATGGTCAAGTAGAAAGAGCAAATGGGATGATCATAGACGCCCTACGAAAAAGGCTATACCGAGATAACGATACCCATCCAGGAAGATGGTATCATGAATTACCTGATGTGATATGGGGACTTCGAACTCAACCAAGCGTAAATACCGGCGTCTCGCCTTATTTCATGATATTTGGTGCTTTGAAGCGGTTTTACCGAGATGAAGTGGCATTTGGCTCACCAAGAACAAAAAACTATGACGAGGAAGCCACAAATGAAGTCGAAAAACTATCATCGATTCAGAGAAGAGCGCAACTTGGAAACACTCCCAAGAATGGCTAAATATCTAGCGTCTCTACGGCGCTATTACAACAGAATGTAAAAGAAAGACAGGTTTGTGGTCGGAGACCTCGTCCTCAAAAGAATTCGTAAAAAAAGACGACCTCCACAAATTGTCATCTCATTGGGAAGGACCTTTCCTAGTCAAAGCAAAGCCACAAGACCAACGACTTATAAACTTTGTACTCTAGACGATCCACCTAGAGATTTGCCAAACTCTTGGCACATAGAACACTTAATTAAATTCTATGCCTAGCACACAAGGCAATTGTAATTGTTCCTAGACATGCAACAAAAGTACTACCATTTGTATCAAAGAACACCGATATTGTTACAAAACGGTGCAAAGCACCACAAAGTTTAATACCACAAATTAATTTCAAATTATTGTTCGTGCACAAGATCTATCTTGTCGGCAATAACACAAAGGCGGTGCCCCAAAGCAAGCATTTTGCAAGTCTCTCGAGCTTTTTCGGGAGAAGTATCTCGCGGGCCTCCCGGACTCCAAGCGCTTGAAATGCCCGAGGAAAGTGAGATTGCGCAAGAGCTAGAACACTTGACGCAACAAAGCGACTCCCCTTCCCGACAAACTCCTTGAGCAAACGCCATGAACGGCGGCACCGATCCACAACAAATTCAGAACGAGAAGGGGATTTGCCGGCCTCACTTCACCCCGCGCAAGTACAAGAAACAAGAGGTTGCAATCCATTCGCCATGGACAAGTAGCGCTCCGTCGCTTGCTGGTTATCATTTTTTAACACGCCGAATTGTGCCATATGACGCTCATGCGTTTCTACATAAGCACAACTTATAAGATACGATAAGAGCCAAACAACAACAAGATAAAAAAAGGAGGAGAAAACGCACCTCGTGCCTCCTTTTCCAAGCGCTCAATCTCTCGTACGAGCTTTCTTCTCCGCTCCGGCCGGATGAGCAATTTCAGTGGCCTTCGGGGCTTTTTCACTCTCCAAATCTACAAAGTACACAATCGTAATGACATATTCTCGTCAAAACCACAGTAACAAGAATGAGTAAAACAAACCTCTGTTTTGCTCCCGAAGGGCCGCAACTTTTTCAACAGGGAATCTTTCTCAAGTTCCCAAAGCTTTTCACGACCTTCGTGAACACGGATCTCGCCGCTCCAAATCTTCATTTTGCTTCCGCAGAAGACCGTTTTCACACATGGTCGGTTTGAACTGCTCTATGCAGAGACGACGCTTTTTAGCAATATCTTCAACCACCTGCAAAAAGGATCCTTCACAACATGACAGAATGGGTAAAATAGAAAAAGCCACTAAGACAAGTACTAACCTTAATACGAGCCCGAAGATCAGCAAACACTTGCTCAAAACCATCAGAAATGGCACCCCTGGTAACATTCTCAAAAATGTGCCATTCACCATTGTCATCCTGACGAGCTACATAGCTGCGGCTACCAGGAATATGGGCACCAGAAGAAGTTCCCCCCTGATCTCTTCCATTATCTCAGGGTGATCCGCTGCCGATGCACTGGGTCTAAAACTACCCAAGCGCATATTCAGATTTTGATCACTTTCAGCAGATGAGGCCAGGGAAGAATCTAGCGCTAAACCTGGCAAAGACGGCCGAGCATCCTCGAGAGGAGGCCATAATGTTGATACCCGCAGTAACCACTACAGTTCAAGAATGACATTTGCAAGAACTATCCCCGGATCCTCAACAAGATCGCAGCGGGTGGCACAACTTCAGAACAGTTTCTTGATCCATGACTACATTGGCAGCAGGAGTTACAACTTCGGGAACAGCTTCTTGGCTCACCAAAGCGGCCCCCGGCTTCCACCAAGGGCTCCCTCCCCAAATCTTCAACAATAGGAGTCCTGGCAACAACAAATTTTTTCACAATAATCAAGAGAATTCAAGGTATAACAAAGGTACAGGCCAAGAAGTTCATATACTCATATACTCACAGTTCGGATTGCTCAAAGTGAAGGTTGAAAAAATCTGGCATATCGGTCTCCACGTTCTGAACAGAAGTAGAAGACCCAATAACAACATCAGCCTCAGTATCACGAGGCAATACAGCAGCAGAGGCATTCTGATCCTCTAAACCCTCAGCCAAACTACCAGGTTGACCATCATCAGCCAAAAGCCCAGTCCTAATAATTGGCATAATAGGTTGATTCCCAGAATCAACAGCCAATTGAGGAGGTACACGGGGAGGAGTACAACTCCGACCACCACTCCTTTCAGTACGCAAACGCTTGCGTCGAGCAAATTCAGCAATGGACAATTTATCTTCGGAATCAGATTCAGAATCTGATGACTCCACAACCCGACGATAACGGCGTTTTTGACCACTAGAAGCACAAGGTCGAAGCGATAGAGAACCCCCGTCGAACACCGAACGTTTCTTTTTCTTCTCATACGCAACCTTCCGCTTTCCGGCAGCCTTAGATTGATCATCAACAGGCTCGCGGCGTCATCATCGGCTTCCATTCTCACGTCAATTCCCCGATCAAATCCGGGCGCCGGTATTGCAAAGCTTCTCCAGCAGAAGATCATCAAGAGGGACGCGAGACACATAAATATGACGACCCTATACATATAACCGAATTTTGCATCAAAACAATCAAACCAAAGCAAAGCACGAAATAAGAGGATAAAAGATAAAGAAACATACCGGGGAGGTGGTTGTCTCCAATCAAATGGCCTTCTTACGGGCTTAGGGATATGAGTATCATCCCCTCGTTTAAACATCTTCATGAGCCTCAAAGAGATATCATCGCAGAAATTTGCCGAGTCTCACGAGAAGGGTCGTCCTCTCCACGATATTCCCAAAGGAAGTTGAATCTCTCCTTAAGAGGTGAATACGGCGAGAGATAAAAAATAGCTGCCACCGTAAAACCATTCAGCCCTTTAAATTCATCATCGCTTTAATTTCATTCACTTCAATCATCTCGTAGTGTTTGGCTTATCCGACCGAAGTGATTGGGTTCGGGAATTTGAGTAATATCACAAGGAACAGCCTTCCTGTTCATTGTCATTTACATAGAACCATTTCTTGAACCAATCCTTCACATTATCGTGTGTGTAAACGATAACCGCGCGACCGCATCCCGTCACGGAGCGAAATGTAACATGCCCGGCCCATCGGATCGCCACCCAAATTCCCTCTCCTCTTCAACTCATAAAAATGTCTCAAGACATTGAAATTTGGGGGAATGGCAAGATACAACTCACAATACGCAACAAAAAGAGCGATTGTCATAATAGAGTTCGGCTGGAGATTGCGCATTGATATCTTCCAAAGGATGCGAGTTCTACCAAAAAAGTATGGATCGGAATACCCAAACCCCCGATAAAATAATCTTCGAATACAACTATTTCACCATCATAGGGACGGGGAACGCCTCACCTCGTAGCGGCACACGCCACACTCCAAGAGCCGTCGGCGGAATCATACCGCCATCTCGCCAAAGCATTCGAGACGCCGCCGTCGATTGAGTGGGCGACCACATGAGCTTCATTTGCTTCTCATATTCCTTCGCTCCTTTTTCTCCTTCCTCTTCTCTCGCGTGCATTGACGCTTCTTCCCCATGATCTTCGGGCGGAAGGATGCGGTTGTTTCGGACTAACCCTAGACACGAAGCACGGGAGCAGAAGGATGCGGTTGCAAAAACGGCAGGAGAAAAATGAGAGCGAATAGTCCAAATGACGGCGGCACCAGAAGTTTTTAACCACACTAGGGTTTTTTACCCTTAATGGGCCAGAGAAACTGGGCCGCCTCCAGCAAAAAAAAAAGGTTTTTTTTGGTCAGTTCCCTCTCTCCATTTAAATTCATTTCTTTTTACAGACGCACGCGGTTACTGGACAACCGAAAGCCGGCCCAAGAAGCAAAGCTACCGATGGCCATTTAAGTCCTGTCTTCTAGCTATAGTCTTAAAAACAGCCTCGCTAACAAGATCGGGTTCACAAGCAAAGCTGTTCCAACCCGCCGTAACAAAGTTGCAAAAGATAGCATAAACAATTCAACCCACACAATCCGACAACTGAGCTGGGATTTTTTCGCCAACGATACCGGTTATTTCGGCACACAAATAGCAAAGCTATTTTCATGGGTTTAGATTCAAAACCATGGTCTCACAGCCCTACTGGGACCGAGTTAAGTAGCAAAGCTATCTTAACTTAATCATGACAAAGTCATGGCATGGTTCAAACCGACCAGCCCAAATGAAATTTGGCTCGCTCGGTCTCACTCAAAGAGTGGTCGGAAACACATAAAGCATGATATAATGATCGGTTGTCTTCTTTTTTAGACCCCGATATAACGTGTTCCACCTCATCTCAGCTCGGGGACTACGTGGGCCCACGTCACCCGAGAGGTGACATGGGCTAGATCCTTCTTTTAGAGCTTGCCGCAACATATACTATCTTACAAAGAACCTCGGGGACTACGTGGGCCCACGTCATTTGCATGACTCGGCCTGATCCTTTCTCTCTACAAAGAGTTTAGTTTCAAAACTAAGCTAAGGCAACGACCAATCACGACAGATACCATGTGATGGCAGGCATCACACACTAACGAGGGCCCACGTCTCCAGATTTGGGACCCTTTCAAAATTCTTTTTTCTTTTCAGGAGCATCATAAATCTTTCGGTCAAAACCGAAAACGTCAACCAAGTGTAAGCAAAGTGTGGTCGGAAGCATTAGACGGTCCTCCAGCCATGCTCGGACTATATGTCGAACGTGTGTCCGACCACCCTTTCTCACTCAACCAAGCAAGACGGTGTTTTTTCCCTCAAGATCCATGATGCTCGGGGACTAGCCGGAGGTATAAACTCCATATACCCTCACGGCCTAGTTTGGGCCGACACGCTATCACTAGGCCGGCCCATCAAGCTTCAAGACCGATCGGCTCAGCTTGTCGGACGGCCTAAAACAGCCGATTCCCGAAGACCGACAAGAAGGACAAGACCTAGCCGAGATAGGAAAGTTTAGACTTGTAAAGTATATAAACTTAGTACCGAGATAGGCTAGTTCCGACTTGTAACCTTGCTCCCGCGATATATAAGGAGAGCAAGGACCCCCGTGCCGAGAGGGGAGAATCGGCATAACGCACGTACTCATACATCCACATCATAATCGAAACAGAGAGCGGGACTAGGGTTTTACGCATCCTTGCGGCCTGAACCTGGGTAAACCTCGTGTGATTGCTCCCTGTTTACGTCTTGCTCGCAATCTCGTGCGCCTTCCGCCAATCCATTACCGGTCAGGGCATACCCCTGGTCGGACTATCGCCGATATTTCGTCGACAGAGGTCAAGAGCGGAGTAACTCTTTTCGAGTACTCCCGGAGGCTAGTCTTCCACGGGGTGGAGTGCCGGATTTGTCGGCTCCCTCCTCACTTGTACCTCGGTGACTTCTTACGCTTGAAGTAAGAGGTTCGTGTTTATCTATTCGTACGCTCCTTCTTGCAAAGTTATCTTTATCGTTGTTTGCTTGCGGGTTCGTCGACCGTCCTTGTGGCGGTAGTTCTAGTAGAGGACTCCTGATAGAGACGGATGTTCCTGGCCGACACTAGAACTGTAACGTTGGCGTAGACGTGGTGTCTAAGCTAATTAGTTACCTTCGTTTGCCCCGTACTCCACGGTTGAGGTGGTAGGCGGCAGGTGGTAATCCCCCACGTCCGGGTACGGCGTAGAGCTACAGGCCGGCATCACCTGGGAGTCCAGGTGCGATCCGGTGCCCGAAGTAAGCATTTCAGCGGTAGAGTTATCTTTCTCTAAGGATTCGTCTTATAGAAAACCTCACTTTCCCAGTTACCTACTCTCTCCTCTGGGCAACCTAGCTAAGACCTAAACCTGACCATACCGTTCTTCGTGAAGTTTACGATACCCAGTCTATCACCGGGTGAAGTGCTACAACGGTCTTTTCATGCGCTTGTGGAATTTACTGCTTTCACTAAGAAATACCAACAGATGTTAATCATGATTTAGCTCTGCACATCACCGGCATAATCATATCATTTGCAGTGCATCACAGTCTTGCCATGCAAATTCACCATGATGTTTGATTATGCCTGAACTGCTTGTGTTTAGGACAAGGTAATACAAGTGTTTGATGATTGACCACTAAAATAATCTAGACATGATTAGGACACCAAACAAACCTAGGGTTATGTTAACAACTTGGTTAATCTTGCTTGTACATGTGTTGATTAATGTAGGCTAGTAAAAGTGCTCTGCTTTGACCGTTTCAAAAGAGTTAGATAGAAGCTTTGCATGGTGATGCGCCTTAAACCTTTTTTGAGTAGAATTTTATAAGGATCAAAAGTCCCAATACTCACTTTTTATGAAAATGAGTGCAAGATTTCCAAAACGGCAGAAAACGACTGATTTGGGGGCTATTTTTCTATTTTAGGGAATTTTAGAGGTATTTTCATTTGGAATTTTATATCTCCAAATCTAGTAGGAATCTGGCCAAACTCCTTTGAGACCAAATAATCTACTCTTCAAAAGGAGTAACTTTCATGTAGAAAGTTCTTCCTGATTCGGCTTAGTTTAGGAGATCTAGGGCAATAAATTTTGTTTGTCGTGTATTGAAAATATGATTTCCGTGACGGTTGGTCAATGGCCGTCACGAAAATGACGAGGACGAAAATATCGTCCCCGACTGTCTCTGCTCGCTCACGCCGCGTGACGCTCAGCGCCTGCCGCCCACCGTCCACCTCGCCCACAGGATGGACGAGTGCCCGGCCACTTCCTCCCTCACTCCTTTCATTTCCACTCCATCCCACTCCTCTCCCTCCCTCGCTCTTCCTCCTCCCGAAAACCGGCGACGGGTGCCGCCACCTTTCCGCCGGCGTGTTGCCTCGCTGAACGCCCGAAGCCGCTCCACCGCGTCACCTCGCGATGTCGGCACGCACTGGAGCCCGCGCTGCAGCCGCCGCCACTTGTTCTCCGAGCCACGCACACCATCCTCGCCATCTCACCATGGCCGGCGCCAAGCCGCGCCACCGCCATTCTTTCCACCTCACCACGCCGCCACACCACTCCATCCTCACAGCTCGAGCTTGCGCAGCACCGCAGCGCAACTTCGCCGCGCCGTCCTCCGCTCGCGCATGCCATTACCCGCGCCTGAGATCGGGACCGGGAAGGCCGCCGACGCGCCTTGGCCTCCGGGCCTCGGCTTCCGCGGCCAGGCTGCCACGGGCGTGCTCCGCCCTGTCCGGGACACCCAGCGGGTGCGCTAGGGCCCTTATGCCCTTCGCCGCCCCTCAGCGCCGCCAGGGAGCCGCAGCGGTGGCCGGAATCCCGACCTCCGCCGTCCTTCTCTGCTCTCACACCTCGAAGGACCACCTCTTTAGAATAGGAAGAAGGTGGGGGTCCTTCTTGTAAAAGCGCCAGACACAAGGCTTTCCAAATCTAGGCTTAGTTAATTATGGCAAAGTGCAGGGGCCTATCTGAAAAGGGTTTGTCCTATTCGGGAATAAGAAAAAGGTTTTCCAGAAATTCATTTATACCTTGTGAAATTCATAGGGGGAGCTAGGGTTGTCCAAATTAGATGATTTAAGTTTCAGTATTTTTCTTATTAGATGAGCTATGTATAAAAAATATAAAATGCCATGTTTGTGATACTATTATATTGAGTTTAGATTTAATTCTTGAAATGCTTGTAATCTTAGGAAATGCATAGTAATTCATAGGTTGATCTCAAAAATGTGGTTCTTGTTATGTTAGCCTTATATTATCATGCTTTATCTATGAAAATTATATCATGCATGCCTCCTGTGTAAGTTTATAAAGTTGTAGTTCAAGTGGTCTCATTGCTTGTTTCTTGAGATAATTCATAAATGATATATAGAGGCCTACTGTGGAGTTGATAATTTTTGTAGGCTCATTATATGCCAGTAGGTAGCTCTGTACATAATTTATTTCATGGTTTGATCAAGTTGGTAGTACAAAGTATTTTTAGGCTCTCCATTTGGTGCTGCCATGTCTTTTTTGTGTAGGACAGTAGGATCATCCAAATAGGGTGAAATTTGGATGATAGGCTTGTATTGCCATGTGTATCCTACTGTAATTTTTATAGAATTTTAGGATGTGTCTAGATATAGATTGTTGTTCAACCTATAGATGGTTAATTTAGAGTCGATTCCAAGATGCCATGCCTAACCTAATGATAGGTTGGTTTTCTGAGAAACTTGTCTGTATATGATAGGTAGCTGATTAGTGTATCCATCTACTGTTGAAATTTGATGGTCATTGGATCAATAATCTAGAAGTTATAGCTGTTGCAATATGGTTGGCAGAATTGTTCCAATGCTGTTTTGTCAGGACCAGTCCTGATGTTCTCTATTTTAGGCCTAGTTAACTTGAGAATTAGGCTCTGATGTCTTGAGATGATTTATGAGAAATTTTATAAGATTTCCATATTGTCCTCTGTTGTGTCCAGAGGATTTATAAATCTACAGTTATGATTTATTTACTAGACTGCCAGTTGTAGGTCTAAATGCTAGTGAAGCTTGTATGAGTGTTGCTTGTATGTAGGGCTTAATGCTAATGGTTTATATGGATCATGCTATGTATGATTGATTGTTAATTAGTGTGCCATGATGATTGGGTTAGGATGATTATGTTTAGGTTTAAGTCTTTGGCTTTACTGGCCTGTTTGCTAGTGATATGTGTAGCCGATTAAATAAGCTATTCACCTATGAGCATCTATCATCCTTGATCAATCACGATCATGCATACACCAACGATTCACGTACTCATACATATGCACATGCATCATTCCAGGATCACGTGTAGAACATTCATCGTGGAGTCGAGGATCCAGAAGGACAAGTCCTAAACGGAGATCCGCACAAGAAGTGCTCTAGCACCAGGAACCCGACATGGAATAGTCGAGTACCTGGGGCTCTAACCTCGATCTTCTAAATAAGGCAAGCCCCAGAGCATCCCTCCTAAGTTTGCAAATGATTTACTTTGCATCCTTTTATTCCTTATGATGCATTAAGTTTATAGGCGTTGCTTGAAAACGTAGTTGCATCAGGACTACCCTGCCACCAGAAATATCCTACTTTTACGTACAGGATCGACTACATGCTTAGGCCTGCTCTCTTAATCGGTAGAAGCCGAGTGATCGACTATCACTCGCAATGGTAGGTGTTACTACCCCTTTGGATTGAGATTAGTGAGATGTTGGTATGAACATAACCATGTGGCCATGATAAATCACCTCTAATATACTATGGCACACGAGCGTCCTCGAATCATTTTGAACAATGCCTCACAGATAGCTGGAAGGGCCAGGGTGCCCAACCACGAAGCCTAGAATCTACTTGGGCCGGGTTTCAACTTCCAGGTATCCATGCTGGCGATGGTAGGAGAGTAAACAAGGGCCCGGTGATGAGACCTTAAGATGGAGCGGTGTCATTTGATGGGCACGCTTACCTGTTGGCAGCCGGGAGTTTCCTTGGTCATGGTGGTGAGTTGTTGATCCCGCGTCTTTTCCCGAGTAGATCAAGGCGACCTATACCTCACTTTAGCGGGTGAGTGCGATTTGTGTGAGGAATACCCCGCCAGCTGGTTTGCAATCGATTATAATAGCCATCGTTCCTGGATAGCGAATAACTTGACTGAGCAGTTACGGTGCCGCAAATAAGATTTGAAATACGAGTTGGTTATGTTCTCTCATGATGGTTTAATGATTATTCAATCAATGCTGATATGATTAATAGTTTGATTGCTTCTACTTAAAATGATGAAGTAGTATGCAGGTGCTAATGTAGTAATGGCAGGATCCAACTTAACTGGATAAGCTAGAGAGTCCTTTTGTCACTAAATCATATTAATAAGCTCATCTTTTCGGCAAACAAAGGAGTTGGCTAACCCACTATAAAGCCTGGCATCCGCCAAAGAGTCTTTATTTTCTTTTAGTCGGGTAAGTTTTGCTGAGTACAATGTACTCAGGGTGCAATTCCCAATGTTGTTGTAGGTTTGGAGTTTACTGCCGTGGCGACACGGTGGACTTATATCCCACTATGGGAGGAATAGACTTCGGGCAAGTCAACTCTTATACCTCTTCTACATATGTTGATGGAGTCGACCTTGAGCTGGCACTGTATTTAAAAGTCCAGGTGTGAGTGTGTATTCTCAAAAGTGTTTTCTTCCGCTTTCATTTATGATTTGGATTGTAATAATCCTATGTGTGAAATGTAATTAAAACAGGTGAATGGGAACTGCTGAACTGTGGATTCAGTTTTGTTGTAGAGTTGTTTGAAATCCTTCGAGATCTCATGGACTATCGGGCTGGTTTAGTTACTAAGTTCTAATTGAGTTGCCACGTCAGCTTGATTAGTGCTTCGTAATTAAATTAGTTGGTCGGTTCCGCTACAAATTGTGTGTTCCCCGTGTAAATGCTTTGAAATTCTTACAATAGGGGGTGTGCAAGAATGGTGAAAGAGGTAGGAAACTACAGCCTATGGAAAAACAACTCAAATAAGAGTTCCTTTTTTTGCGATCACGCTTAGGTGTGTTTTTCATCGAATGAGAGTTTCGACAGTTCGGAGATGGGGAAACAAGTGCCCTAGCCTCCATTATATAGAGTATGGGGCCAAGGCTCTTAGACCGTCTGCACCGGGGGACGGCAAAGCTCACGCAAAAGCTTTGCCGTTTACGCAACGCCCGCAGCGGAGAATGCAAAAGGTTCTGCAACGCTTGCGGAACGGCCTTCGTCCGTGGTTTTTGCGGGTGGTACAACACGGCCTGTAAAGGACAGCGCGGGGCCGGGGCGAGGAGAGAGAAGGCCGGGCGAGGAGGGAGAAGGGGAGAACTGGAGGTGGGGAGCCGCCGCCCGCCGGCCGCAGCGATGGAGGGTGCAGCACCGCCCCGCCCGCCACCCGTGCGAGCTCCGCCCGAGGCCAGCCCCGCCGCCCGTGCAAGCTTTGCCCGAGCTCCGCTCGATTTGAGGCAAGCGGACGGAGCGCGACCGGAGTAGGGAGGCCACCGGAGCAGGGAGGTCACCGGAGCCCGAGGCAGATAGGGGCACCGCCGTGCGCCCTCGCCGGGGCAGGGCCGAAGCGCGCTCGTCCTCGGCCATGGCCGCCATGGGCCTACACCACGCCGCCATGGGCCCGCCGCGAGCTCCGCCCAGCCACGAGCGCCGCCCGGCCGCGCACGGGGAGGAGGAATAGAAGGAGCACGAGCAGCTTCCCGGGGCAACGACAGCGAGGCAGTCAAGGCGCCTCCGCCGTGTGCGCCTCGCCAGCCGAGCTCCGCAGGGCGCCACGACGAGCCGCGCCGGGCGAGCGGACAGGAAGCCGCGCGGGGAGGGAGGGAGGGAGGCCCTCCACCTCTACCTCCCGAGCGCCATGGAGGCCGGCGGCGGGAAAGTGCCGGGGACGGCCGAGTGGATAGGGCGGAGGTTCCTAGGGAGAGAGGAAGGAGGGGAAGAGGGAGAGAGAAATTTTTTTTGAGGGAATTCGGGGGAATCAATTGGTTCCCACCTACTTTTTCATTCCACAGATGCTCGGCAAGCCGAGTGGTGGAAGGGCGTAAGCGCCAATCCTCGTACAAATTTCTGAGAGGTACAATAGGGGGCGAGAGAGAATACAACAACACCACAAAAACAAACAACAGATACAACTGAGCTAAACTTAGACTATAGCTGAAAGACGCCAACCGATCGTCAACTTGCGCTCCTGCCGAACAACATACTCGTCGTTTTCACCATAGCCTTTGTGCCCTGCACCGCTCCTCGTAGCTACGCCGCTCCGCTGCTGCCCTCCCCTTAGAAGCGAGATTGTGGATTGGGGACGAACAGTGGAATGGGGACTAAAAGCAGTGATGAGCCCGCAAGCGCAGGATCACCGAACACGATGACCTCCTTTGAGAATGATGAAGGCACCTCCAGCACATCCGGGTCCACGTATCGCCATTCAACGCCATTCACGGGGAGGAAGTCATAAAGGGGAATGGTGACAGCGGTGGAAACTCCACCCGTTGATTTTATGCCACCACCAAGGAGAGCGCCGACGGAGCAGAGGCGCCAGAAGAAGACACTCATCGAAGCGACGGTAACGGCTAGCAACCAAGCTAGTCTGACCCGAGAGGGGAACCAAGGAACAAGAAGCAGAATGGAGAGGATGGAGAGAGCTCACAGCGACATTAGGGATGGTGTTGGAAGCCGCCCTCCACAATGGCGCCCTCAAGAGGGTTATGACATTGAAAATGCCACCACCATCGGCTCCAGGTAACTAGAGCTGGGTTTTCACCCAGAGGGGGAAGGACAGAACTATGGTCACAGGGGAAACTATGTCATCGACGCCTCAAAGGAGGTGAACGGCGCCAATGGCGTCGTCGTCGATCGCACAGACAAAGGTCGTGCAAGGCTTTCGCCTAGTCTCCCCAGACCCATGGCCAGTAGCTCGTCACCTCGAAACCAGGAGAGAGCCCAAGAACAACTACGCACCGGCACACAGCCCCACCGCCGGCAAGCCCGCGACCAAACTGTGCACCCGCGTTCGTTGTAGGGTCCCTGCAGAGAAAAACGCAGGCGCGCTGCCCCACCGCCGGCATGCCCGCGGCCGAACTGCGCCCACCATCCCGCTCCGCAGCAGGGCCTCGCCAAGAGCTTGTCCGAGCGAACCTGCACTGCAGAGCCCTGGTGCTCCACCACGACAGCCGCCGGCCCGGGGGACCCCCGTGTGGTCAGCCACACGCCAGGACACCAACTGCAGCTGCTGCCGTCGGCCCCAACCCTGGAGACGGCACGATGGTCATCTCGACGCGTCCCAAGGCAGAGGCAGAGGTCATCCCGGCGCTCCCTCAGCTCCGCAGCCACCGCGTCTAGCAGCAGCCGCGAAGGGCCTTGATGGCGCCACCCCGTGCCTTGAGGTGCGCCGCCGCACGCAGCGTCAGGGGCGGATCTGGGACGCTGCGGCCAGGCCAGCAGCCCCCGCACCTCCGCGCAGCAGATCAGGTGGTTGGTCACCGGATCCGGCCACTTAGAGGCCCGGATCCGCCACCCTGCCTTGCTGGCCGCCGCCACCACCCAGATCAGATGCTGAAGCCCACGCCCACGACGCCAGGTCGGAGCAGAAGCCCCAAAAGCAGCTCAGCGCAGCAGGCCGACGTCCGCCGACCACCACACGTCGCGCTTATGCTGGGATGCCTGGGGGCGGACTGGATCCGCGCCCAGGGCAACGGCCCGAGCTGGCGACGGCGTCCTTCGTGCGCGTGGCCTGGGCGCTCGCCATGCGCCGCCGTCAGCGCTCCCGCGACAGGCAGCCGCAACCGCACGCCGGAAGTCCCCCACCGCCCGGATCCATGGCTGGAGACAGCAGATCCGGGGCCCGGGAAGGTGGATCCGCCACCTTGCTGCCTTCACCGGCCGCCACGGTCCTATTCACGAGAAGTAGAGAAGGGAGGGAACAAGATGGAGGCCTGGAGCGCCCTGCCACCACCGTCCTCGCGACCGCACGGCCATTTGCGGCGGCAGGTCCGCTCAGGTGGCGATGAGCGCAAGCTGGTTTTGGGAGGGGGCGCGGCGGCGGCGGCGCTGGTTCCGCCCGAGTCGCCCCGAAGAGGAGCGACGCGGGGGAGCTGGGTCTATCGGTCCCACAATGGATAGAGTGAGATATAAAGGATGTATGAGTGCGGAAGAAAACGATATAGAGAAGAGAATCTCGATGACCAGGCTGGAATATTCTTTTTAGAGTGAGATATTGAGGATGTATGAGTGCGGGTAGCCTAACAGAGATCTCCTATCTAGTTTGGCTTGCAAGCAACACTATCTTGGGTTGTATGCTTTGGCATTGCAGTCGTCGTGTCCATGGCGCTGCGTGGACTACAGTGTTGGCCATGTCGGCACTGTTGATTCGTAGGTAACTTGCCACCGGTCTGGAGCGTTGTGGCCTTTGTTATCGTCTTTTGGCCTTATGGTGGTCAAAGTACTTGAGATGGCCTCTCTCCTATTTGGCGATCGTCTCGTTGCCTTGGAGAAGCTTTGGTTGCGACTCCTTGTGTTGGGATCGTGGCCTTCACTGGCTTGGTTGGCCTCTGAGCTGTGGCCTCGTCATGGTTCCCGTATGTGGTGACTAGACGCTTACAAGGGTCTCCTCGACCTGTACGTGGGCGGTGGTTTACCGTACCGTCCATTATTATCACGGTGGACAATATTGCCTTTTCCTTGTGTCGTGGCTGGGACAGGTCTAACCGGACCGAGGTGATCATCGTCCCCTTAACCGTTCTGAGGTCAGGGTGACGTGCTGCCCCGTGTCAGAGCTGGCAGGCCTGGTGGGGCTCGATCCCCTCCCACCACCTCCTAGAGGTCTAGAGGTCATCGCAAGTGGAGGTCGTTGGTCATCGCCGAGGTGAGCCGTGGAGGCATGTGAAGAGATCGTAGCGGGCTTCTTCGTTAGCATTTTGGCCTGGCTCCTGTAGTATGAATGAGCTTCGGCTGGGTTGGGCCTGTGTGGCTGTGTTGACCGACGTATGCGGCCTGCAAGCCTTGAGATACCCAGGGTATCATGACACAGACATATTCCAAGCCTCTGTCTTAAAATAGTTGGAACTTACAAGAAAAAGTGTAACTATTTTGGAATATAGAGAGTACATATATAAACAAAGCGGTCACAGATTAACTTTATGTTGCAGATGGCTGACAGTTTTCGGTCTTTCTTTAGAATTTTCTCCATAGCTGAGGGTTGAGACATCCATCAGTGGCCGGCGTAGAGGGGTGCTGGCAGCCTGGGCACGACGAGGGCCTCGAGAGGGACCAAGCGCGGAACGGCCAGTCCGAATTTCTCCTCCATGCTCAGCTTCTCCGGCGCCACGCCGTCCGGCAGCCGCCACGTGAAGGCGTGCAGCAGGTTGGATAGAGTCACCTGCACCATCTTCAGCCCGAGGACGTAGCCCGGGCACATCCGGCGGCCGGAGCCGAACGGGAGCAGCTCCAGGTCCTGCCCCTTCACGTCCACGCCGCTGCCGACGAACCTCTCCGGGCGGAACTCCTCCGCGTCGTGCCCCCACACGGCGGGGTCACGGCCGATGGTCCAGGCGTTCACGAACACGAGCGTGCCCGCCGGGATGTCGTAGCTGCCCGTGGACGCGTCCTCGCGGCACAGCCGCGGCGCCAGCAACGGCGTCACGGGGTGGACGCGGAAGGTCTCCTTCACGATGGCCTCCAGGTACGGCAGGTTCGGAATGTCCTGCTCGGTGACGAGGCGTTCCCGGCCGATGACGCTGTCCAGCTCCTCGGTGGCCTTTGTGAGCACATCGGGATTCTTCAGGAGCTCCGACATGGCCCATTCGATGGTCACCGCTGACGAGTCCGTGCCGCCAGCGATGAGGTCCTGCGTGAACCATATTCATAACATCATAGGTTCTTTATTTTATTATATAAGGGCAAAGTATTTTTTTAACTTAGTTATTTTATTAAATAAGGAACTTTCAAGTATACGCCTATCTCATTTTCAGAAGTATATTACTCCCTCCGTCTCATAAAAAACATAATTCTAGCTATGAACATGGACAAGAATTGTGTTTTTCTATTTGACAGAGCGAGTATATATCTTTTCACCTTCATCAAGTTATAATACCCCAGTCTGATTTGCAACCGTACTACAATGCCAATAGAAAACGGGCACCTTCTATAACTGTCCAAATTGACCACATACTCCCTCCGTCCCTAAAAGACTGTCACTACGTTTCCTGAGAAACAATTTTGGCCAATTATATATTAAAAAATATAAGTATCTATGGTATATAATTAGTATCGTTAGAAATATTTTTGAATCTAGTTTTTTAATAAATTTATTTAAATATTTAAATGTTGCACATATTTTTTACAAATTGAATCAAATTTGTGGCACGCTTCCCATGGTGACAGTCTTTCCGGGACGGAGGGAGTATTTGATCCTCTGTTTGATCGGTGGTTTTCTACTTTCTAAACAAAATAGAAGAACGATTTTCTAGTTTAAAAGCACACGGCAAGTGTCAATTTTTTTCCTAAAATATCGTGTCCCTATTTATAATCTAGCTAGGTACAGTTATTTGGAACTAGTTTCTTTTTGTTTCTTGTATTCAAGCTATCGTTTATTTGAAACAAAATAAGATCTAAATAACTCTAAATAGAGCATCACTAGTTGGATAGCATTTTAAAAAGAAAACTATATCTAGTTTAATATTTTTAAAATTTCAAATAAGTTAATTACAAAGTTTTAGAGATTAAACTATATTTTAACTTTTATTTTAAAATAAAACCACCTTTCAAACAATTAGTCGCTATCAATCTATATAATACCCCTAGAAACTTCTTGGTACTAAACTAAAGAAATTTACAATTTCTTTGCGCCAGAAATTTAGTTGGGCTGCAGACCGATTTTGATCAAAACGGTCATTATAAAACCATCTTTTCAAACTAGAACCGCCCTACACAACTCGATTTGTTATGTTTATTTACCTTGTGATGAATAACTATATCAATTGTAGATGTCGAGTGGCTATGCCATATTTTTTCATAATAAACTTAATTAGAATTATAGATGTCAATAGTGTTTTCTATAAACATAGTTGGCTTTTCAAAATCTGAAATCAACACTTACCTTGAGACAGAGGGAGTATGTTACATTCTCGTTCTCATTTCATAGTAATGTTTGATATTTTTTTTTCTTTCATTGCGACGTACATGCATATGTCTTTCTTATTGACTTTATTGATGTTTTGAACGAATAATACGTGTCGTGTGTTATTTTAAGTTTAATTAATCTTATAATTAAATCGGTCAGCTAATGTCAAAGGAGTGGATTAGTATTAGTAAGCCTCCACGGCTCCACTCTTACCAGAGCGAATCCCTTGACGTTATCCCGTTTGATGGGCACCTCGAGGTTGGGGTCGTCGGCGAGCTCCAGCAGCAGGTCCACCATGTCCGCGGCGACGAACTTGTCACCCTCTCGGCGGCGTCGCTGGCTGTGCTCGTCCACCACATGCTCCAAGAAACGATCGAACATCTTGCCCAGCCTCTTCATCCTCCCGACGTAGCCCTGGAGGTCCAGCCAGCTGAGCCACGGGATGAAGTCCCCGATGCAGAACACGCCATTGAGGAGAAAGAGCTCGTCAACCATCCACCTGAACTCGCCCGGCGAAATCGGCGAGCCAGCGGTGCCCTCGCCGACGTACTTCCCTCCCAGCGCCATGCGCGAGATCACGTTGAGGCTCAGCATGAGCAGGTGCTCCTTGAGCGCGACGACCCCACGCCCCGCCGAGGACAGGTCGCGCAGGAGCACGCGCATCTCCTCGTTGCGGACGTGCTCCAGCGACCTGAGCTGCCTTTCGTTGAAGAGGTTGGCCTTCCACAGCTTGCGTGCCTGGCGCCAGTACGCGCCGTAGGGCGACCAGACGATGTCGGAGAAGTTGTACGCGGTGTACTTCCCGGACGCCATCCTGGGGCGGTCGATGAACGACGCGTCGTTGGTTTTGAGGAAGAACCTGGCGGCGTCCACGGACGAGCCGACGACGACGGGGACGGAGCCGAAGCGGAGGGACATGAACGGGCCGTACCGCGCCGAGAGCGCGTGGATTGAGCGGTGCGGGAGCGTGCCGATCAGGTTGAGGTTGCCGATCACGGGCCACGGGCGAGGGCCGGGTGGGAGCCTGTACTCGCGGGTGGAGCTGGAGCTGCGCTTGCGGCGGAGGAGGGTGACGACGAGAAGAGCGGTGGCGAGCACGACGCCGCTCAGGAAAGAGACTGGTAGTTCCATCTCCATCGTCGGAACGTAGTAAAGTACGTAGTACTACGTGTCGTCGCTGGGATGTGAATCTTCTCTTTGTCTGCAGACAAAGAACGGGCGCACTGCGGTCTCAAATGCAGTTTCCACAATTTATAGGGACGGGACGGTAAGGTAGTAGGTACGGAACACTAGACTAATGGTGGGGGAGCACCAATGGTCATCGATCGTTTCATGTACATGGACGGACTAGGCACTTAGCTAGCTGACGGAGACCCACAGCTGAACGTGGCGTCCTTGTGAGCACAAGGGTTTGCTAAGAAAAAGAAGTGGGTAAGCAAGGAATGGGAAGAGTAGAGAGAGCGGATTTGGGACAGAGGGCGGTGAGGACCCGTTTGATAGAGCTACTGTCGAACAGATTGATTCGTCCGTAGCTTATTTTGGTGGAGCAGATCAAATTCTCCGGTAAAGTGAAGTTGTTTTGAAAAAAAAAACTTTGGTCGAACCGCTTCTCTTTCCATGAGATGCATGCCAAAGAGAGGAGAAATGTTAAAGATGTCCCTAGATATACTACTTGTCTTTTTTTTTTCTCCTCTATTTCTTTCTTTATTCTTTCATTGTTTTTAGTCCTAATTATTATTTGCTCGCTCTCTCGAACAAACATCCTTATCCACATGTTGACCCCACGTGCCGCACGCGCTCCACGCGTCGCCTGCCCTGGCCACCTAGATTTGGCCAATCCGTGTGGCCATGCCTAACACCGGCGTCGTGGAAGAAGCAAAAGCAAGGAAGAAGAAGAAGAAGCTATGACAAGGAAGAAAAAGGTAGGGGCATCCACGGCCAAATACACCATGGGCCCACACGCGCCCGATAAGGAGCCGTTGGAAACTGCATTTTTCAACTCTAACAAAATCGCGACGTGAGTGTGATTCCCGGCCGCTCTGCCGCGAGGAGCAGTTTTCTCCACCCATTTGCAATGGCGGATCTAGAAAAATGAGTAAGGAAAGACGTATCTTAGCTTTTTTTGGTCTCTAGCCTCACCTTCTAAGTTTAAATAGGTGTAAATTCATAGAGTAGGTTTAGGAGAGGCTCTATGATCCGAGCAAGGATAGTAGGGGCTTGA
This sequence comes from Themeda triandra, assembly GCA_018135685.1. Lineage (NCBI taxonomy): Eukaryota > Viridiplantae > Streptophyta > Magnoliopsida > Poales > Poaceae > Themeda > Themeda triandra. Next base: position 286,978 of record JAENPR010000094.1, read on the forward strand.
GCCCACCTTGCCCCCATGTTGGATCCTCCCGTGCCCGTTTGGTAACCAGATGGTAGAACAGCTCCTCCAAAGGGTGTTACTGTGTTAGTGTTACGCTGCACGTTTCTAAGAGACCTGTCTTCTCCTTAGGACCTCTCATAGTACAATTCTCTGGCATCCGTTATTAGCTCAGTGCTCTCGTAATCTCGTAGCGTCACCGTGGTTGGGCCCACTCTGGTATCTGGGCTGGCTGGTAGTGCGAGTACAGAGCACCGGTAGGGGTCAGAGACTTGGCTGCAGGCTCCTTGTCTCTGTCAACAAGACCCACGTTGACGTTGACGTCAAAACCCGTTGAAAAGTACCCCGTCGTCGCGACCGAACTGGTATACTCTCAACGCTCGGAGTCGAAAGCACTACCACCCACGCCACGCCACGCCAATTTCTTCATTATGCTCTCCCTAACTGCAAGGGAAGTGGAGTATAACTTGCAATGGGAAGAAGGCAACGCGCCAATGCCCGGATGAACTACTACTGCCTAAACTAAATAAAGGAAAACTACGGCTGACGTCACCCAACAGCTATTGTAGCACTATAATTTTAGAAACAAGACTACAGAAGTCAAGTCTCAGTTTTAGTTTTAAAAATAGATATAAACTACTGCAAGCCGATGGAAAATTGGCGCTAATTTTGAAAACTTAGGCATAGGTCCTAATTTTATTTTATTTTTTAAAATGCTTATTGCTTTTGATGGTTTTGAAGGCTGATAAATTGTCTCATATTGTTTTGTTATGAGAGAAAAACACTGTTCCATGTCTAATAAATTGGGCTAATAAATTCTGCCAAGTTGACTTATCTGACTTGAGTGCGACCATAAAGCCGCCACAACTAAAATTATATGAAATGGTTGGTCGCCAGGAGCATTTATAAAATGTTACTAATATATGTTAATCTTAATATAACTCACCTGGCCAAGATAAGGACGACTGCATTTTGCTATCCTCCAACTCCAACGCAAACGCAAGCAGCAAATTACGCAAGCATCCCTTGTCTCACCATGACACCATCTCAGCCAGGCTGCTTAATTAACATATCAAGCTAATTCATCCCTGTCGTGTCTCCTTAATATAATTAGTAATAGTTAACTAATTAATAGAAAAACATGGCCGTATAGGCCGTGGCAGTGGCAGATGGCGCGGCGCTATCATCCGTATGTCAGTGATGACCGTGCCCCGTGGCAGTGTGACCGCCAGGTGACGCAGAACTGTTACGTGGGACTGTGGGAGGTTCCTTGGCCATTTGTTGACCTGCATACATCCCTGATGATCCTTCCAAACACTCTTCTTGACTTGGTGCCATGGTTGGGTGTTAGGAATCTACCTCCCAAACAATGATGAAAAGATGATTGGATCGAAAAAGAAATTCTTAAAATCACTTCAAATAGATTAGTCGGTCATGCTCCTTGAGAAAAAGTAGGGTTTGATATCTATATAGGGGAGGCGAGACATGCCTTTTTTTTTTTTTGTTACCGTTTGGCCACCGCCGGCTGCTACTACATTTTAGGCGTATATTCTAGGGCGATACAACCATTAAATAGTCAATTTTATATTCAATTCAAAAACCTTACTTTGAAAATAAAAAGATGGCCTGATGAACAGGCATGTGCCCTTGTGGTTCACACTATTGGATTTTGCAATGAGACTGTACTGAGATGTGTGTGTGAACATATCATAGTGCGAATTTTTTGTTATGATTTGCACGGGTTCAGGGACATCCTCGGGCCCGTATGGGCTGTGCGACCGAACAGGGCCTCCAAAAACTATGGGTCTCAAGATTTAGTAGGTATACTAAATATATATGCTAATTTTAGCTTTGTTTTAGTTTGAAAATCAACCTAAACTATGTTCTATGGCCCAAAAACGTGGCTTTGTGGAGCATGAGTCCATCATGATCTTAACAGATCCTGACTTCCTTCCCTTCGTTCACGAGGTTGGCCTGTGTATTTGAGTTATGCATTATTCTATATTAGAATTCTATCAAATAGAGAAGAGTGGGATAGAGATTTGCTTGTGTATTCCAAAGAATTTAATAAAGTATTTTGTTTTGGTTGTAAAATATGCACTAAAAAGGATACGAAAGGGTAACATATTGATTAATATTTGCCATTAGTTTCTTGTTGGTACTAGATATTAGGCCTCTATTGAGTGCTTTGAACTGGGCCTCTTGATTTCTTGGAATGCCGCTGATGGATTTTCACGAAGGTTGTGGTTTACACCTGATACGTTGCCTATATGGAACACGGAAAATTTTCTTTATTACTGCATTTTTCTTGTAAAATTGAACTGATTTCTGTAAAATTCCTGCAGGATTTCTATGAAATTCCTGCATTTCAAACAAGCCCACCGTGGAAACGAGTTAAATGCCAAATGTTCGTCAGGCTTGTTCCGAATTTCAGAGCATGAGTTCATTTGCCGAGTAATGACACACCTATCCGACTGACTCAACATTCTGGGAAAATAAATGGACAAAGCAACTTCAGGTTAACTTTCATGGAAACATTACAGCAGCGATGTAGGTGACAAAATCACGTAGAGTCACAACTGATACGACAACAGATTCAATCTCTCAATCAGAGTAACACATATATATATGCTGAATAGATCTTATTCATCGTTTCGCTGTGCTTCCCACAGTTCCAGACACGGGAATCTCATCCAGGGGAAGATGGTCTAGGAGCTAGAACTGAACTTGATAGAAACACTGTTCACGCAGTGGCGCTCATCAGTAGGTGTCTTGAAGCCTTCTCCCTTGAACACGTGGCCCAAATGCCCACCGCAAGCTGTGCATGTGATCTCTACCCTCCTACCATCAGGATCCGGCTGAAACAATGAAATATATAGCTAATAATCCGCATTTGGAACAGAATGAGGGGGCTGTAAGAGATCAAATTAACAGCTACTGAGGCTTACTGTTCGGGTTATGGCTCCTGGAAGCCCCTCAAAGAATGCAGGCCAGCCGCAGCCAGAATCAAATTTTGTGGTGGACTTGTACAGAGGAGTCCCGCAGCCTGCACAGTTATAAACCCCATCGCCATAGAATTTGTTGTATTCGCCTGTCCCTGGTAACCTGGACATGAATGTGAGCCTAGCTTGAGAACAGATGTTTTATTATTATATAGGACCATTTACATGTCAAGTGACAACTATGATATTATTTTCCTGAAGCAAGGTCCAAGCCTCCAAGGTAACAGAAAGTATGGTACTGGAATTGCCAGTATATATATGATTTCTAGCAATATGGATTTAATATTCCTTATAAAACTTATTATTGAGAATCCATGGCTGAACATAGCAGCATTCACAGTTAGCACAAGCGCGAACGATCACCTGTAATTACTCCACTGTTCTGATAGAGGTCACAGATCACAAAACAGCATCACAATTTGAAATTTGTAAATGTTTGCCTGTATAGGTGGTAATTACTAATGACCGTTCAAAGATGTGCTATAGTTTTACCCACAAGATCTTCCAATTATAACCGGCTGACTTGGACCTGGAAGTTATGTTAGACTGTATACCAACCCTGATAAGGAGGAATGATGATTAGCGCATGGCCTGCAGGTATAATATACTGTACGCCCAACCTTGCTAAGTCGTAGTAGGGCTTTTTCCAATGAACATACAGTGGATCCAAATTATACAGAAGAACTTTCAAGTTCGTGCTTTAATTCCAATCAGTATTTCTATTTCAAATCACAGGCTATGACATCTAGCGATCTGTCTCCTCAAATAGCTAACCGCCGAATAAATCAGGCTATAGCGGCTAAATTGTACTACATGGGAGCAAATAGCTGAATCCTCCCCAAGCAGCTATATGCAGAGATTTCAAACGCCCTGCTGGATCTATATTATGCACCCCGCCTCCCTCTTTTTATTTTCGACAAGAATGATTTTGAATCCTACGGTTGCAAGGGAGATTACTGAACCTGTTATGATGTACAGCCAATCAGCAGTACCCTACCAACACAAGATAATGTTTCATGCTTCTGCAATCATATTTACTCTGTTTTTTTTAGACCAAAGACCAATTGGCCCCGCTTTATATAGAGTACTGCTGGGGTTACCAGCTTACAAAGTTTAAGCAACCGAAATAAACGACCAAACCTAAGTGGCCAAAGTACCAACGCAGTTTTTACAAGAAAGAGAAAAATTCCAGCTGTGATGTGAGGATTAACCACTCTACTAACACACAACAAAGCACAAATATTTACTCTGTTTCAAATTGGAAGTTGCTATTTTGGCTTTTCAGGTATTTGCTATGCACCCAGATATTCGCTATCTATAAAAGCCAAAGTAAACTTACAGTTTGCAACACAAGGAGCATTGTAGCTTGGCCACTGGAATTGCTCAAATCCACATGTCAACGTAGCAGCAACTACATGTGTTTCTCTTAAACCAAGAGATCCGATCGTGTTAAGAAATGAGAAATCGAACCATAAGGATATTTACTTCAAGGCTAACATGTTTGCATTTTCCTTTTTTCTCTAGAACCATTTCACATCGGAAGTCAACTTGAAGACTGAAACTGGAGTAGTTTGAGACTGAAAAAAATCCAAGAGGACTTGGCGCAACCCTCGATGAACTAGACGCACAAGAATCTAAACGAGGAGGTAGAATCCCCCCTTCGGCAACTCTAGGACGGGGTTCAAAAATCAGTAGTCTCAACCAACCGGTGGCCATAGGTCCTGACATCGAAGTCAACGGACACACGAAGAACATCAAACAGGATCCGATCGGGTCTGATCGAATCGATCCATGGGCACGGGGAGTAGATCAGAGGAACAACAGGTCAGCAGCAGGCTCGCTCAGCCACAAATCGATCGTCATAGTGGCAGTCGCTTAGGGAAAAGGAGGAGTGGGGGTAGAGTACTGACTCGGTGCCCTTCTGGCGGAGGATGCGGAACTGCTCGGGGGAGAGCACGGCGCACCACTCCTCCTCGCTCCTCTGCTTGCTGTTGTCACCCGACGCCATCGCCGCCGCAGGGAAGAAGAAAAAACACCGGAGCACAGGAGGAAGAGCTGAAGAGGATGTATGACGGCGTGGAGCGATGTTAGCGGTGACCAACCGTTTTGTGTCAGTACTGCCTTCGTATGCAGATACATTGTATCCGGACACATTGCATTCCAAATTGCATAGCAAAAGCTATTGCATCTAAGAATTCCAAAATATGTTATAATTTAGAATTGGAACAAAAGAAGCACTTCATTGGTTTCAAATTTTAACTCATTTCAAAACTCTTGAAAAGTCAAATCATTTCAAGTTTGACCAAAATTATAGAAAAAAAACAAAGATTTATGACATCAAATAGATATACTGTGAAAATATAATTAATAAATAATCTAATAATACTTAGTTGGTATCCTAAATGTTATTATATTATCATATAAATTTAATCAAACTTGAGATATTTTAACTCTCTAAGTTTTTTTTGAATGACTTACAGTTTAGGATAAAGGGAGTAGCTAGTAAAAAAAAAGGTACTTGTATGTTCTATGTGTTTTATTCATTTGATCTCTTTGGAGAAAATCAATATTGTTATGTTGTTTGTGTCGACCAAACTTAAGTTTGATTAAATTTATAAAAAATATTAGCAACATTTTTATCTTTAAATAAATGTATTATAAAAATAGGTTTAATTATGTGTGGTTTAATAATATATCTTATTATGAAAATAGGTTTAATTATGAAAATAGGTTCTAAAATTATCTAATTCATCATAGAATGCTAAGTTTATCAAAATCAACAGGAGATAACGCGGTTTGGACGAGACCCACGGTGCTGTGGGAAGATTGACAAAGTATACTATGAAAAAATGAGAAAAGTACTTGAGTGTTGGCCAGGCATGCAATATCACATTGACGACTGTACCAGTGTAAGTTATGTTATGTTTACTACTTTGTACAATTACTTTATTTAATTTGACATTTATATATTAATCTCTATGTGTTCTAGATTCTACTACCGTACCATCAGGATGGATTCTACGTTTTATTCGTGATAGATGTTGAAAACAAAATAGTGCGCATTATGGATCCACTACAAGATCTACCATGTGCAAAGGGTTATAGTCAAAGTATGGTATATGAAACAATACTCCATAATATTGGTAGAATGTTCAATCTCGCCATGGGGCTATCAAAATCAAAGAGGAACCATTTTATATATTCATGGGAGCAAGAACACCCTGCATGTGTAACAAAGGTTACAGATAACACTAAAGACTGGTAATCACTTGTCACTTGGTTTAACTTTGTTATTACATAAACACTTATTATTTGAGTTTTGTACACCAAGTAAACAACTCATCTTGTATAGAAACTTGGGAGGCTTCCTTGTATACAATTTTATGAAGCTGTGGGACGGTGTGACACTGCCACCGATCAACAACGTAAGCATATGCAGTCTCCAACCATATTTTGTACAATACACGTATAATAAAATAAATAATTATTTGTTTATCTACCATGCACAGCTATCAACATCACTGAGGACGGAGTTCTTGGCTGACATTTTGACAAGTCAAGCAAACGAATCTTATGACAACATCCCCAAGACATTCAATATTTGATTAAGAAGTTAGAGAATATGTAAATATTTCTACTTATATGCAGTGGTGACTCCGATATTGTATACAGACTCATATACAACTGTGCAAAGGTTAAACTCTGAAAAAAAACAATATGGTTGATTTCTACAACTTTCCCTAGAAAAAAACCGTAGCGTTAGCACGAGCACTATACTAGTATACGCTATGCGTACGTAGACATAGATTAAATGTGATATATCTAAACATCTTATATAATTTAAAATGAAGAGAGTAGCAATTTTATTGGGCTAGAATGCTACTGTAGATCAGTCATGAACTCCCATAACTCTATCCATGCCTAGATGATTAGAAGAAGCCCGATTTACCTCCCTCAAGGATCATGATCGTTCGATTCTCCCCTAATCTACAAAACTAGTTTTTTTTTTGTCTCCCTAACTTTTGAAAATCATGCACTTTTGCACCTTGGTAATTTTGATAGTGGTCTTGCTAATGTTGCACCACATTAGGGCTACTTTGGCAGCAGAGGGAATCTAACCCTGGGAAGATAGCCCTGCACGGGGAAATTTTTGGCGTTTTGATTCTTGCGGCTATCCAGGGGAAATATCCCACGCGCGGGGGAGTTTCCCTGCTGCTGTTTGGCAGCTGCTAGATACGGGGGAGTTTCTCTGCTGCCAGAATTGTTTGGCAGAGCTGTTTAGCAGACAAAATTGTTCAGAGCAGACTGATGTTATCGCTAGCACATATACGGAGTATATTCCAAAACAATGTCTTATAAAATTGAAAGCAATGTCTTACAAATCAAGAAAAATACTGATTTTTTTTAATAATACAAGTCATCACAGATCAATGCCAGCCACAACATTTTTATAAAAGATCAAATTGGAATACATTATCACGATTGAAAGAGATGTCGTCGTCTAGCTCCGGGTCGTTGGCGACTGGCCCGCGGTGCGCCTGGTCCGAACCAGAGGCGCCGCCATGGCCCGTTCGGCCATGGCTGACTGCTCGGCCCCGCTCTCCAGAGGGGTCCGCATGCCAGCCGGAGCAGCTGGCTGCCCCACGAGCCAGTGAGGTGGAGAAGGTGCGGGTGGAGAGGAGGGACCTAGGGCAAAAATTGGAGGAAGACGAGGTGGTTGAGGAGATTTTTGGCCAGCTATGGGTCATAGGAGGGACCTATGGCCAGCTATCCAGTGGGCAAGTCGGATCGTCTGGGAGGGCCACCGGTGAGGTTGAGCTTCTCCTGGGACGTGTGGGGCGGAGGAGGGGTGCGGGAGACGTACGTCGAGGTCCTGAAGAAGAAGGTGATGGCGGAGGGTCGTTGGGTCTGGCAGGAGGAGCCGCGGCGCCCGCCGCCGCAGCGCCAAAACCGGCCACCGCCGCCGCCACCACCACAGAGAGGCCCTGCCTAGGGGTGGCAGGAGCAAGCTCGTCGGCAGAATGTGCCGCGCCCCCAACCTCAACCTCAACCCCGGCAACAGCAGCAGCAACCGCAAGCTCCTCCCCGTCTGCAACAATACCAAGCCCCAAGGCAGCAACAGGTGCAAGGGCAGAATCAAGCGAAGCAGACAAATCAACCAAATCAGGGGCAAGGTATGGTGCAGCAGGCTCAGGTCCTCAATCTAGATCCTAGATACAGAAAGTTGACTATAATTGTGGGGAACCTGGTCACTTCGTGGGAAACTGTGATAAGCCTAAGCTGTGTTTCATTTGTGGAATCCCTGGGCATCACATGGATGTGTGTCCAAACTGGTCTGATGAACATCCCATTGCTACTTTTGTGGGTAGTGCCAGTCTAGGATTGGGCTTTTACCATGTGGAGATTCCTGCACTAGAGGAGATTAAATGGTTGAATATGAACAATTGTGGGATAGTTAAAGTCAAGTCTGGACAGGTTTCCAAGGCTGAGCTTGAAGTGGAATTAGCAGAGATTTATAGCAAGGAATGGCCATGGCAAATCAGGGAACTAGAAAAAGGCAAATTCCTGGTCAGATTCCCACCAACCAAGAGGGTGAGTGACATCAAAAACTACCCCTCCTTCAATCTGAGGAAGGAAGGGGTTCAAGTGGAGGTCATGGAATGGACTGGAGAGGTACCTGCTCATAGTACCTTGGAGGAAGTGTGGGTGCAGCTTAAAGGGATCCCACCCAAATTCTGCCACTGGAAGGTTTTTGCCCAGATTGTGACAAGCTTTGGCTTACTCATTGATGTGGATTGGGCTAAAATCTTCAAGTCCTTTTATGAGATTGTGTGGGTCAAGGTTGCTTGTAAGGACAGCTCCAAGGTTCCAGGGGAGAGACTTTTTGAGATGGGTCTTAAGACTTATCTGATTGAGATGAATGTGGAGGGGCAGATGCTAACTGAAGAGGGGAAGAAAGATGGAGGATCTGATGACAATGATGGAAAAGGTGATGATAAAAAGAACCAAGAAGAAGATGCTGAAGGGGCTAATGGGCCAGATTCTCATGGTTCTGGTAGGGGCAGTGGAGGTTCTGCTGCTCCAGGTGGAAGTAAATCTGCAAAGCCTGCTGGACAGTCTGGGGGACAAGGTTTTGTCACTCCTGGAAGAAACACCTCAACTATCTGTGATGCTCAGACAGTAACACAAGGTGATGGGACAGTAGTGCTTGATCAAGCTGCAATGATGCAAGAAATGATGGGGATGAGTAAAAGCCAGCAGGGACTGATTCTTGCTGGTGAGAAGGAAGATGTGGGAGTATTGGTGGGAACTAGTAGTATTGATGCTTCTAGGGACACATTAGTGGGGGCAGGATTGAAGTCAGCAAACAAGTCTCGATTAAGGAGGCTAATGTAAGCAACATGGAGATTGATGTAAACAAAGAGGGGAATTCTGAGGTTATGGCAAGCAAGGCTTCTGAAAGCTTTACCTTGCAGAATGATCAGACTCCTGATTTCTGGGCTGGCCCTACTTCAGAATGCGCAATTTTGGGGAACAAACTTAAAAGTCTGCTGGAGGATGAATCACATCATTCAAAGTGGGAGGAATTTAGGAAGATGGCTAAGCAAGAGATAGCTACTGCAGAATGTTCCTCCTTGCTGAGAAGAATGGAGCTGGAACTATCAAATGAAGAAAATGAGGAAGATACTGAGATGGGAGACCTGATAGATGACAGCAATGAGAAGGGGAAGGATAATGAAATAGTGGAATTTCAGGACACTTCTGCAATATCTGAAGAGAAGATGGCTAAGAAGAACCAGAAGAAGAGGTCTTAATATGGGCCTACTCTAAGGGCTCCCAGACCAAGAAGATATGAGGATGATGGGAAGACAGTGATGCAGAGGGTGGAAGAGCTGAAGAAATATCAGAATCTGGAAACTGGTATGCATAGCGCTACTTTTGCTCTTAAGAGTAATGATACTTTGATTAAAATTGCTAAGGATGTGAATATTTCTTTAGGACCTAGCATTGATGCTAGCTGTGATAATGTCAATAGATTAAAGGAAAAAGAATTAGCAGACAGGATGGCTTTTAGTGAGCAAAATCCTAAGACTAATCTACCTGCTAGTATTGATGATGCTCTAGGAATAGCAAGTTTTCCTTCCTTAGATGGAAACTTGCCCCCCATAAGGGACAGCAATGCTAGTGCTAGTAATAGCAAAACCTGGGCACAAGTTGCTTCTGAAAGCAACAAAACACAAAATAAAATTGTTGTTAATGTTAGGAGCCCATTGGAATGTTAGAAGCCTCCGTAAGGAGGGAAGGTTACAATGTGTTTGTGATTTTATTAATGATAATAAACTAGACTTTGTGAGCTTTCAAGAATTTCAATTGGAACTATCTGCCTGCTGATGGGACCGCTAGTGGTATCCTAGTGGGTTTCCATGATAAGAAGTTTGATATTATTGCTTGGCAGATTGGTGTGTTTACTGTAAGTACTGTAGTTAGAAATGTGTGTGATGGCTTTGTTTGGAGATTAATCTCTGTTTATGGATCTCCCTATGAGGAGGGGAAATTGGAGTTCATTGAGGAAATGAGAAAGCTCCTAGATAACTGGGAGGGCCCAACTGTGATCAGTGGAGACTTTAATTTAGTGTGCAATTCTGGGGAGAAAAGCAATGGGGTGGTTAATCAAAAGTGGACTGATGCCTTTATGGATTGGATTAATAAGTATGGTTTAGTTGAGTTTAAACCAGCCAATAGGACTTTCACTTGGACAAATAATCAGGACAAACCTATTTTGGCTGCCATTGACAAGGTGTTTTGTACTACCAATTTTGAAAGCAATTATCCTTTAGCTTATGTTACTGCCAGAGGGAGAGCTTGTAGTGATCATGTGCCCCTAGTTTTAAACTTTGGCATTGAAGAGGTCAAGAAACCAAGTATGTTTAGATTTGAAAAGTGGTGGCTTAGCCAACCTGATTTTAAAGAAGTAGTTTATAAAGCCTGGAATACAGAGTGTGTGTTTACTGATCCTATGGAAGTCTGGCAGTTTAAAGTCAGACTGACTAGAAAAAAGATTAAAGGGTGGGCCATTAATATTAATGCCCATATGAAGAAGATGAAGAAAGATCTCCTTAAGGAGCATGAGGAGTTAGATTTGAAAATGGAAAGAGTAGGACTCTGTGCTGCTGAAAGAGAAAGGATGAAAGCAGTGATGCTTGACCTTGAAGCAATCTGGAGGATGGAAGAAATAAAAGTGAGACAGAGATCCAGAGATAGGAATATAAAAGAAGGAGACAAAAACACTACCTACTTCCAGGCAGTGGCTAACCAAAGAAACAGGAAAAAAAGGATTGTGGGGTTAGAAGGACCTCAGGGTTGGATAGATAATAATAAGGACATGCTTGAGCATGCTGTGGAATTCTATAAGACTTTATTTGGAAAAGAGGTGAATCAGGGGGTCAAATTACAACAGGATTTTTGGGAAGAAGTTGAGAAGGTAACCATAGAAGAGAATGAAATGCTGGAGGCACCTTTCAGTGAAGAAGAGATTAAAGAGGCAGTTTTTGGATCTTATGCTGAAGGAGCTCCAGGGCCTGATGGCTTTTCTTTCCTGTTCTATCAAGTGTTTTGGGATTTGATAAAACCTGAGCTAGTTAACTTGGTCAGGTCTTTTGAAAAAGGTGAGGTGAATCTGGAGAGATTAAATTATGCCTTGATCACTCTGATTCCTAAGGAACCAGAGGCCAAGGTGTTTAAAAAGTTTAGACCTATAAGTCTAATTAACTGCAGCTTCAAAATCTTTTCAAAGATGCTGAATAATAGACTATCTAAGGTGTCTGACAGGCTGGTTGCTTCCAACCAGACTGCTTTTATAAAGGGGAGGTTCATTTTGGAAAGTGTGGTGGCTGCTCATGAAATTATTCATGAAGTCCACAGAACTAAAGAGAAAGGTGTCATCTTGAAGTTGGACTATGAGAAGTCATATGATAGGGTGAGCTGGGATTTCCTTGAGGAAATGCTAGAGTCTAGGGGTTTTGGCAAGACTTGGAGAGAGTGGGTGAAAAAAAACTGTCCAAGGTGGATCAATTGGTGTTAGAATGAATGATGAGAACAGTGTATTCTTTAAGCCTGGTAAAGGCCTAAGACAAGGAGACCCTATGTCCCCTATACTGTTTAACCTGGTAGCAGATGTGTTTACTAGGATGCTTATGAAAGCAGCTAAGCAAGGCTTGATTAGTGGGCTTTTGCCTCAAGTAGTAGAGGGAGGGATCATCAGCCTGCAGTATGCTGATGATACCCTTTTATTTATGAGTGATGACCTTGATAAGGCTAGTAATCTGAAGTGGCTGCTTGTCTGCTTTGAGCAAATATCTGGTATGAAAATCAATTATGACAAGAGTGATTTGCTAACCATTGGCTTAGAGGAAGATAGAACTAATGAGTTTGCTAAGCTTTTTTGCTGTAAGAAATGTGAATTTTCTATCAAATATCCGGGGGTTCCACTACACTTCAAAAACTGAATAAAGAGGAGTTGCAACCAGTGGTGGACAAGATGATCAAAAGAATAGCAGGATGGAGGGGGAGGCTGTTGTCTTATGCCGGCAGATTAGTGCTTTTAAAAGCCTGTCTAGCCAGTATTCCCATTTATCTCATGTCTGTCATTAAATTTCCTAGATGGGCCATTGAGATGATGAACACTCATATGGGCCAATTTCTCTGGGATAATAGTGAGGAAAAGCATAGGTACCATTTGGCCAATTGGCAACTAGTGTCTCAGAAAAAAGAGATGGGTGGTCTAGGAGTTCCTGATCTAAGGAGCTTGAACTTGGCCTTACTGTCTTCATGGATCTTTAGATACCATTTGAATAAGAATGCAATTTGGACCAAGATTGTGGACTCTAAATATAACACTGAAAAACCTAACATGCTTTGCTGCAAAGATGTGGGGGTTTCACCTTTCTGGAAAGGAGTTATGTGGGCTGCCCAGGCTGCCTCCTTAGGGGTTATATGGGTAGTAGGTAATGGGAAGAAGATCAGATTTTGGGAGGATGTTTGGTTAGGTAATACTAGCTTAGCTATTATTTTCTGGCCCTTATATGTGATTAATGAGCAGCAAGGTAAGTCTATTGCCCAGGTGTGGGATGGACAGGAGCTTATGCTCACCTTTAGAAGAAATGTTTCTGAGCAGGTTATGCAAATGTGGCTGGAGTTGTGTAGCCTGGTAGAGGAGACTACTTTAAGTAGTGAGGATGATCATATTATGTGGGCTTATTCTTCTAAGGGGGTTTATTCTGTTCAATCTTTATATGCAATTGTGAATTGCAGGGGGGTGTTTCATGTATATGTACAAGCTGTTTGGAAGGTGGTTATCCCACCAAGAGTGCAATTCTTTCTTTGGCTAATGTCACATAATAGAACTCTAACAAGGGACAACCTGGAAAAAAGAAGACCAGTTAGTGATCCTTCTTGCCTGTTTTGTTCTGAGTTGGAGACAGTGAATCACATCTTTTTTGAGTGCTTTGTAGCTTCTTACATTTGGAAGATTATCTCTGAGTTGCTTAAAGTTAACTTGGGTACCAGCTTTGAATCTATTGCTAGATTCTGGTTGATGCCAAAAAAACATCTTGTGACTAATGCAGTGGTGGCAGCTACTCTATGATCTATCTGGAAACTGAGAAATGACTTGTGTTTTCAGGGTGCTACTTGGACAGGAATGAAGGTGCTGCTGATAAGGATTGCAAAGATGCTGAGGGGATGGTTGCCGCTGTTCCAGGAGGAAGTTGGGAGGCAGCTGGAAGACCTGATCGCCGAGTTGGAGGAGCTCTCCAAGCTTCGGCCGCAGCTGGAATGGAGCAGGGCGACGGCGTCGTCATCACAGTTGGAACCATTGGCTGTTAGATCTTCGGATATCGTCAGTAGAGGGCTAGTGTCAGGAGGAGAGTCGAATGAGTCGATGGTGGGAGTTACTGGGTTTGTTCCCGAGTCAGTTTCTGAGGCTGTTAATGGCCAGTAGCTGTTAAGCTGAACTTTGAGCATAAACTGCTGTAAACAGACTTGTTGCTTTTGGTAATACGAAAGCAGGGGAAACCTTTTCTCTAAAAAAAAACATTTTTTTAAAAAATAATGTATGGAAAATCACACAGTAGTGCTGAGCACATTATTTTGTAGTACTACTAGTACGTGCGTGCAGGAAAACTCGAATCTATTTATCCATCCTCGCCGTTTTTTTTTCGAGACCACGCCGTTGCGTGCATTTCATTAAGCAGTTATCCATCCCCGCCTTGAACATTACGTGCAGAGGTTCTGGTATACATCTTAAAAAAACATCTATTTTTGCTTAAAAAAAACAAAACCTATTAGCTAGATGGTTACTGGAGCTGAGAAGCCGATGATGATGTTTTATACTTTCACTGACAGAAATGTGTCATGCGTGTTAACGTTATGAAGTGAGAAGTGAGAAGTGAGAAGTGAGAAGTGCCGAGTTGTTATTTGTTAGAAAAAAGACCAAAATAATGCAAATAATCGAGAAACCTGCATCAAAGAATCTGAATGATATTTTAATTGACATAGTCCAATTCGTACAAAATTTAATTCTGGTGGCAAATTCAACTAGTCCATTCGCACAAAATCATATATCATCTCCATCCAAATATCCAAGATATAATTAAATATAAATCATGTTTTAACTCCTTTTCATAAGCTTTCCCATATGCATTGCTGCTGTATTTTTTATTTCTCATCTCAAATCATAAATTGCTTCCAACAAGAGCTCTGCAATTAAACAAAGGAAAAACATTAGCAACAAAGAAAAGAAAGGTTCAGATAAGTGGAAATTGAAAGGAAAAAATTATGTATGGCAACCATTTTGTTCCTATTCAATTTGTTCTCCTAAATTTCAGGTTCCTCTTTTCGGATTTAATTCATGAATTTAAGATAAAACAAGGCTTGGTCAGTTACATGCAAACCTAGAAAATATGCTGGTCATATTAAAGAGCAAAACTAACTCCACAAGGCAATGATCAAAACAGTGTAATAAACAAATGCTCCTAAAATAGAAGTGCCAAGTCTCCAAGTATTGATCGCTATCCTCTGCTTGAAGCAGCAAACTCAGACTCGAGTCTTATGTTGAACCCTATCAGTTTGTACCATCTCAAGGCATCCAAACCAAACTAATGGTCAACCCAACCAAAATAAACAAGTTGTTGCTGTAGCAAGAAGCTGCAGTGGAGAAAAGATAAAATTGGGGCTTTATGGCTTTCACATGATCATGTCCATCCACATTCCCAGCGAGGTAATGAAAAACAAAATTAAGGCATGAGATTAATTGGCAAGTTTGGAACTGAACATACTACTACTTAACTGGAGCACATAATCTTGGATAGACACATTACTTCCATTGCATGACTAGAAGAAGAGAAGGAAACATACCTCTCAAATTTTCTTCTCAATTCAAACACTACCTCTACTGATGGCACTGCAAGTAAACTATTGTGAGCTGCATATCATTCAAGTTCAAGATGCTCAAGCCATGAGCCCATGATCAGTTCATTTGAATCATATAAAAATCCTACTGACAAAACGGCAGATCAAAGCAGCAGCTAGACATAACCTACGATGTACTGCATGGTCAGGAACTCATGACCATCCATGCTATAGTCCCATTAACCATTTCATGGCATACAAATTAGCATATGTGCAAATTTATTCACTTTTATGTCTTATCAGTTTCAATTCTGTCAAAAGGGTTCTGAAATAAAAAGATCATATTTCTTGCTGTTATCATTAGAGCATGTACATACCAAGATTTTAGCACTCCCGAAGTCGCAAACCTTGACTTGGTGGGAAAGAGTCAAAGAGGATCCACCTATCAAACAATAAGAAAAAGAGAAGGTCAGCATTTGCCAACTGGAACAGTACAAATTCACTAGTCCAAACTATTTTCCTCCAATCATAAAAATGGTTGGATTCAATGAGGCTTGGATTCAAGGAGGCATGGAGAATAGCAGCAATCAGAAAGATTCAACAATCACAAAGCCCTTGGCAATTTTATGTTGTCAAGCATCAGAACAAATGTGGCCAAGCAAACCTGATTACCTATCTCACCTTTGGCAATTTTATCTTCTATTGCCTTCTTCAGAGATATATGGCCTGCCTCTAGTCAGGTTGAATCTACAAGAAAGAAATCATGTAAGTTAGATACTGGAATCATGTAAGTTACACACAGACAGACACAGTAGCACGATTGACTGCAAACACACACACTCTTGCCTCTCTACTGCTTGTATGGAACGGGGATTCTGTCGGGGCCGGACTTCATGTCCTCCCACAGCAGATCAGACAGCGCCTGCATCAGCGGCCCAACCTTTGCTCGAAACCCTAGCAGATCGAGAGGAGAGATGGATGGAGCTGGACTGACCTGCGAAGCTGGCGATGGCGGCGACCGGATGCCGGAGCGGTGACGGAGGCGACCGGATGCCGGAGCGGCGACGGCGGCGACCGGATGCCGGTGCGGCGGCGGTCTCGCTCCTAGGTGGCGGCGGCCTCGGGGCAGCCTCGCGACTCGGGGAAGCCCTCAGAGGCCGGGTGACACGGCGGCCTCGACGAGTGCCGGGTCGGCGACGACCTCGCGACGGCGGCGGATGCTCGGGGCGGCGGCCTCGCGCCTCGCGAGCTGCGAGCACGAGTCGAGGATTGGAGTCAGGAAAAGCCCTCTCCGCCCACAGGGGTAGTGGAAAGCCCTCCCGTGGAAAATGCAGGGAAATGGGCTGCGACCCATGGGTAGGTGGGCTGCCAAAGGGTGCTACTATCTGGCCCGTGGCCAGTTTCCGCGCGGGCTTCTCGCCCCGGAAAAGGCCGGGATCCCTCCTTAATTTCGGGCTGCCAAAGTAGGCCTTAGAGGGAGTATAAAAATCAGACTAACTTGAAAGTTCAAAGAGTTAAGTCGGACTAGAAATATTACTTTTATAACAATATTGTAAAATTAATAAAATTTCAAAAAAAAATATTTAATCATATTGTTACATGGAAATATCCTTTTTTTGAGAGGACGTCAAAATGTTGCCCAAAATCGACCCAGGCCAAATTCTTTTCCGAACCGATTAGTCTTACTGGACTCATAAAAGAACACACATTACACGATCGAGGACCTAATCCAGAAAATTGACGGTCACGGCCCCACTAGTTGGAGGCTGCAGCTCGGACTAGCTAGCACTCGTCCTCGTCTCATCGAGCCCAGACGCAGTACGGCCGCAGAATCGCCCAGGTCGTCTCGTCGATCTCCGAGCATCGGCCCGCCGCCGGCGATGGAGAAGGGGAAGGGCCTCGCTCGCCGCTGGGCGGTGGAGCTCCCCGACGCGTCCTCCTCCTCCCCCGCCGTCCCCGACCCGCCCGGCTTCACCAGATCCGCTCCCGACGCGGTAACCCCCTACTCCTCCCCGTTCGCCCCTTCGCTGGTTTAGCTCTGTGCCGCGCATGAAATTCACGCGCTTGCTCTGGCTCGCAGGACGACGCCGCGGGTGCGCGCCAGCGCAAGGACTCCGAGACTGCATGGAAGGCGCAGGTTCGTTTGTTCGATCGGTGCCATATTCGTGCTTCGTCCAGTAGATCCAGGCCGCGGTCAGCGCGACTTGCCCGCTAGGATGGATAACCATATTCCTACAGTTTTGCAAGAGCTCAGATCTTGATAACCTTGCCTAGCGTCTTACTAGTTCTAGGCTTTGGAATTGCTGTCTAACCGTGTGTGCTCCCTGATGTGAACAGAAAGCTTGGGAAGTCGCGCAGGCGCCGTTCAAGAACCTGATGATGATGGGATTCATGATGTGGATGGCAGGGAGCACCGTCCACCTCTTCAGCATCGGAATTACCTTCTCCGCTCTGTGGCAACCCCTCAACGCGCTCCGATCCGTTGGGAAAGGTACTGCTTTTGTGGTTTCATTCACCCAAGTGATGTGATCTATTTTCGGTTTGCAAATCCGTGCCACTTTAGGACTGTTTTAGTTTATGGGGAACTAGTATGTTATGTGTTTAAGGCCATACTTAGCAATTTAGCTTAGCTGAGCTACAAAGGCTGAGGTTTACTTCCAGTGAGAACTCAATGTTCCATGGATTGCCATCTAACTTTCGATCTAATTCTTAAGCCTTCATGTTCAAGTTAAATCATTTAGGAACATGCACCACTTGATATGTGCTCATGCTGATTGTTGAGTCATTCTGGATGTGCAAGTAACTTCTAGGTGTGCATTTTAGTTTTTGCTAATAAGATGATGTTTTATGCCTGTAACCTTTGTACAGTTTGTAAATCGTACACAACATTAATCATTCCTAAAAGGCTAAATTGAGTTCCTGCGAATTATTTTATTTACTAGTTCTGTAACTGTAACATATATACTATTGCAAATGTGCAATTCAGACAAGAATATGTGTGCCAGAAGCAAGTCATAATAGCATCACTGTGAACTTGGTGAATAAATAGCATAAAGCACAACCATATCATGGGATGACTAAAATTTTTGTGATCGGCTTGCTTCTTCTCTAGTAATACACTTTTCCAGGACATCATCATGTTCTCTCCAGTCTTCTGTTGGTGCATTTTCTTTTTTTATATTTGGTATATGCCCACATAAAAGAATGCAATGTTAGTGTCACTTAAGGCTTATTGAAAACTGAAAATTCTGCACATACAAATCGACTTAGGAGTCTCCACTGCAGTGCAATAAGGTTGTCTTATTTCCTAAATCTTATTTGAAATACTTTAAATATTATTTGCAAATAGTGTATGTAGTGTAACAATAGCTACTTATTTCACTTATGTGCTGCTCTGGTTGTGCTATGTTAGTCAGCACATGGAACTACAGAGAAGAAAATAGCTGGCTTAATGCAGTGTGTGTTGAAATGCAATTAATCATCCCAAATTATTTGCTTTTGGTCCATAATGTGGCATGGGTGTGCTTTATGAAGAGAAGTGAACGGATAAACTTGCAAATAATATAACAGCATGACTAATTTGATTTGTTCAATATGGAAAGGCATTTGCTCTAAAGTTCTCTTAGAAACAGGAAATATACTAGCTTGGCATAATTCAATTGATTTCCTAGGTCCAATCAAGCATGTATTGTAGTCATTCCAAACTGAGTGATATTCTTAGTTTCTAAGCGATTCAGCTTGAGTATTTTCTTATAAAACATTTGTTCTCGTTGCAGTTTTTGAACCATTTAAGGACCCAAGGGTGGATACAATTGCTCCTAAGTTGCTCTTTACTGCCCTCAATTTAGCTGCCATGGGTTTGGGTGTATGGAAGGTGAGCTCTTTTACATGTCTAGTTATATATAATTGTCTTACATTGCTCTAAGCATTTGAAGTTCTGACATGGTTGCTTCTACAGCTTAATACATTGGGCCTTCTTCCAACAAATCCATCAGATTGGGTATCTTCACTGGCTCCTGCTCGGGTATGCTTCTGATAGCCTAACACCATACAAACTAAATTCCCTGACTTCAGTGTTTAGGGCATATTTGGATACCATGAGCTAATTTTTAGCTAGCTAAGTTTAGCTCAGATTAGCTCTAGTGCATCCAAACAGGAGAGCTAATAGGCGGGTTAATTTTTTAGCAAGTCTTTGATTAGATGTTAGCCAACCATAGCTAATTTTGTCTAATTTTTAGCCCAACTAGTAACTAGCCATGTGTATCCAAACATGCCCTTAGTGTTGACATTGTTCAATCATCTTTAAGTTTTTTATGATAGTTTCAAAGTATCGTGCGCTTTAGTAATTGTTAGTAAGACTGTAACTAACAATGTTTAACTCGGTGTTGCTTAAACTGGTATTAGTCGTTAATAGATGCTTGCACTGGTTTTGATATCAGATAGAACATAGTCTCATCTGTGTCACAATGTACCTTTGGCACTATCGATGAACTGCTTGAAAATCATGTGATTGGGCAGTCCCAGAGAATATTTGTTTGAAAACATTGTGAGGTTGTTTCTTTTCTGCATAATTAAAATGAAACTTTGCCAGAATCATATGTGATTGCTGATTGTAGTATGGAACTGATTTAGCTGATTTGAATACTTGTTTAGTTGTATTGCCAGTGAAACATTTTGTTAGAGTGCATGTTTGCCTAATGAAATTAAATGAAATCGTACCATGATGACTAAAAGCAAATTTTGTTATGTAATCCATGACCCATCTTATATTGGTTGCCTAAACTAGTTTCTTCATTTTTCTTATTTCAGGAGGTTGAATATGCCGGAGGAGGGATCCCCTTAATTTAATGTCCATTTCCACTTTTGAACTTATTTATTTTACTATAGTTGTAATATTACATCACTACTGAGTGAAACTTTACCCTTCACTCCTGAATACACGAGAATTGCAGTCTTTTTGTGTGTGCATTTGTATTACTATTTTCTAGATGCAATTGTATTGAATTTGCGGCGGTGCAGCAAAGTCGCAGGATATTCACTGGACAGTAACAGAAGCCGGTTTATTATAGATAGTAGTTTGTTCATTTCCCTTGGTTCGTTTACTACCCTTGTTTGAATCTGTTACTGCTTGCCAAGAGTAGTTTTCGACCAAATTTCAGCAGCCGTCAGCTGGATTCCACATCCATCTGCATGCAATGGAACCATCCATCCATATCCATGAATAGGCAACGGAATGTTCCCAGCTTTGTCTCTCCCAAGTATAGGCAGCACCCAAAGCCGGCAAGCAGGCGTCAGCCAACGTCTTCCCTTCTCCTAGCTACCTTGTCTCCTGGCCCTCCGTCCCTCTATTGCCGTGACCTTTATGTAGCCCTTGGCCTCCCGCTCGTTCGCCTCCTTTCCCCACCATTCCCATGGTGGCCCCCCTCGCCTCCTCCTAAACCCTTCACGCACCATCTCCGAGGACCAGGGCGGCCACCCCTACACCCCATTTCGCGTTCATTCATCACTGCCACCTGCGTCGTCGCCGGCAGCCCGTCGGCCGGCCGCGCCTTTGCGGGCCATTGCGTGCCCCCCTCTCCGGCGGGCGGCGGCGCCATACCATACAATACAATGCCTTCAAATTGTGCCATAGTAGTAGTTATCGCCATCTTTGTTGTTGTTATCCTCAGCGCCAGCCACACGGTCACCGGCGCCCGTGTTATCCGGCAACCTTCGTCGTCCTCGTCCTCCGTTCTCATGTTCAGGGAGGCGCCCGCGTTCCGGAACAGCCCCGAGTGCGGCGCGGCGGTGGACGGCGACGGCCGGGTGGACATCGCCATGACGCTGGACGCCAACTACCTCCGCGGCACCATGGCCGCGGTGCTGTCCATCCTGCAGCACACGGCGTGCCCGGAGAGCGTGACGTTCCACTTCCTGACCGCCGACGCCGACGACCACGGGCTCGCCGCCGCGTTGCGCGCCTCGTTCCCGTTCCTGGACCTCCGTGTCTACCGCTTCGACCCGTCCCGCGTCCGCGACCGCATCTCCCGGTCGGTGCGGCAGGAGCTGGACCAGCCGCTCAACTACGCGCGCGTGTACCTCGCCGACACGCTACCCTCCGACGTGCGCCGCGTCACGTACCTCGACTCCGACGTGGTCGTGGTGGACGACGTCCGGACGCTGGCGTCCGTCGACCTCGCGGGCCACGTGGTGGCGGCGCCCGAGTACTGCCACGCCAACTTCAGCAACTACTTCACCGACGCCTTCTGGTCGCACCCGGCGCTCAACGGCACCTTCCACGGCCGCCGGCCCTGCTACTTCAACACGGGCGTCATGGTCATGGACGTCGACAAGTGGCGCGCCGGCGGCTACACGCGCCGGGTGGAGGAGTGGATGGCCGTGCAGAAGCGACGCCGGATCTACCACCTCGGCTCGCTGCCGCCGTTCCTGCTCGTCTTCGCGGGACACATCCGGGCTGTGGACCACCGGTGGAACCAGCACGGGCTCGGCGGCGACAACGTCGAGGGACGCTGCCGGGGCCTCCACCCGGGCCCCATCAGCCTCCTTCACTGGAGCGGCAAGGGAAAGCCGTGGCTCCGGCTCGACGCCCGGCGGCCGTGCTCCGTGGACTATCTCTGGGCGCCCTACGACCTCTACCGCTACTCGTCGCCGGTGATCGACGAGTGGTGACCGGTGACCATGCACCACCTGAGGAGCTACTAGCTATGGTAGGACAGTTCTTGCAGAGGGGAAGAGGCATAACAATGCATGCCTGCATAGCGATCTCTTCGAGATCTTTCAGTTCACCCTCTTAATTTTGTATATATATAGATCATGTTGTAAATTTGTACAGATTATTTATTGTTAGTATATATGCATGGTGGGGAAGCTCATGCTGACAAATGTATGTGCCATTGCACTGTATATTTGGAGTTCATGTTAATACAACACACAGATTCCGTATGCAGTACAGGTTGGTAAATACTCAAGAGTAGTACTTAACGAATGCATATTTACAGAGCTCTGTTTTTTTTTTTCTGCTTTCTGAATGAATGGACAATTCACAATTTCTCTACTATATTTTACTTAAACTGGAGTTGGAGGAAAAAAAACATTTAAGCAGGTTAGGACTTTTGGAACATAAACATGGTGAATTTTGCTCTCGATGAACTCCTAATAAATATTTGAATTTTGCTGAAAAACAACCAAAAAATGATCTTCTAGTACAGCATGATATCTGGCAGCAGCTAGAGGGTTATTATTGGAATGGTTACGTCGATGGAATCCAATGGTTTCAACTTTATTCCTTGGGAAATTCCTTTCATATGTAAGTACCCTACTTCTAGACAAGTGTTTAGCTTTTATTATTAGTGATGAATTTTTCTGTGCATATGTTAGTGATTTGTGTCCTTATTAGAGCTCTTTAAGAGTTTTTAAAACTCACTCCCAATCTAGATATTTTAGCAAAAATGAAAATAAAAAACTGCTCTCTAACAATTACCTATCTCAACTCATAAGCTTCCTGCACACAGAAAGATGATCAACCTCGTCGCGCGGATATATACTCAATAGGAAGTGGGGAAAATATAAGAAATAGAATGGATTATGACGCAAATGTACATAAGAGAATGCTTGTTGTGGGCGTTTGCGTTGTACTATGTAATTCTAAAAAAAATATTAAAGTGTTGGTGTGCTTTTTCTATCTTTTAGGAGCGAGATTTTGGAAACTGTTGGAGGAAACCAACAAATATACTCCCTCTGTTTCTAGATAAGTGTCGTTCTCACTTTCCGAGAAACAACTGCCGACATTATATATTAAAATATATAAATATTTATGCTAAGTATTTAGTATCATCGGAAAGATCTTTACATCTAGTTTTGTAACAAATTTATTTGGAGATAAAAATGTTATATGTATTTTTTTTATAAATTAAGTCAAACTTGTGGCGCGAAAACCCATGACAACACTTATTTTGGGACGGAGGAGTACTCCCTAACATTTTATAGTTACCTAGAAAAATCATTAATTTACTAATTGATTTTTTAAAAAACTATTCGAGGCTCTTATATCTCCCTAGATAGGTTCAAAAGTAATTCACAAAATCTCCAGTAGTACTCCCTACATTTTAAATTTTAAGTTAATTTGATTTTTTTGGTACATCTGTTTTGCTATATATCTAGATACATGTAAGATCTATGTGAAGAATAAATTAGATATATCAAAAAAAATTAAAGCGACTTACTGTTTGGAACCGAAGGAGTAGGAAGGAGTAGTCTGGAGTGAAAACTAAGTATTGTAACAGGCAGGGGGGTTAGGTGTAAAAGCTATGCGCGGCCAAATGCAGAGCAGAGGAGACAGAAAGACAGAAAGTGCGTCGCAATCGCAACCGCTGGAGCCCGGCCGTGTCTTGACGCCAGTGTGCATTATTACGCCCCCGGCCCCGTCCGCCGTCGGCCCTCCGGCGACTCGACAGGGAAAAGTCACCGCGGGAGGCGGGAGCTGCGATGGCCTTCTTCTTCCGCATGGCGTCGCGGCTGCGGCCGTCGACGCCGGAGGAGGTGGTGCGCTCCATCAAGGACTCCTTCCTCGCGCTCAACTCGCGGACCCACGCCAAGGTGATTTCCTACTCTCCCCGTCCCCCTTCCGTTGGGCCTCCCTCCTCTTCGCTAGTTCTTGCGCGCTTTTCTATAATTTGGAGATCTAGAGGCCGATCGCTCCATGCGAACCCGCTTCCGGATAGCCTCTGGTCACGGAATCGATTGGATGTTCCAGTTTCGTTTCTGTGGTCATCTCAAGATCATAATCTTTGTTGGGTTCTCCCCATATGCCTGGTGATCATTTCCTTCTTTTTGTTTATTTATATATAATTGAGAGGTTCCCGTTGGTCGTGACACTGTAGGTCGAAATTAGGTAATGCGGAATGGCTCAACCCTTCGTCGGGATGGTGCTTGAATAAAACAGAGAACTACTGATTTGTTAAAATTAAATCGGTAGAGCAAATATCGAGTTGCTAGAATGTCATGTTCTTGGTAGTGCTTTGTTTGTCTTATTGTCGTTTGTCTGAGTGTGTCCACCGTGATGTCAGGATGCGATTGATTATTTCCCTTATTCCTTGCTCCTCAAACCCAAGTGCTTGTTCTGACGTAACTCTGTTTACTTTGAATTCTCTACCAGATTATTAGAATACTACGTGTGTAGACTGATTGACATTCACCTTCTTGTTAGGCTCTGGAAGAGGTCGAGAAAAATATCGCATCCTTGAGATTGTTGATCTTTGGTGATGGAGAAGTGGAACCAAACCAAGAGCAGGTCCTGCAAATAACCCTCGAGATTTGCAAGGAGGACGTCATTTCCCTGATCGTCCAGAATCTGCCTTCCTTGGGTTGGGGAGTACGTTAGGTCTCCTTTAATATTCCTCATGACCCTTCTTTTTCAATAAAATGATGTGTTTAACTGAGTATTAGCTCTGTGGTTACAGGTGAGAAAAGATCTGGTGCTCTGCTGGTGCGTTTTGCTTAGACAGAAGGTTGATGAAACTTATTGCTGCGTGCAGTATATTGAAAATCATCTGGAACTTTTAGATTTCCTTGTTGGTTGGTAAGCCATCCATTTCTTGATGTCAACATGACAAATAATGCATTGACACATGAAAAAGTGATTTCGAGGTAATACTGGAGTTAGAAAGATATATTTCAACAAGCTTGTAGTTAGCTAGCTGCTTGTGCTTAGCTTATGTCACATATTCTCCTTTTTGGACCTTTATAATTGTCAATGGGGTCTTTAACTACTTGCGTGTAGCTAAAGTGTGTTGGGTTTGAGCCTTTTGGTCCATGGTTTTCATCTTTTTATGGTAGCAGATTATGACTTTCTTGCTCCATTTTCTGTGTCTGCCTTGTGTGCTTTATATTAAGCTTAACTTTTATTTTTCAACAGCTACAAGAACTTGGATATTGCTTTGAACTGTGGGAATATGTTAAGAGAATGCATAAAGTACCCTACGCTTGCAAAGTAAGGGTTCAAAATCACCATTCAACTATGATTCTCTTCTATTCATTATGTAAATAAACGATGCATGCATACCTTAATAATTGTAGCACTACATGCCTCAAAGAAAACAAACTGAGGTGATCTATGTATTTGGGTTTACCTTGCTTGGAACTCCCTGTTTTTATGATAAGTAGCACATAAACGTCACTTGCTCTCTGATGATTTATGACAGTCACGTGTAACAAGGAAAGATAGAAAATGGTAGATGGACATGATATTTTCCTAATTTACACTTGGATTTTTTTAAAATAAAAATGACTTATTGCAAATTTATACAGGACATAATATAAGAAAACCTTCATTTTAGCTGTATATTTCTAGTTCCAACACATTATTATGTACTAAGTCAGCAATCAAACAAGATCTGCATCCTTGCATTAGCCTTTCTATTAGACTATTCAGTACTCTGTTGAGAACTTGAGGTAGACTTCTACAATAGCACTGTGTTCCCTAAAAGTGAAATTTGATGCATTTGATTTTGAAGTGCTCTTTCAGATACATATTGGAATCTGGTAGCTTTGAGCTGTTCTTTGAGTATGTTGAGCTGCCAAACTTTGACATTGCTTCAGATGCTCTAAACACCTTCAAGGTAAATCCATATGTGCATGTTTTTTCAGATGGTCGAAGAATCAATATTGATGATCGTCCTTGATAAGATTGTTGCAGGATCTGCTTACCAAGCACGAAGATGTAGTCGCAGAGTTCTTGAATTCCCACTACGAACAGGTCATTACTTGTTCTGAAATGTACACAAAAGAAAGCCATAAAAAAACTTTTAGATTAAGTTTCATTAAAGCATATACTCCTTTTTTTTTTTTTTGACAACAGCATATACTCCTTGAATCTATCTTATTTATTCCATACTCTGCGTATGCGCTATATGTTGTTGCTTCACTAATGCCTTATGTGTCAGCATGCCAAATATATTCTGTTTGTTTCTGTTTATCACTCTGATTATGTGATCTTTTCTAGTTCTTTGAACTCTACTCAAGGCTCTTGTCCTCAACTAATTATGTAACAAGAAGGCAGGCAATCAAGGTTTGACTATTTTTAGCTTAACTATATTATTATCTCATTCACTTCAGAAGGAAACTTATAGTACTATCTGTTGTTGTCAGTTCCTTTCAGAGTTTCTACTAGAGGCTCCTAACTCTCAAATAATGAAGAGATACATTGTGGAAGTTCGGTTTTTAAATATTATGATCAATCTACTAAAGGTATTATATATATTACTTCAACTCTTCTTTTGGAAATTAGTAGAGAAATTTATATTCTTATGATGATTACATCACTGTCTCTTCTTAAGTTAAACTCATAACTTTACTGCCTTATTTTCTCTTGTCCATGCTATAAATTGAACCAAAATACACATTTGATTATATACTAGACCAGATCTCCACTTGAAATTTGAAAGGAAAAAGGTAGTCTTGCACATATACACATTTTACTGATTTTTTCAATCCTGAGGTTATCCTGCATCATTACAGTGATAATCTTTTGGGTATTGGATCTGCAAAAAAACTTATCTAACTTAAGTTTACAGAATGATGCATATCAGATTTGTTTAATTAAATCCACTATGAAATGTTCTCAATAGTGAATTCATTTTGGTATCATATATTCATATATTTTTGTATAAATTTGATCAACATTAGAGAAGTTTGACCTCAGATAAAACTAAAACGACCTACATTTTGTAATGGAGGGAATGGCCCTTATAATATATCTGTTTCTTGATAAGATGGGTGATAATAACTGTTACAGACGTGCTTAAAGTTAAGGTTCAGCAATGTATTCCTGATGTTTCATAAAACAGCACATCATATCTAAAGAATCTCAGCAGTTCTCCTTTTTTATGCCATGAAGTGTGTTTATTCAGGTTATTATTTCTTAGAAATACATTGTTATAGATGTTCTCAACATGCACAGATATTTAACATTTTCATGCACTTCAAACCTATCTTGTAGCTCCGTTTCTTCTAACCGCGTCTTTTGTAGGACTCAAGCAAAAATATCAGAATATGTGCCTTCCATGTTTTTAAGGTATGATGATCTTTATTAAGCATGCACACCTTTGCACATGCGGCTATGCATTTGAATGGCCTCTATCAACCATTTCCTGTGCTCAAACAGGTATTTGTTGCCAATCCGAACAAGCCTCGACGTATCATTGTAGCTTTGCTAGACAATCGCAGGGAAGTTTTGAAGCTACTCAACAATCTTCCTACAAGTAAAGGTATTGTTGTGCATCTTATATTTTTTCACGTGGAACCACTTGGACACTTGACCACTTTGGGGAATCAAGATACGAACAGACCAAAACACCATAGTGTTGAGGAATCAAGTATGGAAGTATATCTTAAGATTGCCATTTTTGCTTCTTTATACAGGTGACGATGAACTTGATGAGGAGAAAGACCTGATCATTCAGGAAATCCAGAAGCTGGCATAGCCAAAAAGCAAGTTACCGTTTATCAATTGAAGAGTGTTCTTCTGGGGGAGTTTAAGTATTTGTCAGCCATATATTGCCAAGACCAAAACCTTGTATATCACATTGCACATGTAGCCTTCAAGAACTGTTGTCTTTTTGGAGGGCCTTGCTTTTGGTCTCAGGAAACCATAGCAAAGAATTGTCTTTTTGAACGAATTCTACATATGATTTTGGGGGACCATGATTACATGGAAAAGAGACAGAGAATTCCATTGCGAAATATATAGCTAGTCAAATGAATTTTAGTTTTCTTTGAGAAATAGTGAAGGTGTAACCACTATAATGTGGCGTGTAACCACTGTAATTTTGAAGTAGACTCCGAGATCCTATGGTGTGATGACAGATGGGCAGCAAAATAATTAAAATTAGCAAACCAAGGAGTAAAACAGCTCCCAAACAATCTGTCAAACCACAAGTGCCTAAACTTCTAACAACAATATAGTTTGAACTAGGACACCAATTCCCATCATCTCCAACTTAATATATAAATGCCAACATATCCATATACAAGCAACCACTTGATGGGAATGAGCTGGTCATCACACATTCACACATGATCTAACTGTAACTACTAAACTTTAGACAATTTTAGTTCTTGAGGTTCCACAAGAAATCTAAATATAATCTAAAATTTAGCCAACCTCACAAACTTTAAACCGCACAAATAAGCTAAAGTGACCTAAAATTTTATTTATCAACTTTAACCAACTAATTTAGAACAGATAATCCAAACGGCACTCGGTATACAAAGTATGTAGAGCTGATGATACCACTAAAAAAATATTCACTGCTCCCAGAAATCAAAGCAACATGCAGGTAGTAAAAAAATTACAACAATGGATGCTGTCGACTATGCTATACACAAACCTTCATGTCAAAAGTCAAACAGTTACTTGAAGTAGTTGTCGTCTGAGCTGAAAGTGTGTGTCCATGCCAACATTAACAAACTTTTTTGTAATATGATTTTTCCTTGACTATTTGCATGCCCGCTTATAAAGACTAATTCAGAATCCGAAAGCAAGCAGCAGAATACGATACGATACAGTTCGATAAACTGACTTACGATTACGAAACGAAACAAATCAAACGGCAGCCGGCAGCCATTGTCTAGTTATCAACTGGATCATCAGTTTCCAGAAGCCTATCGCCTACTAGCTGACAGCTCGCTAATGCCAAGTATACTGCCAAGTATGCTCGCCCGGGCCAACCAGCTCCGAATTCTTAGCGGCGCCCGTGGCAGTTCCCACCACAGCGAGGATGAGGATGCAGCGGAACCAGTAGGTGACCCTTCTCTGCGTCATAGTAACTCTGCATAAGCATGCACACAACAGTCCAAACAGAGGAAGAGCATCAGAACCAATACGATTAATTAGAGCACAAAATAATATACAAACTGGTCTTAGTTTAAAAGGAAAAGGGTCACATGCTCGTTCTGCTGATACAAAATAATACAAAGTTGCGGATCGTGTCGAGCTCTACAATTTTATACATTATTATTTTTCTTATAAATAAGAGATCTCATAACATGTGGGTCTCCACTGCCGGTTCAGTAGAACCACCTAAAATTCAGTTTGAAATGGTCAAGTGATATTTTGTCCTTCTTTACAAGTTAATGGAATGTTTTTCCCCACTATTTAGTGATGAATTTCTGAGTTGCCACCAATCATTCCTCAAACCAGCAAATGCACCAAACATTATTCCTACTAAATATATGGGATAATATCAAAATGCATAAATTCATATGAAACAATAAACAATCGAGTCCACGAGCCTTAAGCTTGTAAGAACTAGAAATAGGAGGCTAAGAAATTAACCCTTCTATAGAATTTTCAATAGAGACCACAAATAAGGCACCTATCCTAGGATGCCTAGAGAGCTCCCTACTTCTTTCCAGGAAATCCTCCCATCCCATACCAAGAGTAGGGGAACCCTCAAATCAAAAGTAGAGCCTCTAATTTGAGGGCTTATATATGCTGAAGTTGCTCTAGAGCACCTAAAGGGTGCTGATATTAACACAAAACAACATGAATATTGAGAATTAATACCCAGTTTTCCTAGTCTAAACTAACACGTATACTAATGCAAAAAGGTGAATTCGGGATTTTGAACTATTCAATTATCGACAGAATTGAAATACTGTGTCTGACACCCGACCTCATCTATCTACCTTCTGACTCTGATCCACCACGATCACGATGTAACAGGACAACAGCAAAGTAGCAGCAGTAACAGCACTTGTTGTAGTACTCGTGATGAAAGTGGGAGAGCAAAAAAATATGCTTACATCGATACCGTGGAACACGTGGAACCACGGCTCGGAGCCGGTGCAGCGAGCGCAGTAGCGGCCGTCGCAGACGTCGATGCGGAAGGTGTAGTGGCCGGCGTGGTGCGCGCACAGCGCGGCGGAGAAGCCCTCGCCGCAGCTCACGCAGAACGAGTCCTTCCTGCTGCTGGCGGCGGAGGCGGAGCGGCCCAGCGCCGCGCCGGGTTCGGCGGCGGCGCGGACGACGACCTCGTGGCCCTGGCCGCGGTGGTGCGCGCCGCAGCAGTGGTGGCAGAAGGCGGCGGCGCAGGGCACGCAGAAGCGGTCCGCCTTGCAGCCGGCGGAGAAGTCCTCCGCGAGGAGCCGCTTGATCCAGCCCCCGCCGACCTGACAAGCGTAGAGAGCAAGCGCCGCCGCCGGCGGGCCGCGTCAGCGCCCAGCAGAGAGGTAGTGGTAGAACCGACGAGCGAGATCGTACAAAGGAACCGCGCGGGGAGAAGAATCACTCACCCAGTTCGCCGCCATTGCTGAGATCAAGGAGAGGGGATTCGATCGCAATCGGGTTTCGTCCGCGCAGATAGCCAGAACCCCGAACACACAGGGCGGTTATGATGGTGGGGGTTTATGGCCTGAGCTGGTAGGCATTTATAGACCCAAAAAAGCACTACCAATGTAAAATAAATATTTCTCTCAAAAATTTTTTATTGGATAAATCAACGGCTCAGATCCATTTGTAAACCCTAATCCTACCTTTTTTTTTTGTCCCCTGACCAAGCGCCGTTATCGGTCATCTATACTAGTGTGGTCCATCGTACCTTCGGCTAAGATTTATTTGGAAACCCAAATCCTACCTTCATTTCTTGTCACTGCCAAGCGTTTCTCTCGAAAATTGTTGATTTTCAATAAACCAACAGCTCAGATTCATTTGTAAACCCTAATCCTACCTTTGTTTCTTGTCCCCTCACCAAGCTTTGTCACCCCACTCCTCTACTAACTCATTATAACGGTATTCTAGACGAGTGTGGTCTACCACACCTTCGGCTAAGATTTATTTGGAAACCCAAATCCTACCTTCGTTTCTCGCCACCGCCCATGCGCCACCACCCTGCTCCTCCACCAAATCATTACAACGGTCATCATACTAGTGTGGTCCACCACACCTTACTTGTTCATGTTAATGATGTAAATTTATATAGACAAAATAATCATCACCTTAGTAAAATAAACAATTCTCTTAAAAAGTGTTGATTTTTTTAATGATCATAGGACCATGACCCAGTGGCTCATATTCATTTTGAAACCCTAATCCTACCTTTGTTTCTTGTCCCCCTTCCAAGCGTCATCACCACCTTGCTCCTCTATCAACTCATTGTAACGGTCATCTATGCTAGTGTGGTCTACCACATCTTACTCTTCATATTAATAATGTAAATTTCTTCTATCTTTCTCTATAACTATGAACAAGCATATATACTCTTCTAATCTCTCTGTTTACACTAAAGCTACAAAATCACCTGCTTGTGAATTATGATGTATATATTATATGATCACCATCACACATAGAAAACCCTTGATTCTTTATATTTAGTGGATCATGGCCGATTGTACAAAATTATGTAGTTTGTTTATTTGAAAACTCTAACCCTACCTTCACCAAGTTCCATCACCCTACTCTTCGATTCTCTCTACCAACTAATTGCAATGGTCGTTTACACTACGTGGCCTACCACATCTTATATTTCCTTAGTGCTTAAGCACTGTATTAGCTAGCTCTCAACAATCACATAGATGATGCACCTCTGTTCTATCCCTCTCTAGAACTACCATCGCTACTTACTCTTGCATGCCCACATTTTTCACTAAAGCTTCGAGACTATATATATTTCCTTATTGCATGTGCAATGCGTTAGCTAGCACTCAACCGTGTCGCATAGATGATGTGCCTTCTTTATTCTATCCATCTCTAGAACTACCATAGCTAATTACTCTTTGTATATGTCCATATTTTTCGCTAGAGCTTCAAAACTACCTACTCGCCCAATCTATCCACTTGTCGAGCCAGGATGGATCTAAATTCTAAACCCCTATAAATGAATTCAATCTCCAATACTTCAGAAAAGATATGTACCATTTTCATCCCTACTGTTAGTCATTGACTAGACAGACTTTTTTAGTATGATTTTCATTGTTATATGTCCCAAATAAAAGTTGCAAGGCTAGAAACTCGGTCATTGGCGGATCCGGGGGGCTGGGTGGGTTGCAGCCCCCCTATGGGCTAGAAAAACAAGGGACAATTCACCTTCAAATTAGCCCAAAAGCTCCCATGAGCTAAAATGCAAGGAAGATTTTAATCCAACCGTTTTCAATTCTGTCCAAAAGCTCTCGTGGGTCGAAATAGAGATTTCACTCCTTAGCCAAACTCATATCTCGTGTACTTAGCCCCCCCCCCCTCCTCCTCCTCGTGGGCCAAGTTCGGATCTACCACCGAGGTTGGCTCGATTAGACCAATTTTTCTTAAGTCTAGTACCTAAGTCACTGGAGAGCCCCAAACGAAACTTATTGCTATATGAAACTTAATTACATAGAGGGCTATTAAAGCATTTTCATCCGATTGATTTCTTAAAAATTACCTATAAAGGAACAAGGTGAAAAAAAACTACTTTAAGAGATCCCTTTTCACACCCTCTTTTCTTTTTTATTTCTAATTTGAGTTCAAAAGAAAGGAGAGAACCCTAGGTTCCCTTAACCTTTTTTTAGCACGCCGTTTTTTTTCTTCCGTTCGCTCGCATCCATCGCCGCCTCCCATTGCATCCAACGCACAAGGGCTACCTTGTTGCAACAGGGATGCCACAGAGTCAGGTACCGATCGGATTCGTGTCACCGTAGCAGTATTGCCAACCTTTCCCAAACTCACATTGACGACGCAACCAACAGAGGGCTGCTCCTCGTCATCACTAGCTGCCCCTGCCCCAAGTAGGCAAATCACAGCCAGGAACAATTTGTGCAGCTACTCGTGCTTGCGTCGCCAAATGTGTGAGGAAGAAGGCA
This sequence comes from Themeda triandra, assembly GCA_018135685.1. Taxonomy (NCBI): domain Eukaryota; kingdom Viridiplantae; phylum Streptophyta; class Magnoliopsida; order Poales; family Poaceae; genus Themeda; species Themeda triandra. Next base: position 320,214 of record JAENPR010000094.1, read on the forward strand.
CGCGGGGGAGGATGGGCATTGAGGCTTCGATGGCACATTGGGGCAGGGAGCAGGGACCGGGGAGGAAAAAAAACAGGTACGGACCATCAACCATCCGTATTCTGCATGGTGCGGATGTAGACTCAGTTCTGATTAGTGGACCTGCTAATCTAACTAACACCACCGTGTTTTGGTCTAATCTTTTTCCCACGTGTCACAACCTCGTTGGTGATCCGTACCGCGTCGGGAACGGATGGTCCGTACCCAATCTTTTTTCCACAGGGGAAGTTGAGATGAGAGAGGGAGCATTGAGTCCACTAATCATTTTTCACAATCTGCTCATTTATCCCCATCTTCAAACCGGTGGTGTTGCTTTAGTGGACAGACTAGAATCCCACAACACACGGTAAATTTGAAGAGTAAAAATCGATCACTAATAACTTCTTTGATATATTCATAATTTCGTAACAAGTGTGCTCTTCTCCGCGGATGGCAACAACGGGTTCAGGCCTAGGCATAAGACGGGCTTTTTGTTCGTCTTATCGTTTACAAATAATCGTATTCCGTGGACGTTGCCACGATCAACGTTCTCAAGCTCACAGAAGGGTACATCACAGAGACTAATTAAACCACATCATAATGGAAGGAACTGCATACACGACCAGGATCATTAACTTCTTCCTAAACCCCACTCTAACCAACTCTCTAGAAATTACTTGGACGACAGCGCCTTGCGGACCCTGGACCCCACCCTGGTCTTCCCTTTGCTCTGCTGGCCTTCGTCCCCGGCCGCCTTGGCATCCCCCGCCGCCGTCGCCATTCCCGCCACGACGTCCGGCGGCGGCGCAGGCACCGGCGGCCCCGTCGGCGCGTTGCCCGCCGCCACCTTACTGGAGGGCCTTCGCTGCTCAGCCTTCGGTGCCGGCGGCTGCGTCAGTGGCCTCGGAGGGGCCGGCAATGGAGGGCCGCTGTACTGAGGGGCACCACCAGCAGGCTTGGCAGCTCCATCACCGGCACCATCGGCAGGCTTGGCAGCTCCATCACCGGCACCACCGGCAGGCTTGGCAGCTCCATCACCTGCAGCACCGGCAGGCTTGGCAGCTCCGCCGCCATCCTCGTGGCGGACGGTGAGGCGGCGGATGGGCCGGAACGCTGGACGCGCGTGGAAGGCTTTCTGGAGCCTGTCGCAGATGCTCGGCGGCTTGCCGGCGGCGGGGGCGGGGGCCGCGGTGGCTGCAGGCTCCTTCTTGTCTGCCTGCATCGCGCACGAACTTGGAGTGCTCGCCAAAGTGCGAGTGTGAACTGCGACTTTTATAGGCAAATGGAGGTAGCTTGTGCTTACTGGTGACGTGAAACCGATTCAATTGCAGAGCAGTTTATGTCCGTTCTTTTCAACTGATGCTCTGCGCACAAACTAAAGTTGAGCTTCTGTGAACTGACGAGAAGCGGCATCACATTCCCCGGAACAAAAGAATCTGCTTTTACATCATGTAAGAACTAAATTTACTAACAAATTGCGTGGCAGCAAAACTTTCAGAACAAAAAGAGTTACTGCTGCCAACTTCCAGAACACACAGAATTCCTCGTGCCGCCAACAGGTTCAGAGGTGAATAACAGAGTAGACCTTCTCATAACAATTTGTATACTTCGTTACCATTTACCGAGTGTTATATACACAGCACATTGCGGCATAACTGGTTTTCGTGTTAAAAATCAGATGAACTAGAGTGAAAGAACATACTGTACTACTTAGTACCTGACAGCTTGATATTACAAGGTCAATTTGGTTGCCCGAAATTTTCAACTAAACTCAGCCAGATGTACTACCTTTTCTCAGCACATTGTGGCATAGCCTCCGATTCCAAGAAGCAGTGCGCCAGAAGCTGCAAATGTCGCAGCCCAAATCTTGCACGACCTGTTGAAAAACAAGTGGCTTAGAGAAGCACGCAACAATATTTCAGAAACATAGGGACCAAAATATTCTTAAGCGTCTTGGTACCTTGCGTCATTCCCATGATCTGAAATGACTTTATCAATGCTATTTCTTGAAACATGAAACGGCCCACCATTTCTTGGACGTTGAATCAGAATTCTACCAGACTCGTCTTTGACAGCCTGTTCCAGTTATATGAAAATACCAAATTATATACACTATAAATATGACAAAGCAAAAAGACTCCCACAGGTCTACCAACACATTTCCACCCAACTACTAAGTGGTTTTTTGAGTATTACCTCGCCAACAACAGATAACTCATCACCGATTGGAAGAATCCATTCAGTTCGCCTTAGTCCAAGTATCTGCAGAAAAATATATTACAAGCATCCTTCCAGCTGATAGCAGAACATACAGTTCAAGTTATGTTAGCTTAGCTGACCTTGATTGAGCATTCACATCCACATGAACGAGGTTGCTTTTCAAAATCATAACTTCCAAGGCGCAAAAGAGAACGATCGATGCTGTTGACAATCTCCAAACGGCCAGTACCATCATCCTAGTAAAAAGGAAGATATCAGAGAACATTTGAACCGGAAATTTTATAGCTGGACTCACATGATAGATACTGTACCACTTAAATGGTCAAAAAAAGATAAGAGTAGACAGTAGACAGTGGAGTGTGGAAACAGAAAAATGAAATACCAAATGCCATAAATCATTTATGGATGAATATAATCCACAGTATAAATCTATGTGTACACAAATTGGTAAATGAAACAGGTTTTTTCCTTGTAGGCAAACAAAATATAACAATTTTTTCATTGAGTAAGCATAGAATGATAGAAGTGCAATAAGGCATTTGACGGAAGGCCCCCAGAAATTATTTGCATCAACATCACAATCAAGCTAGAGTTAGTTGCAGCAAATTACCAGATACCATGGAACCTCTTTTCTTTTCGAAGATATCTCCTCAGAACATCGTATCCATTGTTCAGGATCATGATTTTCCTTTTTCTTGAGCAGTATGTGTTCAGTACCATCTTTCTCCTCTGTCTTCTTCACCACTGTGTATTCCTTGACATCCTTCTTGTTCTTCTGCTTCTTCAAATAGATCTGAGTTACCTACAGAAATGGCAGGCACGTAACTGAAAGCACAAGAAGGTGAAGACATCTTAAACGAAGGTAGGTTTTTTGTGAAATAAGTAGATACATCGTTTACTACAACTGCAGCCTCCTGACCACTCTGTTCACCTATGATTGATGTGTCTGATCCAACTCTTCCGGAGAGAGTTACAAGAGGAAGGTATGCGGATGAGGCGGCTAGTGTCATAGCTGTCAAAGACACAAAGTATAAGAAAAAAAGTAAAAGGGACCTGTATTTGAGCAAGAATAATACACAGTACCATGAGTACAAACCACCCATCATCCAATTTGGGGTACATACTTAATAATCTGTACATGGTTGTAGAATAAAACTACAGCATTCGAGCATCATCATGAGCTAACAACGGAAATAATTTAGCACATAGAGGATAGCCAAGTATGCCAATACAACAGCACTTCACACACAGTCCACATAAGGTCACTCAGAGTGGGCTGGTTCTCTGCTCAGATTTTGATCACTGCTGGTCAATCAACAGGGGGTTATGGTTTACCAGTTCTGTCAACAACGCTGGCAACTCAAACATAAAACCTCAACCTCTAATGCATATGAGCAGAAAATTAGCCGAGATCTTAGCTGATCACCAAGCCAACTCGCTAGCGAAATAAACAAGCATATAGGCAATTCGGCAAACGGATAGTCGGATACTCACACAAATCAGAGATGCGGGAGAACACGCGCGCCGACTGCAGCTCGTTGGCGCTCCTGCACGCACGAAGCAAGTAACCATGCTTTCAGTTTCAGGCTTCAGCACAAGGAACCCACCACCACGACGCAGGAAGGACAGCAGGAGCCGATGAGTAATAATCGACAGGAAAGGAGGGGGCAAAAAAGCCTACCGAGCATAGCTCCTCCCCGATAGGTAGCACGCCGCGCCGGCGCAGCAGCGCGCAAGGCCACCCCACAGGAATCCTGCGCCGCCTCCGCGTCCACCGCCGCCATTGCCGTCGCGGTGCTGGCTGTACATTGCAGAACGCTTCGATCCGCCGCTCTGTTCTCTCCCGGACCAAGCAAAACCCTATCCGCAACGTGGTGGATGCGATTTTCGAACTCCACGAGAGCTGAGATCCTGGGTGGATTAGTGCCGAACTGCCGGTGGACAGGTAATCGGAGGCGCCGATGCGGTGGCCGTGGTCGGGACTCGAGAGGAACACCAATCCGCGCCGCGGCGGGCGTCGTGTTCCTTCTCTGTTCCGTTTGAAACCCGCTTTGAACACGGGGGAGAAGAAACACGGGGATGGGCCGGGCCTTGCTCTCTCGCGCACGTGTCTGGAGGGCCCAGCACTAGTAGGTGCGATCAGCCCAGCCCAGTCGTCGTTGAACGCTGCGTTCTTATGGACTGGGCTCCTCCTGATTTTTTTTTTTTTTTTTTTTTTGACTTATGCTGCTGCTGATTCTGATTGTTGGAAACGACTAATAATTAAAAAAAAATTCACAATCCTGCTGGTGAGCAATACGAGTATATAGTATACATACTGATCTGTCATAACCATGGAAATACGCGTTGAACACAAACCTAATGGTTCCGGCCGGTTCTATCCAACTACATACATCAATAGTCAATAGGCTAATATATATGTTATTGGCCTGCATACTGGTCAGAAGTTACAAGCTTTCAATTTTAAGGATATCTATACACATCATGAAATAAAATAAGTTTCGAGAGCAGGAGTGTATTTCTATGAAGCTGCAAATGTAGTCGCCGACCAGTTTCCTATAACATACTTAATTAGGCATATTTAGTCGACGAGTACACGTAAACACTGAAAGTCTGAATGATAAGACTGTGTTAGGAAGAGTAGGTTAGACCGAGTAAAACAAACCACATCGAAGTGATCATCCTGCTGCGTGTAGTAGTGTTTATTGTGTGATATACAAATACACACCAAAGGCAGCAAGCAAAAGCAAAGAAACCTGCTGAATTCGTGAACCAAGCACTTGCGAGAGAGAGCTACTATCTCGTAGCCAAGACAAATAACCGCAAGGCCGCAAGTGCTGTGCAGCCACACGCCGTGACCATCGTCTGACGATCTATCATAGCTGACGATGCCTGGAAGCATAGCCAGCAGGTGGCGCGAGCTCCATGGCAAGGACTCGTGGAAAGGCCTGCTGGATCCTCTCGACATCGACCTCCGCGCGTCCGTCATCTCCTACGGCGAGCTCGCGCAGGCCACCTACGACGGGTTCAACACGGAGGCGCGGTCGCCGCACGCGGGCGCGTGCATGTACGGCCTTGGGGACCTGCTGGCGGCCAGCACTGGCGTCGGCGACGCCGCCGCCGCGGCCGCGGCGGGCGGCATCAGCAGCCGGTACAGGGTGACCAAGTTCGTGTACGCCACGTCGGGGCTGGCGGTGCCCGACGCGTTCCTGCTCCTGCCGCAGCCGGCGGTGCAGGGGAAGCAGGAGCCCTGGTGCCGGGAGTCCAACTGGATGGGGTACGTGGCGGTGGCCACGGACGAGGGCGCCGCCGCGCTGGGCCGGCGCGACGTCGTGGTGGCGTGGCGCGGCACCGTGCGGAGCCTGGAGTGGGTCAACGACCTCGACTTCACGCCCGTGCCAGCGGCGCCCGTGCTCGGCACCGCGGCGGACGCGCACCCGCGCGCCATGGTGCACCGGGGTTTCCTGTCGCTCTACACGTCCAGCGACGCCAGCTCCAAGTACAACAAGCTCAGCGCCAGAGACCAGGCAAGTTCTTACTATACTGAGCTTACTTGTATGAAAAACATTATCGATTCTTATTACCTCATCACTGCACATAATTTGTAGATTGTGCTGTTGTTCGATTTTTTTTTTCACAAGCAGGCATATATGCCCGTATTTCATTAAAATGGCTAGAATGGTCAATAGACCTACAACTTAAGCGATGCATGATGAAGGTGAGTGGCCGTCATCAAAGTAAACCATGCCCTAATCTACTGGATGAACATGTTCTATTACATGATAACCAAATTGTGCGACCAAGGACCGACGAACTCTCCAATGGTGGAGTACCCTACCTCGTACCAATCCTCTGCCTCTCGCTGCTCCGCTGTGGCTATCTGTTGCACGGTTGAATTCCTCATGTAAAAGACTTTGGCATTCCTCTCTTTCCAAATAATCCAAGTGATGAGCAGTAGTAGGGTGTCGAAGGGTGGCCTTCCTTCGCTCGCAATGCGCTGCCTCTGCTGGAGCCACCATGCCCCCAAACTCTCCTCGGTGGTGGGCGTGAGCTCCTGTAACCCCAATGGCGAGAGCGATGCAAACCAAACTTGCCTAGTACATACGCAAACGACAAATAGGTGGTCGCTGGTTTCCGCCGCCTGCCCGCAGAGGTTGCAAGCATCATCATCCTGCAATCCATGTCGCATACACTTTGTTCGTTGTCCATAGGTGCCGGTGGATAGCTATCCACATGAAAAATTTCACCTTTCGTGGCGCCTTTTGTCCCCCATAACTCTTTCGCACCTAGCAGAGAGGTTGATCCGTGGAAGAACACTCGACATGTAGACGACGTCCGGTACTTCCCATGACCACCTCCAGGCGAACTGGTCCGCGGCCAGTGGATCGAGCACGACGTCGTTCAGGAGCCTAGACCCTTAGGTATTGCAAGAGCACCTGTACACTGGGTGCCTAGGCGATCTCACGTGCCCACCTGTTCTGGAAGAGGCCATCCTTCAGTGTATGTCGTTTCCCGCCGACGAGATTGTCGTGAATAGCTGTGGTGCGAAGGTGCAAAGCGGACCAACCGATGCCCAGTTATTAGTCCACAAACAGGTGGACACGCCATCGCCACGACCGCCTTCTCATTTCTTGCTGGCAGTGCACTCTAGCAGCGCTCTGGCTGAGTGCTCTGGCTGAGTCAGCCACTCCCACCGTAATCTCAGCGCTAAACCGAAGAACCTGAGGTCGATGACGCCAAGCCGCCCAAAGCATGTCGGCCGACAAACCGTGGGCCAAGCGACCTTGCATTTGCCCCCTCTCATGGTCACCGTTCTACTCCACAAGAACGCTCTTCGCCTGTTGTCAATCTGATCAATTGCTCATCCCGAGAGGCAACACACAATACTCATGTGGATAGGGATCGCAGAAAACGTAACCTTGATGAGGACGCGGCCGGCGTGTGCGTGAGCAGTCATGACTTTCAGGTTGGGATCCTGGCTGCAACGGAATCCTCGACACGTCGCAGCCGCTTCAACGACAGGGGCCCCCTGTTGTTCGATCCGTGGAACATCATATCACTAGTCTAAACTAACGTAGGAATACAGGATGCATGAACATGAACTAACACACACGTCATTCTGATTTTCGTGCTGATGATTTTGAACTCTTTTACCGTTCGTTGCTTTATTTTATTTTATTTTGCAACGGAGCTCTTTTACCCTTTCTACGTTCAAATGAAGGCACTTTTTCACTGCAACATTTGTACTGCTGGGTACACATGGTGGTTATTGATTCTTAATTACGGAAGTTAATTTACAGAGAGATGATGTTGCTTGACCACTGGTACATACTAAATTATAAGAATCAATAACTTGTACTAGGTCTGCAACACTTGTACTGGGTGTCCACACGGTGGTTGCTGACTAAAGCTCCCTATCTAATATTGTCTACAGTGCCCTACAAATAAAGTGTGGCACATGACAGAGGCACTACCTTCGCTGTTTCTCTATCACTGCTGGTGGACCAATTATAGGTTCGATCATGGTTGTTTTCTGAAGATTAATGATTGTAATAGAAATCAGTGGTCAAATTGGCATTGCCTCAGCTAATTTTTCCAAGACACCGTGGCATCGATGATCTCAACTAGAGTGTCTCGGTTATTCCTTCATTCAAGCATTTTGGCGCCTGATGTTTCAGCCATCTAACCACTAGGACACCCGGATTAGCTGTTGGATGCACAAAACTCAAAAGCTACATGCCACTTTCCTTGTCTGAAGCAATTCATTATTTGGTTTATCTCAGATTAATTGGCCGATTGATATATAGCTGCCTGAAAGAAGTCCAGCTACTGAACGATCAAATTACGTGACATGGGTGCAGGTTCTTGAGGAGATCAGGAGGCTGATGGAGCTGTACAAGCACGAGGAGACGAGCATCACCATCACCGGGCACAGCCTCGGCGCGTCGCTCGCCACTCTCAACGCCGTGGACATCGTTGCCAACGGCCTGAACAACGCGCCGCCCGCCGCCGCCGCCGGCGGCTCCTCCCCGGTGACGGCCATCGTGTTCGCTTGCCCGCACGTCGGGGGTCCCTTCTTCAAGGCCGCCTTCGCCTCGTTCGGGGACCTGCGGGCGCTGCACGTGAAGAACCAGGGCGACGTGGTGCCGCTGTACCCGCCGGTCGGGTACGTGGACGTGGCCGTGCCGCTGCCCATCCACACGGCGCGCTCGCCGTGGCTGCGTCACCCGGGTACCCTGGAGACGCTCCACAACCTCGAGTGCTACCTGCACGGCGTGGCCGGGGAGCAGGGCAGCGCCGGCAGCGATGGCGACGGCGACGGAGGGTTCAAGCTGGAGGTGGACCGCGACGTGGCGCTGGTGAACAAGGGCGCCGACGCGCTCAGGGACGAGTACCCCGTCCCGGCCAAGTGGCGGGTGGCCCTCAACAAGGGCATGGTCAGGGGCGCCGATGGCCGTTGGGTCCTCAAGGACTTCGAGCATGTGTGATTCAGTGCCTCTCCATATGTTGTAATGCATGCCTTTTTCGAGTGTCATTCAGAACTTAGTGTTACAAATGCTCGTTTTCACAACCAGAATTTTCGAATTCTCCTAGTAATGCCTCCTAGCTAGTAAGATTTTCATGTGTCATGATTAATGGTAGTGTTTTATTGCTACTTAAAAATACTAGAAGAATTCTATCTTTTTAGTAGGGTTTGCTCCATCTTAATTATTGAGTCAAAAATTTTCAGTGCTAAAGACATGTAGCATCTGTACATGTTTGATCAGGCCATCTGTGAATAAGAAAGAGTAAATTGCACTGTGGGTATCTAAACTATTTGGCGTGTAACAGATAGGTACTCGAACTAAAAAACGTAACTTGTAGGTACTTGAACTATAATTTTTGGTGACCAACGGTACCGATGTGGCCATGCAGGCACTAGCAGCTGACGTGGAGCTGCCACCGTGGACAATGATACAATGGCACCTTGACATTTTTACGATAACCCCCTGGAGCAACAGGCTCCCTCTTCAATGTCGTCCCCAACGCCAGCGGCCATGGCCTGCGGCCGCTCGCGCCTCGCGTCGCTCCTGCTCACTAAGCAAGTCCCTCGCGCCTCGCTACACTCCTGCTCGCGAGCCCAACCTTGACGACATGGCCTTGCGCAGGTGAGCCCCTACCTCTGCGGGGTGCGCGAGCGTGCATGTGCACCGCCACCATGGCCAGACGGCCGCGAGGCGCAGACGAGCTGCTGCCGCCGCGGCCCGATGGACGCGCGAGATGGCGAGCCGCCACCGCGACCTTGAGCAGGCGAGCCCCTGCGGCCATGTGGAAACGTGAGTGTGCAACACCAACCCCACGCTGCCATGGCCGCGAGCTTTCGCGGTGGGCTCGTCGCCTGCCGGATTCGCAGCTCTGCGTGCCGTTTTGGCCCCCATCGCTACACTCAGGTCCGCCCCGCCGCTCCACGCTGCCCGCCGGTGGCACGATACTGGCCCTGCCGTACCGCCGAAGTGACCCTGCTCGCCTCCCGCACCAACATTGAGGGCGGACTCGGTGGCGCGAACTGGCGGACGCAACGGCGTTCCGGCGGCTGCGGTGTGCGTCTGGTAAAATGGAGAGTCTGATGAGCCTCAACCTCAAGGCACCAAGGCGAAGGTACATCAACAAACGACAGGGCGCGAGACCAACCAGGACGGCCTGACCACGGCGAGGTGGTTACAGGGTTATGGCGGCCATGGCGGTGGCTGTGGCGGCAATCGGCACCGAGGACGACTCCGGCGGCGAGGGCTGATGCGAGCAGGCTCATGAGACACGCAAGGGCGTGGCGACGCTGCGGGTGCGAGCTACTCGGCGGACGGACGCGAGCGTGGCTAAGGTCGCAAACGGCGCGGCGAGATTCCGCTTCAGGAAGTGGACGGCGAGCGTGGCGCTGAGGAGCTCGGCCCTCGCGCCTTCGACGCTGCCCGGCACGGAGAGGATGGCCACCGGCGGCCGCGCTGCCTGCCGGATTCCCCTGCCGCCGTGCTCGCCGCGTGGGCTCCTCCCCGGTGCACGGCGGCCCTCGGTCCAGGTGGTCTAGGTGCTGGCACCGGTGGGAGGAGCAGCCTGATGCCACCCACTGTAGCCCGACCTCCACGGCGCTACGCTCCGTTGCCCACCAGCGCTGGAGGCCAGGCACGGACGGGATCGTCGTTGCTTTCATGCGTCCGGCGGTACGGAGGTCCTATGCTGGAGGTTAAAGACGAGGGAGGTGTGAGGGACGGAGTCAGGAGAGTCAGGATTTGGTGAGGTTTTTTTTACAAAAATGTCATTGTGCCATTGTGTCCGTTGTCCACGGTGGCAGCTCACGTCAGTTGTTGATCATGCGTGGCCACGTCGGTACCGTTGGTCACCAAAAAGTATAGTTTGAGTACCCAGAAGTTACGTTTTTTAGTTCGAGTACCTATCTGTTACACGTTAAATAGTTTAGGTACGTACAGTGCAATTTACTCAATAAGAAAATATAAGCGTCAAAAGGAGTGACACGTACCATGAGTAGCGTATCATCATTTCGTTTTAGTAAGTAAGATCGTTTTCAGAAAAGGTGCACACCACACGCTAACGCTACGTCTCGATGTTTTACTGAAAAACTCGGGAAAAAAGTGAGAGTTCCGTGTCTTGGGCTCCTGGCATCTGTCCTGTCAGCTAAATATATACGATTTGCACAGTGTTACACAGACGATGCTCGTTTTGCTGCATGTTATTGAGTCAAAACTTTCAGTGCTAAATATACGATTGAATTGATCCTACGCGTCAAAAGGAGTGACACGTACCATGGGTAGTGTATCATCATTCGTAGTGGGATCGTTTTCAGAAAAGGGACACAATAGACGGCACAGTACCACCACACCACACGCTAACGCGACCCCTCCATGTTTAACTGAAAACTCCAACAACAAAAATGACACGTATGCTTTTTTTTTTTTTTTTGACGCCTCTCGGGGTTTATTTTTTTAGTAAGCCTCTCGTCTTGTTTGTTCAGTGTCTTGGCATCTGTCCTGTCAGCTGAGCTCGTTTTTTTATGTATAAAAAAAAAATCAGCTCGTGGGCTGAGCGGCGTTCTTGTGGCTCTCTGGGCTCTGGCTCCTCTGAACGGCTGGGCCGCAGGCGTTCTTGTGAGTGGGCTCTCTGCTGGGCCGTAGGCGATCTGGTAAGTTGGCACCTGCAACGCACCGCAACCGCAACCGCAACCGCAACGCAACACACTAGAGTAGCCAAACCCTTCAATCGACGCGAGCTGGGTGGCGGCGGCGACCGGCGACCGGCGAGCCGCGAGCTCGGAAATCAAGTCGTCGTCGTCGGAGGGACCGTGATCATCATGTCCTTCTGGGGGCGCCTCGGTTCTCTCCTCGGCCGGCGGTTCTCGCCACGCGGGAGCTGGATTCCCCGCGCGCGGGCGCAGGCGAAGGCGCTGGCGGAAGCCCTAGAGTTTTACGGCGCCGTGTTCGGGTTAGCCGTAGGAAACGCATGTCTCTACCTCGAGGAATTTGAGTCGTTATTTCCGTCTCAGGGGGAGGCGGCGACTGGCAAGAAGAGGCGGCTTCCCCCTGTTGACTATCCAGCTATCAGAGCCAAGTTCACGGATGAAGAAGGCAAGGTCGCTTGGTTTCAGTACCACGGTTTCATCCACTTTCTGATGCTGCATCCTAAGGTCACTGACTATGGTGAGATGGTCCGAACAATATTTCCTAGGCATGGGAATGTGGAGACTGAGGAACAGGAGGGGGGCATGAGCGTCGTTGATGATGTGCCAGCAATGGAGGCGAGGTTTGAGGCATGGATGAAGGAGTATGGGAGCATGTACAAGGACGAGGAGATGTATGGTACTCATCGCGGTGGCCGCCTGATAGATGACTCTGAATGGGAGGACAGAAGGCTATCCAAGATTAGAACAGTTGCCGCTGATGGACTAGACGCTGCAAGGAAGAAGGCTGAATAAGCTGCTGTACACAAGGAAACCAATAATGCATGGGGAGAGTGTGAAGCATCATCCTTGGTGGTGCTACCACTGAGTTACATTCAGTGCTACTGTTGGCCGCTTATGCAAGAATGGTGGCAAAGCTTCTGTAACAGCGACATAAAGCACCGAAGTGTGACAATCTCTTCTCTGTTTTTTTTGGAAGTTATCTGTATTTGATCTTTGCTTGGTTACATTTGTACTGAACGCTGATATGCTGAAGGAGTTCTTCACTCATTTGGATGTGATGGACAATTATTATTGCTAATATTTCACTATGCACGTGAGTGAGCACCTGCAAGGTAAAGCAGCAGTAGCGCTTTTTATGTTTAAAATTTTATTTGCAAAGTAATCGTCCTATTCTTTTTTTTGGGTGGGGTGGGGGGCAATTTTAGTCTTCAGTCACCATCTTTGTTTGGCAGTGTTTGAGAGACAAACAAATAATCATAGTACATGTTGTCAAAAAAATAATCATAGTACATGGTGATCCTTATGGATCGCCGGCTCATTTGGCAACCTTTATTTTTTTTTTATTGTTTTTTGGTTCCTCCTGTATGGCTGCGTAGAGTATCATCTTATTGGGGTCAAGGACTAAGTGACGGGGCAAACATGCATGAATTCTCTATTTTAAGAGTAATTTATACGTGGATAAAAAGACTTTTAGTGTAGTTTTTACAACTCCATGTAGATCCGCCCCTGCGGCGAACTCCCGGCATTGTGGCAATTTGGTGTTAGTTTAGCAAGCAAGTCAGCCGGCGCGGCATAGCTAGTTTTCTACGCATTAGAAAAAAGCCAACTTGTCGATTGTTATTCTTATCCAGTACGAAGAAGTAGATGCAGGCGACCGCCGTGTCATCGATCATCACCATTTGTAATAATAAAAAAAAGGATCGTGACAACCGCGCGCATCCATCTGGACTGAGTTTTGCTTCTTCCCTGGTTAATTATTAATCGTGTAAGCAGTACGTGCACCAAATTCACTGCTGGGTTAGGTTCATCCGTCCGTTCACGCTGGTGATCGAGGTCAACGATAAGCGGGGGGGTTAGTGTGTGATGTGGGAGTAGTAACAATATTATATCTACTCGTGATTCGTGCAATCGTGTTTCGTGAAGGGAGGATGCAGCGTCACCGTCCATTCCATTCCACCCACCCTTGACCCTGTCCTCCATAATGCACTGATGAATTTCGTCGGCTAGTTTCACTCTTGAGAGAGTGAGGGGATAAGCAAGACAAGAGGCCCCTACGTCACGTGACAAAATGACAACCAATAATACACGGTGCCCGCTCGCCGTACGTTTAGCTTTGCCCGGGACCTGGCAGTGGCAGAGTGGCAGTCGCGTCGTGTACACCACTTCACCCACCAGGGCATCACGCATCAGGACACTGGACACCATCGCCATCCCTGGTGTGGTGCTCCCCGCATCACCCTTCGGGTTTCCCTTCCCAATTCACACTCCACTCCAGTCGGGCGGGTCAATTCTGACTCGGTACGAACCAACCGCAAATCCCCCTCTCGATCGGCGAGGCGCTGCGGCGGCGGGCGAATGGCGCCGGAGCCGGAGGCGGAGTCGCCCGTGGTGATCCACGCGTGGTCGGCGCCGCGCTCCCTCAGCACCAGCCTCATGTACTCCTTCGCCCAGGTCCGTCCGCCGCTCCGCCACCCCCACCTTCCTCCTCCCCTGCTCTGTTCGCGCCTCAACTCATCATGAGGCAGTGAGGCGGGAGATCAGCGCACGCGCGCTCGCTCAGCTGCAACTGCAACGCGCCCCTTCTCGGCGTTCCAACCGACCGACGAGGGCTTGCGGTGGTACAGCGGTAGTAGGTCCATGCGATGCGCGTGCTCATCGCGTCCAAGGAAACTGTTGCGTTATTATCGATCGAGTAATCCAGTGTCACTCTGACTGCTGCTGCTGCTGCTTAGCCTCGCGCCCATTTTTTCATCATGTGCGCTAACTCAACTTGGCTGCTGATCATCTTCGATTGTTGTTTGTTTCCTGTATGCCGCCAGAGGGATGACATGGAGGTGCTCGACGAGCCTCTCTACGCCAACTTCCTGCGCGCCACCGGCGTCGACAGGCCCTACCGGCAGGAGCTCCTCTCTAAAATGGTGAGATTCGGCGGCACCATGCTAGGCTCAACTCTGTCTTACGTTACAGTTTGAACGAATTGCCTGGAACTATGGCTTGTTTCAACTAGTCAGGTGGTTGACAGACAGGGAACTAATTTTGGTGGCCAGCTTCAAGCCTTCAGGCTGCAATGTCCCTTTCATATCCTTTTCTGGTTTCAAACAGATGTCTGCATCTAGGACCATTCGTTTATTAGGTGCAAGTTTCTCATTAATACTGATAAATGTTGTACTGATTATACTATCATGTACCATAATCCTGTCTTGTAAGCCTCTTTTTGGCAAGAGCAGAGCATTTCTTTTCTTCTTCCAGAAAATGTTGTTCACAAATTGTGTTCCTTGTGCCTACTTGAGTCAATTGCAAGCATTTCTGGTGCAGGACCCTGATGGAAATAAGGTTGTCAAAGAGGTGATTTTTGGCCCAGGGGACAAAAAGTATCGTTACTGCAAGGTATTAATTCAAAAACCTATTGCACAGCTTTGTGAATGATAAATTTTATTTATATATGATAACCCCCTTTCTTTTCTTTGAATAGCACATCTCAAAGCAACGTCTCCCAAACCTGTCAAGCGACCTCATGAAGAAGGGAAAGCATTTCATACTGATACGTAACCCTCTAAATATACTGGTATCTGTCACCTTAAGTATCACACATGCAGTTTACTTTTTTTTTGTTCTGTTTCACAAGTTTTTTTTTGTTCTGTTTCACAAGTTTTATCTTATGACATGCCACTTTTGCGTTTGCCTTTGTTTTTTTCAAAAAGCAAATACCTGATTCTTTGAAAGATCCTTTTCTTTAGCAGATTTTGCTTTGGTGTACATGTTACCTAATGTGTCCCACTAATAATGTCCAATTCCATTATCCCAGCCGTCTTTTGATAAAGTTGTTCCACCATCCTTCATGGAGCTTGGCATAGGCGAACTTGTCTCAATATACAGTGAATTATGTGGACTTGGGAGCCCACCCCCTGTGATAGATGCAGACGATCTGCAACAGGATCCTGAGGTAAATTTATGACTGGTTACTGCAGTGGTTTTATTAGAGTGACCACTGTCTATCTTATTATTCTTATCTAAAAGTATTAGATGTCGTCTTCCATGATGATGTAGTAAGCTGCTTTAAAGGGCATGCCACTTTAGTCTTTAGCTTATATATGCTACACCAACTACTTTCCCCCCTTCTTTTTGCATGAGTATACCAACTTCCCTAGTGCTACATTATTTCACATCAGTTTTGATGGTCATAAAACATGAACCCTGCAATGGTAATGGTTTTATAACATTTAAATAATGTGATGCAAATGTTTGCTGGCTCCAATCCTTGTGTTAGATTTCCCATAATTTTGGCATTTACGGTCCAATGTGTTCAGTTGGTTTGCAACTCACGCAGGCTGTCCTGAGTGGACTCTGTGAGGATCTGGGCATTCCTTTCCAGCCACAAATGTTGAAGTACGTAAGTTGTAGACAATACTGACACTAGTATTACAATTTTGTTGTGATGTACAATGTAGCCTCATCATGTTCAGTTGGAATTGTTTCCTCTTTTTAGATGGGAAGCTGGCCCCAAGGAATTTGATGGTATATGGGCCCCCTGGTGGTATGGGAGTGTGCACAAGTCTTCGGGTTTCTCTAAGCCCCGCCAATATCCTCTGGTAAGCTTACACAAAAAGAAACTCTCTTGATCCCCATTCTCCTAGTATTTTTATGCTGGATAAAATTTGCATACAAGTCAGTTCTACCTTGATTGGAAAAGAGCATGCTCTGAAAAAAAACTACCTAGACAAACTGAAAATTTTTACTTGGAAAAAATATGACATAGTATATACATAATTTAAGAGTTTTTTGTGTTCAAGGAATGATTAGTGTTTAACTGGATGTTTAGTATGAAAATTAGTAGGGACTGTTTCTCCAAATCCTGAGATGTTGCATAGTATGTTTTTCTTTACCATATTATTTCACTGCAACAACAAAATCTTGTGGTTGCTGTGGTAGCAGATTGTTGATTCACGTCCTTGTCGGCATAAGGTGTTCCCGTGATTAGTGCATACTGAAATTTTTTTCTCTCGTCTTATTTTCTCCTCGAGACAAATTTTCACCCATCTTGAACTGACATGTCCATGTGTTTCACAGAAAACCTTAGATACTTATCGCAGTGCTGCTGGTAATTCTGAAATACACTTAAATGGTGTTGATTGACTAGCAACCAGATTTGTCAATGTTCTCCTTGAAAATCCATTGCTAATACCTAAGTCATGACCATTATATTTTGGACATTTATGCATCCTATTTAACCACCTGATGCTTCAGGGCGATGATTAAGCTGTGATGGACTGTAAACAAACTGAAGCACCGATAAGAAAATTATTTGCTAGTAAATAAGCACTTTGTAGGCTACTAATGTTTTAGCATACTTCCATTTTAGTTTTTCAAATTGTAATTCACTTAATCTTGTTTTGTACCATCTGGCACAGTTCTTATTTACCATGGATTTTCTTGTTTGATTGCAGACTTTCCCATTTGCATTTTATGACCTGCTTGAGCAAAGCTTGCCTTTCTACAACATGTTGAAGCGCCAAATAAGGAAGACAAGAGGATCCCAGCAACCATCATTACTTGACCCTCCTCTTCCAGTCCCTGCAAATAAAAAAATTCTTGTTTGGGTTGGAGATGAACTTTTGCCCCGTGACAGTGCAAAGGTATATGCCACTGGTACCTTGTGGCATGCCACCATTATCAGAACATAGTAAACTCTCTACATTCTTTCTCTAATAATCTTTCTTGTAAAGGTTTCAGTGTTTGATTCAGTTGTACAAGGAGGAGATGCTGTTTGGGAAGGTTTACGTATATATGATGGAAAAGTATTCAAACTAGATGAACATTTGGACAGGTGTAGTGGCTAGTTCAGTCTTCTGTATGAATCCCATTTTCTGTTTATGATTTATCTAACAGCTGATGTTCTCTTTTTTCCTTATCTAGATTGTTTGATTCTGCAAAAGCTATGGCCTTCAGAAATGTGCCTACTCGTGATTGGGTAAGCTAACCTTATCATACGAGCTTCATGATTTCACTGAATTCTATTGCAACGTAGGTGCTTGTGGTTCTCTAAAATCTGAATTCTCATTTAGAGAGGATCACTGGAAAAGTGGAAACCAATTTGAACTTTGCTCTTAACTAAGCTGTCATCTCGCACATGTTTTGGTGCAGATTAAGGATGCCATCTTTAAGACTCTGATTGCAAATGGAATGTTTGATAATGCTCATATAAGGCTCACACTCACCCGTGGGAAAAAGGTAAAATATAGATCTTCATCACAATGTCACTTCTATAGTATGTTATCTATCACCTTCATTCTACCTGCTTGCTCATTCAATTCATTGGCTGTGATTTATCAAGTGAAGGTGACATCTGGAATGAGTCCAGGTTTCAATCTTTATGGGTGCGCCTTGATTGGTATTCATCTTTCCACCCACCTTTTTCTCTTTTTGCATCCATGTGCACCTTCTTCTTTTTGGCATCATTAGTCCACCTTTGTACGCACACAAAGCATTTTATTTCCCCCATGAATTTTATTTGAACACAAAGACACACAATAGTCCATGGAATGGAAGAGTTCAAGCACCAATGGGTGTTTTATAAGTGTTCTAAAGTCAACAGCATAACATCACATGTTCATTGACCTACCTGTAATGCACAAGCTGGTAATACTTGACTATGGTATAGCTATTGCTATACTGGCAATACATCTTGAGGAAAGGAAACTAATTCATGTCACTGTTACATCCAATTTAATTTGTATCGAGAGGTTGAATGCGGTTCTGGTAGATTCTGATAAAATCTTTTTTTTTTTTTTTTGGTTCAGTGCTTGCAGAGTGGAAACCACCAGTGTATGATAACTCTCATGGGATAAAATTGGTTACTGCCACCACACGTCGAAATTCTCCAAATGTAAGATATACTTACAGAATTATTCATGGTTTGTTTATTTAACTTCACCTAGCTTTAGGGTGATTTTGGATGAGTAGTTTTTCTTAATAGGTGAATTTCTTCCTCAAAATACTAGCATTTACTTGGAGAGGATGAAATGTTATGGAATCCACCTACTAGGTGGAAACACGAGGCTGATATATCTTAGACAATCATCTTAAAAGGACAATACCAACTTCTTTGCATCATTCGCTGAGTTGCTTGAATATGGAGGAATTGTGACTAGCACAACTCGAACATATTTATTAATTCTTGTCTGTATGCAAGAATTTGGCTGCCTTGTTTCTTTTCAGCCACTAGCTTGCCTCTGGGCTGTTAGTTACCATCGGACCCCAAGAGTTCTCATTACTCAAAGAAACTTTCCAGAGCAGTCATAGTATTGTGCAGTTGCTGGGCTCAGGGTTGCCATGTTAACATGTAAATATACTTCTCACTGATGGACATTTGGTTGATTGATCATAGCTGTAGAGAAAAGTGAACTGGAATCTGTAAAACTTGCTTTCTTTTCAAGGCTGCAGAATTTTATATTCATCCACTAACTCATCAATAGCTGGTGTAAACCAAATATATTTGTCTATTACCTCCATCACTTAACAGTCTCAGTTGCTGTCAATGTCTTACAGTTTCACTGTTTTCAATGTTAAATGTACCTTTTGTTCAGCATTGGTTCAAATACTCAGAAATACGTTGTTCTTCTACTTTCTGTTCTTTTCATTGTCAATTAAACTTGACCATGATATTCTCCTTGTTTCAGAGTGTAGACTCCAAGATACATCACAACAATCTTATCAACAACATTCTAGCAAAGGTTCACTTTCCTTTTGATTTGAAGCTCTTAATTAGCTCTTAATATATACCGGAACTGTAATTGAGTTTTTTGTCTTTTGATATCTTTTATTTTAATATATGTGGAGTCAAATTTTCCATGCTCTTATGCAGATAGAAGGTAATCTTGCCCAGGCTGAGGATGCCATTATGCTAGACAAGGATGGCTTTGTATCAGAAACAAATGCAACAAACATTGTAAGCATACGTTACATACCTTCAGCAAATTGACTAATAGACATTTGGCACATGACTGCTCTAAAACCACCATTGTGTTAACTGCAGTTTATGGTTAAAAAGGGAATTGTATTGACACCTCATGCTGACTATTGCCTTCCAGGCATTACGCGAGCAACTGTAAGTATAATCAGATACCAGTTGTTACAACTGGGGTCAATCTCTACAAGTGCCTCTTGTCCATTCTGAATAATTTTGAGATATATTCTATTCTATTTGTGCACCAATACTCTTTCTGAAGCACAAGTTGTTTCACAATATTTGCATTATGTTGCACATTTATATACTATTAAGATATGTAGTGGAAAAATATAGGTTCTAAGGAATGGTTCAATCTGTTTTCATTTTGATAGAGGGATTCAGTACATATTAGGAAGTAAGTTTCAGTTCCTTTTATTCATTATTTTTATGCATACGTTCAAATTATTGGATTAGGGTCATATGCGAACTATCTTTATCAGGAGAAAGTGTAAAATATTTGAACTACAGAAGTAGAAATTCTCCACAATTCTAGGCCTTGCTATCTTTTTGTCACTGCCTAATTGAATAAGTTTGCCCGTTCAATACTTCTAGAACTCTGTTATATCAATGTATGCTTAATGTAGTGTTTCTGGATTCTGGTTGTGTATGCTTATTGTAAAGTGCTACATATATGTGGAAACGCGCGGAATTGGTGCTAATAATGAGAAGATGTTGTTTACTGAATCTTTCTAACATTTCTCAAATGAAAATAACAGGTCATGGATCTTGTGGTGAAAGAAAACTTTGTGTTACATGAACGACGCATTAGTCTGTCAGAATTTCATGCTGCAGATGAGGTATGGTACTTGGAGATATCTTAGTAATCCTTCACTGAATATCTCTGATAAGACTTCCTGTTGATGAACTAATATGACAAGATGGAGCACATTTGATCAAAATTTTCCTTTCAAAAGGCTTCCATGTAGGATGCCATGCCTTAAACTTGATGTTTAGAATTATGCATGAATTGATATTGATATATTAATCAGACCACAGCCACCATAAGTCCATAACATGAATGTTTATTCTTACAACTCTGTTTTTCACAAGCAGGTATGGACAACTGGAACAATGGGTGAACTTACACCGGTGAGTTTGACTTTCTTGCACTACATGGTCATATTTTTGTTTTTTCCTAGTCAGTAATTCACTGTGAATGGTTTTCATAAAGTAGAAAACTGAAGTTGGATTTGTTGCATTATAGTGAAGGAATATTTGCATATGTTCTCTAATATCAAGGAACACTATTTGCCCATTCCTTTTATTGTTTGTCAAGGAGTAGTGGCCCCCTAACTAGATTAATCTCCTTTCTTTTGCATGCTGACAAGTAACATTGAGTATTACACTATTACTACATGACTTCGTTGTAGGGTGCTCCAGTTTTCCAGCAATTCACCTTTTTCTGTTCTCTGCTGCGAGTTTACATTGACTAAGAAAGTACTGAGAAGCGTCAGTTGCCACCCAATAGTTGTCTTATTGCTGATACATTATGTGCTTTACAACAGGTTGTAATGATTGATGGGCGTGAAATCGGCGATGGGGAAATTGGTCCGGTCACTAGACAAATCCAGAACGCATACAAAATCCTGACAGCAGGGCAAGGTGTACCGATACCGAGGGTTGTTGAGGTGTAATTGTCGAAGAGGCATCCCTTATCTAGTTAGGATCAGTCCCCCCAAAGGAGCCCGATTATACCAATCTAGCACGACAATAAATTAGAGCCCGATACCAATCTAGCAGTAATAAATTAATAATATCCATTTATCACTATTGTTCGAAGGCACCATGTAATCATTGTTTTTCCAAACAGGATACTGTGTATACTACTGTGTATAAACGCAATGAGTCATTGCACTGGTATGCGTGAAAGTCGCCTAGGACTCAAATCCGCGTGCTTATTGCTGATCCAATTTGCCATCACGTTCCCTGCCCATGCATACGATTCCAGTGCTTTTTGTCGAATCTGAATCTTTTTTTTACCCTGTGAAGGAAAGAGATGTAGAAGTTAATCGTTCACCTCTTAATTTCCTGCAGCATGCAATATATACCTTTTTTTTTTTGCAAAGGGTGCAATATATATCTTTACAGGAGAGCACAGGCATTTTCATTGCTGCGTGTCTTGGAACAAAATCTACAAGACGCTCAGTGCAGCATGGTAATAAGGGTCATGATTCTTGCACCCAACAATGAAGATGTCAGAAAAGTAAAACATAGAGGCCAAAACATTTCTTCGGCATTAATCCATCTAGTTTCAGGTAGTCCAGAAACATTTAAGGATAACAAATACCAAGAGTGGAACACAAGTCCATGGCTCCAAATTACTGTGTTCGTGCATCAGACAATGCATTCAAACGAACAAACAAAGGTGCATACAGGACAAACTAGTGTGGCGATAAATATTAGTGCAGAATCACATAGGTGAAGAAGATAGATGTGCATGGAGCTAACATGCTGGTGCAAAAACTACAGGACACTGTTTATATAAAAAGAACTACAGGACACTTTTGATAGAGGTGTCAACCAATCACTACACTTGGTAGCCTCACAGAGATGCGATGACGTCATCATTGGTTATGTTTTCAAATATATCTTGCTCAAGGAACACCAATAAGCAGTCAATGGTCCACTGGTTGCAGGGTTCATTCATCATTGTGCTGTCTATGAACTTCATTGTTGAAGATGCTGTCTTGGCGGTAGCGGTAGCTGCTGTACCAGGAAGGATGAGAGCGAGTTTCAGGAGCAGATAAACCAATGGATACATGGAGTTCTTCCCTGTGCCCACCATCTTCACAGAAAGATCGCTCAATCTAACCATTTCATTAAATCTGGCATCAGAGCGCACATCAGTTATGAATGCCTGGAGTTGCAGGTCAAGTGCTGCAATAGCTGTATCGGGGAACTCAGATGGATAGAACCGAGCAAACTTAATGAGCTTGTCCTTATCAAAAGCTTGGAAAAGGTTGCATGGGTTTAGGCATGATGCAAGGCAAACCAATTCAGAGCTTTCCTTGCTAAAGCGCTTATCAAGCTTCCTGAGTTGGTCGTTGATAACTTTTACAAAGACATGAATATGGTAATGCTCCAAGTTTGTCGACGTTGGAGATTCATCATCACTCCACCTATGGTGTTCGTACTGCTCTCCCATATCAGGCATAGGCATGTCACTCTCAGCACAAAGCAAGTTCACTTCCATGAGAAAAGATGGGCATCTTTCATCCCTCAATGCCAGCAAGTGTCTCTTGGACTCCTTGAGAAGAATCATAAAGTTCTCAGCATCCAGGTCGTTCCTGTCCAAGGCCAGAGACAATTCATTTGTAGCAGCTAGCACATCTCGCATCAAGAGCAAAACAAAGGGCAAGTCCTCGGTAAATGCCCATTGTGCTCTTAATACTGTAAGTTTCTCACAAGTCCTTTTGGATTCATCTCTGCCCATAATGTCAAGTGCATCACAAACAGCAGGTAAATAAGCAGCGAGTTTCACTAGTGCCTCATAGTATGAGCCCCAGGATGTCTCACCTGGCTTCTCAAGGCTGTTATCCAGTTTCAACCCTCTCTCTTGGATCAGAGAGCGGACCTTTTGATTGAACTCAGGAGATTCTTGAACTAACTTTGACAAAGCATCAATAGCTCGGAAAAGCTGGTAAGTTTCAAGCAGATTTTGAGAAGTAGAGGCAAGAATGGAATGCAACTGGAAAGCAGAAGGATGAACATAGTAAGCTGATGCACTTGCTTTACTGACCAATGTTTTTAGTTCAGCAAAAGTTTCATCACCATACTGAGCCAAGCCATAACCTTGGCCCCGCACATTTGTCAAGCTCAATCCAGCTTCAGAAAGCACCAAATCCACTGCCACTTTGACATCAGGCTCTGGCACAATCCCAAGAAGCCTCTCCACAACCTCACCCTTGCCATTGAGATAGCGCACAAACAGAACCATGTAGTATTTCCCCGTGGAAGGTGGAGAGCACACATCAACGACTATCCCAAAGGGACCTCCCTGGATCCCGCTGGCAATACCTTTTCTCACTTCTTTAGCAAACACATGGTCGATATCCCTGTCAATGGTAGGTTTCACCGCCCGCATCCGACGGGGAGCACCGTTGATGCGATGCAGCTCTCTCGAACATCGAATTGACCATGTAGGTAGACATGTCGATGATATTCCTCTCCTCAAATGATTTCCCCGATCCGTTATCCAGAAAAGACATCCCTTCCTTCAAGGAAAACCTCATGAGATCGATTGCTTGGTCAATGTCGACCTTCGTATCAGACGGACCTTCCTGAACCTCCTCCTCAACGACATCAGCAGCTACATGTGCGCCTGAAGATTTGGCCTTCTTACGTGATGGACCTCGCCGAGGCCCCTTCTTAACAGCATCAGCAACATATGCTCCTGAAGATTCGTCTGAGTGAATGTGGGCACCTCTGGCTCCAGTACCGGATTGGCAATCTGATGACTCCATTCCCTAATTCACCAAACCAAATAGTAAGAATTTAGTCACAAGCAGATCCCCATGAGTATGGAATCGCAGAACTGAATAATAATAATAACGACATAAAGAGTAGAGACATGGGCAATCATATGGGCTTTGCGTATTCACCCCTCATATGAATTTGAAACAACACTAGCGACCGTACCTTGCAGAATCATGCACTACTGTGTAGACTCAATTAAGAAAATTGAACAACGCAATGCCAATTATCAATGCAGTTATTATAGATAGAACTCCACAGGTAAACTCGAGCCCTAAAACGTTTCCCCTCTCCCATTGACGGGAAGAGAAACCTACGAGTTTACCTGGGGCCGCATTCACTGATACACGCGATCATAGATGAGGGATTTGGAGATCGAGAAATGGTACCTCTGGAGGGAGGCGAAAGGCAGGACAAGGGCGGAGCCTCCGCGCTGCTCTCACCTTTCGAGACTTGCAAACCTCCGCGCTGCTGTCACTGACTGCTCAGTCAAACATTTTCTTCTTCTTCTTTTTATTATTTTTTTTAGTGGAGTTCCTTTTTTTCACAATTTGGGCTGAACAGAACGTGGGCCGCCGGTGGTTGGCCTTCAAATTTAAGTTAGTGAAACCTAGTTCAAAGTGGAACCTTTTTTATGAGAAGAATATAGATTCTCAAAAAAAAAAAATGAGAAGAATATAAATTCCAAAACCTAATTGTTAAGCATATTTGCGAACTGAGAAATGCGCCATCAGCGTCGTATAAAAGTAAAATAAAATAAATCATATTTGCGAACGTTTTTTTCTTGTTTGAAAGGATATGTGCGAACGTTACACATGTGCCCTGTGCCCATGACCTTATTTTTGAAAATAAAGCTGAAACCTAATCACCCATTGACAGTTATCTTTTCTTTTCTTTTTTAATCAATCTCCGGATTATCTTATTTTAGTTCGTACCACCCTTTCCCTCTAAATTGCATCAATAAAGAGAGAGAACAAATAACATCCTATCCCCTATAGCAAATACGCATTCCTATTTATTGATAGAAAGATGATCACAAACTTACGAACATCTAACGAAGAAGTAAGCTGAATGGAAAAAGAAAAATATTACTAAGTCACTCTACAAGTCACTACTATAATAAGTCAGAGCCATGTGTGGCTTTGCATGGAACCATACGCCCATAACCAACTTGAGTTAGCTTAATTTCAAACATATTTAAAAGCAAATTAAGTCAGTAATCCTGCTATGACTTCAGATTGTTCCACCTGTGTGACAAACGAATTATCCAGGTAGCCTATAGAACGTTGTAAAGAAGAGGTTTCAGCATGAAACATGAATCCATCTAGTCCCCGTACTACATGAACATTCAAGCTGACAAAAGCATTCGACACCAGAATATCCAAAACCATCTAATTCTTAAATTCTGTTCATGCATCAGGCAGTGCATTTAGACGAACAAACCAAGATATACAGGGAAAAGAAATATGCATAGGTTGGGCAGATAAGGTAACAGTTCATGAAACCAGCGAAGACGATAAAACAAAAGCTCTAGTTGTCGTCCCAGCAAATGTAGCCTCAAAGAGATGCAATGACAGCGTCGTTGGTAACACTTTCAAATATGTCACGCTCCAGGAACAGCAATAAGCAGTCACTGATCCACTGGCTGCAAGGTTCTTCCTGCATCGTGCTATCTATGAACTTAATCGCAAAGGATGCTGTCTTGGCAATGGGCGGTGTCCCAGGAAGGATAAGAGCAAGCTTTAGAAGCAGATATACCAGAGGGTACACGGTGGCCTTGCCTGTCTCCACCATCTTAACAGAAAGTTCACTGAGAGCACTCAATTCACGAAACCTGATATCAGAGCGCAAGTCCGCTACGAAGGCTTCAAGTTGCAGATCAAGTGTTGCTATGTCAGAATCAGAGAAGTCGGACGGGTAGAGCCGAGCATACTCGAGAAGCTTCTCCTTGTCAAAAGCTTGGAAAGAATTCTGTGGATTTAAGCATGACGAAAGAAGAAACAATGCTGAGCTTTGCGTGCTGAAACGCATGTCAAACTCGTTGAGGTGAATATTGATAACCTTTTCGAAGAAATCAGTACGGTAGTGCTCCAGGTTCGTCATTGTTGGAGCATTGTCCCTCAATCTCGGCCGGGGTTCAAATTTGGCTCCCATATTGGGCATGGGGAATTCATTATCACTGCAAAACATGCCGACTTTGTTGAGGAAGGATGTCCATCCTTCATCCCTCATTACCTGCAGCTGCTTCTTGGCCTCCTGGAGGAGAGCCATACAGTTCTCTGCGTCCACATATTCCCTGTCCAAGGCCAGTGAAAGCTCATTTGTAACACTCAGCACATCTTGCATCAAAAGCAAGCCAAAGACAAAGTCATAGGAAAATCCTTGAAGTACTTTGTATGCCAGATATGTCTGATGACGGTCTTTCACTTCTTCTTTCACAAAGTAAAGTGCATCACAAATTGGATCCATATAAGCAGCAAATTTCACGAGTGCCTCATAATATGAACCCCAGCTTGTTTCACCAGGTTTCTTAAGATCACTGGCCAGGTTCAACCCACTCTCTTGTATTAGCGAGCAAACCTTTTCTGTGAACTGGGGACTGTCCTTGATTAGATTTGACAGTGCATCGACAGTTTGGAATAGCTCATAAACATTAAACTGACCATAGGAAGAATGTACAAGAGCAGAATGCAGCTGACAGAGATAAGGATGAACATAGTACTCCAATCCATTCTTGTTAGTGATTATTGCTTTTAGATTGGTGAAAAATTCATCGTTGTAACCAAACAAGCCATGGCCTTGACCACGCAGCTTCGACAAACTCAATCCAGCTTCAGAAAGCATCGAACCCATCGTCACTTTGACAGATGAGTCACTGAAATCAGGGTCTGGCAAAACGCCAAGAAGCCTCTCCACCACATCACCCTTGCCATCGAGATAGCGCACAAACAGGAACATACAGGACATAATCGTCCTAGGTATGTCAATCGAATCAACAAATATCCCATAGAAATCTCCCTGGACCGCACTGCCGATACTTTTTCTTGTCTCCTTAGCAAATGCATGGGCGATATCCTTGTCAAGGGTATCTGTCATCGTCCACATCCGACGGGGAGCATTCTGCTGCGAAGTACCAGGACCCTGAAACATCTTGTCTACCATGAAGCCTGACATGTCCACGATCATCCTCTCTGCATAAGATCTCCCAGACCCATTGTCTAGGAAAGGCATCCCTTCTCTCAAGACAAACCTCATGAGGTCAATTGCCTGGTGAATGTCAACCTTCGTCTCGGGAGATGGATCATGCTGAGGCTCCTCCATAACAATATCACCGGCATGTGCGGCTGAAGATTCATCCGAATCTGACAGGTCCATATCCTGACCACCAAGCCAAACAACAATAAGTCCCAAGCAAATTCCCATGAGCATAAAAGCAAGAAGCCTGAAATTTCATAATTATGCACTTTTTTTGATAGGATAATTATACACCTTATTTGTGGGAAGGAATCACAAAAAATGAACAACGACTTTCATCAGAGTATGTACACTGGCGCATACCTAAGCATGAGTCACAGTTATCTTGAACCTACTATTAGGGCTGGGAATCACAACAACTGAATAACGAGATTCAACGATGCAGTTTACCATTTATAACCCCAAAACCCTACCAAGGAGCATCCCCTAAATGAAATTTTCATGGCATAAACCTTAGAATTGGGTTGGGGCGCATTCAACACATTCAATCTACGCAGGGTTTAGCGGAAATCACGGTCGTGCGGGAACATGGATTTGGCGATCAAGAAATGGTACCTCGAGCTCGGTTGGCGGCGGCGGCGGTAAGAGAGGGCAAAGGGACGCGTCAGCTGTGCCACACTTCCACTGCGTTCCGTAAAAGCCTTTTCAATCTCCTCGGGATTATAAGGTGTGGATTATTACGGAGGAGGAGGTGTTTAGTGAAAATCATCGTGACACATGTAGTACCTACGGAGTATATCATAACTAAAAAATGATGTTTTTAGTGTGACCATGACACCTCTCCAAGTTACATAAAGTTTGTTCCAATAAAAGATACAATCACACAATACGTTACAAATTCAATCATGACATTATGATCACACTGTGGTGACGCTCGTGCACAAACTTCAGATCCCTCCTTAGGTACGCTCTTGCATCTTGTTAGACAATCATATGCAACATAATATTTTGACGTATAACACTTTGAACTTTTGCATATAAGTTATTCGTTAATATTGAAAACTAAATTGATCTTGACTATCATAAACAAAAAAAAATATGCCATCAAGCATATGCAAATAAAGAAAAGGCATTCAATATTAACAATCAAGCCAAAATAAATGTGTTGAAATTTGATCTCATGCCAACATATTAGATTGACAATAATTATTAGATCCACCAAATAATACCTATTTTATTCTACAACCATTTGCCATGGATGGACGCTAACTGTAAGATTTCTAGGATTTGGCCCTTGGCCCTGCAAAGCATATAAACGAGGGTTCGCATGCCCCCCAAGCGTCCCTCTACGTTTTCCCCATCGACAACTTATATATAGTAAAAAATTGCATCGTTGAATCACGTTCTTCACGTGCTTGGCCCATTAAGAAGATCCTTGACCTCATGATAGCTATCAAACATGCGGTAGACACCGCAAAAGCGTAACAATAGGGAGTGACGGCACGTGTAGGTGTAAGATCCTAGATGGCTAGAGGGGGGTGAATAGCCATTAAAAATTTCTACAAACTCACTAAGCAAACTTTGTTAGATACACAAACGGCGGAAAGCAAGTTTTGCTTAGCCTACTTGATGTTGCAAGCCTCCTATCCAAACAATTCTAGTAGGTGATCGCTAGCACACACAATAACTACCACTAGTGATCAAGAGTTCTACCCACGGGATTTAGTCTACACAAGAAGTGGTTCCCGACCGACCACACAAGCAATTCTACCCACGGGATTTAGTCTACACAAGAAGTGGTTCCCGACCGACCACACAAGCAATTCTACTTTGCAAGAATGTAAACAAAGTAATACAAGAGAGGGTAGGAGCTTGTTATACCAACGCGTAGAGTCGAGGTTGCCAATCACCAAGAGATGAACAATCAATCAATCGGCAACACACAATCGGAGACCAATCACCGGGAACAAAGATGAACACAATTGTTTTTGTTCACCCGGTGTTCACTTGGGCACCGCCAAGCTAGTCATCGGTTGTGTCGACCAACACCTAGATGGTTCTTCGGTGTGACCCTCAAGTCACTAGCCCCTCAAGGCTCGCCCCGCAAGGCACCGCAAGACACCACTCTCAAGCGAGGTACTCAACGACACGCGCAATCCACTAGGATGCTCTTCGTGATCCCCACGAGGTGAGCACAAGAACCTCTCACAAATCAACCGGAGGTGGCCAAGAACAATCACCTTCTCTTGCCAACGCCTCCAACAATCTCCAAGCCGGCTAGGAGCGGTACTCTCCAAGAGTAACAAGAAATCCACCGGCTAAACCACCCACAAGTGCCACTAGAATGCTCTCAAGCAATGCAATGCACTAGGTGATCTCTCAATCTCACTCTGGATGAGCAACAAGCAAGAGAGATGAGAGGGAGAGTGTTTCTTCAGCTCAAAGGATGAATGAATGAGTTGGGAGAGCCAAGAGAGGGAGCCAAGCCCGGCCTCCCATCTATTTATAGACCCAACACTTCAAACTAGCCGTTACCCCCTCGGGGGCGCAAATTCACTGCGCCGGACGCGTCCGGCGCCTCAGCCCGCGCGCGCGCCCCAGACGACCGTTGGCGCCGCGGCCAACCACGTGCCGCCACGTCGGCGTCCGGCGCGGCGTCCGGCGCTCGCTGTTGCGCGTCCGGCGCCCACGTCCGACAGACCGGCCGAAACTCAGAAGTTTCTGGTCCGCGTCCGCCGGCCGCCGAATGCACGACCCGCGTCCGCCGCCTTCAGATGGCCCAGCAGCCTCGCGCCGAAGTCCCAACGCGCCGGACTCTACACAGTGATCGCGCCGCGTCCGCCGCCTGCGTCCGGCCCGCGTCCGGCGCTCAGCTTCGCAAAGCCACCACCCCGAGCCGAGCCAACACGCGCCGGACGCGTCCGGCGCCAAAGCCCAGCGCGTCCGGCGCTGCAAAAACTTCGTTTTTTCAGCCCGTCAAGACGCCAACTTCTCAGACATGCTATCCAACAAGTATACCAACTTGATCAACAGAGATAGCATGAAATCAACCAAATTTTGCATCCGGCGCAATAGAAAATATGCATCCATTTTTCCCGAAAGCGCCGAATCCCGCCTCACAGGCTCGGCGGGAGGAAGAGAGAGACCCAAACCCATCTCTACCCTGCAAACCACAGCGCGCCCAAACGCCACCTTTGTAAATGTGCCAACACCACCAAGTGTACATCTCCATGTGCTTGTGTGTTAGCTTTTCACAATCATTTCCCAAAGGTTAGGTTAGCTCACTAGGCCCTACATGCAATGCACTTCATGAATTCACCTAGTGGCACCCGTGCGTCGAATAGCCGATAAGACTCCCCCTCTTAATAGTGCAGCTATCGATCCTAAACCACTCACACCCTCTATGGTGTCTTGAGTGCAAAACAAAATGGCCCTATCGGTTATACCTTTGCCTTGAGCCCATTTTGTTTCTCCAAATGATATGAACGCTTCACACCATCATGTGACTGTCTCGATCCATCGATCTTGACTTCACTTGCCCTTCACCGTGCATCGGTCCATCGGCGCCTAGTCTTGCCCGAGCTTCACCATCGCATGGTCCTTCACTCCGAAGCCTCGACTAGCCCTTCACCTTCAACACCGGTCCATGGAGCCAAGCATCGTCTTGATCTTCATCTTTGATCACATGACACGTGTCATGCTTCATATTCAATATGCTCATCATGAGGACAACCTTTCTCTAAATCAACCACTTAGATAAACAAGGTTAGTCCTAGGTTTCATCAATTAGCCAAAACCAAACTAGGGACTTTCAGTAGGGCACCATGGGCCACATCTGCGGGCTCATGCAAATGCCCCGCATGAGCTAGGCCCACGTGGCGTTGTTGTTGCACCCTTGCATCAGTGGTGCCCTCGACGACAACGTCGACTCCCTCGAGGAGGCCCTGGCGCTCGTGGTTTAAGTGCCAGAAGAAGAACACGCTCCTACCATTCGTCACGACAATGGGGGACCGCTAAGAAGCTACAAAGGGTCTAGGAAGAAGTCCCTCGAAAGATGTCCCTGTGCACGCTTATGGTAACGAGAATGTTAGCATTCATACTGACAATGAGCAGTAGACAAAAAAGAATGTGAATTTGATCTCATGCCAACATAGATCGACAATAATTATTACATCCACCAAATAATACCTATTTTACTGTATAACCATTTGCTCTAGGATTCCTCCCTTGGCCCCGTGGTGCATATAAATGAGGGGGGCATGTGCCCCATGGTTGTTCCCTCCACGTTCTCCATATCGGCAAAACACAATAATCTGATTTGTGAGGTGCGAGAGGGTTCATAATGTCTAACCATACTCAAGTCATGCTACTACATATCTACTTTGAGTTCTTCACTAATAATCAGGAGCACCAAGTCCCAATCGGTTAAAGACTAAGATCTACTTCATCTACATCAACTTATGCATCAAGCACAGAGGCACAAGTAGCATGTCAAACTTTGGTAATCAGTATTTAAGATCAGTCTCTGCAATAAGTTTAGTTATTAATGATCATGTTAGTTAAGTTGAGATCTTGTTATAAATGTGTAAGATCAAATTCAACCGAAACGACTAGTTTTTGAAGCATAAACATTTTATAAATTATTAATGCTACATTAAGCCAATTTGGTATGGAAGATATATTACCACGTTTATGGTGTTAGCACTTGTTTATAGATGATATTCTCCTTGTGTATATGTAGCATTTATTGTAGAGGCATGTTTGTGTCCCTTCTTCGTGTCCTCAACAGCCGGCACGATCAAGATCCCGATGTTCGATCTTGATATTCGAACATGGAAAAATAAAATCTGAAGATTGAAAAAAAAAAGAGAGGATGTACAATGGAGAAATCAGAAGGAAGAAATGGAGAGCATGCCCCCTGCCTTTTTTAGCAACCCATACACTAATGACCTAGAGGTAAATGCAGACTTGTTGCTGCATCCTTTTTCACCAATTGACACTGAAGGGATGAATGAGTCTTGACCCTTTCAGATAAAGAAATCAGTGACACTTGAGACCATGGGGCCAAATCCAATGCCAAAGCTGATTCGGCCCATTCCTATCCACACTTGTTGCGGTCGGAGTCGGACACAATCCGGCGACCTTGCGAAGACAGGCGACCTTGCGAAGATAGCCAGCACGCCCTCACATCTGCAGCTCTGCAAGCGGCACCAGCCTCTCAAATCCTCGGCCTGCAATGTATGATTATATGGTTATACCATCTCAGGGGTAAAGGATCAGGTAGCTACGTTGATCAAGCCGGTGTAACAAAGTGACAGTCAGCTGCAGCATGTTTTCCTTTGACACTATGAGCTCTGATGTCTAATGTCTTCACCTGTGAAAAAAAAAAGCCCAGACCATCCTAGCACACGTTAGTCTTTGTTGTGTGTCCAGGTGCGGTTTGGTTTTGTTGTGTGTCAGTCTGGGCACAAAACCCGGAACCCGATCCCCGAACCCGAAAACCCCGACCCGAAACCGAATAACCCGAACCCGTAGAACCCGAAGCCTATTTCGGATTTTGATTCTCAGAACCCGATCTTCTTTCGGGTAAGTCGGGTTACACCCTCCGGTACCCGAAGAACCCGAAATAGGAGTCTCTTCTTCCTCATCCCCGATTTCCCGTGACCGTGAGAACAGAACTCCTCGATCTCTCGCTTTCCTCATTACTCCCCATCTTCAATCCCCATCTCGCTGAATGGCTGCGTCGCCGGCGGCTCCACTTCCCGAGCCGAGTCGCCGAGCCCGAGAGGCCGAGACCGAGAGCCGAGGAGTCGAAGTCCCCCGTCCCCGTCCGTCTCCGTGCACTGCAGCTCGCCCGCTCCCTCTCCCCCTCCCCCCCTTCAAAAGGCCCGACGCACGACGCCATGGTCATCGTCATCGCGCCTGCGCTCACCTCTGCGCCAGCTTCGACACCGGAACCGGTGGAGGCGGAGCGCGACCGCGACCGCGACGGCACCGCCGTCACTCCATCTCCGGTGCCGCCTCTCCTCCCGCTTCTCCCGGTCTCCGCTCCCGTCTCCCGAGCTCGCCGCCGCCAACGTCGCGACCTCCAGTCCAGCCATCGCTGCGCCTCACCTCGTCGGAGTGGGAGTCGGAGAGGGATTCCAGCGCCTCGGGGACCTGAAGAATCGTGCTCCTCGTGCAATGTGAGTGTTCATATTCCCTAACCCTAATCCCTGAATCCCTGTGGCCTTTTTGTTCTTGTTATTTGATCTGTGAAAATCCTTGATCTGTATGTACTATAGGTGTAGTTCAGTGTAGAATACATGACTGGATCTGTGAAAATTCTTGAAGGCACTATAGAACCGTGCATTTGCTGCTAGATTTTGGCAGTGTAGTATACAGAGATCAACTTGCAGTACCTAGTTAAAATATTTAGTTGATTTGCAACTTTAGAAGCCGAGTGCCCATCCTACTATTTCTGAATGTCAATGTGCATTTTCTTGATCTGAATATGAATGTGAAATTGCTGCATCTATGGCTGCAACGTACAGTCCTATTTTACTACAAGATGGTTATAATTTCAATGTTTAATTTTCATTTCTGTAGATGGCAGAACAACAGGACATGGCAATGGTGCTAGTGCCAGTGGATGCTAAGGATCAGGAGCATGGCACTGCTGTAGCTGAGGCTGAGGGCACTGCAAACAAAAAGGTTGTCATTGATGTGGAGAAGGAAACTGAAAAACCTGAGAGGAAGGAGTTGGCACCAAGATCTGAGATGTGGCATTGTGTGTCCACTGTCCAGGTTTAGTTTGGTGTGAGAGAAATATACTCAGTTTGGTGTCTAATTCCAGTAGTAGATTGAAGCCGGTGAAGCAGCACATATCTTTTGTCCTATATATTTATTTGTTTGGCTATTCCGGGTTTCTATGTAACTTAGTATCCATCGGCAAATTTAAAAATACTTAACGAATTAAATGTTGATTGTCCTTATATAAAGTTGTCATGGAAGAAAACAAAATCTTGGGTCAGCTACTGTCGTTTTTCACCTCTGTTCCTAGAGATGGCAATGGGTCAGCTAAGCTGCGGCCGTGTGGGTGAAGCAAATTGTCACGGCGAATTACCTAACGGCTTTTAAATTTCACACCCGCATTTGTACTCCTGCAATTGCATCTGCATAAAAACATTCTTTCATTTTTTTGCGAAAGAAAATTATTTACTTCTGGAATTGCATCTCCTGGAATTGCCAAGCCGAAATGTGTGTTCTTTTTAATTCCGAGGGAGTACTGTAGTCTACTGGTGCCGAGACGATCCGTGCGGCGAGTCCAACGGAGCAGGTCCCGGACAACGAGGAGTCAATTGCATCGGTCAAAGCAGCCAGAGCAGCAGAAGCCGCAGCGCTGCCAGGGCGCATCGGGGGCAAAAGCGCGCACGTCGTGGCCCCGCTGCCACGCGGGCCCCAGCCGCGGCGTCGGCCCCGATATCAGCCGAGCCGAAATGATTGAACGGAACGGGAGTACCGGGTCCAGTGCCACAAGCCCAGATGGCACGAGCCTGGAGGCCGTGGCCGCTGAAAGCCGGGCCCCGCGGAGTACAGTACAGCTAGCAGTCCTACCGGTCTCCACTTGCGCGCCGGCAGGTGGCCCAAATCATGCCGAGCACGTGTCCCACCTGTAATGGCAGTACAGGCAAGGCAACCGCCGATACGGCCCTTCGGATGGCCCGCCTTCTATGCTCTTCCGGCCTCGTGGGGTCGATCCACTTTGCAGATGAGCCCTTTGCCACTCGGATCGATTTGTAGAATGAAATGTTCTAGCAAAAGGGACGGACTTCATCAAATCTTCTCTATTCTCGCCTTTGCTCACATGGCGGAAGCCATTGCTCTCAAGGAAGGATTACACATGGTGCAACATGTACATCGGACGTAGAAACTTCATTGTGTAGTCAGATTGTCTTGAGGCAATAGACACGATGAAGCATGGTGGCTTCTCAGCGTCCGGCGATAGCTTGAATCTTTGAAGATTGCTACAACATATTATGGATGTATATCTAGATTTTCTGACAACTACAGTACAGTGGAGTATCATGATAGAGAAGCAAATCATGGCTGTAACCAAACATGGCTCAGGGGCACGGTCGTCATTTTGCAAAGTTTCTCTCTCCGCTAACGGCTGTAACCAAACGGTGGTGTCCACTAGCCAACCAAAATGAAAACATAGGGCGTGTTTGCTGCCGGCTCATGAGGGTGGCTCGCGCCCTGCAGCTGCAGCGGATCATGTTTGGTGTCCATGGCCTGTGCTTTAGAGTCCGTGCGCACGGGATCTAAAGCACCTTGGGCCTGGCTCCCTGGAAACGGTGGAGGGGAGCGTTTTTCCGGAGCCAAGCTCTGTCAAGCGCTCGGTGGGCTCTGTCAAGCGATACGGTGACCTCTCCGCCTCCTTCCCTCACCCTCCGGTCCTCTCCACCGCGCTCTCGTCTCCCTTCTGCTCGACGCTGCGCGGCGCCCCATCCACCTTCCCGGCGTCCTGGTCAGCTCTTCCATGGGATCCTTGAGGTGCTCGGGATCTACGGGGATGGCGTAGGTGGGGCGCCTCCGCAAGGAGGACGTCGTGGTGTCCCTCCGCCGCGAGGTCCGCAGGGATGACGAGGACGGCGGCGACAGGAGCGATGGCGACGTCGCTGGTGGCCGAGGATGAAGAACCCCTTGGCACTATGCCTGGCCTATAGCCGCGTCAAGCTCCAGAGCATGGTGGTGCGGAGGATGGTGCGCGCGTCGATGGGGCCGCGGATGTGGCGCCTGACGGCGCAGACGACACGCCAGACGGTCTCCTCGCGGCGGCGGACGGTGGCGAGGTCGCAGTCGAGCTGGCAACCCTTGGTGCGGAGGAACGACTCCGTCGTCCTCGAGCGCCTCCCCACCTCCACGAAGCTCCAGCACCACCACGACGGTGGCTTCCACGCTGCGCCCACCGCGCTGCCGCTACGCACTCGCCGTCGCGCAGCTCCTCGTCGCCATGGTCGGGGCGCGCTCGCGCTCGCTCTCGCGCATAGCCGGGCAGGCGGGCAACGCAGAGAGGCTGGGCCGCATGGGTTGGCAGTGCGGAGGAGAGGAGCCGCCGGGGCCCGAGGATGCAGTTCGTCGACTCATGGCTGTGTTCTTCGTTCAAGTTCGTGGTGCCCGTCATGTGCTTGACGAAATGCCAATGACAAGAGGAAGGGGGTAATGTTACCAAACTGCAGGAGCAAGGTGGTCATATCTCTTCGGCCAAGAAAACAAACACGATCTGGAGTGAGCTCGGCTCTATTGGAACACAACCGCAAACACATGGAGTTGCACCATCGAGACCAGGCTCCGGCTGGCCACAGCCAGGCTAGCCGGCCAGGCTGGGCAGGAGCACCGTAGCAAACGCGCCCATAGTGTCCTTCGGCAAATAAGCAAAGTGGAGGTGTGTGGCATCCAATTTCAGGCGTTAGTGATGTCCCACAGCCAATTCTTCCTTTAAATAATGTGTAATAATCATCATTCATCAAAGTTTCATCGTAACTGAAATATACTACTTCATGCATCTCAAATTGTAAGTTATTTCAAGAACCTTGGAAAGTCAAAGCATCTCAAATTTGACCAAAATTACAGCGAATTACAAAAATTTATGATATCAACTAAATATACTAAAAAAATAGTTAACAAAGAATCTAATGAAGCTTAGATGATATCATAAATATTATTATTTTATCATATAAATTTTAGTTAAAATTAAGATGTTTTGACTCTATAAGATTTTTTTGAGTGACTTACAATTTGAGACGGAGGGCATGAAAAGAAGAAACGGAAGTACACGACTGAAATATGGAAAGAAGGGAGTACAAATTCACAAGAACGCAGTTCAATTCCCCAACAGGAAACTCCCTGTTCCAAAAAGACGTGGGTAGGACTAGGAGTACTGATCCAGCTCCAGTAGCCAACTAGCCATAAATGAGAGCAAATATCCTGCCGTAGTCCGTACGTAGGGCCGTGCCGTGCCGCACGTGTGGTCCAAAACGGCAAAACCGTTTTAATATTCATTCACTAGCACCATATATTATCATATAAATAAATTAAAACACGAAAATGAGGCAATACTTTTTTGTCCGGGTCAAATGTACTTTTGAGCGTTACAGAATCTTGCAAAGCCATTTGAAAACGACCGCTAGGAATATCTAAATACATAATATCTATCTAAATTCTGAAATTTGAAAGTTGCAAGTGAAAGCGCAGTCATCACGACAAGTAACCGTGGCAAACTGAAAATAAAAAAAAGAGAACTTCGTCTTTTTGTCAAAACGGAAGAAGCGAGGGTCCCAGACGCGAAAACCGCCATTCGTTTCCGTCCCGAGTCCCATCGCCTGCCTGCGTCTGCGTCTGCGTCTGCCCCGAGCCCGGAAAAGGGGAAGGCAGGGCAGCAACGCGAACAAACGCACGGCACGCCACCACCCCCGTTCACCGCAACCCAAGCAAGCAATTAAAAAGAGGCGGCGGCGCTGGGGAATCGGAAGCGAAGCGAGCGAGCATCGCTTCGTCTCCCGAAAATCCCCCATCTCGCGCTGCCGCCGCGGAGATTCGCCGGCCCCGCCCGCGCCCGCCGCCGCCGATGGACCAGCTC
Source organism: Themeda triandra (assembly GCA_018135685.1). NCBI lineage: Eukaryota > Viridiplantae > Streptophyta > Magnoliopsida > Poales > Poaceae > Themeda > Themeda triandra. Next base: position 357,915 of record JAENPR010000094.1, read on the forward strand.
GTCAATTTCATCATCCGCCCGCCCAGGTGAGCGCCCCCGCCGCCGTGATTCGGGTGCTGTAGGTTTGGATCTGGGCCGGGAAGCCGCACGAGGGTTTTCTGGTGGGGGTGGATGGGCGGTGGGTGCTGCCTCGCTCTGCCGCTCCCCGGGGTTGGTTCGCGCGCGGTCGGGGCGGCAGTGGGATCGGATTCCCGGGCGGCAGGCGGTCCGTGGGTTGTGCTGTGCTGTGCTCCACTCCACGCCGCGCAATTTCGGTGGCTGGTTTTGAGCTCATGTATTTAGGATGGGGATGGTGACAGTGTTTGTGCATGCACAGCTTGCAATTCGGTTCGTCCGGGTGTCTGTCTTGGTTTTGTTCCTTGTGTGGTTTAGTTACTGGATTTGGATGCTCTGGCAATCGGGAGTCGTCTTGCTTTGGTTCAGCTCAGTATCCGCTAGTTCGCAGTTTTCCTGTGCCTTTCATTCGATTTGCAACTTACAAGTGCAATTACAAGTACAAATGCTGTTTAGTATCTTCAAATGTGTGACATGAGGGGAAGTTATAAATGGAAATCCATCTAGGTAGTGAGTCCTATTTTAACAGGCTTGTCTGTTAGTGTGTGTCTTTTGTCTTGTGAGGCTGGCATACTTGCCAGTACACTGAACTCACAAGATACCTATATTGCCCATGATCAAATATTATGTTAAGAATGTTATTGAATGCATTGCTTTTGTGGTCGTATTGGTGTGGCATCTGCACTCTTGTCCTCTCTGATTTCTTCATTAATACTTCCATTTCAAATTCAAGGGTTGCTGCAGTTCTTTCTACCACCAATAGACAAGTTGTTATTTCTGTAACGATTCAATTGATGGCAATGTGCTGTTATAGTTATGGCTCTTTGAGTAAGTCATTGTTATTGATGATGGTCTGCTATTTCATTGCATGACAGGGCTGACTACAGTCCAAATGATGATCTATTAGAGCAGGAGTTTATGCTGAAAGGAAGATGGTTCCTGAGGAAGGATTTGGAGGTTAGATGTTCTATATATGCTGCATCATGATCATAACAGACTAAAACCAGTCCATGAACCTCTAAATCTTTTGGCTCTGTGCTAGTAACTGTTGCATTCTTTTTGGGAACAATGGTCTCATGTCTTGTGAATGAGCAAACCTGCTAGACAAACACCAAACATGTTGCAATGCCAGAGTAACTTTGGATCTCATACATTATGTTTATGTTTCCGATATCCAGGAATAATCAGTATTTGTTCAAGGGGATAATAGAATATGTGGATCCATACATTAAAATGTTTCATGGATGTATGGCAATGTAGATATTGATCAAATGAAAGTTTTCTTTTTGTTTATTCAATAAATGGGTTGACTGTGCTTTTAGTTGGTTATGTGTTCTGATTCATGGAAAGTGATGTCTAGTTTGTTTGACTGTAGAACATTGGTATGCAGCAATTGATTTTTGGACATATGCTACCATGGTTGGTGGATGCGATATTGCGATACTTACATGATAGTTACATTCTTTATTTTATTAGCACTGCCTCATAACATATGTCCTTACTGGGTGTTTTGCTGTGATACTGTAATATTACACTGTGCACCCTTTTGTTGTTTTGTTAGATGGCTTATATATTACAAAATAATGAACAGAAAGATTAATTGATAAACTTGGGTTCGTCTTTATTTGGATTCTTTGATTAAATGTTCCTCTGTATTTTTTTCCAGGTAAAAAATGGCCAGGGCAAAACGTTGCAGTGTAGTCACTACATGCCTGTTGTGATTCCTGAAGGAAAAGCTCTTCCTTGTGTCATATACTGTCATGGAAACAGGTAAGGCTATATGCATGTCAACATTATAGTATTTGTTAATGTGTGCTAGTGAAAATGGTATGTCACCTATAAGAAAGTCAAAGCCCAGTCCTTAACTCCTTGCATTATTTATGATATTTATCTCTTCTCTTGGCTTTGTGTTAATTGATCTACACTATTTATTTTCCAGTGGGTGCAGAGCTGATGCTAGTGAAGCCGCTATTATTCTTCTACCATCAAACATTACAGTCTTTACACTGGACTTTTCAGGGTCTGGACTCTCTGAAGGAGAGCATGTCACCTTAGGCTGGAATGAAGTGAGTTCTTGTGCTTATAGAGGATAGAAACTTGTTCTTATTATGAAGATTCAGTTTGCTTGTATAGTTTTTGAATTCAGTCTTTGTAAAAAAAAATATGGCCAGAACACTTGAGAAACAAATTCTATGAAATATTTTGGCATTTGTTGATTTTTATTCAGAAGTATCTGAAGAAACATCATAAATCTTTGTATAGAAGACTAATCAGCATGGAGCGATTTCTGTTCTCCACCTGATTATAAATGGTTTTGTTGTTATCAAAGAGCACCTGCTGATGGAATCTCATTTGTTTAACAGAGAGAAGATCTGAAAGCTGTGGTTAACTATTTGCGAACAGATGGGAATGTATCTTGCATTGGTTTGTGGGGTCGCTCAATGGGTGCGGTCACAAGGTAATTCCTTGTGTTTAAATGAATCTGGCCTTGAAGTAATTCATAATGGCACTTAGTTCAGCTTAGTTGAGCCACAATATGATTTAGGGTTAGACCGCTGTTGGTTGTAAATCTGATTGGTGTGTTTGGCCTGAAGCATTCTGTTGGCCGGGAATTGAAATATGACATGTCCAGCATTCCTAAAAGAAGGAACCTTTTCTCCTTTATCACCATAGTTAAAATATAGAATAAGGAGAAACCATTAGGATTTTGTTTCTACAGCTCAGTTTTGTTGCCATTGCCAAAGAGCACATATGGCATACTAGGGGTCATATCATTCTATCTTGGCCGGTGGTGTGAAAAACATCACTTGCTTATTTTGAAGTTTGTACCTGACATTCATCTTATTTTAAAACAATCTATCTAATGTTTCCCTCATGTGTGTTTCCATGCTTTGAACCCAGCCCATACATCTTTGATAACTCTTAAGGCACATTCATCCTTTGACTCTTATCTTTATTATTTTCAGTCTTATGTATGGAGCAGAGGATCCATCAATTGCAGGAATGGTTCTTGATAGCCCATTCTCCAACTTGGTTGACTTAATGATGGAACTAGTGGACACCTACAAATATCCACTGCCAAAATTCACTGTAAGTACAATTTGACGATAATGACTTGTCATTGTTACTTTTAGTTGATGTGTCGATGGGCTTTTTCTTGTTGGCCTAGGCAGCCATGATAGTTAACTGTGTGCTTTTGCCTTGCAATGCTTACATATACCTTTATTGTACCACTTCAAATGCATGAGTGTAATAATGCAGTCATTAGAATGTGCACCAATACATCAAAACAAGAACCACATGAACAAGACAGGATGAGCTAGATGAAACTGTAACTCACAATTTCCTTCTAGTATTCATCAGTTCTAGTAACTAGTAAGTGATTTTTATCATCAACTAAATTCTCAAAAATGAGGGTCTTGCATGTATGGACCACATAGGGCCAACTAGATAGTACCTGGAAAGGCTAGATAAACCAAACAACTGAACACTGGGACTATTAATCTTTTTATATCTACTCGTGATGCTGCATATCTCTGTTACTTTCCACCCTTCTGTTTACCACTAGGATTCATAGTTTTAACTTCTAGTTTTTGAAACTACAACTGTATATCACTTTCAGTTGACTTCTATATTGAATTTACTTTATATATGTATACATATCTGCACCTTTTCTTGCATAGAGTATATTACATTTAATTTTATGGTGCTTCTGCTTGTTGCTTAGGTCAAACTTGCAATACAGCATATGCGAAAGATTGTCAAGAAGAAAGCTAGTTTTGACATCATGGATCTTGATACCATTCAGGTTATTATCTTCTATCTATAAAGCTATTTACTTACATTAAATATTGATATCGTGTCAGCCATTAGGGTTTTGAAGAATATTTTCTGATATCATACTGCCAAATTTCATGTTGTTCCCAAGTCAGTATGTGGCTTTCATTTTTTCTATTGGTTGATGTTTGTTGATTTTCAGCTCTTTCTCAAATATTGTTAGTTGCTATTAGCCGCTAGGAGATTTTTAAAGATTTTTTTTTTGTCCTTTACATTGGATCACTACATCCTACACTGTTTGGTTGGCTTGTATACATCCTTTCTTCACTTTTTCCCCTTGTTTTCTTGTCACCTCACCTCAATATAGGCTGTTTCCCTTATGACTGCCCACTAAACCAAGCAAGCTTATTCAATAATGCTGCAACTGATCAGAACATTTATAGGTTGTTTGGTGTTGAATAGGATGGTGATGGATGATCAAATCTTAGCTCTGAATAGCACCTGTTTGGTGTTAGGAACTGAAGAGTTTGATTCGTCACCACCTTGTCCCTCCCAAGCATAATAATAATATCGAAATTTATGGGATGGTCCCAAGATGGACTATCTGAAATGCCTCATTATTTCTGGTTCTGTTGTGAAGGCACGCTAATGTGTATTTTTTACCGGAAATGTAATCTTGCAGGTAGCAAAACGATGTTTTGTTCCTGCTTTGTTTGGACATGCAACTGAGGATGATTTTATACTTCCCTGTCATTCAGACAAGATATATGAATCATATATTGTAAGTCTCCATCTTTCCCTTCAATGTTAACCACACTTGACCTTTTGTCTGTCAAGTTAGTAATATGTGGTTGTTCCAAACTCTGCAGGGTGACAAAAACATTATAAAATTTGATGGTGACCACAATTCACCACGTCCTCAATTTTACTTTGACTCGATCACTATATTTTTCCATAATGTGCTAAACCCTCCTGAAGTGGCAGAAGATCATTATTTCCTGACACCACATGCTAGCCTTGGTCAGGTAGTATAACAATGTTCTTCACACCTGATTCAATTATGTTGGCTTTACTTACCTTAGTTTCTACTGTAGGGTCATTGGGATACAGAACAAGACATAGAGTATAGGTTCTCTCAATCACCTACAGGTAAAATTTGCAAAATTTGATCTTTGCTTGGTACGACAAATAGCAAGAAGCCAAAGAACCTATGTGATTTGTTTCAGGGACAGCCCATGCGACTACGACAGAAGATGCCATTGCACAGTTGCGTTCTAGAAGGCTCATGAGTAGAATGGAGGTGCGTGTTTCAACTGTTTGATACTTTTAAATGAACACTTATGGTTCCAAATACTATCAACTAATTTACTCTGTCCACTTTTTAATACTTTTGCTAAATGTATTTTACTGGGCAATCATTCCTTGTATAAAACATGACCAAACAAAACATCCCTATCTTGTATCTCAAGCACAAATAATGGGCGGACAATGGAGGGAAAGGAAGAGATAAGGGGATTATTTTGGCATAATATCCTCAGTAACCAGATGTTTCTCCTTATGCGTTGTTCTCTGTTTTAATGAGGTAGCAAGCATAGCTTCAGCTTCTTATGATTGTTTTTGCAGGTCCCATCTGGTGCCACCACTGAAGACAGGGCTGATCGAACTGAGGTACCTTTCTCCTTCAGAATTATACATGTTCTTTCTTTCGTAACACTGAAGTTTCTTATCTGATCATACCTAACTGTGACTTTTTACAGTTTGAAAGCAAATCACTCTTACTAATCCTAGAACCATTGCAATTTGGAAGATATAACATGCTTGATTGCCATCAATTACTGGCATACTGGGTCTGACAAGGTGTCATAGAAAATTTATAATCCAGAGCATATGGCATGACTAATAAGACTTGTACTAAATTTGTAGTATCTATTAAAGACATGAAAGGTTGATGCATTCAAGTATAGTACTCTAACAGGCCCATATGCAGGGTGCATTGCATCATCACCACACATTTTAACCACTATAAAGTTCAGCTTCCTTTGTAGTGTCTACCTTTTCATGTTCTGTGTATTCCTTGCTGATTGGCCTGAACTTATTAGGTTCCAAAAACCATGCACTTGAACATTTACTATATGAAATGTGAATTATATAATCAGTATTGAGTGTGCAGTGCGCTACATATGAAATTTGAAATGCAATATGCAATGTAGATGCCATTTTTCTAAGAGTTGACATAAAATTAAAATGGGCACTAGACTTCATTTGTTGTGGTAGTGTTATACCAAATTCATCTGCTTCAAGAACATGTGTGGGCTTCGTTCCAATTTCTTATATTTTTATGATAAATTTCAGTGAAAATGCTTTGTTCTATCAAATGCTAATCTTTGCTAAGCTAGTTTACACCTTTTGAGCATGACCATACAGATTCTTACTCGGCTGCTGTCTGAACAGGGTTTGGATAGCGATCTTGGTCCCTCCTCATCTAGTGTATCAACAGCAACTCCTCCCAATGGTCGCAATGGAAGGCTGCTAACTCCAACCTCTGATGATGGCGAGTATGTGGAGTACTCATTTGATAGCCTCTCAGATATGCCTTACACCGTGGAAGATGAAGATAGAGTAAGTCATACCTCAAATTCGTTACCCTTTCGAGTGTTAGTGGTGCTGTTATGCTGCCCTTTCTTGTGTAGTACCTTATGACTTAAGTTCAACGGAGGGTAAATATAGAATCTGGAGCTGGGTGCATGGATCCCCGATTAAACATAAGGTCATGCCGTGATAAGTTCTTACTAATCTTTGGTGGAGTGATGACAGTACACTACTTAGAGCATCTCCAACAGATGTAGTAATCCAGCTTCCAGTAGCAATATTTGGAAAACCCAGGCCAAATACGTGCTCCAGCAGCTTTTCCATCAGGCCTTCCCAAAGTTTGGAAGCCCAAAAACGCTTCTCTCGCTTTCCACCTGCGGAGAAGCTTCTCCCGCTTCCCAAGCCTCCTTACTGCACGTCGTCTTCTTCTCTCCTTGCTGCGGTGCTTGCTGATCTGGGTGTCCTGCATTGAGCATCTGGGCGACTATGCCTCCTCACGGTGTTGCTTGTGCCCACCCCCTGTCTGGTCCCTGGGAGCGCTCCCTGCCGAGTCTGGCATCATCCATGTGCCAGGCTGGAGTGAGACTACAGGCTGCCTCGCTTAGTCACTTGCCGACGTCCAGTCAGGTTGGGCCCATCTGTGTATCCTTGGCAACTGTGTGGATACGGTCTGCCTGTGCTTGGGGTCCCATCCTGCCTGACCCAGCCCCTTTGTGCTGGGTCTGTTGAGTGGCATAAGAGATTTATGGGATGCATAAGAGATTTATGGGATTTACAGAGGCAAACTTATTTGATGACCCTCAGAATGAGGACATATGGCCTGTTTGGTTCAACTCCAAGCAAACTTACCTAGCATGCCATGTGTTCCTAGCCGTCCAAATTTGGTCACCTGGAGTCTGGAGTCTGGATCGTTGCCTGGCTGTGAGTTTGCCTTGGAAGGTTTGATCCAAACAGCCCTAGAAAGTAAATAATGGAGAAAGTGCTGGATTGGTCTTAGTGACTATTGGTGCAAAGGAGCACTCCGAATTTGAAAAGGGATCTTAGCACAATGAACTTGACTTAAAGAGCTGTTGGGTACTTGGGTATGTAGAGAACTTTGGTGTTAGAACTTTTAGTTTAGTACCATATATCTCATTCATGTGCAAATCAATGTCTTAAGGACTTAAATGATGAATGCTAACATGCTGAATGTGCTATAGTTTAAATTCATCCTTTTTGTATTTTTAAGCCTATCAATATTGAATCTTGCAGATGCTAATGCGAGCAATTCTTGAATCACTGAAAGACTATGAACAGTCAAACACAAAAAATGTGCAATCCACTGCATCTGATGCTGCATCTAAAGAGAACGATACTGTAAAAGAAATCAATGGTGTGGCTGCTGCAGCATTGGAGCAAGATGCATCGTCTGTGTCAATTGATGCTCCTGGGAAACATACCAATGTCTGCAGCAGTGGAGAAAAGGTCAGTGAAGGACAAACTACAGATTCCGACGCTGTAAAGAGCAGTGCTTCGGTCTCTGCTTCTGGTTCTTCAGAGCCCCTGGCATCAGCACAGATGACCAATGGAAAACCTGCTTCGGCAGAATCCCAGAAAGTGACTCAGAATTCCAATGGAGAGGACGGCACAAGAGCAACTTTGGTAGTTCAGAAGAGCCGGTCGGGCGGGCTGATAGATGGTTTGACACAAAAATGGGGTTCTTTCTTCAAGAACAACGACTAAAATGACGAGGAAAGATACATGATGATTCCTTGACAATACGTGTTCCGTCGTGTTAATAGTCATAGAGTTGCCGTTGGCTGATGATGTCCAGCTTGATTGGTTTTACATGTAAAATGGAAAGGAAACAGGTGATTTCAGGACGGTTCGTGTGTATATAGAAGTAGGAATTGTAGTGCTCCCCCATTTGATTTGTATCATGTCTCAGCGTCCACTGTGAATTGGCAAGATCTTTCTCCTTGCTAATGTGTTGTAACATAATTTGAAAGCCGATTGATTACTTTGTAGGTTTTTATTTTTTTTAAAAAAAATAGTAAAGGGTAATGTGCCTCTTAATGTAGATTCGAACATTCTCTTACACAAGTAATAGGGTCAAATGTTTATATTGTACTTTACACCCGCGGTGCCCAAAAAATCATCGTAATTTGTTTGCATAAATCTTTGTATTTATTATACCCGTCACCCAAAATGGCCTCCGGTAGCGGTTTAAAAAACCATTTTGAATTTGTAATTTGTTTGTTTTTTTTAAAATTCATAAAAAATCATGGTTTTTGTAGCAATCGGTGTATATTTTTCGACCTTCATGACTTAATGGGAGGCAACAAACGTCTAAATAAATGAAAGAACTCAAATTTGAAAAAAAAACGCTATAATCGAACTATTTTTGATTTTTTCATTTTTTTTTGCCCCCTGGCAGCCCCGACGTCAAGATTACGTGTCATGTGTGGAGTCTAGCTTCTCGTCGATACATACAGAGTATACGACGGTTGAACGTCGGAGCAGGCTGGTGGGAATGGGTCGCTGCACTCGCATTCTCTGGAAGACAATATGGGCTTTGTTGATACGAGTATATACGACGCTTGACGTCGGAGCAGGCTCGTGGGTATGGGTTGCTGCACTCGCATTCTCTGGAAGACAATATGGGGCACCTAGGTGTGGCACGCACGATCGGGTAGCAGGCCCGTGTAGCCGCACTACGCTACGCTGCCTCACTCGCCGCGTTCGTGTTTCGTTCACAAACAATGGTGGGGGATGCATCCAGTCACGCGCGAGCACGGCAGGAGCGGGCACACTCGCCGTTGTGCGCGTGCGCAACTGCGCGTACTGGGTTTGGACCCAACCAACTGAATCCCAACGACGGGACTGGCCGAACTGCGGCTACCCCGCGCGGCGCCCCCGCGGTCGCGCGGTTTTGCCAGTGCCCCTGCGACTCATTCGAGTGGGACGGACACGGACCGGCCCATGCCCACTCAGCCATAGTCGAATCGCACCGCCCGTCCATTTGCCCTCGCCGCATAAAACCCGGCTCGCTCAGTCGACTCGGCCCTGCTCACCGGCGACGGAGGACGCCGAGGCTCTCCGCTGCCGGCTCCATTTCCACGAGATCCTCGCCGCGCGCGCAAGAAGTGCAGCACCGCGTCTGCCTGCACCCGCGGGTCGTCGGCCGCGGCCTCCTTCCGCGTCCCGACTCCCGCGCGCCTGCCGCCAAACACAAACTTCTGACGAGTGTCGGTGACCTCGGGTTCGGCGGCGTTCGGCCTTCGACGGAGAACGGAGAGGTCGCCGCCGACGCAATGAGCGCCTCCGCGACCCCGACCCCCGCCGCGGTATGCCTCCACTGCCCGCGCTCCTCGCTCTTCTCATTCTCCCCCTCGTTCCGCCGCGCGCCGTGGACCCGTCCGTCCCGTGATCTGCCTGCCCGTGTGTGCTTCCGCCGCCTTCCCATCGAACCCCCCTGCATTCCGCCTTGCCGACGATTCCAGGGGTTCCCGGAGCACCAGTTCGGCGGGGCCGGATCGCTTACACCAGCTAGCGCGTCTACGCGTGTCTGACTGATCGATCTCGCTTCGCCGATGCAGGGCGGGCGATTCTTCACGGGCTTCACCAGGCTGTGCAAGGGCCTCGCCGTCATCCTCTTCCTCGCGCACATTCTGGTCCACCTCTTCCCTTCGGCCGCCACCTACCTCACGCTGATACCAGCCAGGTACGTATCCGCTGCGGTTCCTGATCCCCGGATCCCTGACCACTGATCCCACAGGGCCATAGGGTTAGCCGAGCTAATACCTGCTCTTCCCTATTCGGCTGAACCGCGATCAGCCATGTAATCTGTAATTCTGTACACCCGCATTCAGTTACTGCTCAGTTTGGTTAGTTGGAAACTTGTTTTTACTATTCACGGTTCCCTTCGGTTGCTGCTCCGTTGTGTTTAACTGAAATCAGAAAAATAGTTTTCTGAATGTAACTTTCACTCCCATTTAATTACTGCTAACACTCTTCTCTATATGGGGGGAGGTGCAATTGCATTTAAATCAAACACCGATACAGTTACTTCTCAGTTGCCTTTAACTGAAATTAGAAAAGAAAAAGGTTTCTAAACGGCAGTCGTTGATGCTTAACTCGAATCTGATGTGAGTTTCAGTGTCCATTTCCACTTCCACAGTTCCATCTGCGCTACACTGATGGAAATGGCCATATATAATATAACTGCCTCAATCTACATGCTAAGATCCTTACTGTACCATTTCTTCGTGGTAGATTACATGTGTAGCTCTTCCCTGGTGATTAACTAACTAGAGGTGTTATCTGTACAGGACAATCCCTTTTGCTTGGAACCTGGTGACTGCTGGTTATATCGAGCAAACAATTCCAGGGGTATGTTTGCCCGACACATCTCCAATAGACAACACACCAGTTCACCATTCTTTGATTATGTTTGCATTTCCTGCTGACAAAAATTTGAAACAAAAGATGAACTCTAAGTTTGTTCTAACGTCTGTAGAACTGTTTTGAGCCGATTGGCGTCGCTATGTTTCAGTCTATGGAGGATAGTTTTATTCATATTTGGTTGTACTCTGTTGGTCGGTTCTAGACCATCTCTTTTGCTGTTTTCTGAACCCTCTTTCAAACTGCTGTATTTCCATATTTGACATAATGGAAATGGGGATCCCCTTGTTCGAAAAAAAATGAACTCTAAGTGTGAAAAAAAACCTCAATGCTATGATATTTCATATGTTTTCTATTCCCATTATATTGTTTCCTATGCCTGTGGAAATAAGACATGGTGCTTGATGTGTGCTTTGATTTGAAATCATGTTAATTCTGTTGTCTGTTGGTCTTCAGTTTTCTAGGAAATCTCTTTATCTCCTGCTCGTCATTCTCTGCATCACACCACAATGTTGTGAAGGCTCTTATTTATTACATTAGGCAATGACACCCTTATCTTACGAGGCTTCTGTGTTTCCAGGTGATATTGAGCATAGTTGGTCTTCTTCTATTTGGGAAGGTGTTGGAGCCTTTATGGGGAGCTAAGGAGTTGCTCAAGTTTATTTTTGTTGTTAACCTCTCAACTTCAGCTTGTGTCTTTGTAACTACTATTGTGCTGTACTACATAACACAGGAGGAGAGCTACCTGTAAGTGTCACATTTCATTACTAGCTTGCTAGTCAAATAGTTTTTTTTTTACCCGATTTACATGGGCACTTTGTTATGGAATATTATTTTAAGCATACTTGCAAAAGTATTTCCAGACAGGCAACCTGCAGATTCAATGTCTCCAAGTGTACTCTAAGAAATGATGTGCTGACCTTCCTCATTTGAAAACTGAAATGATGTTTTTATCTCCCAAATTTATTATACGATATCTAACAGATAGAAAGAACTAGGTTTAGATGGCTTGTTGGGAGATACAGCAACATAATATTTTCTGATTCTTTTCAATAGTGGATATTCATAATATTCAGGTCAGAATGATTAGTTTCTTGCCTAGTTATATTTTGCCATGAAAATTGACATTACATCTATTTGATTCTGCAGTTACACACCTATTTCTGGGTTCTATGGAGTTCTTTCAGGATTACTGGTGGGCATCAAGCAAATTTTACCCGATCAGGAGCTTAACCTTCTTGTGCTTAAGATTAGTGCAAAGGTGTTTGATTACTTCTATAATGAAATTTGTCTAATACGGCAATCAGTTTTGATTATCTCCCAAGGTTTGCTAACATTTTTTTCTTTTTATTCAGTGGATTCCATCTATTGTTGCATTTATCTCGGTTGCTGTAAGCTTCTTCGTAAAGGAACCGATGTCATACCTTCCCATCATATTATTTGGGATCTACATGAGCTGGATTTACCTGCGTTACTTCCAAAGGAGATTAGAAGTAGGCCTTAAAGGGGACCCTAGTGATGAATTCTCATTTTCAAGCTTCTTCCCTGGATTCTTAAGGTACTGCTCAGCAATGTGTGAATCCCTAATTTAAATGTTAAAATAAAGTTTTGGATTACCATTGCAATAAAACATGACATCTAACTCTACTGTCAAAAGAAAATGGCTGTAGAGATATAGGTGCTTATCCAACCTGTTTCTCACCATGCTAGGGGTGGTTCCTGGGCCTAGTAATAACGCAGAGCTCTAGCATTAACCCTCCAACCTTATCATTTTATGGATTCCTAGCTCTAGGATTCTGCAAAGAATGCCCTTGGACCTTTTTCTGAAAGTTGTGATTGCTAAACACTTTCCAAACAATACCTGACTCAACAAATCTAGAAATAAGTAGACCTAAACTTTGTTTTTTTTTTTATTTCATGAACTTATTAAAATGTGCAGGCCAATTTTGGACCCTATTGCTTTCATATTCCACAAACTTTTCTGTGGCCGATCTCCAAGACCTGAAGGCACAGGCCAGACATTGGATGGGTCACAGTTCCCTGGTTCAGGCTCCATTGAGGCAAACAGGAGGAGGTGCGAATTTCCTTTTTTCTTTCATAGTTCTAGCCATGCATCACTGAACCCATCTGCATAGTAGAGCACACGCTGTTGATTTACTACCGCTGAGCACCATCACGAAATGATTTCTGCCCATTGATCAGTTTTGGTGTTCTTATCTGGTGAAACCGGCTTCAATCGTGCATTTTATCTATTTATTTATTTATTTATTTTGAACGTAATCGGGCACTTCATTTGATTCGATTATTGTCCGTTCCCTGCAGAGAGAGGGGTCAGAGGGCACTGGAGCAGAGACTGGCAGAGAAGCTGGCCGCTGTCAGGAGTGCGGAGGGCACGCCTCCGCCGAAGCAGCAGCAGCAGCAGGACGCGGAGGAGGATGCTTCTGATAAAGTCTGAGCCCTCTTGTTTTCAGCTGGTGGAGTTCGCTGCCAGGAGAGCCTGAGAGGAGATCCTTGTGTCAGATTTTCCTTGTATTTTTGCGCGTGCCGTCGCGTGAGCGAGACCCGGAGTATAGTGGAGTAGCATAGCTCATGGGATGGAGATTGTGACAAAAGAGTGCAACCGTGCAAGAAGGCAAATGCGACACGTATGCGGAACCAATACTTGCAAGAAAGCGTGTAGTTTTCTGTATGGGTGTTTCGTGTCGTGCTCAGTAGTCAAACCCTTGCCAAATACTTTACGTTGTTTCATGTGCGATCTTACCGAAATGCTACGCTGCTAACCTGCCTTATCTAGAACATCGGGCCTAACAAAATGTATATTAGGAGCATCGAAGAACTGACCGGAAGCGTTGAAAAGGTCTGATAGCGACCTGTGACTGAGATCGTCTAGAACAAGCGTGCAGATGTGATATGGAGCAAGACATGCCCATCCAATACCACCAGCATCAATGAGACCACACACAGCCAGTCCGTCGAGCCATAATAAAACGTGATTAGGAATGGAATGAGAGTAAACACAAGCCTTTAAAATATAATGTTTCACCAATGTTACACAGTTTTGCATCGATATACCATGACTTTACTCTTCATTCAGACCCAAAAGGGCAAAAACAGGACGGAGAAGATGATGGCTAGATAGTACAACCAATACTTACACGAACGCAAACACGAGCACAATAAGCATGAAGGTGAAAAGAACATTATACAGAGACGTCTAAATGTTGCTACCACGGAATACTCCTGCGAGTTCCTATTTCTGCAAGTGGGTGATGGATGAGACAGACGAGGAGATGGGATCTTATTCCTCAAGGGCCTTCTGGATGTCCTTCTGCAAAGTCGAAGAAAACACCAATCCATCAAAAAGAAAAATAAGCAGACGTCTGCAAAAGGGAGAGACGGAGAGAAGGAAGGAGGGAGGGACCTCAATTGACATTGGAGCTGTCGCTGTTCCGTATCTCTCAATGACCTTCCCATCTTTGCCCACGAGAAACTTGGTAAAATTCCATTTGATTCTTGCTGATCCAAACAAACCAGGCTTGCTAGCTTTCAGAAACTTGTAAATCGGAGCAGCGTCCGGGCCATTTACACGCACCTGTAGACCCAAGTTCAAAATGCAATCACCTTTCTTAGCATCTTTTTTTTTTTTTGTGAGACAAAGCTTTCTTAGAAATAACAACACACAAGACAGTTTGCATGTTGATGTCAGCCTTTCAGGTCTATCGAAAATATCAATATGCATTCCAATAAATTCTCACCATGGATGATTACTTCTATTTTTAGATGTATGATTGTGCCAAACTAAAAACAACATAATAATGCATTGTTAAGTTCTGTGATTATTTCCACCACATGACGTTAGTTTCCAAATTTGATGTATTCTACCATGTGATCTATGGGATCATCTAGAAATTAGTATAAAGAATATCCAATGTTATTCTTACTACCAGGTACATGAGACTAGTGTTTAGAATACCCTATCTTAGAAAAAGGACCAAAAGTTTCTTTGCTTAGCGAGATAGAGATGTCTGACAAACAGTTCTCACCTTCTGAAAAACTGGGTATTCAGCTTTAAATCTGGTGCAAGCGAAGTCTTTTATCTGCTCAGGCGTACCTGGCTCTTGTCGCAAGAACTGATTGCAGGGGAATGCCAATATCTCAAAGTCTGGCAAGTTTGGAAGTAAAGTCAGTTTCTGTTAGATCTGGAGAATAAAACCAGTTCAATGGAAAAGCATGTGTAGACTGAATCAAAGTACACATGCATAGTCACAAGAGACAATGGGCTTGCTTGATAGCCACATAATGAACTCGCAACAAAGCAAATTTGCTGCAAGTGTAAGCAGGTACAATACCTGATGCCTAAGTAACAACAAATCGCTATCATTCCAGCCAGTGTCATTTAAACTACATGCAGTTTTGATTTAATTTCACTGAACAGTGCCAATATTGGTTGACAATCAGGGAAATGTTAGGTGGAAGCTAATTTTAGTTAGTTGTTCAAGAAATTTTGGGAGACAATCCACACGGAAACAAACATCTTGTTTGGAAAACAGGGTTCTCACTGCCTCCTTCAGAACCCTTTGCTGACCCTCAAAAGCTGTCTGCAAGTTAGAACCAGTATCCAAGCACTCTATAAAACAGGAGATCACTCCATTTTGATAAAGAGAATGCAATGAAATTGGATAAATGCTGTACCAGCTGCCTATCTGATCTAAGCTGCATACAAAACACATACATGGTGTCGTGTTGAAAACCAGCTGCAGAGACGAGCTACAGGTAAACAAAGCTTTTGGTATGAGCGCTGTGTGCCGAACAATGTAAAATCTCAGTTGCGCAAGACTAATCGCACATTCACACAGTTTTATCAGGTGAAAATTAATGTGATTTTTTGCCATTCCAATTCAAACAGAAGACAAGAACCACTATTCCGACAAGCATCAACGCGCACCACTCCAAGTCTAACTAGAACACTTGCTGAACCCACTTGTACACGCTAACTTCAAGAGAGATTCACATTTCAGACCATTAATTAATTAACAAACAAGCACAGCAACAGATCAAGAACAGCAGCAAGCAAGCAAAGAACTGACCTTTGTCCCTGTACTTCTGATAGAGCTCCGTCAGCTGCGTGTAATTGGTCTCCGTGAACCCACTGATGGCACCGAGAACGTCAAAACCATCTCAGAATCTACGCAACAAATTCTACCAGCTGCCAGTGGAAGATAGCGTACCATTTGGAGGCGACGTTGACAACAAGGAGGACCTTCCCCTTGTAGGTCTCCAGGCTCACTTCCTTGCCGTTGCCATCCTGCTCCGCGAAAAGAAGAAATCCCCCAAAATTTATCTTTGGCGAAGGAAAAGAAAAGAAGAAAAAAAAACAGAAGGAGCGAGCGTGATCTCGGTGGGGATGGGGATCGCCGCACCTTGACGGTGAATTCGTGTATGGAGGTCTCCGGCACGGACTCGGCCGCCCCCATCTCAGCCTCAGCTCCGCTTCGCCTCTCCTCCCCTTCCCTTCCCTTCCCTACCCGAGCGGGGCTCTCGCTCTGGAATCCCCGTCTCTTGTCTTGGATTTGATTTTTGGGATTTTTCTCGTGTTCTTTGGTCGGTCGTTTATTTATAGCGGGATCAGATTATTAGAGCGTCGGGCGTTGGGCGCGTTGAGCACTAGCAGCCAGCCAGGCTGTCTGGTCTGTAGGAAAAACAACTTTTGCGGTTCGTGGGCCCCACCAATGGCATTCATGTGACGGCACAAAGTCCCCAAACCGTGACTCTCCTCCCTCTCGAATCGGGGAAAAAAAAAAAAAAAAAAAAAAAAACTCCTGCCGTGTACTACCTGGATATAGCACGGGGAGCATTGATGTTGCCTTGAATTAGCAGTGGTAGCAGTGGTGAGTTTTCGTAGGGTCGTTAGTAAAACTGTTATTGTTACATCAGCTTCTGTGTCAGTATAACTGCCACAATAGATTTTCCCCTGGATGAGATTTTATGTAGTAACTCTTTTTACCTGGATATTTGTTAAGTTATTGAATACGCCGACGTGTCAGAATTATGTCATTACAAATTTAATGTTTGCGAGAAAGACTGTTATTACAGATTTATTTATTAATGTTTGCGAGAACTCTTTGTAGGTTGTAGCATGTCTTTGTTTTAGAACTTCTTCGAAAAGGGTTATATCTATCTTTTTTTCAAATGGAGTGAACATATTTCCTGTTTCTGCTAATTTTATCGGATGTCTCTAAAGAGATGGTCACATTTCTTGTTTAGTTGTGTGCTTCGGCTTCGTCCCGATTTTTTGTTTGGTTATAAGACACATCGCATGTGAGGGGATCCCTACCACATGGGCCCCACATGTCAATCTCTATCCTCTCCTCCTTTTCCTCATCCTATATCTAGCAGCCACGCTGCCACCCTCGCACCCCACACGCAGCATGTGCTCGAACTAAGCATGCTTGCCCCACGTTTCGCTGCTCGCGAGCTCATCTCACGCAAAGTGGGTTGCCCTTGTTCACTTGATTCAGAGGAACTGATCCCACCAATAGTCGCCTGATGTGGCCTCACTGGTGCCACCTCATCGATCCATAGACGTGGCTATAAGAAGCACAACTCCAAGCTCCATCCACCGTCGATCCTACATACACGAAAGAGAGTACATGGATCTTTGGACCCCACCATGGTTATGTATGTGATCAAATGTACACCATTGTTTCGAAACTATACCTCTTCAAGTGCTCAAACAAGAGTATCCCTTAGCTCCACCATTTACCCTAAAATGGAGTTCTTGGAGTAGAGATGGCAACGAGGAATTCCACGTTGGGATCTGCTTCCCCATCCCTATCTCCGTTAAAAATTTCGCCCCATCCCGGTAAACACTCTCCCCATCCTTCCCTGTTAAAAATTTTGTCCCATCTTGTCGAAGAGTATCATCGTCCTCGTCTCTACATGGAGATTTTATACACGATGGGGTCCTGACCATGCAAAGTGAACGACAATAATAGGCAACCAACCATCCAATTCAAATACACGTTGTATATGAGCATATCCATGGAACATGAGAGAAAGTCCCAAGACTCCAAGAGATTTAGATAAAGCTCAGTAGCACTAGACTTGCGGTCTATGCTTCAGACCGAGCACACTCGACCGTGGATGAAGCCACCCAAAGTCAAGGCACATGATTGTGGGTGTTAATCCCGGTCTCACGCCTAGGGAGGACGGCGACGACGCTCAGGGAGTGATGACGCTCGCGGCTAGGTAGTAGAGAGGGCGGCAACCGTGGTCAGAGCCGAGGTGGGTGGCAACAACGCTTGTTGAGCGGTGACTAGGAAGATGACAACACCACTTGTGAGTCACGAGTTAGGACTGGGGAAGGCAAAGGCCAGGACAACAACATGGAAGGAAACACCGAGTCCAGAAGCATGAGGCTTTATGTAGTATGGATGGTTTTCATATGAATGGACAAAACTCGTCAAATCTAGAGTATTTTTCATTCTTAATTCACTCGGGGAAAAATGTTCTTGTTCCCGTTCTGTGATAGGAGAATTCTCTAGAAAATCGAGGACCGGTTCCATTGCCATGTTGTGAAAATCGAAGACCGGTTCCATTGCCATATTGTGTAGTTGGCCTATCAAGTTGGAAGCGTTTTTTATTGAATTAGAATAGTCCTAAATAGATCCTTAATGAATGAATACTATCATGTACTCTGTCGTTGCGAAATTATCGGGTCAGTCCTTCCAAGATACTCATATGATAATGTTTGCGTACGTTTATTTATCGAGACGAGTGTGCATATATGTGTTGTTTCATAATTAAAAAAAACATCACATATGAAAAAAATCACACAAAAGAGGTAGGATATAGGAAGAAAAAAAAAACACGCACGCAAAAACTGGAGTCCAGCCCACTCCTCGGCTACAGGAAAGCGAGCTCCGCTCCGGCAGATATGGAGATGGGCACGCGCTCCCCGTCCACATACCGGCTCACGCGCACTCCACTCCCCCAGCAGGCCACCGCTTCTTCACCCCTCCCACCCCCTTTCTTCTTCCACCGAACTACCAACCCCCTCCCTTCTCAGGCAGCACACAGTCGCACGCTCGAGTAAATAATAAACTACTAAAAAACGCGCACAAAATAATTCCCAGAGGAGGAGACGCCCAAAAAAACCAAAAATCCCCAAAGCTACTCCTCTGAACCTCTCCTCCTGCTCCCCCTCCCCCCTCCCATGCCTCCGCCCCTCGCCGCCGCCGCCGCCGCCGCCGTCGAGAGAGCTACTCGGACGACCACGGGCGGGCGGAGCGCTGGCCCCCTGCGGACCCGCCGCCGCTCAGCAAGCGCTAGCCGTCGCGGGGTCGCCGCCGCCCTGTGAGCCCTGATCGGCGCTGGGCGGGCGGGGGTTGGCCGTCGGCGGCGGGCCGGTAGACGGGCGGTAGCGGGGGCGGGCGATGGCGCCGGCGAAGAGGAAGCGCGCGGCTGCGGCCGCGGCCAAGTGGAAGGTGGGCGACCTCGTGCTCGCCAAGATGAAGGGCTTCCCGGCCTGGCCGGCCATGGTGAGTGCGCCGCCTCGAGTCTCAGCAGCTCCTCCTGCTGCTCCGCTCGCTGATCTGTCGCCTCCTTGCGGCCCGGGCGGCTGGGCGGCCTGGGGTCCGGGGATTCTGGGTCTGGGCGGGGGTTTCTCGCCTAGGGTTTGGTGGGGGCGGTCTCTGGGGGCTGCCCAGCGGCCGGCTTGGTTAAATCCTAGTTTTTTCACATGCTCTACTACCCCGATTTGGCCATTATAGCTAGTAATCCGCGCTGATTCTGCCCTCCTGCTGCTGCGTAACCGCGCAGGGGATTAGTGCGAGCAGGGTTTTGGTTACCACACGCTCAAGAAAGCTAGGATCTTTAGTTAGTATAAAAGAAACCCCCTTTCGATTACTTTCTGCTGAGCTTTAGGGGGGTAGGGGCTGATTTCTACTGCGTTTTTTGGCCTAGCTTGGTTCGTTTCTTGGTGGTTTGTTTGATTAGATGCTGGATTATTGTAGAGATCTGGTGCTGCTTGTGATTATGGTACGGGGGCTGGGTAGGATTTGGGTGATTACTGATTAGGGGCCTTGTTCCTTGTGTTTGGATGTGCAGTAAGATTAAGATTTCGACCCCATTTGGCCGATGGATTTCATAGCTTTGTCGTGGTGAACTGGTTGTGGATATGGACTTTGTTCTTGGGGATCTGGGCTCTTTGTACTTCCTGTTTACAACTACAGATGCCAGGATCTAATGTTTGCTATTTCATTTTTTATCACTTCTAAAGTAGGAGTAGCATAAGATTTTCTTCTTCAGTGTCATCAAACTTTTCTAGTTCTGTTGTTTTTCAGTAATGAAATTTAGATTCGTATGTAGTGGAAAAAATAGCATAATATTTGTTGTTTTGTCTATCGTGTTCATATTATGCCGAATATTATGACTATTATATGTATGCATGCTTCTATATATACTACATAGTGGTCTGCATCTAAGTGTGCGTTAAATGTTCTCATGTTTTGTTTCAAATTCGGATCAAGGGTTAACTAAGCCAAGATGTCCTGAATTTGTATTGGTATTGATAGTCACACCACGTGTCATATATTTAGCAACTTCATGTAGATTGTTCTGAGTTTATAGAGCTCTTCTGACTTCGTAAATGCCTGTTTGGTGATACAAAAGATCTAATTCAATTTTCTAGCCCTCCATATAGGTTGTTCTAGTTTTTGCTGCGATTCCTTTTCTTCATAATAATTTGTCCTCCACTTAAAAACGCTTCTCACTCTCATCACATTTGTTAAAGCACTTTGCAAGTATTCTTAATCCTTTTAATCACAGCACCCTAACTGAACATTTGAACACATAATTGTTGATTTATTTCAGTTAGTCTTCTGTTTGGTTGCTCGGATGGAATGTTTTGGTAATGTGCCATTCCTGTATTCTGTTCCATTGCATGAAAATAAATATGTTAAATATATTTCATTAGGGAGATATTTTTAAGTTAATTTAAACAAAAAAAGATGGCTAGTCATTTGTTTTGTTTAAATTAGCGGTGCTTGCTGCACATGGCAATATATTGCACATCAGGGCTAAAGCCTACAAAAGCTTGTCCTGCATGTATTATGCATTATTCTTTACTATGCTTGTAGAGTAAGATAAAATGTTGGGCCCATAATACTGACTTAAGTGTGTGGGCTTTGGTTAGGGATGTGAGGTTGGAAGGTCTGAACTTGAGAGCACATTGGTAGTTCTCAGTCTGTGTATGTGATGTTTTTGGGCCATTGCCAACTTGACATTGACTGCTGCAGGAATGTCAGGGGATGTGTTTAAGCCACACGTGTTTGCTGAAATGACCAGTATTTAGGATGGAACCAAAGTGCATCATCTTCTGTACTGTGCCATGATTCCAAATGCAGCCTCCCACAATTCCTTACTTGAACAAATAGAATGGACTGAAGAAGCTTGGTTGAACATCACTACTTGCTATATGTTGTCTTGGCCAGTCTTATGTTGGGAACCATGCTATGGGTGATTTTTTGGACAATAAACACTTACAAATATACTGTTCATTATTGACTTGGCAGTTTGATTAGATTAAATAATGGTTTCCGCTTCAATAGATTGTTATTATTTTGTCTACATTCTACCTCCTAACTTTTAGCTAAAAGTGCTTCCAGTCAAAACTAATGTTATGCCAATATCCTTGTAAAATTCCTCTTGCCTTGTATTCACTGAAAAGTGAATATTGTTAACTTTCTGTCTGCTCTGTAGCTGCTGTAGACACTTTCCTAAAAGTGATTATGGTTCCCAGTATATTCATTTTCCTTTGGGGCTTTATTTTTAAGTTCAACTGGTATACTTGCTCTCATCATGAATATAAGCTTATTTGGACATCGCCATTTTCTCCAGTATGACATTTCAACTAGTAATATCTATAAAATATATTTCTTAAATTTGAATACTTATGTACCATGAATACTTTTTCATAATTAATCTGGTAATGCCACTTTTGTGTTGTCACTCTATAAAACTATAGATATTGATGATCAATGTTAAAAGAAGTTTGACATAGGAGTTAGGACAAGCCTAAATGTCTTTAGTACTTTTTTAATAAGAGGTGACACTCATCACATGCTTACTCTTGCTGTTTTCCCGTCCTTTAGGTCTGCCTAACCTAGTGTGTGGGTGTGTGTGGTGGTGGTGGGGTGGGTGGGTGGGTGGGTGGGGTGTGTGTGTGCGGGGGTGGGGGGTGGGGTATTCATGTGAGCATATGTTTGTATGAAATCCAAATTCACACTTTCAGAAATTACCTTCTTCGTGAGGAAATATGGAGAAATTAGTTCATTTTGTGAATTTTTGTACTTTTGCAGATTAGTGAACCAGAGCAGTGGAAGATGCCTTTGACTAAAAAGAAACCGCTGGTCTTTTTCTATGGTACTAAACAGATGTAAGTGCTATTTTCAGCTGAAACATTTTCAGTTTTTTTGGATTTGTGACTTTCTTCTCTATCTTCTTAACAGAAATTTTAGAAACATTTGGGTGTTGTATTTTTTATTAGCTTATACTAGAAGAAGACTCGGCATGTTGCTGCAGGATTTTCTTAAAAAAAAAAATAGTTTGTTCTATATAATGTAGCAGTACTATATGGTACCAATTGAGTTAGATCACATTTAGAAGGATAGAATAATGAAACAATAACATATGCTGATGACTTGTGTGTTGATATACTAAAAATTAAAGTATTGCACATAATAGAGATGACGTGGACAATATACCTAAATAATAA
Organism: Themeda triandra; assembly: GCA_018135685.1. Taxonomy (NCBI): domain Eukaryota; kingdom Viridiplantae; phylum Streptophyta; class Magnoliopsida; order Poales; family Poaceae; genus Themeda; species Themeda triandra. The sequence continues at coordinate 380,494 of JAENPR010000094.1, forward strand.
GGGCTGACATGGATAGTTTGCATGAAAGGATTAGTGGGGCACTTATTGGAAAATGATGTGGACACCTTGCATGAAGAGATTGAACATCTAGTGGGGTTTAGCTTTATAAGAGTATATAGATATAGATTAGTACTTCTTGGCAGTTCCTTCTAAGAAAACAATAATGTTTTACAACCATTTGAACCTGTAAGTTATTTGTGACTCTTTAATTTCTTTTATTACAGTGCTTTCTGCAATTATGCTGATCTCGAGGCATTCACTGAAGAGAAAAAAAGATCTCTACTTGCTAAGCGACATGGTAAAGGGGCTGATTTTTTGAGAGCAGTTGATGAAATAATTGAAGTTTATGATTCTCGAAAGGAGAAAGGTAATAACAAGGTTGACTTGGCTGCTGAAGAAGTAAAGCCAGGTGTAGAAAAGTTTGCTGAAAATAATGGCTGCACGGATACTGAAAATCTGGTCAGTAGCTCCTATATGCACAATGATAAAAAGATAGAAGATCGCTATGTCACTACCAAGAGTCATGACATGGTCAATTCTGACAGGCCTTCAGTCGTTATAATGGGTGACGAGCGCTGTGTTATAAATTCTGCTCCTGATGAGCCTACTGAAAATGTATCTGCTCTTGATGAAATGAGGAATATTTCTTTGTGTACTAACTCATTTTCAAATAAGCAAAGGGATGCACAGCCACAAAATTGCTACACACGTAGTAGGGTTCCATCTCTGCGGAAGTCAAGAAGTTCAGTAAGTGTTGAATCAAGAAAGGCTCAAGGTTCTGGTAATTTTTTTGATCATACCAATTTGTCTTCTATTGAGTTGGTTCCTGGTGAACACAAGGAACATTCCAGTCGCCATAGGCATGAGGATTACCAAGCTAACTCAGGTTCTGTTTCTACATCAGATAATGTCTGGTTGCATTCTGGCGTAGGCGATTCCAACCAACCAGCTTTGGGGACTAGTAACAGCAACAGAATGTTGAATCCTCCTGCTAAGGTGGATAGTACTTGTAACAGTGAAGCATCTGAAAATGGAGCTTCAGAGACAGAATTGAAATCAAATGGCACATCAAATTTACCCATGAACACAGCAGTAATTTTCAAGAGAAAAAGGAAATTAGATGGAAAACCTGTTCCTCATTATAAAGATTGTACACCGAATAAAGATGAACAATTACATGCTGAGTGCAGTGAAATCCTTCCAGGTTCTCCAAATTCAAAGAATGAAGTAAGCAAGTCAGATGGAGATGAGCACTTGCCATTGGTCAAAAGGGCAAGGGTCCGAATGGGAAGGTCTCAGTTGGAGGATTCACCAGTTGATGAAGTTGATGTTTCTAATAAGAAGCCAGAGCTTGCAACAACCTCAGACCAATGTGATAGGAATGGTAAACCTGCAAGTCCTGTCAATGATTACTCAGCTGATCAGGTGTCCGCAGTTGTAAGTTCTGCTTCTAATCCATCCTGCAAATTTGACATGCCTATCCTGTCAAATGAAGGTCATCTTCCTTGGAAGAATAAAGAATACCATCCAAAAATTTTAGCATTAGATGTGGAAGCTGCTTTGCCTCCTTCGAAACGCCTTCATCGTGCTTTAGAAGCAATGTCTGCTAATGTTGCTGAGAATACCAAGAATATACCTGAGGTGACAGGGCCAAATGAAATGGCTCTAAATGGCTCTTTGGCGATAGCAAACAGCCATTCTAATAAATCTGCTGATGCAGTAGTCACAGTATCCAATAAACCTGTAATAGTTCAATGCTCCGAACCTTCTTTAGACAACCCATCAGGCATATGTACCTCAGAATCAATTTTACAAAATAACAACATTCCTGATTCTGCTTCAGTTCCTTCAAAAGTAAATGATCATATCATGTTGAAAGGCAATATTTGTGAAGAAACCCTCATGGATACTAAAACTGCCAATGGTTCTGGGGTTTGTAGTGAACTAGATAATGGTTCTTGTGGGAAAACTTCAGCCCTTTGTATGAAATTGAATCAGCCTGCACTTGATGTTACACAAGCCACATCTGTACCTGACCGGTTATCTTCGTCTTTGGAGAAAGCCAGTGAAAATGTAGCAGCAAGCGGTGTCAAACAGACAAAGCCTTTTGGCTCTGCTGTTTGTGATGTTGACAGATGTGCAGAACCAATTGACCATTCAAACAACAATGTGTTGAGCAACTCTATTCGACATAGTGAGACTATTATTGTTGATTCAGTGAACAATGTGGGGGATACGGCAAGCAACTCCTCGTTGGCTACTAAATCATCCAGTATGCAATCTGATGCGGATACCCGGACATCTGAAGTGTAAGATCTAAGATCTTTATGCTGATGTTACCATTAGTGTTTTTTTTAACATGAATACATAATGTATTTTGTACCTACATATCTATGTTTGCTCTTCTGCAATTTTAGTACATGTGCCATTTCTATTTTTGACATGCATCTTTTCCCAAGTCATTTTATGATAGGCCTTCCCAAGGCATGCATCTTTCGAAATTACATGGGCAAAACTAGGTCTATGTGATGGCTCTATCTGGACACTGCTAATTGATAGTTTTTTTTTTTTTTTGAGCTGGCCGAGATTAATTTTGCAAAACACATTTTGTTATTATTGGGACATTCTTGAAGCATGCATATGTCCATTGTTTAGGCTACCTTTGGAACAGAGGATTTGCAAAACGTAGGAATAGAAAAAAGGTAGGACTGAAATGCCCTAACACTTCAAATCCTATAAGATTTCAGAACAAAGGACAGTTTAGGAAGATGCCTTTGGAAGCAATGTAGGAAAAACATAGGAAACAAATCAATGAGGTTGGAGCTCATGTTTGGTTTCCTCCAAAATTCCTTATAGCTCAATGCATAGGAATTTTAAAGGAATTGTCAGGAAGTATTCCTTTGTTCCCAATGTTTTCAGGTCAGCTGGTCAAACCTGGTTGACCTGGGACCGGCCAGGAGATTAATCGCGATTAGTCGTCAACCAGGTATATTGTTTTAACAAATCAACCCTGGTCGTCCATCTAGTTGTCCATGTATATCGGGACATATACCTATATGTATACCTCTATATATACTATATAAGTATACACAATAAAGCTAGCACTGCTGCAGTAGCAAATAACTAACATTTTGCAGACCATAGCAGCCACATAGCCAGCATATTACATAACCAAAGTCCAAACTAGTTCGGTACAGAGTAACCAAACTGATCATCCATGTCCTAGTTGGACGACTAATCACGATTAGTTGTCGACAAACGGATGACCAGCTTTCTGGTTGAGCTAATCGAGTCGGACCTCCGAATCGAACACCAGCTTTTTTTTTTTCACTTACATTTAGTGTTTCCTTGGTTTGTGCACAGTTGGGTTCACAAAAAAATGCGGAAGTACACCTTTAGGATAATAAATTTTAGAATTTAGTAAGGATGGCAATCTAATACGAATAACAGAAGAATCACGATCTTAGGAAACCATAAGTGAATATAAAGGTCAATACAGTACTTTCCATTCTTGCAGAATAAACATCACGCTTAATAATAGCACAGCACAAGAGCTCCAAAAACATAGGAATTTTGAAGGATTCAGTTCCTATAGGAAAATTCCTATGAAGCCCTTTGGAACAAAAAATGTTTTCAGGTTGTCCGATTAAAGTCGTCCTTATCGGTCCTGATTGCACATACTCCTATTAGATATGACTGGCACTATCAACCTGCATGTTTTTTTTCTTCACAGCACTAAAGTAGGGGTGGGGAGTGGAGCTATTGCAGTCATTGCACTTATTTTCTTTAAAAATACTTTTTTGTGATGGACAAACATTTTGAGAATTTGGACAAATATTGTAAAATGGATGGAGAGTAGATTTTGTTCATTTCAACCAAAATGTGAACTTGTGAAGCATAAGCTAAAGTAATTCTCATATGTAAATCTGAACACAAGATCTACAGTTCTATGGAGTACTTATTGCTTCCCTTTTGTTTGCTATTTTTGCACATGGCTTCTGGAGAAAATGTTCTGTAATATTTGTCTGTGGAGGATGATTTACGAGGGTGTAGTTATTGCAATACTTTCACTCACTTTTCCCTAACTAATGATTTGGTAGAAGTATAATATTGAATATGGGTACAGATAGCCATGTCACATTAGTTTTTTCTTGGATTTATTACTTATTTAGTGCACCTGGTCTGCTATGGATAATTATAGTGAAACAGAGGTAGGGATCTTGTAGATTAGGTTCCTGAATATGGTGCTGTCCTGCTGTTGGATCTTCTGTTGTACCTTCCCAACTCGTGCTTATAAATTTACAAAGCAGCTTTCTGAGAAGGAATGTGACTATACTTATTTGTCTTGCAGGCATACATTCTCATCTTTGGCATTGAAAGAACTGAGCCATAGAAAAATTAAGGACAGGAGCACTTCTCCAGATTCAATGCCGATGAAAGAACTTATAGCTGTGGCACAAGCTAGAAGGTTTTCTCGATCAACTTCCTTTCCAGATAACTTCCTGAATGCCAAGTATATACCTGGAGCATCCACAAATACACCTCCCAAGGAAGGCTCACACAGGCAGTTGTCACCCTCAAATCGGATAATCAGGTCCACCTCTGGAAATGATAATGTTCATTCTAGGAGTCCTTTGGATAATATTCAACAGAAGAAATTAGCAGGGCATGATGAAGCCAATGCAGCACGAAGGTCTTTCAAAGATTTTCTCAGTACATTGACGAGGACCAAAGAAAGTATATCACGTGCGACGCGTCTTGCTATTGAGTGTGCTAAGTTTGGCATTGCTGGTGAGGTTAGACACTGCATATCCCTCCTTTTGTTTTATTTATTCACATAAAAAACTGTTCTCTGTAGGACTCCTAGTTTCTTTAGGATTGTCTTGATTTGTTCGCTTCTGAATTTTTTTGATGTGGTTTGTTCGATATACCGGATTGTTGGTGGATTGATTAACGTAGATTTTGTTTCTTGGTTTTCTTACTCTGGTGATGATGTGTTTTATGTACCTTACATTAACTAGGAGCAAGCATTTCATTTTGATGTATGTAGCTCATTACCTAAGAGCACCATCTCTGATATTTTTCTGCTTGCTTAGATAAATGTGCATGCTGCCTGCATCCAGCTTATGAAGAGAATCACATGGCCCTTAACTGGTCTACCAAATTTACATAAGCTTCTGATGCCTTTTTGTTGTTTGATTGATTAGGCAATTGACATTATCGTTGGACACCTGGAGAAGGAATCAAATTTATATAAGAGGGTGGATCTCTTCTTTCTTGTAGATTCAATAACACAATGCTCCCGCAATCAGAAAGGTAATTGTATATCATTCCCGTTTTTGGTTCATTATTTTGTATGGTGGCATTTATGATTATGTTAGAAATTATGCAGGTGGAGCTGGAGATGTATACCCCTCTCTCATTCAGGCAGTTCTACCTCGAATACTCTATGCTGCTGCACCTCCTGGAAACTCAGCATGGGAGAATCGAAAGCAATGCCTCAAGGTAAGTACATTTGATGGTCTTGATGGAGTAGACATCACATGCTGCACTGCCTTTTCTTTTGCTTCTTACAAATTTGTCATTTGATTATTAGGTTTTAAAACTTTGGCTTGAAAGGAAAACACTTCCAGAATATATCATCCGTCACCATATTAGAGACATTGAGACTATCAATGAGGCATCATTTGGAAGTTCTCGCCGTCCTTCAAGAACAGAGAGAGCTCTAAATGACCCTTTGCGTGACAATGAAGGAATGCTTGTTGATGAGTATGGGAGGTATGATGCTATCCCTTTATTATGTTCCTGTAATGAAAATGGTTAAAGCTATACATGTTTGTGTCATTTGCATGTTGTCATGCAATAATCACGAGTTTTTCTATTTGCTGCTTAGAAATACATAAGAGAATAGGAGGTTTGGTAGCCTACTTTCATATTTTGGAATTGAAAAAATGGTTCTAAGTCTATAGTGCCTTATATCTGCAACTTCTTCAATTATTTTTTCTGTATGCAATAATCTCTTATTTGTCGTGTCCCAATGCACAACCAGGACAAGAACTATATATGAATTCACTATCCATAAAACGAAAAATGCACTACCCCTAGGTAGGTTTGATTAGGGTATCTTTGTCTATATCCTCATGTTCATGATTTTACTCATACAAAACCATTAGGACGTTCTTTTATACTTTAGTAAGTTGGTTTGTTAGGCTATGTGCTATTTTGGCTTGTTGGTAACTGGTACTAGTACCGACAATGAATTAGCAAATATTTGGGAAAAAAAATCTCCACCAGTTAAATTGTTTTGCTTGTTCACTTTTTCTATACTATTGAACTTGTTCATCAGCTAAAAAATGTAACAGAACTATCACTGGAAATACAATGGAGTTCTTAGAAAAGTTTTTTAAGAGTTCAGGCTGAACAATACCCATAGAACAATCTTTCTAGATATGGAACACATATGGCAGAAAAAAAAAAGTGATGACATGTTTAGGATCATGCACGATACATGTAACATGGAGGTGCATCTATAAGCTAAAAAAAACAGAGCTGCATCTGTGGCATCTTAGGTCCTAGCGAGCCTTTCAATCGGATTTTATTATTTTAATTAACAAATCAGCACATAGAACATGTAATGTCATCTTTTCTTCTGGGTATTTCTCCTACTTTCGTCTATTTGCATCATGGTTGTGTTTCATTGTTGTCAACAGCAATGCTGGTTTTCAGCTACCCAACTTAATTTGCACAAAAGTACTTGAAGAGGAAGAAAGCTCTTCTGAAGATAGGAGCTTGAGCTTTGAAGCTGTTACACCTGAACAAGATGCTCCATATAATGATGACAATGAAGAATCTCAAATGCCTGTGGAGAAGCATCACCACATTCTTGAAGAGGTTGATGGTGAGCTTGAGATGGAGGATGTAGCTCCACCATCTGATATTGAAGCAACCACCAAAGGCCAACCAGAGCAAAGTGACACCAATTGTGCACGACCTGATCAACGCCCTTCAGATGTTGGCCCTCCACTTCCTGTGGATCGGCCCCCATCACCTCCACCATTGCCATCATCCCCTCCGCCGGTGCCACCTCCTCCACCTGCCCCTGTTACTCAGGGTGCGCAGATGCAACCTAAATTGCAAACAGCATCTGATCCCGTTGGGCTGCATCCTCCAAGAGCTACATATGTATGTATATTTTGTTGCTGTGCAAGAAGAGATTATGCTAGTCATGTACCTAATAGGTACTTCTTTCTTTTCTTTTTTTACAGAATGTTCAAAGTCAACAGCCACATTCTATTGCAGAGCACCCAGGTAACATGAATTCTTCTGTTGCACCATTGCCGCCCCCACCTTTTAATAATTCAGGATATGGAGGGCAACCAAATCAGATACCACCTCCCCCACCTATGGCACCACTCAATCCTCCTGGTCCCCATGGCACTTTCCCTGCTCCCCCAGCACCATACCATGGGAATAACTATCATCGGCCTCCAACCACATCAATGCCTAATGAGGGATATCATCTGCAACCACCCCCCCCTCCACCACCTCCAAATCAATTCCCTTCTGTGCCACCAGAACACCAACATAGGCCACATCACTGGGGTAATAACTGTCCACCGTATCCTGAGAGATATCGGTACAATGGACATGATCGAGGTCATCACAGACATGATAGAAGGCATCATGGACATGACAGACAACAGCATTATGATGATAGAGGATACCACTATGATGATAGAGGGTATCACTATGATGATAGAGGTCATTACTTTGATGATAGAAGACATCATTTTGACGACAGAGGACGTCACTTTGATGAGAGAGCTATTAGGGGGCCAATGCACAATGAGGCTTCTGACAGGGGAAGATATCCTTTTCCTCCAGGTACACTTCTTGCCATGATCATGAATCTTTTCTTATTTATCATGGTCATCATGCTGTAAGGTACTCTAATAAAAATGAGATTTGCTAGTGCTTTTTAAGGAATGAGCTATTTCTTGTTATATGATCATTTACATCCGGCACTGAGTTGATTTGTTTTGTTGTTGAGTCATATGCAGGACCTCCTCCGATTCCTGACCATTTTGAAGCTCCACCAGGGCCTCCACCAGGGCCTTGTGCAGGCTGGTCTAGGCCACCTAGGATATCCAATAGCTATTCTCCCTCAAGACATTCTTTGGAGCCTCCAGTTTCACATGCAGCTGGAGGTATGTAACGTATTGTGTATATATATTGTTTTTTAACGAAAGTTACAGCTATTTCCTATTAATATTTGTCTCTGGAAATCCGTTCTTGTAAGAAATTGCTACTCTCTTAGTCCTCAAATATTAAGGACTTTTGGTTTGTCCTAACTCCTAAGTCAAAACTGTACTAAGTTTGACTAAGTTTATAAAAAGAACAATACTATTTATGATATTAGATCCATTATGTAATATTTTTTCACAGTTTAGTTCTTTGATTTGTAGATTTTAATATTCTTTTCTGTAAGCTTGGTTAAACTTAAGATAGTTTGATTTAGGACAAATAAAAAAATCCTTGTCTTGGTGTGGAGTATAATTTTGTTGCTAAGGTAGAGGTTTTTTAGCTTAATTCACGAGCTTCATCTAAAAGTCAGGAGGGAATGATGTGTAAAAGAGTGCTATGATTTTGTTGAGTAGGATCAGAATCTTGTTCTCCATTTTATGTTTACTTTGTAAAGTAGCTTTTCATCAGTAGTCCATTAACTAACTGTGATTCCTGTTACTTATTAATAACAAAGATGTATTTATTTCATTTGCTTGGCGTGAGATGCTAAAATAAGGGCCACTGGGTATCTGTGAAAGAAAGTTTGCTTGGCGAGTAAAAATTGTGGATACTAAATGTATCTTTCATACTGCAGGACATAGTGGATGGAGACCTAGATAACCACTTTTTGCAATATTGAAGTGGTAGGTTATTTGTTACATTGGCAGTGCTTTCATTGAGCTTTATATGGAATTGTTTTCTCTGTTTCATCTGACGTCCTGTTTGTTTCAGGTGCTGATGCTTTTCTTAGTCTGTGGGGGTTTAACCTGGGAGAGTTTGGTGTCTCTGCTTCCGATTGAAGGCACCCACGGAACACCCCAGGAAAGTGGGAGCTAGTACCTGCCTCCTTGTACATATATGTATCTCAAGGATTCTATGGCAGTCGGGCTGCCTGAATTGCTGTTGTATCCTTAGGGGTAGACTGTGCGACCACACGCAGAGCTGAGTTGTAGGAATAGGGTGTCCTATCAACCGATTGTAGTCTTATTAGATTGTATTTGTTAGTGCCAGTCTTCGATTTCATTGCTGATGTCCATTCCTGAATTCCTCCTGGCCTCAGACGACAGCCAGCTGCTCTGATGACTTGCCGAAACTGTTTGAGTACAGCGTACATATGTGCCAAAAAAGAGTGAAATACAAATCATTTTGCCCTTTGCACTTGCTACTGACCTGTCTGATTAGTCAGTCCATGCATCTGGACAGTTTCAACTTTGATTGATGTTAGTCACCAAAAAAAAAAAAAAAAAAAAAACAAACTTTGATTGATGTTCACTTCTTTTTAACCCTATTTTCGTTTGTATATAGAGGTGCATATGATGGAAATTGACTTGCGATTGATCACTATTGTTTCCCCAAGAAAACTACAAATCTTATCAAATGTTACGTTGTACTTCATGTGATCACAAACATAGTTACATCTGATTTTTGGCTGGTGTTGGTCGTGCTATTTTTTAGCTTATTACCATTGCAGAGATTGATTGACAATACTACTGGTGTTACAATGAAAATGATTTCTTGCAGCTTATATTTATTTGATTTAAGATCATTTTTTTTTACGTGGAAGTGTTGTACTGGAGACCGCGACTAGTATTTGTGATGCTCTGAAAGGTGTTTGTCTTAAATTTGTCTGAAGTTGTCATTATAACATAGCTTATCATTATAAGATTTATGTTTTGAGATCAATCATGAGAAATATTTTCATAAAGTATAATCAGCATGTTGTTGAACTATATGAATCTTGAACATTTTTTATGGTCAAAGATAAAAAAGAAATATTTCGCTCAGAACAAAAAACATACAACTGCTATTAAGGGCATGGGGGTATATTAATGATTTTAACGGATGCAGTACATTATTATTCAATTGCCTACCCTAACTTGCTTGGGATAAAAAGGCTATGTTGTTGCTGTATTTGTCAATTGCGCGGTGGCACCAGTCTCTAGTACTCCTGTATAAAAGAGTCTCCGACGAACATCTGAGAGCTAACATGCAATGTCCCCTAGAATGCCAGTATGTATCTATGTACCATCAAAGCCAAAAAACAAGTGAGTTGCATGCATGACCAAAGAGCCACTAACCTCTCACCAGCAACCAGTAGCCGTGTATATATGCATGGGTGGCCATGGGCTGAAGGATGCTGCAATAAGTCGTTGGCCTGTGTCGATGCATGCCACCGGTATGAAGCACCTAATTCAGAGCATGCACCGATGATCCGCTCACTCCTACTCCTACTCGTCTCTCTCGTCTCGTTATACGCAGACACCTAATCCAGACCGAGACGAGACCGTGCAGCGGCTGACCCAACTACTTGAAATAATCCACGTCTTTATATAAACAAGTCGCACGCCGCCAGCGAGCTAGGGAGAGGCTATTATAGCTTGGCCACAACGGCTGAGCACTAGCAGCTAGCTAGGCTAGGCCGGCCACAGCACAGACCGATCCATGGCGGCCCCGGCGCATCACGTCGCGGTGCTCGTCGCCGCCGTCCTCTTCCTCCCGTCCCTCCTAGCGCCGCTCGCCGTCGTCGTCGCGCAGCCGGCCAAGGGCGCCAAGGCGTTCTGCATCAGCCAGTTCGCCATCGCCAGCCAGGCCTGCTCCATCCTGCCGCCGAGCCCGCCCGACGAGCACCACCATCACGACGACGACGAGGACGAGGAAGAGGACGAAGACGAGCACGAGCACGAGGACGACGACGAGCACCATGACCGCCACCGTCGTCGCAGCCACCACGCGGCGGCCGTCAGCTTCGCGGCCCTGATGGCGAGGAGTAACGACAGCCACGGCGCCGCCGCCGTCGCTGATGGGAACCGCACCGTCGGTCACCACCAACAGGGCAACCGCACCCGCGGCGGCCACGGGCGCGGCCGCGGTCGAGGCCGCGGGCGTGGCCGCCGTGGGCGTCTGCGGGACGGCGAGGATGACCACCATGACGCCGACGATCCTGACCACGACGATGATCATGCTGACGACAACGAACATCACGACGATGATGATCACCATGAGGACGACGACCACCACGACACTGATGACCCGGACCACGACGATGACCACGAGGATGAGGACGAGGACGAGGACGAGGACGAGGACGAGGAGGATGATGAAGAAGACCACGACGAACATCACCACGACGAGGAGCTCCGCGCGTACCGCGATTGCTGCCGGTGGCTCAAGGAGGTGCAGAAGGACTGCGTCTGCGAGGCGCTCCTCCGGCTGCCCCCTTTCCTCGTCAAGCCGCAGCACACTTACGTGGTCAGGGTCGGCCGGACGTGCAAGATCACCTACCGCTGCGGCGGCGTCTAGCTAACCCCATGTCGCCGGCCGGCCATCCATCCATCCATCGTACGAGCTGCGCCGCCGTCCATGGCCGGAGTTTGATTCACTACTGCAGGGCGCACGTGCTTTCTTTACGATTACATGCATGTTTGGTCATTTTGTTCACGTATAGGTAATATAATACATATATTAGGTGGGTGCAATGTTGGTTGTTCACATCCAGTAGTTTTGAAGGATAATGTAGCCCCTCAGAATTTTTCTACATGTCTCCTTGGTACTGATTTACTCCTATTTTTAGTAAATATACTAGTGCATCCTTACTTCAATTTTTCTCAACTTTATAATAATGATTATCAATATTTTTTATACTAGGCACACTATGAAAATATATTTCATAGTGAATATCATGAAATATGATTACTTGGTTTGCACTAGATACATTCCCTTTTTATATACTCTTTGTCAAACTTGAGATGATTTACTTTAAGAGACAAAGCTAAAATACCGCTCTTTGTGAGATGAAGTTAGTTATATAGCATATGCTTTTGCTGTCACTTGATCATGCCAACCATCATACCTTGCAAACAAAAATCAAAGAAGATGAACCACAAGCAAGCAAATATATAAGCACCAAAGAACAATAGCCCACCAACCTACCACTCAAGTTCTCCGGCGAGGCACTGGATTTCTTCAGGGCTTCAACATACACGGTGGTCGGCAACGGACGGAGCACCATGTTTTGGAAAGATAGCTGGATCAATGGCGTCTCTGCCCGGACCATGGTGCCCACGCTGCTGCAATTCTTGCCCAGATGGACAATCAACATCCTGAAGGTGGCAGTCTGGCAGATGGCCTCCACAACAGGCATTGGATCCGCACGATTTCAGGGGGTCACGGTGCCTGCGGCCGCAGAATACTTACAGCTTTGGCACACCCTTAGAGAGTTCACCCTCACAGACACTCCAGACAGGCTGATTTGGCGTTGGGCCTCGGACGGCGTCTTCACCACGCGCCCGGCATACCAAGCACTTCAAATCGGCTCCCACCCCATCCCCGGCTGCGTCCGCATATGGGAAACATGGGCGCCACTACGAGTAAAGCTCTTCCTATGGTTGGCAGTTCGTCGCCGGCACTGGACCGCCGATCGCCGGAGAAGACATGGCCTAGATGCCCGCGACAATTGCTGGTTGTGTGACCAGGAACCGGAATCGATAGACCACATCGTGGTCGAATGCTGAGTCGCACGCCAGGTATTGTTTGAGGCAGCAACGGAGCTGGGCACCAATCTGCAGCAGCTGCCGGCGGGGTTCATACCAGACTGGTGGGAAGTTTGGCACGCCTTATGGCCGGCCACCTACGCCAAAGGCGCAGACTCGGTCTTCGCTCTAATCGCTTGGGAGCTATGGAAAGAACGCAACGCCAGGTGCTTCAGAGGAGCGGCGACGCAAGTCCAAGCTATCAAGGCAATGATCAAGCTAAACGCTGATTTGTGGATCAGGGCCGGTGCGAAGGGCTTAGGAAGTTTAGTACAACGAGTAGTCGGCTAAGCTTAAGTTCTGGCGGGGTGCGAGCTCATTTCAAATTTGTAATCACCCAAAGATGTAAAACTCCTTTTCTCTTAATATAAAAACGCGCAAATCTTTTGCGTGATTGAGAAAAAAAGAACAATAGCCCAGCGTACAAGACTGTCGACACCTCCCACCAAGACCAAGCCAAGATTTGCCAGGCAACCATGCATACGCAAGTCGGCAAGTGGCCCCCGTCGCTCACGCTGAGTCAACTCATTAAAAGCAAGGGTCCACATGAGGTGATGATGAGCAAGGCTAGGAGATGGTGGAGATGTAGATCAAGCCATATGAAGCTAAGTCTCACACTTTTTTTGACAACATCATATATTATATATTAAAGAAACCCTATTACAAAGAGGTGAAGACCTGGATACACTAAGGTCCTGCGACTTGATAATGAGACACAGCAGCATCCACTAAGGCGTGGAGGCGGACATTTCTGCCGGCGAGGGGTATACGCAGGGGCGTCAGAGACACGTGCACCCAGATGGACAGACTGCGCATAACGACGATTATAAGAGGGTCGGTGGAGCCATCCATGAAGAAATATTCTAACAACAGAAGGATGATTTTAATTTGATGACGTTGCCGGAGGTAGAAGAAACTCAATCTGAAAGCCCAGATGGAGACAGTAATGTCGATCCAATGTCGAAGAAGTAGCTGTCTAAATAGAACAAGGTCCTTCACGACCAAGGGTTGCAGATGAAAGAGGCAGAGAAACAGGACATCTCTACCACTCGGTGTGTTGCATCTTGGTTCTTGACGTGGAGGGTCTGGTGCCACAAGTGTGCATGTGGGGCACATCACTGCTATGGCCCCACAGCACAGGCCATGTGCCCCACAGCGAGTCGAGGACGACAAATTCGCTCTTGGTGTTGGAATTTTCGATCGCGCGAGAGGATCCCTCGACGACAGCAGTACCGATGAAGCATAGACCGTGGCGAGTTGGTACGCTGCTGCCCAACCAGCGTCGGTGGCGAGGTCTGGCTCGCCTTTGGAGGGCCTTGGAGGTGCCCCTGTGTTCCAGCCACGAGCACAGATGTGCAGCAACCTCCTTTCCCGGCACGACACCCACAGAGGCCGAGAGGGGAGGAAGTGGTTGCGCGGTCTGCTCCGCCGCCATGGAGCCTGGAGTTGCTGACGGCGAGGACGCGGAGGGAGATGCGAGAAGGGCCCTCCTCGTGATGACCCGCTTGGAGGGGAAAGCTTGATGGTGACGGGATTGAATCGACTTGGAGAAAGACGAGGAAGTGAAGGATCTTGTGTAGCTCATGGAGGAATACTTCGGCCCCCTCGCCGTCGCCATCTTGCCCTATGGTTGCTTCCATGGCTTCATCTTTGGGACTTGAACTAATTGCCATCTAGGCCTTTATTTATGTGACTGTACAAGGATGAAGAGGGGAAAGGAGAAAGGAGTCCGGCCCTCCTGCCCTGCCACCGGCGAGCTCGCCGGGGAGAAGGCAAGAGGCCGACGGTGGTGGATTTAGGAAGATATAAGAGGAGGGGATTGGCCGATTGGGGATTGGATGGAGGTAGGGAAAAGGGAAGGGAAGAAGACAATACTACCGTGAGTGTACTACTGAGAGCTTTTGGCTCGCCATGCTAAGTCTCACACTTGGAGAAGGAGATAAAAACAAGCTCGAAGGAAAAAAATATATTCTAGGGGTTTCCATTTCTTTGATTGGGATATAATAGAGTGCATGGTCAAGTTTCGGGTAGATAGCCCTACTATTAAGAGAGAAACTCCAAAGCGAAGATAGTTATCTAGTGTCACTAGGTTTTTGCTTATTTTGCATATGATATGTATTGGACATAATGGCAGCGAGGAAGCAAGTGGAAATGCTTTGACGAATATTTTTGAAGAACCAACTCAATGCTTAAGGTGAGGGTATTTTTGAAATACCGTCTATACCTCGTACGGATGCCCTGGCTCACCCATCCATTTCTAGAGCCATCCAATTCTAGCGCGTATAATGTTTGAATTGATGTGGCTCGGGGAGCGCGCGCGCCCGAGCAATCGAGTGAGTCCACGTTGCAATGCAAAAAGACCATGCCTGCCTGGCATAGTGGCATGGGGTCTATTCTATTTCTATCGATGCACAGTAGAAGAGAGACGAGCTAATAAATCTGCACCATGCATATCATGCTATGAAAAATATCTATCACTATGCGCCCCTAGACGCTGACAGTATGATTAGACATTGGTCCCTATGGAGATTCTTCTAAAAAAGTCAGTTTCACAATAGCAATTTTTTGTGAAATATCTGAAAAGAGAGAAATTGAAGAATCTTTCAAAACAAAAGTTTGCAAGCAAGACAGTTGGCTTATGCAAAGAAAATGTTGATCAATATTAGTGGGCTAAAAGACCAAATGTGGAAGCAAATTAGCGCCATGAGTTTTTTTTTCTTTCTCTCGTGTTTACCTTTTCCTCTCCAAAGGTGGTGGTTTATTTGGGCAGTAGCTTTTTCGGTTTTTTGTAGAGTTGAGTGGAGTCTCGGATAATTGTTGTGATTCGGTAACCCTTTTTTTCTTTCTTTTTTCTCGTCTAATAAAAATCTGGCAAAAGGTTCATATCGCCTTTCGAAAAAAACAATAGCAATTTATAGTATTTTTATATTAGCCATGACATGCATGCTTGTCTTCATATATCATCATATACCATCATGTATAAGACTATATAGGGAAGCAAATTAGAAGTATTCTCTCCGTTTCAAAACTACACATCTTGTATTTTTTTTCAGCCCGGGGAACGGCCTATAAAAGCTTCTTTCTTCTTAATACAAAGATAAACAATACTCTTGTGTATTTGAGAAAAAAATCTTATTTTTTGAGGCTTAATTATGTTTACAGATAATCGCATCAATATTTGAATATGTACATAGATTGATATCATAGATATCAATACTTTTTTATATATTTGGTCAAAGCTTTTAGTTTGGTTAACTTTTTTTGACAACAATTTGGTTAACTAGTTGGGGCCTGTTTGCATTGAGGCTTTCCGTAGGAATTTTAAAGGAACAAGTTTCCTCCATTTATTTACGTCACCCTGCGTTTGGATTGTAGGATGCTTCCTCTCGGAAGCCTCTCCAAGAGTTTGTTATAATTTACTTGATAAATCTTGTAATTTACCAACTTCTAAAATAATATGCCAAGTAAAGCATCCCTAACCGTTTGGCAAATAGGCTTTGCATTCATGTATTTACAAAAAAAATCTAAAAAAACATCTATCCAACGGTTTGGCAAATAAGATTGACATTTTAGTTAACTTGGCAAAAACCTGGGAAGGACTCCCATATATGCCAAGCCGGCTCGGGCTTGGCATTGCTCGCTCGCGAGAATTCCTCCCTCCGCACGTACTCCCGCACATGCTTCGCGCCTCCCTTCGCAGCAATTTTTTTTTTGTCAAGGACCTTGTTTAGATCCCAACTTGGGGTCCAAAAAGCTAGCGCTAAATTTCACTATACAAAAAGAAAATTTTCCGTCACATCAAAATATCGGCATATACATGGAGTACTAAATGTATATAAAATTTAAAACTAATTACACAGTTTGGTTGTACTTTGCGAGACGAATCTTTTGAGCCTAATTAGTCAATGCTTGGACAATAATTCATAAATACAAACAAAATACTACAGTGACGTATTTATGGCAAAATGCAAACTTTGCCTTAGTTGGGGACTTGGCAAACTCCCTCATTTGCCAAATAAAATATGCAAAATAGCTGGAGATGCTCTAAAAAAAGTACCGATCTCTAACAGTTTGGTATAATTTTTCTTTTCCCAAAAACATAGATTAACGACAAAGGTAAAAGAAGAATATTTTTGCACTGAGGAGACTATACATTTCAGCAATTAACCAGTCCCAGATCTAAAAATTTCTCTATTTAGCAAACTTGCATCAAGAACCTTGTAAGAGAAACAAAATTATTTTTTGGTCCTTCCATTATCTTTTCTCGTACGGACGGAGCTGAGGACCGCCGCCGGCGAGCGCGTGACGCTGGGACCGACTGCGTGCTTGCTGGCGAAGCTATGGCGTACGTCCGGTCGAGCGTGCTCACGGGCCTGAGGTGGCGAACCATGGAGGCAAGCCAAGCTGCGATGCAGTCGTCTCGCAGGAGTCGATTGCGGAGGACCCTGGCCGCCTCGTCAAACCACTTCATGCTGCCGGGAGCGGTTGCGTCGCCCTGCACCATGTCCGTGCAGAGCCTCGCCGTTGCAGCCGAGGACGCGACGTCAACCCGTGACCAGGAGTCGGGCCACGCCCAGCCTCTTCATCGCCGAGAGGACCTCGCACGACAAAGCTGCGATAGCAAGTTGTATACGCGCTTGGGGAGGAAATATGCAAGTTTGTAAAATTGTCAAGTTGGGATGGCAAATTGTTGGAGGCTGTTTTTTTTTTTTTTTTTTTATATTTTGCTAAATTTTTAAGGATAACAACTTCATTTGGAATAATTTACCTGCTAAATCTTGAGTTTTAGTAGTTGCTAATTTATTTACCAAGTAAAAAAAGACTTCTCTCCAACAACCCCCTAAAACTCACTTGTCAAAACGAAAAAGGCCGCTAAGCGAACGAAGAAGCCTGCTAAACGAACGAAGAGCCCCGCTAAGCGAACGAAGAGCCCCGCTAAGAGAACGAAGAGCCCCGTTAATTCTCTCGTTTATACGGAGCAAGGAAGGGGCTCCGCCGGCCGATTTCTCGCTGGCGGCGAGGCCGGCACCTACGGATCTCATGATGATATCTCCTAGCGGAGAACACATGCGAGGCGGGCGACGGTCGGGCGAGTCGCTGGAGGGCGGCGGTTGAGCGAGTAGCGGTGGGCAGCAGCGTCGCGGTCGCGGGCGAGGGCGAGCAGTGCAGAAGCGTCGCGGGGTGATACGCGCGCGATACATAGTGCGGAAATATTCGCGTGCGAGGGGGTTGGATACGCAGTTGTGAAAAATACAAAGTTGATTTAAAAAGTTGTTGGAGAAGGGTTTTTATGTTTTTGTCAAATTTATAAGAATACCAAATTGATTTAGAGAATTTTTGGAGATGCTCTTAGATACACAAAATGAAGGAAAGGAAACCTCCACTCAAAATCCCTTGGAATTTTTGAAGCGCATGAAGGATGGACTGATCACTTGCTACGAGCGACCGAGCAACCTCGATTATTCTACCAGCCAGAGCCGCCAGAGCCGTCTTTCATGAATCATTGACGGACTTCACTAGTTCCATTTATTTGGCATTAAAAAATACAAACAAGTGGATGACAACAGGCCACAATATTGGTACATTTGATAACTCTAGCATGTGGGCCCGCTCCAATTTGGACCTCATTGGGCTAATCACTAATTAAATACGTACGTGTTTTGTGAAAGAATATTGTGTACTACTGTACTAGTCTAAGCGCCTCGATTTTTTCTAGCTCTCAAATTCCCTGTGTTCCAAGAACCAACACTCTTAGGCCAGTCTCAATGGAGTTTCATTAAAGTTTAATGGACATTAAATATGCTGATGTGGTACTATATTAATGAAGAGACAGATGATGAGAGTTTTATGGGAGTAGAGAGAGTTTCATGGGATGAAACTCTTGTGCACTGTTTCTAAAATATTAGAGGGTTGGAAACTTTGCCATGAAACTTGCACTGAGAGCCTTATGAAATTCCTGCGCTTTCTCAATCCTCTGTTTTATCCATTCATTTAAATCCTGTGTTTTCTTGTAATTGTGTTTTTTTTTTCCATATCCCTACGTTATTTTTTGAAGCAATATCCCTACGTTATTTATTCCTCCGTTTGTACTCATTTTAGGAAAGATAGGATCTATCCTTTGCTCGCAGTAGCAGCAGAGAAAGAGCCAAAGAGGGAATTCTAATGGCGGAAGCAAGCAAGAATAATGCCTGTAAGCGTGACAAGTTGGTGTGGATTTGTTTAAGTGATGAATATTTGTGTGGTGGTTGTATAATTGATAAGATGGGTGTATTTAATGAAGCATCTTGCATTGTATTTGGAATGATCGGCAGTACAGGAGACGTAGGTCACTGTTTGCTTTCCTTAATACCATCGTCCAAACCTTTAGCGACACTGAAAATGGGAAAGGGAGTACATCCGCTCTCGTCCACGGAGCATCATTTCCGCTCCACGTATGGCCTTATAGATATACTCAATGTTTTCACGTGCGCGCGTCATCCCTTGTATGCTTGATGGCTCGTCTCATCGACTCCTTATCACCACGAAAAGGCACCGTACATAGGTGCACCATAAAAGCTATTTTTTGGCTGATCACCAACATTTCCCATGATACATTTATTTATGTATTTATTTATGCTAAATATATATGACACTCCGGTGTTTTAGGCGCTCTTGTCACTCGGTGCAGGCAATTTGCATATTTTTCTTTAAATTTTAGAGCTAAAGTTCCAAACAAGTGGTCTAAAGTTAGCTTTAAATTTTAGTCCATATCATATTAAAGCTTTAGAGTTTAAAAGTGAGCTAAAATGCTTTAAAGTTTAGAGGAGGGGATCCAAACATACCATAGCTAAAGTTGTATACTTTAGACAAGAGAATAAAAAATGCCCTAAACTTTGGGTCTCTCTCGGTGGCTAAACGTGCAGTCTAAAATAATGATTAATAGTTAAAGATGTATCAGTGTGAGTGTGACTCAAATCAATAACGTCGCAAGTAAAACACGTTAGTCAAAATTACCATGTTATTATAAGGCAATGTCTTTAAGATGGCGGGCCACTCTTTAGCCCTATATATAAGCGTCATCACCAGCTCTTGTGGTGGGACTGCAGGAAGCACCAAAGTAAGATAACAATGGCGGCGGACGCAGCAAGAGGCCATGGGTCTCTCCCGGTGGCTAACGTGCAGGCGCTCGCGGAGACTTGCAACAACGGAGCTGACGAACCGGTGCCCGGGAGGTATCTCAGCAAGGATCCCAGCGCGGAGGAGGTCGTAGCCACCGACGACAGCGCTTCCGCGATCCCGGTCATCGATTTCGGCAAGCTGCTTGATCCGGAGTCGTCGGAGGACGAGTGCAAAAGGTTGGGATCCGCGTGCCACCACTGGGGCTTCTTCCAGGTATATTGTCATACACATATAAAAAGATGAACCATTTGCTGCTTATCTTTATATATGTATATATTGTCAGTACATACTATAAATAGATGAACCTTGCATGCATGAAGCTCATCAACCATGGGGTCCCGGATGAGGTGATTGCGAATCTGATGAAGGACGTGGTCGCGTTCTTCAAGCAGCCGCTGGAAGCCAAGAAGGAGTGCGCACAGCGACCTGATAGCCTCGAAGGTTACGGCCAGGCCTTCGTCGTCTCCGAGGACCAGAAGCTGGACTGGGCAGACATGCTCTATCTCATCGTCCAGCCAAAAGAGTCCAGGGACATGAGCTTCTGGCCGACACGCCCTGCAACCTTCAGGGATTCCGTGGACTCGTATTCCCTGGAGGCTTCGAAGCTCGCGTACCACCTGCTGGAGTTCATGGCGAAGGCCGTGGGCGCCGACGCAGCGTCGCTGCGCAGCGTATTCGACGGGCATGTGCGGGGCATGCGGGTGAACTACTACCCGCCGTGCCGGCAGGAGGCGGACCGGGTGCTGGGCCTGTCGCCGCACACCGACCCCAACGGCCTGACGCTGCTGCTGCAGGTGAGCGGCGGCCACGAAGACGTGCAGGGGCTGCAGGTCCGCAAGGACGGCAGGTGGTTCCCCGTGCGGGCGCTCGCCGGCGCCTTCGTCGTCAACGTCGGCGACGCGCTCGAGATCGTGAGCAACGGGGCGTTCAAGAGCGTCGAGCATAGGGCCGTGATACACCCGACCAGGGACCGGATCTCGGTGGCGCTGTTCCACTTTCCCGACCAGGATCGGATGCTTGGTCCTCTGCCGGAGCTGGTGAAGAAAGGCGACAGGGTGCTGTACGCGACGACGAGTTACCAAGAGTTCTTGAAGCAATACTTCACTGCAAAGCTCGATGGAAGGAAGCATATTGAGAGATTCAAGCTAGTAGAGTAGTAACTACGTCTCTACACGTATCATTGGAGTTGGAGGGAGGCGACGACCCACGACGACCTCTCAACTCCAACAATAAATAAACTAGTAGAAACGGCGCGCCCCTGCGCGCCGAATGAAAATGAACACAGGTTATCATTAAGAGAACGGATAAACGGACATGATAAGGTAGTTTAAGATTATAGCTTATGCAGTTCAAATTATAAATATATGTTGACTATTGGATGTACAAACAACTGAATCAACAGTCAAGTATATAGGTATGTAGTTAGTAACTTTACACAGTCCAACATAGATTAAGAACAGTTGATAAAGTAAATATTTTATGAACTAAACTGAAATTTTGATACATGATAAAACTCAATAAACGAAACCGGAGATACGCAACACATTTTTTGAACCAAAGTGTTATTTAGCAATCCAAGCCCTTGATGCTAGCAAGCAAGTATTTGACATAAGAGGGGAAAATGGTTAATCTGCACTTTCAATTTATCCTCCTGGTTCAGTTGGGAAACAATCACTTGTACGATCTGATCCTTTGCTGGACTTCTTCCGGGAAGTATGCACATGGAACACATCCACAGGCCTGCCAGATTATCTTTGTCAGAACCTAGGCTATTGGAACCCATGTACCCAATCACCTGCTATTAGAATTATGTGTACCCAAATCAAAACATCTCAAAATAGCCTTCCGATTAGTTGTATGCATCTATGGTTGCAAGAGAAGGTTGAGCAAAGTTGGAATTTGGACAGAAATAAACGGAGTGAGGCAATTTGAGGCGTACGTGTTAGTCTTTGATGTTTATGAATGATGGTTGGCTTGTCCAGGAGGGCTTTACATATGTTTCATGAACAACAGTTGACCCCAGGCAGAACTAAACACACCTAGCAGTGCGAGAAGCTGCAGTGACTCGTTCAGTAAAAACATTTGTCAGTGGCAACACAGAGAGGAAAATGGACGCCTACCTCTTAGACAATGTACTGAAAAGGGAACTTTCATTCTTATCGTATTTTTTATGACATGATACATTCTTCTCACATTTTTCATGATCTGATACAGCTGGGTTCAACAGCATGATCATTGTCCACAGATAAAGATGTTGAGCCTGATTGGCTTAAGTATATATATGTTATGTGACAATCTAGGATTCCTTTTTCCTTTATTATCCCTTGGTTTAAGTGTTTATTCAAATATAGCTGCATTCATAATTCTGTTATAACAGTTTCAAGAGAGAGATGCCTACAAATTAAGTGGCTCAAAAAAGGGATAAAGAAAAAAAAAGATGTGCAATACCTCGTCATATTTATTACTGTGCATAGCTCGGAACAATACGTGGGCAATTATTACTGGAAGTAATTTGGAACGCTATCTGTTCTCCTTGTCCACAGATAAAGAATGAATCATAGTTTGTATCAGTTGAAAATTGTTACAGATTCAATGACTGTTTTGTTCTAACTGATATTCCATATGGATAGCACGCATTTCCAAATATTAACCTACTAACCCATGATATTTGCCTAAATTCTTCTAATTCACCTTTTGCCCCTGCCAAACATGCAAGGTTAGGAATGGTAATGACAGCAAGAGTGGGAAAACAAACCATGGTTGTGATGATCTTCTTTGGACTCTAAATGAACATCAACGACATGGAGAACAATGTAGTGATTGACGCACATCTAGTAACAGCTTAAAATTAATTTTTAGAGTTGGCTATGTTACATCAGCATTTCATGGAACATACGAGGGACATGAAGGCACTATACCTTGGAAATTACCACTATGCTTTGGTGCAAATTTGCTAAGGCATGCGTCCGGGGCTCCTGTTTCCCATTCGTCCATACCATGATCAAAACAAGAGTAAAGAGGTAACATTAGCTGAGCGCATATGAATAAAATAAATATTGACAACATGGATTTAGCGGGATCTATCAAGACTGAAAAAGCATGGATGGCTGTAGCAGTATTTTCCTTGTACTGAAAAGCATGGGACAAAAGCAAAGAAGTTAATATATCTGAAGACATCTGAGGGGAGTAAAAATTTGATAGCAGTAATCTCGGCAAGCAACAGACATGTAGATTGGAAAGTAGAAAAGGTTGGCATAGACACAAGGAAGCCTAAATGATCCACAAGGCAGCAACAGGTGACATGTATATGATCGAGGAATCCAACATGGAGTGCAGGCACTAATACTGTTAATAACGCAAGTACGCAACAAAATGGAGAAATATCAAACCTTGAAGAATAACCTGTGCAGGAAGGAAGCAAGAAATATTCCAGAAAAATATAAGCAGTATGAGTACAGATGAACCATATAGATTGGAATCATATATCATAGTGGAGGAAAACAATATCAATTTAGGTGAACATATGCCCACCAAAAGATGAATGAAACTTGAAAGCAACCAAATAACCCTTAAATTTAAATTCATTTGACGAAAGCTTCTCTGAAACTAAAGAATGGAGCATCACGAAGAACAATGGATTTTTATTTTACTCACAGGGCTGCCATAAATAATTAGTGTTTCTACAAACAACCCCCAACATGCATTTCTATTGGCTGAAAAATTGTCTTTTTCTTCTCATAATTAGTAAGAACCACAAGATGAGTTGCAACTGACTGGAAAAAAATACAAATCATAGTCTGTTTGTTAGATCATTTTGTGAGCTTATATGTTTGTTCTCCAATTGGAAGCTGGACAGTACCAATTTAAAACTGCAGCAGAAATGGAATTGTCCCATCTGATAAATGCAGTAACTTGGCCTATGCACTGATCCTTGGTGCCTACCTCTGAACCTACAATATCACAAGACATGGCCTACTCCTAAATACATATATAACAAGAATACATTGACAGACAATCTACATATATCAACAAAGGGAAAGTACACAAGAAAATCGGTGTTGACTATGAGAAGGCATGACTATTGTTATAAGTAGCTGAATTTAAATGACGCTGGAAGCAAAAAAAAAAAAAAAAAAAAAAAAAAAAAAGTCACTACACATTTTTGTAACCATAAAGCTGCACTTTGTAGGGCTAGAAGACATGTGGACCAAGAGCATAAAAAACCAACAAAAACACAAGTTGCCATGTCAATAGCAAAACAAATCTTGTCCACAGAAACATAATTCCAAGGAAAAAGGTTTCTCCAAGCAATTATTACTGGCCATGATAGGTAATTTTTATGAGATAACTATACATATAATCAAATATATGAAGTGGCAGCCGCGAACATGCGTGCAATGACAATAAAGTGTTAGCCTAGGAACTCATGACTGAAATTTAGATGTGAACAAATGAAATGACTAACCTCTTACAAAAGAAGACAAGATGCTGGTTTCTAGGATCAGGACACGAGCCTAGCGCCTCTTTGCAGCATCCATCATGTAATCGTGCCCCAGATCACCTGGCATGGAAATTGGAATATTATATCACACAACTACAGCAGAAAAAAATGTAAGTTATCGATGTAAAACAGGGAAACATTGCAGCTTATGAACTAACATATAAAAGAGAAATGAACAGACAAATTTCTTAATCCAGAAATGGAAGTAAACCACACTGATAAAACATTAACAACTTACCCATCAGCTACTTTATAATCTTATTTATGCAATGTCTATTATATGGTAACACCAGTCAATAAGAAGCTAAGTAGGAACACACGCATTGTACACAAGCAGCATATTTTTGGACAAACAACATATAGAAGTCGATGGCTATACTAACCTGATTGTCCCCTGACTCTGGTCTTGTGATCATGTCGACAAGGCCCTTAGCATCCAACAATATCACAGTTACCCAGACCCAATTAGAATTCAAAGGTAACGATTATAAGCAGGTCCTATTATATTTTCCTGAATTATTGATTTATGTAGAATGAATGTATAAATAAATGATTAGAATTTTTATAGCACCTCACAACCAATGTACATACCGAATGGATCATAGGCACATCACAGTGGATCATAGGCAAAGAAGAACGCAGAGGAAACATTTTAAAAAATGAGTGGCCTCAGAAATATATATTTATCATGTGATGAAGATCTAGGAGTATCAAGACACCCAAGAGTGGCCAAGTGAAGGGAATCAAGCTGAGGTGGCTGAGGTGGACCAATGGGAGATAGAGCAAGTGATGTGGCGCCGAAGTGGACCAACCAGCGAATTCCAGGCGACATGGGCAGTACGACTGCACGGGGGCATGCGGAATCTAGAGTAGAATGTCAAGTCTCACGAGACCTTCATCACTATCTTATACTGTACACCATATATGGGTACGAACCATTTCATCATAGGCATAATAATAAATGGATAGTAAGGAAGGAATCAAATTTGGTTATTAATTTCTCGCAAACAAAATTACAAAGGACAATTAAAACCAACAGAAAGGCCCAGACCATAGATAATGAAGATTGCAAATGGAAACTTAAAAATTTTAGAGGCCTCAGAAATACATGTATCATCATTTGGCCAAGGTCTTGGAGTATCAAGACATCCGAATTAGATGGAAAATGTCGAGTCTCTCACAAGACCTTGGTCATTGCCTGGTACTGCAAATCAGAATACGTATGCAGCCATTTCGTCATAGACAAAACAATAAATGGATCATAAAGAAGGAATCGAAATCTGGTTATCAATTTGTCATAAACAAAATTACAAAGGCCAAATTAAATTTAACACAAAGGCTCAGACCATAGACTGCGAAGTACATAGGTAGGGATGGCAATATTTCTTAAAACCTTAGCAGAACTTACAAAGAGCATGATCTGTTGTATACAAATATAATAGATGTATGGAACAAATGTAGTTCACTGAACATTCCTAACTCATTATCTATTTTAGTTGAGGCAGATCATCAACATAAATATTACTACATATAGAAATATATAGAACTATAGATATCATATGTGAAGGTAAAGCCAAATGAACCGAATTTAGCCTATCTGGAACACTGTACAGCAAAGGCACTGTAATCAAGTCATCTGGCCGAGAAGATGGAGGAGGAGAGGATAGGGGGCAGGAAGGAGGCATGAGATGGAGGAGAAGAGGGCAAGGCACCGTCTCACCACGCCGCCGAGCTGAGCCACCACCACAGCCGGCGAAGAACAGCTAGGGTTTTGTCGAGCACGAGCAGACCGGCGGCAGGGCGGCACCCATGGTCGCGGCCACCACCCGCACTACTGGATGGCCGGTGCACCACCTCCTCATCGTCTCCGGCTGTTTGCGCCGCCGGCTGCGGCCGCGCCGTGGTTGGGGATGGCGGCCCCCAGGGCCATCGCAGAGGCCCCTGCTGCAGCCGCCTGCGTGAGGAGCGTGAGAGGGAAAAGGAGAGAGAGGAAGCTGGGGGGGGGGGGGGGGCGGAGGCGGCTGTGGGAGCGGCGCCGGTGCCGCGGCGGCCGTCGCCGTCCCGCGACGCCTGCGCTCGGGAGAGATGGGAAAGCGAGTTTCTTTTTTGGCAAAATTAGCCACTGGACATCGTTAAATGGTGTCCTTTGCCACAAACCACTAAAAATTTGTGTCTTTCTTAAAAGACATCCAAAACCATGTCAATATCTTTAAGACACTAAAGTGATTATTCAATTTGGTTTTAATGAGGAGGCACGCGAGATGACGAAAATGCCCTTACCCTTTTCATCCCTCACTCAGACTAGTCTTCGATAGCCCGGCTCCTTCCACTTCCAGGCAGCCATGGACGCCGGCACGCCGCTGAGGCAAGGAACAACAGCGCGTCATCCTCCCCGGAGTTCGAGTTCTGGCCGCTCCCTCCCAACCCGCGACGTTGACGCTCTTCGCCGGCGGGGTACTCCTGCTCCTCATCCTCCCATCGAAGCTGGCGTCCAGGAACAGGGCTGCAGCAGCGGCATCGACCAAGGTGTGCCCGTCGCGGAACCGGAACCTGAGAAGGACCGGGAGAAGAAGAAGTGCAAGGACTGTGCCGGTAGTAGCCGGAAACAGGGCGGGCAGGCGCATGGTCCATGCTTGCTGAAGGTTCGATTTGGGGATTCATGGTTCTTGCTCCTCTCTCGTGGTTTCTTTTTTTTTTTTTCTATTTTGCAATCCAAAAAAATGGTTCAATCTGCCAATCGACTTCAACAGCTAGATTCCTAGATCCACCATCCACGATGTCTGATCTTGAATTCTTGATCTTTCCATCTTGCAAGGATTGCTATAGCAGGAAGGTCAGCAGCTGGCATTGCTCCCTCTCAGCTGGTCGATTGGGCATGGGGATATTTCTGTCTAGATTTTATGTTTTGATTGAGAAATTATATTATATGAGTCATAGTGCCCAGCAGCAAATGGCCATGCTTTTGTAATGGTTTGTGGCAAAGTCATTCTTTTTTAGTGTCCAGTAGCAAAAGCCATGTTTTCTCGATGTCCCCTGGCAAATTTTCCCTTCTTTTTTTACCGAGGGGAGAGGTGATATATTCGGTGGAAGTTGTTTTTTTTTTTTTTTTTTTTTTTCTCGCGACGTGGCCTAATTGTGGCCAAGTGAAGGGAATCAAGCTGAGCTGCTGATGTGGACCAATGGGAAACAAAGAAAGTGATGTGGCGCTGAAGTGGACCAATCAGCGAATTTTAGGTGACGTGGGCAGTACGACCACGCGGGGCACAACTGCCAATTATAAGGTTTAATTACTATCTTGTAAACAAGCTGGTAGCTTGGGTAGTGGGTACTGTTTGGTTCTCTACAATGTACGGCCACCTTTACATCTGTTTGCTTGCTACTGTCTGTAACCAACTTTATTATCTGATTGTTCCAATTCCAAACACAGATCACAATCAATTTCCATTTGTCTTACCACTCATTGAACCAAACACCTTTATCTAGGAAAATTCATTGCACAGTCAGAAGAGCTCTGCTTAAGCAATACGAATTTTGACATTTATATAGAAAGATGATATATGTGGTTGAACTGGGAGGAACCTTTTTTGATGAACAACGACCTGTAGGGGAATGAGTATGCAACACCAGCGCAAACAAATCTATCGTGTTCAACCTAGATATCATGCGGCCACTAGAGTGTCGTGCAATAAGAGTTGAGCAGCTCATGTCCAACGCCACGCACATCGCAACAGGGTCTCCACAGTATCCACACGTATGGAGATGGAAAACCATGCGCCGAAGTGCTAGCACCTTGCACGCCGAACCATGTCTTGCCTCTAGCAGTGCCTCAATGAGCACTTGAAGGAATCAAGAATTTCACCAAAGGAAGAATTTTGAAGGAGAAAAATAGGGATTTCCAAAGCCAATCATATGGAGTTTAGTGTTGGGATTAATCTAAATATGTATCCATCTGCAAAGGCTCCAAGAAACACTTCAAAATTTTCAAAGAACTCCGATCTAGAACTTCTCCAAAAATCACCATGAGAACATGACGTAAATTAAAAAAAGAGAGAGAGGAAAAACCAACGGATTCATAAGAAATAGCACATAAGAGATGACTTCAACAAGATTTTCTTTACTTCAAATGAACCATGAGTTAATCTACACATCAGATCGATTAGTCTTCCTCCCATCATCTTTCCACTTTGGTGACAAACTAACCTAAGAGGGAATCACACCTCTATATCCTAACTCATCTAATCTTTAATTTAGAACACCTGACTAACCCATGAAAAATAAACAAATTGTGGAAGGATAGTTGTCTCGGGCAGCTTTCTGTTTTATCTATCAAGGGCTATTACACATTGTTAGAATAATCATAGGTTTAGACATTAACAACTTAGCCAACAGGAGCAAAATAGGGACTTTCGAAGTCCATCATATGGAGTTTAGTGTTGCGGTTAGTCAAATCAAGTACCCATATCACCAAAGGCTCCAAGAAACACATGAAAAAACATCCAAGAATTCAATGTATCACTGCTCCAAAATTCACCAAGAGAATGTGACGTAAATTTACAAAAGGCGGGAACCAACTGATTCAAAAGAAATAGTAGCACATAAGAGATGATTTCAACAAGATTTTCTTTACTTCAAATCATCAACCCTGAGTTAATCTACACACCATATTAGTCTTCCTCCCAACATCTTTCCACTTGGGTGACAAACTAACCTAAGAGGGAATCGCACATATGTAGCCTAACTTGTCTAATCTTTAATTAATAATTACAGCAATTGACTAACCCTGGAAAATAAACAAATGTTGGAAGGATAGTGTCTTGGGAGGGATAATTGCAATAGTATATCCATGTCAATGCAAATAAAGTGAATATAAGCGCATTGGGATAATTAATAGTGAATCCAATTTTAAAAGGAATAATTAAACCACCTAAAACAACCTATATATAGTTTAAGGTTCGTCTATGCATGTTGAATTAAACTTGACTAGTACAGTGCCCGTGCGTTGCCACAGTTTTATTCAAGGGATGCATTTAAAAATAACCAGATGACAAGATTTAATATATTTGTCTCATGCAAGTTGCGACCATAAATATAAATATAATATGAGGTACATACATCCATGCATAAAGGCATAATAATCTCATGTATTGCATACTACAAACTATTAGTAGTAGAGATAAGATCTAAATTGCTTCAGTAGACCTTTGAGTTCTCCAGGGAAGTTGTCGCATTCATTTTCATGACTCCTCAAAATATCCACTAAAAATTCCATCCTTAGTGTATCTTCTAACTGTGAATAACAGATAGTAAACCTATTAATTTGATATGCATTATTCAAATATACACAGAGAATATATATACTTAAAGTGTTGAACACCAATCTCCCCTGTCCACTTCTTTAGATAATTATACACAAGAGCAAGTGTTTATTTGTTGTAACTAAATAAAAAGACTACTTGTTAATAAAGATGATACATATTGTAAGTTATTACTAGTTTGCTTTTCTTGGAACCCATGTTGGGGATTCACGAAGCCAGCCAAAAATATTATCCTTCCATGCAGGATTCGCCAATTTCATGGCGAGGTTGAATTAAACGATTTGCATGTTGAATTAAACTTAATTTATTGCTAGACCCTCCCTGTTTTTTTTTACATACTCCCTCCTTACTCCTAAAGGAAATCGTTTAAGACAGTGACACTCCAAAATACTTGTCTCTAACATATATTCTTGATCAAGAATTTGATGAATTATGTTGTCTCTAACATAAGATTATCATAGTCTCTAAACCGATACATAATTTAAAAAATACTTTTGAAAAAACATTTATTTATTTCTAGAATCTTATGTTGTTAACCTATACAAATTTAAAAAAATATTGATCATATATAAAAATATTTGATACATGATAAAACTAATGACATGTAAATAACATCTCGACTTTTAAAATAAACCCGCAAACTTAGCCTGGCAGAAAGTCTTGTTAAAAAAAATTTAGATGCAAAGTGCAATACAAGTACCAAGCCTATACAAATTATTATAGAGATAAATCCAGAACATCAATATTTTTCATCAAATCAACTGTCATCACTCATGATATTAATGAATAGCCCGCTGGAAGTTGAAGCCAGCTTTCTCATTAATATTTTTTTTTTTTTAAACAAAAGGCTTCCCGCCCGGCTTTATTAGAAAGCTTAACAGAAGCTGATCACGATTGTTGCTGGGGACGCCAGCTCTTACAATGTAAGCCCAAGCAAATCAAAAGCACCTCTTCTACCTCCAACAGCTACTCAACTACCTCTACGCGAGACTAGCAACGAGCCGCAAGATATAGTTCACGATTTTTACAAGACAAGTTCAAAGATCCCAAATGACCTAAAGCTTTGGCGCCGCAATTACATAGAAGCATTCGCGGCCAGCAAGCTGATCATCTCTTCTGCCATCGGCTTCACTTGGGGCTTCACCAACGATGCCCAGGTCTTGACCAGCGAGATCGTCTTGTGGACAAGCACCGAGGGCGAGGCCATCACTTTCTTGTCGAACACCGTATTGTTCCTTGACTTCCACAGAATCCACATCGCACCTGCACACAATTGTATTGTCACCACTCTTTTAATACCTCCACATTTATCTAGTATCTCAACAAAAACTCTTCACAACTCGTGGGGGATGCATTCCAACCCAAGCCATCTCTCGATGCGGCCGTGAGGAAAACCACCACAGGGCAATGAAAACAGATATGATCTGAAGTTTCAAGAGCATCACAAGTCAGGCATTTCTCAGGGCCTGACCACTTTTTCTTTTTTAGTTGCACCCCACATTGGAGCCTGTCATGCCAGACCATCCAAATGAAGTTTTTAATTTTAAGAGGAATGGGGGCTTTCCAAATTAACATCATATGTCCGTCACTCCTCTATCCGTCAAAGTGTTATAAAGAGTTTTAGTTGAGTATTTAGCTGATTTCTCTAAGAGCCAAACAAGCCTCATCTCTATCAAAGTTTAGTGATATGTCATCAGTTTTTTCTTTTTAGCTCTATAAATTCCAAGAGTTGCCTTTCATCAAACCGCCTTCTAAATCTCAAGTCCAATTCACCATCTACCAAAGCATCAAGAATCGAAATATTGGGATCGAAACTATCTTAAACAAATTTGGGAAACTAAAACAAAGAGGACAGCCATCTAACCAAAGAATCCAACCAATCTACATTGTATCCCGAGTTAACTCTCACCCTTCTTCCCTTTTGATAAGTCTCTCTCAAGTCCAGGAGTGACTTCCACTGGGAGCCATACCTGTTTTTAACTTGGAATATACTTTTTCTCCCAAATACTTTTTCCTCAAGATGGAACAAACTAAGCTAGTATTGTTCCTTTCTAATTTATCAATCCACTTAACTAACAAGCATTCATTCATAACTCTAACATTAGTGAACCCAAAACCCCCCAAGTGCTTTGGCCTACTCATAGTATCCCAGCTAACCATGTGATATTTCCTTTTCTTTGAGGTGCCCTGCCAGTAGAATCTAGCTCTGATAGAATCTAGTCTTTGGAAATTCCCTTCATACAGTTGGTAGACCCCCATAGTGTATAGGGGAATGCTGGATAAGCAGGAGTCAATGAGGGTAGATTTACCCCCTGAGGTCAGAAACTCACACTGCCATGTCCCCAGCCTCTTCTCAACTTTCCTGTCAACATAGCTCAATTGATCTTTTCTAATCTTCTGCCAACTCACAGGCATGCCAAGGTATATCATAGGAAAAGCCCCCATTGAGCACCCCAAGATACCTGCAGCTATAATCTGTTCCTCCTCATTCAGACCCACTGTAAACAGTTCACTTTTTTCAAAGTTAATCTTCATGCCAGACATAGCTTCATAGCATGATAATATTCTTCTCACATTCCTCAAGTTCTCTGGGGAGTATTGCAACAGAATCACTATGTCATCAGCATATTGTAGATGTGTCAGACCACCTTCAACCAAATGAGGCACTACTCCCTGAATCACACCAGCTTGACTAGCTCTAGTAAGCATAGCTGACAGAGCATCAGCAACCAAGTTAAACAGCAGTGGGGAGAGGGGGTCACCCTGCCTGAGACCTTTGTAACTTCTAAAGTATTCCCCTCTCACACCATTAATGTCAATACATACTCTACCTCCTCTAACAGCCTGATTGATCCACTGAACCCATTTATCTTCAAAGCCCTTTCTCCTCAATACTTCCTCCAAAAAATGCCAATTGACCTTGTCATAGGCTTTTTCGAAATCTAATTTTAGGACCACACCAGGTATCTTGGAATGTTTCAGATCATGCAGCACTTCCTGAAGAATCACAATCCCATCCAGAATGTTTCTACCTGGTATAAAAGCTGTCTGAAAAGGACTAATAACTCTATCCACAACAACAGTCAACCTCAGGGTTAATGCCTTGGTAATAATTTTGTAAATGACATTTAAGAGACAGATGGGTCTAAACTGCTTAACTTTGGTGGCAGGTTTAACTTTTGGCAGTAAAATAATGACCCCATAGTTAAGTCTCCATAGCTCTAGCTTTCCATCATGTAGATCATCTAACATCTCTTTAATTATACCTCTCATATGTGGCCAAAAGGCTTTATAGAACTCAACTGTGAACCCATCTGGCCCAGGGGCTGTGTTGTTCTTCATTTCCTTAATCACATGATCAACCTCCTCCCAGGTAAAAGGTTTCACCAACATCTCATTTTCAACTTCCTGGATTCTGCAGTCATCAGCCCAAAGACACTCCACTAGATGAATGTTTGCCACTTCAAAGATGCCCAAATAACTCCTTGTAATAATTAGTAATATGTTCCCTCAGCACAATAGGATCCACAACCTCCTGTTCATTCACCTCTAACATACTAATTTTCATTTTCCTCTTTCTGCCAGTGGCACTCTTATGGAAGTACCCGCATTGGCATCTCCACCACAATCCACTTCTCTCCACCCCTCCTCTCGCGCAAAGTTCTTCATCATTTAGAATTCTCTCGCAAATGTTTATCCAGCTCATACCTCTCGGCCCACTCCACCCGAGCTAAAGGTCTTTCCTCACTCCACCGATCCAAAGACCGTAACCTATTCATGATCATTAATTTCTGTTTCCTCTGTTGGCTATCTACATTTTCCCCCAGCCCTTTGTAGCTCTTCTCATCTTGCTTGATGTGACATGCCAATGATCCAAAATCTCATGTTTGTATCTCTGTGGCCATTTCTCTTGCACCCATGCTTTAAATCCCTCCTGATGCAGCCATTGAGCATTAAACCTAAAATAGTACTGTTGTCCTTGGTACCCACCTCCTCCAGTGTCCACAATTAAGGGACTATGATCAGACCCAACTCTGGTAGCTGTATTTACAACTGTCAAATTAAATCTAAGTTCCCAGAGGTTAGAAGCTAGAACTCTGTCAAGCACACACATGATTGGTGGATTCTGATTATTAGACCAAGTGAATCTAGATCCCAACCTATGCAACTCTACTAATGCTGAACCATTGATAACTTCATTAAAAGCCTCCATCAGAGTGAAGTTGTAATTGTCTGAGGACTTCTCATGAGTGTATCTAATAAGGTTAAAATCACCACCTACTAGTACTGGATGTTCTGATGAACTGATTTTTTGCTGTAACTCAGTTAAAAACTCTATCTTCCTCTCATCATGGGCAGGCCCATAAACATTTATCAGTTCCCAACAAAACCCATCTTCAACCATACTCACTATACAACTCTGATAAAATTCCCCTGACCCTTCATTAATAACAGTGGCTACCTCTACATCAATTCCCATTAGCAATCCTCCTGAGTGACCATTGCTAGGAACCCAAGACCATTGCATTGTCCTATGACCAGCAAACCTCTCTAACTCTCTCTGCCTAAAAGTGGATTTAATTGTTTCCTGAAGGCATATGCAGTCAACTGAATACTTACTAATTAACTCTAACAGAAGTTTTCTTCTACCAGCATTACCCAAGCCCCTAACATTCCAGTAGAGAATTTTCATGGATATTTACTTGGACTTATAACACCTCTATTAAGCCCAGTATTAACTCTAGACATATCTCTAATGTTATCTTCTATTCCAACCTGATCATCCCCATTTGGGGTTTCTACACACACATCCATATCTCTAGATGAGCTGCTTTCAGCCTGAGTAAAATGCATATCAATTCTAGAAATAACAGCATCGGGATCAACTATCTCTATCTGAGCACATTCATCTACCAATTTCTGTTTAACCTTTGCCAGAGCAGCAAAAGCTTCTTCTTTAGCTTGGAGCAGAGAAATGTTAGCAATTCTAGTTCTCTCATCCTCCCCCAAAGTAAAACCACAAATTTTAGCGATATCATCTAACTCACACTCAGGGATAGGTTGCTTTCTCATTAATATTGTGTCTCACAGAGGCAATTTTGTCAGTTGGCACTTGTGTCCTGCAGCTTGCTCTTGAACACGTCCGTCAGAGCCGTCTTGGAAGTCAAGGTTGCCCTTAGCAGATCGACAGCCTGCAAGATATCGATGGTGACAACCAGTAATTCTAAAAACGGAGTGCAATATGAATGCACACGGACTTATATTATCACCTCTTGTTCACTGATTGCAATGTCCAACTCCAGCACCTTGTCCTTTTCTCTATTACACCAGTGCTTCATCACCATCATTGCTGAAGCCTGATAGATAAGTAAATCATCGTCTACAATGTACGTGCGGTTGTTGACAAACTGCGGGCTACAGTGAGAACAGGCGGCGCGGCTCTCATTCGAGTGGTAGTAGTAGCAATGTGGAAGTGGAACACGGCACAGGCCAAACCACTTCTTGATGGCCCGTTTAGAGCTAAACGGGAAAATGCTGGCGTCAAACAACGTCTCTTTAGAGGCACCTCCTTCATCTCCTGCCAGCAATCCATTCGCGTAGAGATCAAGAGCACTGCGGTACAGAGTATCCAAATTGGACCCGAGATGAGAAGTTCCGTCAAGATTCTTGATCACACAGGTCACCGGGTAAACCAAGAAACTGAGGAGGAGGTCCACGAACTCATGGCCGCATTCAGCGTACATGACTTGCTTTTGGCGCCTGTCGTAGAACACCTTGATGCTAAACTGTGGTGAAGCATCGCTTTCGTCATCGCTGGAAGCATCGGTTTCTCCATCGCTCGAAGCATCGGTTTCTTCATTGCTCGTATGCTGAATGTTTTGATCAATGGTCGAGTTCACTGTGGCACGAACTTCCGTTTCCGTGGAAAGGAAGATACCAGTGAATACAGCCTTGGACGAAAAAGAAGCCTTCAGCATAGATACAACCTATTTGAAGCACAAAACACAAATCAAATGGACATTACCAGAAACAATGCATTTTTTTTAAAAAAAGAAAACAGAACTTAGTTCATACAAATGTGCTTTATTACAACTTAATTTCTTGATTATTACTCTCCTAAAAAAGAACTTGCTTACCTCTGCCCAGCCTACACACACTTCCATCTCCTCAAACCTGTGATCAATTCCACTGGAACCAATGCTCTGAAGCAGCAAATGTGTGTTGGCAGTGGATGCTTCCTTGATCACCAGGTCATCTCTGATCACAAACCGCCGTTTCCCTCGACCAACTTCCCTGCACCTTCTTTTCGATTGAACAGATGCGCCACTCTGGCCATGACTTGCCAACACCTGCAGTCCAGGCAGCGCCCCTGTAGGCTCGGCTCGCTCTTTACGGTCACAGGGTAGCAGCCGCACGAAAATTTCTCGTGCCTGAGGCAGAGAATCCACCTTTTTTTACGGAACAAAAAGAAGAGTAAAGATCAATGCTGGCTTTGTGATCAGCAATGCTGTTAAGTTACTAACTAATGGTAGGTAGAATAAAATCTAGGATGAGAGATGAGGTAACAGATAACATACTTGAACTCATCTTCATGCCCAGGCCGGAGGAGCATGTCGTGGCATGCGTCGAACCTCAGCAGCTTGCTTTCCCTGAGGTAGCTAACGCCCTGGCAGAGTCCAGAGGCAGCCGGGCGACGACGACGCGCCTGCGACGAGCCGCACGGCGGAGAGTGGCAGCGTCAGGAAGCTGAGCAGCACGTCGACGAAGTCGGAGCCCGCGTCGGCGAACAGGACGCGGTTCCGCGCCTTGTCAACGGCGAGCTTGATCTTGATGCCGCCGTCGGCCATGGCTTCACTACTACCTCGCCGGGTACCTTACCAAATCCCAAAGCCTACACCTGCAAGATGAGACGACCGACGACGAAGTTCAGCAGCCCAGGGATCTCTGCTCCTCCATATATATACTCATCCAAAGCCTACTGGTGTGGTCAAGTGACCGGGAGAACCGACGCATCGGGAATCATCGGTGGGAGAGGTGAATGAAGCGACACGGACGCGTTGGGAATTTGGATAGTTAAATTTAGGGTCTGTCTACTGATCACGCATGCAGCAACCATGACTGGATCATCAGACCTCCATTTACCAAGCCTTCTGATTGCAATCAAATGATTCTGCTCTCCTTTTTCCAGGCCCAGAACACGCATGACAAACCTTGACACAGATTTGTCTACTAACTCATATTTGGAAAGGTCCCTAACATCCTCCATGACAACGAACAAAACCGAGAAAAAAACAAGATAAATTAAGTAATAAAAATAACCTTAAAAACTTACACTATAAATGAAAGTAATTTACACCTACTATACCAAGAATTTACACTGTGAAGAACAATGTAAATTCAGATAATTCGAGGTGTAAAATCCTAAAATGCTTGTGCCAAGTGAGATAAATGGTAGTTAAATGAACAAGCATAAAAGAAACAGTATGTATATGGATTCAATGAGCAAAATTAGTCTTTTCATATGCTTCATGAAAAGATGTACAACGTTGTCATGATGTAACCACACTAGAGAGCTCAGTACAAAACACAAACTAGTGGCAGCCTAGAGTGAGCCAGCAAGCTGGTACAGCCACCACAAAAAACATATATATCCAAAACAGTATGCTGATACTTAAGACTAAAGCAAGCAAACTTTGTACTTAAGACTACAGTGACAACAAATATACAAGGGGGACACATGAACGTCACACAGCCACAAATCACTGTACCTTTCAACAAACACATACAAAAGTTTCTGTACTAATCCACAGCTATACCCAAAATCAGAATCGTGCACTACGCAAATGATGTGTGGGGACCAACCCCCCCCCCCCCCCTCCATCCTATCACCCATAAATACATAGAAACACAGACCAAACTTATCTTATCTTCCACTATCAGATGAAGAAATTATGCCATTAAAACAAGAACGCAGGAGGAGATAAGATATTGAGGTTGGAGAGACAGAAAAACAATGAAAAACAAGAGAACAGAAATCAAGATGACTCACAGAAATGGTACCTTGAATAAAACAAGAGGGCAGGAGGAGAAATGAAAATGAATCCAGGAGAAGGATATGAGAGCAGAAGAATGTGGAGGGGAGGGGAGGAGACAAGGAATAAGTGCAGACGGTGGAGGGGAGAGGAGGAGATGCAGAGGGTGGAGGGGAGGGGAGGAGACGAGAAATAAGTGTAGACATTGCTCCAATTAATGAGCATGAGAATTAAGAAAGCAAACCATAACATGGACAAGATGGAAAGGAAGCAGAGAGAGAGAGAGTGAACAGAAAAAGGCCCAAAAGTGAAACTCTACAAGGCCCACAAAGAAAGTAAAAGAAAAATAATAAAAGCCCACTCCTCCAATTCAACGGTGGATCCATGGCAACTCGTAAAAGGCCGGAAAGAGCCCGGTGGAAAAAGGGCCAACTAGCGTAATAATAAAAAGAATAAAAGCCCAATCTCAAAGCCCAAGAAAGAAAGCCCACGATATGAACCGGAAATATAGGCCCAAGTAGAGGATGAATAACTAAGCCCAAGAATAAAAAAAAGGAAAAGGCCCAAATATAAGAGTTAACTTAAAAAGCCCAATAACAGAGCTAGATCGACTTGCTCTGCAAGGGATTCACTCACCCTCGCCACAAGACCAACAAAAATAGATCTAAGAAGACATCGAAAGGGGATCAACAAAATACGTGACAGAGAGCGAGAAAGGGAGGGGGGAGATGGAGGACAACGACGAAACACCGCACCAACAAAGCTCGACTTGAAGAAACAAGACAAGTAAGTTTGAATCACTAACCTTGAATTTAGCATTTGAAGTATGGAGAACACATCCCCCCATGTAGGATCAAAACACTTTCAGCGGACTTCAAAAATGCATCTCTTGAAACCACATTGAAGAGCACCATTAGATCACAATTAGAGTGTTGTTTGTGGAAAAAATATCAACTAATGATGTTGAACATATGCGTAACTTTGCGTGGTGGCTTGTTGTACCGGCCTACAAGGAAACATACAAAATGAGGTATAAATTTTGCTAAAAACTTTGTCTATTCAATGTTTTAGATAGTAAATTGAAAAAAATATTGTATACTCATATGCATAAACATATTTAAGAATTTGATGTACATTACAACCGGTAGAATTGAATGCAATGAAAGTGCATTGAATTCCTTGTGTAAATGATATAACCTAGATTACAATTTTATTATCTAGTACATAAAGATACAAACTAATCACAAAAAAAACAAAAACTTGTAATCCCCTTGTTCTAATTGAAATTGCAAGAAACACAGATTCCCTTAAGGCTGACAAGCATTGAGAAAGGAAAGCGGGAGCAACAATGCATAATCCCCGCTACAATACCGCAAACGTCACATATATCAACAGGGAAGGAGCCTTCACAGATCTCATATTCGAATAGATACGAAACTCCTAGGAAGAACACATGAAATCTACAAATCTCCGTGTACGAAATACTAGAAAAAGGCTCGATTTTACATGACACAAGAGCAACTATTACACCTATGGGATCAATGTAAAACCTACACAAACACAATGTAATAAAAAGGTTTAAATGGCTATTGCTTATACTCAATGCAATTGTTACCTGCAGAATACATATTACCAATCGATACTATTGGGAGATACCGGATCGTGAGGTATGACAAATAACACGTAAAAATGAGCTTATCCAAATTTGCGCATTCATACGAACAACAAAAACTCGAACTCTTTGCGTGAATCGAACCGCGAGATTACTAAGACAGGAACAACAATCAAACTCAAAGGAAGAAATGCAGCCCACAACAAATATGCAGTAACAACCAAAATTTTAAAATCATATTACATATTATGTAAAAGCACAAACAACATGTGAGATCT
Source organism: Themeda triandra (assembly GCA_018135685.1). Taxonomy (NCBI): domain Eukaryota; kingdom Viridiplantae; phylum Streptophyta; class Magnoliopsida; order Poales; family Poaceae; genus Themeda; species Themeda triandra. The sequence continues at coordinate 420,203 of JAENPR010000094.1, forward strand.
TTCGAAAAACCTTACATCCGATGTTCATAATATAACAGGGCATGAGCAAAGCATTGGAAACTTCAATGAGTACACCAATTGGGACTGCTATGAGCAAGATGAACAACATCAGGTTAGCCAAAAATACTAAACCTTTGAACTATTTGTTGACAAGTAATGTGATTAAAAGTGAAGATACTTATCTTTTTCATAAATGCACAAAAAAAGGATTGCAGGATTGGATCATGAAACGTTGACCTACAATTGGAGAGCGATATATTCAACAATATGAATGTAAGCGAGGTAAAAGAACAAAACCATTATAGCAAAGAATAAAAATGTGATATAGAATAAATAGATTTGAAAATTTAAATATAAAATATATTCACATTTCTATGCAGGAAAGGGACCGTATTGCTACAGGCTGGAATGCAGAAACACAATCAACAACAGGGCAAGCCTCAGGAGAAGGGACATCAACCATCATAGAGCAGGCAAACTCAAATGAAGGATCATCCAGAAATGGAGAGAACAATCAGAGAGGAGGTGAAGGTGAAGACAAACTTCTGACAGAAGAAGAGATTGACGCATTCATAATTAAAGAACAGATTGCAGCGGGTGAGGGGAACAATGCTGACTTGACTAGCAAGTATACACCGCAGATGGATATGGAATTTGAGAGCATGGAAGATGCACATCATTTCTTTCATTTCTATGGGTTTATAGCAGGTTTTGAGATAGTCAACGCACATTCAAACAGGACGACTAGCAAGAAGAGAAACGGTGAGTATATCATGCAAGAAATGAGATGTGAGAACTATGGGAAACCTAGAAAGAAGAAGAACAAGGGGGTAGAGGAAGAAGAGGAGCAGCTGGAATCAAACAACAAGGACAAAGGGCCAAAAAGAAAGACAAATATGCAAGTTAAGACAGATTCCCAAGTGGTGATGACAGTAAAGGAAATTAATGGAAAAAATGGAGGGTGACAAGACTGGATTTAGATCACAATCACCCTCTCGATCCTAACAACAAAGCAAAGACTTTAGTGGGCACAAATACATGACTCGAAGTTGAGAAATCAATCATCAAAACACTAAACGACAAAGAACATACCGACAAGGAAGATGATATCGTTGTTGTCTTATATGAGAGGAGGTGTGACAACACTACCATACAAAAAGAAGGATGTTGCTAATTTCGAACAAACCGAACAAAATGGTCACTGGATCGATGTCGGGAAGTAAACTACTTTGAAGAGAAGAAAAGGAATGACCCATCCTTCTTCTACAAATTTGATGTGGATGAACACAGCAGAGTCAAGAACATTTTTTGGAGGGATGGAGATTCACTGAAGTACTACGCACAGTACGGAGACTGTGTGAGTTTTGACACTACTCAGATGATAAACAAATATAATCTACCATTTGCACCATTTGTAGGAGTGACAGGGGCATACACATACCCGTTTGTTCGGATGTGCCTTCATATGTGATGAGACCATTGAGACTTTCAAATGGGTCTTTGAAACTTTTGTAGAAGCAATGGGGGGTAAGCATCCGCTCACTATCATCACTGATCAAGATCTAGCAATGAAGGCAGCCATACAACAAGTGTTCCCTGATACAAATCACAGGAATTGCTTATTCCATATCAAAAGAAAATGCTACAACAAGAACCTGAAATGCTTTGCAGCTAATGAAGGCTTACCAGAGGAATTTGAAGACATTGTTGGCAATAGCTTGACAGTGGAAGAGTTTGAAACACTCGACAAAAATGGTAGCAGATTTCAAACTAGAGGGCAACAAATATTTCAACAAAATGTGGGAGATGAGAGAAAGGTTCATCCCGAGTCTACTTCAAGGATTATTTCTACCCATTCCTACGAGCACAAAAAGCAGGAGTGAAGGAACTAATGCAAGGTTTAAGGATAACGTAGGCCCTACATTCAGCATCACTAGCTTCTTGAAAGAATACCAAAGAATAGTAGACACAATCAACATAGCAGAGGCTAGAGAAGATGATGTTAACAAGAACAAAACACCAAAGCACATGGAATTCGGCTATAGTATTGAACTACAAGCAATGGAATTGTACAACAGGAATGTATTTTCCAAATTCATGAAGGAGATGAGGGCTACAACAAGACTTAGTTATAGACAGAAAGAACAGCAAGGGCACTATGAGGTATGGCCAAAAGCAAATCAGGTACATAACCAACATAGAATGAGGAGCTACACAGTCATCACTGACCTGACTGAAGGGAAAGATGATTACACATGCATATGTGCTAAGTTCAACAAGGATGGGATCCTATGCTCACATATCCTGAAGATAATGATAGAGACCGAGATTAGTAAGATTCCAGAGAAATATATCATAGACAGATGGAGGAAAAGGGAAAGGAAGATAAACCCGATAGCAAGATGACCATCTACGGTAATAAATGACATTCTCGATACAATATCCCGTCAAGAGAATCTCGCCGAGTTAAACTCTAAAGCATCCAAGAATGATCGTGCCATGGAATATCTACTTGACGAGTTCAAAAGAATAGGCAAAAACCTAGATGTAATGCTAACTTCATCAAATTCAGCACTACCTGAAATAGTAGAGGCCGATCCAACATATGGAGCAACATCTGGAGCAGCAGACCATAATGAAGCATCTGGAGCATCAGCTGGAGCAACATCTGGAACAATAGCTAGAGCAACATCTGGAGCAGCAGGCCATAATGAAGCACAAGAAACAACACAATCTACAAATGAACCATCACATATGGAGAACCCGCAATTCTCAAAGAAGAAAGGAAGACCAATAAAGCCTAAAAGACTCAAAGATATGGTTGAACAGGAGAGAGAGAAGATGAAGGCCAAAGAAGCAAGAAAGAACAAGACAAAAAAGGCAGAAACATCAAGTAAGAATGGGGAAATCGGCATTCTTTGTACAAGTGCAAGAATATACATCTTCGTCGCTAACAAAAATATTATATCAAAAATGCAGTCCCAATGGGAAAAACAAGAAGAAGATGAAGAGAAGCACAAATGAAAGAGAATGATGAAGTGAAGAATAACATCGAAGCACAAGAAGAAAAAGGCAAAATCAAGAAAGAAAAAACATATTATGCTTTTATTGTAATAGAATTATGTGATATGGAGATATTATATCATTTTGAGAAAGTAGAGCAACATAGCTTGAATTTGCTTTGTCTCATGTAATATCCTATTACGATAATGCCATTTCAAACACCGCGATGCCTGGAACTATTATTAACATCATTCAAAGCTCTAGCAAAACAGATTGCCGAAATGTAAAACATCTAGAATACAAGGCCAACTTCTACATGTCTTCATCACCCGAAATTTGGAAAATCCATATTAGAATATTTTACTACAAAGAAAACTAAAAATATAAAGGAAAATAAAGCATAAACCAAATCATACGTTGTCCGGTATGTAGTCACAAGATCCTTACGTCCGAACTCTTTGGAGAGAATATCGATCATTTGCAAGCTTGATTCTCGCATTTGGAATGTCGAATAATCGAATATAGAGAACAAAGAAGTCCGAGGATTTTTCCAATGTTGAAGAAACATCATCGCATAAACACGAGAATCGATCCCGCATTTTTTATTGCTCAAAGTGATTGGTTTATACTAACAACTAGAAAAAAAAATAAAAAGACAAAACATATGAAAATAGAATACTTACAAATTATTGGCAAGTCGCTTTGGGGACATATGGATACATTGGCTTATACCCATGAAAACCCATATCAATCAAGCCAAACTCATTCCACCAGAATACAAAATTTTCAATCTAAATCAAGAATACAAAACATATATAAGGAGAAATCAAATATAACCTTGACTTATAAAAAATAGGAACACATACCAACTTGTCCTTCACTTGAACATGATAATCATCATCTTCACCAAAATATGAATCCAAAAAGACAAATGCACGGTCTTTTATGTCAACTACGAACACAAACCAATGCTGATCGTGAAAGCATGGGTAGAAGAGCTGCACAGAAATTAACAAAAAACCATGAAATGGATAAAAAGACTAACCCGAAATGGAATTAAAACATACCGTGAATTGACTATATCGTGGAGATGTACAAAGTTCCAGCAAAACACTTTATCATAGTACCGCAACTTTCATTTTTAGTCTATGTTTTCAATTCAAGGATAGTAACTTGTTTCAGAAACAAGAAAAAAAGAGCCATAGTTCATGTGCGAAATTGAAGAAATTACTAAGAAACATCGACAAATAGAAATGGCCACACAAACAAACACAATAAACATTTTGACATGCTCTCAAGTCACAGATTAAAAAAAGAACCAACATATGTAGAGACACTAGCAAAGCATGTCCCAATGGTAAAAAAAAGATAAACTAAAGCAAAGCTCGACAACAACTTGCAGCCATAAAATTGGCTGAAGGAAAACAAAATATGCAAGAGAATAGTAAGTGATGGAGTTTTTGGAAAGATAGATACATATCACTGAGATATGCAAAAATTTAATTGAACAATAAAAATGTCAAGGGAAATAATAAGGAAAATACCAGATTACAACAAGTAAAGAGGCTGGTCTTCCTTATATAAACACTCGCCAAATTCTCTTTATTAGCAAGCTCAGGGGAAAGAAGTAATTGTTCCTAAAATCAAACATATTAGAAAGGTCACCAGATACGTATAAATTTTTTACAAATGGGAAAAGGTTACAAAACACTTACGTAAATGCTTGGAAAGAAATAGTAACACTTAGAAACATTAGGATGGCCTCGAAGGCATAAAATACAAGTGGTAGCAAAACACAAGCATAGCATACTTGTTCACAATACCATCAGGCTTCAATGAATTTCCTAGAGCCCAAAAGTTGCATCTAACATATTCTCCGAAATACACTGCATTAAGACCGCAGAAAAATTGTAAAACATTTGATTAAAAATAACGAGAAAATAAAATATAAAATAAAAATATCGTGGAACAAAAAAAACTAAAAGGTGGCAACTTACCCACTATGGGATGAATCGGACAAGTTACAAATAGCCTGGTAATGCAAAATGTTATCTTTGGTCACTCGATTTTACCCTTGTCAAGCACAAACTTATCTTGAATAAAACAATTTGGCTTTACAAGCCTCCTAGGACCATGAGCCGGCACCTTCCCACCGGTAGAAAACTCGACGACTTGAATTTTGATTTTCCGTAAGACCCATCAAGTTGATTGAGAGAAGTAGATGGACAGCCATGAAACTTGAGAAAACAATTCTAAGAACTCGGCAAACCAGAACTAGAACCCTTCAGAATTTGATTGTTAACAACAGATGAGTTCTTCACCATAGAAGCAGCCTTGTCAGTTTCGGCTCTTGAATCGGAATAGAAACATGAGGAATCTGTGCCTACACAAAAATTAAATAGATAGATAAATAAAAACCAATAAAAATACTTTTTTATAAAAGATATTAATAAGACAAGGCCTACAGAAACTTACAGCAGCAGGGGTAGAAACAGGACAAGATCCCTTAGATGTAGAGCGCAATTGAGAAATAGGAGGCAATTTCTTTGACAATTTAGGTGTTATATGCGCAACCTCTTCATCAGTAAAAGGAACAGTAGACATGTAAATATCATCCTAAAAAAGACAAAATATCAAATTATTTGATTTAAGAATCCAAACAAGAAAAGAAGTCAACAATAATACTTACTCCAACAAAATGACGAGGAGAAACATTTCCATCACCAATAACATCACATTCTTTCTCAGCGTCAACTTCTATAATATCACCAAGACCATTATGAGTAGCATTCTTCAGTGGAAGTCCACCATCTTCATGACCACGAACAACATAAGGCTGAGAAAAGTCTGTAACTCCACCATGAGCACTACTTCTGGCTTGATGCGAATGTGAAAAAATAACACCTAAAAAACTAAAATAAAGAACCAAATAAACATACATAATTAGGAGGAAGAAGATCACACGAGCAACAAGAGAAAAACGGGCACAATTTACTCAACAAATGACATATAAAAAGAGCATTGAATAAATGTTACATTTATGAACCCAAGAGTTGAAGCGTATGTGTGATAACAGAAGCAAAGTACAGATGTGATTGATTTCTCATCAGAATACAATAGACAACTAAAACAGCCACTAGTGAGCAAACAAACTCACGATTCACAGCAGACCCAGAAGGAGAAGCATTAGCATTGCCTTGAGATCCACCTTTAGATACTGCAGGAACATCTTAAGCAAATCAGTCACCCATAGCACATTGCAATGTGTAAACAAGAGGGTTCAAAGCACTGATGCGAAAACATGATCACACGAGCAGCAAGAGAAAACAGGCACAAATTACTCAACAAACGACACATATATAGAGCATTGAATAAATGTTCCATTTAAGAACCCAAGAGTTGAAGTGCATGTGTGATAACAGAAGCAAAGTATAGATGTGATTGATTTCTCATCAGAATACAATGGACAGCTTAAACAACCATCAGTGAGGAAACAAACTCACGATTCAAAGCAGACCCAGAAGGAGAACCATTAGCATTGCCCCGAGATACACCTTTCGATACTACAGAACGGCTAAAAAAAAGGAGAAAAGATAATTAATACACAATACATGTAACTTATTTATAAAAAGATTAAAGAAGTATAACTCACTTCGATTCTTTAACAAAGAAGAGACCATATCGTTGTTGTCAACATTAGCCTAAAATAAAAAAATTACATTAATAATACAAGTAAGCACTATAGGGGAATAAAGACTTAAAGCAGAACAATAATTCAAATAGACAAAAATTAAATATAGAAATATACCTCATTAATCCCAGGATCAGGAACACTAGAATAATAGCCAGCAGGAGGAATAACAGGGGAAGAGGCATTAACATGCATAGAACTTCCATAGTCAGCAAAAACTTTCATGATTTTAAGAACTAAATCTCTGGAATTTGATTTCGTAGAGTACACATGCTTCATCAACTTATTGAACAGCTTTTTTAAGCCATCGGACATATCACCAAGAGACATCAGATCAATAGGAATAGGAGAAACACAGCTCTTACAATGCTCCTCAATCACATTGAACACAGAAGCTTTCAAGCTATCAGGAATATCACAACCACAAGCTGCTTCCAAATTACCCAAAAACTCAAGATTACCATTGGATTCATAACCATCTGATACTCCATGAGAAAGAGAAGCCTAAAACAAGGATCACTACAAGAAACCTAGCTTTTAGTGACAAAATGGCTTATGACGGGCACTTTTTTTGTCACATAAAGTTCCTTTCTATGACGATATATTTTGAGTCGTCACAAACATGTTCGACCCAGAATTATTTGTGACGACAGAAACAAGTGCGTCACATAAAGGTACCCAAGTTCGTCACAGATTGTCAAACGCCAGGAACCAACTGATGGTGGTCCTTTTGTGACGCCGTCATCTCTCTTTATGTGACGTTTATTCTATGTCATAATAAGTAAGTTCAAAAAATGACCGTTCCCAGCGTCAATATACCCCCCGCAGTGGACCCGACCCTTATCTCGTGACTTCACTTTCCCCATCTACCGGCGAATCGAGGGCGCAGCCGGTGGATCCGGGCGGCGAGCACGACGGCTAGGGACGACCGGCGTGCCGGGGAGTCGGAAGCGTGGCGCGCGGCTTCATCGGCGGCCCGCGAGGTGCGTGCGGCGGCCGGCGCGGCGTAGCGGGCCGGGCCGTGGCCGGCGAGCGGTGGCGAGCATGGCCGTCGGCCTTGCCGCCTTTGGCCGGAGCCGGCTCCCCCCACCCCACCCCCCGACTCCGCCTTCGTCCCCATTCTCACCCTCTCCATTTCGTGTGCAGCCGACGCGGCGGCGGCGGGCTAGGGCAGCGCGCGCGTGGTTGACGACCCCGACCCGGTTGGGCGGAGCGGCACGTCGGCCGGCCGGTGGAGCGAGGATCTCCGGGGACGACCGCGACATCATCACGCTCCGGCCCCGGGTGCTCGTGGCTCGTTCCGCCGCCATTCCCTCCCCTCCCCTCCCCCTTAGGCAATGGCGCCCTCACCCTCCCCGTTGCTCTTTGAGCGCCGTTTAATCGATTCATGTGGAATGATGTTTGAGGCTCGATGAAATGTGCAATGTCAATGCTAAATCACCGTGAAATTGACTACCGTCGAGCTCCCCTAAATGTGCAATGTGCAATGTCCGAGTTATTACTTTGTTTGAGCAAATGTTTGACGATGACCTAATGAGTCCCATGTCTCTCAATCGTGCCTCATGTCGCAGTGTCGTCATGTCTGCTCATCGGCGGTTGGCACTCGATATGTTCGGAATCGATCCGGAGGCGCCGATCGATGAAGTGTCAAATTTGCCGTTGATAAAGTGCCCGAATGCAAGGATAGGAGGGTGTTTCCGCCACTACCACGAAATCTCGAGTACAACCGTGGAAGGAGATACTTCAAGTGTCCTAGGCATAGCTATGTGAGTGCTGTGATGGTTTTTTTGCACCCAAATTTTCAATCTAAATTTCCCAAATTCAATTGATTTGCAATTTGGATGTAGGGGAGATGCAGTAGCTATTGGTTTGAGGAAGAATATGTTGTCTATCTTGAGGACAATGGATATCTTCCAACATCGGTTGCGACGATGACACAAATTCCCGACGTCGTGGGAAAAATTGATGCTTAGAAAAAACCGTGAATGAATTGGTAGGGAAGAACAAGGATGGCATGGCAAGCTGCATTTGTCTAGTCTGTGGATGTGTGAATGTAACAATCGTTCTACTGTTGGCCATTTTCTTAGTTGTAGCTCTAGTGTTCAAGTAGGCAAGGCTGATGTAGGTGTGTGTTGAAGAGAATGATGTACTGGACCTATTTTTCTATATTTGGCTATGTATGATGGCCTTTGTGCCCTTGGACATCTGTTGTGTGCATGTTTTATGTATGTTGGAAATAAATATCCTTTGTGGTTTGATGTGTAGCCTGTATGGCATGAAATTTTGGCAGCATGTATGCATGTATATCATGTACTAGCTAGTACATTTTGTGACAAATTGTATACATTCCATGACAAATTACTGGCATTATATGACATTGTCCTGTGTCATGAAAACAGAGAAATATAGGCACTATAATTGTAAATTGCATCACACATCTGGTACATATTCACTCATACAAGTTCATGGTTCACAAATTGTTCCAGAAATGCAAAAGATAGTAGTTATCACTTGTACAAGATGTTGGTACACAAAAAGCTCTACAAATGCAGTAGTTAGTCATCATCATCTTGTCTTCCGACATGTTGCCTTCATCTCGGACCGTGGTACTCCAGGAAGGTTTCATCTTCATCTTCCTTGTCTATTTCTTCACCTTGAGCTGTATGTTGTTGACGAATGCTATTGACAATGTCTCTACTAACAGGGCTGCCTGGATCATTGTCTATGTTCAACATATCCATATCAGGATCTAAGTCTCCCAATGTACCACGTTCCACTATAGTACTCTCCTCTTGGTATGCCTCCAGACATCTCATTTGTATTTGTTCATGAATTGGTTGCTTTCCATCGGACTCCTCAACATCAAATATATGTCGATGGCCAAATTCTTGTACCACTCGCCAAGATGGACCGAACTTCGTATCCTCCAAGAAAAATACTTGTGAAGCTTCTGTGGCTACAATGAAAGGATCATTCTTATACCATCGACCTTGGATGTTAATGCTCTTGAAGTAAGCGTCAGCTTTCATTGGTATGTCCTTCCCTCAAGATTGTGCCATTCACACCGTAATAAGATTACAGTTCTTTGCCCTCTGCTGTTCTTTGCATAAGTCAACTCAATAATGTCTTTGATTGTCCCATAGAAGTCAATAGTGTCATCATTGTGTGAACCTGCACATTTGATGGTGGAGTTTTGTGTCTTCTTGTGTTCCTCACGAGCAAGAGTGTGGTACCGTACCCCATTGATTATACAAGCTGTGTATGAACGCATACGCCTAATCGGCCGACATGCGAGTGAGTATAGGTCTTCATCAACATGTGTTGAGGCTTCGCATTTCAATTTGATAATCTGTAGGAAATAAAGAGATAGAATTAGTTACTTCGAATATGTATTGAATAATAAATTATACAGTCATGTTGTGGATCGAGTTGCACACACATGATTCTCAAACCATGCAGCGAAATGTGTTGACATCACTTTGTCAATATCGTTCACCCCTTGTTGTTCTAATTCCGCCCTACACATGCTGCAGTAATATAGGTAAATTAGTTCCATTTGACACTAATATTGAATATCGTTGTGTAAAACATGTTGCAGCAACAATTACTCACTTTTTGTATTCATCAACTTCTTCGCAGTTATTTAGAACATACCAAACCATGGAGTCATAGTCTTTATCTTCATAATGAAGTGTAGCAGCACCGAGCATGTTAATACCATGCTCAAAAATACAGAAACCATGCGGTGAGATGTCCTGCTGACCATCTAAGTTTCTTTCAGGCCTAGTGAACCTATTAATAATGTCACTGAAATAAGTTGAGCACTGGGTCATGCACTCATAGGCAATATATGCCTCTGCAATAGAGCCTTCAGGTCTTGCTTGATTGCGGACGAAACGCTTAAAGGTTCCCAATCTTCTCTCTATGGGATACATCCATCCATACTGAACCGGTCCCCTAAGGAGTGCCTCATCAGGTAAGTGTACAGCTAGGTGAACCATAACATCGAAGAATGCGGGAGGATAAATTTTCTCCCGGCTTGCAAAGGATGACTACAATATCTTTCTTCATCGGTGTACCGCGGGAACCTTTAGTGTTTTGGCGCAAAGTTGCCTAAAAAATCTACCCAATTCGGCAATTACTTCATATACATCTTTGCGCACCAAACCACGGAGGCCAAGCTGGTAAAATGCGTTGAAAGCATTATATGACAAGTCATGTGTTTTCAGCCCATATATTGATCCTCCTCCCTCCATATTGACACATCTTGATATATTCGAAGCATACCCATCTAGAAATTTAACATTGCTCACAAATTGCAGAAACTTATTCTTTGCTTCAGGTGGTAGAATGTAACAAGCTCTAGGCTTTGTGTCTCCCTGTAAATGAAGCTCTTTTCTTATTTTTCTATCTTCCAAATCTAGTCTAGCATTCACTGTGTCCTTCGTCTTATTTGGAGTATTAAGTAGAGTGTGCAAAATGTTTTCACATATGTTTTTCTCTATGTGCATAACATCAAGGTTGTACTGAAGCTTCAGGTGTGACCAGTATGGCAAATCATACATGCTAGCCTTCACATGCCAAACTGGTTCTCCTTCACGACGCCTTTTCCTCGATTGTTGCTTATCTGGATCCTTGCCTGGAACATAACAAACTTCGTCCAACCTTGACATGACATCATCTGCACTAAACTTCCTTGGCTGCTCTCTTTTTTCATGCCTGCCATTGAAAGATTTGTTTGTCCTCCATTCATGGTTGTCAGGGAGGAAAGGTCTATTGTCCAAGAAACCAATTTTGTTTCTAAGACCGCAGGAGCATGGATCCTCATCACAGTAAACACATGCGAAGTAACCCTTGGTGGTTCTACCTGACATGGTACCTAAAGCAGGATAGTCATGGATTCCCCATAGAATTGCTGCACGCAGATCGAAATCTTTGCCTTCATATGCATCATAAGTAGGAACACCGTCCCAAAGTTTAAGCATGTCTTTTATCAAAGGTTGCATGAACACATGGAAATCTTTGCCTGGTGATCTTTTGCCTGGAATTAGTAAAGCAAGCATATAATTCGATGCGTCCATACACATCCATGGTGGCCAATTGTACGGAACCACTATCACAGGCCAGATGCTATATGAATTGGTCATCGACCAAATGGGTTAAATCCATCGTAGCAATGGCTACCCTCAAATCAAGGGGATTATCCGCAAAAGACTTGAAACTTTCATCAAATTCTTTCCAAGCTTCTCCGTCGGCCGGGATGTCTCATTTCATTCTCAACTGAAACCCTCTTTTCCTTGTGCCATCTAGCAAATTCTGCCGCACGCTTTGACAAAAAAACCTTTGAAAGCGTGGAATTATTGGAAAGTACCGCAGGACCTTGTGTGGAACTTTCTTTCTACCATCTTTGTTCACTTTCCATCTTGTGAAGCCACAAACGGGGCAATGTTGATCGTTTAAATTGTCACCCCAAAACAAGGCACAATCATACTTGCACACATCAATCTTCTCATAACCAAAACCCATCTTCTTGAGTACAGCTTTCACTTCGCTATATGACTTAGGCAGACCAGGCACAATTTTCAAAGATGAAGATAGCAACTCAAGGAATGCATCAAACCCGGTATTTGTTATCCGATTGTAGACTTTTAGATGCAGCAGTTTAATAATGAAACTTAGCCTAGACTCCTCGGTGCAACATGGATAAAGCTCACGCTTTGCCTCCTCCATGATGTGTTTATACAAGTTACCACCGATGCCATGGCGCGCTGCGGTGTACAAATCTTCAACCAACCCCTGAACTCCACGTGCACTGTCTTCTAGTCCTTCATCATGAAGTGGGATTTGGTCATTTGGAACCCATGACATATCTTCAAAATCATCATCTCTCTCCGTGGTCAACATCAACATTCTTGCCTCTATGGTCATCAACATCATCACCTCTCTCTCCATGTTGAGTCCACCTTGTATAGCACACGGAAATACCATTGATGTGTAGATCCTCCTCTACCTCGCTTGACTTTTTCAATTTGGTTCGGGCAAAGACGGCATGGGCACTTGATTCTCTCATTGGCACCATAGCTTCTCACATGTGCCATGAATTGATCAACACCGGCAACATATTGTGTCGAATGGTAAGCTGTTAAAAATCCAGTTTCTATCCATCTTAACCTGTATAAGATGAGGTGCAAAATTTTAAATTCCCAGATTCTATGCATTCCCTTGTTCACCTTGAACAATGTCCTAAGGGTTGTTGTATGAATATACCTTGTTCACCAGTGGAAGGAGCGCACAAGGAGCCTGCCGGCGAGGGTGGGGTGGCGTAGAAGGAGCACAGCTGTGCTAGCTCGGGTGCTGCACCCCGGCGCGATGCAACCCCCCGAGGATGCGCGAGGATGTGGCCGGTGCAGATCCGGCAGGTGAGTCCGTCCTGGCCACACCGGAGCCTGCCGGCGATGCTCGACGTGGTGCCAGGCCGGCGTCGCCAAGTGCCTGATGGGGTGCCCTGCCGGTCGATGGGAGCGGTGGGGTGAGGGGAAGCGAGGCGGCTTGCACTGAGGAGCGGGGCGCGGGGGAGCGATTGGGGAGCGGGGAGCGGGCGGCGAGCCGGCGGCGGCCTCGGACTTGAGCGCGGCGGCGGTCGCCGGCCGAGTGGCGGAGCGGGGAGCGGGGGCGTGGGCCGTGAAGTGCTCAAGCGAGTGCCCCCGGTGAGAGATAATGACATGTGGGCCCCGCTTGTCAATGTTACAATGACATGTGGGCCCCGAATGGTACTTAGCATGAGTTGTCATGAGTTCTTTCTATAACCACCATTTCTCTTTTTAATTCGGGGGTAGGTGGTTGTAACATGGAGTAAAATCGCATACTTACTCCAAATTTGATGATTTTTTTTCTAAAATTATCTAAAATCATGAGCCATCAATGTTTTCAATTTCTAGTGCTCAACTATACATGTAACAAAGTTTACATGATTCATCATTTGAAATTGAAAAAAATGAGAAATGTCAACCCGAATTTGAAGCTCCAGATGATTCCATCTAAGAAAGTTATGAACACAAAAGATACTCAACTCATCATGAACTTACTTTGTTAGTAAGGTCATTTTTTCATCTGACAAAGTCATACAACACTTGTGTTCAAAATTTAGGTATCTCTCACATAGTTCATGGAACTATGTAAGACATACATAAATTTTGTGAACAAGTTTTTTAAGACTTCGTCGGATGAAAAAATGACCTTACTAACAAATGAAAATCATGATGAGGTGACAAATGTTCATGTTCATGACTTTTAAATTTGAACATGTTTAGTGCCCCAAAAAGTTTGCTTAATATTCTCATTTAGAAAATTGAATATTTAAATTGACAAAACAAAGTGATATGACAAATTGAGCATTACAAACATTACTCATCTTGTTAAATTACATAACTTTGTTTCTTACAGTTTTCCATTTTCAATCATTTGTTCACCTAAAATTTGCTATTAAATCGTAATTGTACTCAATGGGTCCGCCATTGCAGCCCACGCGCCGAGGCCAAATTTTCCCAAAGAACGCCTCCCTCTTTCCCGCGCAGATTCATTCACCGACATGTGGGCCATACCACCCATCCCGCCCAGCAGCTCCGCCCTATCCCCCCGCTCGGTCCAATCCCCCCGCTCAAACCTTATCCTCTCCACCGTCACCACCCATCCCGCACCTCCGCCGCGCCGCCTTCTCCACCATGGCCTCCACCGCTGTTCCGCCCTCCACTTAGGCCCCCCACAGCGCCGCCCTACACCGAATCCCCACCACCAAGCCCCGTCGCCACCGCGGCGCCTTCCCTACCATGGCCTCCACCGCCGTTCCGCCCTCCACCTAGGCCCGCCCACCGCGCCGCCCTCCAACGAAGCCCCACCATAGTCGCACCGTCCACCAAGCCCCGTCGTCGCCGCACTGCCTCGCAGTCTCCCCCCAACCCCCACCGCCATGGCCTCTAAAACTACGGCTATGCTGCCCTCCCCCTAACCCTAATCTAGCACAGTGTAGCGCCACCAAGCTGCCCTCTCCCAACCCCAATCCCTCTGCCAAGACACCTCCGGGGGCCGTAGCCCTCCATCACGTCTCCTCCGGACCGCAGGCGGCATCCTCCTCCCGGTGCGAGCCAAGAAGGTACCAGTACCACCTTCGACCGTCCCCATCTTCCACTTCTCTCCATTCCTCTTCTGGGCTTGTCTAATGGGTTGTAAATATGTTACAGTAGATGATTTCTGAGAATATGTTGTAGCTCAGGCTGTTGTCATGTTCTGCTTGAGAAAGGTCATCCAGTTAAGTGTTTGCTCAGGGTATTGCATTGTCCAGTATTGGGTAAATGATTTCTAGATGCTAAACATTGTGCTTGGGTAAATTGTGCATATAGAGGACAACTCTATGTGCTGAACAGTATGTTTCTAGATGCTGAACATAATGTTGTGGCATATTGTGCATATAGAGGACAACTCTATGTGCTAATTTACTTTTTTTTTCCGGGCCGTGATGTGTCCAATTTCTATTGTCTCGCATTTGTCGGTTGTTATGCCTGTTTTGTGCATGCTTGAACATTGTGCTTGGGTAAATGACTTCCATTTACTTTTTCGTAAACCGATTCCAGTTTGCACTCTCTTCCTTCCATCGTAATAAAGTATAAGAAGAAATGAAAAAAACCACAGTATGAGCTGGACAGGGACAAGAGAGTAAAGGGGATCCAGGATATTTTTAAGTCTCTGGGTATTGCCGTGCTAGCACAGGATGTTAGGGATGCTTACTCTAAAGGGGGAAAAAAGGGCAAAGGGAACAACGTAGAGTTTGACAAATCAGATTCTGACAATGATTATGATCCTACCTCTGAAAATGATAACCATACTGACAGTGATGATGATGGTGACCTTATCAATGAGGTCAATCTTGAGGTGAGCTGTATTCATAGGCCACCCAACAATGTTTTTGAGTACTTGGTCAATTAGTTTTTTTATTCTAATGTTCTTATTCTTAAGTTCTTAACTACTAATGTATGCATGTTTTCATTGTCAGGTACCTAAGATGGTTCCAGGAACTCGTCCACTGAAGAAGCAGAAGGCGGCTGTCAACCAGCAGCCACCACACACACCTAGACTCACTAGGAAGACTGCAGCCATGAATTCCCCTGGTGCAAACCCTAATGCAGGTCGTCCGCCACCTAGGCCAAGGGTACCTGTGGGACCTAAGAAGAATTTGACAGCCAGCCTTAACAAACATGCCAATACAAGTGCAACCAACACCACAGATACTACAAGTGCTGAGCCTAGTATCCCCAATGTAAACACTACCCGTGCAGCCAACTCTTCACCAGGCCCTGGTAGATTTACTAGGCTTAGTGCATCCAAGTCCCTTCCTGGTTCTTCCACATCGCCTACCCTTACCAGGCCCTCTCAGGAACCTACACCCACAAACAGTGTTAGCCCTCCAGTTCCTACTGAGAACTCACCAGGTGTACAAAGCTCTAGGCACAGCAATGACCCAATTGGTTCGGTTGAGCAACTGGATCTTTGCTACTTCGAGGGGCATACAACCGAAGGAGAACCACCGATCGATCAAGCTGCAGTAAACAAGTTTGGCATTTGAATCATTAATTCCTACATACAATACCTACAATTGCTGCGATATATGAACACATCTATGTTATTATTGTCGAATGCAGTGGAAAAGAAAAAACGAGGCCGCACCATGGGTTATGGCCTAGAGAAGTACATTAATAGAGGAAAGAAGCTTGCCATCGAGGTGGCTGAAGGGAAAAAAAAGACCTAACATCCCACTTCAGGCCGCGAAGCTAGCATCTGAATGTGGTGTTGCACTTAGAGATGGCCTGCCCATCTACAAGTCCTGGAAAGATTATGATAATGACCAGGGGAAAATGAAAGTAGGGCAAGTGCTAAGTGCTGTGGCGGTGAGTAATCTATTACAGTGTTCCAAAGATTACCATCCAATACATTACTACCTACTTTTGGAACTTGTGTCTAATGTTTCATTTGTGTGGCGTAGTCAAGGTTGGAGGTGGATGTTAACAACGAAGGACCAAGCAAGAAAGCATGCACCGATATCATTAAGAAGGGTATAAGGCAGAGGTATCACCTAAAAGAAGTACTTTGACGAATCAAAGACAAAGGAGATTCTGGCTATGGAACCTCCACCAAAAATGAAGAAAGGAGGGTGGAGTGCGGTGTGATGAGAAAAATCAGGTCCATTGCTTTGCACACTTGTCTTTTCTTAATATTCAATGGAAACGGACAGTCAATGGAATCTAATATTTGCATTTGTGGTGCGGGGAAAGATTTGAAAAGAACAAAATGAACCGTGCCAATGTGAAGCTTCACCCAAAAACAGGATCTAGGTCCTATATTGCTCATCGGTTCGGCTGGTACGAACGGTAGCTAGAATGAAGGCTTGCCGATGCGGTGATGCATCATATCGTGTTGGTTTTATGATCTATGTCGGGTTGCATTAATGCACATTTTTGTTCATGTCGTTGACCAATTGGGAATCAAATACATGTTCATTGACAAATCATAGTACTAATTAGTTGCCATCTCGGTTGTTATCATCTTTTCTTTGTTGCCTTGGAAAAAATATGTCTATGTCAAACTAGGAATCAAATTCATATCTATGTTTTGTTTAGGATAAAATTTTCGGAAGCTTCTTTGTTGACTTGCAAAAAAACTATGGCTCAACTTATATCCCAAGCTTGTCCAACCCTCTTTTTAGCTTGATAGATATCATTGTAATCCTAGTTTTTTTACAAGCTGCAGAGGCCTAAGCATAACAACATGGAACCAGATCTGTTGAATTCTTTGGGGAGTGTATGACTGGTCCAAAAAGCGGTCGTGATCCTCTTGCGAGATGAGATATATGTAAGTTACACACTCATTGGATAATTTACCTATAAATAATTAATCTTATTGGACAATGATGTATGGCCTTGTTACTAAGTGCATTCATTCTATGTAGGAAAATATGGTTGCACGAAGGAGAAAGACCTAGAAGAAGGAGAAGAACGGAAGTCACCCTCCAAAATTGTTGCCGTGAGTCTTAGCCGGATCAGCCGCCGTACGTCCACCTTCCTTCCAAACTTGGGTGTTGCGGTGGACCGAGACCGCGTCGTCCACATCGCCCACGAGAGATCCGCCTCCAAGCTCGGTTTGAGGCAAAACTACAAGAAGAAAGAGAGGAAGCGGGAAGAAAGCGGGAGGAGCTACAAATACAACTTTAAGCTCAAAAAGCACTAGAAGAGAACCAAATTTTGCTACGCCGGACACAAGAGGAAGTGAAGGGGATGAATTCCAAGTTTGAAGAATGTAATCAACTGCTGCGAGTGTGCTCAAACTTGAAAGAATGAGGTAGGTGCTCATTCGGTTTGTGTTGATGATGGCTTTGCCTGGCTGAACTCTTTGCCGAACACCAACTTGTCCCTATTTTTGTGCACTTTGTGTTGTGAGACCTATGGTAGAACTTATTTGCATCTGTTTTATGTTTGCACATGTATGATGGATTTGAACCTGTGATGGAACCTTCATGGTTGTGTGATGTGTTTGAACCTATGGTGGTTCCAAAGATATGAGTGAATGTGGACGATGGATGTATGTTGTATAAGCTGTGATGATATTACTGGATCATATCTGTGTGATATTGTCATTGAATGAAATGGTCGTCTCAAATGGCCTGGGACTGTTCTGTACAAAACTCGTCACATATTGTAACAAATTATATATGACGAGGCAATATCGTCACATAAAGTATACAGAGTAGAGCGACAGACGTTTCCAGTGACGGCATAATTATAATACGTGACGCTCTCATTAACTATATGTGACATGGGAAGCCGTCACCAAATACACACAAAATGTGACGAAAATTTTGGCGTCACAAAATGTACATAATAAATGGTGACCGGAGACTCGGATGTGACGTGTACAACATTTCATGACACGTTGACCAGGCTTTATATGACGGTGAAACGCGTCACTAAATCCTGTAATGCGTGACGACAGAATATTATCGTCCCAAAAGGTCCACACATTTTGTGACGAATAACATGTTTTCGTCATGAGGTACTTTTAGCGACCCTCGATAGGTGACGATCGGCGTGACGCCAGAATTTCGTCGCAAAAGACTTTTTATGACAAATAGCGTGCTTTACGTGACGATTGCGTTTTGTCTTAGAACCCCAGAATTTTTGTAGTGGATACAATTAGAATAAACCATGTTTAAAGATGAAAAAAATAAAAGAAACAAAATGTAATATAATACGAAAACCATACATTGTAGTAGCAGGTCTTGTCAAAATCCAGCAAAGGCCGCATGCCATAAACAGAATGAGATTTCATATCAAGTTCAGAGAACTCTGTTATCATATTCTGCTTCCAAACTTTAATTCGAGGAATACCATCAGAAACTCGACGATGAGAAAAATCAACATGGTCCAAATAAATGACCTTACAAAAAAGAAGTGAAAATTAATTATTTACTAACAAGTTAGATAGACATAAATGACAAAATTATCTAAAGAGAAAAAAAAATACATATCTAGAAAGCAAAAGAACAAATAACTTACAACTAGATAGAACATACAACCACCAAGGGTAGGAGGACTTTTCTGACCATTTCTCTTGCCTCTACAGAAACTCTTAACTCCATCGAGCATCCAGCGCAAAACAAAACTAGCCCAATCATATGAACTGATATGCTCAATATCCTCAAATACACCAAGATACCGAGGGCTGGGAACTATATTGGAGTTCGGACATAGAAAACAATGCAGTGCAACAATGAGGAAGCAGATAAGCAACTCCTCGTCAGACAAATCAGGAGCACCAAGCCTTTTAGCAAAGAAGGATACTTGAGGCAAAGAAGACTTCTCAAACTTAGAAAGAACAATAGCTTTTCCAGTAGAGTAGTTAGAAGGGAATGGCTTGCCACCAACAGGAAGGCCAAGCACAAGGTTAACACTTTGAGGAGTCAATGATATCACCTTGCCATGAACAATAAGATCGCCTGACTTAACCTCTACAAGAGATGCCAACCATGTGGAAAACTTTTTGGGCACAAAACACTTGTCGAAGAGCAAAAGTGAACCAAAACCAAATCTCCTTATAACTTGTTTCCTGTCTTCAGACAAAGAACCAATCACAGTAGCAAACTTGGAGATGGACTGCCGAGTGAATGCATCAGAAGACAACGGACCCCTTCTCTCATTTTTTGCCTACAAAGAAAAAAGAAATTAAAACAAAGATATGAAAGACTCAGTACTGAAAAAGAGAAATGCCCAAAAATACCTGAGCAAAGAAGGCCAGACTCATTTTTCGCTTCAATGCCTTCATTTTCTTTAACCGAAATGAACATAACAACAATTATAAAAAGAAAAATAATCAAAACTATGAAGCAACTATATTCAAACGAAGGAACATACATCTTTTAGCAATTTTAGGTACAAAGCCTTGTTAAACTTCATCACATCAGCAGCACCAGAAGATGAATCCTGGGGAGGAAATATAATTCAAAATTGCAACATAATTGATCAATATATGAAAAGCAAGCAAAAAACAACAGAAAAGAGATAGAAAACTAACATCAGAATCCATGTAATCATCAGAGCAAGATTTATCATCATAAAGATCATCGGCAACATATTGGGAACACATAACATCATCACTATCAGAGTCTTCTGAACAATCAACCCCATCAACATATGCTTCAAGATCAAGCCTCCGCTTCTTCTTAGTCCTAGCCTCCATCTGCAACAATGCATGATCAATGGCAGCCATAGTTTTTAGAATGACAAAATTGTACACAAAAAGACTGAACCAAGAAATAGTATCTTTCATCATTGGGGAAAAAAGGTGGAGGTGCAAGAGCAGTATTACAAATTGAGATGGTTGCCGCAAAGCAACCTCAATTAAAAGTCATCCAATAGATTGGCAACCTCAATTAAAAGTCATCCAATAGATTTAGCTTCACTTTTTTATTAGGAGTCGGATCAAATACTGTAACGACAATGCATTTAGTATTTTCAGATGCACTGAAACGTACCATAATGCCACACTCAGTAATTTTCAGTATCATTCAATATTTTCATTAGTACTGAAACGATAATGCTAAACTCAATATCATTCATTACTGAATCAGAGGAAATAGGAGACAACATGATTGGAATCATCGATGCCACAGATGGGCAACTAAAGCCTGAACATGCTCGACTATGTTCAGCTTGCCGGCGGCAAGCTGCTAGAGGTACAACGATGCAAAATCCATTAACACATTCAGATCTAAAACTAAAGTATGCGCATGGTCTGACACACACAAATCGATCTGAAGTACAAAAACTGAACTAATAATAGGCTGACTGAACTAATAATAGGCTAAAATGTGCATGCAGAAACAAGTCAATAACCATTTTAACACCCTAAAACTGATTATAAGCTATTCATAGAAATTGACTAGTCAGTATTTCATAATTGCAATGAATCCCACACCACACAAAAGGCTTCAAAATTATAGCACATTTCAGATAAATACAAACCACAAAAGTACCCTCTCATCCCTAATCTCACTTGCAGGATTGTGAAAGCTGATAAACCAAAAACCATGCTAATTATAGCACATTTGACATGCAGTACACGTTCAGATTCTGAAAGAATACCAACCACAAACCGCCCCCAAACGCCCCAAACTGAACTAATAATAGGCTAAAATGCACATGCAGAAACAAGTCGATAACCATTTCAACACCCTAAAACTGATTATAAGCTATTCATAGAAATTGCCTAGTCAGTTCGTTATTTCAATGAATCCCACACCACACAAAAGGCCCCATGCAATCCCTCACGGATCCCTCCTCCCACACTCTGCGGACTGCGCGCACAAGCGGCCCTCAAACAACAGCAACCCTCGGATCAACAAATCAACACCCGAAAAATGGGACACGAACGGAACCATTCCATCTCCCAAATCCAACCATCCCGCCACACCACATGCGACCCCAAAATCCCCCAACACAAACCCCATCCGCCACCATCAATTATCAGAGGAAGGACGCACGAGAAACCTAAGAAAAATCAAGGCCATGCTCAACGCGAGACAGGGGGAGGCGGGCCAGCGAGCGGCTCGCCGACGGTGACCCTTTCCCCGCCGTGCATCTCTCCGCCTCCCATCCACTGCATGCATCTCGTCCCCCCCACTCGCTTCCCCGACGAATCCCAACGAGTATTCATGAATCAAATCGAGAGAGAGGAGAAGAAATCACAAACCCTAGCCAAAATCGCCCTCGGTCGTCGCCTTCCTGGTCGCCTCGCTCGGCTCCAAATGAAGAGGGGAAGAAGACGAGGGGAAAATGGAAAGAAATGAAAAGCCAGAAATGACGCCGCCCGTTGCAGACTAGAAAATATAGGTGCGATACCCAAAAAATCGAAAACAAAGCGCCACAGCCCGGACCCATGTGACAGGCATCAAAACAAAAGAACAATGCGCGGGGAGAAGCGAGATCACCGCAGAAAACAGATCCGACGAACGAAATCATCAATGTGACAAGACAATGAGAATCACACCTGTGATGATTATATTTTCCCTAAATTTAAAATGGTGGGAGAATCCGAGGAGACCTTCGTTCTCTGCGTTTTGCCGCATGGGCCGAATGCTTCCTCCTGCAATACTGCAACCCATTGGGTCTCTTCTCGTCTCGTTTTTCGTCTTCGGTGGGCCAGCATTTGCAGGCAGTCTCTGTTCGTCCTGACGACATTTCGTCGTGGTCACTCGCCGTCGCCCTCTCTGCACAAGAACTCTAACTTTGAGTGCGCTAGAAAAAGTTGCCCTTTTTATTGCTTGTGCTCATAAGATACAATCCTTCATATTTTTATCCTTCCTGTCTTATTTCTAGAGGACTAATAATACACATTACAAGTACAATGTTAGGTTTATACATAAACAACTTAGCCTAGGCAACTCACATTATCGTTGCCTGTTAATATCGGTACACACATCTCTCATTGCTTCGCGCACACCATGAGAGACCCTCCGCCACCACCCACCTCCTCCCCCCACCCTCGTTGCCGGCTGCTACCATCGACCATGAGCTCTCCCCGTGGATGTGACTCCACCCTGTGCGCCCGCCATGGCAGGCCTCTCGAGCCTCGACTTCGGGCCCGGACTCAACTTCGAGAAGACCGCCTTTGACCGCTTTGGGTCGCCTGTGAGTCCCAGATCCATTCTCTCTCCCAAATCTTTCCATTTGGTTGTTAGCTTCGGCCGTTGTGCCATTAGACTCAATGAGGATTCGGTCGCTGTTATCCTCCAATCTTGCTTGGGTGGTCTTGCCAAGGATTTTAATGTACTCCACCTCTCTGGATGGATGTACTGCTTCTCTGTTAGCTGCAAGGAAATCGGTTTTATGATTTATCGTTCTAAATCCTTCTCTTGCAAGTCTTTCAAGATCTTTTTCCACCTCTGGGGGGCGGTGGCCCCAATTGGCAAAGAGATCTTTCCCTCTGGTTAGATGAACAAGATGCTGAATGGACCGAGGTTAGGGGCAGCAACAGAAATAAGAGCTATGCTCGTCCTGTTCTCTCCAATCCTTCTGCCCACAAAACCCCCGCGCCACCTAAAGATCGTGCCCTGCCCGTCAACAAGCCTCGGTCAATCCGATCGAACCCTCCTCCATCGGTGATCAGGAATCACTCCTCCAATCCCTGGCCATCCTCTCGGCCTCAAGTTTCCCGGAATCCCCGCCCGCAGAGGAGTATTCTTCACTGGCGAGTTAAGGCAGTAAAGGCAAATGGCGCTAATTCAGGGAATACAACGGACACCAGAGCAACGGCCAACCCAGTCGGTTTGAATTCAAATGCAGAGCCCTCAGTGCCCTCACCGCCAGCCCAGTTTGAGTCCGGAAGCAAAGTTTTATCCCAGCCCATGGATAACAATTTACCAGGGCCCAGCCCAAATCCACAGCAGCTTCCGGTTCTTTGCACAAGATGCATGGGCCTGGGCCATCTTTGGAAAGAATGTGACAAACCAGGAAGGTGTCCAATCTGCTGCAATCCGGGACACGATTATAGAAACTGTCCTCTTAAATCCTGCGCTAATCAGCTGTATCAAATCGCCACTAATCCGGAAGCGGGAACGGCGAAGGGAGCGAGGCAATCACCCTTAAATACCGACCAGGCCCCCCACCTCGAAGGTTCCACTGCCGCTACATTTCCTCCACCACCGCCTCCCGGTGCTCCAAATCCACCTCCACCCTCGAGCTCATCGCCGGAGATCCCCATGGCGAACTGGGCGGTGGATCCAACCCCCTTCATCCCGCCGGGCTTCAACCTGGTGGAGCGCGTCAATCGCCCCCACCTGCGCCACGAGGTCTTCGTCACCGGATGCCACTACAAACACAATGAAGATCTCGCCATCGTCAATCTGGTACCAGACGATGACAAGCGCGACTTCCAGGCCCTGGATGCGGCCCTCCGTGAGTACTTCCTCAATACCCATGAAACCCATCTTGTTGGTGTTCATCCATGTCCTCTTGGTGCCTCCTATGTCCGCTTTGCCACCAACCTCGCCCGTGAGCGTTTTCTGGGTCTGATTTTCCGCTTCCGCAACCGCTACAACATGTACCTGATCAAGCATGACGAAGCGGAGAACGCCCGCAGCTTCCAGTTGGACAAAGAAGCTTGGGTTCTTTTGCTGGGGTTTTCTGATGACATGAAGTCTCACAAGATCCTAGCCAAGGCAGTGTCAGGGTTTGGAATCATGGTTGATTGGCTAGGGGTCAACACTTCGGGAGTGGCAGTTGTCAAGGTCTACCTGAATGATGATGCTAAAATCCCAGATTCAATCAAGATTGGGGCTGGAATCCCCAACCAAGGCCGTTCCTGGACTTCACCGTGCTACATACTGAAAAGAACAGGAATCCAGGAACCCCAGGATGAAGATGCTTTCATGGTGGAAGGACCCCTGCATCCTGTGCCGCAGCCACCACCAAGGTGGATGGGTGATGGCCTAATCGGACCACAGAGCTCGAGCAGTTCAGATTCAACACCTCCAGGAAGCAATGGGTCTGCCATGGTAGCGGAGGGGAATCAGATGAGAGTTAACAGTGCAGATCGTTGGGTGATGCACCTGGCGCCTGATGAACCGGTTGCAGAGGAACTTCAGTCTCAGCAAGCTCAACCCCTAGGTAATCTGGGTATGCCAATCCTTCCTGAACTCATCTCCATTATTAATGGTTTTACCCTCTCACAACCTAGATCATCTTATTCTGTTGCAGCCCCTATGAAAGTCCCTAGTTTGGTTTTGGCTAATTGATGAAACCTAGGACTAACCTTGTTTATCTAAGTGGTTGATTTAGAGAAAGGTTGTCCCCATGATGAGCTTAATGCATATGAAGCATGACACGTGTCATGTGATCAAAGATGAAGATCAAGACGATGCTTGGCTCCATGGACCAGTGTTGAAGGTGAAGGGCTAGTCGAGGCTTGTGAGTGAAGGACCATGCGATGGTGAAGCTCGGGCAAGACTAGGCGCCGATGGACCGATGCACGGTGAAGGGCAAGTGAAGTCGAGGTCGATGGATCGAGACGGTCACATGATGGTGTGAAGCGTTCATATCATTTGGAGGAACAAAATGGGCTCAAGGCAAAGGTATAACCTATAGGGCCATTTTGTTTTGCACTCAAGATACCATAGAGGGTGTGAGTGGTTTAGGATCGATAGCCACACTATTAAGAGGGGAAGTCTTATCGGCTATTCGACGCACGGGTGCCACTAGGTGAATTCATGAAGTGCATTGCATGTAGGGCCTAGTGAGCTAACCTAACCTTTGGGAAATGATTGTGAAAAGCTAACACACAAGCACATGGAGATGTACACTTGGTGGTGTTGGCACATTTACAAAGGTGGCATTTTGGCGCGCTGTGGTTTGTAGGGTAGAGATGGGTTTGGGTTCGGCGCTTTCGGGAAAAATGGATGCATATTTTCTATTGCGCCGGATGCAAAATTTGGTTGAATTCATGCTATCTCTGTTGATCAAGTTGGTATACTTGTTGGATAGTATGTCTGAGAAGTTGGCGTCACGACGGGCTGAAAAACGGAGTTTTTAACGCGCCGGACACGGCGGCCGGACGGGTCCGGTGCATGGAAGGTCAGCGCTGGTGGCCTGTCGGGCACCTCACGGCGCCGGACGCAGACGTGGTGCGTCTAGCGAGCGCCGGACTCGCACCAGAAACTTCTGGGGTTGAGCTCGGCGTGGGCGTCGGACCGCCGGACGCGTCCGTCGGGGAGCGCCGGACGCAGGCGGCGGACGCGTGACGTCATCAACTTTCAAAGGCAACGGTCGACTCGCTGGCGCGGCAGAAGGGCACCGAACGCGTCCGGCGGTCCCGAGCGGACGCGTCTGGCGCGTGTTCTTTTGGCCCCCGAGGGGGTAACGGTTGGATGTTTGAAGTTGGTCTATAAATAGATGGTGGCCGGGGCTTGGCCATCTCTCTTGACTTCCTAACTCATTCATTCATCTTTGTGAGCAGAAAAACACTCTCCCTCTCATCTCTCTTGCTTGTTGCTCATCCGAAGTGAGATTGAGAGATCACCTAGTGCATTGCATTGCTTGAGAGCATCCTAGTGGCACTTGTGGGTGATTTAGCCGGTGGATTTCTTGTTACTCTTAGAGAGTACCGCTCCTAGCCGGCTTGGAGATTGTTGGAGGCATTGGCAAGAGAAGGTGATTGTTCTTGGCCACCTCTGGTTGATTTGTAAGAGGTTCTTGTGCTCACCTCGCGGGGATCGTGAAGAGTAACTCTATTGGATTGCGCGTGTCATTGAGTACCTCACTTGAGAGTGGCGCCTTGTGGTTTCCTTGCGGGAAAGTGCCTTGCGGGGCAAGTGGCTTGAGGGTCACACCAAAGGACCATCTAGGTGTTGGTCGACACAACGAGTGACGTAGCTTGGCGGTGCCCAAGTGAACATCCGGGGATAAATCATTGAGTTCATCTTGTCTCCCGGTGATTGGTCATCATCCTTTGTGTGTTGCCGATTGTGATTGTTTATTCATTCTATTGGTGATTGGCAACCTCGACTCGACGCGTTGGTATAACAAGTCTCTATCCCTCTTGCATTACATTGATTACCTTCTTGCAAAGTAGAATTGCTTGTGTGGTCGGTTGGGAACCACTTCTTGTGTAGACTAAATCCCGTGGGTAGAATTGCTTGTGTGGTCGGTCGGGAACCACTTCTTGTGTAGACTAAATCCCGTTGGTAGAACTCTTGATCACTAGTGGTAGCTCTTGTGTGTACTAGTGATCACCTACTAGAATTGTTTGGATAGGAGGCTTGCAACACCTAGTAGGCTAAGCATAACTTGCTTTCCGCCGTTTGTGTATCTAACGAAGTTTGCTTAGTAAGTTTGTAGAAATTTTTATAGGCTATTCACCCCCCTCTAGCCATCTAAGACCTTTCACCCTACTCACCCCAGCATTCTGGAGTTGGGTGAGACCAGCAAGAGGCTTGGTTTTGGTCCACGCAAGCTAGCTGATCCAATCATCATCACTGCTCCTTCCCTGGTTCGTCAGGTATTCAGCTTCCTGACCATCTGTCCATTCTCTGCATCTTTCCATTTCCTAAATATCCTGGACATTGATGAAGATACTCTCATCCCCTCATTCTTCAATGATAACGACCTCCTAATACATCTCGCTTTCATCTCTCAACCACAGCTCACAGATGGCAACAAGGAGCTGGAAAAGTTTGCCAGAGAGCAGCACCTACTGGATGAGTCTGATGCTGAAACAGAAGAGCAGAACAAGTCTGAGAAATCCCTGTCCAGGTGACTGAACATTCAGAGCCTGAACTGGAAATCCTAGAAGAAGCACCCCTGGTTTTCCAGACCCCGACAACTAACAAAAAGAAGAAGAAGGCAGTGAGAATAGAAGGCACCTTGGACAACAGCTTCTTCAGGCATAGCAGACGTATGGCCAACCGCCTTGGAGGTTTCAAATCAGCTGAAAGCAAAAAGGCCCAAGGTGGGGCTGACAAGGCCGCTGCAGAGGATGGGCCTAGTGGAACCAAGAAGCCCAAGGCCAAAAGAAGCTCCAAGAAAAGAAAGCTGTCTGATGACATCATCGAAGATGCAACCCCCCTCGTTGTGATCCCACTTGAAGCACCTGCAGCCCCTTATCTCACCAAAGAAGTGCTCACTGGACTTGGTGAAGGCCTTCTTCAGATTCAACCTGTGGTTGTTTCTGCTGCTCTCCTCCAAGCTGATGATCTAGATGAGTAAAACCGTCCCCAAGTGGTGTCCTGCGTCTGCTCCATCGAAGGCACCTTTTTTATTTTGCTTCAGAAACTTTAAAATAACCCAGTGCATGTACTGGTGGTCTCCTTTGCTGTACTCGTACTCTTGGTGTGAGCCTGTGAACTTCTGTTGGTCAAGTGACCTTTTAATCGATGGTGTTTGGTTTTATAGCTTTGTCTATCTAGCTTCCATCAAAAGCGTTCCTTTTCTTTATATCCTGTTATTATCCCTTTGTTTACTCTCAATGATAACATCTATTGAATCTCTGTCTTGTGTTTAATGGATAGTACAACCAATAGAAACAATAGCAAAATCCTTTTCTGGAATGTGAGAGGGATTAATTCCCAAAGCAAATGGGATGGAATCAAGGAAAAAATCAATGAAAGTGCTTGTCATGTGCTTTGTATTCAAGAAACTAAAAGGGAGCCTTTCAACTCGTTCTATCTGAAAAAGTTCTGTCCTAGACAGCTGGATTGCTTTGCCTTCTACCCTTCAACTGGGGCTTCAGGAGGCCTTCTGACAGTTTGGAATGGAAGCTTGTTTGATGGTACTGTTGTGCAGAGCTGTTCTTATGCTATTATAGTGAAACTGACCTGCAGGGCCGATAATAATTCTTTCCATGTGACCAATATCTATGGGCCATCGCAACCTGAACTGAAATTTCCCTTCACCACCTGGCTGATCAACTTGGACACCAGCACGTATGAAAACTGGACCTTGGGAGGAGACTTCAACCTCTACAGAAGCCCAGAGGACAGAAATAAGCCAGGAGGGGACCTAGGGGAGATGGCAATGTTCAATGAATTGATTTCTGATTTAGACCTGACAGAGATCCCTTTCAGTGGCAGATCCTTCACCTGGAGCAATATGCAAGAGGACCCCCTACTTGTTAAATTGGATTGGGTGTTCACTAGCTCTGATTGGGCTATTACCTTTCCAGCCACTTATGTCCAACCGTTGTCAAGACCCATCTCTGATGTGCCTTATGTTCTGCACATTGGAAACAACATACCCAAGTCTAACCTGTTTAGGTTTGAAAACTACTGGATGGATCACCCAGGCTTCGTGGAAACCATCAACTTGCACTGGTGCAACTCACCTTTCTTTGCCAACGCAGCCAAACATCTATCAACCAAACTGAAACAAGTCAGATATGGGCTAAAACAGTGGAGTAAAACCCTCTGCAATTTGGGTAGACTGATCCACAACTCCAATTGGGTGATTGGCCTACTAGATGGCTTAGAAGAACAGAGAAGCCTCTCTAGAATGGAATCTGCCTTTCGAAGATTGGTTAAGACACATCTGCAAAATCTCCTGGAATCCAAAAGAAAATCGGAAACAAAGAAACACTGTCAGATGGGCCAAACTGAGTGATGAGAATACTCATTTCTTCCACATCATGGCCAGTGCTGCTCATAAAAAGAACTTCATCATGTCCCTTGTTTCACCTGATGGCAATCTCATCACTGATCATGAGCAAAAAGCCAGCCTATTGTGGAGTTCTTTCAGAGAAAGACTGGGGAGATCAAACTTCACAGGCATCACTTATGATCTTCAAAACATTTTGGTACAGCAAGACCTCCAAGCTCTCAGTGAGGACTTTAGTGACCTTGAATTTCAAACTGTCATTAGCTCCCTTCCTAGTGACCATGCCCCCGGTCCAGATGGCTTCAATGGGGCCTTAATCAAAAAATGTTGGCCAGTTGTCAAAGATGATTATGCAAGATTATTCAGGGATTTCTCGCCATCGAATATTGATATCTCAAGCATAAACAACTCCAACATTGCTCTCATACCCAAAAAAGATAACCCTGAAACTGTCAATGACTATAGACCAATTTCTCTTCTCAACTATTCCTTAAAGTGCATCACCAAGATCCTAGCCAACAGACTGCAGAGTGTCATTCTCAACTTAGTTCACAGAAACCAGTATGGGTTCATCAAGGGCAGAAACATCCACGACTGTCTTGCCTGGTCTTTCCAATTTCTTCATTTGTGCCACAAATCCAAGAAAGAAGTTATAATACTGAAGCTAGACTTCGAGAAGGCTTTTGACAAATTGGAGCACCCTTTCATACTTGATATTCTGAAACACAAAGGTTTCCCACAGAGGTGGTTAGACTGGGTCCAAAACTTGCTCTCCACTGCCACTTCTTCAGTCCTCCTCAATAGCTGTGCTGGCAAATCCTTCCACTGCAAAAGAGGGGTAAGGCAGGGGGATCCCCTCTCACCCCTCCTTTTTGCGCTTGCTGCTGATCTGCTGCAGACTATCATCAACCAAGCCTGGGCTGCTGGTGTGCTAAAACATCCTCTGAGTGAAGACTTCCAAGATGACTACCCCATCATTCAATATGCAGATGACACTCTCCTGGTTCTTCCTGGAGATGCAAGAACCCTTTTCAACCTAAAAGGCATTCTGAGAGGTTTTTCTGATTCAAGTGGCCTACAGGTAAACTTCTCAAAGTCCTTCCTAGTGCTAATCAACATGAGTCCTGAAAGAGCAAACCACCTGGCAAGCACCTTTGGCTGCCAAGTAGGAACCACACCCTTCACATATTTGGGCCTTCCTCTGGGCACTACCAGACCCTCTGTAGCAGACTTTGCACCCCTGACCTGCAAAGTGGAGAAAAGGTTGAATGGAATTAGTAAAATGCTCAACTACAATGGCAGGCTTATTCTAGTGAATTCAGTGTTTTCAGCACTGCCCACTTTCTATATGTGCTGTCTTAAACTACCTCAAACAGTGATCACTCAGCTGGACAAAGCCAGAAAGGCCTGCCTCTGGAACAAAGGAGATCTAAATTATAGAGGCAAGGCTCTTGTTGCTTGGGAAGAAGTCTGCAAACCAAAATCCCATGGTGGTCTTGGAATCATTGATATTGAGAATCAAAATGATGCCCTGTTAATGAAATACCTGGATAAATTCTACAACAATGCAGACATTCCCTGGGTAAGCCTCACTTGGTCCAAACTCTACCCCAATGATAATATTCCTCCCCAAGGAAAGACCCCCACTGGCTCCTTCTGGTGGAAAGATGTGATGAAACTCTTTCCAAAGTACCAAAGCCTTGCCATCTGCAACCCGAACAAAGGAAACTCTGCACTACTGTGGTCAGACATGTGGATTGACACACCTCTCAAAGACAGATACCCCGAACTTTTCTCTTTTGCCGTAAAAATCGAAATCCTCCATCGATTCATGCTAAACCAAGAATTGGATAGAGTTTTTCGCCCAACCCGTCCCCCAAGCCTTTGAGCAACCGGAGACTTTACAGGAACTAATAGAACAAAGAGAATGGAACCCTGACATCCCAGACTCTTGGAGTTATATTTGGGGATCAAATCAGTTCACCAGCAAGAGAGCATACAAGGCAATTAGCAATCACACAGAGATCTCACCCCTGTTCAAGTGGCTATGGAAAGCCAGCAACATGGGCAATCAAAAGTTCTTCTTCTGGCTCTTGGCAAGAGACAGGCTAAACACAAGAAATCTTCTCAAGAGAAAAGGAATGCAACTCCAAGATTATACCGCCGCTTTTGCAACAAGAACACACTGAGAAGAAACCTCTCTACATCCTGTTTCGCGAATGCGATTCGGTCCAAGACCGCGGGTCTCGCTATCTCCATCTTCGGGATCTCACTCTAAACCCAATGGACATGCTTCTTACAAAGACGGGAGAGCTTCAATAGCTTCATTTTCAGAGAAGTCTTAATCAGTGCATGCTGGTGCCTCTGGACCCTGAGGAACAAAGTGATCTTTGACAATGGAAGAAAATCGGTATAGGATTGGAAATTTCACCTTCTAGAGGATCTGGGAGTAGTCTCTTTGAAGGCTAAACCCACCAAGAGCAATCACATTAGAGCCTGGAGAGATAGCATTAGATAGACATTTTGTTTTTTCAATTTCAGCCTGAGGCCCTGTAAAGAAACCCTGTATTCATTCTTTCATTCAATTGAAAAAAAAAGTAGGTCGGGGCCTCCCGACCGATCCGGTCAAAAAAAACAACTTAGCCAATAGGAGCAAAATGGACCAAGTTGGTCTTCCATCCATCGGCCTCTTTGCGAAGTCCCAAAATCTTTTCCTAGTTTTTGAGATCCAAACTCAGAAACCACTTCCACCGTAGTTTTGAAGTCGAAATCATCGAACCTACTGGATACATAGTTGATAAGCAACCTCCAATATCAATGTGCATGTGTGCTTCATATCTTCGGTGTGGCAATCGACCAAGTGCTCATGACGCCTCGTATTGACTTGGAACCCCGGCCTTGACTTCGGTCAATGTCATCATTATCATCAACATCTGGTTTGTGCTCTTGCTAGCCATTGTGCCAAGTGCTAACCATCGTCATTGATATGTCCTCCGGTGTATTATTGGTCCTTCAATTTGATCCAAGCCTCTGTTTTCAGCCTTCACTGGCCGTTTGCCCATCAACCTGAATATCTTACTTCACCTTCTCCATTGTCGTCACCCTAAAAAATTGGAGCGGCCGACCCTATTGAGGCGGAGGGGATGGCGGTTAGCGTGTTAGGCGGTTCGGAGGGCGACACGGTGGGCGACGCAGACGCCGACGCGGCGGCTCCGCCGCCGGGCTGCGCCGGTAAGCTCAGCTCGCCGGCGGCCAGGGATGCTGATCGACAGGAGTGCCTCCGCCTCCGCTCCTCTCTCTGGGAACAGAGACGAGCGGAAACAGAGAAGAGCTCGACACCAGGGGTCACATCGACGGCGAGCTTTTCCGAGGAGCTTGATGCGGGGGCCGGGCAACTCCGGCTCTCACCTCCAGCGCAATCGGCTACTAAGCCTCTCCAGGTGAATCCATTCTCACATCCTTGGGAGTTGCTGGGTGATTCAGGGAAGAGAAGGGCTCGTGTTGCAGTGGAGGTTCCGCCATTGGTGATGAACAATAGGTCTGGCGTGTTCATAGAAGAGAGTTCTCCTAATTGGTACACCCAGAATAGTGATCAAGGGGCTCCTTCTGGAGGTTTTCAGGAAAATCTCAGGAATGATTCCCCACCCCTGTTTCACCCATGGATACTTGCAGGAAATTGCAGAGAAAAAGAGTTTCTGACAGCAGTGACTGAATCGGTTGATTCAACACCGGCTCCTAGATGCAGAGATGACAGAATTCGAGAGATGACAGATAGTGTTTGGATTGGGCCAGAAGCTGAGGATAGATTGGGTAGGATTCCCAGGATTCAGAGACCAAACTATGCAACTGGGGAACAAACTGCTCAATCTATAAATAGAGAGTGGAGTAAAACTAAACCAATCAAATTGTCAGAGTTGATGGATGAGCAGAGGAAAAACATGAGTGCTGACCTAATCTACAGGAATGCAAGGCAGGAGGGATCAAACAATAGCCGTGATGTTCAGAAGGACAGGGGTGCTTTCTCTCTTGGTGATGTATTACTGAATGAAGTTAAGAAGAAAGGAAAATATGCTTTCAAAGGGAAACAGAGGGTTTGTTTAGGTGCAGATTCAGTAATCAAGATACTGCTAGAGGATCAATACCAGAAGGAATGCGCTGATGAATCAGTTTTGATAGATGGGGAGAGAGAAATGCAGAAGGATACAGATATTCAGAGTTTGCAGACAGTGTTGGCGGGTGAAGAAAAGGGCGATGGCAATCAGGTAAATACTCAACAAAGAGAGCACCCATTTGGTACCTGTATGGAGGATATATATCAGCCACACTGCTGGTCCAACCCTAGAGGGGAGTGGTTCTGGGTTCCCAAATCAGCCGCACAATACTACATTGAGAACAACCTAGGGTTCCCTGCTTCAGAGGAGGAGGTGAGGAAAAATTTCCCGTGGAGTCGACGGGTGGTGAAGGTCAAGCCGAGGACGGTGGACGAGCGATCCTTCGCCACGGTGCTCAAGACCGGAGGTATGGATCGTGGAAGAGATGCAGGTCGTGGAAGAGAAGATGACCATGGAAGAGAGATCTATAGGGAACAGGGAGATGCGAGAAGGAGGCCTAACTCAAGGGACAGGTATGATGACCCCAGAGATTGGAGAGATGAGGATAATAGGAGGAATCAGGCAGGTTCTTTCAGGGATGATGAGAGATACAGGTACAGGCAAGCAAATTTTCAGGCAGATCCACTAAAAAGGGAGTACAGGGCAGGACAGGGCAATTTCCAAGGAGGAGAAGCCCACGCAGGGAGCAATTTGCAGGTCGAGGAGGAGCTAATTATGCTGATACATCAAGAGGTGGCCAATAGTTGGACAAGAGAGATGATGACCTAGACAGAGGTGTTAACAAGCGCAGGTTAACTGAAAGAGAGGAATGGTTGGAAGAGAATGCTTTGAGGCAGAAAGCACTTACAAACCAGGAGGAGAAAGCTAAAATGGAGGGGAACAGAACTCACAAACCAGAAACTGGTTGGGATGTGAAGGGGAAAGCAACTCAGAGTGCAGCTGATGTCCATTGCTTTAACTGTAATAAGGATGGACACTTTCAGAGGGATTGTAAAAATCCTCCCTACTGCTATAGCTGCAAGAAAGATGGCCACAAAAGTGGCATGTGTCCTGAGAAGAAAGGGCTGAGGGTTTGTGGATTTGGGCTAAAAGGACTAGGCTTCTATAGTATCAGGGTTCCAATGAAAGATGGGTATAAAAAGGGAGAAAAAGGAGTGATGTCAATTCTTCAAGGGAATGCTACTGTTGAGATGGTCAAAGCAGAGCTTAAATACTTTTTCAGGCATAATATACCATGGGAGATAACTATGCTGGTGCCAGAGAAACAGTTTATGATCATGTTCCCTAGTGAAGAGAAAAGATATGAGATGACAAGGGTACAGAATTTTGAATTCAACACTGCCCCCATCAGAGCTAAAGTCAGAGATACAGCTTTATCTCCAGGATCAACTGCAAGTCTGGAAGTAGTATGGGTGAGAGTTTACAATTTACCTGATTATGCTAGAACACTTGAGGTGGTTATGGAGATTGCACATTTGGTAGGGGACCCAGAGGAGGTAGACATTGCAAGCTTAACTTGGGATGGCCCTGTCAGAGTGAAAGTTGGATGCAGAGACTCTAGGGAGATTAAAGGAGAAACAGATGTATTTTTCAATGAGGATAGCAGGCCTATTGGCTGGATTGTGGAATCAGGAAAAGATCAGTTTGATAAGGCAACAAATATGTCTAAATTTGACAGACATAGAGAGAGAAATGATGAGGAGGAGGAAGAAGATGAAGAACCACAAGATCAGACTAAACAGCCACAGAACCAGATCTAAACAAGATGGAGGTCAGACATCTAATGCTCCCAAAGGTGCTGCTCTGCAGAATCAGACAAAACAGAACATGATAGAGGTTCAAGCCACCAGCATCATCACTGGAGCAATGTCAAACTTACACAAAAGGGAGGAACTTGGGACAATATCTGAGGAGATCCAAATTTTAACACAGCAGAGTGGGAATGAAAATGTGTAGTAGACTCAGGAACAGAGGGTGCTGATGAATGAATCTCAGGGTTCAGATGGAGGAATTATAGATACCAAT
Organism: Themeda triandra; assembly: GCA_018135685.1. Classification (NCBI taxonomy): domain Eukaryota; kingdom Viridiplantae; phylum Streptophyta; class Magnoliopsida; order Poales; family Poaceae; genus Themeda; species Themeda triandra. Next base: position 455,716 of record JAENPR010000094.1, read on the forward strand.
GATGAAGAGAATGAGAATTTGAAGGAGGAAAATACAGTAGGAAGAAAGCTAGTGGATACTGCAGGATATACTGGTTTTGAAGAAAGAGAGGAAGAATTGGTGGATTATGGTGAAAATTATGAATTAACAGAGCAGGAGAAGGAGGAGTACGCCATGTATGAATAGGAGTTCCTTAATGGCTCACAGGAACATGACAGTGAAACAAGCAGAGAGAGAATTCAGATGGCAGAATTGGAGAAGAAGATTGAGGAGAGGGCAGAAAAGCTGAGAGATGTGATGAGCTTTACACAAGAAGGTATACCCAACTTTCAGACAGAGTTTGGACATGGTTTACAGGAAGGAAAACTGGCCAAGACTCCTAGCTTAAACATAGAGCATTCAGACACCATTATAGAGGGACCAGGAGAAGAAAAAGGAAAATAGGGTAATCAATACAGTCAAGACTCAACCACCAATTACACAAAGGAAGATCTTGAGGTCTACCAACTCCAACCTGAGCAGTCAAGAGCAAGCTACTAGACTGAAGGCCCAGAGGAACGAAATATCAGGTAAGCCTCAATTTACTGCTTTTTGTTCACAATCTAGTGAGAAACTTGCCTCTATTGCTATTAGTTGTAAATTAGATTTAGGAAATAGTGCAGAAACAACATTAGCCATTGGGGGATTGCAGGCACAGGAGGCTGCCAAAGCAGCACTCCTAGAAGCTAAAAAGAGAGTGCAGAACATACAAAAAGAGAATGTGTCCCCAAACAGGTTTGAAGTGCTTGGTCAGGTTGAAGAATCAGAAGAGATACAAAAAGAGATTACAGGAGAAAACACAGAGAGTACACAGGTACCTAAAGAGAGGCAAAAGACCCAGATAAAAATGAAACCCCCTAGTAGGGGGAGACCAAAAAAGAATAGATGAAGATCATCTTCTGGAACATCAAGGGGCCTGGGGGTCTGGCAGGAGAGGGCAGCTGAAGAATTTAGTGAGTCAACATAGTGTAGAGGTGATTTGTTTGCAGGAGACCATCAAAAAAGAGTTCACAAATGCTTTTCTGAAAGATCTTGTCAATGGGCAAGATTTTGAGTGGGTCTGGACCCCTGCAGAGGGTCACTCTGGAGGGACACTTACTGGAGTCAAAGATGGAGACATAGAGATTATAGACAAAGATGCAGGTAGTTTCTTCTCAAGCTTAAAAATGAGATGTAGGTAGGATATGTTTGAGTGGGAGGTTGTGAATGTATATGGCCTGGTGCAGGATGAAAAGAAAGAAGATTTCCTTGATGAGTTATGCAACAAAATCAACAGTATGCAGAGTGCTTTTATCATAGGAGGGGATTTTAATATGATCAGATATGCAACAGAAAAATCTTCACAGAATGTGGATCAAAGGAAAATGGATGCATTTAATAAGTTCATCTCTGATTATGGGATTAAAGAGATGCTGAGAAAGGGAGGAAGATTTACATGGACAAATAAACAGGAAAATCCTGTAATGAGTGTATTGGATAGAGTGTTTATCAGCTATAACTGGGAAGTTCACTTTCCATGGGCCACTTGTGAAAGTCTAACTAGGGTAGGTTCAGATCATAATCCAATCCTGATCAATACAGAAGACACAAGAGTGAGTCATCCATATGTTTTCAGGTTTGAGATGGCTTGGTTCAACCATAGGGAGTTCCAGGATAAATTACTAGGGAGATGGCCAGAAAGGAGAAGTCCCAATGTTCAAGATTATTGGAAGGAGATTAAAAAACATGTGAGAACCTTCTGTAAAGGTTGGGGGAGTAACATTAGAGGAGAGTTGAGGAGAGATAAACAGATTCTATGGGATGCTTTGAAACAAATAGATGAGAAAGCTGAATGCCAAACACTAAGCTCAGCAGAGTGGAAAGAGAGATATGAGAAAGAAACAGCTCTGGAGCAAATATATGCTTTTGAAGAAATACAGTGGCAGAAAAGGGGAGGAGAAAAATGGATACTACAGGGAGATGCAAATACAAGCTACTTTCATAATAAAGCAAATGGTAGGAAGAAGAAGTGCACAATTTTCTCCTTAGAAGATGAGGATGATGTGATTACTGGGCAGAAAGAAATTAGAGATCATGAGGAGAAATATTACAAGGAATTGTTTGGGAAGGAAGATAGAGAAAACATCACAATTGCAGATGATTTCTGGGCAGAGGATGAGGTATTATCTGAGGAGATGGCTAGAAATCTAACAGAACCATTCTCTGAGAGTGAAATAGAGAGTGCTTTAAAAGAGATGGACTCAAACTCTGCACCAGGGCCTGATGGGCTACCTGCCAGTTTCTACAAGAGAATGTGGCCTGTTATCAAACCAACAATAGTAGAGATGTTCAACAAATTGTATGATGGAGATTTTAACATGAGCAGATTGAATTATGGGATGATCACCCTGATTCCAAAAATAAAAGAGGCAACTAACATCAAGCAATATAAGCCAATCTGTCTACTCAATGTGGATTATAAGTGGTTTACAAAGGTTCTAACAATGAGACTATCAAAAATTCAGCTAAGATTATAAGTCCTACTCAGACAGCTTTTATCCCTGGCAGATACATCTTGGAGGGTATAGTTATGTTACATGAGGTTTTACATCATATGAGAGTGCATAACAGGAAGGGGGTGATATTAAAACTGGATTTCGAGAAAGCGTATGATAAGGTAAATTGGGAGTTTATGATGGAAGTTTTGAAGAAGAAGAGTTTTCCTGATAAATGGATTGGGTGGATGAAACAGGTAATTGAGGGTGGTAGGGTAGGTGTGATGATAAATGGTCAACCGGGCAATTTCTTCAGAACCTTTAAAGGCTTGAGACAAGGAGACCCTCTGTCACCTTTGCTTTTCAATCTAGTGGGGGATGTTTTGGCAAAGTTGCTAGAGAGAGCAGGTAATGATGGAGCAATAAAAGGCTTGGTACCAGACTTAGTAGATGGGGGGTTGACACATCTACAATATGCTGATGACACAGTATTATTCCTAGATGTGGATAGAGAGACAATCTGCAATGCTAAATTCTTGTTGTACTGCTTTGAGTCAATGTAAGGGTTAAAAATCAACTACAATAAGAGTGAGATCTTTGTCCTCCAATCTACTATTGAAGAGCAGAGAGAGAGAGATAGCAGATAGCTTGAATTGTAATATTGGAGTTTTTCCTATGAAATATCTTGGAGTAATGCTTGACAGGTATTATATGAGTTCAGCTGATTTTGATTATGTCTGTCAAAAAATTGAAAAGAGAGTGCCAACATGGCAAAGTTGTCTGTTGACCTATGGAGGGAAAATGATACTCACAGAGTCATGCTTAAGCTCAGTCCCTAATTATGTGATGGGAATTTTTCATTTAAAAGGAGAAGCACATAGTAAAATGGAGACTGCTAGGTCCAATTTCTTTTGGCATGGGCCAGGGCAAAAACAAAAGTATCATATGATGAGATGGGAGGTTCTAGCAACTCCAAAACCAATGGGAGGATTAGGATTTACAGATACTAGAGTGATGAACAAATGCCTGCTGGCAAAGTGGATATTCAGGTTGGAAAGAGGAGATAAAAATCCTTGTCTAGAGTTGTTATCAAGGAAATATATGGGAGAGAAAGGGTTTTTCAGTTCCAAAACTAGAGGAGTCTCACAATTCTGGAGTGGACTTCATGATATCAAAGATTGCTGTGAGAGAGGACTAATCTATGTTGTTAAAAATGGAAAAAAAGCTAGATTTTGGCTGGATGTTTGGATAGAACAATGCCCACTTAAATTCACCTTTGAGAGACTCTTTGACATAGCTAATGAGCAGGGTAATACTGTGTATGAAGTGTTGAGAGGCAATGAGATAAACTTATCTTTCAAAAGATCATTTGGCATGGAGGAGCTGGTACAGTGGCAGTAGCTTGTGCAGCTTATCCAGGGAGTGCAATTAGAGAGTGCAATTAGAGAGTGAACCTGACACTGTAATATGGGGACTAGAAAAGAAAGGTAACTACACTACATCATCATTGTACAGAGAGTTGAAATTCCTAGGAGAACAGAATGGAGAGATAATGAGCATATGGAAAGCAAGAATTCCTTTGAGGATAAAGTTCTTTCTATGGTCCATTTATTCCGATTGTTTACCTTCGGCAGAACAATTAGTGAAGCAAAATTGGCCCGAGGAAGAGTGCAAAATGTGTGGTCAGCAAGAAACTTGTGGGCATATCTTCTTTGAGTGTTTCTTAGCAAATTTCTGTTGGTGGACCTACAGGGAAGCTCTCGGCTGGACACTAACCCCTACTAACCTTAACCAATTCTTGCAATACAGCTGTGGCAGAGGCAATGTGCCCCAGCCTTTGATGATTTACATTTTAGCATGCATTTGTTGGAGTCTATGGCTCATCCATAATGAGTTTGTGTTCCAAAATAGAGTGGTTACAGGTACTAATGCAGTTATACATCGCTCAATGATTTTTCTGCAGAAATGGAGTATTCTCCTGAAGGAAAAGGAAAGAGGTCGGGTGCTGAAGGTGATGGAAGCTCTCTCGCAACACTTGGAATCAAGCGGGCAAAGCTGATGGCGTAAAGAAGGCGACAGGAAAGAAGCCAAGAATCACAAAAAGAGAAAGGGAGGAGAAAGGATGCTGGAAAATTATCAAGACTGGAGGGGAGTTAAATATAGGAGTCGATCGTTGGTAGTTTTTCCTTTTGCCTAGAGGCGTGCTGAGATATAGCAAACTCTTGTTTTTCGTTTTGTCGATCTTTGATCCTTTTATTGTAAACTGGAAACCCCAGTAAACTCGGTTACGCTATTGCTTTCTATAAAGCAGGGCCATGGGCCTTTGATCTAAAAAAAATTTGTTGTCACCCAGATACATCTGACACATGTGTATTTATAAGTTGACACGTTGCACAACACGCTCCAACTTGACACCTCTTGGCTAGTCCAAATCATGCCAAACCCACCAACTCAACGAAATCACAATCATCTCGCCTTGACGACTCATTGTCCATTACACACCATCTCATCTCAACAAACGCTAGAGCTTGAATTTTACACGTGACAAAAAAATCCATAATAATTAATTAGATAAAAAGAAATGAATTTATTTGATCGAGTTTGCATCCAACAGCCTCACGAAAAATAATAAAGGGTAGGAGAGAACATTTGCTTTGTACTTCTCCATTTCTGAGTTGCATGAGAATTACTGTCGTTCAGGCATTCCGCAAAGACGGCCGGTCTGAATTATTGTTGTTCAGGCATTCCGTAGACCCTTTCTCGTTGGCGACCAGAGAGCTAGCGTACAACTTGCTCGAGCTCATGGCCAAGGGCGTGGGCGCCGACGACCCGGCGCTGCTGCGCGGTGTGTTCCAAGGGCCCGCCCGGCAGGGCATGACGGTGAACTACTACTCGCCGTACAAGCAGGCTGACCGGGTGCTGGGTCTGTCGCCGCACTCCGACGCGTGTGGCCTGATGCTGCTGCTGCAGATGAACCACGATGTGCAGGGACTGCAGGTCGCGATGAAAACGGTTATGGATATTTTTCGACCGAGACCGAATTCGTTTAAAGGTGTTTTAATCCGTCGTATGCGAGTCCGAATATTCAACATCTGATACCGTATCCGTATCCGAATACTCAAATTGCATATTTATGATGTCGATAACCAATCTTATCCTATCCGGCATGGTTGATACTATCCATATTCGAATCCGAATCCGAACAAAAATATGAAAACAAATGTGGTATGAGTGATATACGTCCGTATCCGATCCGTTTTCATCGCGCGCAGGTCAAGAAGGACGGCCAGTGGTTCCCTGTGCACACCCTCCATTGCGCCTTCGTCGTCAACGTCGCCGACGTGCTTGAGGTAATTAGTCCATTGATTCCCTAACTTTGCAAGAGATCGTTAAGCTCTTATTGGTGTAACTCTGTAAGCTAGCATGTATAAAATAGAGAGGTGTCTGTGCTTGGCCTGCAGGTCCTGAGCAATGGGAAATTCAGGAGCGTTCAACGGGCCGTGATACACCCAACCAAAGAGCGGATTTCAGTGTGCTGTTCCACTACCCTTGCCAGGATCTGATGCTTGCTCCTCTGCCGGAGCTGGTGAAGGAAGGCGAGAAAGTGCGGTATGGGTCCATGAGTTTCCGGGATTACTTGAAGCAAAGCAAGTCTACGCGGCAAAACTTGATGGAAGGAAGCACTTGGAGGGACTGAAATTGGACTATAGCTATATATGGTTCACGAATAAATCATGTCCACGACAATGACTCTAGCACGTAGTACAAGAAAATAGTCCTGCCTTTTTTTCCCCCCTTTTATTGTGCTGAAAATAAAATATGTGGTACGGTGTTCTTTCGGCGCTATGGGATTGTTTCAAGAATCAGAACTCTAGCTGGCTTTCTTGTGAAATATAATTCATGTGGCTAGGTTCTAATAAGGGTAAAAAGAATATGAAAACTAGCTAGATTCCTATAAAAATCCTCATATTAGGTGTCAAATGGATCCTGTAAGAATTCCCATTCACTCTGAAGAGTGAAGTGGCCTTTAAGGTGCTTACGAATAGATGCTTAAAGAGAGAATACTAAACACAAGCACCAATGCGGTATTTCCTTTCTTTCAATACAAAATAGACATTTTCTTAGATAAAAGATAAAACAATATCCGGCCTCTACATCCTTAGATGTACATAGCCAATTATTACAAAGTCGTAGATCACGAAAAGAAAGAAAGTCATAGTCTTAAACATAGATCAAGAACTAAAGCAAACGGTAAATGCTTCCACCCTCTATTTGAAATCTCTAAAACAATCATCTTTAATTTTTTGCTCATCACGGAGAGGGCATCCTTGACTTGCTCTTCACGTTGCAGCTGAGCCCAAAAGCGTAACCAATACGCTCCCCTGAAAATAACCTGCATGATAGAGTTAGTTTTTATTTTGTTAAAAATAACATAATTCCGGCATCGCCAGATAGCCTAGCAAAAGGCAGCCACCCCAACCCAGATCAAGTTTTTGACCCTCTTATGCCGATTCATAAGCCATGTACCAAACATATGGCCGATAGATCTCGGTTGGTTCAAACCAAAGAGCAAAGAAGATAATCCTCCACATCATTTTTGCACAAGGGCAATCAAGGAATAAGTGTTGGATGGTCTCATTCCTATTGCATTAAATACATTTCTGGCTCCCTCTACAGTTTTTCCATTGTCTTTAGTTAGGGTGACACCCCTTTGTAGGAATAAAAAAAGATCTTAATTTTTAGAGGAATTTTTATCTTTCAAATCTTCTTGTGATGAAAAGGTGGTTGTGAATCAATGAGGTGGAGATACATTGAGAGAACAGAGAATAACTCGGATTTGGTTAAACTCCATTCATAATCTGAACCTTCCACCAATTCAACATTTGATATCCTTGCTACTAGATCAAGCCACTCTATAAGTTTATTATCCACTAAAGCCCTCCTAAAAGAGATGTCAAGAGGACTTGTGGCCATCACTTTCGGTATAGCTGCATGAGGATCACGCACTATATTGTACAATGAAGGATACTTAACTTTTAGAGGTTTATTTCCTACCCATGTATCGTCCCAGAACCTCGTAATGGTCCCATCTTTGATATGGAAGGAACCGTTAGCCAACACCTCATCTTTGATATGCATAAGGCCTCTCCAAAAATGGGAGTCATTCAGTTTGGCTGTCACTTGAGTAAGTGATTTTGATCTTAGGTATTTATTCCTTAACAATGATTGCCACATACCATCTGTGTTGAGTAAATTAACCAACCATTTGGCTAGTAGGCATTTGTTTTTTAATTTTAAATTTAGGATACCTAGACCCTCTTGGTCCTTAGGATGACATAAAATGTTTCATCTGATAAGTCTATATTTTGTTTATCAGAAGATCCTTACCAAAAGAACCTTGACCTGAAATGATCAATGTTTTTAAGATTCTCTTAGAAATCTCAAAGAAAGACATCATAAATAGGTAGACTGCTTAAAACAAAAAGCACCTGCAGCTAAGGATATATGTAGTCTAGATAACTCGCAAAATGAAAGCATATTTGCTTTGCAGGTTCGTGCACAAACACACTTAGAGCATCTCCAACAACTTGGTAAAATTTACTTGTCAAATCTTAAGTTTTAGCAAGTTGCTAATTTATTTGGCAAGTGAAAAAAAGATCCCTCTCCAACAATTTTGCTATTCCAACTTGGTAAAATAAAAAAAGTAGATCCACCTAGGACCGATTCCATCTCCGCTCATCGTCTTTCATGCGGGGAGAGAGGAATTTCACGGCTGGGAGTGCTTCACATGCGTGGATAGCAACTCACTCCGTGCGCGACACCCTCGGATACAAAGTTGGAATAAATAGCAACCTATTTTTAGGAGTTGTTGGAGAGAGATTTTTGTGTTTTTGTCAAAGTTATAAGAATAGCAACCTATTTTAAGAAGTTGTTGGAGATGCTCTTACATTCCTACCTGAATGTACTATGTAGCCTAAAACAGTTGGATCCCGTGGCTTCATACATGCTCAAAGACAGTGGCCGACGTTGGCGATTGTAATTAAGAACAATTAGGATGCCTAGAAGGGATGAAATTGAATAACCTAATTAAAATTAAAATTTTCTTCCAAGACTAGGGCACAACTAGACACACTATTAGTAAAGAGAGGCCATAAGAGGCTAGCTAAGGACTAAGGTCCGGTTGCTTCTTAGCAACCTATGTCCCGGAAGGTGAGTTCTTGGATCGACGTTCCTTCTCAAGCCTAGAAAGCCTCGCAAGCTTGGTCCTGATATGGGTGCTCGCCTATGAGTCAAACAACCAACAAGACACTTCAATAAGCCTCGAGAAATTCACTATTGGTTGTTCTTGCAATCTCCGTAATAATGAGCACCGAACCTCTTACTATCAATCAACTGGATCCCCCACACATACAGTAAGCGGTGCTCAATAACCCCGCAAACTTCAAGCAATCTAGGTGGGTAACGACCAAGAGTAATAGAAAAAACTATAGCCACCATGATTCTCCAGTGCCACAAGATGCTAACTCTTAAAACAATGCGCTAGATGACTCCAAATAATCTCACCCAAATGTGATCTCAAGAGAATATATTCACATTTGAGATGGACAACTAGCTAGCATGTGTAGGATAAGTTGAAATCCATGATGCTATCTTTTTATATACTTGGTTGCTATGTCTCTTATTTTTTAGTCATTCACTTGCTTGGACAACTCCAATACTCTTGTGGTAAAATTTAAAACCCAAGCTAAGTGGTGAGAAAAGATCAAGATGGGTTTGTACTATCCCACAAGGTATCGGGATGACTTCCTAGTATTGTACATAGGTGAACCTCGCCCCTTCTAGTGGATGACTAGAACCACATCCTTAAGCTTCTAATTGTCTATGACATAAGCTTGACATGTGAAAAGTTAGGTGTGACAATAACAATAACCTCTTGCAAACACATTTTTGGCTAATATTTGTGATAAAACTAAAATTTAAAAAACCTTGATAATCTTGATCAAACCAAATTGGAGTAATTCAGTTCTTCTAATTATATTTTTTCAAGTTCGCTAATATCATTAGGAAGTGTCATTCTCCTAACAACCATGAGGCTCTCCTCAAGAAAACTGTAGTTTCAAAAGAGGTTCTTCCTACTGTTTCTGAGATCATATTGTTATTTGAACAAGCAAGGATGGAGGACAAGAATGAAGGTTCTATTGTTAATCTTGTAGTTGTTGATAATGAACTAAATGATGCTAGAAGTAAAGTAGCATAAGAGGAGTAAGAGGTGTGGTCTACGCCTCAAATGACACATAGTGGTATGTCTTTTGCATCCTTAGATGTAGCAAAAGGAGTATAACACTCTCATATCGGTCTGCTAATCATAGAGAAATGTACCCAGTTTGTGTGCAATAAAAAGGCTTTGGCACAAAACGGGGAGTTGTTGCTTAGCTTGTTAATTCTATCAGTTACTAGTCTAACAATAATAAAGTTTAAGAGAGAAGGATAGTGCACAAGAGAGAGAGAATTAGCAAGTGGATAAGAGAAAGAAACTCGATGGTTGTTAGAAAAGGAAGAGAAAGAAAATGTTATATACAAACTACAAGGTGAGGAAGTTGGTCAAAATGATTGGTTCTAGGTGTGTCATCTACTTTTTGGCCGAGCACAACCACGATCTTGTGGGTCACCTCTCTCACAAAAGTTTCTAAGGTCTCATAGGGATACCGAAACAAGAAAAGAATTTCATCATTTTGCTACACCGATGCAACTTGAGAAAAGGATTTCATCATTTTGATATTAAATTGCTTATCGATTACTAAAAAATTGTTCGACTAATAACTTGTCTAAAAACATAACAAGTAGTGTCTAATCTTAGTTTGGTACTACTGACCAGCAGTAGCTAGTAGTGGCTATAGTAGTGGCAGGTGTACTAGTGGTAAAATATTTATAGTTGTCTAGAGTTGTAATATTAGGCTTTGTAAAATTTTTTGCAAATATTTTCCAGCTTGTGACTAGAAGAGAGACTCCTATTTGCAAATTCTCTCAACATAAAGTCTCGGTGAGATATATTTAATGGATTTTATTGTAGTTATGCTAGAAGCACATTTGTATTTTGTTGCTAGTTTCATTTAAGATGAGTAATTTGTTTTAATCTGCCGCTAGTTTCATTTGAGACGAGTAATCTATTGGTAATCTATGAAACTTGTTGCATTTTGCTAGTAGTTTCAATTGAGATGAGTAATCTATCGGTAATCTATGAAACATGTTGTATTTTGAGGGCACGAGGATGTTACTCCATTTCTAACTCGAAAATCTCAACTTGCATAGACATTAATTTGTTTATCTATAGACCTCAACAATAAAGTCTGAGGGTGAAAACTCGAAGGAGGAAATGGAAATTCTCTAGAGGTGAGGATGGTTGGATGACTCCCTCTCTTATTTATAGGGCTACTATACATGACCAACTTACCCCTAGATATTTTGAGCTAAACCACTTGACCCCAAGGATGATGATATGATCCAACCCAAGATATAATCATCCAATGGCCACCCGCCCTTAATGAGATAGCTTTGCCTCGATGCGAAATCCTCAATGCCATTGTTCCACCTTGGAACCTCTGCCTAGGTTTTGAGGCCCAAAACATGGAAACCGTCCACCCCATGGTTTTGCGGTCCAAACCACCAAAACTTTTGAGAGTATCATACTCCATACGCATTTCACACAACTCGACGTGTGTCATCTCGTTCTCGACCACCCGGTTGCCAAGTCTTCTAGAGCCTCCGCTGAACCACCGACCTGACTTAGTCAACATGGTCATTCCTCTATCTACACTATGCATGTCAATGTTCCCACTTGTTAGCCACCGCGGCTAGTCACCAGGCTTTTCTCCGATCCCTCAATCCAAGCCTCCGGCGTCCATCCATCACCACTCCCGGTCCCTTGGCACAGACTTGCTTGACCTTCACCTTTGTCACCACCACCACCTTCGAGCTCCACACTTGACACTTATGCACCACAAGCCAAGAGACGTGTTGCATAGTCCAACTCACTCCATGGTTAGTCCACAAACTCAACTTGAAGCACTATGCATGTTGACAATCACTCATCACATATCTGAACCACAAGATCACATATCAACCTTGTGTTTCAACTTTCAATACAAAATAGAAATTTGAGTACTCAAACATTATCAACTAACCTGATAAGTATTGGCTTTATTTTTTATTTGAGAGTTATGTGGATAAGTCATACATTTAAGCCTTTTTTTCTTGCAAGTTCATGGACAAAACACACTTACATTCCTACATGTAGCCTATAACACTTGGATTGGCTTCATACATGTTTAAAAGATGGTGATTGATCGGCCCTTATAACACTTGGATCTGGTGGCTTCATACACATTCAAAGACGGCGGTCGGCCATTGGCGAGCGAGTGTAAGGACCGTTATGATGGCTAGAAGGCATGAATAATCTAATTCTATTTCTCTTCAAAGGCAGAGACACAACAAGACATACTATTAGTAAAAGAGAGGTGATCCCTAATATTTGTATGTACATAGCCTAGAGCAAACAAGCAGACATTTCTACCAATTCTAGTATCAAAAGAGAAACTAGCAAATAGTAGTGCATACAAGTTACTCAAGGCTAGCTAAGCAATTAATGCTGCATGAGATAAGGAACTAACTAAATTACTTACAAGACTAGAGAGCAACAACACAAGCTAAGCAACTAAACAAGCACACGGTACAACAAGTAGTGAGGCAAACCAATGAGAAGAAGAGACACAATCATTTACCTTGAGACTTGTTTGCTTGTTGGCAACCTATGTCCCCATTGAGGCGAGTTCTTGGATTGCCACTCCTTCGCAAGCCTAGCAAGCACTCAAGCTTGACCCTCCAACAAGCCTCAATAAATCCAAGAATTTAACCACCGGGTCGGGCTAGCTAGTTCAATATGAATCAGTTTAGAGAAGCATATGCCCATCACTCCAATAATGGCGGGCTAGCTAGTTCAATATGAATCAGTTTAGAGAAGCATATGCCCATCACTCCAATAATGGCAAAGTCTAGTGGTTACTCTTGCAATGTCCATGAGAATTAGCACCGAGCCTCTTATTGAGTTGCATGCACCAACCAATTGAACCCAAAAACTTAAGCTGATGGGGAGAGGTGGGCAATTCACTTATATTCCAACACTCCCCCTCACGTCGAGGCTCCGGCGAGAGATCTCAAGCGACGGGCGAGCCTCAGACGTGGAATAGGAGCGAGCAACAATTATTATTTATTTTAATTGCGCTATCAAGGATTCGAACTCAAGACCTCTAGAGCTGATACCATATTGAGTTGCATGCACCAACCACTTCAACCCAAAAGCTTAAGCTATTGGGGAGAGCAATTCACTTATATTCCAACACCTCTCACAATCAATTGATATTTCGTATCTGGATTCCTTTGGTATGAAGTCACTTGTGACTATAGAGCGCATATGGATTCCTTTGATAACTCTATAACATATTATGATGGATATTTCAACATCAAAACAATCTTGAATATGAAAAGTTTGAACTATAAAGTTGTAGATCTCATCGAGAACTACAACTTTGATATAAAGTTTGTCTTCGTCAGACATCGTATGAGAAAATTATAATTTTTTTGTAGTCTATTACAGCCGGTTGAAGCAAAAAGATACGAATCGACATTGATGACTAAAATATCACTACTATTTCAAGCCACATAATGGCCCGACAAGCACTATCACTGCTGGTTTGTAAGAAACCGGTTGTGATGGACCGGCACGGAAGATCGATCAGTTTTGTAGTAGTGGTTTATGGCCTGACCTGACAACAATATATCATTATTGTCATGTAGTGGCTCAACCTGATGTTCCGGGGAACTTGAGAGTGCCTTATTTTTCATGCATATCCTTTGGTCAATCGCTATGGAAACCAATTTTAGTGGACGAGGGAAAACAATGAATCCGGATCTTTCAACTTTCTTCACATTTGTCGTAGTTTTCTTTGATGTGTGTCATTGTAATCAATTCGGTTTCACCACGTGAAGGCAAAGTGGACCACCTCTTTTTGGCTGATCATATCAACAGTTTCCACAATACATTTATGTATCAGTGTCATCAACTGCACGTCCTTGAAAGAAGCCTGAACAAAGGAGGAGGAGGAGGTGCCCGTGGAGAAGGGAGGAGCAAACCATATATATCAATGGCGGATGCAGCAAGAGAGATCGGGTCTCTTCCGGTGGCTAACGTGCAGGCGCTAGCAGAGACTTGCAATAACGGCGGCGACGTCCAGGTGCCTGAGAGATACATCACCAAGGATCCTAGTGCTGAGGAGGTCGTCCCTGCGGATGATAGCTCTCTCGCAAATCCGGTCATCGATCTCCAGAAGTTGCTTGACCCGCAGTCATCGGAGGAGTGCGCCAAGCTGGGATCTGCCTGCTTCAACTGGGGCTTCTTCCAGGTATGTATACATCGTAAGGTCAATGTGCTCATCTTTTTTAGATAACGGAAAAGATCCGGATCAGTGTCAAAGTAGAGGGAATCAGACCATATATATATAATATATACCAAATATAGTAGAGTTGTACACTCAAGCAACCAAACAACAAGCTCTATAGTTTAGAAAGTAATCCTAAAAACGAAAAGGTCATCCATAATAAGAGGTTAAAAAAAGCAATTGCCGTTGACTCCTAGGCAACGTACACAAAGACGGTGAGCAATTTAGGCATCATTGCACTAGCTCTAAAAGTGAAACCAATTGTCCCCAATGTTGAATATCCGGCTATGGCTGTCAGAGCATACACAAAGCTATAAAGCTATAACTCCTTAGTAACAAAAGCTTATTTTCCTTAACTACATAGTGACTTCTTTTTGTTTTGATTTGAAGTATGCAAATAATATATATGACGCAAATTATATCAATGGTTATTATGGAACATACATTATAAAATTACTTACAGCTCATCAACCATGGAGTTCCGGATGAGGTGATTGCAAATCTGATGAAGGACGTAGTCGGGTTCTTCAAGCAGCCGCTGGAAGCCAAGAAGGAATGTTCGCAGCATGCTGGCAGCATTGAAGGCTATGGCCAGGCGTTCGTCGTCTCTGAGGACCAGAAGCTGGACTGGGCAGACATGCTCTACATCATTGTGCAGCCGAGGGAGTCTAGGGACATGCGCTTCTGGCCTAGTCGCCCTGCATCCTTCAGGTCGTCGGTCATGCATTATCCAATCCATCCGAGTACCAACGATTAATCGGCCAAGAAGCTTGTTGATTAATTTCTTTTTAACCTGAACCTGAACCTGAACCGGTTCCATTCCAGGGATTCGGTTGACTCGTATTCCTCGGAAGTGGCGAAGCTAGCGCATCTTTTGCTGGAGTCCATGGTCAAGGCCGTGGGGGCCGACCCGGCGGCGCTGCCAGGCGTGTTCCAAGGGCAGCCGCAGAGCATGCGGGTGAACTACTACCCGCCGTGCCGGCAGACATCTGACCGGGTGCTGGGCCTCTCGCCGCACACCGACGCGTCTAGCCTGACGCTACTGCTGCAGATGAACAGCGATGTGCAGGGCCTGCAGGTCAAGAAGGATGGCAAGTGGTTCTCCGTGAACGTCGTCGACGGCGCCTTCATCGTCAAGGTCGGCGACGCTCTTGAGGTACTCTCTCAGGTGTCACTTTAGGTTTTTCATCTATCATGTTTGATTCTCCGTCTTATTCAAAAAAGTTTTATAAATATTATTTATTTTTTTATGACTTATTTATCATTAGAGATACTTTAACACTGATTTATTTATTTTATAATATACTTAAAAATTTGACGAAGTGGTGAGGTGAAGTCAAAAACGACACTCTTTTGGCGGAGGGAGTAGGACCTAGTGTCCCGGTCTGATCATGTTGAAAACGTTTTCCTTATGGGGAGGAATTCTTGTGTGCACCGTACCATCCTTGTGTCTCTGTGGTGCTGATTTCTTTCCCTTATATATATTCTTGGTTTTGCAGATCATGAGTAAGAGCATCTCCAAGGGTTTTCCATTTTTAGTTTTGCATTTGAGGGTATTTGCAAAGTTCTCAAAGGGGGGATTTCCAACCGTTTTGCATTTTCATCAACTCCTCACAATTTTTTGTCCCGAAATGGAAGGGGGCCGGGGTCCGCGCGCGCGGGAGTCCTACGTGGCTGCCCGAAATCTTCGTGAGGCCCAAATGCAAAGCACTGAGGAGGTTTGCATATATGCAAAGTCTCAACCTCTATTTGCAAAGTTTATCAAATTGCAAACCTCATTTGCAAAACCATTGGAGGGGTGTTTTCTAGTCTTTTTTGTAAATTGGGCAATGCAAAGTCTATTTGCAAAGCCCTTGGAGATGCTCTAATGGGAAATTCAGAAGTGTTGAGCATAGGGCCGTGATCCACCCAACCAAGGAGAGGATTTCAGTGGCGCTGTTCTTCCACCCTTTCCCGAGCATGATGGTGGCTCCTTTGCCAGAGTTCATCAAAGGCGATAAAAAGCGATATAGATCAACGAGTCATGAGGATTTCATGAAGCAATACTTTGCATCAAAGCTTGATGGAAGGAAGCACCTAGAGAGACTGAAGTTGGAGCAGTAGCTGCCTACCTCTACATATATATCGCTGGAGGCACCAATAAATTCCTTTTGTTTTTAGAACTGAGCACAGAATAATTCTGTCTTCAACAGTTCAGCTTGTGTGTTCGTTCTCAAGCTTACGTGTGTATCTTGGAAGAAAAATAAGCATGCCTATTTGATGAAACAAATATGCATGTTCCTCACTGCCTAATGCTATATATGCCCATAGAATATTTTCCGTTTGTTGTGAACAAAACATTCAAGGGTGGTTAGGGCCAGTGTGCAGTCAGACACACTTCCGCCGCACACTAGAAATTCTACCCCTTGTCCACTTAAAAATTAAAAAGAGAAAAAAATCCACACGCGTCGTCATCCGACTGTGTCATTCCTTCCACCGGCTCCTGCGTCTTCCCCGTCTCTAGCGTCGCCCTCCCCACTGCCTCCTCCCACCGGCCGGCCAGCCCAGACCTGGGGCCACCACCCCCGCCCTCGCCACCGCACGTCTCCACCACCTCCCACTGCTCCACCGCGGGCTATAGGGTCTCGCCGAAGCACCCATGCGAGACCTTACCACCCGCTGCGACCTCCTACTTCCCCTCTCTCTCTCCTCCTTCCCGCATGCTATCATGGCGAACACCAACGTCGTGGTCCGGCCGCTGCCGCCGCTACCAGCTCCCCTAAACCGTCTCGCTAGCCATCCCCACCGTATGGCCAGCCTTCCTCCCACGGTCGGCACCTTTTGAAGCCACACTATTTGGAGAAGAAGGGAGCGTGGCTCGCTGGAACCCTAGCCGACATGCCGAAGCTAGAGAAAGAGAGGGTCGTGGGAGTGCGGATCGAATTAGACAGCTGGGTAGAGCAGCAGGGCAAATTCGACAACACTCATGGGTTTGCATGCTGAGTGCTGAATTCCTAGGCTTTTGTAACTATCATTTCGGAATATTTAAATTTCATTAGAAATTAAAAGTTGTTAATCCGTCGTCTTCTCTGTAGGCTCTATCTTGAGTAGGCCCAAATCTCTCTGTCCCTTTTTTTTCCGAGCCACTCTCCGACCTGCACTGCCCAATGTGTACGCTCCATGGCCCATTCCCACCCCACCGTTAAACAATGAATTAAGATCAAGTACTCCGTATACTACTCCCCCCGACTCGAATTATAAGATGTTTGACTTTTTGACACCAAGTTTGACTGTTTGTTTTATTCAAAAAATTATTTAAAATGTCACTTCTTTTGACTTGCCTTCCTTTATATTAATAAAAGTTCTTCAAGAAGGGAAGTGAGCCCGGTTCTTCAAGCACTACACCTGAATCCCGTCGGGAGCGAATTTGGGTGCCTATTTTCTTCTTAATTAAAAGCCCCCTAGTTCCTCCTAGGTTGGGTCGAGTTTTTTTAAAAGTTCTTCAAGAATGACATAAATTCTACTGTTTTTGTACATTTTTTTAATAAGATGAGTGATCAACTTAAGGGTCGAAAAGGTCAAAAGCCTTATAATTTGGGATGGATTGAGTATTTGATAATTGGGTGTTTATTTCTCCTTCGCACTCTGTTTTAATTTGTTCCTCTTACTTTAATTTTCTTAGCATTGGCAAATCCTCTGATGAGGTTAGACACTTAGACCTTCAAATTAAGGGCCAGATCTCTGGTTGAGAGATGACAACCAAAGTCTAGCGGCGCTTGAGTGAAGGCTACTACCATGATGGCAGGCAGAGGCCTAGTAGGCTAGTGTGATGACGTGGCAGGGTCATCACCGGTTAGCTATCGGGCTTTAACCTGGATCAAATCTAATTTTATTTGATCAAAACGAATAAACTCTTAAAGCCTATATCAAATGCTAGGTGAAGTGGGAGAGATGAGAAGCAAACTACACGCGTGCATGGGTTCGGCCTGCCATGACATGCCATGGTACACGGTGGGCTGATTTTGCCACTTGAGCCAACTGACGGTGGAAAGCTCATCAAAGCCACCATAGTAGATGTCGCTAGCAATCGACACACGCTCATGTGTTGGGAGAGCAGGCATCCGCACGCGTCTCTTGGTCATGTAGTGTGGGGGTTGGTGGGAGAGCAAAGCCTTTAAAATTGTTGTCCGTCTGCAAAATCTGCGGAGGTGTACGGGCGACATTCCTTTGGAAGAATATCTTTATGTTACTATTTGTTGTTTCTCCGACGATAACAACTCTTACGCGGTGTCAAATCAAATATAATAATTAATTAAAGAAAGTAAGAGTACGTAGTTCTCGGCATCAACACTATATTAAAAAAAGCAAAGCTTAAATTGATTCATCACCACCAGGTCCATTATCTCTTGGACCACGACTTCAACCACTAACCACCAATTCCTCCATCAAGTCCACGATAGAATGCTTGGACCATGTTTTTTTGTGCCCTCATTGCCAAGACATAATTCTTTTGGGCGAGTGCTACCAGCGGAGAGGCGGTGCACCGGCCATTGATAGGCATTCTTGGGGTGGTTCCGGTTGGGGAGAGGAGGTTGCGCCGATCCAGAGGATGATAAGGGCCTTCAGCGGGATAGCGGTACCTGAGCACACGGGAAGGATGAGTATTTGGCGGTTGGGGAGGACGGGGGCCAACAACAGGGAGGAGGTGGAAGTGTCGGTGCAAGAAATGGAGGGGGGCTCCAGCAAGTGTCGATGAGGGGTTTGTGACGGCCATGGATGCCGCAGGGGGGGGGGGGTGGGGGTGGATCCGACCTCACCAGACTTTGGAGACACTGACAATGATCTTGCTCAAGGGCAACAACATGGAAGACGTTGTGCACGCGCTAGGAGGGGGCAACCAAACTGGAATTGGGTGCCCATTCGTTGGGCCAATAGAAGTGGGTTGTAGAAGGGAGAAATTTACAGCCCAACAAATTTGGGTGACGTGGTAGATAGCTTCTTTGAGAGATGCATGATGACCATTATATCTTCATCCGTCTAGCTCTTCATCTCCATCTTCCTTTGTTGATGCATAAAAGGACATTCCTTCTCTCGTTCACGGGAGAGGAAGACAACCAAGAACACGACCATGCTTTTGTTGTGCTGATCTTTGCAAACCCCATTCCGGCCTCCTGTGTGGATAGGTTGTCAAAAGAGCATGCCTTCAAAACGCCAACCACTTGTGTACTATGGTTTTGCTGATTTTGCATATATGGCTTTGCTGGTTTTGCATTAGTTCTTAGCATATTGATCATCATGTTTGCCAGTGCAAATAGATATCATATAAGCACATACATGATGTCATAATTTTTATGTTATTTTGTGGATTAAATTGTGGCTAAATGTAGCTAAATTGTAACAGGTATCACCAACAATAAAGTGGACCATAGCTTTTTGGCTGATTGTCAAAAGTTTCAGCGATATAATATTTATATTTAATTTAATATTTTTTTTATGCATCAGCATCATCACCTGATCCTTAAAAGAAGTCTGAACGAAGGAGGAGGAGGGAGCTTGCGGGGAAAGGACCAAACTAACAATGGCGGACGCAGCAAGAAGCACTGGATCTCTCCCGGTCGCTAACGTGCAGGCTCTTGCAGAAACTTGCAATAACGGAGTTGATAAGCAGGTGCCCGAGAGGTATCTCAGCAAGGATCCTAGCGAGGAGGAGGTTGTAGCCAGCGACGACAGCACTTGCGCGATTCCGGTCATGGATCTCCAGAAGTTGCTCGATCCGGAGTCATCGGAGGAGGAGTGCGCCAAGCTGGGAGCTGCCTGCCTCAACTGGGGCTTCTTCCAGGTACGTATATATCGACCACCTTAATATTATTTGCTACTTGTGTTTTGTACTTTTGTGTCGTAGGTAGATATATATCGTCAGCATATATTATATATAAACTTGTAAAGATGATCCATGAGTTATGAGGATTTGAGGTGCAGCTCATCAACCATGGGGTTCCAGATGAGGTGATTGGAAATCTGATGAAGGACGTAGTTGGGTTCATCAAGCAGCCGCTGGAAACCAAGAAGGAATGCGCACAGCAAGCTGATAGCCTTGAAGGCTATGGGCAGGCCTTCGTCGTGTCTGAGGATCAGAAGCTGGACTGGGCAGACATGCTCTTCCTCGTCGTCCAGCCCAGGGAGTCCAGGGACATGCGCTTCTGGCCTACACGCCCTGCATCCTTCAGGTGATCGATCTTCTGATCCATCGTCCAACGATAAATTATAGTACTTATAGTACTTGTATATCTTGCTGACGATCTATCTCCTTCTCTTTTTAACCCAGGGATTCCGTGGACTCATATTCCCTGGAAACAGCAAAGCTGGCGTATCGCTTGGTGGAGCTCATGGCCAAGGCCGTGGGCGCCGACCCAGCGGTGCTGCGCGGCGTGTTCCAAGGCCAGCCGCTGGGCATGCGGGTGAACTACTACCCGCCGTGCCGGCAGGCCGCTGACCGGGTGCTGGGCCTGTCGCCGCACAGCGACGCGTCAGGCCTAACGCTGCTGCTGCAGATGAACAACGACGTGCAGGGCCTGCAGATCAAGAAGGATGGCAGGTGGTTCGCCGTGGACGCCATGGACGGCGCCTTCGTCGTCAACGTCGGCGACTTTCTTGAGGTACCTACCATAGTATGTGGTGGTGTACGGTGTCTCTGTCTGATGTTGAAAACGCTTTCCCTTTCGGGGGTGGATTTTGTGTGGACCATCCATGTGTCTAGATATGTGCTGATGATGGTTTTGCAGATCATGAGTAATGGGAAATTCACCAGTGTTGAGCACAGGGCCGTGATACACCCAACCAAGAGAGGATGTCAGTGGCGCTGTTCTTCTACCCTTGTCCGAAGATGGTGCTTGGTCCTTTGCCAGAGTTCGTGAAAGGCGATAAAGCGCGGTATAGATCAACGGGTTATGAGGAATTCATGAAGCAATACTTTGCAACAAAGCTTGATGGAAGGAAGCATCTAGACAGATTGAAGTCTGAGCAGTAGCTATCTCTGATCTAGAGGCCGGATATGCTTATCCATTATTAAAAAAAAAGATTGAAGTCTGAGCAGTAGCTATCTCTGATCTTATCTCTACAGTATCTATATATCGCGCTGGAGGGACCATAATAATCACGAACACAAAATATTATTTCTGTCTTCAACCGTATAGCTCGTTCTCAAGCTTTATGTACGTGTGTGCATCCTGCAATAAAATGAGCATGACTATATATTTTATGAAACAATAAATATACGCATGCTATTGCTGCTCACGATCAATCTTTTCATCAGTGCCCTATGCTAGCTATATATGCTCTAGAATATTTTCGTTTTGAAGATGATAATGTGTGAGCTCTTCGGTAGGCTCTAGCTCTATAGTGTTCGGTTAATGGTTTTCACGACTGATTTTAGTTGTTTCAATAGTGTTCTCTCATAGAGCCATAGTATAGCTGCTAAACCGAATGAAATAAGAAGACAAACTTGAAAATATTACTATGACTGAAGTGCTTTGAGTGCAATTGGGATGGTTGATTGGTAGGATGACAACCAAAGTGTAGCGGTGCTTTGAGTGCAGACGAGGGAGGCAATAAGCAGGCCTGGTAGTAGCGAAGTTCAGTGAGCGGTGCTAGTGTGATGACATGGCACGGGCATCACCAGTTAGGATGGTTGATTGGTTTTCTCGAATACGCAAAGACTTGCGCATCATTTTCATTAAGAAGAAGGATGCAAAATGCAATGCAGTACAGCGAAACCGGGGTGGAAACAAGATTCGAAACAAGCTCAGCCACCTCCGGTAAAGAGCAACAAGAAAAAAGAGAGCAAGCAAGAAACAAAGGGCCTCCCCGCCCAACGAACAACGTGCGGAGCAAAGCTCACGCGCAGACATCACCCTAGCAAACGACCAAACCGACGGCGACTAAGTACATGAAGCACCGGGCGGACGAAGGGGAGCTCGGGATGGCGGATGGTTGATTGGTAGGATCAGCTGTTGGATTTTAATCGGATTTGGCCTCATTTTTCTATTAGAATAAGTTGAATTATCAGGCGTACAAATACTAGGTGATGACAAATAGGTTTAGTTCAATTTCATAACAGGACTGTGACTAATAAATATTTACTCAGCTTAAATAAATGGATACGGTGTATGTTCATCAAGAAATTAAGAGAGACCAAAGGCAAGCCACACACATGCATGTGACATATATATGCCAACTGGTTTGGTCACTGATCCTATGGCAAACTCTGTACTACTAATTTGCGTGACAGAGCGATTCAATGAAAAATAAGAGATAGTAATAATGTGGCAAAATAACGATATGTTTATATATACTAGTGAACAAGCACATGTGACACACATATATGTCTATAAAAAATCTTTACAAATAGGGAACAATAGAAAATTTTGAAAGTCAATTATAATCTCTGTAAAAAACATTTGTGCTCTCTAAATGGACTCGGATAATACCGTGTTGTCACTACTGAAAGAGAAGCCGCCACCCACCCGGGCCCCGCCCGCCGCTTCTGTGTCCCGCCACACTTTCTCCGGGACCATCCCGCCACCGTGGACGCCTGGCTCAGCTCCCCGGCGCTTGCCAACCTCCAAGAGCTTGATTTCTGGGTACCCAAAGATATGAAATATTGGTTATTGCAACCATTTTCATTAGCATCGCTACCTGCCTCTGCTTTTCGGTTCTCGGCTACCCTCCAAGTTGCTACCTTGGGTAAATGCGAGCTCCTGGATAGCTCATTCGAAGGGATTCACTTTCCCTACCTCAAGCAGCTCGGCCTTGAAGATGTCAGCATCTCCGAGGGCTCACTGCATACCATCATTTCCAGTTGTTGCCCTGTCCTGGAGTGCCTGCTGCTTAAAGGCAGCTTTGGGGTGGGCTGCCTCCGGATTATTTCCAATAGCCTTAGAAGCATAGGCGCGGAGTGTTGGTCTTCGTAGGGGCAATCTCCGGTTATTACAAGAAGTCATAATTGTTGATGCCCCTTGTCTTGAAAGATTTCTCTATCTTGGCAAGCCAATGGATTTAACTGTGATCTCTGCACCTAAACTGGAGACATTAGGCTGTCTTAAAGATGATTGGTTTGATCGTCCCAGGCTTGTTTTTGGCACCACTGCTATTCAGGTAGACATGATATTCCTTTTTTGTTCTCATGAATAGGCTGCTGATATTTGTTTCAGATGCAGAGATTTTCATATCATCTACATTTGCACATGGCTTGATGTTCTGTTTGATGCTTGATTCAGGGATTAAACGTTGTAAGCTTGACAACAGCATTGAGCAATGTCAAGATTCTAGCTGTCATATCATATCATATTAATATCGATACGGTCATTGAGTTGATGAAATGCTTTCCATGTCTGGAGAAGTTGTACCTAAAGGTGACAGTTCTTTAGTTACATTTTTTAGATCACAATGCTCATATATTCTTTTTATTGCTTGGTATTAATCCTTGTACCCATGTAGCTTCAGCGTCCCATTTTTTGATATGTTTTGTTCTTCAGTCTTGTACTTCAAGGGAAATGAATCGTTGGCGTCGCAAACACAGGGATTTCATTAAAAGCTTTGATATCCATCTCAAGACAGTAGTGTTGGAGCAGTATCGAGGCATCAGATCACAAGTCAATTTTGCCTCATTCTTTCTACTGAATGCGACAAAGTTAGAGTTAATGAGGCTCGAAGTTGCAACCAGTGATTACAATGAGGCTTTTATTGCAGAACAATATGGGATGCTTCAGATGGAGAAAAGGGCCTCAAGAGGTGCACGGTTACATTTTACAAACAAAATATGTACCCATGGTATACATGTTAATC
This sequence comes from Themeda triandra, assembly GCA_018135685.1. NCBI lineage: Eukaryota > Viridiplantae > Streptophyta > Magnoliopsida > Poales > Poaceae > Themeda > Themeda triandra. Next base: position 479,522 of record JAENPR010000094.1, read on the forward strand.
ATGTCCGTGATTTGTGTGTAGCCGACCCCTTCGAATGTAGATGGTAGAATTGGCCTAGGTCTTTCGCTTTGGTCTGCATTGCGGATCAACTGCCAAGCTAGAAGGCAGAGTTGATGACATGGGCAGGAGGGCAGGAAGGAAGATGCAGGTTCAATTTGTGCTCACTGGTATGCTTACATACATTGTCATGCTATCTGATTTTCCAGCATGGGCTATCAAAGCAATTGACAAAATCAGACGTGGCTTTCTTTGGCATGGTCAAAATGAAGCGAGGGGTAGCATGTGTAATGTTTTGCCAGCCAACTGAACTAGGTGGACTAGGAATTTCAAACTTAAAAACACTTGGTTGGGCATTGAAAATGATGTGGCTATGGCTGCAGAAAACAAAGCCAAACCATCCCTGGGCTCATCTCTCAATTCATGTCCCTGATCAGGTGAAAGCCTTCTTTGTGGTGGCAACTATGTCTGAAGTTGATGATGGCGAGCATGCTTTGGGCTCATCTCTGAAGGTCAACTATCTGTCGTCATCTCTAAAAGGCGGATCAAGCAGCAAACAATCAAGGAAGCTCTCAATAACCGGGCGTGGATCACAGACATGCAAGGGGCTTTAACCGTGGGAATGATTGTTGACTTTCTCCACATGTGGGATATCCTTTCAGTCGTTGTTCTGCAGCCAGAAAGGGAGGATAAACATGTTTAGAGGTTCTCTTCAATCCCCAATACTTAGTCAAGGAGGCATATGTTTTTTTTTTTCCTTAGGTCCCACTCTCTTTGCACCATGGAAAAGGATTTAGAAGACTTGGGCACCACCAAAATGTTGGGCATCACCAATTTAATGATGTGGCATATTTCTTTGTGGACATAGAGTTAAGACTTGGAGTCTTGGTTTTTTCTCTCTCTTCAATAAATAGTGGCACTGTGGTAGAGTCTGCATTGTGAATGCCCTTAGTGGCACACAATAAGTGTTGGATGTCTGACTACCTTGCACGTCGTGGAATGCCCCGCCCGGAATGATGTCCACTCCACTTTGTGATCAAGTGGAGGAAACAATCAACCATCCCCTAGTCGAATGTGTCTTCGCTCTACGGAGTTTTGGTTTCTTTTGCTCTGGTCGGTCTCCAGGCCTTGTCCTTTTTGAAGACTTCTTTCTTGATTGGTGGGAGAGAGCTAATAATGCTACTTTTGATATGATGAGACAAGGGGTTAATTCCCTAATCATTTGGAGGTCTAGATCCTTTGAACCATATAACATAATCGTTGTGTTTTTTATGGAGTGTCTCCAAGTGTTGCTCGGCTTTTAGTTGTGGCTGGTGAGGAACATCGGTTGTGGACCACGGCAGGGGCTCGAGAGCTTTCCCTCTTGTTAGCCCATCTCCCAGGCAATTGGTTCTTTGCAGCCAGCTTAGGTGCGTATGTGCTTTGGCTGCAATAGCGTTTGTTGTGTGAGTGCATTGTGTTTAGGTGTGCGTTGTAAGTGGTGGGTTCTTATACCATTTTTCTTCTTAATACAGTGAGATGTAGATCTACTCTGTTTTTTAGGAAGAAAAAGTACCAAGAAGATGGAAGCAGACAGGTGGATACAAGCCGGTGCAGAAGGACTGAAGGAACTCTCTGAAAGCTAAACGCCACGACCACAGTTTTGCTCAAGTTTGAAAGTTTTGTTTCAACAATGTAGAGCTATACTGTTTCCAGTTTCATTTTCCTTTTGTTTGGATGGCTTCGGCTTTTTGACATGCTGTAAAGACTTGGTTCTATTTCATTCTTCTAATACAAAGATATGCACTTCCTCGTGCATATTCAAGAAAAAAAAAAGTACCAAGAAGTAACAAAACATGCAGGACTAGTACTAAAATATGTAAGACCGGTGTATATAAATTTTACGATAATTTTCAGATATCTCATTTCCACCAGCCCATACAATTACAAATTTCTACTCCTTAATTTCTATAATTTCTAGCCCTCCCTGACCATATATAATTTCTAGCCCTCCCTGACCATATATAATTTCCAGCTGCACGTGGCCCATCGCCCACGACCGTCCTGACTGGATGGCAAATCGCCACTAGGTAATTGGTTTGGTTCTTCAAAGTGTGGACGATATATTGTATTTTAATGGTAGGACTACCCACCAGGATTCAAATGTTGGTGCTTATATTTTTTCCTGGGATTTTCCTAAGGATTTTTCGGCGTTATGCGTTAAGTGGAAAGTGACATTTTACATCGACAACGAGGCATGTGGTGACTTCAAGAATCTCGGATCCATCATCATTTGCCCAAATCCTTTGGATGTCAAAAGGTAGGGTTTGCGTACGTGTATTCATAGGGGTGATTGTGTGTGCGTGTTATAGGCATCTGCGTTGTCTTGTGTAATTCTTAAAAAAAATACTAGTTTTCTATGTTTAACTATTATTTAGTTATGCATGTATCTAGAAATTGATTGTCATGGTGCAAGCTATGACTTGTCTGCAGATGGCTGAATCTATGTTTGTATTTCTTTTTTCTTTTTGCACTTACTGTATGTGTCATGGATATACGCTGCTTTTTCATAGTGATGACTGAATGGCTCCTTGTATTGCTTTTACTTTTTTTTTTTTTTTTTCATATTGCTTTCTCTAAGGTCATATCCAAATATATCATATTCAATGTATTTATATGTATCATATCTGTAACTCTTATATAGACAAACTCCACTCTCTCAACATGCAACACGTTCACCTTATCAGTCCACTATCAACTCTCCACTATCAATTTCTCTTGACATGCAATGTGTCCATCTCAGCAATCCACTATAATTTGCCACTTGCAATTTATCTTGACATACAAGTTGTCCACCTTATCAATTCACTATTCTAACATATTTTCGTTCCCCTTTATGCCCGCGGTAACGCATGGGGAACCCTCCTATTGTTACTCATAACGATGGTGAAAAAAAGATTGCAATCATATATCCATGTGTTTATGCGATTTAATTTGTACTCCTCCAAATTGGAAATTTAAGTCGTTTTGGACAATGACATGGTCTCCAAACAAAAATTTGACTTTTTATTCTTATAAAAATATTTATTGAAAAGTGATATATGTATATTTTATAAAAAAGTATTTTTCAAGACAAAACTATTCATATGTTTGGTGCAAATTTCTTGGTGAAGTGACAACTATTTTTAGTAAACAAGGCATTACTATTCGAGATATGAATGGGTACTATGCTTATTTATTTTGTCTTGTTCTAGTACTATGCTGATTTATTCGGTTCTAGTTGTTTGTTGCAAATTATCAGCAAATGCAAGAGCTAAATTTTAGGTTTAGTGAACAAGCAATTGAGCTTCCCATTTTGTACTAGTTTGGAATCCTAGAGAATCATTGAGTTCATTCAAGATTGATAATGTGTGTTCTTTACTTTTTTTAGCATCAAAGTTTTATCCTGCTAGAGTAAGAAAGAATTAAATTGAGATGTGAATTACAATATGAGCTTGATGTGCCTAGCAATCCAGCTAACTTTCCAGAGCAAGAAAAAATTGTTGAGATGTCAATTACAACATTATGATCTTGATGTGCCTACCAATTCGAAGTTTCAGATCTTTGTTATCGGTGTGTAGAAACAAAAAAAAAAAAAAAACAGAGGACTATTATTTGATTAATAGGTATACTATTTGTCTATTTCCTACTGTTATATTGTTTTCACTTAGAATTAGTTACTTAAAATTTTATTATTATGTTATTGTCGAAATTTTCATTTTCTAGGTTAATTTGACTTGTCCTTACTCTTCCGGTTTCAACTGCAACACGAGAACGGAGATTTTCTTTTTTGTGAAATAGAAGTGGCGTTTTCTGTAATGTTTTCAAGACTAGGCTTCGAAATAAAATTGAAGATGCGTTTTTTTAGAGATTCTCTGGTACATTACTGTATGATTTTATACGAAAATTCGTTTTTGCTGGTTCCGCCAATGGCTGCCTGGGTCGCGGAATCCAATCGGGGCCGCACATTGTACCTACCCTGCCCAGCCAAGAGTTGACGGTCGATTGCACAATACGGCAAGGTGTACGGCAAGCACCGGTAGAGACCAAAAGCAGAGCAGAGCAGGCGATGGATACAGAGGAGCTCCTGGCATCCATCTATTGGTGTTGGGGGTGGTGTCACGACACGGATCACCCACGGGAGCTGCAACATGCAGAGGCACAGGACGACAGGGACGACAGGGCAGAGAGAGGTTAGGTGCCACGGGTGGTCCGCGTTCGTCCTCGTCGCTCCTGACTTTTCTTTTAATTCGGGTGCTTTCATTACTCATTGGTTGGACCATCAGCGATAAAGACCGAGGACGTTGCTAGGGCATAGAACTGTCTGCTACTCCAGCCTCCGTCCAAAAAAAGAATGACGTTATGAGATGCGTGCAGGTTAAACTTTCTCAACTTTTGGTAAATTTATAGATAATATGGGCAACATTTATATCTTTAAATAAATTTGTTAAAAAACTAGACTTAAAGATCTTTCCAATGATACTAATAACTTAATATAAATATTTATATATTTTAATATATAATTGCAAAGATTTTAAAAACGTTGACTTTTTGAAAGCGAGAATGACATCTATTTTGGGACGGAGGGAGTATGGTTGAACATATCAACCTACTGTTTATCATTTATTTATATAGTTTTGTTACAATCACACCCCGCGACCACACACACAAATAAAATAAGGAATTCGACGCAATCAAAACCTTTCACTCATTCACTAGGCTGCCCTTCACCATTCCCATCGAACTTAGAAGATTTTTTTTGAGGGGAATCGAACTTAGAAGATGAAACAACTTGCTTCACCATTCACGGTTGGTTTCGATCGGTCTTCCCACACCATGATTCGCTTGAACCCTATATAAGCAAGGTACTAGTTCAGCCTAGAAGGCACTCAACATATAGTCGAGCTTCCCTCTATCGATGAGCACAACATCACCAGTGGTGGATCTAGGATGAGGATAAAAGGGGACCAAATAATGAAGGTTTAGGGCTAGAGATAGAGACTAATGGTGAAATTGAGGCTTCGTAACATTCATTTAGCGGAGAAATTAGGCGCAGGGTTAGATCCGCCCCTGAACATCACCATCATGATCTCTAATGAGGAAACCCCACCTGGCTGAAGTCATCTCCTCTTTACAATTGTGTTGGAGGGGATGGCTTTCATGTGTGAACAACCATAGAAAGTGTCTGATTTTGCCTAGCATTTCATGTCCTAAATTCGATGCCACACCGGATCAGGACCCCCGCTACTCCCTCCTTGTTGTACGCACAACGACCGTTGAAGCAGCAACCCTGCTTATTGAAGTACCAGGCCAGCCTGATTGCCTTCCAGGACCGATAGAGCAAGGACATTGTGGGTGTCTTCTTTCCAATGAATGTCCTTGACTAGTTCTTAACCCCACGAGCCCGTGATCGGATTATAATTAGCTAATGAGTAGGATGGTACCCTAGGGGTAGTTGGTCTCCTTGAGTAGTCCCTTGGAAGCCATGAATCTGTTGCTAATTAATCTAATTGCCTTGTCATACCATTTATTCATCATGCCAAAGGGCATTTTTAACACCCTAATCCAGACAGGGGGTGAAAAAAACCATCTCCTCAACCGTCTTCTTCCTGTCAAAGTCTACCGTCACTACTAGATCTCAGGACAACATCCACGGACCCCGCTTGAGTGCCTGTTTCCCCAAGGCTTGTGAGAAGGTGAACAGAAAATTGTTATTTTCAAGATCCTTGCATTCAATACCGCCTCAAGGGCACCAGATTTGGCCAAGGGCTTACTCCAATGTCTCAGTCTTGATTGGCCTCTCTGTCGGCTCCTTGCCCACGGCCCGAAGATCCTTCGATCTACTCCCCAACCGAACTCCCCCTCCATCTTATTAATTCTCTTCTCCTTCTCATCAAGCCCACCACCTTGTCCGTGGTTGTCCACTCCACAGACAAGATGCGAGATCCCTGCCGGTGGCACCACTAGAGGTTAGCACAATTAGGGTTTAATCTCCAAAGTAGAGGTTTGATGTGGACACGAGTGTGAGACAAGATATATACTCTAAAGAATATCTATGGACAAACGAGGGGACCCTACTCGAGCCACCTAGAGCCAAGGTGGTGAGACTATTGCCTGAGTACCACGGGTGGCTTGCACGCCTCATCGTCCCTCCTACCTTTTGGTTTTGTGCCTGCATTCCTCCTCACCCCCCCCCTCTCGTTCTAGTATCCAAAAGCACATGATTTTAGCACACTATTCTGTTTTAGTACATCAAGTGACCAATTATAGATTAAAAACTATAAATATTTATGAAATGCATTTTTATAATAAATTGTTAAGAGCCCTCAAAATTTTGGTAAACACGAACTACTTTATCTAACACGCAACTTATGTTTGCATTTTTTTTTTATTTTTTGGATAGAGGAGTAACTAGTATACAGTATAATATTGGTATGTTGGTGGTCCAAGGCTCCAAGTACACTACTAGTAGAAATTGTGATCCGAGGCTACCATAATTAGGATTTAGTCTTCGAAGTGGAGGTTTGACGTGGACATAAGTATGTGATAGATGTTAGCAAAAAAGAAATGTGGAACCCTAAATTGGGGGACGTTAGCCTAGGCGCGGAGATCATTTTCTTAGCTTACCACCGCCGGTGCACTTCAGGCTTTTGGTTGAGTGCCACAGGTGGCCGGTGTTTCCATATTCGCTACTCATTTGAGCCGACCTATGAGCCGTACTTTGACTTACCATTTTTTTATTAATAAATTGAGAAAATTTCAGTCTGCCGTATAGATTCTGTCCGCCAGATCCGCGTTTTTATTTTTGCCGGCCTCTCCCTCTCCGTATCCTATTATAAGATGGGTACAAGTAGAAGAAATAGCCAAAAAAAAAGTCCTAAATATGGCCGGGTAGTAAGAAATAGAATTGGAAACGTAATTGTTGAGTGAACCTAAAAATAGAAGTCATTGGAGGTATGCATGCTGGGCACCAAGAAATAGGGAGCAAATTGTTGGCTTGCAACTGTTGAGTGGATGTAAAAATAGAAGTCATGGTAGTTATGCATGCTAGGTAAAAAAGTGCGGAGCAAATTGTTGGCTTTTAAATATTATATATTATATATAGATAGTCCGGTAAGATTTACTAGGTTAACACAAGAGATCAGGAGCAGAGAAAATAGAAACAAATACAGGATTCTAAATATAAAGATGCTAGGGAGAAAGAAATGGAGGAAGAGCCTTAATAGCTTCTGAATAGATCGGGGTTTCTATTACAAAATATCCAAAGCGGAGTGAGCCTTATAAAATTCACAAAAAATAGAAAAATAAAAAAATATCAAACCAGTTTTGTTGGTTTTATAAAAATATGATCTATCCATAGATGTTATGAATCTTTTTATGTTGAGCTTTTGTCTATAAATGTTTTAGATCATCCTTACATATGTTGCATGCATATAGATTCGGCGATGACCGAGGATTTAGAAGAGATAGACCTGGAATACCCTAAGGTGTCCAGAAGTATGGAAAACTAAAGTTATGGTACCGTACTTTCTATGTCCACACACATTGAATCCCCATTTAATTATAAAATATGTTATTGCTGGCATCGATATAGAGTTGTTCGACTCACACTCCTATCTCAATCCTGATCCCTGGTTCTTGTCCAAATAAATATACATAAAATAATTTTGCTAGCATATAATAAAATAAATAAACCGAAGAGGTCATAAAATATCGGAAACAAAAAAAACAAGCACACTCATCCCATTTTCCATGGTAACTGTAATACATAAAAGGAAATCAACATTTTAGATATCAATATTCACAAAGCTGATATTCTACAGCACGAAAATGCTAAGATTTATATCCATCAAGATGTACATATAGGAGATACATAGAGGCACTTGAAAACCTTATTAGGCAGAACAATTCACTAAAGTTAAAATATCCAATCATAGATACCAAGGGAAAAAAGAAAAAGAGAGAGAGTATGCACAAATGACACAAAATTAATATCATTATGTCTAAAGATACTATTTTTTCTCGTTGCAATGCACGAGCATTTTTGCTAGTAAACTAAAATTAGTCGTAAAAATAATCAGCCAAACAGCCCCAGTCATGGCTCCTACTTTTTTTTTTTTGGCTGTGTGGCTTGCGTTTCTCCTCGTCCCCTCTTCTATTATAAATATAAATATATAAATAGTATTATACAATATCTTGTATTCTAGTACTAGTATCTAGTTTCTAGTATAGTATTTTGATTTTTGCTATATATCTGTGGTCCAAGGCTCCAAGCTCCAAGCACACCTAAAGAAATATAACTATAGATAGAAGAGCACAGCGTAACTAAACTACACAGCCACACCATACGACTATACGAGACGAGTGCAGTGCAAAGCAGAGCAGAGATAATGGAAGCAGCAGCAGCTGCCAGCGGCGGCGGCGTCCTGGCCATGCTGCCCGGCGTCCTGCTCCTCCTGGCGCTCTCCGCCCTCGTCATCTCCAGATGGAGCAACCGCAGCAGCAGCAGCAAGTTGCCCCCGAGCCCGATGGCGCTCCCGCTCATCGGCCACCTGCACCTCATCCGCCCGCCGCCGCACAGGGCCTTCGACCGCATCCTGGCGCGCTACGGCCCCCTCGTGTACCTCCGCCTCGGTCCCTCCACGCACTGCGTCGTCGCCGGCACCGCGGACGCTGCGCGGGACCTCCTCAAGTACGAGGCCAGCATCCCGGAGCGGCCGCTGACGGCCGTGACGCGCCACCTCGCCTACGACGACGCCGGCTTCGCGTTCGCGCCGTACGGCCCGCACTGGCGCTTCATGAAGCGCCTCTGCATGTCGGAGCTGCTCGGCCCGCGGACCGTGGACCAGCTCCGCCCCGTGCGGGAGGCCGAGCTGGACGCCGTGCTGGCGGCGGCGCGCAAGGCGGCGGAGAAGGGGGAGACCATCGACGTGAGCCGCCACCTCATCAGCATGTCCAACAACGCCATCATGCGCATGGTGGCCAGCGCGCTGCCGGGCCACATGACGGAGGCGGCCAGGGACTGCGCCAAGCACGTCGCCGAGCTCGTGGGCGCCTTCAACATCGAGGACTACGTCGGGCTGTGCCGGGGATGGGACCTGCAGGGGCTCTCGCGGAGGACGCGCGACGTGCGGGACAAGTTCGACGCGCTGCTGGAGATCATGATCACCGGCAAGGAGGAGAAACGGAGGCGGCAGTGGCAGGGCCAGACCACCACCACCGACACCACCACCACCAAGGACCTGCTGGACATCCTGATGGACGCGGCGGAGGACGTGAACGCGGAGGTGAAGCTGACGAGGGAGAACATCAAGGCGTTCGTGCTGGACATCTTCACGGCGGGCTCCGACACGACGGCGACGAGCGTGGAGTGGGCGCTGGCGCTGCTTATCAACCACCCGGACTGCATGGCGAAGCTGCGCGCGGAGCTGGACGCCGTGGTGGGCACGTCGCGGCTGGTCGGGGAGCAGGACGTGGCGCGCCTGCCCTACCTGCAGGCCGTGTTCAAGGAGACGCTGCGGCTGCAGCCCCCGGCCGTGTTCGCGCAGCGGGAGACCATCGAGCCCGTGCACGTCCGGGGCTACGTCATCCCGCCCAAGACCTCGGTGTTCTTCAACATCTTCTCCATCGGCCGCGACCCCGGGTGGTGGGAGGAGCCCCTGCAGTTCCGGCCGGAGCGATTCATGCCAGGGGGCGCCGGCGAGAGCGTCGAGCCCAAGGGGCAGCACATGCAGCTCATGCCGTTCGGGAGCGGCCGCCGCGCCTGCCCCGGGATGGGCCTGGCCATGCAGGCCGTGCCGGCGTTCCTCGCCGCGCTGGTGCAGTGCTTCGAGTGGGAGGTGCCCGTGCCGCCGGGCATGACCAAGGCGCCGCCGTTGGACATGGAGGAGGAAGCGGCGCTTGTCACCTCCCGGAAGAACCACCTCGTCCTCATCCCCACGCCGCGCTTCAATCCGCTGCCGGAAAGAGCTACCTAGCTAGCACGACGTCCACGTAGCGTCGTACATCGCCGACACACGTGGAGCCATGCAACTCCAGATCTGTCCCTTTCTCCGCGGACCAAGGGCCGGGGCAAGACTCTTTTCGATCAACCTTACCACTCCCTGTGTGTTACTATTACTTCTCTGCAGCACATTTCTATTTCTGTTTAGTATTATGTTTCTCTGTCACACATACAGTACGTTTGCAATAACCTTGGCTTCAGGGGAAGTTATCTTTGTGCCTGGTTGATGTTGAGACATCCAGATTTGTGCTCAGGAAGATAAGCTTCTACACATATAGCTGATGTAAATGTTGTGACATCCTTTCATGATATCCATCTATATTGCTATAACATTGAAAATTTTAGAACATCTCCCAGAGATTAGCTAAAATTGCTTTCCAAATTGCAAGATATAGCCTTATGTAAAATAGAAAAGTTATCTAAAATTTAGAAGAGAACCACAACAATCTAGGGTAATTTTTTTTCCAGTAAAGATATACATTGCAAGGATGTTTTGAGAGCTTCGTACACCTGATTTAGGGGACGTTTGATTTGAGCAGGCACCGGTCTGGTTGGGGACGTCTGATGTGAGCAAGTGCTGATCCCAACGCTGAATGATCGAGCAGTTCACCCTCTTGCAGGTCCCCACGCAGGATCCCAGTGCCCCGTAGTCCCGTACATGCGCTACACTCATGAAGCAAATTAAACACCGAGCATAGTACTTTGCGTAGTGTATGGTACTTTGCATAGTGTATGGTACTTTGCGCAAGACCTGTCTCCGTCACGCGTCACATCTTATGGTCCCACATCTTATTAGACCATACTTTACCATTATGTTTTGGTGTAAAATCTATGTTAATTAGAATTTATCATAATTACTTGAACAATTATCTGATCTTTTTTTTTTGTTTCTTTTTAAATTTCGGTATGTTTTATTTGGTTTTCCTTTGAAATCTTCCATAGAAATGATCTGGTTATTTTTTTTAGTATTTTTATTTGTTTTTCATATGTTTTATTTAATTTTCTTTACATTTCTTTCAATCTGCACCTCATAGTAATTATCTGGTATTTTTTATTTTATTATTTCTTTGCATTTGTTTGATGTGTTTTATTTGCATCGTTAGATTTTTTTTACAAGAAAAGACCCCATAGTACTGATTTTTTTTTTTAAGAAAATAGGCACACAAATTTGTTCTAACAAGATTGACACCGAGTGGTAGGTAAAGTGTCACGTTAGTCACCTACCAAAGTGGAATGGACCACTTACCTTGCATCGTTAGATTTGGATCGTGTGGTTATAGGAATCGAGTGTTGGTTAGGATCTAAACACTGGATTGTGTTTGTTTGTTGCAGTCCAGTGTTCTTCGGCGATGTGACACTCGGGTGTCACCTTTTTTACCCAATGTTCAGTAGATACTACTGTCTATATATTTGTTTATTTAAAACTGCCACGTCATTTGAATTTCATCAAAGATCCCTCCTTAGCACGTCGCTTGAAGCCACCGATGCATGGCCGATCGTAGGGGTACGGTTCCACATAGTCCCGCGCGCGCCACGGAGAGGACAGCCAGCACCGGGCACCTGAGCTAGCCAGCGCATGCGTCCAGGAAACCTTTTTGCAAATTGCAATTTGCATAGCAGCAGCCTGTGGTGACCAGCTGTTGCCATGGACGATCGCGACCGCCGTTTACGGGGACCTCCACGAGCCACGACCCACGGGACGGGAGGCCCGTGGACGGAGCCGCGCCTGTACGGGGACCTCCGACGAGGACACGGAGCCGCGCCTACGGGGACCTCCGACGACGGGGGGCGCGCGGACGACGGGGACAGGACTCCAGACAGAGTCTGCAGTCTAGACGGGGGGGAGGTCCATCACGATCGGGGCCGCTCGGCTCGGTCGGGCAATAAACTCGGATCTAGACGCGTGGAAAAGATGTGCATCCACATGGCAGCGACGAGAGGGAATAGGCGCAGGGGAGCGGGTGCACAATTTCTTCAGGTGCAATTTGGTGTGTTTTGGAAACTCAGAAATAATGATATTTTCAGAAAACAGAATGGAAGACTATGGACACAATATGCTACTCTATACAAGATTGCAGCAACAGCCCAAAACTGGGTGATTCTCTGTCAAGAGGAGGAGAAGAAGTTCTTGATTCGGCCAAGCTTGGAACTACCAGAGATCCTTGGCTGGATAAACATTGTGGTTGTTGCTCCGGAACTAGAAGAGAACTGTCTTCAAACCTGGGACAAAGTGGACGAGACTAGAGCTATGCCTTAACTTAAAAAATAGCGAGCATGTGTCATACCCTTTTTTTCCCTGAGGAGCGAGAAATCTGGAATAGATGACTGTTTATTTTAGATCAGCGAGTAGGAAAGTTGTTGGAGCCTTATTTGTTTCAAAGTTTTTCAAAATTTGGCTTCAACATACAGTAAAAAGTAGCTTATCTCTTGGAGTTGCTCTTACCTGATAGTTTATCCACTCAATTGCAAGATAATAAATGTGAAGAACAACCATCACGGTTCACGGACTGCAATAGTGCAATAGTAGTGCAGTTGGTTCCAAATGGAAGGGACAAGCAAGGTTTCACTTTCACGGAGCATGGAGCAGTAACAATACGACGGCTTGGCACAACCGCACGGTGTATACATGCTGCAGCAATAATAGGACGCCATATGATGCACTTGAGTTTTCAGCAACACTATGTATGGTCCTGGAATCAGCACCAAGCACATGATGATGCGTATGCATTACCTGCACTGCAGCAACTAAAGGCACGTACGTAGGACCAGAAGCAGTAGAGATCCATTCCGAGAGATGGGGAGCAGCTACTAGTAGTCCATGGACCATGGCGCACTAAAGATGGCAGCGGATCGGTTTTGATGCGGATATCCGCGGATTTTGGTTCTCGCGGTTTTGGTTTTGGTAACGGTTTTTCGCCCATGGTTTTGCGGTTTTGGATATCCGAAATATTACGGGTTTGGGGCGGATCCTATTTTTCATCCGTGGTTGCTCCATTGAAGCCCCGAAAGTTACAGCCCAACTAGGAACCCTTTGTAAATTGTATATAACCCACTAAAACCCTAAACCCTCATTCCCTCAAGTGAAGATGAATGCTCAACTTGCCTATCTATTTGATCTAAAAAACTTTTATTTGTTTGGACTGTAGTATGATAGTTGCAGTGCTCTACTGAATCTATGTTACTTTTGCTGCTTTATCTTCTCAGTAGTAACTCTAGTACATGGCATTGTCGTAGACTTATGTTTTATGTTTGTGGAATCTGGAATTCTGGACATCGCTATCGGCTACCTGTTATGTACTGCTAATATATCATGTTATGTATTGCTATGTCTACTGATTTGTTGGTTTTGGTTAATCCGTTGGTTTTTGGTCAATCCGCGGTTTTGGTTTCGGGGATGAATTTTCACCCGAATCAGGGTTTGGTGCGGTTTTGGTTTTGGTTTTGGTTTTTAGTTTTGGTTTTTGGTGTTCTGAGACAACATCCGATCTGAACCCGCACCATTGCCATCTTTATGGCGCACACGGACCACGGATAAGTGAGAGCGTCAGCCACTAGCAGGGGTGGCACATTGGATATCCACGAACAACGACCGATAGTAGTTGGCTCAACGAATCCCTAACTTCTCGATGGCTTCATGCTACCACAAGCGTAGTGGCATCATCCATTAGCTCTTCTCCGTGTTCTCCCTCCTGCCTCTATTATTGTAGAAGCTACGTTGCTAGCTGCCTAATGTGGATATTTAGTTCAATGGATGGCAAGGAAACTTGAATGGTAGACGACGACATGAGAGCTGCTGTGAAGATGACAGAAGACATGGAAAATCCGGTACACAACGTGGAAGCAGGACAACCGTCTACAGTACATTCACCTGCTCCCAAGGCGGTACATTTTTTTTCTTCGACTTGTACAAAACAGAACGGCAACAGGACTGGTCCACGAAAACGAAACAGGCATGATTAATCAGGTTAACTAGGCACACAACGTGGTGTTAGAGGGAAGATGAACTTTGCATTTGATATCATCTTGTCAGTCACCTGCATGCAGCAGAGATTTTATGTATGTAGATCACGAAATGGAATTACATATTATCCTTGCATATAAACGGGGAAATCGAGATCGGTACTGAAATATACTGGTCGAAACCCCGCGCAATTGCGCGGGCTAGCAAGCTTTGATTCATAGGAAGCACGGGAATATAATAATAAGCAATCCAGAAAATGCCATAGATGAAGCATGATTCATTGTTTGTGATTTTTGAAATGAGAGTTAAGTATATCAATGCAAAACGGCAAAAGGAAAATAATTTTGAATAGCATGGCATTGGTTCACTGAACTTTTAGTATTGTAACGAAAAATGGCAGAAGCAAATTTTTGAAGAGCAAGGGATTATCTCTTCGTTGTTGTCTTGCTCTTCTTCCTCAAGATCACCTTGAAGTGCACTTCTTGTTAGTTCCATCTGTTCAAACAATCCAGAAAAAATGTTATGCATGTAACAGATTTCATTGTCCGAGATTTTTAAAATATGTGTATGGCAACGTAAAATGCGAAAAGCAAAATAATTTTGAAGACCATCCCTTTGATTTACTGAACTTTTAGTATAGCAATGTAAAATGGCAGAAGAAAGATATTTTTGAAAATAATGGGGCTAACTCACTGAATCTAAAGGAAACCTTCTGTGGATGCGAGGCAGTGTTGAATCATAGGAGCGACGCGGTCAGCAGCTGTTCAATGTACTCATCATCATGGGTAAAGTGTGAACCCTGAAATGAAACTGAAATACCTACGTAAATGCAGGCCCAAATACTATAAGGAAGCAAACGTATTTGTCATCCTCGATCTGGACAGATGGAGGCATACGTGAAGCAGCAACGGTGAAATGAGAGAGGGGGCTATACCATGTCGTCAAGGTCCATTCTACAAATATACCTCCCGAAAGTGTTCGGCAAGATGACATGGGGCAACATATGGAAAACATGTGCATTAGCAACAATTTAGTCATGATAACCTAATGACTCGAAAGCAGCCAACCAATACAAAATTAGGAAGAAGGGTCGTTGGAGCATTTCATCGAGCAGTTGAAGGGCACAGGGCACGAAGAGGAAAGGAAACAGCAGAGAGCTTGACCGGGGGCTTCACGGTGATGAAGATGGAGGGAATCAGAGGCAATTGAAGACACAGCATTATCCCATGCAAAGAGGCGACTTACGCAGCCGTGGAGGCGAGGTCGGGGCGTCGGTCTCAGTCGCGCCGCGCTCGGGGAGGTGGCCGGCCATGAGGCATCGCCTGCACTAACCGGCGGACCGCCAGCCGTGGAGCTGCAGCCGCAACGGCCGCGCAGGGCGGGGCTGTGGTGAGCGCGCAGGCGGGCAGCGAGGCAAAGTGGCTGTTGGCAGGAAACATGGTGGTGGTGGCCGTGACCCACCAGGAGGTAGAGGGCGAGGGAGACAACCGAGATCAGGGCTGTGAAGCCGGTCGTCGGCCTCGGCTGCGGCACGCAGTGGTGGATGGCGTCACCCTGATGCCAACGGACGAAAGTGAAGGCGACGACCGGAGCGGCGACGGTGGCGGAGCAGCGCGGTGGCAGCGAGTAGGGAGACCGGCGGGGCGGAAGTGGGAGGCGGCGCTGTGGAGGCCCGAGCAGGAAGGGCGTCGTGATGGAGTGGAGGATCGGGCAGTTTCCAGAAGGTGAGGGAGGTGGACGGTAGGATTTGTGTTTTGGAGGATTGGACGGCTGTGGCTGTGTCACTGTTAATGTACAGTCCTTTGTGAGGAGGAGGCGATCCACAGCTTTAAGAGTATAGGTTAGATATGACAGGCAGCCTCGATTTGTTTCTGTCAACACAAGGCACGCAACTTTTCTTGTGTCGTACTCGTAGCATATTATTATGTTGCACCTTCTGGAAATTAAATTACTAGTACTACGGAGTAAGTATGCCTTTGCAAGGGCATTTATGCCGTGCAATATTTTTAGCCTGATTTTTTTTGTTTGTTTTGTGCACGTGCCCACTGTACTCCGTACCAGTTCTGTCCCTGGCTGGTCTTCGGAGGAAAGCAGCAGTGGACCAGCAGTGGACCAGGGCCTCGTGGTGCTGCTGCTGCTCATCAAGTCGTGCGCAGGCTTGTCTTCCCGAACCGAAACGAATTACGCTGCCACTTGTCCAAATTTTACGGATCCTGTCTCGTGGGACCGCACAAGAGATCTCGATCTCGAAATCGGGGGAGCAGGTGCACTGCGTGCCTCCCGCTGATCCCGTACGTCTTTCCCCAATTGTGAATGTTTCCTAAATTGTGAATGGGCATAAGGAATCGGTTGTGTTGTGTGGGTAGGAAAAAACAAAGGTACATTGCCACATGATGATGGTCTCTACACCGTGTCATGCATAGGATTTTTGCTGATGGGAGGAAAAAGAGGGAAGAGAGAAAAAAGTTGTTGTTTGACGAAATGTATAAGATACATTACTTGACACCATTATGGATGGAAAGATAAATGTAGAAAAGTAGAAGACATATCATACATGTATAGAATATTTGTATAGTTAACACAAATTAAATATTTTTGTTTGTATGTGATGTAACCTCACAATTGTAGAATATACAGCATAAATGTACACATTATTTTGCAAAACCAAATAATATAGAAACATAGAAGCAAGAAGAAAAAAAAGAAATACAAAATAAAAGGAAATAAAAAGAATAGGAAGTAGAAACAACATCGTACTACTATGCTAGAAATAATATGAGCCAAAATAAAACTGGAAAACATATAAAAGAAAAAGAAAAAGGTATATAAGCAAAAAAAAAAGACAAAGGAAAAAAAAGCAAATGCACGCACTGAGCCCCGTTTGCGTTGTCTGTTCTTTGCTTGCACGCCCATAGCACCATAGCGGTGATTCTCAAAAAAAAAAAAGACATAGCGGTGATGGGCCATATTATACGTAGAAGGAAAAATCAGCATGCATATGTGGCCCATAACAATCTACGCTCGGGCCGGATCGGCAGGCCTGCTGCTTGTTTCTCTTCCTCTCCGTTGTGCCGCCATACATTCTTTGCCGGCTCCCACCGTAAACCCCTCTTCCTCCGTCAGCCTGCTCCTCCGATCTGTGCGGCACACAGATATGAGGCTCGCTCAATCGGGCTGCAGCATCCGTCGACATGGCTTCCTTCTCCTTCATTCTTATTCTTTTCTGTTCTAGCGGTGGTTCCATAGTTGCGTCATGCACCGGACTGTATTGAGCTTTGTGTGCTACTGTCTAGCATGCAGTAGATTGGTAGCTAACTTGGTTCCATACTTCCATTCTCTAGTTAATGGAATATCAGTGTTCAATTGTACACATATCGGGAAACAGTGAAATTTATGCTTGCTTTGTTTGCTAAATGAATGTCCAATATCCTGATGGGTGTCCTGATGGGTGAACACCGTTGTGCCAGCCAAAGACACCAACGAACAAGTTCACATCAATTCTCTGAATCATGTAAGCTCATGAAACGACATCAACAGACCCTTTTTTTTTTGTCCTAAGCAGCAGCGGTGCAGGGCTATCAATAAAACCTAATTTTTGTCCTAAGCAGCAGCGGTGGAGTGCTACTCCATGCTCCACATCCTCACCTAGGGTTTTATTGGTTGACATCCAAAATTTGTCTAACTAAAGATTTGGCTAGGCATAATTTTTGCTATTATTTATCAAAACTTACCAACCTCTCACATTTACCTTGCTAAATCTGTGGCAAACTTTTTTACCTAGCTTTGGCTTGCCAAATCGTTGGCATGGCAATATTTGGCTAAAAACCAAACAGGCCTCTAGTGTCTAGGGCATATGAGATGGTCTCGTAGGTTGTCACATTCTCTTGTAGAGGAGGCATTGGCTTCACCCTTCAAAAGCGGAGCGGGCGCTGTGGCGATGGGGCAGTGTTTCTCCCTTAGGGACCACTATTGGTTGTTGTGTTTTTTCCAACAACATTGCAGAGGCCTATCCTTGCACGTGATTATTTTTAACCGAGCAAATGACTGGCGTGAGAGGTAGTGTACATTGAGATTTCTGAGTGCCCCAGCCATTTATGCCCATGTGGCCCGCACCTTTAGCGGAGCAGTACGCCACCTACTGCCTCTATTGAAGATGCCCTAATTACTAGTGTCATGCCAGGAGGCGCATGGCTCGTTGGCGCCTAGAGACGGAGGCACTCGTCTCTACAACCACGGTAGTTGCTTGATTTGATCATTGTAGGGCCACGCTAGACTCATTGGGCGAGGCTACAAGGAGGGAGGCAGTGACTATGGTAGGTCTCACCTATGTCGCCTCGCCATAGGAGCTTTGTTAGTCGGGCCTGGTGCTCACGGCCTCAGCGATGTGGTCGTACAACATCAAGGGGCACGTACTAAAGTAGGAAAAAGAGGGATGCCGCGTGGCAGACAGAGGCAAGCAAGAGTGGGCATTGTGACTTGTGAGGACAATTTCGTCTTGTTCATTTGAAATTATGAGCTTGGTATGTTGTTTTTTTTTAGTTTTCCTTCTACAACAAAACAACATTAGCCAACTTATAAGTCGTATTAATCATCAGCCGAACCATCTCGAAGGCTCCAGAATACTAGCTAGCCTGTTGTTAAACTGTCTGATTAAAATCCATCGTCCGAGAAATTTCCATTGACGTGGCCCAATGGACGGACGGAACTTGGCTTTGATTTCGTCCTATAGAGATATAGAAAATAGAGATTAGATGAGATATATACCTAGTATTAACCGGGGAGCAGCATAAAAAAGCTCAACGAACAGCCGAATGAAGAGCATCGGCCAACTGTGCGCCGGCACCCTCAAGAAAAGAAAAGGCGGTGTGCGCTGGCAGATCAGCACAGGCCTCCCTCTCTAGTCTCTAGTCCCGATCGTCCTGCCCCGCGGAGGCTGCGAAAGAAACCACCACAACGCCGCGCAGCCGGCTGCCCGGCCGGCCGTCGCGTGGGTTGTTGGTACGCCCGCGACCCCGCGTACACCATTGTCCGGCCTACCCTTATCCGGCGACGTTACTCACGATGCGATGCGACCTTGGGGCAGCTGCTTATTTAAACCCTGACGCCACCTTGTGCTGCTCTCCGCATCAAGGAGTGAATACTGAATTAGTCAGTCAGTCAGTCAGTCGTCTCTACCTCATCCACCCACCTGACGAATCTTGATTCTTGAGGTGAGCCTGCCTAGTCTCGTCTCCCCCTCTTCCCCTCCGGAGGATCTTGCTGTGCTTTCGATCTCCTCCCTTATTCGATGCTTCTTGATCCTCCTGCAGCTGTAACCATAGATCTGTGGTTTCTTTGGTGGGGTTTCTGATTCAGATTTAATTTCCTGCCCATAATTTCTTATCTCATTAGCAGTAGGCGGTCACTCCAATATAACTGACTGTATAACCTGTTCGTTGCCTTCTCCCACACGCCCAGTAGTGCCTGGCCAAAGACTGGTTGGTTCCCCAACTTATATTTTACTAGATTTTAGTTCATCATTGAGTGCTCAGTTCTTTTGTTGGGCATCAAAGGAGTAACCACAGCATTGCTTCTCTGCCCATTTGAAAATGTTAGTTCCATTTCATTGTTAGAGCACAATAGGAGTGGAGAAGAGTATCTGTGATGTAAATAGCAACTGTAATTTTTAGGCTTGGAACTGGATTCCTTAGTTTTCTAGATCTGGGAATTTGGTCATTTTTGCCTGCTATATGCACCGCTGTTAAGAATTGCTAATGCCATTATGTTTCCTTCCACTGCCTTGGAATTCCAAGAAATTTAATTGATGGCCCAGAATTTCAGCAACACACCACCACATATTTTGTCTTTGATGGAGCAACATCTCACTAAAATCAGTTGTTTACTCATTGGATGACTGAAGATTTGTTGATATATGTCAATTGGTATGCTGAGGACAAACTAACCAAAGTCCTGTTTTGTTATGCTCAAGGTTGATCAGGTGTCATCTCTTTTAGCTGCAACTGCAGCAGGCTGTGATCATGGCATCACTGAGTGCCGACCTCTTCTATGACATACTCAAGCGTCTCGATGCTGCAGCTCTGGCAAGAGCAGGCTGTGCCTGTGCTGATTTTCGTGCCATATCAAATGAAGAGGATCTGTGGGAAAATGCCTGCACATCTCTGTGGCCATCAACGAGACAAGATGATGTTAGGAGCTTAATTGCTTCTGTTGGTGGATTCAGGAAGTTCTATGCTGATTGTTTCACCCTTATATTGAACAAGGACGTCCCTGTGGTTCAGACTAATGAAACTAATTTCTTGGCTGAAGAATGGGCTGAGTCTGACTACTACTACTATGATGACATGGATGAGCTTGAAAACTCAATGCCTTCAGATTTCGTATCTTTGATTGATGTATGGTACAAAGACCGCCCACTCTACTCAAAGGTCATATGGGGAATTCCCAACTCAGACAGTGCCAATGGATGGTTCTATAACTACCCATTCCGGGTAGACTTGTTTCAACACTCAGCTGAAAACAATGAGAACAATAATGGAGAGGTATTCCTATCCACCATCAATGATTTACCATCGGTGCCCTCGATGGAGCAAGAAAGGAAAGACGGGAAACTATGGAGGGAACTGAATGATGGCATAAGGTTGAGCTGGATCATTGTCAACCCAAAGATGAAGCGGGCAGTGAACCTGACAAGTTGGCACCCGCTGAGTGGGCAGAGGCACTGGCCAACCGATACTGATTTCGTTCTAAGGTTTGGGTCTGTCCTTCCAGCAAAGGAGGTCCTGCCCTGCCAGGTAGCAGAGTGCATTCTGTTGATGAAATTCCGTGTGACAAGCATGGGCAGCAAGGAGGATGGGGAACCTTCAACACTTGCACTGACGGAACTGAGTATGCAGATCGAAGACATGGGTGGTGTACATCTCAACGGGCGCTGCAGCCTCCTCCTTCTCAAGGAGGCGCTGAGCTGCCACAGGAGCAGGAACTATGGTGAGGTGCTGGAGTCTTGCAATTTGTATCTGAAGGCACAGAGTGAGCTGAAAGAAGAGAAGATACGCAGTGAGTGCCGGTTTGACACACTCTGTATTTTCAGTGGCATTACAATATTTGCTGCTATCTGCACCATGTGCTATAGAAAGTTTTAAAAGTTTTGACTTTCTAGATAAGGCTAGAGGTGGATTAAATAAATGTTGGTAGTGATGCACATGCTTGAGAGCCTGTAAACACAGCCTACTTAATATTTCTGATTATTAGTTCTCCTTAGATATTTAGTGTGGAAAATAACCTAATGTCTATATGATAGTGGAAAATAACAAAAAAAAAAATCTGCTAGCAAAAATCAGTTATTATTATTTCTACTAGTAGAGTCTACTCGCAATTGATTCAGAGACTACAATAGATCATAATAACCACAGCTCATCGATCATCTTCCTACTTGATAATCCACACCACCAAGATGACTAGGGTGTCAAATCCCTGCTGACCTGACTTGTTGATCATCTTCCTACTTGATAATCTCATGAGCATTGCTGCACTGCTCAGCGGCAAGCTGGTAAAGATGATTAAACCAGTAGAACACCACCAGAACAATAGAAGCTGAAGTCATATAACAAAAATATGTTCCATACACCTTGGTGCCAATGCATCATTACTTACAAAAATCTCACTAGTAATGCCATTTGCACCAAATTGATTTTTAATAATAAAAAAAGAAACATGTGGAAGGTCAACATCAAGAACGACCTCAGAATAATGGAGGGGCTAGGGGAATAATATGGCACATGGACCTATATATATAACGCGCCCAAACCATGCGCAGATAAAGAGTAGCCTATACAACTCACGGATAAAGCTGCTGGGTGATCATCCGTGGAACGAACATGATGAGAATGCTGGACAGCATGGAGTCTCCCTCCTGTGGAGAGGAAAAAAGAGGAATGCGTGACTCTGTGCAACGGAAGGGCTTTATTCGTAGCCAGCCGTGTTTCAGAAAAGATCGGCTTTCTTCTTCTGCAACTCTTGCTTCCACCTTGGCTGCTCGTAGAATTCCTCTTTAGTCATACCAAACACGGTCTCGAATTCACTGTCCACCAAATATGTCTGCAGAAGCAAAATGAACTTAGCCTTTGGAATCCATAAACATGAGGTGCAGTAACTGTAGAAGAGGCCGCCATCAGTTGTGATAGATATTCCAATGAGAGACGAAAATGATTAAAAAATATCATCCATTTAGTTGCATTTAGTACTTCAATTAGAGAAATGGTCACTATTCCTGCTTCTGTTGCAAATAACTACTGGTTGCGGTACTAGGCCTACAAATTACTAATAGTATCATTATATTTTTTATGAACAAAGAAACATAATTATCTTGGTGAGCATTGTTAAATCATAAATATGTATGAAACTGAAAGCATAGAAGGATTCATTTTCTGGAGTTCTAAAAGATGGATTTTGCTGTGATTCTGATCAAATCTTGACCATTTCATTTGTTCACCTTTTCTATGTCAGTTTGTTTATTATCCAAATAACCTTTTACAGTTAACACCTCATGTTCTTCGTGACTAATAGTAATTGCAGCAAAACGCCTACAATCCTGACTGGCATTTTCCGAATTGGAAGTCTGAGATATTAGTAACCAGAAGTTACCTCCGAAATACCTTGAAGCAAAGTTATAATAAATTTCCAAAACTTAGCTATTTACCCTTTATGGTGAATAAGCTTACAAGCAATACAGTTCTATCTTGCACGTCTTATGGGGAAAGGAAAATCAATCCAGTAAATAGAATTTTCATGTAAATGCTAAGCACCTGAGCCTTAGTTCAGGCGAACTTAGGTCCCTATTTTTTTTCCAAAAGATAAATCCACCAGTCCTCCCAAATTTGTCTAGATTTAAATAAAATGCACACAAAGTTTCATGTATAGTTATGACAAATACTCAGCCCTTTCACAAGGAAATGAGGTAATAGAAGAGGGAGAACTTTTTTCAAGGATGCAGTGGGAATCACAAACCTCTCTGCGCTTGGAGTCTATCCCACTAACAGGGTCAGTGGACTTTGATATCAAGCGTTCATAGCTAAAGGTCGTCTGGCCTCCATTTTCATTAGCAGTTTGTTCCTGTGAGACATCAGGCTCTGTTCGGACATCTTCATGCCCTGCTTCTAACTGATGAGGAGAAGCAGGAGCTAATTCAGTCTTCTCAGCATCTGCATCAAATGAAGGTATCATCAACCTTTGCCATCAAGCTATGGGGTAAAAAAACTAATCACAGAATTCTCCTGGGTTCATCTTCAGCTAATTTCTTGCAGTTACTAAGTGAATCCTATTCCTCTTTTTTAAGGAAGATTGTAGAGCAGAGCTCCCTAGTATATTTAACCCCAGCCTGAAATTCACTCCCACAGGGAGTTGAGCCCACGACGATTTGACTATTTCTACAAAAATAAAAATGATGCAACATGCCGGTGCTAAAAATTATCCAATACTATTTACCAGAATTACTAGCATCACAGGAACAATATCTTCCTTAAGAAAAGGTGAAACTTCAAATCAAATTTAGGCTAGCAAGTCTAACCTGCTGTTGGGGACGACCTACTGTGGCGGGGGCTGTGAGATCCCTCTGCAGTCAAAACATTAGACAGTGCTGCAACAGCAGCGGCTCTTTGAGACCCTTGGCCTGAATGAGATTGTGTGCTGCTGGGTTTTGACGATGTATTAAGGCTAGAGGACAAGGCAGCCATTGCAGAAGCACGTTGGGTATGCTCGCTGTCACCTGATGAGCTTGTGGGCCTCTCATCTGACTGAAAACCCATGGGATTTGGTGATTAGCAGATAAGAAAAATCGGGAAGGAAATTGTTATCATTATTTTTGAAACGGAGGGAAGGAAATTATTAGCAGTACATGTTTTCCTTGCGAGGATGGATTCAACGCAGATGAAAGAGCTGCCAAGGCTGATGCCCTTTGAGTTGGCCCACCATCACCTGATGAGCCCTTATTTCCACCCTGGAAGCAGTTAAAAAGGCATGAATTGGAAAAAAGAAAAGGAAAAATAACAGGTATCACTCTTTGTAAATTGAATAGCAAAAGTGAACTTACCTCTGAACGCATTCCAAAAAGAACTGAAAGTTTCTTCTCAAAAGAGTTTCCATGAATCTGTTCCAAGAATGACATGTATCAGCTTAACCGCGAGCAAAGAAAAAGGTATGCCTAAATAGTAGAATATTGGACATATGAAAAGTCCATTAAGTGAAAAAAGGAAGACCTTCAAAATATCAGCTATCCCATACAAATAGATAAATGGAACATAGTTAGAAGGAAAAGCTGAACTTGTGACATACATAAGTAAAATATCTAAGAGCATACCACGGATCGTGTGTTATCCCAGGAGAAGTATGTCCTGAAGAAGCAAGGTTCATTCCCTTCATTGACTTTATAGAGAGGCACGTCAGGAGAAATACCTTCAAAGGCCACTGCATGTTGTACGTATTTCTGGGAGGGAAGCAATCGTTGCTAGGAGTTGGACAATAGTGATCCAACCAAAATCAGAAAGGTTAACACTTAAACACTTTGTACCTACCTGGCCAATCTCGAATGCTTTCTGTTTTTCTTTTGTATCCACACACTGACCCATCCAAACAAAAACTTCACCGTGTGTATCAAGTATCATCGTGTCTTCGGTCAACAAATCATCTTGTGAAAAATTGAACACTTCAGTAACCTGCATACAAGTGAACCTTGAGATTTTTTTTAAAAAAAAAAGATTATTGGAACATGACCAGTTTGGATCAAATCAATACAGAAACAAACCTCCAGCTTCCCTGATAAATGGTGACAATGTTATCGCGATTGAAGCCAAAAAAAAATGGAAATAAAACATTAGTGTCACTATAAAGCATGAAAAACAGAATGTGGTAAGATTGAGAAACACTATGAATAGAAGGTTTGACTACTACTAACCATTCTTAAGAGAGAAGGTATACAAATGAGGCTCTCTAACAACAGCATCAGGCACCACTTTTTTACTTGTATAACTCTGCTTTCCACCAATAGAAGACCAGAAAATAGAGCTCTCAGTACCCTCCTTGCAATGTTTGACAGCAACACCGGTCTGTAGGATTTGGGGATACATATAATTTAAGTGAGTAATAGTGCCCACGATAAGAAATGTCAATTACTTCAAATTTTATCAGAATCAACTGCTGCCGAGGGAGGGGGATTCAGCAACCATGCTCTATGTAACCTCGTTGGATCATTAATAGACCTTCAATTAGACAGCAGTGAGAAAACACCAAGAAGGCCCAATCAAATCCTAACAAGTTATATCCAATCCAGTCTCTAACTGACCCAAATCTAATCCTATCTCTAATTGATTCAATCCCTCTACCTAATATTGACACCCCATGACAAGCTTACCATGCATGAAAAGGAAATATCAAAATTGGTTTCATTCTTCCATACCTTCAGAAATTCAGCAACTTTAGCAGCCCACTGTTGTTGTTCAAAAGAACTTGAATTTCCGTTCCATAAAAACATCGAGTTTTTAGTTTGCAAAACAAAACAATCCGTGGAACTCAAGGATGTTGGGACCTAGAAAGTCAAATAAAAATTAGTTCAAAGGAACAAAAGATTGGACTCTATTAAGTTAATTACAGTGCAGTTCTTTATTAGCTATACAAACAAGGATAAATCCTTTTTCCATGCATGTACGCTTTAATTAAATCTGCTGGCCAAGAAAATAAAAGAGGATGCTGGTATGAAGGCCATAATGAAAACATAGCGATTCCATCCAGCATTAGTCCCATACTTCATTTCCCCATAGCGCAGATTTTGAGCAAACTGATAGATGTATAAGACTTGATATGTTATAAGAGCAAAGTTCTTGAGCTCAAGATTTAGGAAAAACAATTGTAAACTAGAAAATTACCATGATACATTTTTAATATAGATCACAGGTGCAATGGATGATAGGCATGATGGATATTTATGTGATGGATGGTAGGCATTTTTAATAAGTATTATTGCCTACTTTTTCTCATTAACTTAAACTGTTCAGGATGCTTATGTAGAACAGGTAGAGGTGAGAAATACCGCATCAACTTGAAGTGTTTTGTTGTTATGAACTGCCGTTCCAGAAATTTGAATGAGAGCAACGCCATCAGCACAATATGTTTCATCTTTCAGACCCTTCTCTTCTACAAATTTCTTATAACCAGAGCTAGTACCACCCTGCATGATTTGACAAATACGTTCTGGTAATTTCTCGAGTAACGTTACAAAACATTTTTCATTTCTATAGAATGCTCCAATATGAGCACACATTTAACATTAGCTCACTATACATGACATAATCACATTGAGCATCATACCTTAAGAATAACCATTGGTTGGAAAAGAGCAACAAATTGCGGTGGCTCTTTTCCTTGATAAATACGACCCTACAATAACACAAATAAGATATAAAACTCAACTAGAGAAAATATTTTATGCATAATAAAATTTTCTAAATGTGAATACAGTACCAGGACAGGTCTTCCTTTCAAAGAATTCCAAGTTGTATTAGCTATTTGAAAAGCCGCCTCTTGATCTTCCTAAATTAAATAAACAAAGAGTAACTTCATATATATCATGGTACAGTTGCACGGGCACTGGGTACACCATGATCCCTTGTATATGTTAAGTACATCAAGGCATATATTAATTATAGGACACATGAATGTGTAAGGACCATCATTTTTGTAAACAAATGTGTGCAATAATAGCTTCTATTTGGATGTGAGAAGAATTCATGACAAACAGTTTTACAAAAAAGATTAATAAGAAGGTTTCAGTTGACAATGTGATGACAAGCAAAATAATAAAAATGCATTCCAATAATGGGAGTTGACAGAAGATGCAAAACAAGAAAGTTCAGTGCACAAAATCTTAAGCATGAATATGTTTAAATGACAATTACCTGTACACTCTTTTTCCCAATCCAATAAGTTAGATAGAACTCTTCTTTTTTGTCAGCAGAATGGTAAGTGTAGAGAACAACATAACAGTCTCCGCTGTAGAATTTTCCAAGCTCTTCCTTTGGAAGAGCGGTCTTCACACTGCCATTAATACACCAAACCTGAAATATGCACAGCTTGCTTGTGGATTCATTTCTACATTGAATTCACTGTTGTACTCGGTAGGAAAATGGGACTAAGTTCAACAAAACCTCAAGCTTTCCACCGCCATCTAGCAAAGGAGGAACTTCATCATTTACTGGCGTACTAGTTTTTGTGATTCCTTTTACATCGACACCTTTCTGCTTCAACATTGCTGATAAAACATAGGTGTTAACTGTTAACAATGAATGACAAAAGGTCAACTGTTTAAATACCAATAAATAAATAAATAAGTAAATATTGTACCTTTAACATTTCCTCTGCCTTCCTCTGCGCTGGCACTCCCTGCCGTGCTACTTATTGGCCATGACTCAAACTTAGACTTGAATGTATGATTCTCATAACCTTGAATCACTTGAGTTATTCTTGTTGTCTTTGGTCTACTTTCTTTAATAATGAATTTCTACAGGAGGCACATTTTAGATAGAATATATTTGAACAAGGCAACAAAACAATAAAGTTGGGCTGTAGTTTTACCTCAACTGCCGCACTGGCAGCTTTCCTCTCCTCTAGCTGTGTTACCCGACCAACCCACACAAATAGCTCAGCCCCACAATCAAGTAAAAAGCATTTGGTGTTCTCCAGAATTGATTTTGTAAGAGCAGTGTCTTCTAACTTCAGTTGACCGTTAGTGATGCTGCAAACATAACAATTAACAGTATACAATAAAACTATGGATTATTAAAAATAAAGAAGAGCAGCTGAAGAATAGTAAGGTGAACATATATAGCACACATACACAGGCCAGCCACACCTGAAGATAAAGTAACAGGCTTTGTGAACCAAGCAGAGTCTTGAAGTATGACCTATAAGCACTAGGAAACCAACTAACTAATCTGTGCTGAATTGCCGAAAAGAATTCATTTGTAATCAGGAAAAGAACTTCTGTAGAAGTGAGCTGTGAATTCAGCAGAATATATTGTACTAATTTTGATTCTGGCACTAAAAATTGTGTTTATCAGAAAGTTGCAAGTGGTGAGTGACTGTGACCCATGCATAACTTTAAAAAACCAGAAGAGTATAAGTGTGTGAATGCTAGAATAGGTATGGTGAACCAACACAAAAACTAGGCCATTCATAGGGATTAAGAACAAGTGTCCATAATTAAAATAAGAAGATCAAATATAACTAACTGTACACTAATAAAAAGGACATACCTGAAAAGCTTCGGTGCTGTAGTTTCAAGAACAACATCATCATCACTTATTGCTTTTTTCCCTATTGGCGCAAAACCTCCAAAAAGGACCCAGAATTCTCCTGAATCTGATTCCGCTTGCAATTTCCCATCATCTATTATTAAGACAAAAAAAAAAGGTATAAGTGTGTGTGAACTTACTGACGTTTTACATGTATGAAATGAAATTTGTATCATTCTCATCTTACCAACAATTGCAACAGCACACACTCCGTCATGGTATTTCTCCTTCAAATGTTGGATCACTTCCAGCGCCTTGGCTCTTTCTTGAATGTTGGAGTTTGCACCATTGAATTGGTATATTTTATTCTCAGTATCCAAGATAAATACATCATCATGGTTCAACGATGAACGAGCAAAGGGAACCTGAGTAAAGAAGTCATCATCAGGATTGGCTTAAACAGTTCATGAAACATATAGCAAGGAAGCAAGGATCGGAGGTGGAACATCAATGCAGCACCTCTTTAACTCTGATAGCTCTCTTCCCCTTGCAAATATATAGTCGTACTTCAAACTTGTCCACCTCTGGCTTTTTAAACCCAGAAGCGAAGCCACCCTCCATGGGTATGATGCAGGGTTTGAAATACGAAAGGAATTTGTCAGACTCGTAGCATTGAGGTTCCCTGTGCTGTACCGCTTTACCCCCGAGCATGCTGTCAAGTTCAACTGTCTTGATCGCGGCAGTTCCAGCTTCATCCTGCAAAGCAACAACAGCAATTTCGTATCTCATTTGCAGCATAGAGAAGATACGAGGTAATGGTGGTACAGAAAAATATGCTACCTGGCTAGAATCTTTCCCGATCCAGAAATGGATGTCAAAGATATAGGCACCTCCTTTACAGGTCGTCTAAAAAAAAGGGACAGATGCATTAATAGAAATACAATTTGTGTATAGAGACAGAAATATGCCTGTAGAAAAAAAAGGTTAAAAGCAATTACCTGCAGAACTATATATGAATCTCCACAGTAGAATTTGCCATAATTTTCTTTTGGCAAAGCAACCGGCTTGAAATCCTCGATCCTCCATATTTCTGTTCCTCTGTGTTTCAGTTAAGGGGAACATATATACCCAACATATAAAGAGAAAAAGAGAAGCGTTGCGTGGAATAATGGGAAGAAAAAAACAGCTAAAATAAGGTGACAGCCTGCTTGAAATCATGTATGAGTAGTAGAAAGGATACGGTTTGTGGCCAGCTCCTTGAAATGCAGGCTCAAGCACCACTTTTGCAGTCGACATTGCACACAGAATGTTACTTGGACACTACAGAGAGGCTCCGCCCACCACCCGACAACAGTTGATCGAACACTAGAAACTCATGTACTGCAAGAACGCACACAGAAGAAATTTGAAAGCATCATCAGGAATAAAAGAAACCAAAGCTTTCTGATCGCATTGCAATCACGCATCCACGCCAAGGGCAGATCAACCCGAAGCGCGCGATCGAAAACAGGGGAGGGAAATGGAAATGCAGAACCGTGGGGATCGTATCAGGACTTCAGGAGGCCGTCGATCGAGCGGTACCTGCTAGATGTGAAACACCGCCGATCGCCGATCGATGGCCTCGAGCCAGAGAGGGGAAGGTGGCGACGGGAGGAGAGGGACGAGGACGATCCCTGACCGACGTAGGAATGGAACGACGGGTTGGATGGATGGGAGGTGGATGTCAAAACTAGGCGACGCCGCGGCTTTTGCGGGTTGCCTGGTTTTAGAAAGGCCCCCTATTTATACGCGCGGGCGCGGCGATCTGCCGCTACTATACCTGACGGTCGGTAGGAAACTAGGAAAGGGGGCGATCGAGCTCGACTACAGCTCGAGTACGAGATTGGCGATCGAAGTGGATTCATTACGGAGGGGGGCGGACGTGGCTGCCAGCCTAACATGCACTGCACGGCCGGACCACGGACCTTCGCCGGCCCGCCGGGGCAGAGGTACGGCCGCCGGTGACTGACAAGATTCTTGTAGCCCTGCATGGTGATCGAGCTCGAGTACGAGAGGCCGGGGGGACGGACGACGTGGCTACCAGGCACGGACCACGGACTGACGGACCTACGCCGCCGGGGCAGCACGCCAACAGTAGTGGCATTGCTATGCTCAGCCAGAGGTATGGCCGCCGATGACTGACAAGATTCTTTGTAGCCCTGCATGGTGAAATGAGAGCTAGGCCGGCCACCAGGGTCCAGTGGTCCGCATGATGCGGCCGATAATTGTGAGCTTTCGGTCGAGATGCATGGAGGAGCTGCAGTGATCGTGAACGTGATGCACACAGCACAGCGCACTCATCATTTCATCAGCTACAGTAAATAGCGTACGGGTTCACGCACACGGGGGCGCCACCTGATGCTTCCCCGCCACTGATGTCTATCAGCCCATCCGACTAGCCTGAATGAACATGGGCTGTCCTACCCGGCCAGGCCCAATCAGTGCACTAGGGAGGCTTCAGGCTTGCGTGAGCTCTAAAGTCTGCGAGCGGTGTCTAAGCTGTGGCCGCCGGAAAAGAGCGGCGAAATAGTGGCCAACACGAAGGAACAACAGGTCCGTAGCAACAAAATAAAGAGAAATCCCGAAGTTAGTTCAGCCCATTATTTTTTCCATCCAATGTAGGTGGCATACTGTCAGAGGTGGAACCAGCGATTTTGATTAAGAGGCATTTGGAAGACGGCTGCTCGATCGTGTGTCGTCCGTCTCTTCTTCTCTGCCTAACGATTCATGGAAGCTGCTGGACTAGAGACCGTCGGTTCCGCCATGGATTGCAGGACCCAAACGTTTGCATCATGTGCGACCAATAGCCGGAGACAATGGATCACATTCTGCTATATATACTGCAGCTTCAGACGCGAGGTTTGGCACATCTGCTTCGTGAGCTTGCACCTACAGCTGGATGCGCATTTGTGCGATGAGTCTGTTCTTCAGTGGTGGATTCAATCAAGGAAGATGGTGCCCAGTCCCTTTCGTCGTGGTTTCGACTCTTCTGTACTTCTCATTCGGTGGATGATCTGGAAGGAGCGGAATACAATGACGTTCCAGGGAAAAGCCATGAGTGCAGTTGCGATGGCCGTGGTGATCAGGGAGGAGCTGAGCGCTGGTGTGCGGCAGGGAACGGGCAGCTAGAAAAGCTGATGGCGAGGGCGCAGAGCTGATCGCCTGGTGTTCTTTTCGGTCGCGAAGTTGTTTGGCCATGTAGTAATCTATCTATAGATCCAGTGGCTGGCAGTAGGGGTTGCTGGTAACATTTGTGTTACCGGAGTGTGGGTTGTTATCTTTGAATTCTATTCCTACTCAATGAAAATATGCGCTTACGTGTACTTACAAAAAAATAAGAGGAGCAGGACAAATATGATTGTATTTTTTTAGTGTGCTAAAATATACATACTTTCAGCAATTTTTAAAATATTTTTACACTATTTATCACCAAGATCATAAAATTTGAATACAAAATGGGTGAAAATTAGCGTTCTTTGGGGAGGGGTCTCAGCCGAGATGGTCAAGGCACCAAACTCCTGAAAGGGAGGTCTCGAGTTCGAACCTCGGGTGGTGCTCTCGGTGGGAATCGAGGGACGTCACCGGCTGGATAAATCCAGTCCCCTACATTACGCTTCGTAGAAGCCGGGGTATCCCACCCTTTGCCCCCCCCCCCCCTTTTTTTTTTTTTTTTTTTTTTGAAAATTAGCGTTCTTTGGCTACAAATTCAAATATTTATATAGGTATGCGAAAAACCTACCGTGCTTTTGGGGGGGGGGGGCATGGCCCCTGCCCCTAGTTCCACGTCTGCAAACTATTGCTAATATTGATACCTTTTTCTCGAAAACGCAGGAGAGCTGCGCTTCATTATATTAAGAAGAGAAAAGCGGGCAAGAGTCCAAAACACTACAACACACCCCACAAACACAACCACACTCACACCTCAAACACAGTTTCAAGGGTTACAAAACGCGCCGGTGATAGAACCACACACAGGCGACCAAGGGCAGATAGGAACGACAACCCTCGAGCCCCTGCCATAGCCCATCGGCGGCGTTCCTCGTCGGCTAGGATTAGAGCACCAGCTAAATTTGGAGTTGCTCCATCAAAGACACAACCATTGCGATGGTTCCATATGGTCCAAGCTCCTAGGATAATAAGCGAATCAATTCCATGCCTCATCAACCCATCAGTAGCGCTGCTGCTAGCTTTCTCCCACCAATCATGAAAGGACAACTCAGAAGGCTGAGGGGATATGGTGGGAAGTCCAACCTGTCTGAACAAAAAGAACCAAAATTCTCTTGCGAATACACAATGGACAAGGAGATGGTCAATGGTCTCGTCTTCTTGGTCACAAAGAGGACAGGATTCCGGATGGGGCAACCCACGTCGTGCCAGGCGCCGTCCAACACTTGTTGTGCGCAACTAGCCACATAAAGAAGCGACATTTGGGTGGTGCCTAAGATTTCCAAATTCTTTCCCATGGACCAAAAATAGTGGAGCCCAAAAAGAATCCATCGTATGCCGACTTAGCCGATGAGGCAGACACCTTTTTGGGCGCGTCTGCAATTGTGATGGAAGGAATCTCAGATCCAGAGACAACGGAAGCATTGGCCTGCAGAGAAGGTCTAGCTCTTGCGAGTGACCTTATGCTTCGAAAAGTCAGGATTGCCGCTGACTGCGCGAACATAGTGAAGAATATGTGTGGTCCGGGAATGAGTGCATGTGGCCACATCATTCAAGAAATTAAGGCAGAGATGGCAAGCTTTGCGTCGATGGAGGTCGTTTATGAAAGCAGGAACTCCAATGGTGATGCTCATAGGTTAGCTAGAAGCTCAATTTATGAATCTGTAGGGCGGCATATTTGGCTGCTTTTTCCTCCAAATGGAGTTTGTACCGATTTCTCTGATATATGAATAAAGCGGTACTGATTCTAAAAAAAAAACTTAGCCGAGTATTGTCCATTGGAGGAGAGCCTCCAAATGTGTCTATCCTCAACCTCTGGCTGCAGCTGAAAATTCATCAATAGATCCCATAATTGGAAATATTCCACCATCACACCAACTGTACGAGCTCCCTGTATGTCTGAAATCCAAGTCCGGTTAGTGAGGG
This sequence comes from Themeda triandra, assembly GCA_018135685.1. Classification (NCBI taxonomy): domain Eukaryota; kingdom Viridiplantae; phylum Streptophyta; class Magnoliopsida; order Poales; family Poaceae; genus Themeda; species Themeda triandra. The sequence goes on from JAENPR010000094.1 coordinate 512,907, forward strand.
CGTCCTGGACAGTTCGCCGCTTGACCCTTCTTTTGGGAATGGCTACGAACAGACGAGGGGCAAGGTCTGCAATACATTTTCCATGAAGCCACCGATCTGTCCGGAAAAGAGTGTTTGCACCATCACCAACAATAGAAGAAACTGCTACAAAGAAGAAGGCTGACATTTGCTCCGGCACATGAATTGGGAGAGCAGCCCAAGGGCGATGAGGCTCTGTTTTTTGCAGCCAAACCCATCTCATGCGCAGAGCCCAGCCAAGAGACTTGAGGTCTTAAATTCCGAGACCTCCAAGCTCTGGTGATCGACAAACTTTGACCCAGGCCACAAGACAATGCCCTCCCTTCGCGTCTTTACGACCTCTCGAAAGAAACCCACGCCGAATTTTATCCACCGCTTTGATATCCCATGGGGGAAAATCAAGGGCCATATCCAAATAAATGAGCATCCCAGTGAGAACAGATTGCACTAGAACCCTTCTTCCAGCCCTTGTCAACAAATCTGCCTTCCAGTTGGGTAGCTGATCTGCAATGCGATCAATAATGGGCTGCACTTGTTGTTTAGTAAGTTTTTTAAGGGAGAGGGGCACACCTAAGTATTTGCATGGGAATTCCGAAAGAGGGCAGGGCAACTGGTTTTGTATGGTTGCAATCTCCAAAGCAGCACACCTAATCGGAAGCACATTGCTTTTCTGCAGATTAGTCTTGAGGCCAGAAGCTTCACCGAACAGATTGAGAATATCCATGGTTATAGAGATATCTCCAGATTCGGGGCGAAGAAAGAGAGCCACATCATCAGCATACATAGAGATGCGGTGCTGTAAGGCACGAGATGACAGGGGCAGCAGCAAACCTTCACTGGAGGCTTTAGAAATCATATGCCCGAACACATCCATCACCAAGATAAAGAGCATGGGGGATAGGGGGTCACCTTGCCGCAATCCTCGCCGATGAAGAATAGATCCCCAGGCACCCCATTTAAAAGAACTTGGGTTGATGAGGAGGAGAGCAGCCCACTGATGATATCTCTCCAGATTTGCCCAAAACCAAGCTGCTGCAGTACCTCCAGAAGGAAAGGCCACGACGCTGAATCAAAGGCCTTAGATATATCTAATTTGAGTAGAATCCTAGGCTGCCTTTGTTGATGAAGGAACCTTGCCGTTTGTTGAACTAACATGAAGTCATCCTGTATGAATCGTTGCTTTATGAAGGCACTTTGGATCGGAGAGATCATTTGTTGTAGATGACCAGCAAGGCGATTAGCCAACATTTTTGTGATTATCTTGGCGAAACTATGAACTAGACTTATGGGTCGAAAGTCTTTAGGCTGATCAGCACCGTCTTTTTTGGGAAGGAGAGTGATGTAGGCTGAGTTGAGGATGCCTAAGTTCATAAACTTCCTGTTCCAAACCGCTGAGACTGATGACATAATATCTTCCTTAATGATGGGCCAGCAAGCTTTATAGAAACGTCCCGTGAAGCCATCAGGCCCGGGGGCTTTGTCTGACTAATATTGATACCTACATTTTTTAGTCTAATATATATGTCGTGTTGTGCACATTAAAGGGGCTTTGTTTTACAAATCTATGTAATCATCCAAGTGAAATGTGATTAGCTTTATATGCATATAGCCACCGCGATGAAAAGCCTCAACCTTTGATATTTATGCATTTGCGTCAAATTCATATTATGTTTGGATCATAGATTTGGCCCAGTATAAGTGGATGCATTAAACATATAACTCGATGTGCATGACTGTTGCCTTGTATAAGTCGTTCCTCAGTGAGTCCATCAACCAACCTCTAGCTAAGTCCATTAGCTATTTTCTATACAGATTAAACTATTTCACTATGCTGAATGTGACTGCAATCTTAGACCGTTTTATTGAACAAACCACTATCAGGTGTATGCTATTGGGTTTGCTTTCACGCACAACCTTCATGACTGATTTGTTTATGCTCATGATATATCTTTTTTCCTTTTGAAAATTATGATTATGATGTTTGAATCAATTATTCTGAAATAGCCACACTCCTATGCCGAACAATTGCTTGTACATTCAACTTCTATGTTGCATGCATCTAACCTGTCGATGGAAGGTATTCTAATAAAGAAAATAAAGTAGGTTTCGAGATCCAGACCCATTATTTGATTACTTGCATTCTTATTATTTAAATTGCTGTTCCTATTTGTGCAACTACTAGATTTGGTATTACCGGTGAAAATCCGAAGAATACAATAGAAATACCATTGGGTGGTGCTAGAGTATCTCTTTCATCCCAAGGTTGTGATTCCTTACATGGTTTTTGCATTGGCAGTTTTATCAGACCTCTCCCAAAATACGAGTAGCTTTTCTAGCTTCTGGGTAACTAGAATCTCATTTGATTGATCGACCATAATAATTATATCTCCACCTTATGAATGTACGCAAATATTTTAGTACTCACTCTAATCTTAAATATGTATTCGGTTTCATCTAAATAACTTATGCATTTTTTTTATTAAAACTAAACTTATGCACTTAGTATAGGATCTAGCTAGGTTGATTTAAACATATGGGTTTAATATACAACTGAATGATCCAATCAAACAAGTTATAAGCAGCTAGTAAAGAGATCCAAATATACATCTCACCGTGCCCCCATCAGCAATGATACACCGGCCAGCACCATGAAGCCTCGCAATGTTTCTAGTAAATAAATAAATATCACTATGCGCCGTGCGCATCAAGAAAAGATGCCACCATAAGTCCATGGTTTTCTAAAAAAAAATTGCATAGGCCTTCGATCGAGACACCGGGTTTGATAGGTATAGGCAGTAGAAGTAATAAAATTAATCAAGCTCCACTCTAGGAGCCCGAAGGGGATGAACAAAGAGGGAGGCTTGAGAGAGGGGCAAGAGGAGAGGATCAGATAAGGTGAAAGGTATATAATTGATTTATTCTAAATTAATAAATTAAGACTTAACAAGGAAAACTAGAGCATCTCATGAGTTCGCAAAATAATCTCTTAATCCATGAGTTTTTTGTCAAGATTTTTTTTTTTAAAAAAATCACATCTCCAACCTCTTTTTTTGCGATAAGGTCTTGTACCCATTCACACATATATAATCACATCTCCAACCTCCAACCTCACATGTCAATCTTTTGACACTTACATAATCGATCCTATGATATGGATAAATACGTGTTCGTACCCATACGCTAGAACATAATCCTCTATAAAAATGTATTCCCTCTGTTTCAAATTGGTCACTTTAAAAAATTTGAAAAGTAAAAGGATCTCAAGTTTGAAAATTATAGAAAAAACTACAAAAGATTGCAACATCAAATAAGTCTAACAACTAAAACAAATCAAATGGTATCGTAGCCGCGCCTAATCGGCCTGCCTCCGCGTTAAGCCTCCGCTAATCACCGCAGCCTCCTTTCGCCTGGCGCTCTCTCGCTTGCCCTTAAAAAAACGTCCCTCAATCTCAAAAAAAAAATGTCCCTCCCCACCTCCCATGAACCTTTGACCAGACCCGGCGCTACCCCAACCACGAGCAGAGGAGGAGAACCGCAGCCGCCCCCGTCGCCGTCGCCGCAGCCGCCCCCGTCCGTCGGCCAGCGCTCCCTCGCTCCCACATAACAACCACCGTCGCCCCCGGCAAGGACGCGTCTCCTCCGGCCGCAGCCCTCTACCAGCAAGTGCGGCGGAGTCTCCACCTCCGGCGGTCTTCACGACGACGAGCTCGCCGGCCCCTCCACGCGTGCCACTTCCATGATCTGGCCGCCGCCGCCGCCTGGACGGAACGACGCTTCACTGCGCACGGCCTCTATCGCGCTCGTTGTCTGAACGCCGCAGCCTTAGGCGCATCCCTGACGCCCGCGTTCAAGGCGCCGCCTCCGCCGACTCCGACTCCGTCGCAGCCGCCACCTCGTCGTGCCCCGGCGCCAGCCCGGGAACGTCGATCAGGTGGAGGAGGCCTCGCACAGCTCGCACGATTCGATGCTTCCACTAGGTTTGTCAACCCCTTTCCCTACCCTTCCTGCCGAGCACCCAACCCTATCTTAACCTCATTGGATTTTTGTGTTCCGATCTGATCTACTGCATTTGTGCCTGCACTTCATTGTTATCTGCACTGAATGTTCCTAACCTTTCAGCTTTCAGGATATGTGATGTGATTATGATGCGGTACAAATTTGAAGCCGGAAATAGCGTCCCCTAATTCAGTCAGTGCTTTTGTGAATCCCCAACCTCATGTCCTTATGGCCGAACCAAACATAGCCAATGTTTTTAGCCTGTGTGCAGGAGACCGATGGCAGGGTTCTGAATTTGCCATGGTTCATTACGTGATATGATCTGCTATCATTACGTGAGATCAATCTTGTGATTTGGGCTATTTCATATGGATGTGTGGGAGAAGATGTTCGACTGACAGATATGAAATTGTGCATATTCAGGGCTGTTTCAGATTTTTGATTTATCTAGATTTTATATGCTTGGTTTTCCTCTGACCAGCCAACCCCCTCCTGCACCCTCACACATGCACACTAAGGCAACGCTTGATGAACTGCAGTTAAGATTGTTTTGCACACATATATTGATTTTAGTTTCAGCATGCATTTGGGAACCATCCTAGCTACTGATCCTGCCAACGGGGTTTACAAAGTCCTAGCTACGTTTACAGAATAGTGCTTGGTAGCTTCGTTAACATGCACGTTGGCTAATAAAATGCCATTCTGCTAACTAGAAATAATGAAAGTTTAAGTGATGACTCACTGAAATAATGAAAGCCATGCCTTTATCTATTTACCGAACTGTCCAAATAAAGGAGATCACAATTTTTCTGTTATGTTAATGATTGTGTACAGAAGTTGTAGATTTGCTAACTAGACTCTTTCAAATACGGATAACCAATCTATTCTTTTCATGATAAATTCAGCTTTCTTTACATGAAAATATTGTGCTTACTGTGCACACATGTTCATTTCATCCACTGGACCAGGTTCTCAGTCCAAAGGAATATAATGGCGCACTTGCTGATACATGGTCATGTGGAGTTATTTTATATGTATTGTTAGCAGGTTATCTTCCATGTGGAGTGGAATTTTTATACCTTACTGCCTTCTTTTCTTAATGCAGCTCGAGGGTGCAGAATATTCATTCCCAGTCTGGTTTTCAGGTGGTGCAAAATCACTGATTTGTAGAATTCTTGACCCAAATCCAGAGACAGTAAGTTAAGCTCGAGTGCTCGACAATATTTAGATGGGAGAAACTTGCTATGAGTTGTACCTTATTATCACAACAACAGGGCATGTTATTATGTTGTTAACTTTCCCCAGCAATTCTGCAGTGTTCTGATATATCCATACTAAGAACTTCTGCATTAATAAGGCTATAGTTGTGACATACTGACATGTTAGCACCATGCCATAAGGCCTGCTAAACAGGTATAGGAATAACTATTGGTTATGTCATGTCTTGCCAATTTTATTCGATCTGGAAAGTTGTAGGAGTTTCCATGATTAATGATATGAATTTATGTACTTGGTAAAAGGCCAATATCCCAAAAAGGGATACTAATCAAATTCCTGGAAGCAATGTTCTTGATCTGATTTAATGAGTGCACTTACAAGCTTGTTACTTGCACTTACAATCATTCATATCTCCATTTGCTTATTATATGAATGTGAATGATGATATTGTGTTTATATTTTTTTGGGGGGTCAACTGGTCCTATTGCTCTGCTGTAAATCTGCTCTTCCGGTGTTCGCTCTTCCTGTGGAGGAGAACCTCAAGTAACTCAGTGCCTTTGGATAATTCAAGTTTTGTAAGATCCTTCATGTATTGGGAAATCAAAACTAGACATGAAAAGCTCCTTTGGAATTCAGTAAATCTGCATCTTCAGTATTTAACAGTGATACTAAAGGCTGGCCATCGTACTGCTCTATTATTTCCACTTTCATTGGTGCACCTTAATATCTCCAGAATGTGGACACCAAAGTCGTAATATCCGCTGCATACATGTGCAGACAGGCATATAGTTCATTTGACAAAGAAGATAACTGTACGATTTCACTTAAGTTTAGATTTCATGTCCTATCTATCTTTCGAGTTCTATTCCTGACTAAAAGTAGGTATTCACGTGATTGATAAACCTTAACACTGAAAAGTTCCTGGTTTAGAGGACAACATCCATAAACTGATGCTGCTACTGGGTTAAGATCTGGTTTAGCTAAAAAGGGTTGTTGGTTCAGAAGACAAAATTCCCAATTCATTTTTAAAAAGGATGTCACATATACACTGAATTTCCCAAAGAACCTCGGCCTTCCTCTATGCCCTTGCCTCTCCTTCAGCTTCAATGCCATCCAGTTTCATCAGCTGCATCATCTAAACTCTGGACTTTTTTTTTGTAATAATACATATATACATGTACGCAAATGATTCCCGGGAATCATGTGTCTACAAAGTTTATTACCTGCGGCGGGGCTTTCTTAACTTTGTATTGGAATGCCATGCTCCATCTACTAAACTGATTTACTTGTGGTTCCCATTGGCTGCTACCTTACTGATCTCATGTTTCGCTGTTGGAGCAGGTTTGCTGAAAAACAGGCCAGGGTCCTAATCTACTATTGTCGTTGGCGTTGCCACTACCAGGTTAGCTGAACGATCTAATTTAACATCTAAATATTGCAGCTGGATAATTGTGTTAATTAGTGTGGTTCTAATTAATACCGTGCTCTAAATAGAATGGATAGGCTGACATAGCTACGTGATTCAAGTCTAACTAGAAGTGCCTTGGCCGTTGTTTGGTTTTTGCCTTGGCGGTTGCCACGGTTGGCTGTGTGCTTGTTGCTGTCGTGGGGATGGACAGCTGCTGCTACTGGCCTGCCGATGGCATACGTGCTGAGGGCTGGTTGGTGCTACTGGGCACTGGCGTATTGTTGGCCTTTACATCGGTAATTTGCCTTTGAATGAATCTTAGTTATGTGTATCACTGAATATTTATCTGATGGCCGGCTGTGGCTTGTTGAGTGCCTACGTACTGATGATATCGGCAGGAGTGGCTTCATGCTACTGTTGCTGCTGAGTGTAGCTGTGTTCTATGAATTTAGTTTCTATGTTTGCTATGTTCTTGTAGAAGCTAACTTTTTTTGTATAGTTCCATAAATCCGTTCACTATGGTAGATTAGCAGATCAAATTTACAAATTATATTATAGCTTGCACTGGTGCTTAGGAAAAAAATTACAATCACATCGGAGCTGCAGAACACAAGGTGTGATATTTAATTTCTCTATTGTTCTAAGGCTTAGTATTCAACACTTCTCGTGGGGTTCTGTGGTTCCGAGATTTGGGGGCTTTGTTCTTGTATTTCTGAATGTTTTTTGTGGGCATTTGCATTTCGAATATTTGGGAAAAGTGTTGGCCCTTGGTTTAGAACGAACCGCTCTGTAGTGCTTGTGTATTTGTTGTAGAAGCACTTGGTTGAACTGAAAAGTTACCTTTTCTCAGTCATATTTATTATACTAAATAATTCATATTCTTGCAAATATTTTCTTGTCTTTAATCAACAGCTTGGTTCAAGATAATGAACAATTCCTCAAGATACTGAATTCAGCCCTTTATTGAGGCCAGAGATAGGATGTGCCATTACCACTCAGTGATGAATGAATATGAGAGGTCCTTTTTTCCTGATGAATTATTTCCTATGTATTTCAAAGCAGAAATCCAAGCTCATGTACCTTTATGAAGTTATATGAAAATATTCAATTTTTGTTAATTGGTAACTTAATTATAAATGCAATTCAGGTTTGAATGTTTTCCTTTTATATGCCAACAGATTACTGCAGTGTTCAAGATTGGGAACAAGGAACTTCCGCTAATATCAGATCACCTTTCGGAGCACAGCAAGGACTTCATTAGAAAGTCAAGGGCAGAACTGTGTGTGTTTCCAATGTACAACTTTGCCATACATTTGATTTCAACGGCTTGAGCTTCAGTCTGTAACATATTAGTCAAAATATAGTGATCCTTTTGATCATTTTCAGTACAATAGTTTTGTTGCTGCTGAACCTTCTGATAGGCTCCATCTATGGATATTTTCTCTCACTTTATTGGTTATGGTAGCTCAACTCTTGGAAAACAGGCAATGAACCATATTCATATTTTTTACGCAGGAGAGGATCTGTACCTTGAGATATCCTTATTCCCATGGGTTGCTTGCATGAAGCATTTATTTGCAGCACATGCTCTCATGCTCATTTTTTTTCTGCGGTTAGAATCCATTTTAGGGTCGAACATTACCAGGTTGGAAAAATTCATGTTCCGAAGATAGCATTCCTCATTCCAATCATAATGATGTTAACCGGTTTGAACCAAAGGTAGCATTGAAAAATTTCAGTTCATTATAAGTTCATAGAAAATATGAAATCCATGGCCTCTTATTGTAGCATGTTGTTTTCCTTTTCATTTCTCACAGAGCTACCCTAGCTATCAGAATATCAAATAATTTGAAAACATGCTTGACAAGAAAGATGTTTGGAATGTTGCAAAGTCATGAAATATATCAAAGGAAAGTTTCAAGCGAGGGTGACACCCGTTGCAACGCACGGGCATTTACCTAAGTATAGTATAAAAATATAATTAACAAAGAATCCATTAACACCTAATTGACATTCTAATTGTTACTATCTTATCATATAAATTTGATCAAATTTGAATTGTTTTGACTCTCTAAGATTTTTAAAATGACTTACAATTTAGAGCGAAGAGGGTATCAGAAAGAGAGAATGGAAAAAAAAAAAGTAATCTGGTGATTTGGAAATAGAGCATTTCAATTGCTCCAACTGATAAAAACACTTCCAAGTACGAAACAGACTGAGAAAATCCCAAAATCGGTCGTTAACTCCTTGGCCGGCCTCGTCCAAATAGAAGAAGGTTCAAGTCCTGATGATGCTCCCCGATAATGACATCAGCTGCGTTCGGCAGGCGGTCCAAATCGCCGCCGCTCCGCTCCATCATCCACGCCCACGCGCGAATTATCTATCCCTTCCCATTAATCAAATCTCCGTGCCGCCATCGTCACGGATTATTCCTTCTTCCTCCTTCCTGCTGACCGAGTGATCGGCTACTTCTACGCGCGCCGAGCATCACCGAGCAAATAGCACCAAACCGGGGTGGACTGACTGAGCACGGTCGCTCCGACACGGGCCAGAGTTCCGCCATGAGGCCCTCGCCGCCGCGGCGCCTGCCCCTGGCTCCCTTCGTCGTCCTCCTGCTGCTCACGCTCCTCTCGCCGCCTCGAGCGGCAGCGGCGGCGGCGGGCGGGCCCGGCCCATCTGCGTGGGTGGCGCTCAGCGGGGCGGCGGGCAGCCGGAAGGCGTCTCCGGCGGAGCAGGAAGCGGCGGCCGCGGGGCTGCTCCGCCGCCTGCTCCCTTCCCACGCCCGCAGCTTCAGCTTCCAGATCGACTCCAAGGTTTGAGGTTACTTCCCGGTTACTCCCCCGCTTGTTTCCGGGCAGCATTGGTTGACTGACTTCCCTGTGTGTGCCCGTTTTGCTTGCTGGTGATCGCTCCAGGGCGCCGTCTGCGGCCAGTCGAGCTGCTTCAGGATAAGCAACGTTGTTGACCGCTCAGGCAAAGGTGGAGCGGAGATTCTGTATGTTCCTCTTTTTCCCTCGTACTTGCTATGATGCCGTTGACGGCTGAGGCTGTGCTGTGTCGCTTGCTTCACCACTGTATGGTGCGTTGGTGAGGTTTTGATGTACATATAAATAGTCAAACATGGTGATGAAGTCGCTCATTCCTGTTCTAGATTTTGTTCTAGTATGATCGGTCCTCATTAAGTTACCGCATTAGTTTGCTTAAAATTCAAAACATAGTCCTGCGCAAGTTCCTTAATTGAGCATTGAGAATGAATGCATGTAATGCAAGGACTGCCAGAATCGTACGTTTGTTATGGTTCCATCGTCAAGGTGAATGCAATCACCTCATCATGTTTATTATGCTATACAGGATCCAGGGAACCACAGGTGCTGAGCTTGCATCTGGCCTACATTGGTATTTGAAATACTGGTGTGGCGCACATATCTCCTGGGACAAGACCGGGGGAGCCCAGCTGGCATCGATTCCTTCTCCTGGATCTCTGCCACGGGTGCAGGGCAAGGGAGTCAAGATTGAGCGTCCTGTTCCGTGGAATTACTATCAGAATGTCGTCACTTCTAGCTGTGAGTCCTTTCTTGCCTTAAATATTTGTTTTTTATAATTGTTGTTTGATTCCAAGTTTATTCATTTCTTGATTTCTTCAGCGCCAACCTCCTTGTCCCCCGTAATAGTCAGTACATTACTTTCTAGGTGTCTGGCAAATATAAGGGCATGATGTCTTGGAAATATGATTCTTGCCATATTTTCTATTGATGCAGTACCAAACTACTAGTACTTCTAATGCAAATGAAGAACTAATGTTTCATCATTTGTTCTCCTACACCCTAATCGTACAGAATTCATCATGTGATTTTTGTCTCTGTTGACCGGCCCCTTCCATACTTCTAACATTTGTCCAACTGGATTTATTTATAACTTCCAATTTCGAAAGGAATGACTCTGAAGCTTCCCACTATTTAAGTGGATTCCAACATTTTTTTCTCTCTGACAAAATTCATGTAGCATTCTATAGACTCCTATGTGTGGTGGGACTGGAAGAGATGGGAGAAAGAAATTGACTGGATGGCACTTCAAGGAATTAACTTGCCTCTAGCATTTACTGGACAGGAATCTATCTGGCAGAAGGTTTTTAAGGTAGTGTGACAGACACATCTACAACTCTGAAATGTTCTATCAAAGTTGCACCTTATATTCTTTAAAAACATACTTCGATTAGTTTTTACAGTTAATTATTGCATTTTATTTCAGAGTTTTAATGTTACCGACAAAGATTTAGATGATTTTTTTGGTGGACCAGCTTTTCTGGCTTGGGCTAGAATGGGGAACTTGCATGGGTAAGTAAACAGTTCTCCTGCATGTTCGGAAAAAACTATAAAATAGATGAGGCTACATTCTATGACATAGGTTTTTCTTCATTAGTTAACATAGCATGATTAATTACCTTATATACTTAAAAAAATAAGAGACCGTATTCTTGTTTAAAAGCGTCGAAGATGTATCTTTAGTAGGTGTTCACTGTTTGGGATTTTGGTTCAATGGGACTCTGCATTTTGCTCCATTGAATACAGATTATTAAAAGATTCTCTTCCTGCTTGTTTCTCTCTGCATATCATTTTGTCCCATTTTATGTGACCAAAGATTCATTCTAACTTAATTATAGCATTGATCACAACATTGCAGTTGTTCTATACTTAACTAGTTAACTTTGTATGATATTAAGAATTTTTGGACATGAGCATTTGTACATTAAGACGTAAAAAGTAACGAATTTATAATTCTTCAATTTCTTTAGATGGGGTGGACCGCTGTCACAAAACTGGTTGGATCAACAATTGGCATTGCAGAAGAAAATACTATCCCGGATGATTGAGCTTGGGATGATCCCTGGTACGTTTTTGTTTTCTTGTCCAAAATTACTATTCTTCAACCTTTAACATATGTCATTGCATTTATACCTCCTTTCCATCCTTTTTTAGCAATTTGTTTTTCATATGAAGTCAAAAGATCAATGGACTTTTTTACTAGCAATATTTTATTACTACAGTGGGTTAAATACTGTTTCAAGTATACTAATGATGCACTCTACTTTACAGTTCTTCCATCGTTCTCAGGAAATGTTCCGGCTGTTTTTGCAAAATTATATCCATCAGCCAACATTACCCGGCTTGGTGACTGGTAACATACTTTCTTATATCATTTGTATCAATATCTTCTGAAAATTTGTGCTAGCTTAGGCAGTAGTTATGGTGACCAACTCCAAACCTACTGGTGATCGTATTCATAATGCCTCTTGAAAAGTAACTTCCATGAAGTCCTAGGACGGACATGGAAGAGTGTAGTGGACAAGGAGGTTTCAGACTCACTCTTCTTAACATGTAATATTTACAAGCATTTTATAGTTAGTGGGTTAACATTATATAGGGCTACTGGCATGGTTGCCAGCCAACAACTTATTCGTTAGGGTATATGCATACATGACATGTAAACTTTACTTGATATGTTTCCGTATCCTCATTTTTCAAGGGAAAAAGTGCAGTTTTGTCTCAATTTATTTGCACCAGACTGTAGAAATCTTAAAACAAAATTTGCTACAGGACATGTAAACTGATGTCGAGCTCCTGCAGACACAAAAATGTGCTACATGCTGGCAGTCACTCTGTTGATGTGAGAATTTGCTAGAAGACAACGTGTCCATTAAAATAATCATTTCCAATCCTAGAGGAGATGGTGTCTTCCAGCAAATTATCACATTGCCAGAGTGACTGACAGCATTTATCACTTTTTATATGTCTGCAGGCTGCTCGACGTCAGTTTATGTGTCCTGTAGCAAATTTTGCCAAGTCTTAAACATATCAAGTCTTTGTATTGCCAAGTTTATGTGTCCTGTAGCAAATTTTGCCAAGTCTTAAGCATATCAAGTCTGTGTACTGCTAGTGCTTATGTGCCTGATTTCAACATGAAAGTATCAGTTGATTAGCATTCAGTTGTAAAACACTAAAACTTCTTACTGAAAATATTTTATGTTATTTTGGTTTTCTACATATATTTTCTACTTCAGGAATACAGTTAATGCTAATCCTAAGTGGTGCTGCACTTATCTTCTTGATCCTTCTGATTCATTGTTTATAGATGTGGGGCAGGCTTTTATCAAGCAACAGATAAAAGGTATATACCTGCCATTTTTTTGTGCAAGATATGATCATAGGAAACTTGAATTTGTTCTGAAGTTTCTGGGTCAAATAAATCAATTAATAAGAATGCACTTTTGATGTTTGTTTTTGTGACCTTTATATAAGGTTTCATATTCTCAGTCTTGAACTTTTCTGGATGTTTGCAGAGTACGGTGATGTAACCAACATCTATAACTGGTAAGGCCTACTAATCTTCTTCTTTGAAATGTTGCCTCAATGCATTCTGTGAATGCTCTGTGTATCTTTTGCATGTTGGGTCACAAGGCTTGGCTGTCATATGCTTAGTGGGAGTGGTTTATCTTTCCTTGTCAGTTGTGGAGATGATCCGTTGATTATGAACAAATAATATGTTCAAGAACATTTTGACTCTTGGTTGCTGGAAACTTTAAGAGCAGTTGGACATTATTAGATATTTCATACCAGTTTAGTTTTGTAGAAAAGGATACACCTTAAATGTTTTTTTGCCCGAACACGCAGGAGAGTTGTGTATCGTTATATTAAGAAGAAAAAACCAGGTAACAAAAATCTTTACAAAACACACACACTAACACCTTAATACTCACTGATACACCTTAAATGTTGAAAATATGAAGGGAAAATCTCAACAATCCACCTGCAGGGTTGTTCCTAAGTTGTAAACAATGAAGCAATGCTTTAGCTTTGGAAGACAGGAGAATGTCCACTATAATCTGATGGGTCCAGATATTCTCTGTCTTTTCTCTCGAGTCATAACAAACTGTAGATGAAATGGATGCTTTGATGAACAAGTTAAGAATATAGGTACATGATGATATATGAAAATAGAAACGGATACAGAGACATCCATTTAGTATCCATATTAGAAACGAATATGAATATATGTATCCATATTATACATTTTAACAGACACGGATTCTGATAAGTTGGGTTTTAAACATCCATGTCCACCCCCTACTGATTAGGATGATTGACGTCGAGGCAAGGATCACAATTGATTGGTTCTGTTTTGATAAGCCATACCCTAAGGTCATCTGTTGGCCCACTACCTCCCTGGTCCCTGCACAGGTGAGTGATTAGCTCACCGGCTCACCCACACACTCACACTTGGCTTGAGGTAGAAGAAGAGGTGAGAACAGAGCACTGCACCACAGCACACACGCCTGAAAGTGCAGCAACTGAACTGGTTTTCTTCCATTGCCTTTACCTTGTATATGTACAAGATTAGTTCAAAAAAGGTACAATTGAACACCTACTGCAATACATGGCTGAGATCAGCCCCAACAACTATCATGGATGATGTATGCCAACTACTAACTAGTGTGCAACTAGTACTAGAGGTGATGGCCTGTTGCCATACCTCAGTCACCAGAGCTGACTGAGTGCCAACCACTGCTCACTGCTGCAGCAAAATCAAAGAGAGGGGGAGCAGCAGATTATCTCACATCATCCTTGTGTATATGTGTAACCTTTCACCCTCCATAATCAATCTATCAACTCCGTGCCATATTCTTGCTTAGAGATACATATCGTCCTGTTTAAAGTATTGATAATGAATAGTTCAAAATTCTTGATTTATTGGTCATGCATTATGTCATTGGCTAGTGGTTTAGCATCTTTTTGTTCATCCTGTGTATATTCTTGTGCTCGCTTGCTGTTTCTGCTTTCTACATCATGTACACATTGCACATTTTACAGTTATGGTTGTTACTTTCAGTGACACATTCAATGAGAATACCCCGCCAACAGATGAACCAGCATATATTTCATCACTTGGTTCTGCTATCTATGAAGCAATGTCCCGAGGTAACAAGAATGCAGTGTGGTTAATGCAGGTATGCTCACTCTTCTTTTACCTTTGAAATGTAAAAGCATTCTGCATTTTACCATTTTCTTTTGTGACAGCAACCATATATCCTCTTTTTTTTTTTTTTAGTATCGCAACCATATATCCTCTAGACAGTAGTAACTTGTCCAGTTAACAAGATGGAGCGCAGAGTACAATATACAGAAATACACCATACTATCAAACATTGTCCATGGGTAGTACAATATATGAGCTACTATTTGTCAAAAAAATATATGAGCTACTATTATTTATAGTGGCTTGTTCCATGTTCTCTTTTTATTATTATTTAAAAAAAAAAACTTATGTATTAAGTCTTACACAGTGTCGTTACTTTGTGCTTATTAATGCAGGGTTGGTTATTCTACTCAGATTCTGCGTTCTGGAAGGAGCCACAAATGAAAGTAAGCTCAAGTCTTGTCTTCAGTGAGTTTCACTTTGAACAGTCAAATAGATGTGATAACTCATAGAATGAAGGTTAATGCATATGTTCTTTGTCCTTTTAACACATATTTACAAATAGGTTAACCTTTCTTCTTAATATAATGAAGCGCAGTTCTCCTGTGTTTTCGAGAAAAAAAAACAAATAGGTTAACCTGCCCCTTTTAACTTTCAGGCACTACTTCACTCTGTTCCAATTGGTAAGATGATAGTTCTTGATTTGTTTGCTGATGTCAAGCCCATTTGGAAAATGTCCTCTCAGTTCTACGGCGTACCATATATCTGGTATATCATCTTTTAACAACCCCTCCTTCCCATCCTGTGATTCCAGACCATTATTTTTGTATTCTCATCGTTTCATGATTTTCAACCATATAATTCCGGATTTTCAACTATATTTACTGATTCATTTGTTCAATCTAGGTGCATGTTACACAACTTTGGTGGGAACATTGAAATGTATGGCATACTTGATTCAATTTCATCTGGCCCCGTTGATGCACGTACAAGTTACAATTCAACAATGGTGAGTGCAAATTTTGTCCTATGGAGCAAACATTTCGTTTTCATGTGTCATGAAAATCTTTATCGTCTGCCTTTAAAAAAATCTTTATCGGCTGTTGTTAGTGAATCAATCCCTCCCTCCCTCCCTCCTCTCTCTCTCTCTCACACACTCTTTTGCTGGAGTTTTGTGCTCCAGTGGCGGAGCTAAAGCCAGGCCAAAGGGGGCCATTCCTCTTCATTTTTTAAACTTTTTAAGTAGAATCACCTCATCCTAGGTAACAACATCTACCAACATGCTCCACCACTGTTGTGCTTCTTGTTCTTCTTGATTGATTATTCATCTTCCATGATGTTTCAGAACTGATGTATTTTCTGTGTTGTATCTGATCCAACTACTTATGCAGTGTTTAACTCTTGCTCTTCTCTAGATTGGTGTTGGCATGTGCATGGAGGGAATAGAGCACAATCCAGTTGTTTATGAACTTATGTCTGAAATGGCATTTCATAATAAGAAGGTTGAGGTTGAGGTAAATAGTACAAATGTAAACTTAGCCTTTACAATACGCCCTGTTCGTTTGGTCGTTTGTGGCTGGCTGATTCTCGCTGCTGCTGATTTATTGTGAGAGAAAAACACTGTTGAATCGCTGGCTGAAAGCGCTGATAAGAGCAAACGAACAGGGCGATACTGCTATTCTTGTTTTGGAACTATTACAGCTGTATAGACTCTGTAGAGTATGAGGTGTCATTGTAGACGTAGTTTGCACTTTATGTACATTATTAAAGGGTACATTCTTTTTATGCACCACTACATAAATTTTAAATATTTATGATAACCAATCTTGTCAAAAGATAACTACTACTGCTTAAAGTTCTTCTTTCCCTTCATGTGATTTCAGTGAGATCAGGATTAATTGAAGTTTCTGTCTTAAGTTAAATGTTGACATGTGCATCAAAGAAGGATTTGCCAAAAAAAAACACCAAACTTTGTAATTTTTGTAGTTTCTTGGTAGATATGCTTTGTGCGACCTTGTTTACATGAGGAGAATGACGTACAAATTGTGCTACAAATAGTATTTGTCTCTTTCCTTCCGCAGCAGACTTGCTATGGCTATTGTTTTATAATCGTCTAACATCTTAACCGCAGGTTTTGCTTTGATAGGTTGATTACCATCTAACGTTTGTCCATAACCTTCCAGGATTGGTTAAAAACATACTCCTATAGGAGATATGGTCAAGCAAATGCTGAAATAGAGAAAGCTTGGAGATATCTGTATCATACAATATACAATTGCACTGATGGAATTGCGGTGTGATTTCAAATGAGCTCCTCTGTTGCAACTATCCAGAGCCTGTCCCTAGAATAATATATCCTTTCATATTTTGATTGCAGGATCATAATAAAGACTATATAGTTGAATTTCCAGACATAAGTCCCACCTCAGTTAGTTTTAGTTCTCAGCTTCACAAACGAAGGGGTATGTCAATTATGAGAAACCATAGGAGGTTTTTCTTAAGTGAGGTGTCTGGAAGCCTACCACATCCGCATCTATGGTATTCTACGAAGGAGGCCATCAAAGCCCTTGAACTATTTCTTGATGCTGGAAGCGTGTTTTCAAAAAGTCTCACGTATAGGTACATATGCTTCTTTAATTTCTTTTCTTGAGATGAGTCTGTTCTTATTTTCTGCTATTGCCAACTCTACAGTTATCAATTGGTTTTAAGTGCCAAATCAGGGTACCAAATGAACACTAGTTTTTTTCTTTGTTTTCTGGTTTAATGAGTAAAACTAATTATGCTGCTTAGGCATGTTATTGCTTTAACTGATTATTAATGCTGGGTGATAAAATTTACCTCAGGTATGACCTTGTTGACCTAACTAGGCAGTGCCTATCCAAACTTGCAAATGAAGTGTACCTTGATGCATTGGGTTCTTACCAAAAGAAAGATTCAAATGGCCTGAATTCTCACGCGCGGAAATTTCTTGAGATCATCGTGGATATTGATACACTACTAGCTGCTGATGATAACTTTCTGCTGGGCCCCTGGCTGGAAAGTGCAAAAAGCCTTGCTATAACTGAAAATGAACGCGAGCAGGTAAGTTACACATGTATTATTTTCATCTAATATCTGAAGCCTAGATCAATCCCCCTGTTTTGTTATTGAGGACTGAATTGGACTTTTTTACCAGTATGAGTGGAACGCCAGAACACAAGTGACAATGTGGTATGACACCACCGAGACTGAGCAGAGTAAATTGCATGACTACGGTAATGGCTAGTACAGTGGAATAGTTTGTTAGTTGTTTAGCTACTAG
Organism: Themeda triandra; assembly: GCA_018135685.1. Classification (NCBI taxonomy): domain Eukaryota; kingdom Viridiplantae; phylum Streptophyta; class Magnoliopsida; order Poales; family Poaceae; genus Themeda; species Themeda triandra. The sequence goes on from JAENPR010000094.1 coordinate 530,819, forward strand.
CTGTGTCATTCAGCTTTGATGAGTTACTAATGCTCTTCTCCGTGTAAACACCAAATCACCAGCCAACAAGTTTTGGAGCGGGCTGATGAAGAGCTATTACCTTCCAAGGGCGTCAAAATATTTTGCCTACTTAACAAGGAGCCTGCAAGAGAACCAGAGCTTTGAGCTGGAGGAGTGGAGGAAGGATTGGATCTCATATTCCAACAAGTGGCAGTCCGGGAAGGAGGTGTACGCCGTGAAGGCCACTGGTGATGCTTTGGCCATTGCCAGGTCACTGTACAGAAAATACTTTTAAGTCTTGAGGTAGTCGTCACTGCCAGAGCCTTTGAATAATTGTTGCCATGGGGCAATAATGCACGGATGTGACAAATGGACATGAATTGATTGTGTTCTTCAGCTCGCTAGTGTGCACTCACGCGCAGACGGATTGATGAAGTGTGACCCGTTGCTACAAATGCAAATTTGAGACATTAAAGCATTTAGGTTTTTTTACCCAATTTGTCCTAATTTGTACTCCATAACATCAAGCAGGATAAAATTAAAACGAGTAACAACATTTTTAGCATCACATCTGTCCAGGTCTCACACCATATCATGAGGTTCTGTCATGGTAAACACAAACACCATATAAATAAAAGGGCGCACTCTACTCATGCATTCTTCAGCACCTTCAAGAGCTTGGATGCAGTAGCATATAAACTCCTGGATTGAAGATTGCTTGCTAATTGTGGAGCTCTTCCCAACAATGACATTTTATGATTTGGAACTGGAGTCGAGCTTGAAGAGATATTTGGAGAGATATTAAACAGTTCAAAATCTTCAATATCAGGAAAAGATCCAGCATCTTTCGGTGCATATATATCTTCACAGGACACTGGGATCGTAACACTGATCTCCAATACGGGAAAAAACTCCTCTTCGTGTACGTGGGATCCCATCCTTTCGGTAGCTTCTTTCTCTGAGTCTTCTTTCCCTCTGCATCATGCAGGTTACTAGTAGCATGGCGCGCGCATCCGCGCGCCCGTGGAAATTTACATGATCATAAACTGGATTCATATTTGGAGGACAGCTGTGTTTTTTGTTGGTAGTTACAAGGAGTTCAGCCTACTTGGCACATATACATATAGACAGAGGAGTTCCGCGCGCTCGTATATGAAAAAGTGTGGGCGCTGATGTTGTACGAAGCATTTAGATGATGTGGGCTAGCTTGGTATTTGTATCAAGTACACTGTAGACCATCTAAGCATTATAGGAACAAGGTTCATATATATATTATGGCAGACCATGGTCTTAATATTACACGGTTGTCTTTGGTACTAATTCAAGACACATAAGCTCAGTAACACTTGCAATGCAAGTAGGGTGCTGACATAAGCGTGGCAAAAAAATTGTATTACAAATGTGTTCGTGTACCTGCAAACATTTTGTGGTCTCATATTTGTGCTCTGAAATTCAGAGGAAGAAACACTTATCCTGTTGTCATACATTGTTCCCACTATCTTGAGTTTGGATGTAACCTGGGCGACGGAACAATGGTGACTATTCAAGTCCAATCTCGATAAGGTTCTTGTTCACTGTGAGTTGATGCAGAGGTAGAGTTGTGGCTTTATCACTATAGAGTACACATCCATACCGGGCATCTCTTCAATTGCAGCGATTCTTTTTGTAATCCCATTCTGTAAGAAGAAATAAAATGCAACTATAAGCACGTAATGTAGATGTTTTGGGCCTTTTGTCCTGACCATCACTTCGCTAATACTGTCATAAAAGAGATGTAAACTTGTTGAGCCAAGTGTGGAGTCCAGTTGCTATTACTACAGCAACAACCATAACCTACTTGACAGTGGAACCATAGACACCACCAGGACCTTTGGTGGTTGGCAATGGTTCTCCTGTTAACGCAGACTACAAAAAGGGGAGACGAAAAAATGTGAGATGGAGACCCAATATAGGATCAAATGAAGTGTGAAAGTGAGTACATGTCAAAGACGTAAAGGACCTGATCGTTCTTCAGTGGATCTTTTTCAAGGAGCCGAGCATTTGAACGAATTGTATCTCCAAGTTTAATACTGATTATGTGCCCAAGTGACCCAAGGACCATTATGAAGCACCTATTCAGCAGTAAGAAGCATTAGTTTAGATTTCAAATAAGCACAAAGTATTTCAAATAGGCATCTAGAATTTTCTTTAGTAGTAATCAGCTGTATTTTGTTAAAATGGTACAGTACGATTTTGCACATAAGTGCCCCCCCAACCCAAAATAGCATATTTATGGCCAAGTTAGTAACTGAATCTATGACCGTTGCAAAGTCATAGTACAACTGAAACTTGGAAGAGCAATACCTGGGAACGGATAAATGGAGTAAAACAAAGAACTTTAGACGACATGTACAATGCAATCAGTCTATGGATTGGGTGGCCGTTTCTTTCTTTCATCATCACATACTCACAGTTACTGTGCAGATTGTATTCAAGAAAAAACAATTACTTTGCAGATTATACTTAGACTAATGGAAACAGGCCTCAAAAAGCACAAGCAGTTAGTCCCCCCTCCAATCTCGTAGGTAACTGAGAGTGACATTGCTGCAATAAACAGGATGACTCACCTCCACCATACTATCAGTTTAATTTTGAATCCTCCAATTGGAAGCTGCAATCTGTAGAAACAAAGAATTAATAATTAAAATCATTGGTCTAATCACTTCATCCACTTTTGAGAGTTGTATGAAACAAAGAACACCTGAAAGCATTAGTACATTTGGATAAAGAGCAGATATGTTTGTGCTTTCTTTTTATATACTTGGGACAATCAGTTCAGTCGAAGCCAAAAAACATGTAAAACACTCGATTCGGTTAAGGTAGTAGCGTGGAAAGGCATCACAACCACTGGAATATAAGATAAGCATAGACGTTGTATAACTCGAACTGAACATGCATAAACTGGTAGGAGGACATCAACAGAGAAATTCCTTTAGCAGGAAACAAATGCATATCTTGAATCATTGCCTTCATTATTTGAATAACAAAATGGTTTATCTAAGTCTGAAGGAGGTATACTACTGGAATGCACATCACAATTGGAAGCTTCATTATTTGAGCATACTACATCACTCCATGTAGGGTAAAAGAATAAGATCATCATGGTAACCTAAATCATTTTGGCAGGTACAAAGTTTTGGTCCTGGATCAGAAAGGGAGCTCAACCTAGGAAGGAGCCCTACCTTACAAAATACAATCATATTATTATTGGCTCTAAAAATAACATAAAGCAATAAACCTTTGTTCTTTCACAAAAGGATTAACAGCCTGCACATTTTATCACTGGCTTCTTTTTGGATAACATATGTACATCGTCTAGTCACTCAATTAGCTTGCATCATCTTAGACAGGAAGCATTTGCGCAGAACCTAAAAATTTCCAAATGTCCTGGAAAATGGGGAGGACTGAGAAAGAAGAGGGATGCCAACATACCAATGACTAAGGAAAATGATCAGTGTTCTTCTGAAATCATCAAATTCTATAATGGAAACTGGCACAGCAAACTTTGTCATAGAGAGGCCTGGTTTGGTAGCTGCCATCTGAGGAAAATATAACCACATGTCAAAAAACTAAACATATGTCACTTGAGACTCTGGAGACAAAATGAAGGGAGACAAAATGAAGGTCAAGTAAGACCAATAGGAAATGGCAAGGTAAGATTTAAGTGCCAAGCATGCAGCCTATGAAGCTATCCTTTTCATAGTATTAGCTCTTATATCTGAATGTGCATCATATAGGGCTGCACCATGCTCCATATCTGAAGCTGTAGTGGTGCACACATTTATTTAAATCATGTATGGTACATTCTTATATTGGTCAAGCGACTACAGTGGTAGAACCAATGGTCTATGAAAAGGCAACATATGCAGCCAAGTGAAGTACAAAGCCCGAGCGTTGTATATAAATAAAATATTTTTACAAACTGATAATTTGTTTTGTTAGTTTTTTTTTGCTGGCCAATGAACGATACAAAAGTACATGTGCAACAAACTAATCATTAGTCTGGAGCTGCCCTGATACGAAAACAGTACCACAATTAGCACCCCATGTAAGAGCATTTATGTATAATAACCATAGAGATAAATATCATGCAGTAGTTTTTTTAATGGGAGTCAATTTCATTTTTGCATTGTAGGAAGGACTGATAATCATCATTCAAAAGAACAATTATAAGAGAGGTCGTACAACATAAGGCATGCCAATCTTGTTTTGTCTAACCAAGAAATGTATTTTAAACATAGAAAAAGCAGGGATATCGGCATCCATAACAGAGCTACTTTTATTGTCATATGCTGATGTTGAACATTTTTTAGCTCTTTCCTTAGCAGAGCAGAAACAATTTGTAGGAAGCCTAGCCTTATTAACCTGTAGGTGAGCTGCTAGAAAAATCTGAAACACAATTACCAGGCAATCTAAACTCAGAAAGACATTGTGTTACCATCCCAAACTGCATGAACAGAGACATACCTTAGTTAGCATGTTGGATGCACATCAGTAAAGTGCCTCAATCTTTTTGGCCACGTGTTTGGAACCAAGGCACAAACATGCGCATCACCTATTTAGTAGAAAAGCGCAGTTCGATTATAGAAAACAAAAGTAAATCCAGGACTGTAGATAATTTACATTGGCATGTTGCGACGTGTTTAGATGATCATACTTTTTCTTAAGTGGAGTCTGGACCTCGAATAAGCACACCTCTGAAAATAAAAGCAAAGGCCTAAGCTTAGGAATGGATAAAACTGAATCATTGGAATGATGTGCATCTTTAAACCCATAGAAGTAACATACTAATTGATCAATGTTCTGCCTGCATCAGAGTTGAAATAAATTTTAATATGAAGCAGATCAATTACACCATAGAAAACCTTGAAAAGGTGCATAGCCTACAGTTGAACTAATTAAGAAAACCAGGCAATGACAAGAATAAAAATCCTTATCCTATTGTAAAGCTAATATATTGTATCTCTCTATTCTCTGCATGCTAATCAGAGGTAGGTCATATTCAGCTTTTCTCAGAAGGATTCAAATATAGGATTCTTTGTCAAATAAGATATCAATAAACAACAAACTCATATAGAATCTCACCTTTTTAGTCAGCAAAGCGCCTCTGTGCTTCTTTCAAGGTTCACCCTACAGACTAAATAACCTGAGAACCTGTAATCCATCCGATAAACATGATGGCCTACCTGAACTCTCCTGTATAAGAGATGTATATGCAAACAGTTTTTCTCAGAAGGATTCAAATACAGGATTCTTTGCCAAATAAGATATCAATAAACAACAAACTCCTATAGAATTGAATGACCCATGTACAAAGGATGAGAATATTACTAAATAATTTAATAATTTGAATAAATCAAACAAAGTTCATATGTGCATTGTTATACATAATATATGCTAGTTCTATTTTTTCATACCTAAGGTGGGAAATCTAAATCGGTTTTACATACATGGAAGCTAAAGCTAACAGGTATTTTAATATCAATCTAGGATATTGGCAGAGAAGAATATAGCTTCTAGATAAATAAAAAGGCAAAAGTTTTGCTTATCAAAATGAGTATGTAAGCGCATGTCTTAGGGCAAAATTTGAAGACATATGCAAGCTATTGGAATCACTGTCGCTGCGTTTTTCAGCAACCTTTGGCTGTACAGGGGAAGGCTAAGTATTCATGTTGGAAAAACTGTACAGTTTGGGTATAGAAACAGGTGCGTATTTTGGGCAGTAAAAACTTAAGGCTATGAAGGGACATGTAGAAGCTCTTTTTGAATACAGAGAGTGCCGTGATTTAACATGAAAGCACAATCAAGGTGCTGCCCCCCTAACCAATTTTATATTTTAAGTATTAAAAGGACACCTGGATATGCATCTAGGCATCCATTAACATTGAGTTTTTGAAGCTGTGAATTTTCAAAAGCAAACAGCCATGGAGCCATGGAGGCAACCACAGCAGGAACCTGAACACATGAATGGACATATAAAAACACCACACAATCATATTGTATCTTCTATCAGTTGCCAACCTCCTAGACGTCAAAGAGATATGTTTGACATCAGAGAATCGTATACTCATAACCCAAAGGAAGCATGCCAATCCCAGCAACAGATCTTCAAATCAATCCAAACAGTACCTTTGTGTTGCATCAGAGCAGGGAAGCAATTTCATCAATTGAAGCAGTGAATATTCAATTCATAGTAAAAATTGGCCAACGACATGTCAGAGGTTCATCAAGATCCAGAGACTAATGGGCAAGAGAGAGGGGAGCTAGAAGTTTACCTTGTCATCCACGCAGGCACCACTGCCGAGGATGGGGTCGGCGCTAGACAGTCACGACCTCGAGCAGAAACAGCTAGGGTTTCCTGTAGCACATAAACACACATGGATTTGACGGAAGAGGCATCACCTAAGACAATTTGAGGGAGAGGAGAACGCGGGCCCCAACCACGCCGGCGCGCCGCCGTCGCCTCGCACCGCTCGCCGCCTCGCGCCCACCGCCACCTCGAGAGGGCAAGGGCGGATAGGGTTTCGCCGCGTGCCCGCGGACGCCACGGGAGGGAGGAGGAGGGGCGCCGCCGCGCCGTGCCATCGCCCCGGGCCGACGCCGCGCCGCTCCTTCGCCGCGCCGCCGCCCTGGGCCGCGGCCACCGCGCCGTGCCGCCCCGCCGCGGGCGTAGCACCGCGCCGCCCTGCCGGCGCCGCCCCGGCAGGCCGCTGCCACCGCCGCGCACCGTGCAGGCCCAGCGCCGTCGCCCGTGTCCGTTTTTTTTTTTCGCTCTGTCGGTGTCGGGGAGAGGAAGGAGCGATGGGAGAAGGAGCGATGGGAGAGAAAGGCAGAAAAGTGGAAATAAAGTAGAAGCTGGAAGCTGAATAGGAAGTTGTTTAGTATATATTTGTTTCGTTGGATTCAGACGAGAAGTTGGAGCTGCTAAAAGAAGTTGGAAGAAGTGGAGAAAAGTAAATAGAATTAGGAGAAGCTGAATCTGGTGAAAGCCAACTCAGTAAATCTTAGCGGTACATTTCACGATCTAACGATGGTAACAATTTGGGTGATGTGGCTGGTCTCCTCTTCTTAGAACCCTTACGGAAACATATTGTTTTAATTAGCTGTTTCTGTAATTGCCTTGGTCGCATCTACAAGACTGTAAGACGACGTAACTCGTTGCCAGATATCTTGCAGTCATAGGGGTGGAGGTTGTAAGCATCAACACTCCCTGCGGTTGTGCGAAACCCAAACTCATCAAGGATAGATGAAACACGATCCAGAACATCCACATGTGGCACCACCTCTGCTGAATGTGTCTGAATATATACAGAAAGAGCTTCACCAGCCTGGGAAATTATATCAGTAAGCAGCCCTGTACAATCCAGCAGTGCTCTCTTTTCCTCCAGCTGCTTCCGTGAATGTCCCTTTCGACATTTCTTCTCCCATCTAAGGGCAATAGACCTTCTCACTATACGATGCATCAGAATACCAAATCCATCCTGCAGCTTTCCATTGCCGTTTATTTTGGATGAACAACATCTTCTCCCACGGATCTGTTCTTGAGCTGCCAGTAACAAAACCGCGGACTGTACAAGCTTGCCATCCTCCATGTACTTCCAAAGCTCATCAACCAGACCATCCGTCTTCGCTGCAAGCAGCCTAGTCGTATCCAAGAAGACCTTCATTTCAGGCAGACACAGAAGATGGACAACCTTGTAGACATAATCCCGATGGTTCTGACGAACAGGATACAGATTGTCCTCTAAATACTTATGCAAGCAAGCATTCTCAACCGCGACATGAAGCGGGAGCAGGTCCTCAATCACGTTAGCACCGTCTGCACCGCCGACGGTGCGTACACCGGCAGGCGCGCCGTGACGGAAGAGCAGCTTGATCATGTCAACGGAGAACCTCTCGGCGGCTTCATGGAGCGGGAAGTACCCGTACGGGTTGATGCAGTTGGGATTGGCGCGCCGGCCGTTGAGCTCACGTGTCTTGCCCTCCAACGCGACCTTCGCACATCGATTGTAGGGAATTGTAGCTGACCATGTAGGTTAGTGTTTGTGAAGTGATGGTGAAGTCCCATGACATTCCTGGCTCGCTGACGAACAGGCGGAGGAAGCGCCGGACGCTGTCCTTTGCTAGGATGGGACCGAGATGGGAGGTTAGATCGTAGAAGGTGTCGCACACCCACCCGGGAGTAGGGTCTGGGATGGTTATGTCGTTTGGTCTGGACTTAGCGATCAGAGAAGGACGAAAAAGAACAACCCTCTGAACCTTCTTCGCAACATCCACATCTGCAGGAACTTCAACATAAGGGCAAGGCGTAGGTTTCAATTCCATTGTTCTTTCGTCGGCTCCTTCTTCCTTCTCACGCGGGATGGACGCCGCCACTGCCCCTGGATCCACGCGCTGCGGCTCCTTCTCCATCCTCAAGCCCGGTGGCCAGGGAGGCGGGCGGCGATGAGAGGCGAGACGGCTCGGGTGGCAGGCAGGGCGGAGGAGGCGGATGAGCGGATTCAGATCGGCTGACTTCAGGCCGATCGACGTTCGGCTGCAGTCATGGAAATCGGCCCGTCCGTTCACAGCTAACTGGACCTTGGCCCATGTAGAGACGGCCTGTTCCCAGTAGCTGTGCGGCTCCGTTTTTCTGCCGCGAAGATTGGCAGGAGTTCAACGTCGTCCGGTGGCAGGCTGGCAGCTGTTCTGGTCAGCTGTAGCTGCTGCCTCAGAGCTCAAGTCCAAGTTTTGAGACTTGCACTGCAGACTGCAGGCATACTCTGCAGAGAGATGCAGAATACATACGACTATACTAGTATGAACATCGCTCACAAGGTTCAGGCACTCGACATCAAAATAACTGTGGACTTTCTGCAAATCACAAGTAGTAAGAATCACCATGACGGCAAGACTCAACAACAATGCACATGTATGGTCAGAGATGAGATGAGGATGCAAAGCAAACAAAATGTAGGAAAAGTCTTGCTCTATTAATGGTAAAAACAAGCAAGAGATCTGCCTCTTTTAAACTGAGGACATTGTTGAGCAAAATAACAGCTGTCGATAGGAATATGTTGCTCAAATTTACATGACATGCAGCACAGCGATAAGAAAAAGAGAAACTTCCTTGCTCTATTAATGGTAGTAACGAGCAAAAAATATGCCCCTTGTAAATTTACAGTAATGTTGAGCAAAAAGACAGTTGTTTTGTAAGGAACTACGTAATATTTTGCTCATATTTCTTTCAAATGCAGAACAACGAAAACAGAAAATGACGGGCTGAGGTAGGTTAAATAAGATTTAATTTTTTCGAACCGGTCCCCGCGTCGTCTCCCTCGGGAGCGACTCGGGCGGCGCTTCCGCCCCGCCGCCAAAGGCTCCCCGCGAGAGGCCTTCCCGGCCGCCGCTGCTGCCCGTCCATGAGTGGCGGCGGCGGCCCGCGGTCAAGGGCTCAACAAGGCTGCTCCCGCACATAGCTTCCCTCTCCCCTCTCTGTAGCTTTTCCACCGTGAAATAATCGACGTCGACGCCGACGCAAGATGGTCGCCGGCGACCCTGGCGCGGCAGATCCGGGTAGCCTGGGGCCGGATCCGGTGCCCCCCACCCTGGATCTGGTGCGCGGCGGGTGGCCCCTGCTGGTGGCCGAAGGGCGCTCCGTCGCGGCCATGGTGCCACTGGCCGGTGACGGGCATGGTGCGGCGGTTCCGTGCTCCATGGCCCCCGATCTGGCGCACCACCACGCGACCAAGAAGACGACGCGCAGCGCCGGCGCCGACTCCGCGCCAGGGCGCGGGGGGCCAGGGATGTGGCTCGGGTATGCGCCCGGGACGCGTCGGCACATGGCCTCCGTCGTGGGGCGGCTCTGCGGGGCGTGCCACGCCGTGCGCGCGCGCGGGGGCGTCTGCAACGCTCGTCGTGCCCCAAGCTCTGGAGGACGGCCTTCTTCTCGTGCGGACTGCGTCGAGCACCTGCTGCCGCCGTCCTATCCCTACTGTTTTGCGCGAGCTACCAAGGGCTCAGGCAGTGGGGCTTGTCGCCGAAGTATGGTCTGTGTCTCGGCGTACCAGGGCTCGGCGGCGTGGTGATGCTCCAGCACGGGGCGGGCGACGGCGTCAAGTTCTGGGCGAGGGCCTGCTGTGGAGTGGGATGTGGTGCGCAGTTCGGCCGCGGGCATGCCGGCGGTGGGCAGCGTGCTTGCATTCTTGTTTTCTCTACAGGGACTCAGCAGCGACATGGGCGCACAGTTTGGCCGCGGGCTTGCCGGCGGTGGGGCTGTGCGCCATTGCGTCGTTGGGCCTGGGGCTCGCTCTTGGCTTCTAAGTCGACGAACGATGGGCCATGGGACTGGGGAGGCTAGGCGAAAGCCATGCACGACCTTGTCTGTGCGGTCGACGACGACGCCATTGGCGCCGTTTACCTCCTTGGAGGCGTCGACGATGTAGTCCCCCACCCTATGACCATAGTTTTTTCCTCTCTCCTCCGGGTGAAAACCTAGCTCTAGTTATCTGGAGCCGATGGCGGCGGCGTTATCAACGTCGTAACCCTCTTGAGGGCGCCATTGTGGAGGACGGATTCCAGCTCGGTCTTGCCACGGCCTTATGTCTCCTTGTGTTTTCCCTCTCCCCCTTGTTGATGTTGATCCCTCTTGGGCGAGGCTGGCCTGGCTGTCGGTCGTGGCCGAGCGTCTGGCGAGTGTCCTCCTCTGGCGTCTCTATTCCGTCGGCGCTCTCCTTGATGGTGTCAGAAAATCAAATGCCGGGTGGAGATTCCACCGCTGCCGCCATTCCTCTCCAAGGATTCCTCCCCTCGGACGGCGTTGGATGGTGGTACGTGGGCCCGGATGTGCCGGAGAATGCCATCATCAATTCAAAGGGAGGTCGTCGTATCCGGTGATCCTGGGTTTGCGTGCTCGACACCATTCTTAGTCCCCATTCCACATGCGGGCTCTCAGAGGGAGGGTGGCAATGGAGCGGCGTAGCTACGAGGGGTGGTGGAGGGCACAATGGCCATGGTGAAAACGGCGAGTATGCTGCTCGGCGGGGGCGCAAGTTGACATTTCGGTTCATACCTTTCGGCTTATGTTTAGACTTGCCTTTGAGTTTGTTCATGTGTTGTTTGGTGTTGATGTTGTACTCTCTCTCTTGCCCCTTTTGTACTTCTCGAAAATTTGTATGGGAATTGGCGTTTACGCCCTTTCACCGCTCGGCATGCCGAGCACCTGTGAAATGAAAAAGTAGGTGGGAATCGATTTGATTCCCCCCGAATTCTCTCAAAAAAAACGAAAACAGAAAATATGAGAATAAGATAGCTGCCCCTTTAACTCGAGAGATGTTGAGGAAAAAACAGCTATTGGAAGTAATGAAAACCAAAGGATGAAATTAGATAGCTGCCCCTTTAATTCGTGAGATGTTGCGCATGAAAGCAGCTCTTGCATAAATTGTCTGCTACTAATGCAGCACCAAAAAAAAAAAAAAAAAAAAGAAGAAGAAGAAGAAGAAGGAACCCTATCAGACAACCCATGGGCCACCCCAGGCCGAGCAGGGCCCAACCAGGAACGATCCTCTACTACAGCGGCGGACTCAGGCATCAAGCTGAATCTTGGCCGTTAATCACGCTCTGGCCCACAAGTCATGATTCATCAACCAGGGTTTAGTGCTTGCCAAATTATTGGTCAAGGATGCAACGGTACGATCCTCTAGAACAGATCCTGTTCAAGTAAGGTCGTGCTGAGTGGCTCGAGAGCTGAGCTTTTAAGTTGGCTTCCTCTCATCTGAGCAAGCGAGGTGGTGCTAACTAGTGCGACGGACTGGCCAGCGATCCCAGCATATTGTGTACTGGTACTGGGCCGCTCTACTCTGGTATATGCTCTCCTATGTGTGGGCTTGAGGCCCAGCCCATCAAGGCTGCATTGGCTTTACCTCTGTTGATGCCTCACATAATAAGTTCAGCTAAAAAAACAGCTGATTCCTAGACCCTAGTACGTACATGACTGTAGTTGACACTAGCTCAATCTTTCATCCTCCCAAAGTGCTAGCCCAGAGTAGTACAGTACCATGCCTTTTTTTAGGCCAAACAAGCAAATTGTTACTGCTATCCATCACAATCAGTGTAAAACAACAGCGTGAAGTATGAACAACTGACATAATGAGCTAAGCAGCAATGGGTGACTGTGAGTGCGTCGTATCTCATCTAAAATCGATACACCGTACCGTCGACCTGGAAAGATCTATCGGCGTCCAGGAGCGTAGCCAAAAGGCTCCATTTCTGACGACCATCCCCACTATGGGCTCGGCAAGCTACCTCCGAGCAACTTGGGGCTGTGGCTCCAGCGGCGAGCAATTTTGCTGTCCCGAGTCCGCCACTTTGGCCTGCCATCCGCCATCCAGCAGCACATTATTGGACGGCTTTCAGATCCCGGTGGATCACGTTAACCCCTCTCCCTCGTGGAGGTGCTTCACGCCGTCGGCGATCCCCTCACGGTCACGGCCGCACCCGTGGACTATATATCTGCCACATCCGAAGCCAGTTCAGAATTGCGCATTCTCTCTTGGTGGTGTTGTCAGTTTGAAAACACAAAGGAACATTCAATTTCAGACAGCAGTTGCTCTAAAAATCGTTGTTTCATTATTGTATTTGGTCAGCGTACCAAATATGTAGGGCCTCAAAACTCCTCCTCTCCATGTAGTCGTATACATTGCGGTAGGCAAAGATGGTGGTGGCGTGACTTGCTTGCAATTTAGCTCTTTTTTAAAAAGAATCTTAACATTAGCTCCTCTACACGAACTAATCCCAAAAATAGACGAAATGCAAATGTAAGAAAATAATAATAAAAAAGGGGGTTAAAAGACAGCCATCGGGCAACAGCGCATCGGCATGTTTTTGCTAAGAAGATTCAAATCAGATACGCTTGGATCAAACGGCGGCAGTTAGAATCAGATTTCGGAGACTTGGCCCGTGCGTTCCCTCTCCCGCTGAAGAACAGAATGCGGTTCATTCGGTCGGTCTCCTTGGCCCTCAAGTTTCCGTTTCCCTCGGCATGCAGTTCGGTTCGGCGTACATATCTATCGTCTTCCTCGAACAGTGATCAAACTGAAACGGGCGATATCTGAGATCACACAAGGCAGGCGAGACCGTGAAGACCGCAGGGTGCGTTCCCAATGGCGGCGGCGGTGTCGGCATCGCCTACGCCTAGCGGCGGCGAATCTACAGCCGCAGTAGTGGACGAGGGCTCCACATGGAGGAGCCTCCCCACGGACGCCTTCGCGGAGATCCTGCTGCGCCTGCCTCCGAGCCGCCGTCGCCTGGCCCGCCTCGTGTGCCGGCACTGGCGCGCCGTGATCGACGAGCGGACGCCGGCGCCGGGCAAGCCTGCGGTGTGGGGAGTACAGGGTGTGGGGAGTCCGCGCCGACCCCAGCGCCAGCGACGAGCGGAGGCGGCGCGTCGACGTGACCGTGGTCGGCACCTGCAACGGGCTGGTGTGCGTGTGCGACAACACCAGGCCCGGCGGCGCCGTCTCGCTGCTCAACCCGGCCACCCGCGAGACGCTGCGCCTCCCGCCGCTGCCCGTCTCCCACCAAGGCGGGCACTGGAGCGGCTTCGTCAGCGGCAAGGCCTACAGCTTCGGGTTTCACCCGGTGACGGGGCGGTACAGGGTGCTGCACCTCCCGTGCCGCGCCGACGCGACCGGCGGTTTCACCTCCCTGCAGGTGTTCACGCTGGAGGACGACCCCTCGCGGGCGCAGGCGTGGCGCGACGTCCCAGTCTCCTTCCCCGGCGGCGGCGCGACGACCGCGACGTGCAGCGTCGACGCCGGCCTCGTCACCGTCGACGGCGCCACGTACTGGGTCACCAAGGGCGCCGAGCGGGTCGTGTCGTTCGACCACGAGGACGAGCGCGTCGCGTTCGCGGCTCCGCTGCCGGTGGAGGGCGGGCCGGGCACCGTCCTCCGTCTGACGGAGGTCCACGGGAGGCTGGGGTTCGCCGTCTGCGCCGACAGACCGGCGCCGGCGAAGACCGACGTCTGGGTTCTCGGTCGGCAGGGTTGGAGCCGGCAGTACAGCGTGCAGGTGCAGGCTGGGGTGGGGCAGCGGCTCGCCGGCCCGCACATCGTGCACGGCGAGTACGTGCTCACTGTGGTGGGGAAGAAGTACAGCCGAATGCAGCACCTGTACGCGCACAGGATGCGCGGCGCGGCGGGGAGGTTGCAGAGCGGCGAGGTCAGGTCCTTGCGGATCAGGGACGAGGGAACGGTGGCTGCCTATTGCAAGGACGGATTCTACTACCTTCAGACCTTTGCCTACGTCGAGACAACGGAGCCGCTGAGTGTGTACAAAACTAGCAAGCTGTCTTCTTGATTTCTAGGTCATGGTGATTACGTATTTCCTAGGGAACTTCTTTCATTCAGACATTTCATTCAGTATATTACCATTGGCTAGTTTGCCAATTGCCAGTAGCAAATTGTTTGGTCGGTTCAGTATCCTCAAGAGTATTTTCCCCATTCAATGAAAAACTGAACAGCATCCTGAGTTTTCTGGTTTTTAGAACCGTGTATCTTTTTACCCATGAAAAACTAAATCGCTCTCTCACAAACAAAACCACGAAACATCTCGCTGGAAAATTAAAACAATATATCCTCCGACAGCTCCTAGAAAGGGTGGATAAGCCACGTCATCAAGAAAAGGAAAACCGTTGGATCGTCCATCGTGCGGCTAGCATTAAGAAGCTGTTTTCCGGGGTGAGAATTAGAAGCGGCTTCTACCTACTTTTACTCAGCTTTTACCTTCCAGCTCCGGCTTCTCTTGGAATCTATCTAGCCAAATAAATACTTCTCAGGTTCGATTCAGCCCCTTCTCCCCGTCCCCGTAAAAAAAACAGATTGAGCAGGGCGGCGGCCAAGCCGCGGCGCGTCGCGGGAGGGGGGTGGGGGCCAGGCATAGGGCGGCAGCGGGCAGCCAGCGCGGCGGGCGGTGCGCCGCCTCCGGTCCGGCGCGTCGGCGCGGGCGGCGGCGGTGCGGGCGGTCTGCGCTGCTGCGCGGCGACGGAGGCAGCGCGGTGGCAGCAGCAGCCAGGCGGCGCGGGCGGCGGCGGTGCAGGCGGCCTGCGCGGCGGCGGCGGCGGCGGCCCCCTCTCTTCTCCCTCTCTCGCCCTGGGGTTAGGTTAGGGTGGCAATGGAGACGCGAGAGCCACCCGACCCGAACGGAAGCGCGACTCCCGGCGGCGAGCGAGATGGATGGTGGCGCCAGCGAGGAGGGGAAGCAGGAGCGGCACCTGGTGCTGGCCCACAAGCTCTTCCTCCAGTCCCACCCTGCCGTCGACGACCTCTCCAAGGTCGCCCTCCGCTCCGAAGTCCTCGACACCGTGAAATCCGTTGGTACCGTGCCCGCCGTTCCTCTCCTCTCCCCGCCCCTTCCTCCTATGATGCGTGCAGATCCTGATGTGATTTGGTTTTGCGGAGTCTCCAGATATGGCGCCGCTGTTTGAGTCGCTGGTTGCCGCGGGTATGCTGGAGGCGGACGCCGCGCTGCTGGCCGAGATGCATGGGAGGATCGACGAGGAGATCCGCAAGCTCGATGAGAAGTGAGTGGCTTCTTCTTCTACTGCTGCTTGGAATTCATCTGTTACCGTATTTGGGAATGCTTTTGTGGTAATGATAACTTAGGTTGTGCCATGGCCTTTTACTTGAAACAAGCCTACCTTAGTTTGGGCGCTGTACATAGATGGTATAATTTGTAATGCGTTGCACTGGACTGAGGTGTTATGGGTTGTGATTTTGCAAGGGATAATACATCGCCAGCACGTATTTCTTTCTGAATGTTGAATGAATGTATAAGAGTTCAAAACAATAGCTTACACGATGGTTCAGGCACAGAGGTAGCCACCAATCTGAAATGCTAAGAAAATTGTGTATCTTTTTTTTGGAGAGGTTAATTGTGTATGTACTGTACACAGTTTTCCTATGCATATTCTGCTGAAAATAATATGTTGCTAAACAGACCAGCTATTCCCCTCATTTCTCCAAAAAAAAAATCTTAGTATCAGGTGCGGATGACATACTAAATATCTGGAATAACTGGATCTAAATTATTTGAGCACATGAAAATATGATTCTATCGTTGATACTTCTTTTCTTGTTTCTTGCTGTTACTACAACAATACATTCACCGGATGCATAGCCTATTTAGAGAAATTGTGACCATCTTGATTTGCTATGACACCAAACTTTTGCAGGGCAGCACCAAAGCGCAGAGGCACAACCTGTACTGAGGGGATGCCATGAGGCCAGGTTCAACGGCGATAACTACAGGTTATGTTTTGTGTACTATAGCTATAAAAAAAAATTTGTTAGCTTCATCATCTTACTTTTGGGAGCAAGCCATACCATTATCTGCAATAGCCTTGGGTACAGAAGATTTATCTAATTACTTCCAAGGATCAGAAGGAGCTGCTTGTTTTATTGGCTAATTTTGCAAAAACACTACCTATTGCAGGAATGCATGCTTCTGATCTTTCTCTTTAGTTTTATTTTTGCAGGCTGGGAGCTAATAGCTAAATGGTTTTTCTCCATCTTTAGTGAATTCAAGGTATGGATACTATAACAAAATTTTACAAATGCCTCTGATTACAAAGGCATGAGCTTTTTAGTTCTGCATTGAGGTTCAGTAACTAATTCCATGCATAATGTTAACACATGGTAGCATGCCAAAAAAGTTGGTTCAATAACCTGGCTGAGTGTGCCTTTCGTACTTGAGATGTCACTCATTCTCTAAGAAAAAACATTGCCTCAAAACTCACATGTCATATATTTCCTAATTAACAATTCCAATTATTTTTTTGCAAATAAAAAGGGATTTGTGTGCTGTACAGATCAAAAAAATTACATCGACGAGTCCCAGCCCCTCTTTTCCTTCTATCTCAAATGACATAGCAACTTAAATCTTTTATGTGCCCTCCCTCCCTTTTACTGACTGCACATTTGTTTTCTGTGCAGATCTTTATGTAGAAAGGTTGCAAACTATTTCTTTTGTTTGTTCATTCATTTGACCAGTCAGTAAAATGGTGTTTACGTTCATAAGCAAGCCAAAAAAGACTTATTTTGTAGAATCCATTGAACCGCTACAATGAAATGTAAGGTTAGTTCCCGACTTAACGTTCATTTCCTATGGTGCAGTTCCTTTGCAATTCCTATGGTGCTCATTTGAATTTTATGTGTGTTGCTGGAATGGCTCTGATTCTAGATAAAGATGAATTACCTCAGCTCCTTCCATCAAGTTTAGCTACACCAAAGAAAAGTAATGTTAGTTTTCTTTCTCTTTAGTTTTATTTTTGCAGGCTGGGAGCTAATATCTAAATGGTTTTTCTCCACCTTTAGTGAATTCAAGGTATGGATCTACAGACTATAACAAAATTTTACAAATGCCTCTGATTACAAAGGCATGAGTTTTTTTAGTTCTGCATTGAGTTTCAATAACTAATTACATGCATAATATTAACACTTCAAGAGATACATATATTTTACATGGTGAAACAAAAAAAAAATGCCACCGCCTTACTCTCTGTATTGCATTGCTTAGCTGGAAAAAGATTAGATGTGGTTGGTTGTTTAGTTGTTTTTCTACTCGATCTGTAAACAATCTTGGGTGCGTGAAACATGATTTTTATTGTAGTGAGTTGTGTGGTGTTACTTGGGACAACCACTGAAACAGATAAGAGGTAGTGTGTTAAACAAATTCGAAGTGCATAGTTCATAGAGAATGGAAACAATGGTCTTTGTATTCTGGAATTGGTTTTGGGTACTTAGTAGGTCTCATGATTGATTTTTCCTGTGCTTGCAATGGCCATTGTTACATCATGAATTTAGACTTACCATCACGAATAGCGCTCTTGCAGCAAGTAGCTCCTGGTGCACCAGCCTATATAATGTTTTTGTGAATTTCTCTTGTGCCATCCTTGAGAGTACACATATCATGGTTCTTCTGGCACAATCTTTGTATTTGTCACCTAAGCTTGGCACTCCTTCCTAAAGTGATGCTTTCTTTATTTAGCTCTTACTGTCTGCTTCTGTAAATTAGCAACTGCAAGGAAAATACTCTTCTTCTTACTGTTCTCCTTTTAGTTTTAGATTCTTACTGCTACATGTGAGCTGATATATATTCAGTTGCATAGAAAACCTTCAGAATACATTACCACTTGGCTGTGTGTGTTTTCAAATTTGAATTCGCCAAATTGACTCAGGTTTCTATTGTGTGGTTTCTAGATGACCTAGACAATTAGTTATCTTCATACTTTCAAGCATTCCCCGCAATTGGTTTTTCTAACCTTGTCACTCAATTGTGCTCCAAATAGTAGGTTAAAAACCAGCATGTATGATGGTGCTGATGGATCAAGATCATACATTTCACTACATATGTAGTTACCGGATGCCTGGACCTGTAACGTCTTCCTCTTGTAGCCACAAGAAAATGTTCCCTTTTCCAGAACAGCTGGTTTGAGTGGACAGAAAAAAGGTGAGGTTATTCCAATCGCATCTTTTAAATGTTAATTGTTCATATACCCTTATGATATTATCTGGTTCAGATTATAACTGTCAAGTCAACCAAACGATCATATGTGTTGCTTGCTTTTCTGCCATACCTAAAATGAGATGTGTGTGTGTGTATATATATAGATATTCTGCCACCTGGATGACTAACTAAAGTTGTGCTCTTTTTGTGTGCAGGCTGGAGTGCTCCAGCCTATGGAGATTGACATTCATCGACTGTACCCATAAGCTTAGGTGTTGGAGTTTCAGCCGTTGTATTGCAAACTGACTCTTGTGCAGTGAAGTTAACCCATGCTTTTGTATTGTAATTATATCGCACTGAACTTCCTCGTGTATACTTAGCAGCATCTCCAGATTATTGGCTACGCCGACCAAAAACTATGACATGTATATGGTGCCTAAATTGTGGTCAACCTTTTGTATATTTGACATCGTCTGCAAACTGTTAGCTACACCATCGAGTATGGCACACGAAACTCTATCGAAAACGCTTGCACGGGCGCGCAGAAGCGCGCGCCCTGATACTAGTTGCCTACAAATTCCTTTTGTGGATCTGTCCAGTTAGCGATTCTGGCCACCCAAATCTAAAATTTGTTCACGCCCTTAAAGATTGACTAACATTGTTGCCAAAAAAAAAAAGATTGACTAACATTATCCATTTAGTAAAGTACTAAAAAACTATGCAGGTCCTGTGAAAATTTGCCATGCTCAAATGAATTCCAACTGAGTAGCGAGACATTTTGTTTAAGAGCGTCTATAGAGGAGCCATCAAATCAAGGCCCCTATTTTTTATTTGAGTGTTTTGTTTATGTTTGCGGATCTGAATTTTTACATTTACTCCAGCAGAAACCTTAAAATCGGAGCCCTCAAAACCCCTGTAACAGACAATGACATAAAGGAACTACCTATCATCCAAGATAATACAGACTAAACCGCTTCAGGATCGCCGGCTAGGAGTGTCCTAGACATCACCTTCTTGATCCCCTTATGCTCGTGTTGGTAATTGTTGTGTCTATCTAGACCAAGCTTCAACCTTATGCTTCTTTTGATCATATAACAGTAGAAACTGAGTGTTGCGTTTTTCTCTTCTTGGAAGCTTTGTTGTTACCCTCATTCATGTGTTTTGTTGACTGGTTGTTGAGCCACAGTTTGAGTGAACTCTCTCTGGATTAGGGAAAATAGCCCTTTGAGTTGATTGATCTTTGGATTCTCTCGCCTTGTTTTTGAATCCTTTTTGTGTTGATTCCTCCAAAAGTTTTTAGTGTTCCTTGAATAGTACTAGAGTTAGTTTTTATGGTTCGGCGATGCTTATGCCTCGAAAAGGAGAGCAAAAGTATTATAGTGATCTTTGAAAAGTTATAAAGAAACAGTTTTTTTTTTCGTAAGGTGATGGTTGTGTACCGAAAAGAAGAGGAAATAGAATGCCAAATTTTTTGGTGCCAAAACTTTACACCTTCATTCAAACTGTATATCTTGTGTTTAGATGCTTGCCAAAAGTTTAGCTATAGAGACACAGCACGTGCCCCATAACCTTTTTTTTTTGCCCCTTTTTTTTGCCTCTTAGGTGCAAAATACCAAAAAAAAAAGTACTGTGTTTTACACCATGGTTTTTACGGAGTAGATCAATTTTGCAAAAAAAACAAAAGACCCAAGTCACCTGTGTACTATTTGCAATTCTTATATACAAGAGCTTTTAGATTTGCAATTAACCATTAAAAAATATTATTTTTTATTAAAATAATCCATGTTTGACACGGTGAGGGGAAGGTCGGTGCCGGTAGTAGTTACACAGCCGGCAAACGCGAAGAACAGAAAAGCTTGCCACGCCTGACCCCCACTCCTCGCCTAATCTACCCACCCGCCCTGGCCAGCGGCCACCCGTCTCGCCCTCCCATAAATTCTCTCTGTCTCGCTGCCGTGCCCACCGATCGATCACTCCGAGGCCTCCCCACGACCGCGTCTCCTTCCTCGCCTGCGTCTCGGAGCCCCCTTCTCGTCCGCAGCCTGCCTCTGCCCTCTGCTCGCCGGCGCCGTGTCGACAGGTGAGGGGAGCGCCCCGTCGCCGATCTGACCGGGAGCCGCAGCAGGGCAAGAGGCGAGGCGAGCGCGTCAGGAAGCGCCATGGCAGCAGCAGCGGCGGCCGCCGCCGACTCCGATCCCGCCGCGGCTGTGGCCGCCGTGTCCACCTGCGCCCACTGGTCCGTTCTTGCCTTCCCTCCGAATTCCTTTTTCCCTTCTCCCTGTCCTCTCGGCTCCCCGATTCCTGGGTGTACGTGCGTCGCCGTGTCGGTGGTGCGCGCGCTTGATCTCGTAGGCTTGGATCTGAGCTGGGGAGAGCCCCGATTCGGTCTTGACAACGAGGAGGATTTCTCATGGTGAGAGACGAGGGACATCTGATCCGCCTTGCCGCGTGATCAGTATGTTGATGACGTTATTGGCGTAGCACCATGTTTGGAGTTAGAACTTTAGAGGGGATATGCGGCGTCCTACCTACCCCTTTTGGTGTGTTTGGTTTGAGGAATGGAGTGGTCCAACCATTTTTCTCACCCAAGAATGAGTTGGTTAGATTCTCCACCAATCCCTTATCCCTCATCAAGCTAAAAATTAGTCAGCGCAAGCATGAGAAATGGGGTGATTCCACCGGATTCATGGAATGAACTCATGATGCGCCGCCTCATCTTACCAAACACAACACCTCCTTAGTGACTGTGCCTGATCTGCCATGATTTTTTGTTTAAGCTAGCGAAACAAATTACAAATCAGGATGAGTGATGACTTGTGCGATGGTTGGTATATGTATGTATTTCTGCACAGATTGTTGAAATAACCTTAGATGGACTAATCAACTGTTGGTTGAAGAAAAAAAAACGGGAGATATGTTTCCTAATCAAGGCACTGTTATTCTCTTTTTGTCTAATGTAAGGACAATGCACATTCACATGTTTATTCTTTTTGGGCTCACATGTTCATCACTTGCACAAATGCTGAAGAAACAACTCTGTAAGAGTAGGTGGTTGCAGAATGCTCGACTTGTATTCAACACAATGTGCACTTGTGCAGTACATATACAACATAGAAGGCAGGATCAAGACCTGGTATTCTGTCGTACAGTTAACCGGTGGACTTGGTAATGAACTAGCTAACGGCCATCCAGTTATGGGATCCTATACCTGGTCACCTACAATAGCATGGTTTGTTCTTCACAGCGTTAGTTGTTAGAAATTAGAACGAATCAGTCATGGGAGAGGGTACCGATATCTAAACACACTTAAATCCCTTTACATTCTCATTCTTTCTAAAATAGGATTATCCTCTGGATCAGCTATTATTTCATTCTACAGTGTGCCCAACTACCGTTGTTACTCAAGTTCTATGCAGCTTGTTACTTCCTGGTCAACTGTAGTCTGATGAGCTCAAGCAGCCATACTTTATTGGCCAGATCAGATGTTAGGTATCGCCTAATTTTTCTATATCTTTTTTGTTCGTCAGTCAGCGAGAGATCCCATCTTCGAACATCGACTTGCATTCTGTACATTGCGCCCGTAACCTCCAAAAGTGCGAGCACTGTGGCGAAATGATTCCTAGGAAACTTATGGATGAACACTATGATGAAAACCATGCCCCGGTATGTTTGCAACTGTTTCAAGTGTGATTTCTTATGACATCCATGACATACTTAATCTTCCTCTCTTTGCATGATTGACAAAAGTTGTTTTCAGTTTAATAATGTTGGAAATTTGTAGCTCTTATAGACATAGTAAATGGGAGCATATGTATGATTGCACCATGCTTATATTTTTAGCTAATTGCACTAACGCAGAATTTACAGAGTTAGAATCAATGTTACAGTCAATTTATGGCACTGGTCCTTTTCTTATCACCTTGATAATGTGGTAGCTGCTTCGTATACTTGCAATTTGCATATACATTTTGTTTTATGTTACATTGAGCAATTGAAACTATGAGCTAACGAAATACGTCGATATATTAGAGCAAGAGGAGTAAACTACATTTTATGCCCAGGATGTTTAGAACATCTGGTTTAGGTAAATATATATTTTAGTGCATTAAGTATATTTCCTTCTTGCATACAGATCAATTGCTCCCTTTGCAAAGAAACAATAGAACGTGAGAGTTGGGATCTTCATAAAGCTGAGAAATGCCCACAAAGAATGGTCGCTTGTGAATATTGCGAGTTTGAGTTGCCTGCAGTTGATCTCCATGAACATCAGGTATATAATATGTTACATCCTGTGAAACTGTGTATACTTCGAAAAAATATTATACATGATCTGATCACACTATTTTGCTATAAAGGATGTATGTGGAAACCGAACAGAACTTTGCCAAACATGCAGGAAGTATATCAGATTGCGTGAATGGATAGGGCACGAAATACAGTGCCATACAAACTCAAATGGCTCCGCAGACACATCCAGGTATAAACAGATATCCTTTTCCATGAACAGAGAATTTTTTATCATTCATAGTTATAATTTTGATAATCCAACATATAGACATACTGCAATTATATATTTCTGGTGAACCTATATATTTCTGTACCAAACCAAATCCATGGAACTCATTATGCTTGAAATACGCAAATCAAATATCCAGGCCTTCCTGCTTCCAAGTTCATTATTTCTCATCAAGATGGAAACAGTACTCAAAATTGTTTAGTATGATCTCATATATGGGATTTTTAAGGAAATTAGATGCCACATCTTGTACAACTTCAGTGCTAATCGGATCAATGTTTTTTAAGTGCCAGAGCAATTCCAGAGAGAGAACTGCGACCGCAGCCGCCAGTGCGACCGGCACGACCAGCACGTCCTGCTCATGCTTCACCACACAAGCGGCTCCTCGTCACAATCGCTGTCACTGGAATAGCAGTTATGATTGGCTCCATACTGTTCCAAAGGGACGAGAGTTTCTAGCTCCAGTAGCCATGGACTTACTCTGTCAAGTTGTTTCTTGGCCGGGAGAGTCATGCCATAGGAGGTGTATTATGTATAATAACCCCCTCGAATCAGTGCATAAGTCGAGTCTGTTTGAAAGTATAGCTCCAGGCATGGGTTTGTTGAAAAGCAAAGTAACCGTGGATAAATATGTTCGCTCTTGGCAGTTCTGAAACTTCTGTTTGTTTTGACATTGGACTAAAATTTGTTCATCTGTAAGTCGAGACGAGTTATACACTCGGTGTACCATATCTGGAATTGCAACACGGTGCAGCAGTTGTTAATACTTTTGTTTATATCCTCCAGTTACGTGCAAATTGGAAAACCATTGATACTTTGCTACGGGAAACTGTTTGGTTTTATAGTGTATCAATTTTGTGGGGAACTGGATTGTCTTCAAACGCTGTCTCGATGTTGTTCAGCTGAGTACATCATGTAGGTTGGAGCGTTAGGATTGGTTTGACTGCTTGAACTGCATGGATGTTGTGAGACCCTCATCGAATGAATCTGCTTCTGTCTTACATCTGGATCAAGTCTGCTTAAAAGTGGCAGTAGATTTTGCTTTGGATTTACACTGGCAGCCATTATAATTTGAGATATTTTACCATGCATGAAAATAATATGAGTCATCCGTTTCCTTAGATCTAACGGTCTGAGAATAGAAGGAACCATGCGTGCGTTGGCTAGCCCCAACAGAATTCAGAAAGAGAGAAGCAGGAGGCCGTCTTGCGATTGGAGGAACTTAAACTCCCGTAGGACTTCCGAGGAGGAGAATGACGGCCGAAAACTCATGGGCCCGGAACTAGTTTTGAAGGGTAATATTGTATTTTAACGCCTTATGAGCAGCTTCTACAAATCAATGAAGATGGAGATTCTACCATGAATCAAAAAGAAGTTGTATCTACAAATTAAGAATGAGGGTTGCTTCTGAATCTCCAGACAGACATGCTAACTACGAGGCTTGCGGACGCTGCCTCCCCTTCGCCTGTCCGTCGCTGCCGCCCATCACCTTCTTCCCCGATCCCCCACCGTAGGAGAGCCGCAGACTGCTGGGCTCCTTCGTCGACGTCGGCGAGGCCATGACCATGGCCATGGAAGCCGTGACAGCGCATTGCCCTTCGTCTCGTTGCGCCGGCCGTGGAAGTACCCATGCGGGCTGCGAACTTGGGGGCGATGGAGGAGGAGTATCGGCGGCGCGTCTCACGTGGTGCCGCGGCGGTGGAACTGGTTCGTGGATTTGGAATAGGCCGTGGAATTAGGATACGAAGAAGATGGATCTGAGAATCGGTACCACGTACGAAAATACCCTTAACTATAATTAGATGGAGGAACTGATTGGAAAGGAAATCAATGGGAGGAACCACAGGTTCCACCCAAGCACCATAAAAATTCTCTTATAATTTATACTCCTACTTGTCACAGCTCACGTGCTCAATGTTAATCTGGTAAAGTGGTAAAGTTACTGTAAGTTACGGTTTCCATGTGATGAGATGGGAACTTGAAATGCACCACATACCTTGCAGTCGTACATGTGCACTGCTTGGCCCTTGGCCCCAAGCTACAAACAGGTCCAAACTCCAAAGGCAACGGGCCAGAGACAGGGGAACATCTTGAGGCAGGCAGCTGCTCATTCATCACAAACTGTACCTCTGTCTGTCGGTCCTACGATAGTTCAACAGCTTGCTAACTTACTGTGCGAGCCTTGATGATAACGGTTAGATCTACTGCCGTGATCTCCTCTGCAGAAGCTGGTGTGGGGCTGATGCTTGGCCAAGATTGGCTGGGACGATGAGCCCATGGCAAATTACCAATGGCATGAAGGGTTGCAGCATGTGATGCTTACTTTCGTGTTATATGATTGTTTAGGATTACAGCATGCGATGGTTACTGATACGGACAAAAAATAACTATCTGCATGTACATTAGTAAAAAAAAAGATTTTATCTACTGTATTTAACAACAATAAAAGAGAAAAAAGAAAAGTCAGATCCAGTATGGGACTGGATGGAACATTGTTATTTCTCCATCATGATCCACTCGTATGCAGACATGCAGTGGAGTGGGATGGAGTTACCATAATTGAAAGCTAAAGTGCTAAACCCTTCTTCCCTCTTTTATGCCAAGTTCATAAAGTAGCCTCGCTATCACATGGCAACATGCCATCTAGCTTTTCCATGCCCTTTGTTGATTTCCCTTGATAAGGTGTGTGTGTGTGTGTGTGTGTGTTTTTTTTATAAAGTTTTTTTTTAACAACTAAGGAGTTTCTTTTTTGTTGTTGTTGTGTTGTTGCTTCGGTCTCATAAAACCGCTTCCAAAACAATATAAAATCCAAAATATATAAACCACGGTTAAAGAAAAGATAGGTTGCTAGCTGTCATGGCATTGGCAACTACTATATGCCATCCGACTCCTTCATGCCCTTTTCTGGTTTCCTTTTTTTTTAAAAAAAAAAGAAATAAAGTGTTCCCTTTTCTTTGTTTTGTTGTTGATTTGGTCTCATATGCCACTTACAAACAATAGTAGGCAAATAAAATCCCAAAATATGAATACCGGATAGAGAAAAGTTAGGTTGCTAACTGCCATAGCATTAAGTTAAAAAAAATTGTTCAACTCAATATGAGTTAAGCCAGGGTTTTATTAATAAAATAGCCATTCAAATTTAAGTCAAGAAAGGTGTTCGATCTAGTTGGTTGGGCCGATGACGTCTGGCCCTTTGAGAGAGGATGTAATGTGATATCTAGCTCATTTTTTTAACTTGGCCCAAAGTGGCTTTGTGGATGTTGATGTGATGTTTTGGGGGTTTATATTTCCACCTTAGTTATTTGAGAATAGTTTTGGAAGTGAGGACCAAATAAGCATAAGTGGGTTGGTAATAGTGTGATCCATTCAACGTGTAGAGTAGGACAACCATTTGGATTCTAGGACGTTACAACTTGCTATGTGCTTAGAACTCGAAGATATGTCCGTAGAAAGCATTATCGACACATTTGCGGGCGCCTTTAGTTGTGTATGATCCATTCAGCATGTAGAGATTATTGGAGTCATGTGGACTCTAGGACATTATAACCATGCTCAAGACGCGTTTAGTTATATTGGCAATCTGATGCCCGAGAGGCCATTAACAGCAGCATGGGTTACAATAGGATGATGATGTGATAGATTTCTATCCTAATACACAGGGGCGAAGCTATAATGTTTATTGTGGACCCACAAAATTTTTTTAAAAGAACAGTGAAAAAGATAAAATTTCACCATATTTGTACCCGCAATTCAAAGATCCTTGCACCCACAAGACCAAGGTGCACCCCTCGAATTTGCTCTAGCTTCGCCACTGCTAATACATGATCTATATGACTAATTTGCAATTATATTCATCAAAACAATACTATTATTTTAGAAGAATGGCGGCCCGGCTCTCTTGTACAGTTGTATAGGAGTAGTAGTGAGCATTGGCCGATAGGCCATTAGTATCTAATGGCAACGCCCCTGTGTATTAGGACAGAAATCTATCACTATTTAATAGTCGTAAGGCTTAACCAATCCTAGTAGAAACATTAAACATTATCTTTAAAATCCCTGTGTATCTAATAGTCGTAAGGCTTAACCAATCCTAGTAGCACTATTTAATAAAATAATATATTTGAAAAAAGATTCCTCTCGTACTACTTGCTACGATGTTTTCTAGCCTTTCGTGTTTCTGGCCATTACGGTAGGAACTAGAAATGCTCGCGGCGTTGCCGCTTATGGCTATTAGGACCTGTGATATTTTGGCACCGCAAATAATTATTTATTGAGAAGTGAATTTAAGATTTATCATTTTTTGCTATATTTATTATGTGGAAATAAATATTAGAAGTATTTATTAAGAGAGAGGTGGATTTCATGAGTTTATGGGAGTTTTATTAATATAATAACGAATCGTTTTATTTTATCCTTGGTATGGGCATGTTACGTTTAAAATTTGTTAGCTATTTGATTAACTAAACTAATTCTCTTAATTATTCTAAGAAAACTATGGAGAAATCTAGATCTACATTTAATAAAATTACAGTAGAATATGTTATGTTATATGTTTAGAGTGTAGTGCTAGTTATGTAGAGTTCGACAAACTTGGTTTGGTATTTTTGAAGCTTCAATAAATTTATTCATAAAAGAAAAAGAATAATAGATGGGTTTTTAGAATATTTTTTGGGTTTAGTAACTATGCAATTCAGAGGTAGGATGGATGAGATATAAATTTCGTTAGTTTATCAACAAAACATGAATGAGATGAATTCAATAATTATTTTAGATTTTTTGGATGATGAAGAAGGTGTGGAAAATATTTGGATAGGCTCTAAAGTGGTTATAGTTCATTTAGAAAATTTTTGGAAGGAAAAGGCCTTATTTTTTGATCTTCTGCGTATCTTGTTCGTGTGCACGTAGCAATTTTCTTTGATGAACAGTGCGCAAACAGTGCACGTGAAAGCGACCCGCTGAGTGGTTTGAACCGTGTGCGCGTAGCAATTTTCTGATAAATAAGTACATAAACAGTGCCTATAAAAACGACCCGCAGAGTTGTTTGAGCCGTCCGTTCGAGATCCAACGACCGTGAATTTGCAGGCCACGTGGCCCTCTTCTCTGGCCAGAGAACGGTGCGCGAATCGTTGTTAGAAGATTGTTCCGCCGCGGGGTAGCGTACGCGATCCCGTACAAATACAACATAATGGTCTTCTGTGTAACGGCAAATACACTTGAGCGTATACATATACGGAAGGGACGTACGGTACCCGAACAAAAGTACGCTCAACGTGTCGACCTGCAACAGCTCCGCGGTTCATGGTGGTTGGCGGGCGCGAACGGAGCCAGGACTCCAGTGGAAGTATGGACGAGGACGACGCCCGCCGAGCGCCGCCGGCGTCGTGAGGCGAGAGGTGCTCATCACTCACTGCCCGCACTGCTCACTGCTCAGCGGAGAGGTTGTGGTCCGGCCAGCCTCCGGCGCACCCGTGCCCGGACGAGGACCACGAGACGACGATCCACCGCCGGATACTGTAGCAGGTGAGGAACCAAACAAAGCGAAAGGCGATGCAGGGGCCGCACTTCTCAACGGCCCAGCCAGCCAGGCGGGCGCGGCCAGCCCACCACGCCACCCCCACTAGCACATTAGCTAAAACGCCCTTGGCTGTTTAAATAATGGTGAGGCACTGACACGGGTAAAAAGCTCGGTTTTTCTTTTATTGGTTCCCTACTTGACACGGCATATAATGACGCCCACTTGTTGTTACTGGCAAAGACTAACAGTGAATTCCAATACACCATATTTGGGATTAACTTTAGACACGTAAATTCCAATATAACAATCAAATCACCGTATTTGTAGAGATCAGTTCATCACGATGAAGCTAACTATTTGAGTTTAACGAGCATAGTGCATCAAACCATACACCAAAACTATGTTAAAACACGGAAATTCCTTCCTAGTTCCTATCACCATGAGTGGAATTATAAAAAGGACTTTCTTTGCACTCATTTGTGGATGACCAAGCTAAATGGCATTTTAAGGGTTCGTTTAACATAGCTGAGATTTTTGTCTGATCCGCAAATTATAAACTAAATTAAGGTTATTTAAATATTTATATTTAATCTAAACTATAAATAAAATGAGTCATATTGTACTTGATATAACTATCTAGGCACAAAGTACTACATCTATGAAAAAAGACTGTAACCCTAGTTTTAAACTAAGTCAAATTTTTACAAGTTTATAAAATAGTACTACATTAGTATATTCAAATATGTTTATTATAAGAATACATTTTATGATTATTTTAATGATGTTTATTACATGTTATGAATACAAATATTTTTTTATATATTTAGTCAAATTTAAGTTTGGTTGATTTACTGAAAATTAAGGATTATATATTTTTAGATTGAGACATAGTAATAGGTAAGATTAGTTAGGACCCAAACCCAACCATGGACCAGGGGCTTGACTGAAAAAATAACACAAATCACCTACTCTACTCCTGCTAATCCGAACACTGGCTTTAGCTTAGCGGAGAGAGAAAGCGTAGAGAGCAAGGCCGCCAACCCCACTCCCCCACCACCGGCCGAGCGGCTCCAAAGCGGCCAGCCCGTGCAGCTGGACCTGGCCGAGGGCAAAGACGGACAGCGCCATTGCTGCCATCGCATTCACAGCGCGACCGCCTGCGTCGCTTTCCTTCTCCTCCTCCCCTTCCCCTCGTCGCCGTACCACACCACCACCACCCCTTCCTCTCCTCTCCGCCTCCTCCTGCTCCACAAGCCGCCGCACAAAACCCAAACCCTAACGGCCGCCCCTCCGAGGCGCGCCAGATCGGTGGCGGCGCCGCCCGCTGCGGCCGCTCCGGATCCAATGCCGCGGCTGCCGTAGCGCGGGGGCGGCCGATCTGAGGCCTCGGCGGCGCAGGCGCAGGCGGGCGGGACAGGTGGGATGGCGTCTGCGCCCGTGGCGGGGGCGGCGTTCGAGCGGTACCACCAGCAGCGCGGAGGTGGCGGCGGCGGCGCCGCGGCGGCCAACGGCAACACGGTGCGTGCGTGCGTTCGCGCGGTTCCTTGCGTGGGTACCGGGGGATGGTTGCAGTGGGGTTTGGTGCGGTTTTCGTATCCGGTGCTGAGGAGCATCTCCCTCCCCCATTTCGCCTGGTGCCTTGCTTGCTTGTTCAGTTTGCATGGCTTGAGCTGCAAGGATGCGCTTCTCCACTGTGGTTTTGGTCTGCACAAGTCGCTGTTCTGTTACTATTAATAGGGCGGATTTGACCTTGGTTGGATTGTGGTGCTGAGGGAGGTGACGACTGTAGAGTTTCCGCCCGGCTGGGTCCTCTGGAGCTACGCTTGCACGGATTGACGATGATACTGGCGGATTGCTGGCAGTGCAGTTCAGATTTGGTCTCGGTGTAGGTGAAATTTGCCATGAGGGTGCGGCGGAGATACAATTTAGAAGTGCATTTCTAGAGGCTGTTGTGTTGGTTGCGCAATGGTGGGAAGAGAATTGTGGGTGTGATCTGCCTTGAAAACTTAGGGGTTTTGGCGGGCTGATGAGATTGGTGATATTGATTTTCCCACAAAAGAAAGTGATGTTAATTAACCTGGGACAGGCTAAAAAAGGAAGACCAGGCTAGGGTATTCGTGGTATGCAAGATAGGGTGGAAACAGTAAAAATATGCTATAGTACTTGGGAAAACCAAGCAGTGAGTGATACTGTGGTTGTGATGTGATGAGAAGCAACAATACAACGAGGGAGAAGAATTTATGAGGTTGATATGGAAATACACTTACTGTAGCACAACCTGCCACCAACCATCCAAAAATGTGTACAATCTTTATGGACGGGCTTATAGCCACAAAACATGCAGGCGTCATGGAAATTCAGAAAAGGCGTTTGTCGTTAATGGACCAGCCCAGATACTTATATGATAAGATCTTGTTATTTATTTTAGAAAAAAAAAGCACAGATGCACTGACCAATTGAAGTGAACCACTTCGGTTACTCCTAGTGCCTGTTCATGCTTGCCGCATTTAGGATACAGCTGGGCATTTTCTGTTATCACTAGAGCTGAAATCGATGTTACGTAACCGAGCCGGACATTTTTTTTTATTGCTCCATACTAATACTGAATCAGTCTTTGGTGGTACATGATTGAAAACTAGGGTTTTGGGGGTGGGCTAGTGCAGTATTTAACTCTTTCGTTTCGTTGTTTGCCGTTTGTATTACATGTCTGACGCCATAACTGTTCTAACCAGGTTTTCAAGAGTGGGCCTCTTTTCATATCATCCAAAGGTAACCCCTTAACCCCTATCTATCCTTTTCAACATAGTGTTTCCCATGGTGCTCATGTCATGTTAGTTCGCTGAACAATCAAATATATGTTCACCACGAAATTGAAGAAAATTCTAGAATTGTATGTAAAAAAACTGAAAAGATTGTTTCTTAAAGATGAGGCTGAAGGAGCTGCTTTATGCATGAAAAAACATCATTGTTTGTATCGATTTTTTTCTCAGTTCTCCTGAGTTAATTGTGTAAGAAAAGTAACCACTATTATATACAGTCATGTATTAGACACTAGTTTTTCATTGTTTTTGCTTGACAGCAAATCAACCAACTAAATAACCTCTCAATCTATTTGCTCTAACAATTTGAGTTATTGGAATTATTATTTAATATAATAAAATCAAGTGATCAAACGATCTTTTTGCTATATAAATTTGTTCGATGCGACATTGATCTCATTGGTTCAGTTCAACATGGTTAATTGTGCTCTTTTAGTTTCAGTTCTGTTAGTACCTCTTATTGTTTATTGAGAAAGAGAACTCATGCTTCTTGCTTTTCAGGGATTGGCTGGAAATCATGGAAGAAACGTTGGTTCATCCTCACACGAACATCATTGGTTTTCTTCAAGAGTGATCCTGTTAGTATCTCTTTTCCTGAACTGTCTGTGTTGTCGGAATTCTATGCTTATCTAGATCGGAACTTCAATATAAATCATTCCAAGGAGAAATTACCATCAACAACATCTGATGGTTGATTTACTTCTTGTGGTAGTACGACGTAGATTTTCTTAATCGATACAATGATGCTCCCTCCATCCAGAATTGATAAATGCCTAAGGGTTGGACACTGAGACTGAGGGAAGGAAATCCCTCTCCGTGTTGCATACCTGCATTTAAAATTAATTGTCATTGTATCGGAGCCATGTTCAGCCAATAACGCTTGTGTGATCCACATGACAACGCTGATGCAACTAGTGCAGCTTGTGTTAGCCCATCACAGCCATGTTCAGCCAATAACGCGCTGATGCAACTAGTGCAGCTTGTGTTAGCCCATCACACATACAATGGAAAACGGCAAGAGCTAGCCAGATTTGCCAACAACGTGTGTGCTACTGCGCTGTGAAGTGACGCTATTGTCTGATTTGCCCCTGATAAGTTATGCACTCATCATTCTTGGACTGAGGGAGTACTACTATGGATCTGGTAACTTAGAACTTGGATACTTCTCTCCAAATTGCACCCTGGAAATTCAGTTTTTGTCTGCATTCATATGGAAACAAACAACATGCATGAGTATTCGCTGGTTCACTTTCTCAATTGGTTGATTTCACTACTGAAGTGTTGATATGTTTATAAATCAATCTCTTCTCTGCTATATGTCTTACATGCAGCAGTAATGTTATAATGTGCCACATCTTCTTCTGTACTGTGTATCTTCATTTGCTCTGGATATATAAGAACTAACTTATGTTATCAGATACCATATAGTTGTATAAAGATTTGAATCAAAGATTCACTTATTTGGAAATGCTAAACCCCATGCTATGGTAATGCTAATGCTGCAGCAGGTCCACAATCAGGATTTGTCTGTTGCCCATTAAATTGGCTAAATTAGAGAAGGAAGTTAGAGAGATTTGATCCTTTAAATAAACTTCCACCCTAACAATTAGTTCTAAATCCTTTTAAAAGAGGAGGATTATCAAAATAGAAGAAGCAGAAATCAGAATGACATTTCCTCCTTTCCTCAGCCATACAACACTGCCCTCATGAGCCATGACTGCTTGCTGGTGCTGGGGCCTTCACTCTTGGTTTGTTGTACTCTATAACTATACCCTCATTCTAGCCTATAGAGCAAGATTCGTAGCTGTACCTAGCAGCTTGTTCTTCTTCCTTGATATTCTTAGTAGAATTTAATTGAACTACTACATGGCCATTTCCTTTTTTTTTTCTCTTGTTATTTTACCCATCCAATTTTATATCCCGTGTAAGCACACCTTTTCTCATTTGATTAATAACCTTTTGTTGGAGTTGCAGAGTACCTTGCCCCAGAGAGGTGGTGAAGTGAATGTTACTCTAGGAGGGATTGATTTGAACAATTCTGGGAGGTATTTATCTTTGTAATTCCTTTTTCATGTTCCTTTTTGTTGTGTTTGTTGTGCATCAGTAACACTGTATTATGAGCACTTCTCACTTGCAGTGTGGTAGTCAGAGAAGACAAGAAGTTGTTGACTGTCCTTTTCCCAGATGGCCGTGATGGTCGGGCCTTCACTCTTAAGGTATTCGGCATTTCTTTTTATCTCAATAGTTAGGTCCCTCTGACAAAAGTTTTTTGTGTTCTCTATCTTTTCAAAAGTTCACATCTGTAAATTGTAATACAGGCAGAAACTTCTGAAGATTTGTTTGAGTGGAAAACTGCATTGGAAGAAGCTCTTGCACAAGCTCCAAATGCAGCTCTTGTGATGGGACATAATGGGATATTTCGTAATGACACAGC
Source organism: Themeda triandra (assembly GCA_018135685.1). NCBI lineage: Eukaryota > Viridiplantae > Streptophyta > Magnoliopsida > Poales > Poaceae > Themeda > Themeda triandra. The sequence continues at coordinate 564,625 of JAENPR010000094.1, forward strand.
TGACACATATGAAGGAGCTATTCCAAATTGTTAGCCTGCTGCACTGTTTCTTTTCATTCTTCTCATCTTCGTATCTTTATTAATTATTATGCCTTCCCCATTGTCCACAGGGAGAGAGAAGAGACCGATCAAGTCATTGGTGACAGGCAGGCCAATTCTGCTTGCACTTGAGGATATTGATGGCAGCCCTTCTTTCTTAGAAAAAGCCCTGCGCTTTCTTGAGAAACATGGTGGGGGCAGAAACTTTCTTGAACCTGAAGTTTTTACAAGTTGCTAAGTTAATTTCCTTGTCATGAGTTTTGATTGTTTTGCAAATCTTCTCTTGCAGGAATAAAAGTGGAAGGGATTTTGAGGCAGGCTGCGGATGTGGAAGAAGTTGACAGGAGGTTGCAAGAATATGAACAAGGTTGGTACCATTTCTTTTGAATAGTATTATAAACATTGTTCGCCTAGGCGACAAGGCATAAAATTCAGTGGGAGGGAAGGAGGGAGAAATTAGGAAGGGAACTTGCCAACAAGGCCAATAAGAAACTCTCCCTGCTGGCTCTGGCTGTTGGACCAGGGAAGCACCATCTCCAGTAAACTGTGGTGGCAGTTGATTTAGAGGGGAATAGCGGATGAAGTCGACTTGGAAGGGTGATGCCTCAGTATTCCATCTGAGGGGTGGTGCAGGCAGTGAGTGGGCATGCAGAGTGACAAGGAGGAGTGACAGTGCTGCATGAGGGGTACTGGGATCTAGTGTTTGGTGTTGCTTTGAAAGGGAATGCAGAAACATAGGTGGAGGTACAGGGAGGCGTCGAGTGAAGTATGATTATGGCCTTGTGGGAGTGGATGGGCTGGGTCAGTATAGTCCCCCTCCCATTTCTTTCCTCCTTTATGTTCGTATTACCTCGCCTGCCAGGAGGGAGAGGGAGGGAGCCTTAGGAACATTGTTATCAGGTCTTTGTTTTTTTGGCAGCTTCTTGTGTTGGTACGACAACATTTTGTTGATTAGCTTACATATCATTTCAATTCCCTACCAGGAAGGACCGAGTTTTCAGCAGATGAGGATGCTCACATTGTCGGTGACTGTGTAAAGGTACCCATACAATTGCAGTTTCATATTCTTTTGATGCTCCACACAGTCCACAGATAATGAATAATTGATAATTGCTTCTCTCTAACTGTATTGTTGGGATGCCTCTTCAGCATGTTCTCCGGGAGCTACCATCATCCCCTGTGCCTGCTTCTTGCTGTACAGCATTATTGGAAGCATTTCGTAAGTATTATATTTATTTTAAGCCAGTTTTGCTTGACTATTTATATGTTCTGTGATGTGATGTAAATATTATATGCCTTAAATCTCTTTATGGATGGTGTATTGGGGCTGATGATTGTCTAGGAATTATCTTGTTTAGTACAGTAAACAGGTAAACAGTCATACAAGTGATGGTTTGGGATGTTTGCAGTCAGCCTATGGAAACTTTGATAATCAATTACTTTGTGCTTGTTAAGGTTGAACATTTGGTAGCGTGCATGTAGGTTTGTCTAAAATAAATCTTAATGTATATTTTGCGTTTGTAAACATAGTATAGTAGAAATAAGCAGTCAAACTCCATGTCCAAAACGGTGCTCTTGTGACTGTAGGGAGTAGTTCATACAAAATACCACACCTAAATAATGGGAAAAGGAGTCCTCTGTTTTTTTTTTGGGTATAAACTTAGGGCAGCTCTCTTCAGAGTCCAACTTGGGTGTGTCTGATGGAAGCATCAAATTTGTTTGGTACACACCAGATACCATTTTGAATCCAACACAAGTGTGGGTGTCCAGCTTCACACAATTATGTAGGACTCAGGTAGCCGAGTAACGCTGGTTACTTTGGTCACTGGCCAAATTTAACTAGCGGAACTTGCACCTATGGATTTATCTTTGTTTGTGGATCATGTTGGGTTCATTTGAAGCTTACAAAACTTGTTTTAGACTATACTTTTGAAGTGGTGTTGCATCTTAATAACTCAGATGATTATTATGGGTGTATCCAAGAGCCCAGGACTTATTTTTTTATGTTTACTATGTGGCTAACTATCCCTACCCTGTTTCACTTGCCTAGGCCTGGAAACTAAGGATGCTAGGATAAATGCTATGCGTTCAGCTATATCTGAGACATTTCCTGAGCCCAACCGGAGGTTGTTGCAGAGGTTAGTTTTTCTTTTTTCTATCATAGCAATATCCTTATGCACTGGATAACATGTAGTTTCTTTTTTTGGTAAGTTATCGTTAAAGACTTTCTCTTGGTCAGACAGGCTAATAACTTATGCTAAATGCACTGCATGATAATTTTTTTGTGATATATGGTTTGCTAATGAGGCTAAGCATGCCATTATTGTCCTGCGGATGCAGATGCTACTTGCACTTACAATAATCACTAACACTCCTTTGCTTCACAATAATTGTCTACTTTATTCAGAATTACAATTTTCACAACATTAAGTGAATGTATTTATTGCATTTTTCTTCATAATTTTCACAATAATTGTCTTCATCCCTGCTATTATTGATGTGAAGCATAGGTATTGGAACATTTGTTATTAATCGTTTCTCTAATATTTGTAATGTATTTTTTTTTTTTTTTTTGTGTAGAATTTTAAAAATGATGCACACCATTGCATCTCATACTTCTGAAAACCGAATGACTGCATCGGCAGTTGCTGCCTGTATGGCGCCTCTTCTGTTGCGTCCACTTCTGGCTGGTGAATGTGAGATGGATGAGGTATTTGATATGGACGGTGACGATTCTGCTCAGCTTCTTGCTGCAGCAAATGCTGCAAACAGTGCTCAAGGAATTGTCGCAACTCTCTTGGAGGAATATGATGGCATTTTTCATGTAAGATTCTTTCAGCTTTGGATTTAATCCTTGCAGTATCCGCATTTGGCTCTAGAAAAATGTATTTGAGCATATATCATGTTAGCATTGGTTAAAAATTTGCACATGAGAGACAGAAAGAAAGCATCACTCCCTATTGATCATTTATGATTACCATTTTTACAGGACGAACACCTCAGATGTTCCTTGTCACCTGAGTCTCAAATTGAAGATAGTGGTACTGAAGCATCAACTGATGATGGGAATTTGGATGCCAAGGGCAATGGATTTCATGATGCAGAAAATGATGTAGATCAAGAAGTGGATGATGACAATGGCGTGGAGCGTATACTTAGTGGAAAGTTAAGTGAGAGCAGTGGATATGCTGGCAGCGACCTCTATGACTACAAGGTTCGGTTTTGTGTGCTTCATTCTTTTGATTTTTCTGATAATTGGTGTTTGGTGGTTTTACTATTACTACTGTGAGTCTTTAATGTGAGTTTGGTACTTGTATGCAAGAGACAATATGAAATGGTGGCATACAAAGCATGATGTGTCCAATTTTCTGTTAAAGTACATCAAGCCCATACATTGTCATTGATTGATCAATACAAATATGTATGGCTTGAGTGGAAGTGTTGCCAATTTTCATTATTACCTAGCAGCATAGTATGCAATTAAGTGATAGTGCAGGCCAGAAGCCCCATTTTGTCTGTGTTAAATTTTGGATATGCATCGAAGGAAGAACTATGTTTCCATGCTGTACTTTGTATATTGCTTACTGCTCTTTTCCTGATTGAACAGGCAGTCAATGCTGAGGAGTCAGACGCTGAACGCCCTGTGGAGGTGCTGGAAGGAAATTTGGATTTGAGCAAAGTACAGAATAGCCGTCCAACTGAAAATGGTTCAGCAAATGTGGACACCTTACTCAGCCAAAACAGTCCTTCTAATCCAACAGTGGGTCATGAGACTCTGTCTATGGGGGAGATCCTTTCTTCTTTCGATCCTGGAATTTCTGTGCCGAACCAAAGTTCTGAATATACTGTAGAGAGACAATCAAACAAAATTAATGGATCTCACCCCCATGTGAAGCGGAGTAACTTTTGGGGGAGGAATAATGTAAGCAAGAAAAGTAATTTACATTTTTTTTTCTGTTTTCATTCGATTGCATTCTAATTGAATTCTGTTTTGCTCTTTTTTTTTAAGTATAGCCTTAGCCTCGTTCAAATCCTTATTCATATGCATGGTTCATGCAGGCAAGGAAGAGCCAAAACATAGAATCAGTCGATTCATCTGGAGAAGAAGAGTAAGCTCTTCGCCATTAAAGCATTAACCATATGTGACTATTTTTCATGGAGTGGAATTTGTTAATTGTTGTAACTATGAGAAGTAATTTGCATTGAAGGAATTTAATACCACCCTTTATGACAGTAGTCCTGTAGCATATTTTTGTCCATTCTTACTACCTCTGTTCCAAATTATAAGTCGCTTTGACTTTTTTGGTACATAGAATTTGCTATGTATCTAGACTTACATTATACCTAGATGCGTAGCAAAATAGATGTATCAAAAAAGTCAAAATGACTTATAATTTGGAAAGGAGGGAGTACTTAGTTTTAAATATGGAATATTGTTTGTAAGTTCACTATTTAGCAATGACAATAATTGCTTCTTAGCTTTTTCGTTATGTTGCCACATCTGCCTCTAAATTTTACAAACAAAGCAAACTTTTCTTCTTTTGGTAGTTAACTTTCTTTCCTGGAATGCTTGTAACCAGAGTTCAATTTATTTACTTTTATTACGAAAATAAACATTTCAGGCTTGCTATTCAAAGGCTTGAGATTGCGAAGAATGATCTGCAAAACAGAATTGCCAAAGAGGTAGGAGAAGAATGCACATATATGCTCATTAACCTTTGATCTAGTGGTTTCCTGTAGTCTAATAGTGTAAGTGCCTCTCAGGCTAGAGGGAATGCAATTCTACAGGCGAGTTTGGAAAGAAGAAAACAAGCGCTACATGAACGCAGATTGGCTTTGGAACAGGATGTATGCTTCATTTCCTTGTCTTGTCAGTTTACTTATCCATGGTTTGTTTTTTTAGATACTTTTAAGAAGGAAAGTACTCCCTCCATTCCAAATTGTAAGTGGTTCTGGCTTTTCTAGATACAAAGCTTCTAGGAAGCTTTGTATCTAGAAAAGCCATAATGACCTATAGTTTGGAAGGGAGGGAGTATAACTTTGGTACCTTTAGCCCCTGTAATGTCCTGTTTACCTTGGATTTCTAGGTATAGTCCCCATCTTTGGAGCATGCTATTCAACTGTCAAGAGCTTTTACTCTTTATTTCTATGAACTTGCTACTGGATTTTTGGGAGATGTGATGATTGATGTTATTTTCTCCTGCTGTCTTTAATTTGCTTTTCTAAATAGTTTTGTAACACCCTATACCTATGGTATAATTAGTGTCTGTGATACCAAGGTTGAAAGAGTTGAAAAAGAATTCACATCCGCTAATGAGGGATTCCTTGAAAAGTTAAGGATTAGTTGTTCTTCAAAAACACTACAAAACTCTCTTGCGTCTCACTAGGAAACCTGCTTTTGGATTTTTATTGAAAATGAATCCCTCTTAACACTTCAGTAGCACTGCATACGAAATTGTGTGAAAATCTTGGTCGCTAGGCAAGAATGAAGATTGGTTTACCTTATTCCTTTTTGGCGTGGGGAGGACAAAGTCTGAGGAAGCATAGGCTTGAAGATCTGTGTCCCTGCTAGGCTCAGGTGGTCCTGCCTACAGATGAAAATTATACCTTTAACTGACAGAAACTTATAAGCTATAAACTAGCTATATGGAAGGTTTGAATCGCACACAACTCAACAATCAATGGGACAAAAGTTGGGGGTGTCAAATGTGTACTTTCCCCTTTATTTTGCTGTTGATATTATTGTTGAATAATCCAGATGTGTGCATGGTTTTATAACTTTTATAATAGTACTTTCTACAACTGTTATAATTGTAGGTCTCCAGGTTGCAAGAACAGCTACAAGCTGAGAGGGATCTGCGAGCTGCATTGGAGGTTGGCTTGAGCATGTCTTCTGGACAGTTTTCAAGTGCTCGTTCGATGGACGTGAAGGTACCTTACTACCTTCAACCATACCTACACTTACTGGCTTTGTTTTATTGAGTCTCATTTTCTTCCCTGTGTACTTTAGACAAGGGCAGAGCTTGAGGAGATTGCTCTCGCTGAAGCTGATGTTGCAAGGTTAAAACAGAAGGTTGCAGAGCTTCACCTCCAACTCAATCAACAACGTCAACACCAGTATGGCTCTGATGCAAATGATCGTCATCATCGCCTCCCTGGTCACTTCTCGCAGACGTAAGATACGATGTCTTTCTTTTGGGATGTTTCTAGATCTCTGGTGATGTTGGAATTTGGTTTCTTGCAATTGTTCGAATCCAAGGGGATTTGTCTGTAGTTGTAAGCCATTCAAGTGAATTTGTTTCTTAAATATCAGATAATCATGCTAAACTTGCTTGTAAGTTGTATTATAGATTCTGTATGCGCTATGTCACTGGATTAGACTATTCTTGCATTTGTAATTAGCAGGTCAATGCTTCTAGACATAGCATGTTGTTCCCATGTTCCCCAGATTTTGACATGATACTTTTGATCTACCAGAAACTTTGTTCAACAAGGATTTGATATGAACCTTGCTTTCTGCAATCAAGAGAAGCAGAGAAATGAGGTATGTTATGAAATTCTTTTTTACACAGTATTCATATTTAGTGCTGAAACCTGTTGAAAAATTTCAATTTCTAGAGCTTGACTTGTTAGCATGTATGATTCGGTTCTCTGTTGAAATGCTATGCTGATTACAAACTTTCAGTTTTGCAATATAATGGTGCTCTTATTGTTCATGGCTGGTATAATTAGAAAACTAAAACTTGTCCAGCTGGTAAGCAAAAATTAATTGATAAAAAATGAATACCTGAATATCATGCCTTGATTACTGACTAAAGGTGTGAAGCAGCAGTTGGAGTTTCATCCTTATAATTTCAAAATTAATTTCTGCAGGTCCTCAGTGTTTTGGTAAAATGGACCAACCTTTAATCAGGAGGTTTAATATTTACTGCAAAGGTTCCATGTGCTAAAGTTGAGTTTGTCCTTGTAAAAAATGTAGAAATTTTTTGGAGCTTTATCTTGGTGTTCATAACATGTTAGTCTACATGTCCATCCGTTATCAACTACATTGGAAATTTTATATGCTAAAATGACTGGTTATGTGTGGCATTCCCATTTAAATCTGATGAAAAAGTTGGTGGATGATACTGCATCAAGCAATGCTTACATTGAGTTATGTCTGCAGGAGAGTTCGGTGGAGTCATCACAATGGAGAAACATCAAGCAGCATGTGCTACCTTATGGTTCTTCGAGGCCACTCACACGAAAGCTTTCATTTGACGCCTCCTCAAGTGAATCAAGAGGCACAGAAGCCTCAACAAGTATGTCAACAGAGAACACCTCTGTGTCCATCAATGTCCCAAAGTTGACAGAGGTAAGTGAGACTTGCAGTGCTTTGTTGTTTAATATGCTGCTGTATCTTCTAAGATGATTTATATTTTTGTATGTTAGGGCATTGAATTTGGGAGGCAACCAATGGTCACATCCTCCACTTTGGTAGAACTAACAACTAGACTAGATTTCTTCAAGGAGCGAAGGTCGCAACTGATGGAACAACTTCATAGCCTTGATTTAGGACGTGGATCTGCTCCTCAGGGTTTTCCATACAAGCCACCATCTCCTTGGAACCACCCAAGGTAGGATGGCCATTCAGTTTCATGATTGTAAATTCTTCAGTAGGGTTCTTTTCTCTCCACCTGGCCATTGTAGAAAACTGCATATGCGAGTGTAAATGTATTTTGTCCCAATATGGTTTTGCTTTTGTGTTGCACGAGAATAGCTCGTTAAGTGAGATGTGTGATAGTCTTCTGTATGTAGTGTTGTCATGGAGGTGCCTTTTAGTCTTTCCAGTGTTGCGGCAGTGTATATGTATTTTGTGCTTCTTCTCATAGAAATTGGATAGGTTGACTACTTGTATGGCCGTTTGATTCATGCCTAGTGCAAAGGATGAGGAAAACTGGGATCAAATGAGAACCCAGCATGAGTTTATAAATAATTCGGGGGAGGCTTGAGGCTGTGTTTTATCCTCGCAATTGTAGTGCCCATCGCTTGTGGCTTGATTCCCTTCCGTGTCGCTTGTCTGCCAGGCTTCCAGCCAATTTCTATGCAGTTCATATTCTTCTGATGAATAGGAAAAGAAGGTATGGGTGCTCGTGAGGTACCCGGTGAATGTGTTCAGTTATTAATAGAAAATTTAGGACAAGACTGTCTGAAATGTTCGTTTCAATCTCCATCCTGCGATCCTGTCCACACTGCTACTCTCCGCCTGCATAATCCCTCAGCCGCTCTGCCACACTGAAAGTTTGACTTGCGAACTGAGAGTGTTTAGTTGGTGCTGGTAGTTGAAAATAGAAAACTACTTGGAGCTTAAATCTGGATGGACTTACAATTGTACTGATCTGAGAAAGTAGCCGAAACAATGCATGTTGTGGGTTGGAATCATCCAACCCAAGACAATTCCATTAGAGAATATATTTAAATCAATGCACACTACTAGCACTACAAGATAATACGAACTGTGACCTGTTGCCCCGTAAAAAGATTTACATCCCTGAACTGTCATTACAAATTTCTCTGTAGGTTGTCAGCTTCTACACTAATATCAGCGATTTCTATATGCATGTATGTAACTTTTTCTTAGGCATAGCTTTGCCATCGCCGCGCTATGCCACACCACACGGTGCGGTGTGACATAGCAGCTGTAGAAATGCAGCTGCGCGAGAGCAGTTTGCCAAACGACTATTTTATGAAAAATACTGTTGAACCTGCTTATTGAAATGCACCGACATCTCGAATTGGAGCCTTACTTCTCTATACATGAGTGCCAACTGAATCCCTCATCAGAGTCCGCAGGCAGGGCTTCATCAACCTGACGACTTCTTCTGAAGCTTCGGTCGTGCGCTGCAGTCAAAGTTCTGCTGCAATGTGATGCGAGCAGTGCCCTGCCATGCATATCTCTACATTTCAAACACTGGTTATCTGTGTCAGCGGCAACGGTAGCTCCCACTCCCAACCTTCCATGTGTCCTCACAAATCGAACTTGTCTTCTTGGAACGCTTTGAACACGAAATCTCTGAAGCGTCTCGAGTACTGCTTTGGATCGACGGCCGAAATGGATGTTGGGTCATATTGGAAAGACTTGTACGCATGCTCAAGCTTTTTACTGATATCGTAATCTTGGAGTATGTCTATGATCCCGAAGTATAGTATGACATCGTAGAACTCCCCAGTGGGCTCTCCCATGATCTGCACTTCACTTTCCCCCTTTCTTATTGTCCGTTCAGCTCTTGTCGGCATGTTTGACCCAAGTTTTATCTTGGCTAACCTGTCCAAAAGGAGTCTTGTTATTTATTATATCAACATTAGAAAGCATTGATTCATCCAAAATTTGCAACTGGAGCCAACTCAACCAGCATAGATGAAGGGAATGACCAAAAAAAAAAAAGTTGGATTCCATGTTGACATACTGGTGGGATCTGTCAGGACATATCAAAATATGAAGAATATTGAGTCTCATTTTACCTGTTTGGATCCGTATCTCCTCTAGTCAAGTGAGGCGACGATCCTCTGCTGCTGTCACTATCAAATGAACCTTCAAGTAATGCGGTAATGCACATTGTAAGGTACATGATAATAACCATGTAAAAGGTTATTAAACTAGTTTTTATTTCAACCAACCTCCGGTCAATAGCCTATCCCTAGTATCCCTAAAATGTACACCGACCAGAAGACTATAATCCATGATATTTTCCTGCTCCAGAAACTCGCAGTCCCTGTCGACTTGTCTGCTTCAACCAATTTAACCTTTGCGTTAACATGTATAAATTTTCAATAGTTTCTTACCAGCTCTAGCATCACTCACCTTTGGAACTCTTGGTACCAATGTTTTTGCAATCGAAATATAAAGTTGAGATCAAGATCCTTCAGAGTAGTGTACTCATCAATCTCTGTCTGTGGCTTATCAGTTGTACGTCCAAGGGATGAACCTTTCAGGTCAAATCGCCTATGAATAGAGTAATCGCAGAATAGATTTCCCATTATGACAAAACGAACCTGGTTGATAGTACAGCCAGAAAAGAGAGAATCAGGATTCGGCCATCGTATGTAAACTAGAAAGAGTATCTACTAATCATCACAGCTAACTAGTTATACCATTTAAGTAAAAAAAAAAACTAGTTATACCATGATAAATAGATAAATACTTCATTTCTGACCTTCTTTTGATAAATAGATAAATACTCATGTCTGACCTTCTTTTGGTTAGCTCCAGCTAATTTGACACAGTGAAGACCAAAAAACTTTGTGACGAGAGTGTTCTCAAATGATCTGACATGATTATAATAAGCCCGAAGCATCTTCAGAAATATCTATATGATATTATGATAACAAATGTTCAGTTGATTAACAACAAAGCCGCTGATGACCTATGAAGTCAAGTACTTGGGCAAGAAAACACACAAACCTTAACTTCAGATTTCTTCATTGTCTTTATCATGTACTGGTCATTGCTCGTGAGATAAAAGAAGCTTCCACTCTTACCAGGAGATGAGAGCTCCCGGAGAGCCTGATCTCCACAAAGAGAGAGCATATAGTCTGCGGCATCAACCTTGAACAACTTACGCAATGTCCTACGATTTAGGTCGGAACAAAGTAAGTTAAACTGCCTATGAGCATGCATGTGCAGTCAAAGTGTAACGTATATATTATGGATGGGAGTGATGACCTACCGGAATACTTGCGGGCAGTAATCCTTCCATTTGAAATCACATGAACTGTGTGGAGGGGTGTATTTTGAGCCTTCCGGAGGGAACCTTGTCCATACTTTCTCCTTCGGGTCAAAAGCTGATGACTTAAGATCAAGCGTAATTGGACCTTGCTTTCCTACTGCGTGCCTGTCATGCAGACAAGGTGAGTGGGGTATAAACGTAGTTATATTCATATATTCATGCATTAGAAGGCTTATGGCATTTTTAATGTCAAGAGTACTATTGCATCTGTACATGATAAATAAACTAGTTATGGAAAATACATGCTGTTGCCACATGGTAGCTTCATATTTCTTATTATGCAACTGTACTTCATGCCAGAAGAGTTTGAAATGCTGACTACTATCCAGCGAAAATTATGCTGTTGAAAACAAGAATGCAGAAAACCGATCCTGTGTAAATCAGTTAAACTGTTTAGGTCCCCATACAATCTGCTAAACTCTTATGTCCCTGGATTTTCTCCATACAATCTGCAAAGCTCTTATGCATGTCTCCTTATCTGTGGACATTCCCCTGTGCAATCTGTTAAACTCTTATGATTTCAAATTTATATATATGATAGAAAAATGAGGGATGCCTCGAATTGTACAAGTGACTTGACAAGCTTGGGCGTGCAACCAAAGATCATGTGCCAGCGTAGAAATACTTGTCTGCATTCATTTCTGCCAATTAGTTTCAGTCTAGAGGCACATGGTGTTCCCATATAATACCAAATGCCCTTTGAATGCAATAGCAGGGATAGACCTTTCTTTGTCATCATTTCCAGGAAATTAGCCACCATTATTATAGAGCTCAATCGTAGCAGAAAGATCTTGTTAAAAAAATATTGCAAAAGCATCGCATTAGACTAGGTGATCTCATGGCACGGCTGGAGGGGAGAAAACAAACATTCATCAATCATCGCTTGGCATTGTTCAAGAAATGCTGTGTTCAGAAATCATAGGTTCCCATTAAAAGGAAAAATCTTGCAGTTTTTACATGATCTAATCTCCAATTATGATAAGAACGAATCCCCAACCAAATGCCCAATGATTTACGACAATGGCATACCATGAGAGAATAAATGCCCAATGATTTAGCACACATTGCATCAACAGAGGCCATCAATTGCCGGATAAACAAACGTGGTGAACGAAGCGTTTTTGCTTTGGAAGGGATCATCAGCCAGAACCACAACCACAGCCACAACCATGAAGAAATGAGACACGGCCGGGTAAGGTACCTGATGCCGAGCTGCAGGTTGAGCATGAGCTCGTAGTTCTTGTGGCCCTTGGCTATGGTCTCGCCCTGGCGCCGCGGGCCGCGCGACCTGCCGCCGGCGTAGGGCCCCGTCGCCGGCGACGGCGGCGGCAGCCCCCTCCCATCGCCGGCGTCCTCCACCCTCACCGTCGCGGCGCGCCCCCTCGTCGTCGTCTTGGTCCTCCAAGGGCGTCGCTCTCGCACCTCCTCTCGTCGGCAATGCCGCACGTGTTGTCGACGTCCCCATCCAGAGACCCGCGGCCCCCGCAAAACGGGATCCTTTCATGGTTTCTCTCTCCTCCCCACGCCCCCCGGAAGTTTTGCTCCGCCACGACGCCGAGCTCGCACGCCCGCTCGCTGCCCGCCCCGCCCAGCTGTGTGCTGTGCTCTCCCGGGTTCGTCTCCCCCACCACGTGCCGCGCCTACAGCCACGCACGTCACACTTCTATTTTGCATAACATGGTTCTAAACCAGACTTAAAATATGCAAAAGATGACATTGCACATGGTAGCAAGATGGTATAACCACACATTATGATGATTTATATGTCCTGATGTTAATCAAAGTTGAGTAGATCTAGCTTATAGTTAAGTATGAATTTCTTGGGCTCGTTTATTTTTTAGTTTTTAATTACATGGTACAACCTTGAGACGCCCAACACACACGCATACACTCACCCCTATGTAAAAGAAGATTCCCCATCACATCAAAATGTCAAGCGCATGTATAGAGTACTAAATATAGATGAAATCAAAAACTAATTGCACAGTTTTTATATTGCTGTGAGACAAATCTTTTGAGTCTAATTAATCAATATTTGGATAATATTTCACAAATACAAACGAAATTCTTCTGATCTTAAAAAGACGCTAAATTCGGGATCTAAACAAAGCCCTACTTGCTATATAGCTATAGCTACTACAATGCTTGATTTTTGGAGGTTTATTTATGCTCTATCTATATATATGTTGAGAGTTGAGAATTTGCCAGCCGGCCGGCCAGAATAGTTATAAATAAAAATGAAATTTGGCAGGAAGCGGAGTACATGACTTCAAGGTGGGGTGCCGGTTGGTCCAACCTTGCCGTCAGCCTACCTTGACAACCGCGTGCCGGACGATTCATCCTACAGCTTCAGCCTGCACGCTCCGATGTCCACGGAGTGCAAGGCCTGGCTCGCCAACAGGTCAGCACGCTCCGTTGTCTACGTCTCCTTTGGCAGCATCGCGGCGCCGGGTGCAGACCAGTTGGCCGAGATGGCTCAAGGCCTGTACAACAGCGGCAAGCCTTTTCTGTGGGTCGTCAGGGGCCCCGAGACGTCCAAGCTTCCGGAAAGTTTCGTCAGCAAGGTGAAGGAGAGCGAGGGTGCACTACCGGAAACAGGAGCATTGCCGAGGGCTGGAAACCCTCGGCAACACGCTTCAAACCCTCGGCTTACACTTTGCCAAGAGTTGCGCTCGGCCAAACGTCGTCGGCAGAGCCGTGAACGGCAAAGGGAGGACTGCCGAGAGTCAAGACTCGGGCTCTCGGCGTAGGGTTTGCCGAGAGTTTCCAGTCACTCGGCAACGAGTATCGCCGTCACGGTGGGAGGGACGGCGGCACCTCTCTTTTGCCGAGGGTTAGCCAGCTCTCGGCAAACTGTACATTATGTTTTTTTATTTCATATTTGTGTGCCGAGGGTTCGGGTCAGCTCTCGGCAAAAAAAAAAACGTTATATTTTTTTTATTTCTTATTTGTTTGCCGAGGGTTAGCCGGCTCTCGGCAAAGCGAATGGTTTTTTTTATTTCATGTTTGTTTGCCGAGGTTAGTCGGCTCTCGGCAAAGCACATGTTTTTTTATTTCCATTGGCTGCATAAAATAGATATATATAGCAATGCAGATTACAGGTGATTCACATCAACGGCACCATATAACCACAAGCACATCACATTATTCAACATGTATAGATCACATAGTTCACATCACATTATTCAACGGACATCACATAGTTCACAAGAAGTACATCATGAAAGAAAAGGTCCAAGTGTAGCACCATCATAAACTAACCACAACGTCGTACATGCCAAACTAATCACTGCGTCGATTTGAGCTCAGAAGGCCCCGGTGTGCTGCCGGCCGCCGATTAGCGCGCACAAAACAAAGAAGATGTGTTACACAAGGTAAATAGATAACCAACAAGTACTAGTAGCAATATATGTGTTGTGTATGTGCTTTGCTGCCCATATTCTCAATTTGATTGCTGAGAGGTTATAAGGATTTCAATTGCAAAAATCGTGATAGTGTTGCCTCTTGTACAATCACACCAAAAGGGTTTGCTGAAATTTGAAGAGATTGCTAAGCATGTCTAGGTTAAAACCAAACATAAATTGCTACTTGATTGTAAAACTAGGTGGAATTCTACCTACAAGGTACTTAGTATTGCTATATGCCTCAAGCGAAGGAGTTGTTGATTCTATGTTATCATCCTCTTCCACTTCATATTCCTTCATCAAGTCATATAGAGAGCTTTTCACCTCACTAACTTTCGGCAAACACTCCAAATATAACTGACAACTAAAGGGTCAAAAGGAACCCAACAAAGAAATCAGTCTTGAACCTAGGATCAAGAATTGTTGCAAAGCCCATTTGTCCTAGAATCTCATTCCAATACTTGTCAAAATTTGCTATCAATTCAAATGACATTTGCTCTGTAATAGGAGTTTCAAATCAACAGGCCCTTGAAGGCAATCCTATGATAGAGCAAATGTCATCTCAAATGATAGCAAAATTTAATAAGTATTGGAAGGAGAATTCAAAGACCAATCGCCTTGGTAACAATTCTTGATCCCAGTTCAAGACCCGATTTCTTGGTTGGGTTCCTCGAGACCCTTACTTGTCGATCACATTTGGAGTGTTTAGAGAAAGTTAGTGAGGAGAAAACATTTCTATATATGACTTGATGAAGGCATATGAAGTGGAAGAGGATGATAACATAGAATCAACAACTCCTATATACAATCACCCATTGCCAGCAGGAACCATCACCACAACCACTAGGTTCGTTTCATTAGGTCTTACTAGGTTTCACATTTAGAGAAACTACAACATTCATCATACTCACCGTAGTAGCGTCGCGGCGAGGTGGAGGTAGAGGCAGTGGCGACCGAGCGGGAATGGTGGGACCTCTCGCCTCGGACCGATGGTTCTTGAACCAGGAGAGCACCTGTGCAAGCTGTTGTCGGTCTACCTCCGCCCTTGCCTCCAAAGCCAGCCACCTATCCCGATCCGCCTCCAAAGCCGCCAGCCTCTGCCGCTCGGCCTCCCGCTCGGCCTTCTCGGCCTCCCGCTCGGCCTTCTCGGCCTCCCGCTCGGCCTGCATCGCCGCCATCTTTGCCTGCAACATTTGACGCCAATGTGTCAAGATTGTGGACCTAAGGTGTGTACAAGTCATAGAACGAGGAATGGAAGAGGAGCGCTTACTTGGATTGTTGCCACCACGGTCGGGCACCGCAGTATGGCCGGGCTTGAGCTCGTGCTAGCCGCCGGATCGGTTCGACGCGGAACCGAACCGGTCTCAATGACACCGTCCCCAATCACGAACCGCCCATGCTTCTTGCCTTGCCCCGCCCTCATCACGGCCTCGGATTAAGCCACTCCTCGGTCGTCGGATCGTCGCTCCCCATGGAGTGACCTTGCTATCGCTGTGTACGCACAGATGCGAGGGTGGGTGCTGGCGTTGGTGAAGGACTCGGCAGGGGTCTCCAGGGTCCAGTCGATGTCCGACGATGCCTTACCAGTGTGGGACAAGGCAAATGCCTTGAGGTGACCACAAGGGCGGCCATCATGTGTCGCCGATTGCGAGAAAGACAACAACATTGTTAGAGTTCTTGCAGAATTGAGCGTTAGGTTAGAGAAATGGTTTCGCCTTACCCAGGCATCCGCGTACTCAGAGAGGTTGCGGCTGCCTTGGTGGTGTGGTGTCCCTTGCATCGCAAACGACGCTCGCGGGCTTCATCGTGGCCCTTCTTCCGGTCCACACGAGCCACCGGGCCACATGCCTCGCCGGGCATCCGAATGTGAATTGCACCATGGTGGAAGTGCCTACAAGCCATCAAACATATGATATAACAAAAGATGAAATTAAGGAAACATAATCTAAGAAGAAACCAATTGTATTGTTTTGTATTTACCTCCATGTACTTGCTCTTCCGTCGGCACGACTCGCCTTGCATCCTCTTTTTTGAGTTTTATCTTTAGCTTCTTGTGGTAGTACCAAATGTGGGCCTGGTGACGTGCGTCGCTGATGAAGTCTGTGACACGCTTCTGACATGAATTGAACGCCACCCGGTACGCTATCGCCTCCTTTCCCTCCTCGATTCTATAGAAATCCTGCATAAAGGCACGATATGCCAATTAATTAATAGAAAAATGACCAATGGATACGATGTACCGAGGAATGTAGTGCGAGAAAGACTTACCTCCAAGCACCACGATCACCCGCTCTGCCTTGTTTCTATATTTGATGTTATTACGATCCATGGCATCGGGGGCCAGTGTGTAGTGGCCGAACTCAGTGGCCGGCTCCCATCGGCCATCACCCAAGTCCACCATGCCAGGGTAGTGCAGCCTGCACAGAGCTCCTAGGATGCCATTCACTTTGCGTGCCTTGCCACCGAGTATCCACAAGTTTCCAGTTCTGCACAAGTGATTACAAATTTTTTTAGTTTCTATTTTGATTTTCAACATTTCAAATGAAGATTGCCCAACATGTGAACTTGTTTACCTATCCCCATGTGGTGTGATCACAGGGCGGTTTGGTATTGGTATTGGTCGAGGTGGGAGCTTCGTGGGACCACACAAGAATGGGGTCGGCACAGCAGAGGAAGTGGATCCCACCGTAGTCGCCCCGTCCCCGTAGTCGCCTCGTCCCCTGAAGTTGCCTCGTCCCCTGTAGTCACTGGAGGCTCCTCCACGGGCGTCTGGGGAGTGAGCCGCGTGTTGCCTGGACGCTTGCCCCCGCTCCGCTCCTCGGGCGTGTTCGGTTGGCGTAAAGAGATTTGGATGGCCGTCTTGGGTGGCATTTCCTGCATTAAAAAAGAACAAACCGGTTAGCATATATAAACAAGACATACTTAGTAAGAGATGATGCAAAACGAAAGAAAATATAATTACAAAAACAAAAAATAGTACATGTATTAGAAACAATCTCCACGGTCGGGATGAGCTGGGTTGTAGGTATCATCATCGCTATCAACCAAGTCCAAAGTTTCATCCACCTCAGCATCAGCAATTTGAATGCCTTGGAGTAAGCGATCAAGGAACACTATGTCCTTTGGATCTTCCACCTCATCTCCAGAGTCCTCGTCAACAACCCTTTCGACGTTTCCATCCATTTCGAAACCCAAGATAAGTCTATATCAATGTTCCCCCGTATTTGCTCTTCGTGGTGATGGAACTCTTCGTCTTGTGGTTAAAGGTTCAATTCGTAATCTACATCGTTCGGGAGAACAACTCTACCATGCGGCGATCTTTTTGTGTGAACAACGTACCAACCCTTAAGGGCTTCCTTGGTTTGGCAAGCATATGGGCAATAATAGACTTGCACGGCAAGTTGAGCCACAAGCCAAACATCGTCACCTTCCGGGACGGAATCTAGTCGAATCTCGACATGCCCAATATGAGGTGCTTGTCTCGAGACCTCGGGATCAAACCACGGCATTTGAATAAAACAACTTTTAAAGATTTGGAACCAGGAAACTCAAGTTCGTATATTTCTTCAAGTACCCCATAATAGGTCTTGTCATCATCGCCGGGTGTCATAACACCGGTATTTGTGGTACTTCGATGTGGTCGTTTTACGCTCGTAGCTTCGTGTGAAAGCGATACCCATTCACGTCATAAACGCTACATGTGTTGACCCTAGAGTCAAAGCCATCGGCAACCTGCCGCAATTCAGCACTTATAGACTCATCCCTTTGGCACTGCAAAGTCAGGATAGAGCGTTATGTTATACACTCATCCCTTTGGCACTGGAACTTGAAATCATGAAAGCAGGGGAGTTGGATGCAACTAAGTTGGACGATACCTTCTTCTGGAACCAAGAAATGAAATCCCGCTCCTTAAGAATGGTATCAACTTCATGAGGGCGAGGTCGCCTTGATTGACGCCAATATAGCTTAACAAATTCCCTGTGTCAATAAGAAACAAGAGGGGTTGGATGCCGAATAGTGACGGTGTATGTAAAAAGTTCGTTGAGAACTTACTTGATATACGGTACCACTTCGTCAAGGTTGCCCAACAAATATAACATGATACTGTGCCACTCTTTATTGTCCAAGGTCCTTGGTGTCAATGCACTTGCTCTTCCGAGTGACCCTCCTTTGAAAAGGCTAAGGGTCGATTCATTTTCTTCCTCATTGTAACGAGACCGTGGATTATGCACACTATGAAAGTCGTTGCACTTATAGTATGTTGTTGTGAAGTTTGTCACCTCCTCGTTAATGAACGCCTCTGCGATGGAAGCCTCAATTCTGGCTTTATTGCCACATTTCTTGCGAAGTGACTTGAGACATCTCTCGATTGGATAGCACCAGCGGGCATAGACAGGCCCCCCCATTCGTGCCTCATACGGGAGATGCACAATCAAATGTTGCATCGACAGGAAGAAACCGGGTGGAAATATCTTCTCCAACTTACAGACCAACTCAGGGGCTCTTTTTTCCAAATCGGACACCACTTTTATAGATAACTCTTTGGCACAAAGTTGACGGAAGAAATAGCTCAACTCTGCCAGCACGACCCAGATATGCTCAGGGACAAAGCCTCGAACCATCGACGGAAGAAGCCGCTCAATCCATATGTGGAAGTCGTGACTCTTCATCCCTATGACTCGACCGGTAGATGGGTTGGCCCCCCTCTTCAGATTCGCTGCATACCCATCAGGAAACATTAAGTCCTTGATCCATTGGGCTGCAACCTTCCTGTTCTTCTTTTCCAAGACATATTCGGCCCTAGGCCTTTTCCATGTCTTGCCGGGTCCTGGAGCCTTCATCTCTAGGTGTGGTCTATCGCATAGCGTTGCCGAGTCCACTCTAGCCTTAGGGTTGTCCTTTGTCTTCTCGGTGTCCATGAGTGTTGCCCGAGAGCTTCGGCGACATTCTTCTCGGTGTGCATTATATCAATGTGATGTGGCAGTGCCAAGTGCTTAAAATAGGGGAGTCTCTCCAAGCCCGACTTATGAGTCCACATATGTTCAATACCATATCCCACGAAACCAACTCCATTTTCATTGGCGACGAGACCATCTATCTGAGCAAGAACCTCGGCGCCAGTCATCTTCTGGGGTTGAGGGTCTGTCACTACGACACCTTTTGTAAAATTCTTAACGTCTTGTCTGAATTCATGGTCAAGAGGGAGGAATTGTCGATGTAAGTCGAACGAGGAAAACTTACCACCCCTCTTCAACCTAATGAACTGCAAAGCTGCCTTACAAATCGGGCATGGGAACTTCCCCTGGACACACCAGCCGCAGAATACCCCATACCCCAGAAAGTCATGCATTGAGTATTGGTACCAAACATGCATTGTGAAGTTCCTCTTTGTAGCCCGATCGTATGTCAGTACCCCGTCATCCCACGCGCTGATCAACTCATCGATCAAAGGCTCCATGAACACACCCATATGTTTCCCAGGATGTCCGGGAATTATTAGTGACAAAAATATGTTCGACGTTGAAGAAGGGCGCCGAGGCGGGAGATTTAGGGGGACAACGAAGATTGGCCAACAAGTGTATGGGGCCACACTCATTCCAAAAGGATTGAAGCCATCTGTTGCAAACGCAACACGCACATTACGAGCCTCTTGAGCTTTGGCACGATAAACATCGTCAAATTTTTTCCATGCTTCACCATCGATGGATGTATCATCTTGTCAGGATTGTATCGGATGCCATTTTTGTGCCATGTCATCTGTTTCGCGAACTCCTCGGTCATGAACATCCGTTGGATTCTCGGTATGAACGGAAGGTACCGTAGGACTCTCATGGGGATCTCAAGCGGCGCTTCGGCCATCTTTAGATTCTACCTCCACATACCTAGAGGCCTTACACTTTGGACAATATTTCGCTTTCTCGTGTTCTTTCCTAAAGAGGACACACCCGTTCTCACAAGCATGTATCGCTCATACGGCATCTTAAGCGCCTTGAGGAGTTTCACGACTCGTACATGTTTGTCGGCGGCTCGTGCTTTTTCGAAAGCGGGGTCCCAATAACCGCCAACATAGCATCGAAGCGGTCCGACTAATATTATGCTCAGACTTCAACGACACTAATCGCCCAATGGCATCCAATTGAGAAGTATCTGTCATCTCATGAAGGGGCTTCTTTGCCGATTCCATCATGAGATAGAATGCCCTTGCGGTTTCCTCCGGCTCCTGCTCCTGCGTCTCGTCATCCTCCTCCGTTATGTCCATATCATCTGTGGCAAACAGTGCTTGCTGTAAGTCATCCATCATGTCTGGTACCCCAGCATCACTATCAAACTCCTCCAAGCGTTGTCTCACGGCCTCATGTCTAATACGATGGCCTTCACCATGGCACACCCATCGGGTATAGTGCGGTGTAAACCCGGACTTGCAAAGATGTTCCTCTATCACCTTCCTCGTCTTCCCGAACTGTTTGCACAAACGCTGCAGGGACACCACACCTCTTTCGTTGCTTGAGCACCCACACCAAATGCTTTATTCAAGAATATCTCGGTCTTATGTAACCATTCACCAGTGATATGAGTCTGACTACGACGGCCCGTGTACATCCACTCACGGTTATCCATCCTCTAGCATATACATAACAGAGTAATATAACCATCAATGACATAGTGTTGACACAAAATGTGGCGCACTGTGTCTCACACACAGCAAGCCGGAAAGCCTAGCTTCAATCGGGTGCCCGAGCGTCTGAATCCGGAAGCGTGCCAGTCGATTTGACCTGAAAGTCGACAAGGGATAAAACGGTAAGATCATAACTGGAACGTGCTTTGGGTGAGACCAGACAGTTCCATCTTTACGGCCACGAAGCCACTTACGACGACACATAGCTATAGAAGCTATCGCCAACAAGTTTGCAATTCATTCGGCTAATATGATATGACTGACATGAATAAAGCTGAACCGCCGAATGCGTGTAAACGAAGACATGTTTGAACAAGATTAAATCATCAAAGCATATCAAACTACATCTCGGGTTTAAAGCATCATCAAGCACTAATAATTAAGGATAAGTAACTTATAAATATAAATCTACTAAACAACACATGCATAGGCTACTCCAACTAGTCGCCGCACGTCTAGCCTTCATAAACCCGTCGAGCATAAACCCAAGCAAGCTAATCCACCACATGATACCACTCGCTATGAATTTACACCACCCCTTACTACTAGATCAATCCACCGCATGATACAATCTAACAATAAAGAGCTAAAAGCACGTAATTACCTAACAGATCTATAAATACTCGCTACATGTATAAGCATAACCGTATCGGCAAGATTGCCGAATCGGGGTCCATGAAGAAGGAACAAACAAGTAACATGTAAAAGGAACCTATCGATTAAACCGATCTCTAGTCCACTTAGGATGACTAGCTCTAGAGTAACCCAAAGACTGCATCGCCGCACGGTACCCGGTCTGTCAAGGCTTATCTACATCTAACGTGAATGAACCCACAACACGTGACAATCTAGATCGATCTAATTCGGCTATATGAAATTGATCTACTTGATATCGAATAAACATGAGATTATGACCAAAAAGCCGAAAAGAGCATCAATCTAGATTGGGCAAAAGAGTGTTGCAAATAAATAAACATTAAATAAAACATGCAACACGTGATAACTTAATGAATCTATTAGATCTTGCCAAATCTAAGAGAGCCGATAACTATCTTTACTCATGTCTTAATCCGCCGCACGATACAAGGCACAAGCAAAAACTTCCCATCATTAAGCTTAAATCCGCCGCACGATACTAAGCAAAATGGATGAGACTACTTGCATCATAATCTAAATCCGCCGCACGATACTAGACATGATAGCAAGGTTGCGGGACTTACGGAGGTCGACGGATCGATTGGCCCTCTCGAAGAACTTGACGACACGACTAAAGGACTCGAAGGGTGGCACGTAGCCGGTTGTATTGAATTGGTTGTGAACCCTTATTACAATGGTCGAGGGTTTATATTTATACCCCTGGAATGAGAACATGAGTCCTAAGAATTTACGAACTACCTAAACAAAATTGGAAAGCTACAAATATGCTAATTCTAACCAAAATCGGAGTCCTTGACTATCACGACTCCTTCTTTTTCGGTCGCTTCCTCTTTCCTTCTTTCGCCTTCAAACGAAGCCGTTACCGACCGCTTGACCATTTGCCGAACATACGGAAATTAGCCGACCGCATATGCATTTGCCGAATCGTTTCTCTCTTTGCTCGTAGGCCCACTGTCATATCCACGACCAAATTCGGTGTTAACACATGCCCCCTCAATTTTGAGATAAAAGGGTTTTATTTCGAAATTGATTTGCATGCGCCTTTCGCCTAGGTCGGCACGCCGACGCCCCGGCCGCCACTTGAGATCGTGCTTGCTGCTTTGTCAATGGCGACGGATACTTCAACCGGCTCCATCATGGCAATAGGAACTCAAGAGGAGCTTCTAGAGGTAACCCTACTTGCTTTTACCCATTCGGCAATTTTCTTGAATCATTTTCGAGATGTGTTCTTGATTCATCCGCTTCACTTCTACTAAAGGAAATGAAGAATGAGATTTTGATCTCCAATCTTGCTCATCTGGATCATTTTTCTTGGCCCACGGGAGATTCCAATCCGAGGGAATTTATTGAAAAAGAGACTTTGAGGATCCCATTTAAATCTAGGATTGCCCCTCAAATAAATGGCCGAACACTTTCAAAACTTGGCCCCTTCCCTCAATCACGGGATGGCGTGATTGGTATCGGAGGATGCGATCCAGAATAGTGATTTACGGGAATCACAAGATATTCAACACCGCTTGGAGCTCTCTTTAGCCGATATGCCAAGAAATGACTCTCTCGATAGCCGCTTCCACTTATGGTCGATGCCATCAATGCTTTCATCTTTGGTCACGGTCCAATGTCGATCACTCATGTCGGACATCTTCATGATGCTTGGTTTAAACATCACCAAGCCAACATACCCATTCAAATTTAAAGGCACCGGTGCACGAGAGGTCGATCAAATCGGGAGGAGGTTGGGCCAAGTATATCGGACTTATGCTTCAAGCGCACCGTGTCGATAAAGAGTATAGGGCTTTCATGAACATGTGGTTGTGCGAGATCCATCTTACGTGGCAAATCCAATGAACCCACTTTGAATCATATAGTGATGGTGAAGAATTAGCTGCAGGTAAATTGATCCCTTTGGGCAAGTATCTCTTGGGAGCGAGTCTACCACATGATGCATCGGATCCTTTGTTCAAATGCGTGGTCGGGTGAAATCTCTGTGTCAATGGCCCGTGGTGGCTTGTCCAAATGTGGTTGCAAGCGTATATGCATCGAGATAGTTTCGGTTGACCTCCATAACCTGAATTTTCCTTCAATCAACTACGCCGAAGGTGAGGATCCCGAGATATAAATCTGTCGGACATATGGGGAAGTTTGCATCTTCCATTGTCATTGATCTAGACCTTGGCCACCTTTTTAAGATCTTCTACAAGGGATTCAACCACGTAATCTAGTTTCCCTACGAGAGAGAATAAAAAATTAACTCTCCCTGTAGATTTAGCTATGAGTGGGCTGCATAGATGATGATTCCGGGGACATCTTTAATTCTTTCATCGGGCCTGTGCTTTACCAATGAGAATTTCATCATGGCCGGTGATAAGTTCAACTTATGAATTTTACAACCCAAACATGGTTGCCGGCAGCTTGGACTTGGTCAATTGCCCCCAAGGCCATACTTTTCAAGTATCATCGGACCCAGGAGTCATTGCTAAACATCATTGAGGCCAACAAAGTCTTTAATCTTGGATGTAAGCTTAGGTATATGAACCTAATCCTCTGGTGATAATTGAAGCTGCTCATCCCTCCTTCTCTCTTTGGTGGCAAGAATGGCACTCTCACATTTTTAGAGCACAAGTCCACCCTCTATGCCAAGTTCTAATGCCCTCATTCACTTCTGATGATGAGGTACACTCTTATAGCTACCTTTCATTCTATGTCTCTGTTCTTGTATCTAAACATCTTTTGAACAGGACAATGCTCCTCCAAGTCCTCCAGAGGTTCAATACTGGCAACCTGGCCCTAATGCTGCTCTGGGGCACGATGCTCCAAGTTTAGCAGTTTTTAACAAAACACCTGCTGATGACACAGTGCTCCTGAAGGACCTTAAAAGAAAAACTCCTTCCTCCCCCATCAAGGACACTGCAATCCCCAAGAAAACAAGATCAAAGAAGGTCAAGCCACTCCCTCAGGTATGAATGCTTTTGATCCCTTATTTTTTATCTGCAAATATGTTTGCATTCATCACTATCTTTCAAAAGTACGGAGTCAACCCTCAAAGTCCTGGCAGGGTAGTGATCTTGGAGAATTCTCCTGGAGCCTCTCTTGGCCAAGCAAATGCCAATGAGCCTATCGGCATCCTTGGTATGCATACGCACTTTGTTATTCTCATCTCTTTGTTTACACATCGACCTTACTTATATTTGACCCAGAATATCAAGGAGGAACAGCAGAAGAAACTTCTCCTCACCAGACAGATGACCAAGCAGGTGAACAGGGAGAAGCAACAGAAGAAATTCCTTCTCATCAGGTTGATGAACAAATAGAAACAGAAATAGGCATTCCTCTTTATCAGCCAGGAGAAGCAACAGAAAAAATTCTTCTTCAAGACGTACCGGATTCAACCCCTTCGGCAATTCAAGATATATCAACAAGTCATGAAACGCTATCCATGAAGCGGCAAGAATCGTATCGATCACTCAAAGTCTTGATGCTACTCGGGAAGCTATTGATCGGGTTTTTGCCGAAGAGGTATTATCTTGATCTTTCTCGAGTCATTCCCTATTTGAACTAAGTCATTCGGCTAATAAATTTTCTTCTATTATCGGGACCTTGCTTTTCAACAGCCAGTTTTTCCCTCATTCTTTGAAGAATTTGCCGACGATGATGAAGTCTCCTCTAATCGGCAATTATCATCGAGAGTCGGGCTAAATTGAAGGACATAATCTCATTCTTAGAGAAGGACATTGTTGACTTGACTCGAGAATCGACAAGATAAGGGAAATAGCGAGCCAATTGGCCAAGAGCTCCCTTCTGATCTTAAGGATGCCATAAACTCCTTGTCCCATCTTGATGACCACTTTGCTTTGTCGTCAAGAGAGCATACAAAAATACATCTGACAAGGCTGTTTTGGAAACCGATAAGGCAACCAGAGAACAGCAAGTTAAGGAGCTCTACTCTGAATTCAAGTCAGCCAAACAGTCTTGCAGAGCATGTGAGATGAGAGGATCAAACTGGCAGCTCAGTTGGCTCAATTGGATGCCAACATTCAATCTCATGAGGCCAAACTTGCTACTCTGCCACCTCTTGACTCGGCTAAGTCCAAAATAAGCTCCCTTGTCAGAGAGACCAAGCAAATCAAGAGCAGGCTGCTGCAGATCCAAAATTCTGAAGTTGAAGACAAGAAAGCCCTTGACGAGGTCAACAAAATCAAGACTGACGCCCGAAATGTCATTAACTCTTATTTGAGTGTATAAACCTCTGGCTTGTATGATGACATATGTAAATATTATGCTCTGAATGTACCATACTTCTTCAACATTTTATTCCTTTTTGATTTAATATTTTGTTTTTCTCTTTCTTCTCTACTTCTGTTATCATTCGGCTGTCCCCGAGTATGACTATACTCACACTTGTGCAAATCGCCGAACATAACCGCTGTAGGCTCAAGTACATACTTTTAGCCGAATGATTCCCATTTCAGCTTTTTAGCCGACCGCGTCCGGTAACCTGAATCGACCACGGTAATGGGCTTGACCCAACTCAATACCGGCCCACGAAGTGTGAAAACCCTAATCGTCGATTGGTTTTCCCGGGTTCCGCCACGGCTCCCATCATTCATAAATAGAGCCACTCGGCTTCCATCATCATCACATCCAAGCGCAAGCGATTGCTATCATCTCTTCCACTTCCTCTTCCACCCCAATCTCAAAAACCCTCACCACCACCGATGGCAAGCGGCGGCGCCGTGGCAAGCGTCGCCCGGGACGAGGCGGAGGAAGCAGCAACCGGCGCCGGCGGTGAGACCTTCAACCTTTTGAGTTGTCTTTGCTTGATAGTTTTTACCCGATCGAGTCCCTGCCCCTTGCGGTTGTCTATCTTCTTGATCCGTTTCGGGGCCGTCGGGAACACCGGCGACTATGTCGCCAATTTCGGAGGCACACCGCCCGGCTCGCGCTCCGGCCTCGGCCTACGCCTCCGTTCCCGCTCCGCGGACGTGGCGGGGAAGCAACCGCGGCGGCCGTCGCTGCGGTAAGGAGACAACTTCTCCATCTTGTTTGCGGTTTCTTTTTATTTAGCCGATCTTGATTGCACCTTGTTTGTAGAACGGCGAGGATCGGCACCGGCCAATGGCGTTTCTGGCGCCGGCCGCGGCGTTCGACCTTTGCCCCGCCGCTCCGGCTCCGGCCCGGCTCTGTTCTGCTCCGGCGCCGACGCCACGCCTCGGCCTCATCGGGGTCCTCCTCTTCGTACCGCCCTATATGGGATAGGAACGACGAGGAGATCCGGCGTACACCCGCTACGACGCCGCCGCATACCGCCGCGAGAGGGACGAAGCACGGGAGCTTCTTGGTGAAGAAACCAAGAAGTTCGGGATCGCCACTGGAATGGGAGGATATGCCGGCGGAGATGACCGAGACCATCACCGGTACTTGTTCTTCCAACATTGCTTCAATTCCCATTCTTCCCAATTTGTTTGCTCACTAGTCTGTCTTGTTTTCTATCTTTGCGAGACCTCTCCAATGAGCTTAACCGCCTGAAGGTGGCGCGACGACGGCGGCGGCCAACCACGTGAACGCTCGGGGGCGGCCGTGGCAGATCGCCTTGAGGCGGTTCTGGTCGGATTGATCGGGTTGCGCTTCACGGCGTGCGCCTCGGCACCGCGCTCGGCACAGCGGGGATGTCGTCTGGACCGGGGACGACTATGCTCCCATGCCGGTAGGCTTCCGAGGTGGGCTTCCCCATGAGGTCGACGGCATTGAGGGCCTCTGGTGGAATACGACGACCACGCCGACGCCATGGCCAACGCCACCAACCCGAGTCCGTCCTCAACAAGCTCTTCTTTGAAGAAGAGGAGTAGCTTGTATTAGGATTGGCACGGGTTGTAATAAAAATTTTTAAATGAAGAATGTTGGCCGTCTCCTTGATCTTGTCTGTCTTGGCTGCAATGGTGTTCTAGCAATTGCATTTATTCTTATGAATTTCCTCGTCCCCTAGCTGGTATTTTCGACCGCAACACCTTTCCCGAACGAAATTTTCCCGAACGCATGACGTCACCTCGATCGATTAGATCTCGGCACTTTGTTCCATGACTTGACGGTTTGTAGTGTAGCACTTCAATTCGCTTTATCTTTCCCCGATAAACCTACCGGTGAGAGATAGGATCAAACTGTTCATTTACCTTCAAGAATTGGCTAAAGGCGATACAATTGTATCGGCTATTTTGTTCTGAAGACGATACACATGATATCGGCTATTCTTTTCACTAGAGGCGATACAATAACATCGGCTATTTTTCTCCAACTTCTTTCCCTTGTTCTGAAGGCGATTTTTATTCAATCGGCTATACCACGTTTACGTCATAGTCACAATTAAGATCCAACTTCAACACTTGGATAAAACTTCTTAAGGTATCGCCATTGATGGCTCTAGTAAGTTCTTCTCCAAATAGCGTTTTCAATATATACGCATTACCGGGCGCACAACCGACAACCCGAAAAGGTCCTTCCCAATTTGGTGACCATTTGCCAAATGTCTTGTCCTTTGTGCCAATTGGCAATATCGTTTTCCAAACCAATTCTCCTTCTGCAAATTGCTTAACTTTAACTTTCTTGTTGTAGTACTTGGCAACACGCATTTTATTCTTCTCGATGTTCTCCAAAGCTTTAAGACGAATCAAATGCAAATCTTCCAATTCATCCATCATCAAATCCTTATAATCTTTATCTGTCAGGTCCTTTTGCAACTCAACTCTCCTTGATCGATTGCAACTCTCAAGGCATTACAAACATTATGTCCATAAACCAACTCATATGGAGATGCTTGTGTGGATCCATGGCAAGCCATTCGGTAAGCCCACAATGCTTCATTAAGGACCAAGTGCCATCTCCTTGGCTTCTCATCGATCTTCTTACGGATAATCTTGATCATGATTTTATTTGACACCTCTGCTTGGCCATTGGCTTGTGCATAATAAGGAGAAGAATTATATAAACTTATCCCCATGCTTTCGGCAAAGTCACAAAACTACGAAGAAGTGAAGCGAGTCCCCGATCGGTTGTAATGGTCTGTGGGATCCCAAACCCATGAATTATATGCTCCTTGACAAACCGACCATATTTTCGATGTGATTTGTTTTCAAAGGGATAGCTTCAACCCACTTGGTGAAATAATCTGTTGCCGGCAACACGAATTTGTGTCCTTTGCTAGATGGAGGATTGATCGCCCAATTAAATCTATACCCCATCCTACGAACGGCCATGGTTTGATTATTGGATTCGGAAGCGGATGCGGGTGCTCTTTGAACATTACCAAATATCGACATTCTCGACATCCTTTGTAATATTCAAAGCAATCCTCCAACATAGTCGGCCGAAGTACCCTGTCCTTCGATTATCCACTTCATTCGGTAAGCCAAGCGATGCGCACCACAAACTCCTTCATGTACTTCAAACATAACCTTCTTAGCCTCCTCTTGACTCAAGCACTTAAGCAATACTCCATCTATAGACTTGTAATATAATTGGCTATCAAGAAGCACAAACTTGAGAGCTTTATACCTGAGCTTTCGGGAAACCTTCTGAGATGGATCTTTCAGATAACTGACAATAACGCTTCTCCAGTCATTGTCTATCTCGATCACAATTGAAGGCACTTTGTTCTATTGCAAAAATCTCATGATTTTCCCGATATCCAGAGGTCGCTTGAGCTAATTTATTTGCTTCTCCATTGTGCTCTCGGGTATATGATGCAAAGTAACTGCGAAAAGCTTTTCGAAGTTCCCTACACATTCATGGTACCCTTGCGGTACATCATTTTTGCATTCATATTGTCCTGTCAACTGATTGATCACCAATTCAGAATCACCAAATATTTCGATAGCAACAGCTTTCACTTCTATTAACAGCCGAAGCCCTCTAAGCAAAGCCTCATACTCTGCTTGATTGTTAGTGACAGGATATTCAATTGAAAAAGCAAACTCAAATGTCTTTCCACGTGGGGATACCAAAAGAATACCAGCACCACCACCTTTGTCACATGATGATCCATCAAAAAATAATGCCCATGGGGCAATGTTAACCATATCAACGAGATAAATCACGATGTTGAGTAATAAAATCGGCAATTACTGTCCTTTCACCGCTTTTGCCGACTCATACTTTAAATTAAACTCGATAGTGCTAATACCCATTTGCCGATTCTTCCATTTAAAATCGGCATTGACAACATATGTTTAATTACATAAAAACTAGATATCACCACACATTCGGCATTTAACAAATAGTGCCAAAATTTGGTGCATGAGTAATAAACACACAAACGAGTTTTTCTATAGCCGAATACCTTGTTTCGGGATCTAGCGAGTTTTCGGCTAAGGTAAGCTATTACGCTCTCTTTTCCATCAAACTCTTGCATAAGGGCCGATCCTATTGTTAGGCTATCGGCCGCCACATACTGATTTGAAAGGCTTCTCAAGTTGTGGAGGTACCAACACTTGGTGGTGCCTTCATATATTGCTTGATTTCATCAAAAGTCTTTTTTTGTATGTCACCCCAGACAAATTTCGATCCTTCTTGAGCTTCAACAATGGAGAGAAAGGCAATACTCTTTACGATAAATTGGATATGAATCTTCTCACGAAATTGATCTTGCCTAAAACAACGATTGCAACTCTATAAGATTAGTTGGGGGCACAATTTTGTCTATTGCTTCCATGCTCTTTTTCCCAACTTCTATCCCTCCTTTGTGGATCAAGAACCCCAAGAACTCACCAGTCGAGACTCCAAAAGCACACTTATTTGGGTTCATCTTTAAACCATGTTTCCTTGTGCACTCCAAAGTCTTCCTTAAATCGGCTAAATGTTCTTCATGGTTTCTGGATTTGACCACCACATCATCGATGTAAATTTCCACAATTTTGCCGATCAACTCATGAAAGATATAATTCATGGCTCTCTGATAAGTTGCACCAGCATTCTTCAACCCAAATGTCATTACTATCCACTCAAATAACCCAATGTGGCCAGGACATCGAATGCGGTCTTTGCAATATCTTCGAAGCGCCATAAAAATCTGATTATAGCCAGCATTGCCATCCATAAAGCGATAACTTCATACCCATTTTTGCATCCACTAGTAAATCGGCAAGCTGGCATTGGGTAACCATCCATGGGAGTAGCTTTGTTGAGATCTCTGAAATCTATGCATACTCTCATCTTTCCATTCTTTTTGTATACGGGTACTATGTTTGAAATCCACTCGCATACCGCATGGCCGAATAAAGTTTGCTTCAATCAGTCTTTCAACTTCTTTCTTTACATCGGCCAATACCTCCTCTTTATAAATTTTCCGTGGAGGTTGTTTGAAGGGACGAAACCCAGGTTTTATAGGCAACTTATGCTCAACAATTGATCGATCCAAACCAGGCATCTCTGTGTAATCCCAAGCAAAACAATCTTTAAACTCTTCCGGCAACTCTACTAATTTCAACTTATATTACGGGTCTAAATTTGCAGCGATATACATCGGCCTTGACTTTGTGCTATCACCAACATCGATCTCTTCTAACTTGTCGGCCGACATGAAACCACGACCCGTTTGCCTTTGTTGCCATCGATTGGATTGCCCATTAAAAGTTCTTTGTCGAGCCATTTTGCTTGGATCATTTGTTGATCTCTGTCGAACACATTGACGGGACCTTCTTTCCATTTCTTACCCGAAAGGCGAGTCTTGTCCATCATATTCCCAATAAGCATGCTCGGAAGTGGCAACACTCCTTTGAATCATCGGCTTGAACAACTTCTACATCATCTCCTATCCCTTTGAATAAGGATTTGATGCATAATTGAGGGTACACGGCAATTAGCATGGATCCAATCCCTTCCCGAAGCATGCTATATGCCCCCTTGCCATCAATGACAAAGAAAGTAGTGATCAAAGTCTTAGATCCAATCATCGGCTCCACATGTCTTGCTCCACGAGTATCGAAGCATTGCCGCAAAATCTCTAAGGATCATGTCGATCGCAACAAATCCTCACTTGTCATACCAAGCTTTACGAAAGTAGCATAGGGCATAATATTGATAGCGGCCCCTCCATCAACAAGCATCTTGGTTAAAGGTTTGCCATTGACATATCCCTTCGGGTATAATGGCTTCGGATGATGGTTTTTAACTAGCTTGTCAAAGATTGCTTGCCGAGTCAACACAAGTTGAGCCATCGGGTCTCGGCATTCGGTTTCATCAAAGTCGAGTATACTTCATCCGAACTTCTTGATCTTCGGGAGCTCTAAACTCCAATGGGATAAAGAACACCATGTTAGTATCGCCCGAAGGACCCTGTCCATCATCCTTTTTCTTAGGACGCCACACTTTGGTTTCTTTTCGGCTAATTCTGCTTCGGCTCTTGATTCCTCAAATTTGAACTCTTCTCTTCGGCTTTTCATGCGGACCGGGAGGGCACCATTGTCCTCTTTGCCACTGTATGAGCTTTCCTCTCGCATTATGAACATTGCTATGAGCCCAAGCTTGATCTCGCAAATCTTTTCCTCGATGTCCATCAAAATTATTCATTTTTATGCGCCGATCGTCCTCGGGAATCCTTATTCCAAGTCTATCATGGACGGGACGGTTGACTCGAGATTGCCTATACTACGAATATTGATCACTGCATTCGGGGCAATTGTTTTTAGCGAGGCAACTTCAAGCCTTCATTCCAACGAGTGTGCGAAAAGGAACAGTTCAATGTGACTGCTCTTGCTCCTTTATGTGCTCTTCTGTTCTCTTCGGTGCACTTCGCTTCATATCTTCGACGCTATGCCATGAATCTGCGTTCCTCTTCAATGTACTGCTGCTCCTCATCATACTTCATCTTCTTTTCTCTCTGCCACTTATTCAACAAGTGTTGTGCTGTAACTCTGCGCTTTGGCTCAGCGTGTATTCGGCAATTTCCCTTAGCTGCATTTGAAGTTTGACCCTTCTCTGTTCGGCTATTTTCGAACCGTACTTGTTGCACTTCTTCCTTGGTAACTTGCCGATCGGGGTCAACGGCACCACTCTCCTTGGCTCTTTCGGAAGTCGAGAACCTTCATCTTTCCCTTTTCCTTGGATTCACTTGGCATCAACCATGCCTATAGAGAAAGAGACCATGTTCGAGGGAACGGGTTTTTGTCTACTTTCATCTTGCCATCAAATCTCAAGTGTCCATCTTGAATAGCTTTACGAATTTTTACTACGAACACTCGGCAATCATTGATATGATGAGAACTGTATCATGAAACCCACAAGTACTTTTTATCCTTTACCCCTTCGGGCGCGAGCATAGGATGTCCTTCGCGGCTTGATGCGTCCCTCTTGAATCGAGATACAAAAAGAGCTTATACGCTTCTTGACATCAAAATCATAAGATCCCTTTTCTTTGCTTCACCCATCGATGTGACCAAAGTAGGCTCTTTCGTCCAGTTCAACTCTGCGTGACCACTTCATCTTCATCTTCATACTCGAGATGCTTCTTCTAGAAATCCACGATACATGTCAATAGTTGCCTTGTTCTTCCGAAAATGAGCATCTCTTCGAACCCTTGGGCTTGATTGCTCATTCTTTGTCAACTTTTGTGCAAGCTATCCAAGATCTTCAAACTCCATGCCAAATAGCTTGTCTACGATATGTGGCGGCATGCACGCAATGACCAATTGTGCGAGTTGGTCATCGGGAATAGTCGAGAGAATAGCACATGTTCTTCGCTTCTCGAATCTACGAAGATATTCCATTGGTGTTTCGGTAGTCTTCATCCTCATAGCCCCTGAGATCAACCATCTTCTTCTCATTGGTTCTGTGTAAAAGTATGCATGGAACTTTTGCTCCAATTCTGCCCATGTTCTAATGGAATTGGCCGGTTTGTGAAGCAAACCATGTGAAAGCCGGCCCTGTCGGAGACATAGGAAAATATCGATTCTCCAAGCTTCATCACTAGCGGCTTCTCCAAGTTGCATCAAGTACCTGCTAATATGTTCAATGGTACTAGTGTCATCTTGACCGAGAGAATTTAGTCAAATCTGTCGGTGGCTTTACTCTTGGTGGAAGAGCTACTCTATTGTACCACTCGGAAAGGGAGATTTGTATGCATATGTTTGATTCTTTGGTTTAAGGCCGAATCGATTCTGCATCATATCGGCCATTACGCAGCGGAACATCATTGGCATCTTGTGCCCCCTACCTTCCGAAGGTACTCTGACGCACTCATATACCCTGGATTCGGCAAAGCATTAAGGGCCTTTGTAATCGGTAAACTCATTGTACCCATCTCCATAAACACTCTTACGCAATCTGTTTGCCACTTTGGAGAAATCTTGTAAGCGAGATGCGGGTATATCCGTTGTTGCACCAAAAGCTACTTGGCCATGAGTTTGCTGCTCGGTCACAGGAGGCTTCTCTTTTTTATCATGAACGGCTCCATCCTTGCTTGTACCGATCATCTCTCCTCCCCCGGTTGGCTTCCCTAAAGATTCTTGAGTGTTAAAGAACATTTGGTCCACCAAGCACTCCAAATTTTTCTTCAAAGCGCTTGTCAACTATTTGGACCAAAAGTATCAACCATGATTTTGCGGAAGGTGCCCAAAAAGGCTGTGTTATGATTCAACATGGTATCTCCCACGGCTTTGTAGATGACTTGAACTACCCTCTCGCATCTCCTCTTCGTCGGTAATATCGGCCCGACCAGCGATAAGAACTCGTGGCAATGATTGCTTGACCATCACTCGCCACTATTGTTTTTGGAGAAAGACATCAAGCACTTCGCGATCTTGTTCCATTGCTTGTTCCACCATCCGGCGTTGCTCGGCTGCGGTTCGTCCATGGTCACGTTCAGAACGTGACTATTGTCAATCTCCGATCCCATCCTAGACTGAGAAGTGGTCCCACTGGGTGTGCCAAAAAGTGTGTTGACACAAAATGTGGCGCACTGTGTCTCACACACAGCAAGCCGGAAAGCCTAGCTTCAATCGGGTGCCGGGCGTCGAATCCGGAAGCGTGCCGGTCGATTTGACACGAAAGTCGACAAGGGATAAAACGGTAAGATCATAAGCTGGAACGTCTTTGGGTGAGACCCAGACAGTTCCATCTTTACGGCCCTGAAGCCACTTACGATGACACATAGCTATAGAAGCTATCGCCAACAAGTTTGCAATTCATTCGGCTAATATGATATGCGATGACATGAATAAAATGAACTTGCCGAATGCGTGTAAACGAAGACATGTTTGAACAAGATTAAATCATCAAAGCATATCAAACTACATCTCGGGTTTAAAGCATCATCAAGCACTAATAATTAAGGATAAGTAACTTATAAATATAAATCTACTAAACAACACATGCATAGGCTACTCCAACTAGTCTCGCGCACGTCTAGCCTTCATAAACCCGTCGAGCATAAACCCAAGCAAGCTAATCCACCGCATGATACCACTCGCTATGAATTTACACCACCCCTTACTACCAGATCAATCCACCGCATGATACAATCTAACAATAAAGAGCTAAAAGCACGTAATTACCTAACAGATCTATAAATACTCGCTACATGTATAAGCATAACCGTATCGGCAAGATTGCCGAATCGGGGTCCATGAAGAAGGAACAAACAAGTAACATGTAAAAGGAACCTATCAGATTAAACCGATCTCTAGTCCACCGGATGACTAGCTCTAGAGTAACCCAAAGACACGCATCGCCGCACGGTACCCGGTCTGTCAAGGCTTATCTACATCTAACGTGAATGAACCCACAACACGTGACAATCTAGATCGATCTAATTCGGCTCTATGAAATTGATCTACTTGATATCGAATAAACATGAGATTATGACCAAAAAGCCGAAAAGAGCATCAATCTAGATTGGGCAAAAGAGTGTTGCAAATAAATAAACATTAAATAAAACATGCAACACGTGATAACTTAATGAATCTATTAGATCTTGCCAAATCTAAGAGAGCCGATAACTATCTTTACTCATGTCTTAATCCGCCGCACGATACAAGGCACAAGCAAAAACTTCCCATCATTAAGCTTAAATCCGCCGCACGATACTAAGTAAAACGGATGAGACTACTTGCATCATAATCTAAATCCGCCGCACGATACTAGACATGATAGCAAGGTTGCCGGGACTTATGGAGGTCGACGGATCGATTGGCCCTCTTGAAGAACTCGACGACACGACTAAAGGACTCGAAGGGTGGCACGTAGCCGGTTGTATTGAATTGGTTGTGAACCCTTATTACAATGGTCGAGGGTTTATATTTATACCCTGGACAGAACATGAGTCCTAAGAATTTACGAACTGCCTAAACAAAATTGGAAAGCTACAAATATGCTAATTCTAACCAAAATCGGAGTCCTTGACTATCACGACTCCTTCTTTTCTCGGGTCGACTTCCTCTTTCCTTCTTTCGCCTTCAAACGAAGCCGTTCCGACCGCTTGACCATTTGCCGAACATACGGAAATTAGCCGACCGCATATGCATTTGCCGAATCGTTCTCTCTGCTGCTCGTAGGCCCACCTGTCATATCCCTGACCAAATTCTGGTGTTAACACATAGGCATGCCTTTCCTACTATCTAATAGGTGAGGATAGGTCCTAATCCCACCCGCTGATGTGTAGATGAGGTTAGTTTCCATGATCCGCTCAGATCCGAGACAAAATTTCAGCAGCACCTCCCCGCTGTTCTCCCGATTACATGTCCATGAAGGGAGAGTCTGTGTCCGGAGAACAACAGGGAGGTGGCACCGAAACTCCGTCTCTGATCCGAGGAGAACATGGAAACTAACCCATCTACGCATCCGCGGGCTGTCCAAAAAACGTGGGCAATCCGAAATAGATACGGCCATAGGTATGCAAAGACCCACATACCCCGACCGTATACATTTTGGACGGGAGACGCCCTAAGCTGGGCTACATCGATCTACGTACGACGATGGTAAGAAAGAGAGCTTAATTATACCTAGGGTGGCGGTGGAGACAGACTAGCGGAAAAGGTGACGCTATGCAAGCAGGACCGCAATGCCGATGAAGACAATCAGGGTCGCCTAGGTGCTCTGATTCCCCTCCGATAGGTCCTGCTATGCAAAACAAGAAACATGCATCGCTATAAGTGACTCGGCTCGACTGCAAGAATGGAATAGACGAGAATATATAACAATAAGCATTTAATTTTAACTAGAGATGAGCAACCCTAATAAGAAGCATATAGCAATTGGGTAAGACATGTATGGCATTTTAGGGTTTTATACCTATGTCATCGCGATTTCTTGTAAAAAAGGTAATAAGCTTGACAGAGTAGGGCACCCTCTAGGCCAAGGAAATCACTGCACAAAAGATTTGGTAGAAAGTTGATCAGGGCATTGACAGAAAGATGGCTCGGCATTTTGTCGAACACTTGGTGTGCGAGAGGGAGTGCTCACCACGTAGAAGAGAAGGAGCTGGCCGGCAAACACGACGGCGAGGTCGTCCACGGCGAGGAAGAAAAGTCTCCGGCGAAGGAGAGCTCACGGGGTGGCGGCCGAGGCGAGCTTTGGTGCGGCGCGCGCAGCGCGCGGCCCCAAAGGCACGGCCGGCGGCCGTGGAGCGGCGTGGCGCGGCGCGCGCGCGGAAGTGCGGAGGAACGCGGCACGCACGCGGCGCGAGCACGAGGGAGTGAGCGCGGAGATGTAGGCGGAGCGAGAGAGGCGGCGCGGGGCTAGGGAGTGAGCGCGGAGATGTAGGCAGCGCGAGAGAGGCGGCGCGGGGCTAGGGCTCGGTGGTGCCTCGAGGGTGTGCCTGCTCCGGAGGTGCGGCTGCGGCGGCGGGCGGGGCGAGTGGTGGCCGGCGGCGGTGACGGTGAGCGAGTTGGCGGGCCGTGCGTCGCGCGCACTCGATCCGTTTTGAGCTGAGCGAGTGTGACGGAACGGGGATCGATACGGTGTACGTACGTGTGATTTTGAAGGAGGGGAGGTGTCGACCATACATGTCATTGAGTGGCTCGCCGGACGCGGCTGACGACAGACGACGGACGCGAAGGAAAGCGACGGACGCGGACCAGTAGGGGTTGCAAACCACCGCGACCATCGGACGCGTCCTTGGCCCGTCGTCGGACGCGGATGGTGTGCGTCCGTTGCTCGTTGGGTTGGTATATATATACACTGCGCTATTTTTTTTCAGCTTCCTCCCCTCTCTCCACCGTGCAGTGTACGCCTCACCCTCGCCCGTACGACGTGCGACTCCGGCCGGGAGTCGCGACTCCCATTGCGCCGCCGCCGCCGCCACTGCCTCGGCCCGGCCGGCCCAAATCTCGCCACCAGTGCCTCTTCCCCCGCCGGCGCTAGGAGCTCCGTCCCGTCCCCATCTCCATCCCCCGCCAGCGCTAGGAGTCCCGTCCCCATCTCCGTCCCCCGCCGGCGCTAGGAGCTCCGTCCCGTCCCCATCTCATTGCCGAGCTCCATCACCATCAGCGCCCCCACATCTCCATACTTCACCCGGAGGCCGGAGCACCTCCAGGAGCTCAGCCCAACGTCGTCCATCTTCCCGTGCACCTCCATCAAGAAGGTACTTTGTTTTCCATCCTCTCCCTGCAGGGCCCGTAGATTAGTGTGCAAGTGGGGCGATTATTCAGGGCCACCAAAATTAGAGGGCCTCCAAATTTACGCTATGGAGGAGTAATTAGCAATTAATCCTAAAATTAGAGGGTCTGCAATCACTATTAAGTGGAGTATTGAAAAAATAGGAGGTATTTTTCTAGCCATGAGAAGTATTGGAGAATTGGAGAGGATATTTGTTTATTTCGTTAATATTTATTATGCCTTAGAACATGGAAAGTATACAAGAAATAGAGAGTAGAAGCTGCCCTTGAAACACAAATGGAATGCCTCATGTTGTGAAAGAATCATACTTTACTTCTTGAATTTTAGGGCCACACCATTCATTTTGTTCGGGGGCCTCCAAATCATATCTATATCTAGCTAATAATTCGTCGATATTGTTTTGATGTATGAGAAAAGTACTATCCGCTTGACCCTACGGCCGTCCGTCGGTTAGTGCACATCGGCATCTTGCGCTCTCCGGTGACAATGTCTTCCGGTTCCGCTTCGGGTCGATGAGGCGTGTTGGTGGCGGCGCCGGCTACGACGGCCGGGGTTCGCCGGTGCCCTACAAGGTTGGGCATTTGTCGTACCACCCCACGGTACAGTGTGAGTGCAAGGTGAAGCCGAAGGCTGCAGTGGACATCTTGGAGCGATGATAACCCGGGGCGGAGGTATTACAAGTGCCCCGGTCTAGGGTGAGACATTCATTTCCCATCCCCTTCCCATTTATAAAAGAATAGTTTATGTATCATTGTTATTGACTTGGCCACACCTTAATTTTATTTCTTCCTCCGCCACCGATTGAAATGCGGGTCCCCGGAATGAACCGTGGGTTCTTCCTTTGGGAGGACGAGGAGCCGTCTCGATTCGTACAAGGGGCGCTCGGGGACCTACGTGATGAAGTATGGGGCCGAAGGAGGAGGGGGGTAAGCGGAAGCCAAGTTGGAGGCTGTGGAAAAGAACTTGATCGCCACGCAGATGGAGGTGGAGGAGAATAATAATGCGCTTCAGGTCATGCAGTTGGAGTTGCACCAGAAGAATCATGAGCTCATCGCCAAGGATCATCAACTCACAGCCATTCAGCAGGAGCTGATAGGCAAGCAGCAAGAGTTGCAGGCCAAAGATGACGAAGTGCAGGCAAATGAGGCCAAGCTGAAGAAGAAGAACAAGTGCATTGATGTTCTTCTTCTGGTCTTGCTGGTACTATTTGTCTTGTTGCTGCTGATGGTGATGCATGCAAAGGCTGCATAGGTGGCATTAACTTATGCTGATGCAAACAATAATGGAGGCTAATGCAGTTTAGTTGTAGGTTATTAGTGTAACAATCTACTGGTTATTTTGGTGCCCCCTTTTGGTTGGTGCTTTTGTATGAATGATTGATGTCCCCAGGTCTATAATTTGTATGGTTTGTACTTGTCCAAGACCCTGTTATTTTGGTGCAAGGCTGAGGGTTTGGATCATGTCTTAATGGATAATGTCCAAGACATTGTTATATATATGCCCCTATTGAGAAAGCTTTTGATGCTTCTATTGGTTCATGGCCATACGCTGCTCCTCGCTCGTGTTTATTGCTTATTTTCGAAAATTATGTTTAGCCTATGGCAAACTATTTGAAAAATTGAGGGGTTGAGAGTGAGGATCTCATATTGACTCCAAACTGTGTTTAGTTGACTCTTAAAAAGTTTGGAAATCAATTGGGAGCAGGTGCCGCGGTGAAAAGATTCAAATTAGCTCTTTAAAGAGCGCCGGACGCGCATTGGAGACCCGGCGGACGCGTCCGGCGCCTTATGAAGATCAGTCGCAGAAAAAGCCAGAAGATCAAGACGGGCCGGACGCTCAACAGTGTTTCGTCCGCGTCCGGCGACCGCGTCTGCAGCGCGTCCGACGGTGTTGGCTGAGCGAGAAAAATTTCGATGTCTCGTCGGCGTCCGTGGACCCCGGACTCACCCGGACGCGTCGGGCGCGAAGAAGACGAAGCGGTTCATTAAATCGACATGTGGGGCACACCGATTCTCTTCTTCTTCATCCAATTCGGCCCGCGGTTCGTTCTTCTTGCTCTCGCGCCGAGCGCCGCGCCGCCGCCCGTGCCCCTAACCTTCGCCGCGCAGCCGCCTAGTCTGCGCCCGCGCATCGTTTCTCCGCACCAGCGCGCCCGCGCCTCACTCCTCCACCGTGGCGTGCCACTCCGGCCGCCGCGCTCATCTGGCA
Source organism: Themeda triandra (assembly GCA_018135685.1). Classification (NCBI taxonomy): domain Eukaryota; kingdom Viridiplantae; phylum Streptophyta; class Magnoliopsida; order Poales; family Poaceae; genus Themeda; species Themeda triandra. The sequence continues at coordinate 604,974 of JAENPR010000094.1, forward strand.
AGCCAGCGCCGCCCCGGCTCGGCTCGTGCCGTCGAGACCGCCATTATCGCCGACGCCAAGCTTGGTCATCTTCTCCGGCGAGGCGTTCCAATTTCCGTCCGTGGCGTCTCCCTCTTACCTTCTCTGCGTAGAAGCTCGCCGCCAGGCATCTTCTCCTCCAGAGGGAGCTTTGTCCACGGTGAGCGCAAAACCTGCCCACAAATTGTTCGACAAAATGCCTCAGTCAATTCTTCGTCACTGATCCGTCCATTCCGCGACAACTCTTTCGTGCAGTGATTTCATCTTGTGTTCAAGGGTGCCTCACATCGTCATTCTTATCCCTTCACAGGAGTTTGTCGTGTCATAGGTATATTGCCATACTCTATCTAATCTTACCTAATGCTATGCTTCAAAATAGAACCTCTCACGCCTAGCAAATGCTTATGGTTATAAATCCTATCTATTCCATGCTTTGCAGCGAGCCAGTCACTTGATTGCATTGACAGTTGACAGTGGGCATTGGCAGTTGAACTCCAGGCCAAGCCTAGGAGTATGGTTTGAGGCCAAGCCTCACAAGGTGACAGTTCATCTTCTGATAGTGGTTTGCTTGATCAACGACAGTGTCAGCGATGCCAAGATACAAGAGTACAGGCAGGGGTTCAGGGGGAGATGATGACCCAAATAGAAGACCAAATCTTCCTAAGATGGTTGAGAAAGCAAAGGGTAAGAAGGCCTTGGCCATCAGGAAGAGGAAGAGGCAGCCACCAGATGCTCAGGCAGCAGCAGAGCGTGCTGAGAGGAGAGCTTGCAGAGGTGCAGGCATAGTGATTCGAGAGCCCGGATCAGCAGCAGCACAGGAGGCAGAGGCAGAGGCCCCAGAGGCAGAGGAGGCCACACTTGAGCAGCAGGAGCTTTCACCTCGACGACGGTCTTCTCATGTTAGGACCCTCCAGCAGCAGGCAGCTCAGCAGACACAGGAGACAGGTTCCTCTTCTTCTCCACAGAGGCAGCCCAGCAGGGGCCCTACAGGACCTAGATTGAGCACAGAGGATCTTTTGAAGGCCAGTGCAAAGAAGATACAGGCTATCAGACAGGTGGACATCAACACCTGGTTTCCTGCTTCCAGAGAGAGCTGGTGCACCTTATTATACAGCTTTGCACAAGTCTCTTGTTGAGGCTTACAGGCAGAAGTCAAAGATTACCAAGCAGAGGACAGTGTCAGCAGAGGGTTTCTCATATGTGTTGGGCCAGGCCTTCAGAGAGTATTTGGGTGCACAGTCAGGCATGATTGATCTGATTGGAAGATCTGGCAGATATATTCCAGAATGGGTGTTAGAGTTCTATGCTACACTATGGATTGCTCCAAATCATTCACTCATTTCATACACCATTCGTGGTTAGAGACAGAACTTGTCCAGTGAGGAAGCCAGAAACTTCTTGGGGATTTCAGAGCAGCCCATCAAGCTGCATCAGCTGTGCTTCCCAGGGATTGAGCCACCCAGACGTGCACAGGGAGGAGTAGTGCCACCTCCTGAGATCATGAGAGAGGTCTTTGGACCTAACTTTGGTGCAGGGTCGAGCAGACACCCCGGGATGAACTACGTCTTGCTCGAGTCCTTGATCGATTCAGAGGTACACTATTCTTGCTAGGCCCGGTTTCAGAACGGGTTCACTAGACTCCAAAGAGTGGGTAGTGTCACATCTTGTGAGGAAGATTCCTTTTGACATCTGGGATTTGATACTGTGTGATATGGAGGATGTCATCTATGGGAGTTTCACCAAACACCACCTGATGCACTATGCCCATTGGATCACTTGGCTGATCTACAGAAATAGTGATCTTCCAGATTCAATCAGAAAAGAATATGAAGATCCGACTATGTATGAGATGTTTGGCTCCTATGATGCTTCTCAGATTGTCAGAATCACAGCTGATATTCCTCCAGTCATTCCCCACCATGGAGATCCAATTACTGAGACTGGAGTAGAGCAGGATGCTAGAGTTGAGCAGCTAGCAGCAGCTGAAGAAGCAGAGCTTGCAGAAGCTGAGGCAGCAGGATATGAGATCACTACCTCAGACTCTGAGGATGAGGAGTACTACATTCCAGTTCGTCCTCCACCTTGTCAGCATGATGCAGAGGCTGGCAGTTCAGGAGCAGCCATTGAGCGCTTGACTCAGGTACTTGACAGATTGGCTGCAAACCAGGAGCGTGCCGAGGAGCGGCATGAGATCGCTCTAGCTGAGATACGAGCTCGTCAGGATGCACAGCATCAGCTACAGCAGCAGCAGCACCTGCAGACCATGACCTTGATTGCATCTCTATTTCAGCAGACAGGTGCCACACTTCCTCCTGGTGTCCTTCCCTCTGCTCCGAGTCAGCCAGCAGGACAGACTTTGGGAGTAGGACCTTCTCAGGTGCCAGTCATGAGTTCAGGCTTACCAGCTGCCGGCATAGCACCTTCATCTCTGGCAGTTCAGGTGTCACCAGGTTTTCCACGGATTTCTACCGGGTTTTCACCTGTTGGCTCTCACTTGTTGTTCACTCCAGACTTCGGCGGAGCCCATCATCAGGCCTCTTACAGTGCTCTCACAGGAGAGGCGACGTCTGAGTACATGAGACAGCCCATCCAGCAGGACTCGCAGCCATAGCTGCAGATTCAGATTGTGATTCCTCCAGTGACAGGCACCGGCACATCAGGCACTATTCCTTCCTCAGTGGCCTCTACAGACCCACTTCCTACTGCGAGGCGGTACCCTGTGGTTCCCACTCACCCACTTCCTACTTCGTCGAGCCACGGGGGTCGACGACAGGCGGCACCGGTTATAGTGCCGACTATGGAGACATGGCGCAGCCACGGTGTCGGATTGAGCGGACCCGGACCGCTTCACCGCCGCGTCACGGCCGGAGGGTCGCGAGGCTCCTGTCACTCGGTCAGCAGAGCTCGACGACAGCCGGCCCGGATGATGCGGCGATTCGTCATTGCCCCACATGCTCGTGAGACCGGCTCGTCTGCTCCTTCTACCCCTCAGCCTTAGGTTTTGGTCCTTGATGCCAAAGGGGGAGAGTCAGGAGTATGTAGACTTAGGGGGAGCTTCTACTCGGGATTTCGGGATTTGGTTCTTTTGCTTGATACATTTGCATGCATCATGTCTACTTTTATGCATTGTATGATATGTGTGAGGTACCTTCAGTGACAGTGACATATGCTTTTCGGTTTGGTATCACCTTCTATGTCACTTGGCTCTTCGCTCATATGTGCTTGGCTTCCGCGATTTACTCTGATTCCATATGAGCTATGTGTTTTGTATTGTGCTAACTCGTTTTTGCAGATTATATGAGCACAAATATTTTGGCTTGGTGTCACATGAGCTATTCTAACCTTTGTTCTTATTGTCAAAGGCTCATGTGAACCAAGCATGCTTGAAAACCTCAACTAAAATCTTCATACTCCAGAGGTTGTCATCAATCACCAAAAAGGGGGAGATTGAAAGCATCTAGGCCCTTTGATGTGGGTTTCGATGATTGATGACAATATAGATTACTATGACTAACGTGTGTTTTGCAGAAACAGTGGAAGTTAGGTCATGGTAATGGAATCTCAGGCAATTGGTTGTCATGCCCTCTTATCGATGGAAATCGTTTCGGTTTTCAAAGGATGGATGACAAGGTTAAGGACGGTTAGTTCCGATTGTCGATGGTGTTGAGAGACATCGGATTAGTCGTTAGGACTTTGTTTTCTCTTTTGGCCGTACTATTAAGGGGTGCAAATGGGTAGCTTGACCTAGTTAAGTCTATTGGATTAGGTGTGGTGCATACTGTGAGGAATAGCGCTAGGGAGTTACTTGTGAGCCCTGAGAGTTGTTGAAGTCGTCGCCGTTTTCAAAGGATCGCTGATCAGTATGAAAATGGGACTTCAACAGGCGCCGGACGCGCCAGCCGTGGGCGCCGGACGCGTTCGGCGCACGGTAAACGTGTCTGTTGGTCTGCTCTGTGGGGCGGACGCGCGGTCCCGGACGCGGACCAGAAACTTTCTGGGAGCTGGCCTTGGGGACCAAGTGCGCTCCGGACGCGCTCCGGGCGATGGCGTCGGACACGTCCAGCGTGGGCACTGTAGCCCAACGGCTAGCTGGCCGTTTGAATCTTTCTAAGCGCCGGACGCGTCCGGCGGGGCGCCGGGACGCGTCCGGCGCTCACGACTCAGCTAAAAATCGGGGTAACGGTTGGATTTTGGTTTGTGGCTATAAATACGACCTCACCCCCATCTTTTTAGCTCTCTTGCTCATTTGTTCAGCTGATAGCCACCTTGTGAGAGCAGGAGAGTTCCAAGAGCCTCATGACTTGAAGAGATTTGCGAATCCATGAGTTCATGAGAAATCGAGAGTAGCTAGTGTGCATCCACTCTTCTCCCTAGGCTTTGCGAGGTCAAGTGAGAGTTTGTGCTTGTTACTCTTGGTGATCGCCATCAACTAGACGGCTTGGTGGTGATTGGAGCTTGGTGATCATCCGGCGGTGCTTGTGGATGACCCAACTCATCTTGTGAACGGTTCTTGGCGATTCACCGCGTCGGAGCGACGAAGAATCAGCCCTAGAGAGCACTTGGTCCTTGCGAGGATCAAGGGGGAGCTACACGCTTGCGCGGGTGCTCCAACGAGGACTAGTGGAGAGTGGCGACTCTCCGATACCTCGGGAAAAAGATCGCCGTGTTCCTTGTCCCTTTACTTTCCGTATTTACTTTCTAGCACTTACATTCTTGCAATTACTTTCATAGGATTGCCATGCTAGAATAGGATTGGAACTTAGGGTGCAAAACTTTAGTTGATCGATTGTCTAGGAACACACATAGGCACCGAGGGGTGAATCATGGGCTAGTAGGTTTAATTCCGCGATAATTTTTAGAATTAGCCCAATTCACCCCCCCCCTCTTGGGCATCTTGATCCTTTCACTCGACCATCGACGCGCTTGACCCTCGGACACGGTCCAAAGAGGGTATGAAAAATACCTCGGCCGTCGGACTCGGTCGTCGGACGCGCGCGGCGTCCGTCGGCCTTCTCTCGGGAGAGCGTCCGTTGCTCATGTTTGGGCTTATTTGATTTCTAAAAACGTCATCTTTTAGCGGGTGCATTCAAACAACCTCCGCTAAAAATTAGCACCTATTAGCCAACTAATTCTTAGTTTGAGTTAAATGGATTCTAGCATTAGTGTTAAATTAAAAGGGGTTCATTTGCTAAACAAAAGACCATTTTTTTTTGAGAAACAAACAAAAGACCAAATGGTCATGAAATGCAACATATTGGCCGACAACCAAGTTCCAACTCTAATAAGATCCAAATTAACCCAAGTTGGACTTTCTATGAGATCCTCACTATTGATACCTCAATTTTTCAAATAATTTTGCTATAAGCTTAACATAACTTTTTTTTAGAAAAAAATAGGCGATAACACTAGAAGGAACAACGTGTGGCCATGAGCTTGAGTTTCTGAACCGTTAGAAGCGTCAAAAGCTTTCTCAAATCATGAACGAACATAGAGCAACCATTCATGACATGTTCTTATATTGCCATACAAGCCACATATATATCACCACAAGCACATTTACCACAAACATTCATGACAAATACATCTCAAGTTCAAATAAGTCTCAAGTTCAAATATAACTCAAGTTCAAATACATCAGAAGATCAAATAAATCCCAAGTTCACAACCATAGCGGTTCACAACCAAAGTTCATCGCATAATTACAACAAATGTTCATGACAAAGTACACATAGGATGGTCATGTAGTTGTGCCATCACGCATAGCTTCTCTTGAGGTGCTTGCTTCATCCCATGCCTTGGATTAGTACCGTAAAGGAGTTGTGTTAGGATAGAGATGGTTTGGACAAGTTCTATTTTATTTTAATTGGACAATGTTATACATAAGGATTGAAGTTCACCGAATCTATTCTTCGGGATCGACTTAGTGTCCTTTTTTTGTGGTGTGGCGGCATCGGCGGTGGCGGCATTGATTTCAAAGCGGCGGCGGCGCATTGATTTCAGCGGGGAATCTAGCGAGGGCGGCCCTAAACTCCTCATCGGTCATACGATCAAGGTTGGGATAATGGGGACGAGGATAGCGGGCCCGAATATCATCGGGTATGGGACAGCTTGGTACGTAGCACGGACGTGCGTAGTTAGCAACAAAATTGTAATAAGTTACATGTTTTTCATAAGTTACTATTGGTCCCACGAAGAACTTCCGAATTTTGCGGGTTTGTGAGGCGTCTATTTAAATCCTTGTCAACAGGGGACCGGGTTGGGTCCCATGGTTCGTCAGGAAGTACTTGACGCCTGCAACAAGAGTGAGCGGATAATGTAACATTAATGGAGCACGGCATTAGGTAATTCAATATTTGGATTGTGAGGCATCTCAAGTATGTAGCTAGGGGGCAATATATAGTATGGTTTGTACCATACCTAACTCACCTTCTCTCGGATGATCATAAAACCCGGGATGTTCCGCACGAGGTCCAATACGTCCACCTCCACGAGGTCCAATCGTCCACCTCCACGAGGTTCAATCAGTCCACCTCCATGAGATTCAAGTTGTCCACCTCTAAAATGATTATTCTTTCCACCCGGTCCATGTACAAAGTCACTAGATTGAGGGACACCCCGTTCAACTAGAATTCCATGTACGAGTCACAAGAGCCATGAGAGCTACCCCCACCGAGATCATTCTCGGATTGTGGATACATATTGCATTGGACTTGGGCTGCAATAAGAGTGACAATTGTTAGAGCGAATAATGTAACAAGTAATGGAGCAAGGTTCCGTTGTAACGCAATTACCGTTCGTGTTTCCCTGTTTATTAGTTGCACTTTGGCTTTGCGGATGAACATCTAGCCAAACTTGCCAAAAGTACAAAATCACATGATCTCCTTCTTTGCGTGTGAAACCTACTTGAACTTGAGGAGGAAAATTTGCTTGCGGTGCAAAAGTGGGCAAGGTAATACCGTAATTGGGACCAAAGTGTACCTCTTCATCATCAAATCGGCACCTATTCGACATGATTTGTCTTACCATCCTCATTGTTTGAAGATGTGGTGGTAGTCCTCTAATCTCAACCTTAAGATTTTCATGGCGATCTTTGCGGTGACCGATTGCATTTAGCTTTACCTTTAGATGATATTGGAGCGAAGGTGGGCTGGGAATAAGGATGAAAAATGTCGAAACAGTCCAAAACGACATTACGATGTAGAAAACAAAAGTTGTTGGTTCAGAATTTGCGACATTTTAGCAATTAAGGAGTACAAAAAATTGTTGAACATGATTGCCAAACTTATTGAATCGACAAATGGTTCGAAATATTTATGTACCAGTTTCATCCTTACCCGAGATTGTACACCATTCTCTCTCGCCCGTGGAAGGGAGTCCATAAACTGGTCCCAATGTGATTGCCACCTATGAACATTTTGTTACGCACCATTGCAATGGCTTCATTGTTTGTGCTGGCCCGCACCAGAAATCGCCACGGAAGCCGGCAATGTTATCAAGGGGAACTTGAATTTGCAAAGTGTCATATATCACACGCTGTATGTGGTTGCGACGAAGTCGGTATTCCATATCGGGGTGGGGCGCGAAAACTACTATGAGCCCTTCACCGTCAACATTATGCATTTTGATGTCATCCTCGCTGAAAATTATGAGGTTCTCACAGTATTGATGCGCCATTGTTCACTCCTGCAAAATCAGCAACGAAAGACTTTTAATTAAAAAATTCAGCAGCACCCCTCGTACACCGTTAGGTTACCAAAACTTGCAAGAAAAGAATGGCACGATGCATGGCCAACAATCACAGAAACATGTATACATATCATCTCCATTCCAAATTCACACATGATTCAGTTAGCATGTTCTTATTTACTATAAGTACTCCATTCCAAATTCCAAATCGAAGCTCTAAAATGACGGTTCTGATCTTGACCTACCTGCATCACTTCTACCGTAATTGCATCAATATCATCGGTCAAGCATCATCAAAAATAAGTGGTGCTGGTGGAAGGGAAAAATAAATAACAATTGTGTTTCACGAGATCTATACCATGTTGGCGCACCCATTTTTTCCCTTGCATATCTCAACCGGTATAAGTATATTAGTTTGCTGCTTAGTGGGGAGCCAGATTTCATTTTGGTGATAGCCTTTGTAAATTATGTGGACAGCAGAATGTAAGGGGAGGAAAAAAGAGTAAGAAGGGGTCTGACCCAGCCCACATATTCCATCTCTCTAGATGCACAGCCACTCAAAACTTCTCCTTCTTGCCCCTTGTATTCCCTTTCCTCGCTAAGTAGGGGTCTACTATTTTTTCAATGAATGCAAGGATTCATTGTAAATTTCTTATGGAGAAAAATGGATAAGAAAAATGGAATTTTTAATGTGAGATGAAGCTCTTGACTTTATTGCATGTCTAACATGATTATTGTCCTTTTAATCGGCATGATTCAAAACCGAACATGAACCGAGATGTATGTCCTACGCAAAAGTGTCATTAAATTCAGATAAATCTAGCTTCTTTCATATGGTAGGGACTAGGAAACATCAATTACCCGACACATTCTTAATGCTATTTCCTTGTGCCTTTGTCTTGACATTCGTTGTGGGTGGCAACTTCACATAAACTATTTTTTTAAAGAGAAATGGATAGGAGAAGTGATAGGGCCGGTTAGGCCTGTAGATTTCCTTTTGGGGCATGGTACATTTAAGTTTCGTTTGACAATGAGGCGACCTAATTTGTGCATCTATATTTTCATTCAACCTATTAGCTTTTATAAAAAAATCAATCACACATAACAATCAATCAATCATCTACCTGGTTGGTACATTTCTATTATCGCATCATTAAGAAGCACTTATATCCTGTTGTTGTACATTATCACCACTCACTACCACTGCAGTGTCTCTGTAGAAGAGGTTGCATAGCATTATCATGTTGTTTAATATACGTCTAACCGTCTAACGGCTTTTTAAAGTATATATAGGTTTGTATGGTCCAATGCCTTTAAAAGATTTCTTGGTGACTTCTTGGTTTATTTGCATGTTAGGCTTGGCCAAACTTTTTCAAAACAAGATTGAGAGGGTGGATAGCACTGCAACCAGATCGAGAGCCATAAAATATGAATCTAATAGCCTTTATTCCATTCAAAACAAGATATCGGTAAACTAATTAGACAAGACCAAGCAAGTGGGGTAGTTCTATGTGAATTATCATGGGCACCAAGATTTGTTCGGTTGGATAATTTGCACCACGCACACAACGCGAAGACATCCGCGAAACCACACAGCGCACAAACACAGAGAACGAGAGAGGGGGAGCAAGTGAGAGGGCCTTACGAGTAGCAGTCCGCAGACGGAAGCCGAGCCGTGGCCTCCGCTTCCTTCGCGGGCGGAGATCGGGAACCCTAGGTGACGAGGTCAGGTGAGATGAGCCTGAGCGCGAGTGGAGCTGGAGAACACGGCCCGAGGCCAAGAGCGAGAGACAGAGAGGGAGGGAAGTGGTACCTCAACGGCGTGGCGGGGGGAACGGCGGCGCGGGGCGGGCGGCGGGGAGGGTGGCGATAGGGTTTAGGGGGGGGGGCTGGCGGCGGGGAGGGGTGGGGAGTGGCGGCGGCGCGGCGGGCAGGGATAATATGTTGACTAGCTTGGCGTTGGCGTTCCTCGGTTTGGAATGACGCCGTCGCCTGCCGTCACGTGTTGCCGATGGCCCACGTTTTGCCGAGGGTGGCCCGTCGGCAAACAAAAAACTTTGCTGACGGCCTACCTTTGCCGACAATCGCCCCTCGGCGAAAGATTATATGCCGAGGGTTTGTATTTGCCGACAGTCGCGCTCGGCAAAAACGCCTTTGCCGAGAGCCCGACAATGAGCCCTCGGCACACATTCGCGCCCTCGGCAAGCCTCCCGTTTCCGGTAGTGGTGAGAGAGGCCTCATCGTGGCATGGAGCCCACAGCTGGAGGTGCTAGCGCACCCCGCGGTTGGCTGCTTCGTGACGCACTGTGGCTGGAGCTCGACGATGGAAGGGCTAGGCATTGGAGTGCCGATGGTGGCCATGCCACAGTGATCTGACCAGCCGATGAATGCCAAGTACATTGAGGATGTATGGAGAGTTGGCGTTCGAGCACGACCCGATGCGGAGGGAGTTGTCAGGAAGGGTGAGGTGGAGAGGTGTGTGAGAGAAGTGATGGATGGGGAGAAGAGCAAGGAATACATGGAGAATGCAATCAACTGGAGGGAAAAAACTAAAAAGGCCATGAGTGAAGGAACATCGTAGAGTTCCTTAGCAAATTTGGGTTGAAAACTGATTGATATGCAATGGCGATGGCGGTCTGCATATAAATTATCATCCCGAGGACACATTGGATATGTGTGTTTATATCTCCGATGCATGCTTAAGACGTTGATCCATTCCCTCGTTATTCTACTCGGTGTTTCCTGTCCATGCAGTTCATCAGTACTTCAGTAGTACGTAATAATACCTTAATAAAGATAGCGTATAATTTGAAATAAAGGATCTTTGATGTATATTATGTTCTCTTTCAAGATTATGGACGATTGGTAATGTACAGTCCAGCTCTTTGACTTTGTTTCTTATGGGTGAGAGTGTGTGCTGTTAGCATCTGTATTAAACTTTTTTTCGAAAACGTGCACTGCACATACCGCATTAAGAAGAAGTTAGAATTGTTTTTACATTCCGGCTTTCCTAGAGGCGAGGTGCCAAGAGGATTACACGGACAGAACACACACAAAAGGCGCCGGCTCTAACGGCGGAGCTTCGGAGGTCGTACTAGCTACTAAACCTATTGAGCGACAAAGATGCCGAATGTCACGACCCGCCTCCTACGGCTTCGGCCCGAAGCCCGACTTCGGTGCGTAGCGCGCCAGACCGCGCTGAGGAAACATAACCGCCATAGCCTCCTTCCTGGCGGACATGCTTGCTGCAGCGTAGGCCTTGGCGAACTCGTCGTCGATGGAGGAGTCTGGCACGTCGTTGGAGGGCCTCTTAGTCCACTTGCTCAGCATGATCCGCTTTGCTTGCCGCTCCGGGTTGGGGTCGCGATATGCCGATTTAGCCACCAGACGGGTACTCCGCCACGGCAACCAATCGTCATCTCGCGCTCTCGGCACATGCGCGCGCGGCGTGTTGGGGATGAGGGGCTCCTGTATCGGGATAACCAGAGCGTCGAAGAAGGCATCAATCCCAACCGTCCTCGTGGGAGGTGCGGCGTCGTCTAGGGCTGCCTTAGGCCCAGGCGCCTCCAGCTCGGGCGGTTGCCCCACGACGTCACCCACCGGTGCCACTGCTGGGGTGGGCACTGTCACGGTGTCCTCGCCCGCCTCGTCCAGCGCGAAGCAGAGCCTGGTCGACCGTGGCGGCGACAGGGCCTCTAGCGGCTCCGGCTGGACCCGCGGAGAACGACCCTGTAGAGGTACTGCGGGTGAAGGGGGCGGGCGCGTGACGAGGCAAGCTGCGAACTCATCGTCCATCGGGTCCGCCCGAGCGGGAGGGCCCTCGTCCACGTCGGTGGTGGACGCGTCAGTGTCAGGCGATGGAGGAGGCCACATGAAGCCGCCGCCAACTCTTGCCCACCGAAGCTCACCATAAGCAGGAGGTGGCGGTGGTGTAGGCCCCCCAAACTGCGGCGGTGACGCCCCTGGAAGCGGTGGTGGAGGAGGCGCCTCACCAGCCCCGGCGACGGTTGTATCCACCCGGGGGGCATCATGAACCCCAGGCTGCGAAGCCGGGTGCGACGTCACAGACGGTGACGAGGACGACGCGGACGGCCGCCGGGTACCACGAGAACGGCGCGGACGACCGTGACCCTGCGCACCCTTGCCAAGCGACGCGCGACCGTCCGGGCACCGCTTGGCCCGATGCCCGGCTCGACGGCAACGCAGGCAACGCGATAGGGACCGGCACTGAGCAGCAACGTGGCCGTGGCCGAGACAGTTGAAGCAGAGGCCCACCAATCCCGGCGGGACCGGACGTCGGCGCGTGGGCGCGGTCCCCCTAGGCCGGCTGGCACGCCTCCTCTTGCCACCTGCCGCGGGCCGGGCCGACCTCCGGCCGTGGCCGCCGCGGGAGTACCCGCCGCCATCCTCCTCGTCCGGCGTGGTGGCACGGCGGTGCCGGGCCGAGCCGAACATGCACCGGCCACCCGGTGCCGGCCTGCTCGGGCCGAGACGCGGCGCGCCGTCCCGCCCGTGGCCGCGCGTTCGGCCCAAGCTCGAGGCGAGGCGGCCGCCGCTCGGCCCGGCTGTCCGGGCCGACGCCCGTCGGCGGCCTTCATGCGACGGTGTCGTGCCGCCGCCGGCGCCGCCTACTGGGACGCTCGGCAGAGGAGGAGGAACCCCGCCGGCTGGACCCTTTGGTGCGAGCCGCGGCCCCCATACCCGAGGTGCCTCGCACCTCCGGGCGGAGGCCGCCGCATCGCCGCGGGGCGCAGCGGGCTGCGCGCGGGCGGGAGTGGCGGTGATGGCGAGCGGTTCGGGGCAGCGAGACGTTGGCGGCGGCGGTGGTGACGGCGGGCGGAAGTTGGGGTCGGGGACGCCCGTGGCGGACTTCCATCCTAGGCCGCCGTGGTCCCGTCGGCCGAGACGCTCGCGCCTTAAAGCCGCCGGAGCCCGGCTCGCCCGAGGTGGCGCGGGTATGGCCGCCTCAAGACCGCCGGAGCTCGCCCTCCGCCCGAGGCGGCGGCGAGTCCGGCAGAGCCGAGCGGGGCCGCGCCGGCAGCGGGGTGGAGGAGGCCGCCGCGCCACGGCACGCGAGCTCGTGCCCGTGGAGGAAGGAGGCCGGCGATGGCGGCATGTCCTCTTCGTCGTCGCTGCAATCGGAGATGAGGACCTCGTCCCACCGCTGCGCTTTGGAGCGGCCTGAGGAGACGGGGAAGAACGGGGCGGCCTCCGGGGAGAGGGCCGTACCTGACAGCGTGGAGGAGCAGGGGGGTGGCGGCCGAGCCCGCGTCGGTGGGGGCCGGAGTCTCGTCGGCCTCCATCCGGCCAGGGCGGCGTGGGCGAATTTTGGGGAGGCGAGCTGTGGACGAGAGGAGCTGCGAAGGGCTGGAGGAGGACGGGGAGAGGATGGGGAAGACGGGAACCGCCTGATCTACTGGGAGGAGGCCGGGCGGCCAGCCATCCCGGCGGCGGCGGCGGCGGCGAGCGCGGGTTCGCCCGCGGTCCTCTCCGCTCCTCCCCGTTCAGTCCAGTGAGCAGGGATTATTTTTGCATCTGTATTAAACTATCAATGGGTATTTTAAAAAACAAAACTGGTCCCATGACTTGAGCTAGTTGAGTGCGCGGAATGTAGCTCCAGGGATCACTGAGGTTAATTTGCTTAAACTGACTTGGGCGGGTTCCTCGGTATGCTAGATGTGGTATCTCTCCCTAAAGAAGGGCGTCCTCTGGGTGATTCTTGCCAAAGTAACATGATTTCTTTTAAAATTCCGAGAAGAATGAACCACAAATAGTGCCTCATCTGTATTCACTCTTTGCTGCTGCTGAAGTAAAAAAAAAAAAAATCGAAATATGCATTGCGATACAATGCTACTAGTGTGTTAGATTAGAGGTAGAAGATAAATTAATGTCACATGGCAGTATGTTATCACATTGCGTTTGTTTTTCTCTCGATGCTTTTTTAGTAGTGATTCGCAAGATGTTCATGTGGATAATAACCATTTCCATTTGCACACCATTTTGTGTGCAACGGAGAACGGACAACGGTACGATGATAAGTTACATTTCTTTTTAAAAAAAAGTTATTATAGGAACTCTGCAGCCCATGTAAGTGTCATGTATTGGGTTGCCACAGGCTCTACAGCCCAACCCAAACTCTGCAGCCCATCACGCAGTCTTCAGGCCCAGTCCAAACTCCACTAGAGTAGCACGAGAGCCCATTTGCTCTCGCTCCGGCTGCAGCCAGCCTCTCCGCCGGGAAGCTCCACGGACACCGAGCAGACGAGCGGAGCGGGCGACTCTAGGGTTTAGAACCCCGCAAATCCCCACTCCAATCGAGATCGATCTTCAGCCTCGGCCCCGCCGTGCGCCGTCGCCGTCGCCGTCGACGACGGCGATCTCCGGTGTCTGGTCTGGTAAGCCCCATTTGCCTTCCTATCGCCGCATTTTGTCCCTACTGCTTGCATCCCCTAACACCTCCATCTCGCTCGGTCCCTGCCTTTTTTTTCACAGATTGTTCTCGGAGGGAGGGAGGCATGGCGGGCTGCTCCAAGACGCGGGCCGGCGCGGTGCCCGCGCTCCCCGACGACCCCGTGGTGGAGATCCTCTCCCGCGTCCCTGCCAAGTCCGTCTGCCGCTTCAAGTGCGTGTCCAAGTCCTGGCGCGACCTCATCGGCGACCCTGACAACCGTAAGAAGCTCCGTCAACCCATGCAAGGACTGTTTGTCCAGGTGTCTGACGACGATGATGAATCTGACGACGATGAAATGGACCATATCAGTTTCAGTTTCATCAACCTGCCACTAGCGTCCGTGCCTTTGGACATTGACCCTTCCTTCTTCTTCCTGCCGGAAATGACTGGGAGCAGGACCTTCCTTACGGATTCCTGCAACGGGCTTATCCTTTTCGGGCACACTCAGGAGCAGTTTGGTCCTCGTCACTATACCGTGTGCAACCCGACCACAAAGCAATGGTCAGCCGTGCCCGCTTGCGGCTGTGGTGGATTACTAAGCTACACCTATTTGGCTTTCTCTCCAGCCGTGTCCTCTCACTTTCACTTGGTCCTTTTCCAGATGCCTGATCTATACGAGGAGTTAGTGGCGTTGTATGTTTACTCATCTGAAACTGGGACCTGGAGTCAAAACCAAATTGATGAAGGAAAAGAGCAAGGGCAAATGGAAGGCTGGCATCATCAGTATACACTAGACGTGGGGACTCTCAACCATCTTTCTGCCTTTGTTAACGGCTTCCTACATGTGATGTTTAGTGCCTCAGATGTACAACACATACTTGTTGTAGATGTACAAGGGAAGGCAAGGAGGCTGATCACCGTGCCAAGTATAGCTGATGGGAGGCACGGCCACGCCTATGTTTGTTATTTAGGTGAATCCCAAGGGCTTCTACATTGTGTGACAAAAGAGTCTACTGATGGAAAGAATGTCAAACTATCCACCTGGGTTCCTCAGGATTACGACTCACAGGAATGGGTGTTGAAGGATACTGTGAACGCTTTGGATGTCTTTCCACAAACAGGAGACATAGCAGACTTTCAAGTGGTTGATATTCATCAAGACTGTAATGTGATTTTATTTATTGATCAAGATAGTAATGAGCTCATAGCATACAACATGGACCGTAAGGAAGTGAGTGTTATGGCCACTTTCAAAGATAGCAAAGAACCATGTGAATTTGCTCGTTACATTCCCTATTTCTTAGAATCACCGGATCTCACAAATAAGCACTGAAAGTGTGTGCTCTAAGTATGAGCTAGCAGCTTGGTTAAATTCCAGTAGACTTAGGTGAAACGTTCAGCTTGTGCCTGGATGTATGCCTACTTAATTAGTACTTCAAGCCTGTTGAGACATTGGATGTATGCCTTCTTATGCTTTTGTGTCTAATTAGTACTGCAAACCTGTTGGGATATTTATGTAGCATACCTTTATGGATGCTAGTTATATTAATGAATGTTGTTGTGCAAGTTGAACAATTGTGATTTGGATTATAAGTTTTATGAATAGCATGTTTTCTTTCGTGGATGTGTTAATGAGAAATTATATTGTGAATTTAGTTTGTTTGGTTGTGTTTATTTATGTTAATCAAATCAAAATTATCTCCCATATTTTGCTAATGTTGCATTGTGGAATGGTTTCAAATTGAAGGCTTGTGGTTACATCAAAAGTTTAGAACCAAAAAGTCTTATGCTTGAGAGGTAATCTCTTTGGAGGAAACTTACATAGTTTCAAATGTAATATGTGCAATTGATTGTCATATGGACATGCCACACCCTATCTTTCTAATAGAACATCAGTTGTAGTGTTGTGACATCGGCGATGCCTTCTCATCGACCCGTTGCCCTTCGCTGTGACAGTTGTGTCTCTTCAACTCTCAAGGGGTGTCCAAACTCACTATCTGCTCAGGTTCTGTCCTAAGTTTGTATTTGCATACTATGGAAGGGTTGCAGCTGCTCACTGTGGTGTCTCCAATGTTGATAGACCTGTGAATCTTTCAATGTTTTTTTTTTCGAGCGGCAGCCAGTGGTTTACATAACAATCGATTGGGCTGATAGACAAGATCCAAGCTTGGTCCGGCTTGGTGAGCTGGCATAGCTACGGACACTGTCAACCTTATGCTTTGCAGATACGTTGCTTGAGTGTCAGTGCAATTGGGGCTTGTGATGTTATTGTGGCACTTTTGAAATATCCCTGCTCTTTTCATTACAATCATCTATCCAAATGTGAGTATACTGTATACGTCCTGTTCTAATGCATTTGAAACATTTCTTTCTTTATTTAAATATTGCTGCAAGTACAAGTAACTGTTTGTTTGTAACAAAAACTACTTTGGAGTACTAGTGATTAGTATATAATGTTTTAGTGAAGTAACTGACTGTCAATAAAATGATGGGTGAAAGGACCTTCAGTTGTAGGTATACTTGTACTACAATTGGCTGAAAGTACAACTCACTATTGTAACATTTGACCATAAATACATGGGCATGAATGCAAGCATCGGATGTAACTCTCTTTCTCTACACAGTACAAACTCATTTCTACAATTGGCTGACGCCAAAAGAAAATCCTTTTTGTTTTGGCGGGCTGGTATGTTGGTGGCCAAAATATTTATGCTCCTTATTAAATTTAAAAAAAATGAACAAAAACTAACATATGAAGTAGGTGGCCATCATCACAGGCTGACCCTCAAGGAATACCAGAAACTGATGATGCGTTTGATGCCTCCGCTGAGCTGAATTGAGCTGGTCCACCTCAGCAGTGTAGGAAAAGCCAAAGACATGATTCCCCAACATATTGTCAGCAGATTATGTTCCACCTTCAAATTAACTGATACAATGGACCTTGCTTTCTTACCCTTCCATTCAGTAACACCATCAACACACCTCTCTTTTAAGCATTCAGATCAGTGGATAACAAGAGAGGTCACACTCTTTAATGCAGTGTGACATGTAGTTCTCTGGCATGTTCCAGGAAAAAAAAAAGTTAACGAATCGAATTAGGATTTTGGACTGACAACATTCTCAGGCCTGAAGTGCCTATCAATCAAATAAGCACCTCGTCGTGCTTTCTTCCACAAAAAAGACAGACAAGAAAAGAAAAGACAAATCTGGGAATCGGAAAACTCCCCCTTGCCCCCCAATCTATTGAAAAGTACCGAGACAAGACAAGAATGGTATCCTGAGACAGAACATTTACAACCCCTGAAAGGATCGGCACATTCGATTACATGTTTCTATGTATAATTTGATTCTGCAAGTTACATTTCCTACTCTTTGTGAATGACTGAACTCCGTATCTGTGCATGTTGCTTTATATTTACATGACAGCCAATCTGATTCCTGGAAACTGTGGGACCACAAGGTGCTCCAGCGACACAATCATCCTGACACCTTCCTAAGAAGCTGCTGAATTCCTGTACTGTGCAGCAAAGCAAACCGAAAATGTATAAGCCTGTCAATCAAATGCCACAATGCACTGTCCTCAGTTTGATCTCGTATTTTGAAGTCACAGACGATATCAGTCTCAAAACCCTTTCAGCTATCTACTTCATTTTCTTGGAAAGCTTTGTGTATGAAATCTTTGAAGCGCCTGGAATACCCTTCAGCTGTCTACTTTATCTTCTTGGAAAGCTTTGTATATGAAATCTTTGAAGCGCCTGGAATACTGTTTTGGATCAACTGCTGAAATGGATGTCGAATCATATTGAAAAGATTTGTAGGCATGCTCTAGCCTTTTGCCAATGTCATAATCTTGAAGTATGTCTATAATCCCAAAGTATAATATAACATCACAGTACTCCCCAGTTGGCTCTCCAAACACATCACTATCATTCTTTCGGATCGTCAGTTCAGCTCTTGACAGCATGTTTGCTCCAAGTTTAATTTTTGACCACCTGCTCAGCCAAAGAAAATTAATAAAATTACTGGTAGAATGCATGAACAAGTGAGTACCAATTATCACATTAGAAGGCGGAAGAATGAGTTAATCCAATGACATCCTGGGTTCTGGTACGCAAAATGATTTTTTTTTTTTTTTTTTGAAGCAAACACAATGACTGATTAGGAACCTACAACTAGGATTTTACTAGAACCATTACCTATTTGGATCAGAACGAAAATGATCCCTGTCCCATCTTGAAACACGAGGTGTTGCAGATTTGTCACCATCAACGTCAATGGCACCTTCAACGAATGCAAATAACAATGTTAGGATTTTAGCTTTCAACAAACCTGCAGTCTGCAGATGCAGATATGTCTTACCTCTAAAATGTACACCCACCAATAGACTGTAATCCATAATCTTCTCCTGCTCGAGGAACTCACAGTCCTTGTCCACTTGCCTGCTTTAAGATATTTAACATCTACATTAGCACAAGGGTGAAAGTAACAAGGTTACTATTCACTCCTTAGGTCATAATGACATGAGAATCAGGCATAAGATATTCACACCTTTGAAACTCTTGATACCATTGTTTCTGTAACCGAAAGATAAAGTTAAGATCAAGGTCTTTCAGAGTTGTGTACTCATCAATCTCTGCTGGTGGCTTGTCAGTTATACGGCCAAGAGATGATCCTTTCAGATCAAATCGCCTATGGATAGTATGATCAGAGCAGAACAAATTTCCCATTATCACAAAACGAACCTGAGTAGTAAGTACGAAGGGCACATAAAATCAGCCAAAGAAATGATACTTCAATACTAACATGTTCTGTCAGACAATGACAAGTATGAGGTATTCGTATGTAAAATTGTGTGTTTTCAGAGTTTAGGTGTCAGTGTTCCTGGTAAATCCACTTGCTATCAGTTTTGTATCTCGGTAAAACTATATTTTCTCTTTAGTGAATAATAGCTCCTGCTATTCGTTTCCAAAAAAAAGGAAAAAGGAAATAATAACAGCAAGAATAAGTGACGAGGACGCAACACGCAATAATATAGTTTTCTAACCTTCTTCTGGTGTGTGCCAGACTTCACACAATGTAGGCCAAAGAACTTTGTCACTAAGGTATCCTCGAATGCACGGACATGATTGTAGTAAGCTTGAAGCATCCTCAGAAGCATCTGTGTGGTAATAGGTAATTAATGCATTCAGAAAAAAACTTCTGCCTATATAAGAAGTTTAGAAAGCGTTTGGAAAAAGACAGCAAGAGATGTACCTTTACTTCAGATTTCTTCATTGTTTTTATCATATAACGATCATCATTCGTCAAGTAGAAGAAGCTTCCACTCTTGCCAGGGGATGAGAGCTCACGAAGAGCATCATCTCCACAGAGGGACAACATATAGTCAGCTGGGTCAACCTTGAACAGCTTACGGAGTGTCCTGCAATTGAACAGATGTATACATTGATGAGCACAGCGCCATGAAATCGTTAAGAACATATACTATGCATCTTTATTATGGGAGCGATGACCAACCGGAACACCTTTGGGCAGTAATCCTTCCATTTGAAATCACAGGAATTGTGTGGAGGGGTATATTTTGAGCCTTCAGGAGGGAATTTTGTCCACACTTTCTCTTTTGGATCAAATGCTGATGATTTCAGGTCCAATAAAACTTGACCTTGCCTTCCTACTGCATGCCTATTCCATAAAGCACATTCAGGCTCATCGACTAGCAGCAGACCACACAGAAAAATCAAAACAAATTGATAATAATCAGCACGGCCGGCCAAGAAATGTATGCACCTGATCCCGAGCTGCAGATTGAGCATTAGCTCGAAGTTCTTGTGCCCTCTGGCAATGGTCACCCCCTGCTTCTTGGAGAGCCGCAGGGGCGCGCCGTTGGGCAGGTGTGGAGCCAGAGCAGGCGTCGGTGGTGGCAGCCCCCTTCCTTCTCTAACGCTCCGCCGTCTCCAGTCGTCCCCAAGCTCGAACTTGACCTCCCCCCCGTCCGACCCCCAGAAGTGGGAAACGAGGCTGCCTGCCGAGCCATTGCTCCTGCCAGACGACGAGCTCCCTCGGCCGCTGACCGACCGCATCAGCCATTTGAGGGATCTCAGAGACGTGAGCGCTGACTGGGCCTCGGTTCCGGAGCGCACGCACTCCGGCAGGTCCCGCGCGAACACCTCCCTCGGGTCGCGCGCCCGGGGGGAGCCTCCCGCCGCCGCCGGCGACGGGTAGTAGACGCCCTTCTGATGGACGGCGCCGCCGGGCGCCTCGCGGCCCCAGAAGCCAACGTAGAGGCTGCCGTCGGCCCAGCGGAAGGTGCCCTGGCCGCGGGGCCGGCCGCCCTCCCACCCTCCGTCGTAGCGGTTGCCATTGGCCCAGACGAGCGCGCCCCGGCCGTGGATGAGCCCCGCTCGCCAGCCGCCGGCGTACTCGGTGCCGTCGCGCCAGGCGTAGCGGCCGCATCCGTCGGGGAGCCCCGCGCGCCACTCGCCGTCGTAGCGGTCGCCGTTGGCGTAGCACTTCTCGCCGGCGCCGTGCTCGAGGTTCTTGGCCCAGACGCCGCGGTAGGTGTCCCCCGCGGCGCCGACGTAGGTTCCGGCGCCGTGCATGAAGCCGTCGAGGAACTCGCCCTCGTAGGTGGCGCCCGAGGGCCAGGAGAACCTGCCGCGGCCCGTGGCCTTGCCCCGGCGCCACTCGCCCTCGTACATGCAGCCGTCGGCCCAGAGGTACTTGCCGGGGCCATGGGGCACGGCGCCGCGCCACTGGCCCGTGTAGAGGTCGCCGTTGGGGAGCGCCCGCTCGGCCTCGTCGGCGGAGCCGGAGCCGCTGCCGCTGCAGGAGGGCGCCGCCTCGGGGTCGTCGCCACCCGCGGGCGGCGGCATCGGTGACACCCGGGTCGCGTGCCGGGCGGCGCGCTCGCGCATTGGTGGCCCTCGCCCCGGCGGGTGGTGGTGGTGGTCGGGGGTTGTCGCCGGCGTGGCGCGGGGTGGCGCGAGGATCCTAGCAGCGCCGGCGCCCGCGCGCCCGCGCGCGGCGCGGCAGCATTGTCGGTGTGGGGAGATCGGGAGGCGGCCCGGGAAAGGAACCCGTTGGAGGGCCAGGAGCGGTCGTGGAGGAGGAGAGGCAAGGGTGGAACGTGCACCGAGGTGCCCTCGTGTTTTCTGTTTTCCCCATGCTTTTCTATTCTGGAAGGAATACTACTATCGCCGGATCTGCAGTATCATATCCTTATAAATAATTCCATCCGATTATATCAAGGCGTCAACAGCTAAATCTTGCTTATTAGGTGTATATATCAATCAATCTTCTATACACCTAAAAAAAGGCTTTAAAATCATCGCATATACTAATAGCGATACTAAATCCAGATCCTTATTTATGAGTCTGCGTCGTAACAAGTTCCGAATACAAAGATCGAATCCATATATTCACATCCAAGGAAGTCCTTAGAGATCACGTGCCCCGTTTCAATAGAAAAAGGTTCAATTAAGAAAATTATGATCCCGATGCAACATACGTGGATATATCTAGTCATAAAAAAATGTTTTTGCATGTTGGATGATGTATTTAGACTAAAGATTACCCTGAAATGAATGATGAAGATTGCTAAAAGTTAGATGTCTAAATTGACCTGAATTTTAGTTTTCTTTTCAGACAACCGTTATTCCATACATGCATCGATTTTTTTAAAGATGTACTTTTATTGGTTCATTGTTGTTCCTATAGGCACAAGCTGCAATTTCTATCCTAAAACAAAAAAAAATTATACAAAACTATAGATCTAATAAAATATAATTTATGTTGACATAAAGACAATTAACAATTTATACATTTGCTCTATGGGCAGACAAGACCCAAAAATTTGATATCTTATGACACAAAGACAAATAACAATTTACTTGTACTAGTGGGTAATACAAGAGTGTTTTCTAAAATCATCTAAACATTGAGGCACTTAAAATATATAAGAAGTGGCATTTTATAAGTTGTTTGAAAAACATTATCAGTGTTACAGTAGTATATTAGAGACATTTATACTTCTATTGCCACAATCACTATCTCTACTCGATTTGTCAAATGTTATTATTCAGCATTGCGTAAGTACTCTCCGTTCCAAATTTGTAAGTCTTTTGGTTTTATTAGATGTACCATTTTAGATGTGTATCTACATATGTGTCATGTACGGATTTATAGATTTTACTATATTTGTAGGAGGGACAAAATGACTTATATAGTTCGGAACAAATGTGAAGTATTACTAAACCATCAATCATTAGTAAAAACAACTAAATATGACAGATTGCATCGTGGAGAAGGCCCAAGAGAAGCTGGGAAGGCAATGACACGTTGACGAAAAGGCCCTAGAGCAGCTTGATTGTGGTCTCAAATTGATGACAAAAAGAACAGGTAGTGAGGAGGTTGGAAAGCTCGACCAACGTGGAAATTTACCTATATTGAAAGGTCTATAGAAGAGACAAATAAAAAAGCAAAGCAGATCAGCAAAAAACGCCAGGAGCTACTTATATAAACCTAAAAGGAGCACTAACACAAAAGCTACTTGTCTTGATTCCCACCGATAAGTCCAAACCTAGGTAAGCAAACCACTAAAACAAAAGCAGCTAGTCCATTGGCACCATGTAGGAAAAGAGAACTTTGGGTACGGACTTTGGGTGCTTCAAATGTCTCCCTCACCGGTCACACAATTCACCAATCCTTAGATGTTCCATACCCAAATTGTGCTTGGGCATATATATGTAGGAGCTTAGTTTATGGAGGAGATGATCAAGTAGCGTGTACAATTCTTCTACGGCATCTTTTTACGATAAGTACTAAACTTACCTGGCACATACATCGATCTAAAGGAACGTATCGAATTCGCACGGCCAACTTTACCGTATTTATTTAAAATTTTAAAAATCATTCGAGTCCAACGCTACCACACAAACTTTCATTTGATTGCGCATATATCTTCTGTACTGGAGTTATACGTACGCGTGTCGTAGTCTTGTGTACTGGAATAGAAACCGTGTGAGCGGAGCTCAACGGTGCCAACTGCTAAAGCAAATTAAGAACGGAGGAGGAGGACACGGTCGGGTGCAAGGTACGCCA
Source organism: Themeda triandra (assembly GCA_018135685.1). NCBI lineage: Eukaryota > Viridiplantae > Streptophyta > Magnoliopsida > Poales > Poaceae > Themeda > Themeda triandra. Next base: position 628,165 of record JAENPR010000094.1, read on the forward strand.
CGCGCGGCAAGAGAAAGAGGGAGAGCACCCAGCAAAGGGGTGGTTGCCGCGGGCACGGGCGACATGGGTGGCCGGCCGGGGCCCTGGAGTGCTCCGTGCCGACGTCCCACGCTGTCCCCGTCCTGTCCCGCCCGCCGGCCATTCGCCGGCCTCTCGCTCTCGCTCTCGCTCTCGCATTAACCCGCGCCGCGACGGCCACGTCGCGGTCCGCCGGAGCTGCTGAATGATGGACGACACCATTGCTAGATTGTGCGAAATGCTCCGAGCAAAGATTTGGCAGAATATAATGTGCCTTCGTAGGGTGAGTACTGTTATGCTATATTGTGTGTCTAGGTGGTTCACAAAAAAATGGTCATAATTATCTAAGAAGACCTCGTCTACCTCTTCACTAAAAAAACATTGTTCATTTTTAAAATAAATTTGAAAATACGAGGATCAGCGAGTAACTTTTTTATGTGAGGATCCGATGGCAACATCTATGATGACTTCATCAATCTTGAGATCTATCTGCTAAGTTATTTGATATGTTTATAGATATAAGTTGAATCTACGTGTGTTTATATAAGTGAGTGGGCGTTCATGTATTATGATTTGAAAAAAAACAAAAACTCAAAACGACGTTTTCTAGATAAGTGACTACATATATAGTAGTACTGTATAGGCATCATCATCATCATCACGAGTAGCCTTCAATTGTCATGTCACAAATAAACCTGTCGATTTGTCAAATTTAGCAAGAAAGACAACGAAACCGCCGCGCCATGACAGGTAAACGTACGATCTTGATCGATTGAGAGGGATGTGATGCCTAGCCGCCCAGCTGCTAGTTACGGTAATAATGCCAAATAGATGCTTGACGACGACCGTTTAGGACTTGGCTTCACTGAGAATTTGAGATGACAAGATGAGTGAGTAGCTTGTGTGTGTGTGTGTGTGTGAGATCAATAATCCACGAGAATGGAAAAAGAAGGCGAGAACAACCACCGTTTATTTAATCTTGCTACATCTAAAATCTCATGCCAAACCTATAGAAGGATAGTATTAGTAACGGAGGTTCACGAGAGGGCTAGCTGGTACGGTTGGTTTGAAGTACGTATACGTACTGAACTTTAGACCCCAAAAATGGTCTATGGGATTGCTCACTATGTGTTTATATCTCTTCTTAGGGCAAGCACACAGGTCTTTTCTGCACTAGTGGTCATCTTGATAAATTATTCTTATAAGTTTTAATAGATTATTCCTTATATTTTATATAAAAAAGATAAATTTAAAGTGAGCTTTCCCCAATCAGACAAAACTTTTTTTTTTTTTTTGAGGGAACCAATCAGACAAAACTACTGGTGAGAAGAAGGCACTAGTACGTATATGTATCATTACTCACAAAGTCGAAGAAGAGAAGTTTGATAGTATATGAGGACTAGACGACCAGTCTAGTTTTTGTTCTTGGTCTGTGATACCAATGTGGTTGTCCATCCGACCGGACCATGCTATCATGTGTTGTGCCCCTTGTCTGCCGAAAGAGATATGGACAGTTAAGCTGACACTGCCGGGTCACACCTTGTCCTTAGCTGCGCTTGGGCCCTACTATACCCTCTTTCCTATGATTCTGGTAATCTCATATACACATGGTGCCGAGGTGAATCAGCTTCATGTACTGGTTTTTTATTCTTTTTGTGCGCTTGCGTTAGGGCCAGAACTGCTGTAGTAAACATCATCTGAATATGCACACTTTTTTTAAAAAAAAAACTGTTATAGGACAATCTTGTGAGTAACATCTGATCATATACATCTACTATTGTTTAGGATGCTTGTATTCCTGAGGACAGTCCTGTGCTCAGCTCACGTACGCATCCCTCCCTCGCTGAAGCTTGCGTATGTATTATTAGGTAGCCTCGGGAGGGTTCCGGCGGACATCTCAGGGGGCGTTTGGGCGATCGCTTCAGCCTTGTGCTGCTGTTGTTGGATCGCCAAGAACTTGACGTCGCTCCTCTTGAATACGGATGCGGTTTCTGTCTGTATGATCGTCTTCTCAGACCATACATGCAAGATGATTGCAGCAACAGCATTTTGAGAATCAAATTCAAAAACCCGGCCGGGCGCTAGGAAGAGTCAGAAGGCCCGACGAGATGGGCCCGCCCGCGTTTGATTGGCCGGTTAGCGAGGCCCACGTACGTCGCCGCTCGGCCGGCCTGGGCCTGGCCTGCATGCAAGAAGCGACAACCACGACGACGTTTACGTGCCAGATGGAGTTGTTGTCTGCTGGTCGTCTCATTCCTTGCCTCTATCTATATATAGTGTACGTTCTTTTTTTTCGTGAACAGGCGTATATGCCCGTATTTCATTAAGGAAGTGAATGGTCGCAAGACCTACAACACATTGGATCAAAGGAGGCGAGAAGCCCGCCTTGATCCAAAGAGCTCCTACCACTACTGGATTATAAAAGTGTTTATTACAGACCCAAACGATTTTGCGACCACAGAACTAAAAAGCTAGTTAGCATCGAGTAACCAGCCGAGCTCCAGTCCTCCGCTTCCCTCCTCGCTGCTTCCACTGTCGACTGCACCGTTGAAGTTTTAGCATTGAACACCCGGTTGTTCCGTTCTTTATACTGTACGTTCTACGACATGCACTGCACGTCTGCACCAGCGGATGCGGATGGCCTGTCACCGGATGCCGACGATCGTACAAATGTACTGTACGTGTATTGTATACGCGCGCGCGCGCGTCCATTGCGTGTGCACACACGCAGCGCAATAATCCACGGACGATCGATCAGCATCAGCCTAAGGGCCCCGCAGCCATATCCATTTGTCACGATGCAAGTACTAACGCGAAACAGCCATTTGATCTCGGAGCGTGGACGCCGGCTAGAGGTGCAATTGGCCAGGTGCCGTCGTGCCGAGGTCTAGATTTCAGTAGGCCGCTCCGGCTGGTTAAGGAACAGGAGGGATCTTCTGCTTTAAAAAAAAAAAAGGGACGGATCTGAATGAAGGTCGGCGTGGCCGGGCCCGTGGTTCGGCCCAGACACAACGTCTGGCGTCACAGGCTAGCCCACGTGCTGTGGCTATGGCCCATTAGAACTTCGTGCACCGCTGGGCCGACTCGGATCATGTGTCGTGGTCCTAAATCCGTCCATCCTGCGGGGGAAAAGAAGTCCTTTTATAACCCAAAAATCAGAATTAATTTACCTACTTCATTTACAAAGTTGATTCATTCTCAAAAAAAAAAAAATTGATTGTTTGACTCCTGTCAACTTTTGAAACGGTTGCTTTTGCATCCTGCTCGAGTTTGATACTAGTTTTTCTGACGCGACGCCATGTTAGAGTAAGGTAAATCGGAATAGTTAAAAGTCCATTAAGGTAAATCGGCAAATAAATATTTTCTAAAAAGAAAATAAAAACTATAGAAACTAAAGTTTTCAAAAAGATAAATTTACCTTCCTCTTCAAACTTTTAGCTAGTCCAGTTTACCTCCCTCGATATAGTGCCACGTCAGGGAAACCACCATTAAAATCATCATGGGTAAAAAGACAAATGGTATTAAAAGTTGAAGGGGGGGGGGGGGGGGGGAGGGGGTTCAAACAACCGATTTTGTATATGAGGGAGGTTAATCTAACGACCGCAAAAGTTCAAGGGGACCAAAATGACTCTTTCCTGCCCATCCTACACTAGCTCGACACGAAAAAAGCGTGTTTGGTCCTACATAGAGGTCAGGTAGGCTCGACAAATGCAACTTTAAGAGGTTTAGTTATCCACATTAGAGTTTGGGCTCGTAGATACAAAACATAGCCTAAAGTCTAGCTTCCTAGATACATATAGTTATGTGTGTTTCTAGTGAATCAGGCTTGTAGTGTATCACAGGATTTTGTTAACAAGGTTTTAAATATATGATTAATGTGTATTTAGTGACATTAATAATTTAATATATTTTAAACAGATTAAGATATTTAAAATAAAATAAGGGCTACTAGGACGTTTTTTGTTGCCCTTATCATTTTCTGTCAGGCCCATCATATTCAGGAACTAGGTGTTTTGATGCCTGAACTTGTCGCCTATTGTACGTGCTTTTTGTCAAGAGATATAAAAAAAGTAATCTGTTAGAGATACTCTTAGCTAACTACTTCATCCATTCCAAATTACAAGACGTTTTAGCATCTATAGACTCTCACAACTTCTACTATACTAAGAATCTAGACATGACGAATAGTCGAAATCTTAGATACGTAGCAAAAGTTATAAAACTAGAAAAGTCAAATCGTCTTTCGATTAATTCATAAAGGAATAGATCGAGTAGCACATATATATACGAAAACGATCAAGATAACCCACGTGACCATATGTGTCATTAGATGTAGTGCTACTTATTATCAAGAACCGTACGTGGACCAGCTACTGTAGATTACGACAAGCGCTGCAGTACGTGTGGTGACAGTTGACCCACATGCATCTCTGCTACGAGTACGTCTGCTACTACGTACGGCAGGAGTATGGATGTTCCATTTATATATGGTACCGTATCGGCCGGTGTCGTCCATCCAACAATCCGTAGTATCCGACTTTTCAAAAGTGACTCATGTCTACACTTTTTTAGACTTATGCTCTGCACTAGGGATTTGAGAAAACATACATCGTCGATCCAGCAGCGCAAAGTGAAAATCTAAAACGCTTACGTACCATTTTATCTTGAATAAATTGATTATGTTGAGCCGCACGGATATCTCGAGCGAGTCTCGACGACAAAGTCATAAACAATAGATAGATGACGATGATGGATGGAGATGTGGCTATTATTATTCTACTTCAAGACCAACTGCATGCCGTTATGTATTATACTACATTTAGTAAACAAATGAGACTATAGCTCGGTCGACCTGCTACCCCGATCTCGATTTGAACAATTGACAAGGATATTATTGATCAGGGCCTGACCATAATATTGTATAGTATATTATATTGTGATTATTATGCGCACACGTTTTGTCAGTGTGTGTGAGTTCGTTTAATTTTCTGAAAGGGAAATACAGTATTGGCCGCGCCGTTTGTGTTTCTTCTTCCCTTTTTCTAAATGGCCGACGTGGCGTCCACATCCTTCACTAATCATCATATTAGTGGTGTATCTAGTCTAGTCTAGTATCTAAACTACTATCACTAATCATCATACTATTACTTGCTGCTCCACTGGGGCTGCAAGCGAAGGCTTGTCGTCTAGCTAGTGCGAAAATTCAAAATTGCTTCTATAAATATGCATATCGCACTTGTTTTTCCTTCCAAGACGTACTCAAATTAGTCAAATTTATAAATGATGAAATGTTGATAGTAGCGATTTCACTAGTTAAGCTTGGTTGATTATGTGAAGTTCCTTCTAAAGTGTATATGTTATATATTTGTATTTCAATTTCAGATGAACGAGGAATAAGATCTCTAAAATGCATGATATGGGCCGGGGTTGATCTTTGTTACAAAACAAGAACCATTAGGGCGCGCTCGCGGGGCTTTATATTTGTGTGTAATCTTATTAAATACTCCTTCATTCCAAATTATAAGCCACACCGACTTTTTTATTCATCCATTTTATTACTTATCTAGACATATATGTATGTATAGTAAAAATAAATATATCAACATACTCAAAACGACTTGTAATTTGAAAGAGGAATTACATCATGGACCTCCATAAATTGAGTGAACTTATATATAATATATATAAGCATGACCATGCATATAATATGAACAGATAATTTTGACTCCCACGCATGTGTTCCTCATTGGAAATATAATTTATACACACCTAATAATCTTTCTTCTGTTTTCTATATTCATTCCCCTCCGGCCGTGTAAATTAAACCAAGGACGATATAGTTCGTTTTCCGTCTGAACAAAACCTTTTTGTCCACCCACCATGTGAAGACGACGACTATCTCGGGACCCCGGCAGCCCGTGCCGCAGCTGCTTCTCTCTCTCTCTCTCTCTCTGGTGACGGAACGCAATCTCTCTCTGGTGACGGCACTGACGTAATTCTCGTGAGCTCACTGACCGTGATGTTTCACCAAACATCAAATCACCGAGTAATTAGTTTTGACTAACATCAAAGGCGGCATTGTTTATTTTTTCCCGGCCTGTTACTTCTTCAAGGGCTGGCCTGATCAAAATCTTAGAAGACTGACCGTTGATTATTTCGCCTAGCTCGATCAACAAAGCTAAACTTGCAGAAATGAGTAGGTTTCTAAGTAAAGTGGCCCTGCATTGGGCTAACCTTAGTTTGCATTGCCTTTACTTCCAGGTCGTTTAACTAGTCCTAGTCGTGTGGAGTTACAATTAATGTTGGACAAATACCAATTCTTAACAACTACTACTATTCCTTTACAAGATAACACTCCGTATACGTAGACGTGAGCAGGGATTCTCAGCTAATTTGTCAAAGAAAAGAATTAGCCTAACATAGTAACCCTTACGCTAATTTTTAATTAATGAGTGAAGGAGAAGATTTTTAATTAAATGTCATTTTGAACTTAGATCTTACAAATTTTAGTAATGCTGGACATGGACAAATGGGAAAGGAAAAATAAAAACAAGTCCTAATTTTTTTTGAACACGCAAGAAGAAGAACAGGGGTTTAGAAACCCCTTACAACAGGAAACAATTTCTTTTTTTTTTTTTTTTAAATTACACGAGTTCAACGCAGACACCAACAACACACACGCACACTCACCCCTGTGAACACACGTACGTAAACCTTATCTCTATGAGCACCTTCGAAGGACTGAGCACCCGACAGATCTGGAGATTCTCGAAGTCACCGTTGGCGTCTCATCGTCGACGGGAATGTCGTTTATCACTTAATGCATAACGCTAGTAAATCCTTGCAAAAATCTCATGAAAAGGTACGAGCACCAGGATTTGAACCCTGGTGGGTAGCGTCCCACTATACCGTCCTACCATTGGACTACAAGCCAATTCGCGGAAATAGATTCTTGACTGTTGACTCGCAAAATTTGCCATTGCGTCTGCCCCCTCACGGGCGACTCGGGCGGCGGCAACAGCCACCGCCGCCAGCCCCCTTCCTCCCCTTGCTACTTCCCTCGCTGCCGCCGGAGGAGGAGATCACCAGGAGGCCCGCATTCCCTCCTAGGATGGCAGCAGCGGGGCTTTGCCCAGGAGGGTCGTGGGCGCCAAGGTGCGGTGCATGGCGTTTGGCGGCCTGGGCAACATCGCGGCTAGACGCAACGGTGATCTCGCGTGTGGAGGCACCGACCTCGTGGGTGGTCGTGCAGCTGAGGAGCCTTGTGACGGCGGGGATGGCAGATCCGGTCCTCTGGCGGTTGGATCCGGTCCTCCCTGGGTTGGTTCTGCACGTCCGGTGCCGCTCCAGCCACTGCATCTGGTTGGCAGAGGAGGTGGAGGAGACCTGGTGGCTGACAGTGTGAGACTGGATCTTATGCTTCGAGGCGTAGGTGGCCGCGCACGCTGTGGCCGTCCAGCGCCGCTCCCGACGATTGTCATATCTTGGCTTCATGCGATGGATCTAATCCCCCTGCTGGTTATAGGGCTCCAGGGCGCTGCTATGCGTGGAGGCGCAGGTGGCTGAGGTGGCCGTCTGGCGCCACTTCCGATTGAGGTCGTATATGTATGATGGTGGTGCACCTCCCAAGAACTCTAACTTTTTTTTTGCTATAGGAGAATGACACATTTGGTCGTTCAATCCTAGCCATGTTAAGGGGGGCACTTTTGGCCAGCTGTGGCCAGATCCCAAGAATCTGCAACCAAACAGGCTAAATTTAGCCCAAGAAGCCATGGCCAGGGTTGGACAAGCAACCAAACACACTCTATAGTTTTGTTCCACAGATACATGCAAGTTTCACATCCATAATCATTCACTTGGTTGCATTTCCTTTCTCAATTATAGTGTTATTTATTATATCGTAATGGGAGAAACATTATAATATTACTCCACATCAAGATCGGTGACCATAAATGTACGATTTTAATATAATTTCTAATCCACTGATATGAGATCGGCTATCGACAATGATTGTAAAAAAAACTGATAAAATAGTGTGGCAAGAGCCAGCAGATGATCGGTTGATGACAAGCACATGGATACTACGGAAACCGTGATTATTGCAGTTTGATTCTTTCAATCTCGCCGGTCGGCATATATAGTTTTGAAATCCTTTCAGATAGGTGAAATAGGGTTTGAAAATGGCATGGGATTCAATGAGGTAAAACTTTGTCCCATATGGTTACGTTCGAAGGACCGAGAAGAAAGTAAATGATCTGGTATACGGTTTCATGTAGTACATTGTTTGGGTATATTATATTTTTCTAAACTATTTTGTTTCCTCCCCCGACGACATTTACAACCAAAGAACTTCAGATAAGAGTTCATGCATATCGTCAGAGAGAGAGAGAGAGAGAGAGAGAGAGAGAGAGAGAGAGAGCTAAGGCAAATTACAGTGAATGAAGAAAAGAGAAATAGGAAAACGTGCTGTTGTAGACCCTCCGGTCACTGATACTTGTCATTTCAAACAGCTAAATTGCCATGTGACAAATTATTCTGTTGCAAGAAACGCCGAGATGCCGAGTAGACTGGAGGGAGTACCATACCAGAAAAGGAAAGCACAAAAAATAGACTCAAAATAAAATATATTTCCTCGATTGCAAAATGTACCTTTTAGTTTTGTCCTGAGTTAAATTTCTCTAACTTTGACACCACTACCAGATAACTACACTATGAATACATTTTCCATGGTTGATTTAATGAAAACAATATATGTAGTAAATGTTCATGCATTTTTCTATAAAATTGGTGAGAACTTAAATAAGTGTTTTTTAAAGGAAGATGATTATACTGAAAACGGACCATTGTACATCTCCATTGGTTACAAATATAAACTTCTAAAGCGAAGAAATTATAATTTAACATGGCATATGCTACAAGATCCAACATCTAGGTACTCACAATGAAATATACTTGTTCAAGTATTGGGTTTAGGGCAAGCCAGAAAGCTCTACTTTGGCTTGTGCAATCCAACACAAACATAACATTGGCATATTGTTTTGGACCACACTCGCTCAACATAAGAATCAGGTCAACTTTTCTATGTTAGATCGAATTTTTTGGGGTCAAAATTTGTGACCCATGCCATGCCCGACTCTATAGTTGTTGTGGGTGGAAAGTCATGACCCCAAGTGCACTAGTCATGACCCCAAGTGCACTGGTCATGACCCCCTACTGGTAAAACATTGTTATAAGTTGAAGGGCCACTCGAGTGATGTAAGATAGCTTCGACATATTTGTCATCTTAGAGAAAAGCGCATAAATCCTACAAGATTTGAAGAGAAGAGAACTCCTCACCAGTTCCTTCTTGTCACTGTCGTGGATGAGGTCGAATGAAGAGAAATAGGAACCAAGTGTGACGGCCAAATATATAAACCACAATATGTGGCAAACTTGGCTGATGGAACTCAATTGACTTAAGTTTTGAAACAAATTGTATACAAGAAGTCATAGAAATGGGCCGGTGAGGTTTTGGGCTACTCTTCTTAGCTATATATAAACCACAATATGCGGCAACTTGGCTTGAAATGTCAACCGGTCTAATCTTAATATAAACCGCAGTTAATTACTCATAGATCGACTAGTAGTAAGTTGAGTAATCCAGCCTAATACGGCATGTACAACTAGTTGGTAGCCGTGTTACACAAGTTTACTACTAGTTGCAGTACCAACGTATATATACTAATAACCAAACAAATATATAACCGTTTGTGACCTAAGTAATATATAAGAACTTGAATTAAAGCAGCATTTTTTTACATAAAAAGCAATATATTCATTACCAGCCAATGGTATATACTAGTAGTAGTACAAGGTTAACTTTTGACAGCACCTGACCACGTACCGCTTGAAACCACACACATCTCGGTTCGATGGATCGATCGCTTTTAAAGGCAGAAAAGACCTTGATCGAACCGGCCCCACCAGTCAGCATGGAAAACAGCAGCTAGTAGCACCAAGTGTTACACGTCTCGTTAAAAAGGTTTTCCTTGGACCTTTTCTCGCGCGAAAATAAAGCAAACGAGAGGCACGGGGCAAATCACGCCGTCGACTTTGACCGCCGACGAGCTGCTTCTGCCACTGCTGCTCGACCCCTCCCATCCCATCCTGTCCCTGCAGGCACTGCCCTAGCTCTCACGTCGGTCAAACCTACCGTACCCCCCCATCAGCCATGTCCACACGGCGGATCCGGTCTCGATATATGCAGCCACCAGCCCAGCAGCCGAACGAGTGCTGCCTGCCTGTGTACACACCCAGGCCATCCAGTCATCTTCTAGCTCCTCCGATCCTAGCTACTCCTATCATCGCCAGTGGGTGGACCGGACCCTGCTACTAAGCTAGGAGGAGTATACCTACCTACCATGGGCGGCAATGGCTGCCTTCAGGCGCCGTGCTTCTGCGGGGCGCTCTTGTCACGGCGGCGGAAAGCGCGACTGGTGCTGTGGGGCGGGGAGTCCCGGACGGCAAGGCACGGCAAGCTGGCGGGGCAGGTGATGGTGGAGGTGGCGGGCACCGTGGTGTGCCGCGCCGACGCCTTCTACCTGGGGCGGCCCGCGCCCGTGCTGGCCATCGAGGACAGGCTCCTGGGCGGCGGCACCTACCTGGTGCTCCCCGTGGACCGCCTCCCGCAGGGCTACGACGCGGTCACCGCCGCGTCGCTGGCCGCGCTCTGCTACGACAGGCACGGGGCGCGGGCAGGTGGAGGAGGGGGCGGCGGGGCTTCGCCATCCATCGCGGGAGGGCCACGGAGCCCCTTCGAGTACGTCAAGGGCGACGACGGGCGCACGGTCATCAAGGTCACGCCCGAGTTCCTCATCCGCTCCATCACGGCCACGGCCAGCGCCAATGACAAGGACGGCGGCGGCGAAGGCGGCGAGGGCGAGGCGTGCGCCGGGGCGCTGTGCAGCACGCCCGAGCTGAGGAAGCACTACGAGCAGCTGGTGGGCGCCGCCAGGGGCCGCGCGTGGTCGCCGCGGCTCGACACCATCAAGGAGCGCAAGGGCAGGAGGGGCCTCGCCCTCGCGGAGGCTGTCGGTCCCGCCGGCAGGCTGTCGCCTGTGGCCGTCGGCAGGCTCCTCGGGCTGGTGGACGCCAAAGCAGAAACCAGATAGCAATCTCGGGCAGCTGTGTAGCCTAGCAACCGGCCGGATCTAAGAGCGCTCATCAATCAGACCGGAAATTTAGTTTGTAGGTGCGGGTGCTCACCCTATCTCAACGGCTGTGGTTGGTTCCGTCCCCACCTTTGCATGCACCTTTTGGTTTGTTTATTCAGCAGTGGTCCCCTCAGGTCAACGTACTCGTCCCCGCCCAAATTGCCTGCCTTTTGGCTGCCTGGAATGGCGCCTGATCAGCATCTGGGCCTTTGATTCTGGGCTTAAAAACAAAATCATGGGCCGTTGGTACTGGGCCAGGAAGACATTTATTTCCTTCCTTTTCTTCCTCAGATGCCGCTCAGCCGAAATCGAAAACGAAACCCTAGAACCATTTCAACCCTATCCTCATGTCTCCCAGCGGCGGCTCGTTCCAGACCACCACCAGAAACCTTTGCGCCAATGCCTGCTCGTAGCGCCGGCGGCGGCCATTCCAGCTTCCAGTGCGCCTCGCATCCTATCCTCATGTCTCCCAGCGGCGGCTCGTTCCAGACCACCACCGAGAGCACCGCGCCAATGCCTGCTCGTAGCGCCGACGGCTGCCATTCCAGCTTCCATTGCGCCTCGCATCCTCTCGTTTCTAACGGCGGCGCTGGGTATGCTTTTGGCGGAGCAACTCCGGAAGGTGTGCTTAGATCCAGCGGCCATGGCAGCCAGTACTTCCATGGTTTGAATCGCGCCGGGTCTTTCGGAGGAGTGAGCGTTGGAGGTCAACCTGAAGGTACCGCCGCCCCCAACTTCACCAGATCCGTTGAGGCCGCCGTTGGGTCGTTTGTACTGGTTCCAGGATCCGCCGATAATGGTGGTAACTTTCGTGCTTCGGGTGGACAGCTGCATACAAATGCCAGGGTAACTGGCCCAGGACCATGGACCTATCATATTCCCTGTAAGGTTCCTTAGCCTAATTTTACTACTTGTTTGTTACAACATGAGGATTTCAAGATTTCTTTTGTTTGGTATACAGTTATTTAGTATTCTTCGGTTCAGTTTTATGTGCAGTGTGCTGATTTATCAATTCTAGCTCTTCATGTTATAAAGAACAATTCGAACTGTATAGGTGCCATTACCATTGACATTGTCTGTGCAGTGTTACTGTGAAATGCACTGTCTAAGATAATTTGATGTGTTTCAAATTTGTGTACCATTTGCATTGAAAAAGGTCTATGCATTGTGGTTGATATATACCATTCACAGGGTCTATTTAGTTTAAGTGTTGAATGCTCTTTTCTTTTTATATTTCGAAACACTTTCAGAACAAATCATGATCATGCTATTCCAAAAAATCGTTTGTGGGTTTTGATGAAAAATGAAGACACAGAAAGCTTCAAATGGGTTTTCAGGGAGTTCACTGGCAGTGGTGTCTGTATGTGTGGGATTTCAAAAGGAAATGGTAGTAGTGCTGGATCCGATCTCATGGGGACAAAGTGAAACAAAGTTGCAGATGAAACACGTCAAGACAGTAAGATTACTGCATGGCGCTATGAAGGAATGCCATGAGAATTTTCTTAATGAACACAGACGCTACATGGAGGACTGGGGATTCAACTATGTTACTGTAGGCGGTTCCCAAGTTGAAAGGTAAGAACTCTGATGCATAACAAAAAATATTGGGTTCCTTTTTCCTCAAAATGGAAACTACATCAAACTAAAATCTATGTTCTATTAGCCTGGACAGTGGAATATACACTATGTTCTGTGCAAGATACTTCGATGGAGATGTTGTTACAAGAATCTTAACAAAAGTAAGAGACACATTATACAGCTTAATGCTACCAAAAAATAAGGCTATCATAGTACATCTGTTATCATTTGTTGAGACACTAACTATGCAGTTCCTACATACTAAACAGGAAGCATGCCAGCTGCAGAGGATCAACCTAATGTACCAACTGCTTCAAATGGAAGGAAACATCGGCGTCCTCCCAATTGCGATTAAGGAAGCATGTACCATTTGAGTGTGATGGTGATGCCACATATGTACCAAACAACTGACAACTAATTTTGAGCGCATTAAGAGTGCGCTTAATCGGTGGTATGGAAGTAGGAAATGACGTGGCGACAAAACTTTTTTGGATCTGTAAGGCACATTGAACAGGTGGCATCTCTGAAAAAACATATTTTGTTGTGGTGTTGTGGTGATGAAAGTCAAACATTTAGTAGGGGTCCACAAAAGTATAAATTTTGTGCGCGCTAAGAGTGTGCTTTAAAACTTGTATGGAACTAAGAACGAAATTGGCGACAAAAAAAAAATCTATACGTAAAGCACATTGAACGGAGTGACATCTCATAAGAGAAAAAAATTTATTGTGTTGTGGTTGTGACGAGAGCGAATTATTTAATATGATTCCCAAGAAAATAGGTTTAAATGCATGCCAGAAAAAAAGGAAAATGCTACTCTCAGAAAAAAGCGGAAAATCAAGTAAATGGACGAAAATTAATTTACTATCAGGTTATTAGAAAAAAAAAGTGTGGAAGAAGACATCAACTCTGGACGGTTCAAACAAATTATCTTTGAAAAAAAAAGGGAACATAGAAAAGTACCTAGGCAGAAAAAGCAAAGTATGAATCCTTGGAATTAAAAATACTACTTTAAATTACTTCTTCTTTGTGCGAGAGAAGGCATGGAAAAAAAAAAAACAAAAGTACCTTGGCAGAAAAAAAATAAAGGAATTTGAAATAACAAGATAGTTCAGGCAACATCTGCTTTGTGCGAAAGAAGAAATTGAAAAAACAAATATGTAAAGGCGAAAGAAACGTACATGCAATTTGAAACTGGGGGCCCAACATGACGATGTGAGAAAAAAAACTGCCTCAACACTGGTGGGGAATGAATAGAGGCAAAAACTGAGGCAGATTTGCATCGTGGGGCAGAAAAATCATTGACTCTGTGGCCCCCACTGCATGTAAAGGGAACGCATGCATGTCAGCCATCGTACGCCATGCAACGAATGAGGGGCAACGAATAAGCAGAGCACCCGCACCTACAAACCATTGTGCTCTTCAGCTCATCACTTCCTTGCAAAAGGGACCGGATGGAAATGGAACCGGCCTCTCCAACATATGCAAATCCATGCTAGTGAGTAATGGTCAAAGCAAATTTATTTTTAAAAACGATGGTCGAAGCAATTGGATGTGGAGGAAGCAATCGATTGTTGGAGATCTCGATGGATAGATTCATAGATAGTTGATTCGAGTGCACACGTAGAGTTAGCTTCTTTTATGTTGTGTAAATCTTTAGAAATTTGCGTTTGTTCGTAGGAGGACGAAACTAAACTGTACAGATTATCTCGATCTGAAATTCATGGCAGCTAGCATATGCATTGTGCCTTGCCATTACAAATTTGCCCATATATAATGGCTGCGGGAAAAACAAATTGTATGTGACAGCATCCCACAGCACCCTGTGACACCATGTGATGGAGTAACACATGTCTTGCTCACTTATTATTGCTGCTTAGCTTCAAAGGAATCACGTACCCTGTTCAATCGCGAGCGTGTGGAGCCTGGAGACACGTGTCGAGCAACCATAGGGTGTCGCAGGCGGGGTGCTACATATGTGACGACGTCACGTAGAGTTTTTTGAATCGTGGTTGATCCAAAACCAGTGGGTAAATTAAGGGGAATTGGAGGAACTCTGCAGAGGCGGATCCAAAAATAATCATGCTAAAAATCTTAATTACACATGCTCAAAAATGTGCTAGACAAATTTAACCTAACCTAGCTAATTTCGTTTAATTTGTCCGGCAGTCGAGATCTGTTGGTGTTCATTCTCTGACTTCCGACGACGCAGCATCAACGACGAGCCATATGTATGTATCACTGACGTCCGTCTCTCTCTTGTTTTGAAACGACCAGCGTACGTCCGTGTGGCTCGCTCTCGCTGTATAACAACACGAAACGTAGCGTTACTAATAAGTTGTACAGTACGTACATGCTATTTGTGTGGTGTGAAGAAACAGTAATAAAAGTAAACGACCCGGCCCGGTGGTTCCATGCTTAGTCAGGGCAGTGGTTTAATTTGATTTAAGCACATGGTACGTAGAGAAAGATAGAGACGATCGTCTATATATAAATAAATTGTTACTGTATTAAGCTAGACTTGCGTGCTTAATTAGGTCGTCGCCGGCCGCAATAGTCGTTGCGCCGTATTTTACATGCACTGTATATGTCCGAATTAGTTAGTACAGTACGACCAGTCGTCGTAGTGCTCCTCGCAAGTCAATCTCTCTGCTGCTTGTGGATCGATCGGATCGGAGCTACGACGACCACAACGACATTGTTAATAATTTTGGGGTTTCTTTTCAATTTCACATTGTACGTGTGCATGCACTGTGTTTTGTTTTGTTTCTTTATGTTTTTTTAGATCACTTTTGTTTCGTATATGTTTTGTGTACTACCGAATAGTGTTCTCAATTGAATTTGGTTTAATTAATTTCCTTAGTCACGTCGTGGCTGGTCTGATTGACACGCCTGCTCGTTCCTTTACGTCGTTGCCTCTAGTATATCAGTTCGGGATCGGTTGTTGCTTGTCGTACTCGTACTTATCGTACGTGTACTACCGGCGTACGTAGGCAGTGCAGTGGTAGCTGCGGCTGCTGCTGCCAATCATTTTTGTCTTTCCTAGACCTACCAGTCTCTGCTGACCTAGCTGTGCGCTCGAGCGCACGTTTTGTATATCTAAGATCGAAGTCGAAGGGATATATTATAACACGTGTCATCGTGCGTCACGCGTGCATAGGGATATGGAGCAAGGTCGTATGCGCACGTCACACGTACGCACGTTGTCTATTTATATGGAGCAAGAACGTGTGAAACACAAATGTGGTGCGCCGCCGGTGAGCACAGCAAATAAACAAATTGAAGCAGCACGTGCTCTTGTTTCTGTTTTTTCTTGTTATATTTATTATACTTAAATCCTATTCTCAACCTAGCCAGCGCTGGTTTCGGTTTTTGCTTGTGATATCTAAAACGTCATGCATTCACCGAGAAATGGTCCTTTAGTTTTGACCCACCTCAAGTATTCACAAAGTTAGATTTTTCTTCCATTCCGTGTAAACCCATATCTTTAGTTTGTTCTCCTCGAATTTTTAAAGCCATTTGTTTTTACATCACGGTGGTTTCGTTAACATTGCGCAACATATGACTTATACATGGTCAAATCCACCGCAAGAGGTTTTTTTTTTAGAAAGAACCGCGAGGGTTGAATCAGTTCAGGGTAAATTGGGCTACAAGCCTACAAATAGTTTTAAAACAAATATCTGATTTTTTTTTGAAAAAGGATATTAAAAATACTAAGACCTAATTTAATCTTTACTAAATCATAAGAAAGATCATCACTCTTTTTTTTTTAGCAAGATCATCCTATAGCCCTGTAGCCCACGAGGCCGCACGAAACAAAGGGAAAGCCTGGCTAAGCCCAACATGGTGGCCCGTGAAGCACTAAATGGCTACAAACGGGCTATAGGCCCACAAGATGCCCGAAGACCGACGAACTTTCATCTTGTATCATCGCACGGCCTGCTTTGTTACTCAAACCCAACGAGACTACCGATACAAGTGGCCAAACAGAAAGTCACATCACATATCTAACAGTCCGAGACGCATTAACAGCTCAATAGATTATCTGGATATAGGGGACGAGAAGATCTCCGGCACCAACAACATGGCTAGTAAAGGGTTCAACTAAACCCTTATAAGTTAGTCATACAGCTACAACTACAAGCCTACAAACCAGCCCGGGAATTTTTACTCTAGCAGCGCAATGCACAAGGATGGGTCACTGGCTTCACGACCGCGATCCTGGGTACCGGTACTGCCTCTGTCTCTGTATACATTCACCATCCTCACTTCGTCACCTCAACACCGATCCGCTCGGCGACCTGCATCATGAGCACACCAGCGAAAAACAGAGGTCAGGATGGAGTCGGCGTTCGTTCCCAAAGAACAAAATTGGTAGTAATAAGCGGGGACACCGAGCTCTTGGCATGCTGCGTTGCTGCAGCTGGTCTTATCCAAACCTACAAAATCTACAACGCCCAGCCATCCATTTCAAAGTGGTGGAGACCTGGTGGAGAAGTGGAGACAGGCCACAAAATGTCCATTCTTTCTTTACATTTTGACGTGTCGATCCATTCTGGAGTCTGGACTGTTCTTTGGCCACAGACAGACGTGCTGGACCACAGAACATTTCCCATGTGGCGCATGGCAGACCAGCCGTACTCCGTACCTCACTAGCAATCGATGCTACCCACACAGCACACGGTGCAGTGCACAGTGCTGCGTGCCCACAATTTTATCGTCACTATCACTAGTTCAATCCAATAACAGATCATGACTTCTCAGACTCTGGAATCTATTAGCTTTCTGTCAAGATAGAACTCTAGAACAGGGTGTCAAGAATAAACAGAAATACCTCCTTGAAGGAGCGAACATCGCTGCCCCAGAGCCAAGCATCACAGCCTGCATCTCTGGCTCCCCATATATCGTTTCTACGATCATCGCCAACATGCACAGCTTCTTCAGGCTTCACACCTAAGAGCTCACAGGCCTTCAAAAATATTATTGGATTTGGCTTCTCTGCTGCAACCTAATAGAGTATACAGAAACAAGAATTTTCAACACAGAACATTGAGATACAAACAGAAAATTTTGAACTGAATATCCACATTTTGTATAGAAAAAGAATCACTACATCACTAGGTCACAGTAGCAGAAGGTAATAGTAGTATAGTACATAATACAAACAAGATAAATTGGAATTGCAAAAGGTACAGGATTTCTGCAACTAAGCCATATGTTTTTAACATGAGTAGAAGAAATGAAAGACAAGTAAACAAACCTCTGCAGACACTGCAACTGCATCAAACCAGTGGTCACATTTCAAGACCTGCAGAAGTGGTCGTAGACGGGTATCAAAATTGGAGACAACGGCAGTTTTAACACCAGCTTTCCTTAAAGCTTTAAATACATTTTCAGCATCAGGATCACAAAACTTCCAGGCCTAGCAAGCATAAAAAGCTTCTCATTAGTCCAGCTGAAGTCAGAAAATATTCTTCTGCTGACTACAGAGTTAATTTAACCTTTTCTGTCATAAAGTACTGATAAAGTTCCTCAAAGTATTGTGCATCTGAACAGCCTGTAGAAGAAGTGACTATGTGCTGCCAAAAGGGTCTCCCATCATCCACATACCTGTTCAATGTTGGTATAGTAACTTAATCTCAATATGGATTCATGATAATATACAGAAAGCATTCCAGAAAAAAGATACTTGAGAGAAATATCAGGAGTATAAAGTACTACAGCACAACATGGATAACAATAATAGGGAATGGGTTCGTGAAGATAACATAAGCAAAAAGAGTAAATAAATAACATTATCAGTGGATGGTTTCTGTTTACAAATAAAAGGGCACTGCCATAAGTAGTTGCAAAAGAAAAAATGAGCACAAGGTGAAAAATGAACCCCATGTTCTCACAAATCAAGTGTGATTTGTGAAAACAATCAATCAACTACCTAATATCCATAGGAGTGGTTTTCAACTTGGTTATTTAAGCAAGCTTCTCAGGTCAAATTACCATAAAAAGAAACAGCTGACAATGGAAAGAAAATAATACGCAAGTCAGTACTTCACTAAATAATCTCATGGTTGCACAAAATAAAAATCAAAACAAAGATAAATCCAAATTTGTTCAAAGAGCACATGTTTCTTCAAAAGATATCTCCTGGGGTCCTGGTAATTTTGAAGAGGGCCCATTTCAACCTATGTACATAAGTATACAGTACCAAGCATTGGGAAAAGAAAAGAACATGGAGCCAGATTAAATTGGTGCTGTGGATGCAACTTTAGTGTAAGCTTTTGATCACACTATCTATTAGGGAACACAACAAAAAAATGTGTTTACAAGAATTATGAGAACAAGAAAATATAGCATAGAAGTAAAGAAATATACGAAGTCAGTGATTTAATGCAGAATAATAAACAAATCAAACCATAACTCCACTCCAATTGTAGAACATAACAATAATAAGACTATACAACACTGTAGTCTTACTATAATATGCAAGCATTGACAACTCCACCAACCATACACTTTTTTTGGAAACAAAATAATAGTTTTTTGAGCATCCATAAAAGGCTAGCCTAAATATACATCTATATGTGCATATGGAAGGCTCAAGAGGCAACTTCCTTTTTTGTGGAAATCAACCTTAAAATATGCAGCTTGATACTAAAATAAGCAACCAGAAAAAATGACAAAGTACCGCAATAGCACGCCTCAACTAACCGCACCACTATTTTCGATCTTCCTTTTTTCCAATTTGTCGTCATTTGCAAACCTAGGGCTTCTAATAAGTAACGGCTGAATTCAGAGACGTTATTTATACAAGCGACAAGGCTGTCGGGTACTAGGAGTCCTCCATCCCTGTACATATCGAGCACGTGTAAAATGTCATTTTGCGCACATGAATGGCATCATACACCAATTTTCATGCAGATTCGTATGGAGTTGACAACGCAGAACACTTGGACAAAGTCGGACCAATTAAAAAGAAAGAAGAGAAATCTCCATCGTCAGTGAATTGACCTCTCAGCTAATGAGCTTGCATCAGATCACCAAACACTCAATGCGTGTAACCAAAAATAACATGCAGACAGGAAACAGAAAAGCATGGCACAACAAGATCTAAGTGACATACATGTATCAAACCAGATTTGATAAATTGCCAGTAAGCGGCAACGTTTATATACCAGAAATTACCTGAGACGTGATCCACCCCATGGTTTCTCGTATGCCCGCCGGTATCTCATCAAGATCTCATCCTCCGAGTACTTCACTCCATACTTCTCACCAATGCTCTTATACACCTAAACAGAGGGAGCACACAAATAATAGTTGAGAATAGAAACTTTCACAGACAAATCTCTGTCATAAACCGCAGAAGCCACATGAAGGCAGTGCAAAATTCAGGCCCGACAATTCAACCCAAGCTGCGATGACGAGAGGAGAACATATCGTGCCACCAAAGGACAGCCCAGTGACGTCCCCCCAGGCTCAACACCACAGCATGACACTAGTCCAGAGGCAAGGATCACTAACGCAGGCACGCAGTCGCAGGGCTGGGTGAGAGGAACATCCTACACCTACGGGCAACGGTGCTGACCTGCGCGGTGGGCTGGGCGGGGACGACGAGGGTGCCGACGGCGTCGACGAGGAGCGCGCGGTGCGTGACGTCGCCGTAGATGGACTTGCGGTAGTCGTAGTACTCCCGCGCCGCCGCGAGCTCCCACCCGGCGCCTCGCCCCTTCTCCTCCTCCTCCTTGTCCTTCTTTCTCTCCGTCTCCGCCGCGGAGGACGTCGTCGCCAGGCGCCGCCGCGGCTGCCACCGCCCTCCTCCTCCCACCACAAGCTCCGCCGCGCGCGCGCGCGCCCGCGCCGCCGCCGAGCGCAGCGCCGCCGCCATTCCCGCGGCTGCGGCGGTGGATGGATAGAGATGGGGGGCCCAGGGGGACAGGGCTTGGCGCCTTGGCGGTTGGCGGGGCCGCGGGGGCAGCAGGGAGAGAAATGTGACGAGCGGCGGCGGCGGCGGCGGGGTGGAGATGTCAGATGTGGTTCTCTTCCCGTAAATCCTGTCTGTGCGGTGTGCCTGCTGCCTGGTACTGTAGATAGAGAAGCGTGCATCAGGGAAAGGGTTTTCGGTTAGTTTTTGGACCACAATCACACCACACGGACACGGGACCTTCTGGAAACAGCACACCATTCTGTTTCGGCTCAACCTCTTGGATCATTTGCCTCCTGCGACAGTATGTGTATGTACGTGTAAGATTGAATGATGATAGTGGTAATATGTAAATTGGCAATTCATTATCTCAAAACTCTCCATATAGTGCCTCTTGTGCAGATAAGGCAGTGAAGCTAACCGTCCTTATTTTTGTCTTTAGTTTCTCTCCGGCGCCTCCAATCACCGTAGACTAGGCGTGGATTAGGGTTCGTCGAAGAGAAATAGGGGAGGCCAGCTTCGCTGCCTTATCCACGTAACCAAGAACGATATGGGAATACGAAGCCCGCAAGTAGGTCCATATACACATCAACGTACAACCCGACATGGATGTGGAAAAAAAAGAATTGCAATCTCAAGTTCACAATGAGCTGAATTGTAATGGCGTATATCAAAAGTTGAAAAAAAAATGCAATTGCAAGGATTAAAGAAACCCTTTCTCCTAACCAGACTTACGAAGACATGTTTTATAGCTAGCATAAAGCCCTAACACATGCCTCTTAGCAAGCCCTCAATGATCGCGACGTCTAATTCCGCTCATCTCCTACTCTCCATCCCATACCTCACATCTGATTCATTGTCCATCATCTTGAGCTCCATTGTCTACCTTGTCTCCGCCTTCTGCCTAGCTGAGCTTCGTCTTCACCTTTGTCATGCTCGCACCTCCGTCTCCACCCTCGCATGTGTTAACAAAACTGTTTCAAAATGGTTAGAAAGTATTTTGCTTGATTTTTTAAGTTAGAGGATGTATGATCCATGGTAATAGAGAGTGCGTCGCAGAAAGAGTTTAGAACATTTCTTTTTGAACCAAGCACAAGCAATAAGTTTAGGTTGCTTATTATTATAGTATGAAAGAAACAATAAAATTCTTTTTTTTTAACTCAGGATATGATAAGGTCGTCTCTACCATAGGAATATTTTTTTCCTTTCCTACAGTATGAGCTGTGGGCATGTGGCTTGTTCAAGTTACATGGCTCACACTTCGGTCTGGCTATAAGCTTTTTTCAATTCTGAGAGCCTGCTTGGTTGATAACCAAAATTTACCATACGGTAAGCCATGAATTTGATGAGTATTTGGTTGGTTTCTAAAATCTACCAATTCCTTACATTTAGCTTACCAATTCATTGGCAATTCTTTTGCCTAACTTTTGGCTTGCCAAATTATTAGTCTGGCAAATTTTGATCACCGAGGCCCTGAATTTCGAACGCTCCGTAAGAGCAACTCCAACAGTTGCCAAAATCACTTGGCAAATTAGGATTTTTAGCAAAACCATAAAAAACCTCCTCCAACAATCTAAGAAAAGACTTGAAGAACGGAAGTCTCGAAAAAAGAGGCCTTCCCGGCGCAAATATGCGCGCATGGGAGCGCTTGGCAAATCTTTGCATGAGTCATCTCCTTCACGCGAGAGGAGGATGAATCACCAAGCTGCATCGCCCCACAAAAATTTAAAGCATGACTAACCACTAATTTTGATTTCAAACGCCAAAATAACAAACTGTTGAAGAAGGCTATTTTTTCACTTAAGAATAGGTTTTAAACTTGCAGAAACTAAAGATTTTTGCCAAGTAATATTTGCCAAACTGTTAGAGTTGCTCTAAACGTGATGCGAATGGTGCTGAGCCGAGCGCTTTAAGTTTCGTGGCAGCACCACTGAATCTTCGGCGCGTCAGGTCGCTAACGGCTTTCCTTTCTTTTGCTTAGCACCCAAGTCTGCTTAGCACCCCTCTTGGTCCAATCCCAATCATTCCTCTAGCTCTTGCGGTCCAGCAGCCTCTGCTAGGCCGAAAACCCCGTATAAAACACACACCGCCCTCCCACGGATCAAACCACCCCCCCAAAAAAGCGAAGGAAAAGAGAGAGAGAGGTCCGCGGGATGGACGGGCACGTCGGCAAGTTGATCGACTCGGTGGGCTCCATCTTCCGCGGCGGCGACATCCTGCCCTGGTGCGACCAAGACATCATCGCTGTAAGCCCCCCCTCCTCCCTTCCCCTCTCGCCGTGAAAACTGGGCCCGGCGCTCTGCTCGGCTGGCCTGGGGGCTGCCTCCCAGGGAGAGGCCCGCTGACGAGTGCCGCCAATCCGACCCTTTCTGTCGACGTCTCCTTCTCCCGTCTTCTTTGCCGCGCCGGTGGCGGCGGGAAATTTTGGGTGTGGAATGCGCGTGAGGGGGGCCAGGGATCGGTCAATCGGCGCGGGGCTCGCTGCCCTTGCCTACCGCTGAGTAGTTGCTGCCCGGGGAATTGTGTCACAAGTTCCTTGCAGTCGCGGGGAATTCACGAACCCTATGGTCGGTTGAACCAAAGATGAATCACCCTTACTGCGGTCATTAAGCAAAACAAACCAGTTATTGAATTGCATCCTGCGCGCCTAATCGCAATCGTCGCAACAAGTTCTTATGGTCAATTCCTTGTATCAGGGTTTCGAAAGGGAGGTTGCTGAGGCTAAAAATGAAGAACAGAAGAATGACAGCCTGATGAGGCTCTCCTGGGCGCTTGTTCACTCGAGACAGCCTCAAGATGTCAACCGGGGCATCGGAATGCTTGAAGGTGATATCCATATCCTGTTGATCTCCAACAGTGTTAATACTTGGAGTGAATATTTGCCCCCATTTCCTGATTATTATTTCCATGAGAAAGTTGGGCCTCATCTTGTAACTAGTGAGCTTAGAAAATTGGAACCTGCCATCATCATTAGCATGTTGAAAAAGGTGTTGATGTACAAGGAAATGCCTGCAACCCTACATGCCATAAGAAGCGTCTTACCACATGGATTCTGTTCAATTACCATTGTTTGACTTCTTAGTTCTTACGCCCATTTCTCTGAAGAGAACCACTTGGCGCTTTCATGAATGTGGGGTTACATTGCTGATATTTTTAACCTCTAAATTTTGGGGAACTAGAGTACAGCATAGTTACAGAGAATGAAAACTACTCGTCTTTTCAATCTAGGCCAGCCCTGTCCTAGATTACTAGACGTCCAACGTTTCTCAATTAATGAAAACTACTCTTCTTTTCAATCTAGGCCAGCCCTGTCCTAGGTTACTAGACGTCGAACCTTTCACAGTTAACTTAACTTCAATCAAGCCGATCTTATTTGTTGAAGCGTATTTCTTTGTCCATTGTCCCTATGGGAGCTCATGATGTTATCTGTTGCCAGCTTCATTGGACAGGTCTAGGCGTCTAGCAGCCCAGAGCAAGCAAGGGAGAAGCTCTACTTGTTAGCTGTTGGACGTTACAGAACTGGGGATTATACAAGAAGCCGACAGCTTTTGGAAAGATGCTTAGAGGTTTGATCACGAAATGTGTTATCTGTTGTTATTCCTTTGAGACCTTCTAGATCTGTTTGTCTTGTACTGTTAACCAAGGCGTCCCTGAATTTTTGATGCCTGCTTGTTGAACAAAACATTTCATGTTTTCTTCAGATCCAACATGACTGGAGACAAGCCATGACATTGCAAAGGCTCGTTGAAGAAAAGACCAGAAGAGGTTGGTATAATATTTATGTTTTTCATTTTCAATGTAGGCAAATCATAAAATGGATGCCCATGGATTTTTCATCTCCTACTATAGTATCAACTATCAAGTTAGGAGAATGAATGACCAATAGCTTATCATGTGCTACTATAACGCCTACATGATGTCCCTGTTTGTTTCCGATCACCATACCGCAAGGATTTTTTTGGACTCTCGATTTTGCTAGTTCAAGGTTTTGAATTAGTGGTGAGCAGAAGCTGAAAAATTGAGGCATCTGGTGGGATTCTCTTTTTTTTCGCCGAGAATCTGATTATAAGCAGAAACAAACAGGGCTGATGTCCAGTAAATTTCCATGTCCTAATGTAAATAACAATTGTATTGATCAAGGGATAAGTTTCACATATATCCCCAAATCTGAGACCTCACCTCCCCAACCACTGCTGTCAGCCATGGACCCTGAAAAGTAGTAGGGATCAAGAAATCATGTCTTAATAAAGTTATCTACCATGTGTCCATGTTTCGCACAGTCATTCCAGTGCACTGTTTATTGTTTGTCTAACTTGGGCTGACAACTTATATGATGGTTAAATGCAGATGGTATGATTGGCATGGCTATCATCACAGGCGCCTTTGGAGTTGTAGGTCTTGTTGCTGGTGGTATAATTGCTGCGGCTTCTTCGTCATCTAGGAGGAGATGAGGATATCTTCTCTCTTAAAGTGAATAAGAAATCAAGACGCAAAAGCTTGGTGACAGATGATCATCTCTTTTGTGCTCAATGTGAAGGGGTGCTCACTTGTCTTTTTTCCAGTACTTCGCGCACGAGACCAACCTTGTATTGCGTCCAAACGAGAGATATATGTATTGTTAACAGTAGAGGATGAGGCTCAGGAGTATTTCGACTGCTGTAATTTGTGTTGCTGCAGAACATGCTGTGACTGTGACCATAGTAGAATAACCAATGTCTGCACTCAACTTTCTCAATTTTTTGTATGGCCTCAAAGTGTTCTGCCTAATGACCTTTTATGCGGAAATGGAGGTTTTCAGAACTACTGTCAAATAAACACAAAAAGGAGAGAAGGATTTGGTTTATCTGGACACGATGCATATGCATGTACATCGGAAAATGGATGCATATGCTTCAGAAATGTGTGTGTGTGGTTGCGGATACACATTTTACACATCTTGCCCAACAAACAAAAGAAGGTTGTTTTAATCTTCGCTCCCTACCAAGGTCAGCAGGAAGTCCTTGTAATTCCCGGAGGTGTCACCGACAACGTCGCTGCTGGTCACCGTGGTCTTCAACCTGACTTGTATTCCTCTTTGATCTTGTTCATGCCGATCTCGGACCCTGAGATGATGGCCCTGGTAAGCGTGTCCTCATCCGTTCCAAATCCTAAGATGGAGTATCTAATAGCCTGATGACCACAGTGCACATACAGATATACGATCGAGTACAGTTTGAAGTACACTGGCAGTTCGAAGCCTACCAGCAAGGTTGACAATCTTTCCATCCCAAGTTTACCTCTGCAAAGTGCTTCTCTGGCGACGTCAAGCACCAGACGGCGTTCCTGAGGATCTTGGCGAACTGGTTGCTGCTATGCTTGGTGATGTCCTGTCGGGGGCATGTTGGCTTGGTGTCCTGTCCTGTCGGAGCAGGGCAACAACGAGTGAGGTGGCGGTACGGTACCTCATCGACGTTGGTGCCGTGCTCTTGCTTGTACAGCTTGAACGTGGCGCTTGTTGATCGTGCCGACGATCCGTGCCACCTCGTCGCCGTGCGGCTGGCTCCTCTTCCTGATGGCTTTGGCGAGCTGTGCCGCCTCCATCCTCGTTCGTGCCCCAGCCTACCTAGGCAGGAACGGAACCGAGTTGTGAAGATGGCATGCAACGATACAATGCGCGCGGCGCGGAGACGGTGTGGGCGTTACATACCTTGCAGGCTTGCACGGTCTCCCGGAGGCTCTTGGCGTCGGCGGCCGCGGACGGGTCGGGATTCGGGACGACGGCGAGGGGCGCCATGCATCTCTCTTCGTCCTTGCTACCGGGACACCGGGCGATCGACGCGCAATGTGAGTCTCAACTACTCGTGTCCCGTTAATCACTGCTTAATTAGTAATTAATTACTCTCCTATTGAACCAGAGGCGCGTTTCAAGATTGATGACACTATCCCAACCAGAGGCGCCAGTCAATCCACAACGATCTGCTACTAGCTCAACCAGCACGAAACGCTCCTCCCTCTGATCGTGCCAAAGCTGGCCACCATGAAGGAATTAACGCCAAACTGCATTAATTTCTTCAAGCTGTTTCGTATCTGAATTGATTGATTCTGTAACATGCGTATGGTCAATCTGTCTACCTATATAAACAGGCAAGCATTTGACCCGTGTATACCTGGACTGGACTAGTCGTGACGCGGCGAGCTTTATATATAGATAGAAAGAGGCCCCCACTCGAACCCGATGCAGCAATTCCTCGCCCAAACCGGCAGCAACAGCAGCGCCGCGACGTCACCGCCGGCGTCGCCGCAGCAGCCGCCGCGTCTCAGGCAGCAGCAGCAGCAGGCACCCAGGAAGGAAAGGGACCCGCAGCAGAACAAGGAGAAGGAGGCGCCGCCGCCGCCGCCTGCTGCCATGGCCGACGAGCACCAAGACCTCACCAGGGCCTTCGCAGGTACAGTACATTTTATTTTATTATTATGAGAGTATACTTGTGTATACGTTGACCATGCGCGAATGACTTCTGGCACGATGATGAAGGTATGGGCGGGCTGGGCGTGGACGAGACGGCGCTGGTGTCGGCGCTGGGGCGGTGGCGGCGGCAGCCGGAGAAGCGGGCGCAGTTCCGGCGGGGCTTCCCGGGCTTCTTCTCGGCGAGCGCGGGGGCCTGCGCCGGGATCGAGCGGTGCGAGGACGAGTACCTGGTGCACCTCAAGGCGGAGTTCGCGCGGTTCAAGGACGCCGCGGTGCTGTGGGCGATGCACCCGTGGGAGCGCGACGCGCGCTGGGCGCACCACGTCCTGCACAAGTCCCACCCGCCGCAGGTGCTCGTCGAGGTCGCCTGCACGCGCGCCGCCGACGACCTGCTCGGCGCCCGCCGCGCGTACCAGGCGCTCTACCACCGCTCGCTCGAGGAGGACGTCGCGTACCGCGTCAGGGACGCCAACGCCAGTGTGCGTCTTGTTCTGGGCTGCTGGCACCTGGCACTGGCAACAGCAGGTCTGTGACTGTGACTGGCTCACTAACACGTATTGCCTGCCTGCAGCTGCTGGTGGGGCTGGTGAGCGCGTACCGGTACGAGGGCGCGCGCGTGAGCGAGGACCTCGCCACCGAGGAGGCCAAGGCGCTGGCCGCCGCCGTCAGGGCCGCGCCGGCGCCGGCGGCAACGAAGCTGGTGCAGAACGAGCAGGTGGTGCGGGTGCTGGCTACCAGGAGCAAGCCCCAGCTCAGGGCCACCTTCAGGATCTACATGGAGCTGCACGGCAAGCCGCTTGAAGAGGTCGTCAAGAATGCTACTACTAGTAGAGTTCTTCATCGTAAATCCAAACTCTTTTGACGCTCTGACGATTCCTCTGTTGTTCTTTGCGCCTGCCTGCGACCGATCAGGACCTGGCCGCGGAGCAGTGCCTGCGAGAGGCCGTCAAGTGCCTGGACTCGCCGCCCAAGTACTTCAGCGAGGTGATCAGCAGGGCGTTCAGCGACGACGCCGACAGGCAGGCCAAGGCGGCGCTCACCCGCGTCCTCGTGTCCCGCGCCGACACGGACATGGAGGATATCAAGGACGCCTACGCCAGGCAGTACGGGGCCAAGCTCGCCGACGCCGTGGCCAAGAACACCCACGGCCACTACAAGGACGCGCTGCTCGCCATCATCGGCAAATGAACGGAACCCATTGCCATCATCGGCAAGTGAATGGAACCCAGGGCTTTGTGGCCGCTAGTGCCACACATGAATAACACATGTTCCTTCGGATGAAACAGTTCAATAAAATTACCCATCTCTATTTTTGCGATAGTTCAATAAGATTGTATCCATCCTGATTTTTGCGATAAAAAAAAAGAACAGCATCTTGTAATGAAGTATGGGATATGGACTAGCCATTGCAAATGACAGACAGGAACAAAGGCCAAAAGGTACAATGCTCGCACATAAGGAGCCCAAACCACGCAAACTATTTTGTATAACAGCCCATCCAAATAAAAAAGGCAAGAGTTGTCAGGTTGAGAAACTGCCGTCCTCATTCTATCCCCTACTCCCCTTGTATCCATGGAGGACTCAGTGGATACTGTATCCACCTAATTTTTTCACATTCCGACGTACTTTATCCAGCTCTGATAAAATTTACAAAACATCTCGTGTGCCTGAAATAACCATCCTTCCGACATAGAGGGCCAAAAATCCTTCCTGAGTTTTGAGGTATCCGTGTCAAAGTCTTTACAAGTTACCGCATAACTGGTGCAAAGGGTATCCAAAATGCAGCACACGACGTTCAGTTGCTCACTGCTCTAGAGACGTGGCAAACGGCTCGATGAGAATGGAAGCAAGCAGTTATACATCCACTTCAACCGTGAGACGACAATCATCTTGTCTGGCGTTCCCATGTCGAGCTTTGCCAGATCAAAAATGTCTTCTCTCAAACTGTATTGCAAACAGTTTTCTACAAATCAGATCCAGAATAACCAAAATGAGAGGTGAAAGACTTTGAGCAGAGAGACTGACCTTAACCATTCGCCTGTTTCTTTTGTGTGAGACTCAACAGCTTTGCACAGTCTATCAAGCGTGTAAAGTACTAATCCAAATTTGCACCGTGCCTCTTCCTCCTATAAAGTAGAAAATTCAAGGAGTTATTGCATGATCATCATATAATCGAAGACTTTAGCTGCTTCAAACTTATTGCACGGTGCCTATTAGATTAGTAATAAACATTTTATCTACAAATCTTTGAGATACTGATTAGGGGGAAAAAAGGCGATTTTGGTAGTTCTGTATATGGTGAGACTCAAGTGATAGAAGCATAGTAAAAGTGAAGACAATTAGAAAGCCGAATAAACAACCCTTGGGAAAGAAATATGTTAAACTCAAGCAAGAATGGTAGAGTGAACGAATTTCGTATATCTGAAATCACCATTCCATTATCCCTGTAATGCTGAAACTCCATAAGCCTTCTCTCTACATCAACAAGAAGCAGCCTCCGTTGACATCGTGCAATATTGCCTCTTCCCTCAGCTCCATGATCCTGTGGAACACACAGATGTTTAGTAAGCCAAATTTACCATAATGCATTTCTACTTTCTACTTTCCATATCCAGTTGCATGCAACATAAACTGTAAAGATAAGTAAAACCCATAGTTTGAACTCTGAAGAGAAAGATGACATGATGCAGTAGACCGTTACTGCAGATATACCAGAGGAATGAAATTATGAACATGAATTTTTTTTTTTGATGGTTTATATACATACACGCTGAATCCAGGTTCGCAGTAACACAAGCAGCAGAAGTGAAAGACCAAAAGCAGGCAGAGCTGCAAGAACGGCAAAGTTTATAGCATTTGCCCTTAGAATCTGATCCATTTCCAGTAGTCCCCTGTGTAAAACGACTTCAATTAACAATAGACAAGATTTATCAAAATTTTCAGATGGTGGCTTGTTTGACTTACGATTCAAGATCCAGTTTAAGCTTTTGAATCTGAAATTTTCAAAATTGAAGGTCAGTGAAACTCTTTCAATTATTGTACCCAGAAAACAGGAAACCAGGAACGAACCTGAATAAGCATAGCACGGGCTACTTCTCCACTGAACAGGTTTCGAATTGGATGTACCAATTCCTTCTCATATCTGCACAGTGCATATATATAAATAGAAATACAATTCATGAGTTCAGTGCTACAAAGAAACGATCAATAGGGACTAGTGAAAATAAATGCAGTCCCATACTTTCATCACGAAACTGGTTAATACAATACGAACTGTATGTTCACACCTCTGAACAAAAGGAGAGTACCAAACTTAAAACACTAGTAGTCATCATTCATCAAACACTAGAGTAACTTGCATATCAGCCGGTTCACAAAGCAGTTGAAGTACACAAGTGACATACTAATTAGTCATACATACAATCATGCTAGTTAGTTATAAGAAGTCACATGATTAGGACTAAAGTATCACATGAACAATTCCCTGAATCATAGAAGCCAGTGCATACATGCTGACAAGGGTTACTAGTTTACTGAAGCATCTGGCAACTACTAGTCTACTACTGAGTTATCATAAACTCAAAGTTGGGATTTTCCTGAGATTTTAAGTTGGGATTTTCCTGAGGTTTTCTACTATTCAATGTTCACATCTGGGGCCAAATCCATCAAACGGATGGCTAACAGTTTCCAGCCCAGATGGTCTTAAAATGAGTCAACCATGTAAGTTAAAAGGGCCAAACTGCCTATGAGTGTCTTTATGCTTATGCATATAACATACAATACACCAAGGTTTCCGTTTGTGAACAAATAAGAATATTCCTTTAAAAGAGGTAGAACATTAAAGGGATGTAGTGAAAGGGGAAAATGTTCTCTTGACGACGATGTAATCATAGTTTAAATTAAAAAAACTGGAGAATATGAAATATTGCTGGCATAAATCAGCTACAGTTAGTGAGACGGCGTCAAGTTTGTCAGACAACTGCTGGTATAGTTTAGATAGATTTACCTCTTTGTGAGAGTCTCCAACATCGTCTGCACTGATACATCTTCCGGCAACTTCTGACCCTCTGTTTGCTCACAAAAGGCAACTAACATCCTAAACATGTAAGATATAATTATCCGGGTTAAACAATGCAAAATATACTTTATGAGACACAATATCGAAGAGTTTCCAGACAAAAGAAAAAAAAAGTACTCCTACATCATATGAACCCAGATAACTTGGCCTGAAACTGTTACATACATACATACATGTAATTGTTTCAATTATATATCAAAAGTGCTTAGCGACAACATATAATACCAATTGATGAGGAAATTGCCTAATAACCATTTACATTACAGAATAATATAAGTGTGCATACAGTACTTACTAATTGTCATTTTCTCCACTGTATTTGTTTATAGGACATGTATGTTTGGTACAATACTGAAACAGTGTAAACTTATTAATTGATATAACCCACTGTGAAACGTTAAAATAAAGTATACATGGCATATGACTATCCTAAATTTATTTCAATAAAAACAGGTGAAGCTTAAAGTTATGACAAATAGATAGCAATTCACCAACATTAATGTATCTATTCATCTAACCAATACTCCTATTTCTATATACCACGGCCTCTCTCACAATTCCCTGTTCACCAACAGTACCATGACTCATAATACTGTTCTGGCAACAGTTAAATCACCAACGTCGTCCGATCTCTTGCTCTTCCTGCTCTCGCAACACCAGCCGTCCACGCGTATAGACTACGGAAGATCCAGACAGCTTCCCAGCCCGTCGTTTCTCAGAATATTATACTTTTGGCTCTTTTGGTTATGTTCCGCCCTATGCCATGCAGGTTAAAGTCAAAGCAGTTTAAGTGCTGAAGCTGTAAAAGCTGGTAACCCTAGAATATGTTACTTTTGCTTTCGCAGCAGGGTGAAAGTGTATCTACTCGATCGTTAAGGGAAAAAGCAAACATTGGCATCAAGAAACCAGCATAGTCACTAGAAACTAGAGAGGTAGAAATGATGGATAACCTGCGCAGTGAATCTTCAGTCAGTTGGACCTCCTGATTTTCCATTACACCTTTATCTCTTTGCTTGAATGTCTCGAAAAGCTCATCTCTAATGGAAATGATCTAATGAGCAAAAAATACAGAACAAAGAGTCATGTTTTGAGCACAGTAGTAAAACTAACTTCAGAACTATAGAACTCCATTTTAACTTCAATTAGGAGTAAGGAGTTCTCAGCTGAAATAGCTCAACTTGCAGCAGCGGTCTCTAAAATTTCAATGATTCACACAAAATTTGAATATATATACAAAATATTTATACCACTACAATAGACAACAGTTTACAAAAACTCTTCGATTAAGCTTGTTTGTATGCACAAAGTCTCCGTTAAGGAACACATGGATGTGTTGGCAGGCCATCTTATACCATATGACAAATGACTGCAACTAATCTATATCCGTATCTATATACCTATATCATATTATACAACAACAACATAGCCTTTTTACCTATATCATATTATGAGTACGGAAATTCCTCCACCCCTCACTCTCTCTCTCCGTAAGTCCATTTCCTACTCTCATCCCTCTTGGTCCGTCTCTCTCTCCTGTGTCCATCTGTCACTTGGTCAATATGCTATTGGTAAACAATTTGGAGCTACAAAACCTTTGCTGGAGTCGCACCACTCATGTTGTGGACTGGCCACCCGAGCACGTGCGCACCATGACTTCACACACATGTGGGCATGTGTCTCACATTCCACCTTTATTAAGGTCACAACAGGTGAGCACAATAGCCATCCATTAAAGCTGAGTCAATTTCTCATACGGGATTAATCCTCTGTTGCACTTAACATTTATTACAGGCTTTGGAATTTATTTGATTTAACTGGAAATAAGGTTGGAAATTGGAACAAGCCCACTAAAATCCAACAAAGATAGCTAGCTAATTATCATTGGCATGGTCTGGCCCAAATGACCGTGCAACAAGTTGTATGTCCCGCAGCTGCAACGCACAGGCATAACTTCTCGTATATATGATGTATAAACAATCAGAAAAGACTCTTCTGGTCTTCCCCGCTAAATCATGTTATTTACTTTAGTGACTTACACTACCATACAGAAAAATAGAATAGAAATAATAGAAATGTGAATTTACAAGATATCTTACTGGTTTTTCAACATGTTCATCCCAAAATCCAGCCACAGACTCCTTAGCATCTCGAACCCAATTGTCGATATCAGGACTTCCCATCAAGCTGCTATGGCGTAAAAGCCACAGAGAACACACAGAGAGACCCACTGCTCCACATGTATAGGGTAACCAGTATATGGTCAATCTGTTTGGTCTTTTATGGTTTGAGAGCTACAATTATAAAGCAAATTTTCAGGTAGTTATTAATCAACACAATTTTATAAATAGATTCGTAAGGAACATACATATATAGGTATAAAGGACTATAAAATTTCAGAAAAAAAAGAGAGAGAGAGGAAACTATAGGCTACAGCAGCCTTTAGTGATCAAGCCAAAGTTATTTCTAGCAAGTACTACAGAATAAAACAGACATAAAAAAACAGAAAGAAAAAGTTCATAAAATAGTACTGCTAGTATTCTAATAATGAGATACAAATATACAAATTCGGCCCGGAAACATCATCAGCTTATCTATGTGCTGAGTTTTGATATTTCAACACTTGAGCAATGCGGTTGCTAGTAGCTTTTACTTTGATCCTAATGCTTTTGAATGCTAATTCTAATCAGCAAAGTCATTGGCTGTTGTGTACATATACATTATTTACAGGCAGCCTAAACAGGTAGCATCAAAACTTTGTTAGATCAAATACAACGACATGCACTCTTAACGTATTTCAACAACAAAGATCTCTAGTCTTGGAAGACTCGAACAAAAGAGGTTGAAATGTGTGGTTGACTTAAGATAGAGATGTTTACCTGAGACGAGAGAAAAGTATCTAACTTCTGAAGGTTTTCATAGACTAAATTTGTACCATCTGTGGCCAAGGCCTCTGTCCATTGTGAACTCTCTACATCGGCTTCTGGCAATTTCCCAAACAGTTCATATGAATTTCCATCATGCGTAAAAAGTTCATCTTGCCCCTGAAAGAATTTGGTTAAAAGCAACAAAGAAGTCCATCTAAAAAGATCAGAATATATGAAACATAACATTGCATACCTCACCGGCTTTTCTAAGTGATACCTCCAACTTGGAGAATGCCGTATTTAAAATGATGAACAATGTACGCAGAGATTTATCTGAGTTTTCAGTTAATCCTTCTCTGCATTTATCAACTTCAGAATGAATCTACAGAGGAGACAAGCTAGAGATTAAATAATGTATGTGTTATATGCCTGTAACGCAAAGCATTATTGTCCATGATGAAAACTGTGAGTTTGAATTTTGACCAGAGTAGTACAACAGTTATGTTTGAAAGTAGCCAAAAAGATGAAGTTTACTCTCCTAGACATGCTGAGAGAGAATTACAACTATAGGATTATTACTATGGTTGGTATAATGATTACAGTTGATAAATTGAAGTAAACAAACCTCTGCAAGAAAAACGGCCAAGCAGTGTTGCATACTTGTCAAGGCAGCAAGTTTTGTTGACACCATATAAGATGCAGAATGCAGAATGTATTGGACTGGGCGTCCATTGCTTCCAAGTCTAGTGAGTGTTTGATACGTTGCATCAACAAAGGCCCTTGGACCTCTCTCAAAGATCATAAAGTACACTTTCTGAGAATTTGTTCCCTGAGAAGAAATACTCCACAGGTAAAATGGTAAACAACACAAGGAATAAAATACATCTCTTTAAAAACGTCAAAGGTATGTATTAAATTTATACCTCAGCTTTGGCCTGCCAAAATAGTAAGCTTTTGTGAATAGTGTGCAAATTAGTCAGGGTGTGTTGCACAACATCATCTAAGATGACAAACGCTTTGGGCATCTCACCAGCAATCCTACAAAGTATAAAAAGTTCACAAAAACTTCAAATGATACTGCTTCACAGTCATCAACGGCATTCAAAAAATAGTATACAATAGGTCCATAACATTAGCCACGTAAATAGGCCAACAAAACATTAGCTTAAGGAAACCATTGAGCTGCCCTGTGTTGCTTTTACTGAGCTGTGTCTAAACAATCTACCAAGTTCCACGAATCCCATATCCCACGAATCTATAATTGCCCCCAAACTGGCACAAGTTCCACAATCTAACAGGAAGACACGCGCAAAGCAAAATCCCAAACAAGCACACGAGTGACATTGCTCAAACAAAAGCTCGCAATGACACCTCCTAACTGAGCACTACGGTGACACTCCTAGATTAGCTAACAAAGCAAAGTTCGAATCCCAAGCACGAATGGTAGCTGCTGTACTCTAGGAACCAGCATATGACGGTCAAGCGCAAGCCAATAGCAGGGAATCTCACCGAGCGGCGTGTGCGGCCTTGGGACGGCGCTGGAGGTCGGAGACGGCAGCAAGGAAGCTGGAGGAGTCCGGGAGGGGAGGGAGGCGCGCGACGAGGGATCTCCATACGCGCCCGGGCGCCTCGAGCGCCGCGGCGGCCAGGCTCGAGGCGTCGGAGGGGTCGCCGGAGCTAGGGTTCTGCGGCGGCGATGTCGCCATCGGGGTCGGGAATTCGTACGGCGGCACTAGTGGGTTTCGGGTTTGAAAATTTTCCTTGGGTTTAAGCTTACATTTTGGTTTCTGATGATTTGGCTGCTCTTCTTCTTGCTGAACAAGGCCTTGTAAAAAAAAAAAAAAAGATTCACTCAAAATTTAAGTTTTTTCACTCTTTCTTCGTCACATTAATTTTTTTAGACTAATGCATGAACCATTAAATGTAGGTTAAAAAATAACTAATTACACAGTTTAGTTTAAAATCACAAGATAAATCTTTTTAACCTAGTTGGTCACGATTGGATAATATTTGTCAAATAAGACAAAAAAGTTATTATTTATCAAGTTGAAATTTTTTGCAATCTAAGCATCTATCAAATATTTGTTCATTCGAGATATTTCGTAGTCCTACTGCTCAGTAATTCAACTATTGATCAAAATAATTTTTAAAAAAACTATTGATCAAAACATGTAACCTCCCTGCATTTTTTTCTCTTTTTTTAGAAATCGTGCATTGCCACGTGGTTCATTAAGTGGAAATGAAAAGTTTTACATACTCCATCCGTTCAAAAAAAAAATGCAATTCTAGCACAGTACATAGTTTAGTATCTCAAGTTTGATTAATTATAGATAAAAAATTATCAATATTTATGTTATCGACCAAATATCATTAGATTCCTTATGAGATGTATTTTTTAATAAATTAATTTGAAGTCATAAATTTAAATAGTATTCAGTAGAAATTTGGCTAAACATACACTACTTTTGACGACACGCGACCCAGAGTTGTATGTTTTTTTTAGAACGGAGGGAGCTATGTTTGCGCTGCCCCATCGCCTTGCAAAATGGCCGCCTAGGCGGGCAAGGCGGGCGCCTAGGCGTCCAGGCGCTGCCCCAATTTTCCAGACGCCTAGGCGCCGTGAAAACATAGGGAGGGAGTATTTCAAGAAGAGTCACGACGAAGAGACGTGCACAAGCACAAACCACCAATGACACGACAAAGATGAGATGGATGGCCGACGCGCTATAGGCAGCTCAGGGCGTTAGTTTGCTGGCCATGTTTCAACGCTTTCCTACCAAACAGAGGAGCCTGCGCATTGCTTTCCACTTGAAAGAAGATACGGGTTCGACGAACATCTAATAGAACTTGACAACAATCTTGTCATCCGGAGTGTCGTTGAGGGGGTTGTGCGGGCTGCCCTCCCACTTGTTCACCAACACATGTTTAGCTTGCTTCTCGAGGTTTGAGACACGGAAAGCAACCTTGGCCGGGGAGCCTATCAGTGCGACGAGGGACCAGGCTAGCGAGCTCCCGGCGTGTGGCGCATGGACGCGGTGGTGCGTGCACGAAACTTCCCGTATTTTATATCTACCCAACTTTCCATGTTTACTTGAACTTATCAATATTCATGGTACAATGTTTTTCTCTTATAACAATACGGCATCAGTCCGCTTATTAGCCAAAAAACCAATTAGATCTTAACTCCGAACCATTTTTGCGGGACCCATTTTTTAACCTGAACTCGACTGAGAGTTAACCGGTGTCCGGTTCCATGCTACAATATTGCTATAGTACTTGACAATAGCGATGGAGCCAGAGTTGTGTCAAACAGTTTATAATTATTCACCAGCTAATTCTTAGTCTTAACTCAAGACGAACAGTCACTTAACATCTTTTTTATTTATATACGTTGTTTGATTACTTGAGTCAGTTGAGTGCAAAAGATGAGAAGGTTGAGTCGGTGGCAATCGTCTTGGCGTCGGCGATCGGGCGACGCGTTTTAAACGGTTGGTTGACGAGAAGGAAACGAGGCTAGCTACAACACTGTAATAATAACGCGGATCACGATACAAAACTAGTCAAAGACTCAAAGCCCACTCTCTCGGCTACTCTTCGAAGGGGTCAACTTGATTGATTGCTTCGAGATTCTTGTGCACATGAGCTACATCCTCCGTGAAATATTGTAATAAAAATAGTGTTGAAGCATCTTTTATTTCAGGAAAGAATTAGTTTCTTCGTACAGTCTTTATATGGCATTTATGAAAAGGAAGTGTTTAAGGATCTTTTGTTTTAGGAAGAAAAGAATTACTAGTTTCCTTCGTACAGTCCTTTGTTTATGGCATTTGTTTTAGGAAAAAGTCTAGTAGGGAGTCTAATTTATGACACGAACTACAAAACCGGCTAACCAACACATTAAACTTTGCATCGGGGTTCAATTTGCCCCTTGGGCGGTTTTGGCCGACGTGGCGCCACGCTGGCCCCTGGCCCACCCGTCATAAGGCCCATTAGGGTACTCCCGGTGGATGCACACTAGCCCGCGCGCCGCGCCCAGCAGCAGCCGCACCCGCGTCGTCCAGTCCAGCGGCGACGACGACGACGCGCCCCCGCCCGACGAAGTACAGCAAACTGAACAATGGAATTTCATAATAAAACTCGAGTACAGCAAACTGCTTGCTTGCTACGAAGCCGCAAACGATCAGCAATGAAATTATAGAAAATTGGATGGAAGTGCAAGATCCAAGCGCGAAGAACCTACTGATTCGTTGGTGACGGCCATGGGTCGCACTGGAGCTCGCCGGAGAACGCCCTACGGGGCTCGAAGCGGACGGCACCAGCAGGTAGAGCTCGATGGCACGAACTCGGCTGGGTCGGCATGGCAGCGCTCCATGGGAGGCGGCCGGGAAGCGGTCGTGGAGGTTGCCGTTGGGGAGGTAGTCATAGATGAGGAGCTTCTCCTGCCGCGCGTAGTAGAAGGCCGGAGCGGGACGAGGTGCGGGTGGCGGAGCCGGCCGATGAGGTCCATGTACCGGTGGAACTCGTCGCGCGCGCAGGGGTTGGCGTCGCGGAGTCGCTTCACGGCGACCATGCGCCCGTCGCCCAGCACGGCGCGGTACATGGTGCCGAGACTGCCACGGCCCACCATCTCGACGGAGGCGCGCAGCAGCTCCTCGAGCTGGAACCTGCCCTGCTGCAGGTGCGAGTTCAGCGCGCCGTCGCTGTTGTCGCCTTCGTCGTCGTCGTCCTCGCCGTTGTCTGCGCCGAAAAACACGAGCTTGCTGCGGGCCCCGTCGCTGTCGCTGCATCGGCCGGCGCCGCCGGGGCGTCCCGGCTGCTGCTGCTGCTCCCCCTTGAGGTGGCCGAAAAGCGCGCCGCCGCCGTCCTCCAGACCGACGCGGCCGCGCCGCTTCCTCTTCTTGCCCGCCGCGGCCGCGCCAGCCGCAGCAGCAGCACGCGACGAGCAGCGACGCCAGGGCAAGGAAGAAGAGCGCGTTCGGCCAATGGGCCTTATGACGGGTGGGCCAGGGGCCAGGGGCCAGCGTGGCGCCACGTCGGCCAAAACCGCCGGCCAAAACCGCCCAGGGGCAAATTGAACCCCGATGCAAAGTTTAATGTGCTGGTTAGCCGGTTTTGTAGTTCGTGTCATAAATTAGACTCCCTACTATAGTTCAGGGGGTTATCTAGACTTTTTCGATTTGTTTTATACTCCTACGTGTCGGGAACCCGCTCGATGCGGCGGAGCTCCGACGAGGATTCCGGTGACTACAGGGGAGAGGAGGAGGAGGAAGCGCGCCGGCAGGTTGCCGACGCGGAAGGGGAAAAGTAGTTTAGAGTTTAGTTGGTAAATTCATGCTTACAGACTCCGACTCAACGATCACACTTTATCCTCCTCTCCTACCATCTTGGACCGGCAGGCAGCACATTCCCATTCTGGGCCAGAGAGACGGGCCGGAGCCTTCCTGGGATGACCGGCTCTCTTGGGCTTTGGAAGAACACTTGGCTCACCAGGATGGGGTCTGTTGACAACCCCCCCCTGAGAGCCGGCTTGTCCCCAAGCCGGTGCGCATGGAAACCGCTGACGAACGGAGTCCGCATCTTCCCAGGTAGAGAGCTTCTCATCCATACCGGACCACTTGATCAATAGTTGCGGAACAGAACGATCCCCACGATGATGAAGATGCTGGCGAAGGACACGTTCAGGTACCTGGAGATTGTCATCCATATCTGGCAGAGAAGGAGTCGTTGACGTGCCAGGTGGTGGAGCTCCTTTCAATAGCGAAACATGAAAGACAGGATGAATGGATGAAGAAGATGGCAGGAGCAGCTTGTATGCGACAGACCCAATCTTGTCAATAATCTTGTAAGGGCCAAAGTACTTGAAGCAAAGCTTTTGATGAGCGCGAGGTGCCAGAGAAGATTGGACATACGGCTGGAGGCGAAGATAAACGAAGTCCCCCACATTAAACGAGCGCTCTGATCTGTTCTTGTCAGCATACTTCTTCATGCGCTGCTGTGCTCTCAATAGGTGTTGGCGGACTGAATCAACCATTGTCCTGTGTTCTGCCATTTTAGCCTCCACATCTGGAACTGCTGAAGCATCAGATACAGAGATGCCGAAATGCCGAGCTGGGTGCCCA
This sequence comes from Themeda triandra, assembly GCA_018135685.1. NCBI lineage: Eukaryota > Viridiplantae > Streptophyta > Magnoliopsida > Poales > Poaceae > Themeda > Themeda triandra. Next base: position 668,374 of record JAENPR010000094.1, read on the forward strand.
TACAGTACTTCGAATGGAGATCTACCCAGAGATGAATGATCACAAGTATTGTACCAAAATTCTACTAAGTCGAGCCACTGCGACCATTTCTTCGGGCAGGAGTGGATGAAACAGCGCAGAAATGTCTCAAGGCATTGATTCACGCGCTCTGTTTGACCATCAGATTGGGGATGGTATGCTGTGCTCATGCAAAGATCCACTTGAGCCAGGTGAAAAAGTTCCTTCCAGAAGTTGCTTGTAAAAATGGGGTCTCGATCCGAGATGATGTGAGAAGGCATCCCATAGTTGCGATAGATAGTCTTCATGAAAGCATCAGCAACTTTCTCAGCTGAATAAGGGTGATGCATGGGAATGAACTTAGCAAACTTACTGAACTTGTCAACGACCACCATGATACAATTGGCGTACCCCGAAGTCGGCAGACCGTCGATAAAATCCATACTCAGAACCTGTGAAAGGTCAAAATGGCTAGAGGGGGGGGGGTGTGAATAGCCTAATAAAATTTCTAGCAATAACACTAGACACCAAATTAGATAGCAAGGCGGCAAATGTGCAAAGCTAAAGCTTCGACTACTCTATGCAAGCCGTCCTAACAAAGCAAGGCTACTCAATCCAATGCACAACAACCACGGTGATCAAGCTACACAATGTCGGTTCACCGAAACCAACCAAGCAATTCTACCCACGGGATTTACTCTACACAATGAGTGGTTCACGACCGATCACAACAAGTAGTTCTACCCACGGGATTTAAACTACTCAAAGAGTGGTTCCCGACCGACCACAACCAAGTGTGGCCTCGAACAATCACCAAGTCGAGCTCAACCACCACCCCGCTGCTCCAAACCGTCTACGTTGACGGGAATCACCAAAGAGTAACAAGAATCCGCAGCTCACTCGATGAACAAGTGCCTCTAGATGCAACTCTCAATGCAAATCACTTGTTCTCACTCAAATCTCTCTCAAGATTAGCAAAGGAATCAAAGAGATGAGTGGGGGAGTGTCTCTCTTGCTCAAAGTATGCTTAGGTATGAAGAAATGGCGAAAAGAGCTCCCCAAGACCGGCCAACCCTCTATTTATAGACCCAAGGTCGAAATAGAGCCGTTGCCCTCGGGCTGGTGCTCCAACACGCGCCGGACGCGTCCGCCGCTGCCCGCCGGACGCGTCCGGCGCTCTTCAGTGCGTCGCGGAGTCGACCGTTGCGTTTGAAGTCTGCTGACCTGGCACGTCCGCCGACTGCGTCCGCCGCGTTCCGTCGGACGCGTCCGGCGTCCGCTGGCACGCGCGCGAGCCAAGCCAGGAAGTTTCTGGTCGGCGTCTGGCGACCGTCGGACGCACCGCCGCCACGTCCGGCGCTCACAGCGCCCTGCCAGAACGCCCGAGCCAGCACACAATGCGCCGGACGCGTCCGGCGCCCGCGTGTGGCGCCCTGTGAACACGTCCACCTCTTGTTTTATCTTCGATGTCGCGCCGTCGTCGATCCAAGTCCAATCTCTTGCCTTGAGTACCAACTCCACCAAGTGTAGACCTCGTCTCAAGCACCGGAGTTAGTAGTACTGTTGACGCAAAATGTGACCGTCTGCGCCTCACACACTGCAAGCCGGAAAGCGTGGCTTCAATCGGGTGCACAGGCGTTTACGAATCCGGAGGCGTGCCGTCGGTTTGACACGAAAGCCGACAAGGGATAAAGCTGTTAGATCAAAAAGGTGGAACGTGCCGGTTGAGACCAGACAGTTCCATATTTACGGCCACGAAGCCACTTACGACGACATACGGCTATAGAAGGCATGCGCGCAAAGCATGTTTATAGCCCATTCGGCAAATACAAAGTAAGAAGCATAAAAACGCTGATTGCCGAATACACATGTATGTAAAGACATGTTTGAACAAGTGAAAATCGATCATCATATATCATATAAAGCATAAATCTAAACCGATATCATAGTTCAAAGCATAATGAATAAGCGGGCAACTCGTAAATATAAATCTACTTAAATAACACATGCATAGGCCTAATCCAACTAGTACGCCGCACGTCTAGCCTTCATAAGCCCGTCGAGCATAGACCCAAGCAAGTTAATCCACCGCATGATACCGCTTGCTACAGATCTACACCACTCCTTACGACTAGATTAATCCACCGCGCATGATACGATCTAATAGTAAGAAGCTAAAAGCATGCATATACCTAAACAGATCTATAAATACTCGTTGCTCGTGTAGGCATAACCGTATCGGCCAAATTGCCGAATCGGGGTCCATGAAGAAGGAACAAACAAGTAACATGTAAAAGAAACCTATCAGATTAAACCGATCTCTAGTCCACCGGATGACTAGCTCTAGAGTAACCCAAAGACACGCATCGCCGCACGGTACCGGTCTGTCAAGGTTTATCTACATCTAACGTGAATGAACCCACAACACGTGACAATCTAGATCGATCTAATTCGGCTATATGAAATTGATCTACTTGATATCGAATAAACATGAGATTATGACCAAAAAGCCGAAAAGAGCATCAATCTAGATTGGGCAAAAGAGTGTTGCAAATAAATAAACATTAAATGAAACATGCAACACGTGATAACTTAATGAATCTATTAGATCTTGCCAAATCTAAGAGAGCCGATAACTATCTTTACTCATGTCTTAATCCGCCGCACGATACAAGGCACAAGCAAAAACTTCCCATCATTATGCTTAAATCCGCCGCACGATACTAAGCAAAACGGATGAGACTACTTGCATCATAATCTAAATCCGCCTCACGATACTAGACATGATAGCAAGGTTGCCGGGACTTACGGAGGTCGACGGATCGATTGGCCCTCTCGAAGAACTCGACGACACGACTAAAGGACTCGAAGGGTGGCACGTAGCCGGTTGTATTGAATTGGTTGTGAACATCTTACAATGTGCCGCACCCTTTCTTATATAGGAAAAAGGGCATACGGTTTTTGATAAATAAAGGCTCTGGTACAAAAGAACAATATAACTAGTCTATCCTCACGTACTCATGCTAAAGAGCTCAATCACGTTTCCTTGGTAATCATGCCGGCCCATCTCTTCTCTCTTCCTTGTATTGCGACGTCATCGTGCCGTATTTGAACTGAAATCTGAAGCCCACCGACGGCTGCCGTCCATCTTTAACAAAGCTCCAGATCGAGACTTTCTCATAGCGATATTTCATACGGCAATAATCCAAGGCATATACGTATGTATCTGGCACGCGCAGCATCCGAACATTTATCTCTTTCCTTGTCCAACCGCCAATGCTTTGGCAAGCCAGCACATACGAACGTGACACTAGTTAAGCCACATATATGTGTATATATCTTCTGATTTGCACGCAAGGTCTCGTATTTGCCTTCCATCCTTAAAGCTACGTAGGCATGCTGATCGGCCATACACATGCAATGGGCCTCCTTGATAGCCGATCACCATTTGCCTACCGTGAGCCTGATGACCAAATATACGCATATGTCTCCCTTGCTGGCTTCCTTGCTTCACGTGATGGCTCTTGGTGATTAATAAGCTTCTTCTAAATTAAATAATCTTGTTTAATCAACAATGCCAGCTGATCCTCATGAAGAGCTTCTAGCCTCCCTTGTCTTCTAGTTATCCTTGATCATCCACATGAAGAACTCCCAGTCAGCACGTCCCTCAAAATGTATTAAACAATATTTGCTTCCACAAGGCTAAATATGCTAATCGGCCATTTGTGCATGAACATCCTTATAGCTGATCCCAAATTGTCGAGCAGGCTAAGCTTGATGACCACATATCCAGATATACCTTTCCTATTCGATCTTCTTGGCAATCATCAGACGTCTTGTTTCGCTTAGGATATCTTCTTGCCAATGGTATTTCTCGGCTGTCCAAATTTTGGTGTCAACAAGTACAAGCACGACCACGTCGGCAAGAGTTAGCCCTCTAGTTAGTCTCTCATGCATCATGCAAAGTCGCAACTAGAGGCACTTAGGACCGCGAATGAAACCGAGGAACCCCTCTTGATAGTCGGTTATCGATCCTAAATGTGGTCACACTCGCTAAGTGTCTCGACCACCAAACCGAAAAGCCCTATCAAGTATACCTTCGCCTTGATCTCCATGGGCCTCCGTCGGAGCTTGATCACCTCACATGTCCACCATGTTCGTCACTGTGATCACCATGCTCCATCATCCACCGTCACGTTGCTATGTGTCTAACCACACTTAGAGCAAAGCATTAGCAACGTTTGAGTGTCATTAATTACCAAAACCAAACCGGAGCTTTCAATCTCCCCTTTTTGGTAATTGATGACAACCCCTCGACAAACTCACAAAGATATGGAAATTGAATTCAATATGAAATTGAATTGCTTGCCCAAGACATTTTGATCATGAATCTTGGATTGGACAAGCATTTCAATTCCGGTTTTGGTAGTGGTAGCTCCCCCTACATGTGTGCATCAAATGTTTGGTAGATTTTTAAGCACACATGCATAGATGAAACTTTTGTGAGAGTTACCACAACCAAAATGGTACTAAGGTTTATAGAATTGACCTTTGAAGCGTGATACCAATCGGAGTGCGATAATAAACCCTCCTTAGCACCATGGGAATCTAGACATCCATCAAAACTCAAAGTACCTCATGAGATCACATTATAAGCAAGGTACTTGAACAAGAGAACTTCTACGTCTAGAAACCACCTATGCATGCTAGTACTTCAATTCATCAATCAAGTTCTATACTAGCATTACACCAAACAATCATGAATATTGAATTTAGCTTGCAATGCTCCATATCATCATGAATGCACACACAATATGTAACAAATAGTCTATGAGCTTGCTCCCCCCATTTGTGTGCTCATGGTTGGGTCATATCATAAAAATTGATCCCCTTCCATTGCTCTTTGTGACTTATTTCTCCCCGTTTGTCAACAATCACCAACAAGAGTGTATAAGATGAGAGAAACAAGTCAATTAACTATGGCCAAATCTAAATCACATGCCTAGAAAATGTATCTCAGTTTGAACCAAGGGCAAGCTTCTTTACACCTCATAAAAATAAGGGTTATCTTGACCATGTTGAGATACACATCACGAGCAAGTGCTAAAGATTCAACACTAGGTTCACAAGCTCACAAACAAGTCATATGCCACCACTAGATCACATCAAGCATAGAAACAATAGTGGTGCCATATATCCTTCAAATTCATTTGATTTGCAATGAATGAGCCTAGCAAGATGCACATGTATACATGTCTACACAACTTAGCAAAGGATGCATGAGATGCAACAACCAACTTTACCTTGCTATGTTGGAGGAGAGGCATGTCATATATGGGGTGCATCAATCCATGTTGGAGAAGCTAAGTATGTTCAACTCATTCCTCAACTTGCAAAATCTCTTCTCATCAAGAGGCTTGGTGAATATGTCGGCTAGTTGATCTTCGGTGCCAATGCTTTCAATGCTCACATCTCCCTTTTGTTGATGATCTCTAATGAAGTGGTGCCTCACATCAATGTGCTTGGTTCTTGAATGTTGAACCGGATTATTTGTCATCTTGATTGCACTTTCATTGTCACAAAACAAAGGCACATGCTTGAACTTGATCCCATAGTCCTTCAAGGTGGCTTTCATCCATAGCAATTGTGCACAACAATTCCCCGCACTAATATATTCGGCTTCGGCGGTGGAGAGTGCCACACTATTTTGCTTCTTTGAAGACCATGACACAAGAGATCTTCCTAGCACTTGGCATGTTCCACTTGTGCTCTTCCTATCAATCTTGCAACCGGCATAGTCGGAGTCGGAGTATCCAACCAACTCAAAGCTTGACCCCTTGGGATACCATAGACCAACATCTTGAGTACCCTTCAAGTATCTCAACACCCTCTTGGTTGCCGTCAAGTGACTCTCTCTTGGAGAAGCTTGAAATCTTGCACACATGCACACACTAAACATGACATCCGGCCTTGAAGCGGTCACATATAGCAAGCTTCCAATCATTGATCTGTATAGCTTTTGCTCAATCATCTTGCCACTATCATCAATGTCCAAGCCACCATTGGTTCCCATAGGTGTACTAATGGCCTTAGCATCTTGCAACCCAAACTTCTTGATCATGTCCTTGATGTACTTGCCTTGACTCACAAGGGTGCCATTCTTCATTTGCTTGATTTGAAGACCAAGGAAGTAGCTCAACTCTCCAAGCATTGACATTTCAAACTCACTAGCCATCATCTTTGCAAACTCCTCACAAAAGAATTGATTTGTTGATCCAAAGATGATATCATCCACATAGATTTGCAACACAAACAAGTCATCTTCTATCTTCTTGGTGAAGAGAGTAGTGTCAACTTTGCCCATCTTGAAGCCTTTGGAGATGAGAAAATCCCTCAATCTTTCATACCATGCCCTTGGAGCTTGCTTCAATCCATACAATGCTTTCTTGAGCTTGTAGACATGGTTGGGCTTCTTGTCATCCTCAAAACCGGGAGGTTGTGCAACATACACTTCCTCATTGATGAAGCCATTGAGAAATGCACTCTTCACATCCATTTGATAGAGCTTGATGTTATGAGCACAAGCATAGGCTAATAAGATTCTAATTGCCTCCAATCTTGCCACCGGTGCATATGTTTCTCCAAAGTCAAGACCCTCTACTTGTGTGTAACCTTGAGCCACTAGTCTTGCTTTGTTCCTCACTACCAAGCCATCTTGATCTTGCTTATTCTTGAAGACCCACTTGGTTCCAATCACATTATGCTTCTTCGGCCTCTCAACAAGCTCTCAAACTTCATTTCTTGTGAAGTTGTTCAACTCCTCATGCATAGCATTTATCCAATCCGGATCCTTCAATGCTTCATCAATCTTAGTTGGCTCAATGAATGACACAAAAGAGTAGTGCTCACATATGCTAGCCAATCTTGATCTTGTTTGTACACCTCTTTGAAAGTCACCAATGATACGATCTAGAGGATGATCTCTTGCAATGTTTGAAGGTTGAAGAACTAGCTCATTTTCATTGCTTGCTTGACCTTGATCTTGATCTTGATGTTGAGTACCACTTGTGCTTGCTTCATTGGAATCATCAATCACAACTTGAGTTGGCACTTGCACTTCATCACCATCATCCACTTGCCTTGGCCTAATTTCACCAATGTCCATGTGTCTCATTGCATTATTCAATTGATCTCCACCCACATTATCTTGATTTTGAACTCCAACTTGAGAGCCTTGGGTTTCATCAAATTCAACATCATGAACCTCTTCCATTAGCCCACTAGCCAAGTTCCACACTCTATAGGCCTTGCTAGAAGTAGAGTAGCCAAGAAGAAATCCCTCATCACATCTCTTGTCAAACTTGCCAAGTCTTTGTCCCTTCTTGAGAATGTAGCACTTGCAACCAAAGACCCGGAAGTAAGCAATGTTGGGCTTCCTTCCATTCAAGATTTCATATGGAGTCTTCTCTAACTTCCCATGGCAATAGAGGCGGTTGCTATAGTAGCAAGCCGTGTTGATGGCATCACTCCAAAACTTTTCACTCACATTGTACTCAAGTAGCATAGTTCTTGCCATCTTAATCAAGGTCCTATTCTTTCTCTCAACTACACCATTGGATTGGGGAGTGTAGGTTGGTGAGAATTGATGCACAATTCCAAGCTCATCACACAACTCTTCAACTCTTGTGTTCTTGAATTCACTTCCATTGTCACTTCTTATCTTCTTGATGGTAGTGTCAAACTCATTTTGCACGCTCTTGACAAATGACTTGAATAGATCATAGACTTCACTCTTGTCATAGAGGAAGAACACCCAAGTGTATCTTGTATAGTCATCCACAATCACAAATCCATACTTGTTGCCTGTCGACGAAATATCGGCGATAGTCCGACCAGGGGTATGCCCTGACCGGTAATGGATTGGCGGAAGGCGCACGAGATTGCGAGCAAGACGTAAACAGGGAGCAATCACATGAGGTTTACCCAGGTTCAGGCCGCAAGGATGCGTAAAACCCTAGTCCTGCTCTGTTTCGATTATGATGTGGATGTATGAGTACGTGCGTTATGCCGATTCGTCCTCGGCACGGGGTCCTTGCTCTCTTTATATATCGCGGGGAGCAAGGTTACAAGTCGAACTAGCCTATACGGTACTAAGTTTATATACTTTACAAGTCTAAACTTTCCTATCTCGGCTAGGTCTTGTCCTTCTTGTCGGTCTTCGGGAATCTTGCTGTTTTAGGGTTTGTCCAGACCCGGCTGAGCCGATCGGTCTTGAAGCTTGATGGGCCGGCTGGTGATAGCGTGTCGGCCCAAACTAGGCCGTGAGGGTATATGGAGTTTATACCTCCACAGCTAGTCCCCGAGCATCATGGATCTTTGAGGGAAAAAACACCGTCTTGCTTGGTTGAGTGAAAAAGGGTGGTCGGACACACGTTCGACATATGGTCCGAGCATGGTGGAGGACCGTCTAATGCTTCCGACCACACTTTGCTTACACTTGGTTGACATTTTTGGTTTTGACCGAAAGATTTATGATGCTCTGAAAAGAAAAAGAATTTTGAAAGGGTCCCAAATGCGGAGACGTGGGCCCTCGTTAGTGTGTGATGCTGTCATCACATGGTATCTGTCGTGATTGGTCGTTGCCTTAGCTTAGTTTTGAAACTAAACTCTTTGTAGAAAGAAAGGATCGGCCGAGTCATGCAAATGACGTGGGCCCACGTAGTCCCCGAGGTTCTTTGTAAGATAGTATATGTTGCGGCAAGCTCTAAAAGAAGGATCTAGCCCATGTCACCTCTCGGGTGACGTGGGCCCACGTAGTCCCGAGCCGAGATGAGGTGGAACACGTTATGTCGGTCTAAAAAAGAAGACATTATATCATGCTTTATGTGTTTCCGACCACTCTTTGAGTGAGACCCAAGCGAGCCAAATTTCATTTGGGGGTCGGTTTGAACCATGCCATAACTTTGTCATGATTAAGTTAAGATAGCTTTGCTACTTAACTCAGTCCCCAGCGTGGCTGTGAGACCATGGTTTTGAATCTAAACCCATGAAAATAGCTTTGCTATTTGTGTGCCAGAATAACCGGTATCATTGGCGAAAAAATCCCAGCTCAGCTGTCGGATTGTGTGGGTTGAATTGTTTATGCTATACTACAACTTTGTTACAGCGGGTTGGAACAGCTTTGCTGTGAACCCAATCTTGTTAGCGAGGCTGTTTTTAAGACTATAGCTAGAAGACGGACTTAAATGGCCATCGTAGCTTTGCTTGCGGGCCGGCTTTCGGGTTGTGCAGTAGGTTTGTGCGTCTTTTTTATTTGGAGGCGGCCCGGTTTCTACGGCCCATTAAGGGTAAAAAACCCTAGTGTGGTTAAAAACTTCGGTGCCGCCGTCATTTGGACTATTCGCTCTCATTTTGCCTCGCCGTTTTTGCAACCGCATCCTTACGCTCCGTGCTTCGTGTCTAGGGTTAGTCCAAAACAACCGCATCCTTCCGCCCGAAGATCATGGGGAAGAAGCGTCAATCGCAACGAGAGAAGAGGAAGGAGAAAAAGGAGCAAAAGGAATATGAGAAGCAAATGAAGCTCATGTGGTCGCCCACTCAATCGACGGCGGCGTCTCGAATGCTTTGGCGGATGGCGGTATGATTCCGCCGGCGGCTCTTGGAGTGTGGCGTGTGCCGCTACGAGGTGAGGCGTTCCCCGTCCCTATGATGGTGAAATAGTTGTATTCGAAGATTATTTTATCGGGGTTTGGGTATTCCGATCCATACTTTTTGGTAGAACTCTGCATCCTTTGGAAGATATCAATCGCAATCTCAGTAGAACTCTATTATGACAATCGCTCTTTTTGTTGCGTATTGTGAATTGTATCTTGCCATTCCCCCAAATTTCAATGTCTTGAGACATTTTTATGAGTTGAAGAGGAGAGGGAATTTGGGTGGCGGTCAAAAGAGGTTTGGGGCATGTTACATTTCGCTCCGTGACGGGATGCGGTCGCGCGGTTATCGTTTACACACACGATAATGTGAAAGATTAGTTCAAGAAATGGTTCTATGTAAATGACAATGAACAGGAAGGCTGTTCCTTGTGATATTACTCAAATTCTTGAACCCAATCACTTTACAGTCGGATAAGCCAAACACTACCGAGATGATTGAAGTGAATGAAATTAAAGCGATGATGAATTTAAAGGGCACGAATGGTTTTACGGTGGAAATTTGTTTTTATCTCTCGCCGTATTCGGCCTCTTAAGGAGAGATTCAACTTCTTTTGGGAATATCGTGGAGAGGACGACCCTTCTCGTGAGACTCGAGCAAATTTCTGCGATGATATCTCTTTGAGGCTCATGAAGATGTTTAAACGAGGGGATGATACTCATATCCCTAAGCCCGTAAGAAGGCCATTTGATTGGAGACAACCACCTCCACCGTATGTTTCTTTATCTTTTATCCTCTTATTTACGTGCTTTTCTTTGGTTTGATTGTTTTGATGCAAAATTCGGTTATATGTATAGGGTCGTCATATTTATGTGTCTCGCGTCCCTCTTGATGATCTTCTATTTGGAGAAGCTTTGCAATACCAGCGCACCGGATTTGATCGGGGAATTGAGAATGGAAGGCGATGATGACGCCGCGAGCACGTTGATGATCAATCTAAGGCGGCCGGAGGAAAGCGGAAGGTTGCGTATGAGAAGAAAAAGAAACGTTCGGGTGTTCGACGGGGGTTCTCTATCGCTTGACCTTGTGCTTCTAGTGGTCAAAAACGCCGTTATCGTCGGGTTGTGGAGTCATCGATTCGAATCGATTAGAAGATAAATTGTCCATTGCTGAATTTGCTCGACGCAAGCGTTTGCGTCGAAAGGAGTGGTGGTCGGAGTTGTACTCCTCCCCGTGTACCTCCTCAATTGGTCGTTGATTACGGGAATCAACCTATTATGCCAATTATTAGGATCGGGCTTTTGGTCGATGATGGTCGGCTGGTAGTTTTGAGGGTTTAGAGGATCGAATGCCTCTGCTGTATTGCCTCGTGATGCGAGGCCGATGTTGTTATTGGATCTTCTACTTCTACATTCGAACGTGGAGACCGATATGCGATTTTTTCAACCTTCACTTTGAGCAATCCGAACCGTGAGTATATGAACTTCTTGGCCTGTACCTTTGCTATACCTTGAATTCTCTTGATTATTGTGAAAAAATTTGTTGTTGCCGGGACTCCTATTGTTGAAGATTTGGGCGGGGAGCCCTTGGTGGAAGCTGGGGACCGCTTTGGTGAGCCAAGAAGTTGTTCTCGAAGTTGTAACTCCCGCCGCCAATGTAGTCATGGATCAAGAAACTGTTCCGAAGTTGTGCCACGCCGCCGATCTTGTTGAGGATCCGGGGATAGTTCTTGCAAATGTCGTTCTTGAACTGTAGTGGTTCTGCGGGTATCAACATTATGGCCTCCTCGAGGATGCTCGGCCGTCTTTGCCGGGTTTAGCGCTAGATTCTTCCCCGGCCTCATCTCGTGAAAGTGATCAAAATCGAATATGCGCTTGGGTAGTTTTAGACCCGGTGCATCGGCAATGGATCACCCCGAGATAATGGAAGAGATCAGGGGGGGAACTTCTTCTGGTGCCCATATTCCTGGTAGCCGCAGCTATGTAGCTCGTCAGGATGACAATGGTGAATGGCACATTTTTGAAAATGTTACCAGGGGTGCCATTTCTGATGGTTTTGAGCAAGTGTTTGCTGATCTTCGGGCTCGTATTAAGGTTAGTATTTGTCTTAGTGGCTTTTTCTATTTTACCCATTCTGTCATGTTGTGAAGGATCCTTTTTGTAGGTGGTTGAAGATATTGCTGAAAAGCGTCGTCTCTGCATAGAGCAGTTCAAACCGACCATGTGTGAAAACGGTCTTCTGCGGAAGCAAAATGAAGATTTGGAGCGGCAGATCCGTGTTCACGAAGGTCGTGAAAAGCTTTGGGAACTTGAGAAAGATTCCCTGTTGAAAAAAGTTGCGGCCCTTCAGGAGCAAAACAGAGGTTTGTTTTACTCATTCTTGTTACTGTGGTTTTGTGAGAATATGTCATTACCCGATTGTGTACTTTGTAGATTTGGAGAGTGAAAAAACCCGAAGGCCACCGAAATTGCTCATCGGCTGGAGCGGAGAAGAAAGCTCGTACGAGAGATTGAGCGCTTGGAAAAGGAGGCACGAGGTGCGTTTTCTCCTTTTTTTTATCTTGTTGTTGTTTGGCTCTTATCGTATCTTATAAGTTGTGCTTATGTAGAAACGCATGAGCGTCATATGGCACAATTCGGCGTGTTAAAAAATGATAACCAAAGCAAGCGACGGAGCGCTACTTGTCCATGGCGAATGGATTGCAACCTCTCGTTTTTTGTACTTGCGGGGTGAAGTGAGGCCGGCAAATCCCCTTCTCGTTCGAATTTGTTGTGGATCGGTGCCGCCGTTCATGGCGTTTGCTCAAGGAGTTTGTCGGGAAGGGGAGTCGCTTTGTTGCGTCAAGTGTTCTAGCTCTTGCGCAATCTCACTTTCCTCGGGCGATTTCAAGCGCTTGGAGATGCGGGAGGCCCGCAGATACTTCTCCGAAAAGCTCGAGACTTGCAAAATGCTTGTGGGGCACCGCCTTTGTGTTATTGCCGACAAGATAGATCTTGTGCACGAACAATAACTTGAAATTAATTTGTGGTATTAAACTCGTGGTGCTTTGCACCGTTTTGTAACAATATCCGGTGTTCTTTGATACAAATGGTAGTACTTTTGTTGCATGTCTAGGAACAATTACAATTGCCTTGTGTGCTAGGCATAGAATTTAATTAAGTGTTCTATGTGCCAAGAGTTTGGCAAATCTCTAGGTGGATCGTCTAGAGTACACGGTTTATAAGTCGTTGGTCTTGTGATCGCTTTGACTAGGAAAGGTCCTTCCCAATGAGATGACAATTTGTGGAGGTCGTCATTTTTACGAATTCTTTTGAGGACGAGGTCTCCGACCACAAACTTGTCTTTCTTTTACATTCTGTTGTAATAGCGCCGTAGAGACGCTAGATATTTAGCCGTTCTTGGGAGTGTTTCCAAGTTGCGCTCTTCTCCGAATCGATGATAGTTTTTCGACTTCATTTGTGGCTTCCTCGTCATAGTTTTTGTTCTTGGTGAGCCAAATGCCACTTCATCGGTAAAAGCGCTTCAGCACCAAATATCATGAAATAAGGCGAGACGCCGGTATTTCGCTTGGTTGAGTTCGAAGTCCCCATATCACGGCGAGGTAATTCATGATACCATCTTCCTGGATGGGTATCGTTATCTCGGTATAGCCTTTTTGTAGGGCGTCTATGATCATCCCATTTGCTCTTTCTACTTGACCATTGGCTCGAGGGTGGGCCACGATACATATTTTACTTTTGTTCCTAAGTCTTCGCAAAAATCCCAAAATTCACCACTGTAAATGTGGATCCTAAATCTGTTATAATGGTGTTGGGTACGCCGAAACGATGTACGACGTCTGTTAGGAATTCGACAGCCTTTTGAGCATTTGCCTTGACTAAGGGCTTATATTCTATCCATTTTGAAAATTTGTCTATAAGTACATAGACAAATTGATAGCCGCCGGGGCTTTTTTGAATGGTCCTATCATGTCTAGTCCCAAAGCATGAAAAGGGCCATGCGGTGGTATTGTTTGAAGCTCATGTGCGGGGACATGAATTTGTTTAGCGAAGAATTGGCAACCTTTACAATCTTTGAACTAGTTTCTTAGCATCGGCTAGTGCGGTTGGCCGGTAAAAACCTGCTCGAATACCTTCCCGACCGGTGTTTTTGATCTTTGCATGATTTCCACACATCCCTTCATGAATACGTAGTAGTAGTTACGCTCCTTCTTCGAAAGAAATGCATTTTGCAAGACTTCGGCGCTTGCATTTTTGCGCATAAGTTGCCCATCGACTAGGACATAATGTTTACTTGCGTCTTATGAGGCGTTTTTTTTGTTTTATACGTCGGTGTGTCCTCGTCAATGAGATACCGAATAAAGGGAATTCTCCGGTCTGGCTTTGTCTCCTTTGTTTGTTCCAAAGGTTCCACGATGGTATTTGCTCGTTACATCCCTTTGTAGTTGAGGGATCTTGTCGCTTTCTTTTCTTTGGATAAATAACTTTGGAGTTATCTATAGATTTTTTACGATCTTATTCTTGGAGCACTTATTCGAAAGGTCTTTGGTCGGATTAAGCAATGATCTTGTTTTTTCTTTGGTCGGAGGTGAGCCATCGGTATGCTTTCTTGAATATTATCTATTTTGGTTTTGCCGTCGATGGATCTGTTTCTTTTTGTGGTGGTTCTGTGCTACCTCTGTGTGTGAGAAGGTAATAGTAGATCTTGAACAAATACGTCGGGTGGCATTTTTGCTCTATCGGATCCCAATTTAGATAATTGGTCCGCAAGTTTGTTCTTTTCTCTTGGTATATAGGTGAATTCCAAGCCATAGAATTTATTTTCTAGCTTCCTTATCTCGCCACGTATGCCTCCATTTTTTCATTAGTGCGGTCCCATTCTTTGTTGATTTCTTTGGACAACTAAATTAGAGTCTCCAAAGACGAGGAGCCTTTTTATACCCAATTCTATGGCTATCTTGAGGCCGTGAAGTGCAGCTTCGTATTCGGCCGCGTTATTTGAAGCTTTAAAATGGATACGCGTACGTATCGTAGGGTATCACCGCTTGGTGCTTTGAACACGACGCGCTGCTCCTGCTCCTTTTATTTTAAGGGAGCCATCAAAGAACATTTCCCATCGTTCGGCTTCGTTTTGAAATGGTGGTAGGGACATGTCCGTCCATTCTACTAGGAAATCAACCAAGGCTTGGGATTTGATGGTTGTACGGCTTTGAAATTTTAGTGTGTATGGGTGAGCTCTATTGCCCATTTGACGATCCGACCTTTGGCGTCTTTATTGCGAAGAATGTCGCCAACGGCATGTTTGTTACTATTGTGATCGGATATGTGTCAAAGTAGTGTAGCAGCTTTCGTTTCGTTATTAGGATCCCGTACAAAAGTTTTTGTACGTGTGGGTATCTCTGTTTCGAGTCGTTTAATACTTCAACGATGTAGTAGATGGTCTTTGTACGCCATATGTATGTCCCTCTTCTGTCTTTCGACGACTATTCTTGTGCGACCACGCGATCGGTAGCCGCAATGTATAGCAATAATTCTTCGTCATCTTTAGGTCTTTGTGCTTGGTGGCGATGTTAAATATGTCTTGAGTTCGAAGAAGGCTTTGTATGCTTCGCTTGTCCATTCAAATTTTTGCTTGGCCTTTAATAGTTTGAAAAAGGGGAGGCCTTTTTCGCCAAGTCTTGATATGAAGCGGCTTAAAGCCGCCATGCATCGATAAGTTTCGGATATCTTTTATACTTTTGGGTTGCGTCATTTTTAAGACTGCATTAACTTTTTCGGGGTTTGGTTTAATGCCATCTTGGCTAACTACGTTGCCGAGTAGTATCCACGATGGTACTCCGAATATGCATTTACGTGGGTTTAATTTCCACTGAAATTTGTTTAAAGCGACGAAGGTTCGCTCTAGGTTTGAAATTAAGGATCCGCTCTCCTTTGTTTTTTACGACTACGTCGTCTACGTATGCTTCGACCGGTGGTCGGAAATTTCTTTTTGAAGACACTCTTGGATAGCGCGTTGGTATGTTGCACCAGCATTTTTGAGGCCAAACGACATGGTCGTATAGCAGTATGCGCCGAAAGGTGTGATGAATGATGTTTTTATTTGATCGTGAGTTGCTAGGGCTATTTGGTGATACCACGAATAGCACTCTAAAAAGGACAACGGTTCGCGACTGCGGTTGAGTCAACTACTTCGTCGATACGAGGTAGTTTGAAGGGGTCTTTAGGGCAAAGTGTTTGTTGAGATCGGTATAATCAACACACATTCTCCATTCGCCATTTTTCTTTTGTACAAGAAGCTGGATTGGATAGCCGGTCGGGATGATACACTTCTTTTATAAAACCATTTGCTAATAGCTTTAACACTTCTACCCTAATCACCTCCTTTACGTCGCGAGCAAACCGTCGTAATCTTTGTTTGATTGGTTTGGCGGTTTTCGAGACATTAAGGAAGTGCTCGACCTTTTCCCTTGGGACTTTGGCATGTCTCTTTGGTTTCCAAGCGAATATGCTTATGTTGTCCCGTAGGAATTGGACGAGCGCGTCTTCCTATTTATCGTCTAAATTGGCTCCTATAAGAGCAGTTTTCTCCTTATCTCGGGGATGAGCTCGATCTTCTTTGTGTCATTGCTTTTGTTGGTGACCTTTTGGATCGCTTGACTGGGATCGAAGATCGGCTTCGGGTATCTGTTTTGCTTCAAGGCATGTTTGTTCCATATGGGCTTTGAGGTCTGAATTAATTTCAGCTGCGTAGGCGTTTGTTTTATGATCGTGAGCCATAAGCACATTGCCTCGAGAGAAAGAATGCCCTTTGATGTTGGCATTTTTAACACTAGATATCCGTAGTGAGGGACTGACCATGAACTTTGCGATCCCGGTCGGCGAGTATGGCGTGGTAAACGCCTTGAAGTCGGCTACAATGAAGGCGCGTAGTCTTTTACGAAGTGTTGTCTTGTTCCCCGAACGGGTAGAGTTATTTTTCCCAATGGCATTGAAGGTTTGCCTGGCATGACTCCCGAGAATGGTGAGTCGTAAGGTTCGAGATCTTCGATTTTTAAACCTAGCTCGCTTGAAACGCTTGTAGGAATAGAATGTTTAAAGCAACTGCCGCCATCTATGAGTACTCTTTCCATACGTATATGATTAACGCCCGGGTCGAGTACCAAAGGGAATCGCCGGCATCTGGTATATTTGCCCACATGTCGGCTCTGTTAAAGGTTCTTGGTTGTTCCGACCATTTGGAGCTTTAATGTACGTATTTGGTCCATCGGACTTAGCGATTGCCATGATCCTCCTTTTTAGTAACTTTTTGTCCCGCGAGTTTTCGAGACCAACTTTGCCGCCAAAAATCATAGGCGACAAGTGTTTGGTGGGCTCGTTGAGCGATGCCGAGGATCTTTGTCGCTGTCTTCCTCTTCTTCCTCGGCCTTGTCCTTGTTCGGGCCGTTTTCCTTACTTTGTTTTATTAATCTCTGTTTCTTGGCGGCTGCCCTCGAAAATTCTTTGTGAATCCGTGACACTCGCCCATAGTATGCCCTTTTCCTGGGTGTTTAGGGCAGTCCTGGCCTAGAATCTTCTCATATTCTGGATCGAAGTCTCGCTTCTTTTCTCTGCTAGGTGGTACCGAATGGACGCGTTGATCTGTGTCTACGCTATAATTGTTTTGTATGCGATTGTCGCGTCGTCGTTCATTGCGACGATTATTGTCACGTCTGTCGTTTTGCGCATGTCTTTGCGTTGCAAATCTCTTTCTGTCATCGTTTTTTTCGAAGTTTACGTATCCTTGTCCGGTTTCGGGCAATTGTTGCATGGCATCGTCAACGCGAGCGAATTCACGGGCTATTCGAACATCTCGTCGGTTGTAGTGGGTTGTCTTCTCAAAAGTTCTTTTCGTAGATCAATATTTCCGGGTTGTCGTAATCCTGTACGAAAAGGGACACGACTTCGGCTAGCTGAAATGTCCGGAATTGTCGTCCGGACTTCGAAGCGTCGTATGTAGTGACGTAGTGGTTCATTCGGGTAATCGACGATCTTTGCTAGATCGTACTTAGTGCCAGCTGCTGGCATGTTATTCTGTAGTTCTCGATGAAGAGATGTCGCGGTTGAGGCCGGTGTGAATCGACCCCTCTCGTTGTCGTAATAACCAATTATTCGGCCCTTGTCGAGTACGATAGGGAGGTAATTGGCCATGACGTGTTCATCCCTCCTGCTTTGCTCGTACGGCTACTTCGTATAAGAGGATCCAATGTTACGGGTCGACCTTGCCATCGTACGTTTTGATGTCGGTATCCTGAAACTTTTGGGCGGACTACCTCTCGTAGGGTAGCCGAATAAGGCTTTGGTCCTGAGGCATCCATGCGAGCTCGGTATCGGTTGTTGATGACTGCTCGGAGGTCATTGTCGTCATATTGTTCATCATGATGGTGATTGAAGGGTTGACCATAATCTCTGTTGTCTCTGTGGTTGATCTGTCTTCTATCATTGTGTCTCTGGTGAAATCTGTTGTGAGGAAAGTTCCCACAACTCTCTCCATCGTCTTCGTAGTTGTTGTTGTTAGCACCTCCCTCTCTAGAGTCTGGTATTTGATTGCTAAAGAAACTACGCGGCCGGTGGCTTCTGAGAGATGCGGCTGGGCGCGCTTGTTCTCTCATATGGTTCACTTGAGCTTTAGCGGCTACTAGAAAATCAATTGCTTCCTCAATTTGGGGAGTTTGAGGAATGTTGGCCGTCTTGAGGCGGTCAATAGCAACGCGCAGTTAGCACTTGGGGTTGTGTGAACTGTCTTTCATTTACAAGGTCGAAATCATCGGCAAGATTTCGCCGAAAACCCCCGCGTCGTCCGACCATACGATCTTGGTCGGCATTTTGCCTGGATTGCGGCTTCGTTTTGCCTCCGTTGTTCCGGCTGCGTTTCGACCCTCCCATTGTTGCCTTCGTTCGTCGGTTTCTCCATTGAAGGTGACCTCGTTATCACTAACATGACATACCGCGTTCCCTAGGTGGGAGGGAAAGATGGGAATTCTTTGTAACTCTTGAGTGGATTTGGCCGGGTTATGGATCTCGACTGAATTTCCTCATGTTCCTCTGGTTGGAACACGGTGAGTTGTAGATGGAGTAGTGTCGATACGCTTGGTACTTGTTGTTTGCGGATTGTACCTCTTCTTCGTTGTCGGAGTAGACCATCGTATGGGCGAGATCCCGAGAGTTCTAAGATATTGTAGTAATCGTCGAGTCGGGCGTGTCCGGAGTAACGTCACGTGTTTTTCTGGAGATTGGTCGTCCGTGACTTCTTCGAGGCGCACATGATTGACGATATGTCCGCGGGTGCGTCGAAAGCGTAGCTGAGTCATATGCGGACGCGGATCGGGGATCCGGTTGTAGCCTTTGAGGTAATCTTGCTAAAAGTTGGTGGTGAATAGGTCGGCGGTGTTCGGCAACCCGTATGGGAACGGTGATGCAGCCCTTGGATCTAGGATCTTGCGATCCGATGATTTTGTTGGGCGTTTTGTTGGCGCTTGGTGCGTTGAAGGATAGTAGGTGATTCTTGCTTTGATTCAATCTGGATAGATCCAAAGCGAGCAAAAAACTCCATGAGCCTATCTGTTGATCATGAGTTGCTTGAACGAGATCGGCCCAATTTTCGTCTGGTGGTTGATTGGTGCCTAGAAGAAAAGGCCTGGAGTTCGATAACTCGAGCTTTGATGATGATGCCTCGCATCGAGGAGGCAAAGGATTTGTACCTTCATTGCTTAGTGGAGCTAGGATCGGCGGACCCTCGATGTATGAGGTGTCGGAGCGGTTGTCAGGTCATCGTCCCAACGGTGAAGGTGAGGCCGGCTTCGAAGGTCATGGAAGCCGGGAAGGAAACCATCTTGATCGACGTGAAATCTCGGTGCGCACCCCTGCGGCGCGCCCCTGTCGACGAAATATCGGCGATAGTCCGACCGGGGGTATGCCACGGCCGGTAATGGATTGGCGGAAGGCGCACGAGATTGCGAGCAAGACGTAAACGGGGAGCAATCACACGAGGTTTACCCGGGTTCGGGCCGCAAGGATGCGTAAAACCCTAGTCCCGCTCTCTGTTTCGATTATGATGTGGATGTATGAGTACGTGCGTTATGCCGGATTCTGTCCTCCGGCACGGGGGTCCTTGCTCTCTTTATATATCGCGGGGAGCAAGGTTACAAGTCGGAACTAGCCTATCTGGTACTAAGTTTATATACTTTACTTTCCTATCTCAGCTAGGTCTTGTCCTTCTTGTCGGTCTTCGGGAATCTTGCCTGTTTTAGAATTTGTCCAGGCCCGGCTGAGCCGATCGGTCTTGAAGCTTGATGGGCCGGCCTGGTGATAGCGTGTCGGCCCAAACTGGGCCGTGAGGGTATATGGAATTTATACCTCCACATTGCCCCCAATTGATGTGTAGTGGGTTGGGCCAAATAAGTCCATATGCAACAACTCAAATGCTCTTGAAGTTGACATCTCATTCTTCTTGGGATGTGAGTTCCCATGTTGCTTGCCGGCTTGACATGCACTACAAGGTCTATCCTTCTCAAATGTGACACCATTCAAGCCTCTCACTAGATCATGCTTCACCAACTTGTTCAATTGCTTCATGCCAACATGACCTAGGCGCCTATGCCATAGCCACCCCTTGCTTGACTTGCCAATCAAACATGATGAAAGTTGAGCTTCACTAGCATTGAAATCAACCAAGTACAAGCTTCCATGCCTAAACCCCTTGAAGATGATATTTGCTTGATCCTTGCTCACTACCTCAACATGCTTGTCATCAAATATGCACTTGTAGCCAAGATCACACAATTGTGCCACCGACAAAAGATTGAAGTTCAAAGTATCAACTAGCAACACATTGGAGAGATCTTTGTCATTGGAAATTGCAACCTTTCCAAGCCCCATGACATCACCCTTGCTATTGTCACCAAATGTGATGGAGTTGAATCCACCATTGTCATTCTTGTCAAGTGACTTGAACATACTATCTTCACCGGTCATATGATTTGATGCACCACTATCAAGCACCCAATGCCTCCCTCCGGCTTTGTAATTAACCTACAAGAAGACATCAAGCTTTAGGTACCCACTTTTGCTTGGGTCCTTGAAGGTTAGTCACTAGAGTCTTTGGTACCCAAATAGCTTTCTTCTTTGAGCTCATCCATGGTGTACCAATGAATCTAGCACTCACACCACACTCACTCTTAACAAGCATGTAGGAAGCATTTAACTTGTAAGAGGAAGCACTAGTGTTCTTGTTCTTGCATGCATGCTCTAAATGACCCACTTGCTTGCAACTCTTGCAATAGCTACCATTGTTCTTCACAAAACAAGTCTTGTGAGGAGCAAAAGCGGCCTTGCCTTTCTTGGGGGTATAGCCTAATCCCTCTTTGTAGAGAGAAGCTCTTTGGCTACCCAAGCACATAAGCAAGCGGTCCTCACCACCATAAGCCTTAGCCAAGGTGTGATTTAGCTCCTTGACTTCCTTCTTAAGAGACTCATTCTCAACTACTAGTGTAGAATCACATGCATGATCAACACTACTAGATGAAGTAGAGGCATAAGAGCATGAAGGGCCAAGTGATGCAACAACAATTGAATCATCAAGTGAATCACATGATGTGGACACACTTTTCTTTTCTATGTTCACCACTTGTGATTGCACTTTCTCTTGCTTCTCAACTAGAGAGGAATGAGCTTTTTCAAGCTTGGAGTGAGCAATCTCTAGCTTCTCATGGTCTACCTTTAGACTCTCATAAGAAGCCCTCAACTCCTTAAGTTCTTGCTCAAGGTTTTGTTTATCCTTGCGCAAGCCCCTACATTCCTTCCTAGAGTCATTGAAAGCACCCTTGCAATCCTCAAGCATGACAAAGAGTTCTTCTTTTGTGGTCTCATCATCATCATCACTCTCATCATCTCTATCGGGTGGAGGTTTTACCTTAGTGGCCTTGGCCATGAAGCAAGATGATGGAGCACCAAATAGAGAAAGCTTCTCTTGAATGGCAATGCTTGCATGCCCCTTCTTCTTCTTCTTCTTGGAATCATCATCATCATCACTTGAGGAAGATGAATCACTCTCCCAAGTTGCCACATGAGATTCACCCTTCTTCTTGTGATGGGAGGAGTCTTTCTCCTCCTTCTTCTTCTCTTGCTTCTTCCTCTCCTTCCTCATGGCATCTTCATCATCACTTGCATAGGGACACTTGGCAATGAGATGATCCTTGCCATTGCACCGAAAGCACTTCATGGGACGGTCACTAGACTTGGATGAGCTTCTCTTGCTCTTAGACCGGTACCCCTTCTTCATGAGCTTCCCCATTCTCTTCACAAGGAGTGCCATTTGTTCACTCACTTCATCTTCTTGTCCACTTGAGCTTGAGCATGGTTCATCTTCACTTGAAGACTCTTCTTTCTTCTTCTTGCCCTTGCTCTTGGATGATGCGGCCTTGAATGCCACACTCTTCTTGTCATCATCCTTCTTCTCATTTTCCTTCTTCTTCTTCACCAACTCTTCCTTCTCATGATCTTCTCTAAACTCATCATCGGCCATGATTTCTTGAAGTACTTGGTTGGGAGTTGGCTTCTCCTTCATGGTTGTCTTCACCATGACGGTCTTCAACATGTCAAATCTCTTGGGAAGACACCTCATGAACTTGGTGGAGAATTGAGAATCCTTGATTTCTTCCCCAAGTCCCTTGAGCTCATTGACAATGACTTGGAGCCTATGGAACATCTCCGGCACACTCTCATCCTTCTTCATTGAGAAGCTTGCAAACTTCTCTTGCAACATGTAGGCTCTTGCGGTCTTGACACTCTCGGTGCCCTCATAAGCTTCTTCTAGCTTCTTCCAAATGTCATGAGCCACCTCAAGGTTCTTGATGAGCTCAAAAGCTTTATCATCAAGTGCCTCATGGAAAGCACTCACGGCAATGTCATTTGCTTGTTGCTTCTTCTCTTCGGCCGGTGTTGGCACCGCACCCTCAACAAGCTCAAACTTTGTTTCCACCACTTTCCACACCTCAAGGTTGATTGACTTGAGATGACTCTTCATCTTGAGCTTCCATTTGGCATAGTCATCACCTCGAAATGATGGTGCCTTCTTGGTGTTGTTGATATGCATAACCAATGCCATTGCTTCACCGTAGGATGTTAATCCAACTCAAACAAACGGTGCCCGGCTCTGATACCACGTGAAAGGTCACAATGGCTAGAGGGGGGTGAATAGCCTAATAAAATTTCTAGCAATAACACTAGACACCAAATTAGATAGCAAGGCGGCAAATGTGCAAAGCTAAAGCTTCGACTACTCTACGCAAGCCGTCCTAACAAAGCAAGGCTACTCAATCCAATGCACAACAACCACGGTGATCAAGCTACACAATGTCAGTTCACCGAAACCAACCAAGCAATTCTACCCACGGGATTTACTCTATACAATGAGTGGTTCCCGACCGACCACAACAAGTAGTTCTACCCACGGGATTTAAACTACTCAAAGAGTGGTTCCCGACCGACCACAACAAGCAATTCTACTTTGCGGAAAGTAAGGAGGTGATGGAAGTTTATACCGCCGCGAAGAGTAGAAGATGGCCAATCACCGGTGTAGTAGCCAGTCACCTAGAGAGCTCAAGCACAAGCACAAGGAGGACGAAGCCTCGGTAATCACAAATCGACACAATGATTTTTTACCGAGGTTCACTTGCTTCCCGGCAAGCTAGTCCTCGTTGTGGCGATACACTTGCTTGGTGAGTTGCCCGCTCAATTGACTCGGTGCCAAAGACCCCAATGGGGAGCCGCAATCTCCACACAAGACAAGGATCCACAAGCCACGAGCAATCCACTAGAGTATCCTTTCGCGAACTCCCGCGGGGAAGGATCAAGAACCCCTCACAAGAACCCGGTGTGGCCTCGAACAATCACCAAGTCGAGCTCAACCACCACCCGCTGCTCCAAACCGTCTACGGTGACGGGAATCACCGAAGAGTAACAAGAATCCACAGCTCACTCGATGAACAAGTGCCTCTAGATGCAACTCTCAATGCAAATCACTTATTCTCACTCAAATCTCTCTCAAGATTAGCAAAGGAATCAAAGAGATGAGTGGGGGAGTGTCTCTCTTGCTCAAAGTATGCTTAGGTATGAAGAAATGGCGAAGAGAGCTCTCCAAGACCGGCCAACCCTCTATTTATAGACCCAAGGTCGAAATAGAGCCGTTGCCCTCGGGCTGGTGCTCCAACACGCGCCGGACGCGTCCGTCGCGCCGCCGCCGGACGCGTCCGGCGCTCTTCGCAGCGTCGCGGAGTCGACCGTTGCGTTTGAAGTCTGGCGACCGCACGTCCGCCGACCGCGTCGCCGCGTTTCGTCGGACGCGTCCGGCGTCCCGCCGGGCACGCGCGCGAGCCAAGCGAGGAAGTTTACGGTCGGCGTCTGGCGACCGCCGGACGCACCGCCGCCGCGTCCGGTGCTCACAGCGCCCTGCCAGAACGCCCGAGCCAGCACACAATGCGCCGGACGCGTCCGGCGCCCCTGGCCCGGCGTCCGGCGCCCGCGTCTGGCGCCCAGTGAACACGTCCACCTCTTGTTTGATCTTCGATGTCGCGCCGTCGTCGATCCAAGTCCAATCTCTTGCCTTGAGTACCAACTCCACCAAGTGTAGACCTCATCTCAAGCACCAGAGTTAGTAGTACAAGCACGACCACGTCGGCAAGAGTTAGCCCTCTAGTTAGTCTCTCATGCATCATGCAAAGTCGCAACTAGAGGCACTTAGGACCGCGAATGAAACCGAGGAACCCCTCTTGATAGTCGGTTATCGATCCTAAATGTGGTCACACTCGCTAAGTGTCTCGTCCACCAAACCGTAAAGCCCTATCAAGTATACCTTCGCCTTGATCTCCATGGGCCTCCGTCGGAGCTTGATCACCTCACATGTCCACCATGTTCGTTACTGTGATCACCATGCTCCATCATCCACCGTCACGTTGCTATGTGTCTAACCACACTTAGAGCAAAGCATTAGCAACGTTTGAGTGTCATTAATTACCAAAACCAAACCGGAGCTTTCAACCTGCCAGGACTCAGAAGGAACTGGCAAGGGACACAGAAGGCCTGGATACCTGGCATGGTCTAGTTTTGCCTGATGACACACAGAGCAAGCTGCGACATAAGCCTTAACATCCGCCTTCATGCCTTTCCAGAAAAAGATTTGCTTGATGCGGCTATAAGTGACAGGAAAGCCCGAATGCCCGCCAAGAGCACTGTCATGCATAGCAACAATCACTTTCGTCTGCATCTCTTTGCTTGAACCTAACCACACACGATTCTGGTGGCGAAGAACTCCATGTGTCAGAGAGAAAGGTGGGTGACTATGAGGATCCAATGGCAAATCTTGAAGAAGCTGAGTTGCCAAGGGATTAGAGGAGTAGCTGTTAACCACCTGACGCACCCAAACTGGACTCACTGATGAAATAGCTTGCAGCTGAGAGGGAGCAGAAGGATGACGTGACAAGGCATCTGCTACCTGATTAGAAACACCAGGTTTGTACTGAATCTTATACTGAAGGCCAGCCAATTTGGTGAATAACTTGAGCTGCCACGGAGTATGAAGGCGCTGGTCAGTAACATGAGTGAGGCTCTTTTGGTCAGTGAAAATAATGAACTCATCGTGCTGGAGGTAAGAGCGCCACTGCTCTATAGCAACCAAGATAGCTAGGTACTCCTTATCATAAGTGGACAGCCCCCTAGTGCGAGGACCTAGTGCCTTACTGACAAAAGCCAACGGATGCCCATGTTGAAGCAACACTGCACCTACACCAGCATCACTTGCATCAGTCTGAATTTGAAATGGCTGTGAGAAGTCAGGCAAAGCCAACACCGGGGAGGAAACTAGTGCTGATTTGAGAGCAGCAAATGCAGAAGAATGTGCTGGAGTCCAGATAAACAACACTCCCTTTTTCAACAAGTCATTCAAGGGTCGAGCAATGACTGCAAAATTCTTCACAAACTTCCTATAATAACCAGCTAAGCCCAGAAAGCTGCGGAGTTGTTTGACATCAGTTGGTACTGGCCAAGACTGGACAGATGATATTTTAGAGGGATCGGTACCCACTCCCTTGGCACTAATCACATGACCAAGATAGGAGATAGACTCTTGAGCAAATTTGCATTTACTAAGCTTGACAAGCCACTGATCCTTGGAGAGCAGTTCAAAGACCTGGCGGAGATGAGTAAGATGTTCTTCCAGAGATGAACTGTAAACCAGAATGTCGTCGAAGAAGACGATCACACAAACTCGGAGCAGAGGTTTCAAAGTCTTGTTCATTGCTCCCTGAAAGGTATTGGGCGCTCCTGTTAATCCAAAGGACATTACAGTGTACTCAAATTGACCCCAATGAGTCTGAAAGGCAGTCTTGTATTCCTCCCCTGGAGCAAGACGAATCTGATTGAACCCAGCACGCAAATCCAAACAAGAAAACCAACGTGCAGAAGACAATTCATCAAGAAGCTCATCAATCACAGGAATTGGAAACTTGCTCTTCATGGTAATAGCATTGAGACGGTGATAGTCAACACACATGCGCCAGGAATGGTCTTTTTTCTTGACCAAGAGAACCGGGGAGGAAAAAGGACTGGAGCTCGGTTGAATCATACCATTTTTGAGGAGGTCAGACACCTGAGCTTCAATCTCCGTCTTCAGCTTGGGAGAGTAGCGGTACTGGCGTTGCGACACCGGCTGCGCATCATCAACCAAAGGTATCGTATGGTCGCAATCACGCCGAGGAGGCAAGGAAGAAGGTGCAGCAAACAAGTCCTTGAAATCATCCAATATGTCCTGGATAGTAGGTAAAACAGGCACTGGAGGAGACTCAGAAGCATCCGAAGCAATGCTGCATAGTTGGTACAGTGGATTCTGAGGTTCAGTAGCAAAGAGACCCCGAAGCAAAGCTGTAGACTGCCCATAAGGAATTGCCATCCACTGCTCAGACCAACTGACTCTCATTGGAGAGAAAGGAGCTAACCAATCCATACCAAGAATAATATCATAAGAGCCAATTGGGAGCACTCTGAAAGTTGAATGGAAACTGTAGCCCTGTACTAACCATTCCACTTGAGGAAGCTCATATTTGCAAGTAATGGTTTCATTGTTAGACACTCTAACTGTCATGGGCTCAGCCATTGGTTGCACTCCCTGGAGAGAAAAAGCCACAGCAGCACTGATAAAAGAATGACTGCTGCCAGAGTCTACAAGAATGGTAACCTGTCTGCCCCCAATAAGACCAGAAAACTGCATAGTCTTGAAAACTTGCTCAGCAGATAGTGCAGCTGCTGACAGAGCCAAACAGACCTGACCTGAAGATTCTGACTCTTCATTAGATTGATCTTCAGATGGCTCCTCAGGCAGCATGAATTCCTCCTGGCAAACTGCCCATAGCTCCTCGAGAGCATGCAATTGAGGAGTGGGTGCACAGCGATGATCCTTAGACCATTTTTCGCCACAGCGGATGCACAGGTTCAAAGCTCTGCGGTAGGATTTGAGTTGGGCAAACTTATCTTCCCCAGGTACAGATCTTGAACCAGAAGGCTTGGCATCTGCATTGCCTCGGTCACCTGAAGCACGAGTAGGAGGAACTGGTGGCGGAAAAGAACCCCGGGCAGCTTGATATCTTGGTGTGTATGAGGAATCAGGCTTCTTGAACTCCCGCCGACGTATAGGCTCGGCCGCCTCCTCCTGTAACAGAGCCAAAGTATAGGCAGAATCGAGTGTTTTTGGACGATTGACCATAAGTATGGCACGAATATCATCGCGTAAACCATCAGTGAACTTCTGAATGAAAGAGACTATGTCTGGGTTGGGGTTGTAGGCTTTGAGCTGGTCAAAGAGTTCAGTAAACCTATCCACATACTCAGAGACAGGACCGGTTTGGCGGAGGTGGTTAAGTTTGCGGTGGAGCAAGGCGTGCTGATCACGGCTAAAACGCTCGTGAAGCATGGAGCAAAATGCAGACCAGTCAATGTGAGTAATGGTGGACTCAACTGACTGAAGCCAACGCTTGGCAGGGCCAGTAAAATGGATTGTGGCTACGGTGATCCACATGGACTGCTCAACAAAATACATATTAAAGTATTTGAGAGCGCATGTCATCCAGAATTGAGCATCATCACCATCAAACTTGGGGAAATCTAGCTTAGGAAGACGGCCTAGGTTTGGGTAGTGGGAAGTGAATTGTTGCTGTGGAGTAAAGGTGTTTTGGGAGCTAGAAGCTGGACTGACATTTGGTATAGGTTGTGGATTTAGGTCATGCTGTTGTTTGAATTGATGGTTGTTGTAAACAGGGTGGGTATTGGGTTGAGTGGGGTAAACAGGGTACTGATTATTGTTTTGGTTTAGATAAACAGGGTTGGGATTTGGTGGAATTGTAGTGTGGTATACCTCATAAGGTTGCTAGACATGTGATCTAGGTTGGGGGATGGGATTTAATCTAGGAACAAAAGGTACAGGGTGGGAACGAGGATTACCAGGATGAGGTGGTGGGGCGATGGTTGTTACCAACCCATGCCCCTGTACGCAGTGCCCGCCGGGCGGCTCGGACGTCGAGGCAGCAGCGTGATGCGCCGCAGTCGATGCCGAGAAGTTGGCGCAGCCAGCACCCGGTGTAGGAGCTGTAGGCTGCAGCCATGGCGGAGCAGCGGCGTTGATGGGCCGGTGCTGCGCCGGTGCTGTCGTAGCATCCACCAGAGCACGCCGAGCTAGCGAACGCGCAGAGGAGGAAGTCGCGGCCCACGTCGTAGATCATAGCTTCGACCCACGGACGCCATTCGTCGAACACCTTGCGGGTATCTTCCAGGGCGTCGATGCGGTCATCACGTTCATCCCGCATCTCGGACAGCCGCACCAGCTCGAGGTCGTCCACCTTCTAATCAAGGGACTTGAGGCGGTCCTCCACTCCGAGCGCCCACCGGTGTGTCTCCGTCGCCGTGGTGGCATGCGCGGTGCAGAACGCCTCCAGGCCGCGGACCCGCTCTGGACCATCCGGTAGCGCGGACTGCTCCAACGCCGCGATGCGGCTCAGCGCGGCCGGGGTGGCCGCGGCGACGCCCTCCAGCGCCGTGATCCGCAGATCCACGCCCTCACCCGGCTCGGAGGACTCGAGCGCTGCGACACGATTCCGGAGGCCGGGGAGATCTTCAACCCCCTTCTCGAGCTCGAGGACGCGCCGCTCCGTGGTCGCCGCCAGCTCCTTCCGCTGCGTCGACTCGTCGGAGAGCTTGGTCAGGACCTCGTCGAATCGGGCATCGAACCGATCCGCGAGCGCCTTCAGGTTCGGATCCATCGCGCCTAGCGCCTTCTGCCGCCGGGTAAAGTGGTGGGGATAGGGCTCCAGCAGGGCCGGAGATAGAAGCTGATACCAGTGTCGGGAACCCGCTCGATGCGGCGGAGCTCCGACGAGGATTCCGGTGACTACAGGGGAGAGGAGGAGGAGGAAGCGCGCCGGCAGGTTGCCGACGCCGAAGGGGAAAAGTAGTTTAGAGTTTAGTTGGTAAATTCATGCTTACAGACTCCGACTCAACGATCACACTTTATCCTCCTCTCCTACCATCTTGGACCGCAGGCAAGACATTCCCACCATCTTGGACTACCATCTCTTGGGCTTTGGAAGAACACTTGGCTCACTGGTGATGGGGTCTGCCGACACTACGCCGTTATTACAAATATTTAAAATTTAAAAATTTAAAATGAGCGAGGCCGGCCGCACCGGCGTCCGAGACGGAACGGTAAAAGAAACGGAGCCGGAGATTTGCGTTCCTCCCGGGACAGAGGGGACAGGAGGGGGAGAAAAGCATGCCGGCTCTCTTGGGCTTTGGAAGAACAAAACTATGGCTCACCAGGATGGGGTCTGCTGACACTACGCGTACTCCGTTACCTACAAATATTTAAAATTTAAAAATTTAAAATGAGTGAGTGGATGGATGGAAGGGCGAGTCCCGAGGGACCAAAGATCCAAACAAACGGCGCACGGAACGAAAAAAGCTTCACGACTTTCACGAGACAAAACAACCCCAGAGCAAGAAAACAAAACACGACCGGACCGCAGACGCAGAGCAGAGGGGGGACAAAGCCCGGGCTCCTCAGAGAGGGGCGTTCATTCGAAATCTCTCGCCTCGGCCTCCTCCTCCTCGGCTCCCTCCCCACCTCGCCTGCTCGCCAGGCGCCAGCCGGCGGCGCCGCAGCCCGCACCGGGCAAGATCAGGGCGGCCGAGCCGGCCCATTCCGCCCCCCTGCTCCGCCGAGGTACAGCCCTGCTCCAAGTCTTCGCCGCCTCATTTTGCTTGGGGAGTTTTTCATTGTTTTCTTTTCTGGGTGAGAGATTGGGGGTTCCTTCGGGAGGGAGGGAGGGCGGGGAGAGGTTCTGGGGGTTGCCGAAGCGATTCTGCTCGGTCGATTCAAATGCGGGCGACCGGATGGTAGCGCTAGCGCAGGGGTTTAAGTGCCGTTAGTTTGAGCATTTTTTTTTTTTGGTTTAGTTATTCTCGATCTGATGCGATTTCGTGACGCGTTGATACTTGACGCGCTTCTTTCTTGGGTAAATCTCGTTAGCTTTGCTTGTTTAACCCATGTAGGTGTAGGGTTCTTGACATTCTGTTCAGTTGGCTAAAGGCACGGAAACTACCGAGTGCGGAAACGAATGAGAAGCAAGTTCAGCGCAGGCACATCCTCGCTATCAATGTGTACAGAATCTACAGATTTTTCTCCTTGTGAAAGACACGCTAATGAAAGCTTGATATAAGCCTGCCTGCATAACTTTGAACAAGTCCATGGGACGACGCCTAGCTGGAAACTTTGAACAAGTCAATGAGACTTGGAGATATTTGTTGCTTAAGTAGGAATACCTGTCTGGTCAACAAGTTGATAGCATCACCTGAGGCCCTCTAGAGAGTAGAGACCATGGGCTCCATCTATTTCAAAGTCATGTAACAGTATCCAATCATACCGCTAGACTGTTCTGGACGTTGTGCTTATACACAATGATTAGTGTTAACAGTATCAGTAGTAGGATGCACACACTAGTTCCTTTACTGAGTTTACCTCTCCCTTCATTTTTAAATCACATAATATAGATGAAAATATTCGCCCCTTTTTTTAGCAGGACCATATAATTCCAAGACCCTGATGATGGCCACAACTACTTATATTGACGATTCCTGTTCGGAGGTTATTGATCCCCAAAAGACTGAGCTACTGGATGTTGCTGAACTCCCTGGCGACCATATTCAGCATCCACCAAAACCAAATGTGGTGGTGTCTAGCAGTGTGCGTGAACTTCTGGAATGTCCAGTCTGCTTGAGTGCCATGTATCCTCCTATTTATCAGGTGCACATTCATACTTATCCATCACATGTTTATATCTATTCTTCCATTAATAAATTAACCTGTTCAAATGTGGTCACTTGGATAAAAATTACGAGTTACTGGTTTAAGAGTTCCTTTCAGTATCATGAACTGCAATCACCGTTTAGTCTGACCTTTAATCTATAGCGTTTAGAAACCTGAACTTTAATCTACAGTGTTCAGAAACCCTAACTTCTAGTCTTTTTTTTTCTTTTTGGTTAGCATGGTGCAAAATAGTAACATGTTCTGCTTTTATATCTTTTTTATTCAACTATGAAAAATCTTATTTCATATGATAGTAATGCCATCTTTTGTCTATGCAGTGCTCTAATGGTCATACCTTGTGTTCCGGATGCAAACCAAGGGTTCATAATCGTTGTCCAACCTGTAGGCATGAACTTGGTAACATAAGGTGCCTTGCTCTCGAGAAGGTGGCTGCATCCCTTGAAGTTCCTTGCAAGTACCAGAGCTTTGGGTGCTCTGGCATTTATCCTTACTACAGCAAGCTGAAGCATGAGTCACAGTGCCAATATAGGCCTTATAGTTGTCCATATGCTGGATCTGAATGCACAGTTGCTGGTGACATTCCATATTTGGTAAATCACTTGAAAGATGACCACAAAGTTGACATGCACAACGGCTGTACTTTTAACCATCGCTATGTAAAGCCAAACCCTCATGAAGTTGAGAATGCCACCTGGATGCTTACGGTACTTCACACTAACATCAATATGTCGATTAAAAAATTCTGTTGTTTTTCTTTTACTATGGTTTGTTTCTGCAAAGATAGTTCGTGTCTTAGAACCTTCTGTATATTTGCCAGATATTGACGTAGTGTGTGTTTATCGACTTCCATCTATTTGTCGCACATGTACAATGAAGATGCTGACCATGGTACACACTTGTTGGACTGAAAAAATTAGGTGCTGATCATGATACACACTTAACAACTCAACTAGAGGGCGACACATCCACCCTGGCATTTTAATTGTTTTTTACAGTTTGCGTCTGCAAAAATAGAAGTTCATTTCTCTATCATGTCTCAGAAACCTTTGCATACTTGTCAAATGTTGATGTAGTGTGTTTTTATCGACTTCCACCTATTAGTTGCACATACACAATGAAGATGCTGACCATGGTACACACTTGTTGGGCCAAATTAGGTTCTGATCATGATACACACTTAACACGACTAGAGGGAGAGGCGTCGATCCTCATTTTTAGTAGGTAGAAGGTGAGAATTGAACCCTGGTTGGCTGGGCGATTGTACACCCACACTAGCCAATTCATCTCAGGGAGATTCTTGCTTGTTCAACTGAAAATACTTCTTTTTAACAGTACAGATCCACCTTCATCTGTTTTCAATGAAAGGTCATGCTGTTTTAAGGCGTGAGTGCATTATGCTTCTGACTGTTTCTTGATTTGCGATCTTTTCTCACTGTTTGAAGTGCAATAAAGAAACACTGCTATTATAAAATCACTTCATGAGCTGCTATAATTATCTTGTGCAGGTTTTCAGCTGCTTTGGCCAGTACTTCTGCCTACACTTTGAAGCCTTTCAGTTGGGCATGTCACCTGTCTACATCGCCTTCCTGAGGTTCATGGGAGATGATGCAGAAGCAAAGAACTACAGCTACAGCCTGGAGGTAGGGGGCACTGGGCGCAAGATGATCTGGCAAGGGGTGCCCCGAAGCATCAGAGACAGTCACCGGAAGGTCCGGGACAGCTATGACGGGCTCATCATCCAGAGGAACATGGCCCTGTTCTTCTCGGGCGGTGACAGGAAGGAGCTCAAGCTGCGTGTCACTGGGAGAATCTGGAAGGAACAATAAGATGGTCATCTAACAGATCTCTTCCGCTCCACTGCTGCCGTGAACTCATGGATCACACTGCAAAGAGCTTTTAGCCGTGCGTAGGAATCGACAGCTTGTGATTCATTCTTTTGTTCAGCTGCAAGCTTTTTATTTTGCCTTTCTGGCTCCTGCAAGGGGGTGCTGGTGGATGTAGATCATGTGGAGGTTGGTAGTTGCTACTGATGCAGAGTTCGTAGAAATTTCCTCTATTTTATTTGAAGTGTCTAGGAATCGCCATTCTGTGGTATAGGACAATCTAGTGGCAGCTCATAAGATTGAACTGGTTTATGCATGAGCGTTAACTATGGTGAGTGTGGAGTTTGACGGCGGTGTTGCAGCAAGCATGATTGTTGAGGTCTGGTGGATGTGGACTACCTCTCGCTGCTTTCCTTTGTTGCCGCCATGGATCCACATTCGCATGGAGTTTGTGGTCCACATTGGTACGCCACCGTTGAAATGTGGGCAGAGGTGTGGCGGAGAGGCAGAGGGGCGCGGGAAATGGAGCATGAAATGGAGATGTACGGGTGATTCTAGAACGAGATGTATCAAAACCTACTATTTGGAGATTGCAATATTCCGATGAGAATAAGATCCAGATAGGATATCATCTTTCTTAGTAGATTTAAACAGGGTTTCGCTTTTCAGCTTCCAACAAAGTATTAGTTGTGTTGTGTTTACTGTCTCATTACGGACATATTTGGATACCATGAGCTAATTTTAGCTCAAATTAGCTTTATTAGTGTATTTATAGGAGAATTGATTTTTTTGCTAAATTTTAACTAGTTGTTCCACTAGCAGTCAAGCACAACTATTTCAGGCTAATTAGCCTAGCTAGTAACGGTGATGAAGCACCAGTAGAACAGCTCGCGGACTTCAGCGTCAGTCCTGAATCAGGAGTATCCTGAGGAAGACTGGAAAATGGTGATGCTACAAATCAGGCAAACAATGAAATACTGAATTACTGTATGGTGTGATGGGAAAAAAAAACTTAGCTTGCTCCAGATGGGCTTAACCGAGGAAGAGGTATCATCAGCTACTGACAATTTTGACCAGAGATCAACTGTTCAGCAACTGCAAGAGAGGTAAATATGAAAATTCTAAGGCAGCACGTGGGAATCTGGAAGCTCAAAACACATGTGTAAGGACTGCAGTTAGACTGTAGTTGATGAGTCCATCTTTGATGAGGATCGCACATCTTCATAAAATTAGCATGTAGGAGGATGTAGAATCATCTTATCTGTAAATGTAGGATGCTACAGGTAAACTTTGTTAAGAGAGGATGGTACAATTAAACTTGACAAGCCTTGTGACTTGATTATTGCAAGGAATTGACCTGTCCTCCGAAAAAAGAAGAATCACAACACTAGGGTCCTCCAAGACAAAAGCGTAGTATTTGAAGATTCTGCAGTTACAGACTTACAGATGAGCTAATAAGCTCCATCTGTTCTCAAATATATAAGATACTGAACTAAAAGGTCATCATTCATTTATCACGTGAAGAAACTAATGAATTCCAACTAAGCTATGAGTAAGAAGAGTGCAAACACATTGTTTACAAGAAAAAAAAGGTGCACACATGTTTCAGAGCACAACGAATGCTTACTGCCCAGCAAACATCTTTAAAAAAGGACAAAATTTGGGGAAATATAAAACGAACCATGTTTGGCACACAGTCTCCATTACTTATATTGATCAAACCCACTCTAATTATGAATGTACAATATACATTTTTTATGCACACACAAATATACATAAGAGGCCATATTGTGCGTCCCTGCAGATTTTACAACGATAGAGCCAGAAGCCATATTGCCCTTCCCAAAATGCTAAGAGCATATTGCCGAAGGCTCCATTTTTCTTGCCTCTATGTAGTACATACTCTAAATCTCTAACCCTTTGGTTTTGGGCCTTCTTCCATTACACGAAAGAAGGTTTATCAATACACATTTGCATACATGAAGTACTATGAGATGGCACCTTAACTGCCAGGACTATCGATAGTACTCCAGATGTGACAACTTCAGGGCGAAGAACCATTTGCTGTCCTTTCATCAAAACACTGATGGGCACAATATACAGCAGCCCAAGAACACATGGAAGGCTCCTTCCTTCCCTCTCTCCACTACCTCTAATCAAGCAATCCTTGTATATACTCCTATTAACAATTTCACATGAAAATTGTATACGCCAAACAAGCTATCAAGAACAGCAACTGGGGCAGCGTACCAAGCCGTTCTCGTTGCACTCTACGCAGCGGCGGGGTCGCCCCTCTTCCTCCACGAACACCTTGCGCGAGCCGTCGCAGGCGGGGCAGGGCGCGAAGCGGAACCCGCCGCAGGCGCCGCAGGCGAAGGCCGGGTCCTGCCCGGGGGCGCCCTCGAGGACGCGGCGGAGCTCGCCGGACTCGTGCAGCCTGCGGACCTCGTCGGCGCCGCCGACGAGCGCGCCCCCGACGAGGAGCTGCGGGAGCGCGAACGCGCGGCCCCGCGCGGCGAGCACCCCCTGGAGCTCCCGCCGGAGCGCGGCGTCCATGGAGACGTCGCGCTCGTCCACGGCCACGCGCAGCCCCCGCAGCGCCGCGCGCACCGCGCAGCAGTCCGCGAACGTGCGCCGCACGCCGCGGAGCGAGGTCGTGTAGAGGACCACCGACTGCGGCGGGCGCTGCTGCGGCGGGGTGGGCGACGACGGAGGCGGCGGCAGGTGGCGACCCTGGTATGGGTGGTGGTGGTAGGTCAGCGATCGTGACAGGTGCCGGGGCTTCTTGCTCTTGGGGAACGCACCCGGTGCGCCGCCGCTGACGTCGTCCATCTCCCCGGCCGGCTGCCGCCGCCGCCTCCGACTGGGAGTCGGCCGGTGAAGGGTGCTGCTTAGGGTTCGGAGCTCCGACGAGAAGTGTGGCGATTGGGGAACGAGAGGATGGCGGGTTTGGTACTCGGGGTCCAGTCCTCTCTGGTGGTTTGTGAGTTGGGTTGTTGCCTTGTTGCTGACGAACTGACGATGGCGATGAAGCTTTCTGCTAATGATGGTCGATGGTCCATTCAATAAACTCGTTTTAAAAATGCTTGGGAGAGAAATGGATTGGCTTTCTCTTGTTTGGGTTCAGTTAAAATTGTATGACATCGTGTTAAAAAAAAATTGTATAACATCACTATCCGTGGCTGATCAATCTTTTACTTCATCTCTAGAAATGTTCGTCCAATGCTGGTTTGTACTCTAGTGATGATGCTATTGATTTTGCTCCTTTTAAACTCCTTTCTTTAATCCAAGTTCATCAAGAAATCAAGCAAATTATGATCCTATGTTCGAAATAACTAGAAATGACATTCCTTCTCCTTTTTTACATTAACAATAATATTCCTTCTCTAATCCTCGTACATTAGATATTTACCTATAAAATAAAATAATAATAAATATTATAAATTAAATTTGGCACGAAGTTCATAAGTTCCGTTAAGTACCCACGAGGCCCTCCTTTTTTTTAGAGAATATGGTGGGTCTGGGCTGAGGCCCTGTGAGCCCAACAGTGCCCAGACTGGCTTGCTTTCGCCTCCCCTGCTCAAGCGGATAAACCGGTGGGCAAGCTCCGGAGCGTCAGGATAAGAAAACCGCGCGGCGTCCGGCAGCTCCTTCTGCGACTGCGAGCGCCCGTCCATGGCGTCCCTCTCCCCTTCCCTCCACCTCCCTTGGTACGCTCTCTCTCTCTCTCTTCCTGCACATACTCTCTGTTTCCTCTCAATCCCCTTCCCCGCACCTAAATCGCTGCGATTTTTCTTCTCTGCCAACCTTTGCTGAGAGCTCAGAGGCGCACCAAGTGCGTAATGCGTCGTGTTTCCAAGACGCGGCGTTTTCTTGGTTCCTGTCGTGCTGCTCCGCCGTTTCCGTTAAATGCAGCCATCATCAATCTTCCTGCATTTCTTTCAGTAACCGTAGGAAGTCGCAGGCACATTTGTTCACACCAAATCTAGCTTGGGTTGGCAATACTGTATCTCAGCTATTCAAATGGGATTGCAATTTGGATGCGTTTAGTTCTCTGTCTTACAGAAACGATGCCTGGTAGTTCAGTTCGCCTGTAGCTTGGATGTAGGACCTTGTTTTACTTTAAAATGTGAAGGCACCATTTAGTAACCAGTTTTGATATTTGGTAGCTTTGGATGTTTAGACTGTGTACCCCATCGGGCATCGGCCCATCTTTCTAGTTAGTAGTTGTGCTGTGCATTCATGTTTTAGATCCATTTTGATGTAGAAAAAGCGTTTGAAGCAAATTTATGCATTACTGTTTACTAGGAAGGCTTGTCTTTTCTTCTAAAGCTCAGTATGCAAATTTTATTGGAGCTCTTACTTTCTCTGAACTAATCAGCAATTCAAGAACTGGCTTCCATGGAAAGACACATGGGGTTCGTCCTCGTGTTTCCCCTGCTGGAAGAGTTGGATTTGTCAGAACAGTAGTGGAATGCAAGGAATCTAGAATTGGAAAGCAGCCGATCGATGTCCCATCTAATGTTACTCTGACATTAGAAGAGCAGTTTGTCAAAGCTAAGGGTCCGCTAGGGGAGTTATCTCTAAGCTTCCCAGGTGACGTGAAGATTGTGAAAGAAGAATCTGGTAAGCTGAGAGTTTATAAGACTGCAGAGACCAAGAGGGCGAACCAGATGCATGGACTTTTCAGGTAAACATCAGTTGGAAACTACAGCATGAGTTTGCCCCTATTTTATTTACTGATTTACTTCTAATTATGTGATTCATCGTTTCACTAGATTTATTCCTTGTTTTATATATCTTCTCTTGACATTCCAAAAGTTAGATGCTAACTTCTGTACTCCCTGCTCTTGTCAAAACTCTTATATTTGTGCTATCACTCTGTACAGTTAAGAGCAGTATTGATTTCCATGGTTATTTCAATGTGATAGTACCAATGCCTTGAATAAGCTGTATCACTCAGCGAGTAAATAAACTGTCCTATGATCCTACTATCTCTTACAACTACAAGAATTCTAGATAGCATTATTCTGGTTCCTGTATTTGTTTTCTTCTGACCTCTTGTCTCACCATTCACCAATGACCAATAAATGTGATGGCCTTGCTTTTAGTGTTCAAAAAAATCCGCCAATCAATCTGCATTGAAATAATATAGCCACAGTTCTAGTAGGACTGACAAAGAATTGCAAAATGAATGCTTATCTTCTTGCATTTGTCATTCTCTGTCCGGTATTGGTAGGTACCAAGGAAACAGGCTATGCTATTGGTCCCTTCTGGTGTCCAGGAACTATAAAATCTGTATAACAAACATCATGAAGTGTCTGTATCACTTCCGCTATGATCTATTGAGGCACTATTTGGTAAAAGCACCCACCTCTGTTAGAGAACACACATACTAGTATTTTATGCACAACCAAGGATTGACCATAAAGGTCTGAAAAAATTACCATATTCTCGATCTGTCACTACCTATGTTTTTTCTTTGCGCTTCGGCTAATCCTTTGCTATTTGACTCACAGTATTTACATTTTCTTTGGTTAAGGAAAGGATCAATGATCTCTCTATTCTTTACTGAATGATCTTTGATGTGCTCCAATTATAGCTTGGTTAGAGAAAGCAGATTATATTTTTTATCCTGTCTCACCTGTCCTCCATGTGTTCTTCTAAATACCCTGGTGCAAATATTCAATGCAGAACATTGACAGACAACATCATCGTTGGTGTATCAAAGGGATTCGATAAGAAGCTTCAGTTAGTGGGTGTCGGGTATCGTGCGGCGGTGGAGGGCAACGTTCTGGTGATGAACCTGGGATTCTCCCACCCTGTTCGGATGGAGATTCCTGAAGGCCTGGCGGTCAAGGTGGAAGAGAACACGAGGATCATCGTCAGCGGCTACGACAAGAGCGCGATCGGTCAGTTTGCTGCTACCATCAAGAAGTGGAGGCCGCCTGAGCCATACAAGGGAAAGGGTATCAGATACATGGATGAGGTTGTCAGAAGGAAGGAAGGAAAAGCTGGGAAGAAGAAGTAGAAATTTTCTTTTTGGCCCTTTCCACGCTTCATTTCATTTTTCCCACTGTAATGATCTTTGTCTGCTAAGGCTGAACACCTGAACCTAAGAGAAATCTTGTTCTGTGCTGATCATAGCGTATAGATGTACACTTTGAGCATGTCATGGTTTCATTGTCTTACAATATCTTTATTCTGCTCCATTGAAGGGGGGAAATAAAGAATATAAGCACTGAGCCTTAACTGTAAGCGACCCTGATCAATGTGCAAGTGACAAGTGTAGGCAAAGCAGGATATGGTCTTATTATTATAGCATGATGATATACTTGTAAAATGCCATGGACATGATTCTGTTCCACAAGTTCTGGCAAGAAGGGCCGAAGGTTGAAGTGAAAGAGAACAACAAGATCACACTGACTGACAGGTTATGAGCAAATCTCGTCATCATCCTTGATTGGAGAATCACTAGAATGTTATCACCAATTCAAGGGCCAATCTTCGTTTGATTAGGATGCTCTCGGGGGGTCGGTTTCAGATTTTGCTAGCCGAGGAATTTAGTATTGCTTGAGGTTGAGGTGCCTAGTTCCAGCCGATGGCGCGCGACCGTCTCGGGCCACTCACCCGCACGGGGCCCCACCGGGCGTCAGACGCCTGGCCGCGCTGCCGCCAAGTGGCCGCCGTCTCGCCTTCCGATATCTCTTCTTCGTCT
Organism: Themeda triandra; assembly: GCA_018135685.1. NCBI lineage: Eukaryota > Viridiplantae > Streptophyta > Magnoliopsida > Poales > Poaceae > Themeda > Themeda triandra. The sequence continues at coordinate 707,965 of JAENPR010000094.1, forward strand.
CGCCGCCGCCGCGCGCGCACTCTCGTGTTCGTGTCCCAGCGCTCCAGCAGTTCGTCGGCTTCTCTGTCTCTACCGCTCGTTGCTCTTGGCACCGCGATGGCAACCCAGTGCCCGTGCTTCAACCCCGTGCTCTCGCCGCTCGTTCCTTCGCCGCCGCCGGGTAGGCGCGTCGTCCGAGCGGCGCTGCGGTCTCAGTCTCACCCGCCACTCACGGTCTCCCTCCGGCGGCTCTCGTGCGGCGCGGCAGCTGGTCGTGTCACGCGGCGGCTAGCGGCGGCGGCGGCGGCAGAGTCGCAGGCAGTGCAGGAGCAGCCGGCGCGGACGGGAGAGTCCGGTGAGGCCGGCGGGGCGGGTGCCGCCGAGGCGTCCTCCAAGCTGGTTCTCGTCGTTGGCGGGACCGGCGGCGTTGGTGAGATGCTGATATCCCTGCTCTCTGTTCTAGCATTGCTTAGCATTTTCCCTATCAGAAGTAAGATTCCGTGGCGAATTACAGCTCCTAGGCAGTAAAGCTCACTTGTCTCTGAATCTTAGAATATCTCAGTGCCAATTACTGTGTTTGAAACAAACATTGGAGGACTAAGGATAACATGTTTCTGTTGCATTGCAATCTTACGTTTTGTCCAACTTGTGTTAGTGTGTCATGCAGAAGCACTTCTTAGCGTTTCTTACTAGATCAATCAGCAAGATATTGACTGAGTGGTGAGTACATCCTTTCAGGGCAGTTGGTTGTAGCATCCTTATTGAGCAGGAACATCAAGTCAAGGTTGCTCCTAAGAGATCCAGAAAAGGCATCGTCCCTATTTGGCAAGCAGGATGAGAGTGTACTGCAGGTACATCTGGATATTCAGCATTTCATCTCATCTCCACACCCCCAATTATCGTGCCTGTAGTGAATCCTGCTTATTTTAGTTTATCTTTCATGTCAGGTGTACAAAGTAGACACAAGAAACCCTAATGATTTGGATCCACAAATGTTTGAGGTTGGTCCCTTCTGTTTCTCTGAATTCACACAGCTATCTATGGGCTATCTATTTCTGCAATGATTGAAAAAATCAAGATATAGGGGTCTCTTTTCTAGGGAGTTACGCATGTGATATGTTGTACTGGAACTACGGCATTTCCGTCTAAACGCTGGGATGGAGATAACACTCCAGAACGTGTAGGTATGTACTGCCTGATATTCTGCAGTTGAAGTTAAACTTTTACCCAGGTGTCAGCCAATGTTAAAGAAGAACATGCTCTTCAAATTCCCTTATATAAATAATCCAGACAGACGATTTTTGGACAAGGATAATCTTGATGGAACCTTTCAATCCCAGAATGTACCAAATACAAGGCTTAAATTTAGCTGCTACAGAGGCCTAATGAGTTATTTATTGGTTTCAGCTCTAAACATCCATTTCTGTGTTCATTATGTACATTCTTCTGGTCAAATCATGTGCACCTGTATGCTTAGTCATTTTAAGTCAATCCATACCGGTGACTATAGCTATCCATGTTTATCAATATACAAGCTACAATGACACTTATGGGTGAGACAGTGTTAGTTCACTGATCACACATATTTTTGTGACAGACTGGGATGGCATCAGAAATTTTGTAAGTGCCTTGCCACAGACAATCAAGAGACTGGTTCTTGTGTCATCCGTTGGTGTTACAAAATACAATGAGATACCATGGAGGTATATACCTTATGATTCTGAAGAGGAATTTCGGTATTTGCAGTTGAACTTCCATGACATCATAGTATGATAGTAATGCTAAAGGTTACCCTTTTAAGACAATATACAAGACATGTTTTATGAGTAAATCATAGTATATTAGCTAACTTAACAATTAACTTCCTGTCAGGCAGTATCCTTGCCTTTCACCTTGATATTTGTACTTGCCACTGAGTTTTATGTTACCATAAGTTTAGCCTGGTCCTTGAGCAATCATGCTATGTATTTTTCAGCATCATGAATCTCTTTGGTGTGCTCAAGTATAAGAAGATGGGAGAAGATTTTGTACGGAATTCAGGGATTCCATTCACCATTATCAGGTATTCAGGTTTGTTTGCAGAAAAGTGTTTGAGCAGGCATTTTGTGGATAATATATTGTTCTGACATGATACAAGCTGTTTGCAGGCCTGGAAGATTAACAGATGGGCCCTACACTTCGTATGATCTTAATACACTTCTTAAAGCTACAGCTGGAGAGAGACGAGCAGTAGTCATAGGCAAAGGTTATTTCTTTTGGTCACCTGCATTTTATGATGAACCTTTGCTTCTTCTAACACTTCTTCATATCCTACTAGGTGACAAGCTTGTGGGGGAAGTTAGCAGACTTGTGGTGGCAGAAGCTTGTATCCAAGCTTTAGACATTGAATCCACTGAAGGACAAATATATGAGATTAATTCAGTGAAGGTACTCATTTTTTATTCTACAATGAATACAATTAGTTATTCACAATTAGCTAATTATCATCAGGGCTCAATCAAGATATAATGTGATTCAGCCCCTGAAAATTCACAATCTTTTTTTATTTTCTTGAACACAAAGAGAGTTGTGTATCATTTTTAATAGAGGAAAGAAGTTGTTAGCATATAGGCCCTAACTGCCTTATGATTACAACATGCGCCACTAACCAACTGAAAGACGAAGTCCCAACAACCTAAAAGGCCAAAACCTATTCTGGCAGCAGAAATGACTTCATCCCTTGCCCCTGCTGCCTGCTGTACACCAGTGATCCTTCATTAAGCACATCTTGCAACACTTTTTTTTTTGTTCCGGACTCTGGAAATACTGCATTGGATTATTGAAGGCACAATCTTCTGGTGCTTACACAATTCCCAAGCAACCAATCGGAGCAGGCTGTTGAAGCCTTCTCCAATGTATTTTATCCAGCCTTTTTAGAGCAGCATACCATGAGCTAGAGAGCAGATATCTCTATGTGGCATCACTGCTTGGAGGATGACGTATAGTGGTTAGCTTTTTAGACTGCTATACACTATTCAACCTGTAGCTTAATCGCAAGACCTGGTACTAAACTGCTAGCTCTCATGATTATCACATGATGTTTTTTTATCATTACATATATCCTTCCCTTTTGAAACTTTAAATTTTGGTTAGCTTCAAAATAAAATAGACACTTAGCTGCATCTTGTATCATGGCATGCATTATTGTAACTTATGGAATAAATATGGTTGCTGACACCGACTAGAGTTGCATATCATGATGGAATCCCTTAGACGTGCATTTTTTTTTCCTTATTTTGTGGGTTTTTAAGTGAAACCTGTGTATATTCTACTGACATGGACACTATATAAATTCAGGGTGAAGGACCCGGGACTGACCCAGAGAAATGGGAGGAGCTATTCAGATCTGCTCAATCAGACTAGTGGCATTCTGCGAAAGGTAGTGACGTAATGTACATCATAATGTAATGTAATCCTTAGAAACAGCATAATTCAATAGTCATTGAACAATAGCGATCCTGTACAGAGATTTAGGTACCACTCGTGAGTTGCGAAAAAGAATGTTTGGTTTGTGTACATAATATGAGCATTCAGATATCACGATTACTCTTAAAAGCGATGGACTGTTTGGCTGATGGTTTCTTTAGATGATTGTCCCTCCCTTATCTCTCAAAACCGGTCACTTGACCTCCAGTTGATAAACATTGACCGACACGCATCCTATAATGTCGATGGAGGGAGTAGCTGGTCAAACGATTGAGACAAACATATACTCTGTTCACATCTTAACCTATCGTTGAATTTTATACACGCGCAAAGAGAAGTATACGCCTTCTCTTCTCTCGGTCTTGGCTTGGAATTCTACACCAACTCTACCTTTGAACGAAACAATGGAAGACCCATCAGGAGTCATCGGGAAAATATTCTAGGCTTCTAGCTGGCGAGGACCGAGGAGCTTACTGCTTCTGCTTGCTATCCTGAGCTTCCAGTGAGGTTTCCGTTCCAATATGTCGATGTTCATCTCTGCAGTCTTGAGCGACCTTACCAGCAGATCCCTGTCTTTCCTGATCGACAAGTTCTCGACGGCGGCGATTGCGGCAGCAACGCTGGAGGAGACTCTGAGCAGCCTTGAGAGGCTTCTCCTTCGGGTTCATGTCGTCGTAGAGGAGGCAGAGCAGCGGCAAGTCACGAACCAGGCCATGCTCCGGCAACTCAACCACATGAGGAAGGAGATGTGCAGAGGGTACCACACGCTTGACGATATCGTCAGATGCCAAGATCTGCAAGAGCAGACAGCCAAAGATCAAAACCAAGCTGCGATGGTTCCGTCCTCCTCCACGCCATCCAGGTCCTTCAATCCTGCAAAGCGTCCCCGTCTCAGCAGCGGTGGCGGCTTCGGCGGCAGATTGAGAGAACAAGAGCGTCTCCGTGAAGTTCTTGTCGGCCTAGAGACCGTCATCAGAGATGCAAGTGAGCTGGTTGTGTTCTTGAGTGGATGTCCTCGACGGTGCCGCCAGCCGTACAGCACGTACCTGATTCTGGACAACTGCATGTTCGGTCGCCAGATGGAGATGGAAAGGATCATGGGATTCCTGCTGCAAGAAGAGGTTCCCATTGATGGAAACCCACCAGGTGTCCTGCCCGTCGTTGGGCCAGGCAAAGTAGGGAAGACCACCCTGATTGAGCACGCCTGCAACGACGAAAGGGTGCGTGACCACTTCTCTCAGATCATGTGTTTCAGTCAGCATAGCATTATAGATGACAATACAGTGGCAACTTTGAGTGATTGTGATGTGATCAAGCATCGCGGGCGTGCCAACGGAGACGGAAGGATATTGGTCATAGTCGAACTAACCGGCGACATCGATGAAGCTGTGTGGATGAAATTTTATTCTGACTGCAGACGTCATGTTGCAATCGGAAGTAAAATCATCGTCGCTAGCCGATCAGACAAGATTGCGAGGCTTGGAACAACACAGCCACTGAAAGTAGAATTCTTGACACCAGAAGAGTATTGGTATTTCTTCAAGGTGCGTACATTTGGCAGTACGGACACTCGAGACCATCCGAAACTAGTGTCCATAGCCATGGACCTGGCACAGGAGATGAACGGGTGTTTCTTTGGCGCAAGCCTTTGGAGCGGCCTTCTAAAAGCCAATTTTGATGCCCATTTCTGGAGCAGGGCTCTTGCAATTGTGAAAGATTTCAGGCGGGTGAATCTCTCGCTCTTGGGAGACAAGTGCGCTGATCTCTGGCAGGTTGTCGAGCCGGTATTTCTCCGGAGAGTAAACACAACGTCTTCTGAATATCTTGTGATTGTTCATGACTATGAAACAGGTTTTGATCAGGACTCGGATCAGAGTGAAGGCTCCCAGTCCCAGATGAGTATTCGAGATCTCTTGTTTGGTAGTAATAACTTTAGACATCGTGGGAGGTTCAGTAGTGTTCTTGCGTGGAGGTCACATATACCACCTCACTACAGCTACATGATGAACTGTGAGGTTCGGAGGCAGGGGCGAATGGTCTCCCGGAAGAAGCCAATTCAACAGATTTCGAGCTGATCATCTTGTTGTTGTCTCTCAAACTCAAATTAGTGATTTGTTGTTATCATATCACATGACTTTGATTTAGTCATGTCGTTACATTTTTATGAACTATAAACTCCATGTTCAACAAGTAAATACTGTGTATGCTATATGTTATTGTGAAGGTCTCTTCGGAATGGTATGGTTACAGGGTCGATGCTAGAAGCGGTATCGCACAAGTTTATTAGCATATAAAAGAAGAACACTGAATTCTCAACATTGGACGAGTTTGGGAATTAAATATATAAGTTCACACTGTGTATGCTAGCAAAATAAAAATGTATGCATCCAATGCTAAAACTGTTTTGATAAGGCTAACTGTTTTGTTGAGAGTAATATCTACTTTTCGACTTGATTTTTTTTGTCTCGAGTGCATTCATACTTGCACTTTTCATTAAATATATGTTTTTCCCTTTTCAAATATGTAAAAATCAATCAGAAATTTGTGCCGAATAATTTGAATTCGGCCATCCTTGTTCCTGGAATGGAAAGATGAGAAGCTGATGGAAACTAGACGAAGCGCCGACCGCGTGGAGACCAAGCCTCGGTTTTTTTGTTCCATCGGATTCAGATCTTTTTTTTTGTTCCATCGGATTCGGATCGGGTCAGTATCTGTATCAGAGTCCAGGCGCCAGCGTAATTTTTCAGCCTAGATTTTCGTGTACCAGTACTGTAATGCTGCTGCTGCAAGCTGGCGGACAGCATGAGCAGCCGTTGAAATTGAAACTGCCACCTGCGTTCCCACGAGCTCAACTCGCTAGCGCGGACTAGCGACAGCTCGCTGCGCGACGCCGAACGCGATGCTGTACATCGTCGGGCTCGGGCTCGGCGACGAGCGCGGCGTCACGGTGCGGGGGCTGGACGCCGTCCGCCGCTGCGCCAGGGTCTACATGGAGGCCTACACCGCGCTCCTCGTCCTCGGCCCCGACCCTCCTTCCAGGCTCGACAGTCTCGTGCGTGCGTTTTCGATCAGGGCTGGGCTGCCCACCGCTTGTTCGCTCAAATGCCTGCCGTGCCACAGGCCGTCGCTCACGCACGCGTTCTCCCTGCAGGAGAAGCTGTACGGGAAGGAGATCACGGTCGCCGACAGGGAGATGGTGGAGGCGGAGCGAGGCGACCAGGTTCTGCGCGAGGCCGCCGGCGCCGACGTTGCCTTCCTCGTCGTCGGACACCCGTTCGGGTAAAGATCGCTTTGCTTTCCTTCTTGATGAACGACGACTTGACTGTGATTAAGGCCCTGGACTTCATCGTAAGTGTAGCACACATCATACATTTTTTAGAAAATTGTGTTTGGTTCTGTGAGTTGACTTTATCTTCAATTCTCCTTGTGTTCAGTTCCGATGAGCCTTCCAGGAACGCGGCACACATGGATCTGGTTGTTCGAGCCAAGCGGATGGGGATACAGGTGAAGGTGATCGACAGTGCATCCGTCGTGAACGCGGTTGCGGCCTGTGGGTTGCAACTTCACCGCTACGGGGAGGGCATCACCATACCGTTCTTTACCGAGGCATACAAACGGGAGTTTTACTGCCAGGCCATACGTGATCAGTTCTACCCGGCGATTGTGAACAACCGCTGGCTCGGGCTACACACGCTTTGCCTACTAGGTCTGTCACAATCACCATTGCATGCTTGATTCGGCCTTTTTGACATTGTATCAACTGATCACATGTTTACAGTTTAGACAGTCAAGTTGTCGTTCATCAAGAAGGAAAGCAAAGCAATCTTTACCCGAACGGGTGTCCGACGACGAGGAAGGCAACGTCGGCGCCAGCGGCCTCGCGCAGAACCTGGTCGCCTCGCTTCTCCTCCACCACCTCCCTGTCGGCGACCGTGATCTCCTTCCCGTACAGCTTCTCCTGCAGGGAGACGCGACGGTTTAGCCGGATGGCTCCCTCTCCCTCTCCCCCCTCCCCCAACCTGGCGACCGCCACCCCGGCGCCGCCAGCCACCTCTTCTCCGGCGCAGCCAGCCACCTCCACCCCGGCCACAGGTAAGGCCCACTCCCCCAACTCCTCACCCCTCTCGCCGGATGCAGAGCCCTTCTTCCCCGGGGAGAAATCCGTCGGACGCGGGAAGGCGGAACGGTGGGAGATAGAGTCATTCGACTCCGACCTCGACTCTGACTTCGACTGCTACTCGCCGGAGGCCCCTCCCCTCCGGGAGACGTCTACGAGGGGAACCACCACCACTGGGCCCGAGCCAGAGCCGCCGGCGGAAATGGCCGGACCACCTCCTGACAGCCAAGGCCCGGGAGAGACCGTGGCCGAGGCGCGTCAAGGTGCTCCGTCCAGAACCCAGAGCCGCCGCCGGCGCAGGGCAAGAGCAGCCGCGCGCCGCTGCCAGGGACAGCACGAGCCTGCGCGGCGGGTGCCGGCGACCGAGCGGACCGGACCTCAGGCGGCGGAGCGGGTGACGGCTCACAGACGGTTGGGCGCCCAGCGCCGCGCCACCGCGCCAGACGCCGATGGCTGGCAACGCGTCCTCCACCGCGACGAGGGACGACCACCTCCGCGCAAGAGACCGGAGCGCACGCCTCCGGCCAGGGGAATTCCGCCGGAATACGACGGACGCTGCCTCAACTGCCTCTCCGCCAACCACCGCATCGCCACGTGCACCAGGCCGCGGCGGTGCGCCCGCTGCTGCAGCGTCAGCCACCTTGCCAAGGACTGCAAGCGGCCGCGAGAGCGCGCAGCCGCCGGAGACAGAGCGCCGCCGCAGCGCTTCGTCCGTGCTCGGCGTGACACGCCGGAGGGGTCGGCCGCCGAAGGACCCACGCCGCCTCGTTCGCCGCCGTCACAGCGCCTCGTCGACCAGTGCGACGACCCTTGCGCCGAGTTCGCGGATGGAATCCCACCCGGCCACCCGGCCACCAGGCCGAGGGAGGCCGAGTGCTACATCCAGCGCGACGCGGCCATCGACGCCGCGGAGGGGGTCCTCCAGCTGGCCCTTGTGGCGCGGCCAAGCGGCGACCCAGGACATCACTCCACGTCGGAGGTGCTCCTCGCGGTGACCGCTGCTGCCGGAGTCGGCGCGGATGACATCCGAGTCAAGCGATTCTACCCGGAGCGCTTCATCATCCTCTGCGCGTCGGCAGAAATCAAAGACCGCGTTCTCGCAGCCTCGCCGGCGCCGTTCGGGAACTCGCCACTGGTGCTGCTGCCATGGTCCCGGGTGGCGCACGCGACCCTGGCGCCATTGCACTACAAGCTCAACCTCGAGCTCGAAGGGGTGCCGCCGCACGTCTGGAAGGAAGACACGGTGGCGAAGCTGCTTGCCCCGTACTGCTGGGTCCATGAGATTGAGCCGGTCTCCGCCGCCGGCGACGACCTGTCGGCATTCAAGCTGTCAGCGTGGACAAGGAACCGAGCGCCCTGCCAAGGGTCCTCTGGCTAAACGTTGCAGAGCCGACGCCAGGCGCGCCCGCCCAAGGGGGTTTCCGGGGAGCGCGGCCGTTCTTGACCAAGAAGGACACGCTGCGGTACAAAGTCATCGTTCACATCCGCTGCGTCCGCGATTTCGCGCCGCCACCAAGCGACGATGGCAGCTCGTCCTCCGATGATCCGGCGGAAGATGGAAGAAGCCGGCGTCGCCATCACACCAGCCGGGGCGGGGGGGTAGCCATCCACCCATACCCGTGCCGCCGGGGGGTGCCGGACGGAGCACCACATGCCAACAATGGCGGCGGCGGTGGCAGGCAGCACTCCACCACGGTGCAGGGCCCGCAAGCCAGAGTACCAGCAACACAGAGAGTGGGCCCAGATGGAAAGCAGCGAGTGCCAGCACACAAGCGGATCGGATCTTTCTTGGAAGCCGTGACGGGACCACAGGCTCGGATCCCGGCAACTCAGCGAGTGGGGGCCGATGGAATGCCAAGGGTGCCTGCGCATCAGAGAATTGGCTCCCGCCAAGGAATCGGCCGTCAGCAAGGTCAAAAAAGAAGGGATACCAAGCGCCAGTCGCGCTGGGAGTGGAAGCCAAAGCAAGCTACAAGCCAAGGGAAAGCAACATCCTTGCAGCAGCAATCAGCAGCGCAGGCTGGCAACGTCTCCAGTTTGAATCAAGATGGTCCACCTGCTGCCGGTGCCGCTCTGGAGGAAGTGGAGGACAGGGTTCTGCAGCCGGTGATGGGGGAATCTTCAGAAGAAGACAACATCAGAAGACCGTTTCCATCCCACCAGCAAGGCCACGAACCAACCCAGCCGGCCGTCACCTTGGGCGAGCAGCAAGCAGACGACGGCAAGCCCCATGTGGAGGGGCCGCCACCACCCGAGCAGAACGCCGAGTTCGTCCTTGAGCCGGCACACGAGGTGGGGACTCTCCAGCCGCAGCTTCAAACCGGCCACGAGACAGCAATGCCAGCGCACCAGGAACAGCCTGCGGTGCTGGAAGAGGAGCAGAGCGACGAGCTGGAGCAGCTCAAGAACGGTGCCACTCCAGGGGATGGCTTTGAAATGGCCCATGAAGCACAGCCTGATCCAGCTCAGTCCGGCCCAGTGGTTGAAGAAGCCCAATCCATTGAGGCCTCCCAATCAGGCCCAGAGTCGGGCCGCCAGGACGCATCCGACAACACATCTGGGGACGCCCCGTTGACGGACGAGGGAAAGAAGACGCCGGCGCCATCCAGACCGGGCGTCCGCACACCATCGCCAAAGGCCCGCACCGCACGGTCGCCTCCTCGGAACACCGAATCGGCCGATCGACGACTGAAGGTGTTTACGCGAAGGGTCAAGAAACCAAGGTCTCCACCACTGCTCCGACGGCCGTCTCCGGAGCCGGCACCCACGCCTCGTCAGCGGCCGTTACGCAGCAGGCGGATCGCGGCACAGAGTCTCTCCAGGCTGCCAACATCCAAACGTGGCGAGTACCTCATATTCAAGCGCCTTGGTCACGAGTCGGCGATCGCGGAATCAACAGCAGGCAGCAAGTTCGAAGCGCTATTTGGCGGCCAACCCGAGGATGACGAGGCCCTCAGGGAGCTGTTCGCCGATGGCAAGGCAAGGGAGCACCGGCGGCGCCGTCGCGCGCCACGGCCACGGGCCTGATCCAGCGCCTGGTCGGCCACCCGAAGAAGAACGTGTTAATGGATAACACAACAATACTATGCTGGAACGTCCGCGGGCTCAACGCCGCAGCCCGACGTGACACTGTGAGAACGTTGATGAATGATGTGCGGCCTAACATCGTCTGCTTGGTAGAGACCAAGCTGAACACTGTAAACCAATGGACTATCTCCTCCATGATGGGAGCAATGTACAACGATTTCGCTTATGTGCATGCAGCTGTAACGCGAGGGGGGATTCTGGTGGCGGCCCGCGCGCCTGATGTGGCGTTGCAGGAGCCCACCATTGGGTGTTATTCTTGCACTGTCAAAGTAGTCACAAGCACAAGGGAGCCATGGTGGCTCACGGCGGTCTACGGACCACAGGAGGAAGCTGACAAGGAGCTGTTCTTGGAAGAACTTGAAGCCATTCGTGATCATTGCCCCGGCCCATGGGCGATCATAGGAGACTTCAACTTGATCCTGGACGAGGCTGACAAGAACAACTCCAGGATAAACCGGAGAACCATGCGGGCGTTCAGGCAGACGGTGGCCACGCTGCAACTCCTGGACATCCATCTCCATGGACGCCGATTCACCTGGAGCAACGAGAGGGAACGGCCAACGCTGGTACGCCTTGATCGGGTTCTGGCTTCTCTTGATTGGGAAGAAATGTTCCCTGCATGCCATCTCCAGGCGCTGAGTTCGGATGCCTCGGATCACTGTCCCCTGCTCCTCCAAACAAACCTGTCTCTGACGCCGACACCAAGGTTTCATTTTGAAGTGTACTGGCCCAAATCCAGAGGTTACCAGGAAGCCTTGCAGCAGGGGTGGGGATGCCCAGATTCGATCAGAGACCCCATCATGCGCCTCGACTTCATGCTCAAGCACCTAGCCAACGATCTTCGCAGCTGGGCGACAAGAAACATCGGCCTAATCAGAGAAGAGCTGTTAATGGCGCGAACGATCATTCTCAAGTTCGATCAGCTGTCGGAGGTGCGCCAACTGACTGAATCGGAGAGGACGCTGCGGGCCGACCTCAAGCGTAAGTGCCTGGGCTATTCATCTCTGGACCGTACCATCGCCCGGCAGCGGTCGCGAGTGCGATACCTGGCGGAGGGGGACGCAAACACAAGATATTTCCATCTGCTGGCAAGAGGGAGGCGCAGGAGGAACGCAATCACCAGGCTCCGGGTGCACGGCGGGTTCACATCGCAGCAGCCAGAGATGGAGAGGGCGATCCACGACCACTTCCTCGGAGTCTTCGGATCGCCAGGCCAGGTGGATGGAACCATTGACTTCCAGGCCCTAGGCATACAGCAGCGTGACCTGTCAGCTCTAGAGCAGCCGGTGGAGGAAGACAAAGTGTGGAACGCCATCAGAGCTCTGCCACCGGACAGAACGCCCGGTCCCGACGGCTATACCGGTGCGTTCTACAAGTCCTCGTGGGCAGTGATCAAGAATGCAGTGCTAGCGGCAATCAACGCCACGCTGTTCGGTGATTGTCGAGCGTTCTGGCGTCTGAACGGGGCCCTCATAGTTCTGCTGCCCAAGACGGCCGACGCCTGTGAACCAAGCCATTACAGGCCAATTACAATGATTCACAGCATCGCGAAGCTCATCTCCAAGATTCTGGCATTAAGGCTGGCGCCGTTCATGCACGACCTAATCTCACCAGATCAGAACGCATTCATCAGAGGCCGCACCATCCACGATAATTTCAAGTACATCCAACGGGCTGCTGTTCTGCTGCGCAAGAAGAAAGCACCAAAGATCCTGCTCAAGCTCGACGTGGCGAAGGCATTTGATACGGTTCAGTGGCCGTTCCTCCTTGATGTGCTACGGGCAATGGGCTTTGGACCGAACTGGAGACGATGGATAGTGACACTTCTCTCCACGGCAACATCTTGCATCTTGCTCAATGGCCAAGCTGGCAGAAAGATAACACATCGGAGGGGGGTACGGCAGGGCGACTCCCTTTCACCATTGTTGTTCATTTGTGCAATGGAGATTCTCAGCCGCTTGTTTGCTGATGCAAGAGAACAAGGAGTGATCAGAAGCCTGAATGAAGTAGGCGTCACATATCAGTGCAGCCTGTATGCGGATGACGTGATTTTGTTTGCATATCCAGAGGCGAGCGAGGCACGGGCGATCAAGACAATTCTGCAGATTTTTGAGGAAGCTTCAGGACTCAAGACCAACTTGGCAAAATGCTCAATCACCAACATCTTCGGAGCAGAAGAGGACATGCCTGAGCTGCAGCGCATCCTGGGATGTCAGGTGCTACCCTTCCCCATTCGTTACCTCGGCCTGCCTCTCAGCACGACAAGGTTGCCACGGGAACAAGTGCGACGTACAGTGGATGCGGTAGCACGGCGCCTGCCCGCTTGCCACGGACCCCTGATGGCCAAGAGTGGCCGACTGATCTGGGTGAAATCAGTGCTGGCTGCAATCCCAATCTACTGTATGATCGCCGACGGTTTGCCGGCTTGGGCTCAAGAAGAGATTGACGCCATCTGCAGACGCTTCCTCTGGTGCGGCAAAAATGGAGATGTGAGGGGAAAATGTATGGTGGCCTGGCGCACCTGCACACGTCCAAAGGAGCTGGGCGGCTTGGGGATCCCAGACTTCAGGTTGGTCAACATTGCCATGGAGGCCAAGTGGTTGTGGCTGCAGAAGAACGACATCGAGAGAGCCTGGGCCGCTCTACCGTTGAAGCAATCCAGAGAAGCGCGAGACTTCTTCAGAGCCTCAACCTTCACTGTCGTCGGCAATGGAGCTGACACCCTCTTCTGGAAAGACAGCTGGATTGGGGGCGTCTCCATTAGGGCAATGGCACCAACACTGATGCAATTTGTTCCAAGACGAGTGGCGGACCGGCTGACAGTGGCTGAGGCCCTGCCGGGAAGAAGATGGATACGCACCATTGTTGGGGGAGTCACAGCACCGGCAGCGGCCGAGTACTTGAGGGTCTGGCACGCCGTCAACGGAGTCACACTCGACAGCAACCCGGACAAAATGATATGGAGATGGAGCTCTGACGGAGGATTCTCGGTTCACTCTGCTTACCAAGCTCTGCACCTGGGATCGCACCCCGTTCCCGGCTGCATCCGTGTGTGGGAGGTCTGGGCGCCACTCAAGGTGAAGCTGTTCCTGTGGTTGGCGGTGCGTCGTCGGCACTGGACAGCCGACCGGCGTCGTAGGCATGGGCTGCAGACCCAGGACAAGTGCTACTTGTGCGACCAGCAGAACGAATCCATCGATCACATATTGGTGGAATGCTCCTTCGCTCGACAGTTGTGGTTCGAAGCGGCGACGGCGCTTGGAGGGACCTGGCAAGGGCAGCCGACAGGATCTACTTCAGAATGGTGGGATGCGTGGCGCGATCTTTGGCCCCAGCCCTTCGCCAAAGGAGCCGACTCCTTCTTCGCGCTCATCACCTGGGAGCTGTGGAAGGAGCGGAACGCGAGGTGCTTTCGAGGGGCAGCTTCGCAAATCGGTGCGGTCAAAGAGATGATCAAGCGACAAGCCGAGCTCTGGGTCGCCGCAGGAAACAGGCATATGGGGAGTCTGATACAGCGAGTAGTCAATTAAGTTCGTGTTAGTGGGGAAGAGCATTCTTGTCAATCTGTAATCGCCCCACTTTGTAATCAAACTTTTTCTCTCTTAATGAAAAAACGCGCAAATCTTTTGCGTGATTGAGAAAAAAAAAAAAAAACATTTCAGTACTTGACATATTGATTCTTGTGAGCAAATGCAATCATCGTCTACATTTCAGTACTTGACATATTGATTCTTGTGAGCAAATGCAATCATCGTTCAAACTGTCTGAGTGCTACGGATTCAATGTACATTGTTTTTTAGTCTTCTTGTTTAAGTTGCCAGTACTTTAAGGATCTTTCATTCTTCCCCTCTCTCTTGTTGATATGCTTTAAGCCAAAGCTTAGAAAACCACAAGCTGCACTTATTTTGATATGCATCCGTGGTTCATTGTGGTTATCTTTATTAAAACAAAATGTAAAATACACAGAACACTGATTGGAAACATTATTCAGTGCAGATATTCATGCAAAGGAGCCGATATCTCAGTCTTTATGCAGGTATAATGTGGCATAGTTTGTTGTCTATGGTCATATTTACCTGGCAGTGCTAAAAAGCTGTATCTTCTGAGCTTGCACACTAACAACATTCTGCCTGCACTGCACTCAATTTACCACAAGACATTCTCAATTCTATATAATAACAAGAAACTAGATCTGACTATCTGTGCTTTCATTTTCTAATAGTTTAGATAGATAAATATATGTTTTGGCATTCTATTTACTGTAGTCATGTCTATTAGAATACAAATAGTCTAGAGAATCTGATAAGCCTAGAATGTGATGAGTCTTGTATTCTAATATCTTGTATCCTAATAATGTCCATTCCAGAGGAACGAAGGTGTATAAACCACCAAGATTCATGACTGTAAACACTGCAATAAGCCAGCTTCTGGAGCTGTTGGAAATGCGTGGAGAACCAGGTATGGTCTCTGAACTTGCTTTCTCAAGTTTTCATCTCTGTCACACCTGGAATTACACTTGCAATATCTCCTACCATGTAGCCACATATAGAATTGAACATATTTTCCTATAATAACATATATATTGCTAGATTTTTTCCTCAAAGAAACATATTTTGCTAGTTTTTTGGCTCTTCATACAGTGCTCTAAATCCTGCCTTCTTCGACCATTAGCCTCACTGTTTGATGATATGCGTTTTCTTACAGAGCCGGCATATGATGCGGATTCACTGTGCGTAGGTGTGGCTCGCCTTGGAAGTGACGATGAGAAGATCCTTGCTGGCCCTATGGGGAAACTCATCGATGCGGATTTTGGCCCACCCCCTCACTGCCTCGTCATAGTGGGGGAGACTACTCCAGAGGAAGAATAGATGCTAGAAGTTTACATGATCAAGTAACGATATATATACAGCCTACTCTGTTTCTCAAGACAGTGGCCAAGGCTCTTCCGGTGTTTCTGTGTTCACTGGAGAAATCTAGTTCAGGATCTTATCTTTCAGTTTGGATCGTTCCCCACCTTGTTTCTGGTTTGAACTGTACGCTGACAACCCCAGCTAAACCTCTGGTTATATGCAAAAGTACGATTTCAAACCACAGTTAGATGCAGTGCTTTGCGCTGCTAATGGCAATTCTTCAATTAGACCAATTTTCCAGGATCCACATTCAAACGAAAAGGTCAAGAGATTCTGAATGCTGGTGATGATGAAGATATACACATAGATTAGGAGATTCCTACCGACAAGAAAAGGGAACCCTTGTGGTGACAGTGAAGATGTTTCCAGGGAATCATAATCAAAACAGTATGGCTCGCAAGAGAAATAAGTCAGGTGAAGCTTCCACAGACCACAGATGAGGACAGTCTAGCTCGTGAACATAGGAAGCCAGAAGAAGATAATGCTGACGATAACGAGGTTTCCATAGGTCCAACACAAAACATCGTGACAAGCATCTGAAGGAACTTCAGCAACAGAAGCTACACGTCCACGTCCTACCGAGACTAAAACCAGCCAAGCAACCAATGGGACATGACTTTTCCTGCGTGTTAGGTTAGTTTTTTTTCCCTATCTTCTTGATGCACCTAGAATGCCTCGAGGCTTGTAAATTCGAGCTAATGAACGCATGGATCAGATAGGATGATTCTATTGTTGAATTAACTAGCAGCTGCGTCTGTTTACAAAGTATGGAAGACAACATAAATCATCTCTATTAATAAGGAGATCGCATAAATTATGCTGGCTCAACAATGATAAGCTACAGTCTAACTGTCAGTACAACATTGAAACCTAATGACCTCAGGTATATCTTGTACATAAAAGCAATATCATACATAGCGAACAGCTAATTCATGAGTTTGCGGTGTGATTCATAGTTTTGCTCGACAGACATCACGCATGTTACAGAAAGCACAGTTGTTTCAAAACCTTAGAAGGAAAAAAATCAAGGGGAGGAAACACAATAGATTCATCTAAAACCACACTAACATCTATAACCACAGCATAATGAAACTGATCTTGACCTCAACACACATTACATGTTATACTGTCCAAGAATACCTTGCATATATGATGTTACTTTTTGTTTGAGAAAAAACAGGAGGTTATGTTACTTTCCATCGGATGGATAACGATCCGACTGTTATTTTCGAAGGAAAAGCAAGCAAGCAATTGGAGTCAATTTAAAGGCTATGCAGATTTAAATGTTAATCCCACATGAAAAAAGAACTATGCCATAAGTTGTGATGAAAGCACAAGCTGAACAAATTGACTATAGCTAACTGTTAATATAGTTTTTCTCAGGGTTCATGAAATGTAGAACTAAGCAAATAGCTGTCTCTCAGCATCAGGTTGGTCCAACATCATAGTACTTCTCTTGGAGAGAAGTAACTTTTGGACTTGACAGGGAGTATACAATTCTTCCAGGCAGATTAGGTTTGATCACTATTCCTTCTGAATGAGCAACACTACAACTGATGCTCTATTAGGAAGACAAGTTGTGGCCGTCCACATGATAATTAATTGCACATATTACATATGAAACTATATAAGTTTCTTCCAAGCTCCAGCACATCTGTCTGTAGCACAAATAAGACTTTGGTTCCAATTTTTTGATGTAACCAGAAGGCTTCAATTTGAAACCATCCCATACATGCAACAATAAATGGAGGATAATTTTGTTTGATTGACATAAACAAACACACGACCAAGCAAACTACATTCACAGTAAATAATTGCTCATTAATACAGCCACAAAAAATGCTAATTAAAACTTATCACCAAAGATTGAAAATGTTCAACTTCTGCCACAACATTCATTAATATTAACTAGCATCCATAAAGGTACATATAATTGTCTCAACAGGCTTGCAATGCTAATTAGTTCAAAAGCATGAAAAGGCATACATCCAAGCATGAGCACTAATTAAGAAGGCATACATCCAAAGTCTCAAGAGGCTTGCAGTACTAATTAAAAAGGCACATCCAGGCACAAGGGAAACATTTCATCTGAGTCAACTGGAATTTAACCAAACCTGCTAGCTCATACTTAGAGCACATTATTTGTGAGAGCCGGTGATTCTAAGAAATAGGGAACGTAACGAGCAAAATCTCTCCGGGTCCGGATTTTGTGATCTTGGAAAGTGGTAAGAGCACTCACTTCCTTACGGTCCATGTTGTATGCTTTTAGCTCACCGGTGAACTGATGTAAAAGGAAAAGCACATTAGAATCTTGATGAATGTCAACCACGTCATACTCTAGCATGATTCCTGTTTCTCCAAAGACATCCAAAGTGTTGACGGTCCTCTTCAACACCCATTCCTGTGTATCATAATCCTGAAGAACCCAGATGGATAGTTTGTCATTATTTTCATCAACCAACTCTATAGTCACACAATGTAGATGCCCTTGGGATTGACCCAAATAAGATGTAATTGATGATGCCATATCTGGCACGGTGATGATCCTTCTTGCCTTCCCTTGTATATCTACAACAAGTATGTGCTTTCCATCTGAGCCACAAACTATCAAATGTAGGAAGCCATTAACAAAGGCACAATGATGGTCAAGAGCCTCTAGTTTAAACTGATGATGCCAGCCTTCCAACTGCCCTTGCTCTCCTTGTTCACTAATTTGGTTTTCACTCCAAGTCCTAGTTTCAGATGAGTAAACATGCAGCGACTCTACATCCATGTTGAGATCGGGCATCTGGAACTGGACCAAGTGAAAGTGAGAGGATACGGCCGGATCGAAAGCTAAATAGGTATGTCTTAGCGCTTCACGAGAGCCGCAAGCGGGCACGGCTGACCATTTCTTTGTGGTCGGGTTGCACACTATAAAGGCATCCGACGATTGGTGAAACTGGTCCCGATGGTGGTGCCCCAAAAGGATAAGTCCGTTGCAGGAATCCAAGAAGATGAAGGTTTTGATCCCAGTCTGTTCCGTCAGGAAGGTGAAGGAAGGGTAGATATCCAGAGGCCCAGATCTCAGTGTCAGGTCGATGAAATTGAAGCTGATGTCGTTACCCTCGGCCTTCTGGACGAACAGTCCCTGCATGGCTTGGGGCATCAGCTTCTTACGGATGGCAGGGTCGGCGGTGAGGTCGCACCAGCCCTTGGAGGCGCACTTGAAGCGGCAGACGGACTTGGCAGGGACGCGGGAGAGGATCTCCAGCAGGGCGTCGTCTGGGAGGCCGGACGCCGCACCGGAGCTCGTCTTGGAGCAGCCCTCCATGCCTCCCTCCGACAGCAATCAATTTCTGTGAAAAGCCGGGAGAGCAAGATCGAGGCGTGAGGGGATGCGAGGGGAAAACTGCAGCATTGGCAAGGGGCAGATGGGGGCTAACCAGAGACCGGAGAACGCCGTGGTGGACGTTGCCGGCGCCGGCGCAGGGCGGTGCCGAGGCTGAAGATCGAATCGATTCGAACGGGGATTTTGGGGGATTTCTAAACCCTAGAGCGCCGCCCGCACCTGAGCTCGTGTCCGTGGAGCGGAGAGGCCGAGCGAGAGCAAATGTGCTCTCGGCCGCAAAGTTTTACGTGACATGTTAATCATAATATGTCATCTGCTAATTCTCAAGAATTCTCAAAAGAAAAACTGCTAATTCTCAATCCCCTTAAAAAAAATCTGCGAATTCTAAAAGAAAAATACTATGTCACCTAGGAATTCTCGGGAAACGCAAGCAACACTTATTTAGGGAACTCCCTCCGTCTATGTACAACCTGCTCTGTTTCGCAAATCGCAAGACAGTGGCCAAGGCTCTTACATGGTCGAACGATTTTAAGCCTTCAGGTGTTTCTGTGTGAGGCATTGGAGAAATCTAGTTCGGAATCTTTTATCTTTCAGTTTGGATTGTTCTTTTTCCTCTTGTTTCTGCTGTATCGCGGACAACCCCAGCTAAACCTGTGAGTATGTGGTTGACCAATGGGGAAGTGGAATCGTGGAAGCGAAAACGACGCGGCTGCGCGAGGCGGCGACCGGCGAGCAGCGAGTCGTGTACGTACGTGACCTTTCTCCTCCTTCCTTGCTGGGCTCGTAACAGGCTGAGTTGGGCCATCATCGTGAGGGGGCGTTCTAAAATTTAATTGACTGGATAAATATAGCAGTATCGACATTCAGGGGTTGCATGTGCATAGGGGGGTTCTAAATTTTTTTGCAGCAGGGGGGGGGGGGGGGGCTGCTGGCCCCCCTGGTTCCATCTCTGCACGAAACAAGACACAAGTTTCTGCTGGGGTTACCAGCTACAGTACAGCGCTAATCCCTCACTAGAAAGCAACAGATAAATGAAAGACAATGAAAGCATCTAATGCTCAAATTTCTCCAACATCAGTCGCCTGTGTCGTCAATGGCTTGAACGCTTTTATCCAGTCCTTCGCCGACTGCAGTACGTGCTCAATCCTTGTCTGGTCGTTTTCCTTCAACAACAAACTCCAGTTCTGCAGTAGTGAGATAGCATGATACACAACATCAGATGGCACCTTAGAAAACCTCTTCTCAATGGACATTTTGTTCCTTGTTGTCCACAACCCCCAAGCAAAGTCTGTAAAGATAAAACATAAGTAACCTGCCAGGCAAAAGGTCCACCCCCTGTAACCAAAAAGCAGAAAAGTCCTCCAAGGAGCTCGGACAATAAGCCAGGCCAAACATTTCTTTGACCATCCCCAAATCATTCTGGCCAAATGGCAGTCTATTTCGATTCACTGTGGTAATTTCTCCAACCAAGAATTTTGGAAGTCTATTTTCTGTTGGAACTTCTTCCTGTATGTCTGAATCTTCTCCATGGCAGTGACTTTTTTTAGATAAATCCATGGTGGTGACTGGTGAAGTGGAATGTGGAAAGCTCGTCAGAGAACGGCGAGCCGTTGGATCTAAACCCAACGGCAGGAATTCAAATGCGTTAGGGCTATGAAAACATGCGACGCGGACTAGCTAGTCGAACCCCACCCCAACTTCCCAAACACGCGAGCCGCCGACTCCACAAGAGAAAGACGGCGCAAACGCCGCCGGCGACCAAACCAGGCGGCCGGGGGTGCCTAGGTCGCCGGTTCTTTACGCCATACAATTACACAGCGAGGCTTCCTCACTTCAGTTGCCACTCCATCCGTCCTGCGCCGCCCGCCGCCGGCGCCATGCTGTACATCGTGGGCCTCGGCCTCGGCGACGAGCGCGACATCACGGTGCGGGGGCTCGACGCCGTCCGCAGCTGCTCCAAGATATACATGGAGGCGTACACCTCCCTCCTCTCCCTCGGCCTCGACCCGGCCGCGCTCGCCAATTTGGTGCGTCTCCCTTCCTCTCTTGTGCGCCCACCACATGTTCGAGCAAATGCTCGCATGGCTTGTTTGGAACTGCTGTTGCTCATAGGCGTCTTCGCTTTTGTCGTGTTTTGCGCGTCCAGGAGAAGCTGTACGGGAAGGAGATAACGGTCGCCGACCGGGAGATGGTGGAGGAGCGCGTTGACCAGGTGCTGAGCGAGGCTGCCGGCACTGACGTCGCCTTCCTGGTTGTCGGTGACCCCTTCGGGTAATGATTGTTTAGCCACTTTACCGTTTTTGAGTATTGCTTGATGGAACTCAGTGTGCTGTTGTTGAGTTGGTGACCGTGAACATGAGGATATGAGTCGCAGAGCACGTGCTTTCAGGTGCCAAGATGTTCCTGGGCAGACATACTCATGAATTGCGACTAAATTCGTGAATTGCGCTTTGATGGACCATTGACATTTATTTTACATTGTCAGTTGCATGCCACTGGCCATGATTCTACATTTCTACTTATGTCTTTGGGTCTTACAATTGGTTAGTTGTGCTATGTTACTTGGGGCTTAAAATCTGTTCATCATGTCTCTGTGTGATAAGTAATGTGAACAGATTTACCATTTTGAATGCACTGAAGTCTGATTGGAGTCATGGAATTAATCCAAGTTTGCTATACAGACAATTTCAGGGTTGTTTTTAGCTTTGTGAGTTGAATTTTATTCTCTGTTTTTCATCTGAATGACATTTTCAGGGCAACTACACATACTGATCTGGTTGTTCGTGCCAAGAAAATGGGGGTAGAAGTGAAGGTGATCCACAATGCATCTGTCATGAATGCAATTGGAGTTTGTGGGCTGCAACTTTACCGCTATGGAGAGACTATCTCAATACCATTCTTCACAGACGAATGGAGACCAGATAGTTTCTATGAGAAGATTCAGAACAATCGCAAGCTTGGGCTGCACACACTTTGCCTACTTGGTTCGTGATTCTTGCTCGACCTTTCAGCATTGTCTATATTCTTCCTTATCTAGGAATAGGCAAGTGATCATTAATTTATAGCCATAGGTAACGTGTCTTATAGTTAAACCATTGTACATGATATACTGAAATTAACTAGACACTGATTATTGCAAGCAAATACAATGATTGTTCATACTATTAAACTGTTAGAGTTAAGATATAAGATCTTTCTCATCATGTTCATTTCCACTATGAAATAATATGCATTGAACCAAAGCATGGATAGAAGAAGTTGTTTTTCTTCATATTGTACCATGTTCCTATTACTACTAGGGTCTTGTTCGGTGCTATCATAACCAAGATAGCTGATTTACTGTATTGTTCAATGTAGATATCCGTGTTAAGGAGCCAACATGGGAATCTTTAGCCAGGTAATTTAGCATCATTTGCTGTCTTTAAATTCTCGTTGTACCTTGCAGTGCAGAATTGCAACCTCTAGTCGTTTTGTTTGACACTGAAAATGTCCTGTTCTCCTGTTGCTATCATTCATTTTCTCTCAAGACTTGCACTTGCTCAGTGTTAAGTTTGATGCAAGCAGCCCTCAGTATCTTTGTTTTATAATATTTACATTGGATTTTTTTTTTCTGAAAATTACATTGGATAAATGATGATAGATCCATCTTTTCCCTACACATTTATGCAGAGGAAAGAAAGTTTATGAACCACCAAGATTCATGACTGTAAACACTGCAATAAGTCAGCTTTTTGAGGTGGAGGAAAAGCGCGAGGGATCCGGTAGGCTATCTAAACTAATTTTGAGGAGCCGCTTTTCTTTGAAAAATCATTCTGTGCCAAATAATAGCTCCTTATGCTTATTGAAGTTAGGACAGCCTTGGTTCAGCTTAAAAAATATTCTTGATTCACGCTCTGTACTATAGATATTGCTAGGTTTTCGTTCATTGTTCCAAGTCCTTCAATATCAACCATTTAGTCTTACTGTGCTATCAAATTTAAAGATCATTTGCTTCCAGCATATGGCAGGGATACATTGTGCATAGGAGTGGCTCGACTTGGAAGTGATGATCAGAAGATTGTTGCTGGGCCTATGGAGAAGCTAGTAGATGTTGATTTTGGCCCACCCCTTCACTGCCTGATCATAGTGGGAGAGACTCATCCTTTGGAAGAAGAGATGCTAGAGTTCTACATGATCAAGTAGTGATATACACACCCCTGCACTTTGCACAATTTGTTCATGTGAATTTTCACCTTTTGTATTGACCAATGGAATGTTTAGACTTATTTTCATTGGCTGCATTGTTGAAAATGCTTGTAGCAATCTGGATATAGAACCGTCGCCAATGGTATTGAGGCTTTGTCCTGTATGCGAGTGCTAGCTGTTTGCATCTCATATACTCGTTGTGTAAAACAAATGGTGAAGTGTAGCAAAAGTTTACATCTCCGAACCTTGTTTGGCATCCATGTAACAATTAGTATGAAAAAGATTTTTTTTTTTTTTTTTTTTTTGTAAGATAAAGGTGATGAAACATTTCCAGAATAGTAGCTGTTGTTGCGCCATGCCATGATTCATATATATTTGTGTTCTTACATCATCTATTCATGGTGCATTAGATCACCTACATTTGCGATTCAAGTTCCATTGTCTTGCATCCAACAACTCAACATTTGAACCCACAATTCATGGTAGGAAAGCTGAACAAACAAAAGAATTGTATCTTCACAAAGGAGAGGAGCCACCGATGGAGGGTACTGTCGGGTGTTGCATCGCTTCATAAGTCAAAAGGCAAGGTTCAGCGGACTGGGGTGTAGTGCTCCATTTGCAGCTGGTGCAGCGCGGCCTCGGAGCCGAAGCTGTGGTGGCGGGGCGACCTCCGCGACGAGCGCGACCTCGCGGGCGTCATGGCTGGGCTCTTGGCCACCACCACCCGCGGCGACCGCTGCGCGACGGGCGGCCTGGTGGACCTGGCGAAGCCCATGTCGCTGGCGACGGAGGGGATGGGCGACATGGACGGGATCGGGGACAGCAGGCGGTCCGCGAACGGGAAGCAGTGCTCCGAGTAGGCGTCGGAGCCGCCGGCGCGCTCCTTGGGCGTGCTCAGGGACCTGAACTTGGCCTTGGCGGACGCCGTCGACGCCATGTACCCCGGGAACGGCGCCGGCGCCGGCGAGCACGCCACGTCGTCGTCGTAGCAGTCGCCCCTCCCCTGGCGTGCGCCTTGGCCGCGTGAACGACCGGCGGGCCGAGCAGCCGAGCCGGTCGACGACGTCGCCGCCGTTGTAGTCGGCGACGTCTTCTCCCCTGGTGGTGGTGGTGGTGGTGCTGGTGTAGGGGGACTGGTGCGCGACGGGGACGTCCTTGTCGAAGGGCGGCTGCGAGCCGACCCACTCCTCCAGCCAGCTCCAGCGCTGGTTTTCCACCTCGTCCCTGGACATGGCGGTGGGCGACGGCCGCCGGATGCTGCCGAGCCCCAGCTTCTCGTTGTGCAGCGAGGCGTACTGCAGCGCGCGCACGCGCTTGAGCGCCGCCTCCTCCTTGCTCCTCGTCATCGCGCTCATCTCCTCCTTGGACAAGGTGCTGCTGTCCCACCCCTGTTGCTGCTCGCCTGCTGCTCCTGCACGAAATCCTCAGTCAGTCAGTGTCAGTCACAAAGCCATTGTTACCCTGACGAGCAGCGAGCACCGGCGTGCCGTTGTCCACCGTGCCAGCTCAGTTGAGTACTGTTGGATAAACCCTACGTGTCTGTCCAATCTCGATCGCCTGGCTACACCAAATACACGAGACACGCGCGGTCCACACCATAGCAGTAGGCAGTAGCAGTGGGGACTGACTGGCGCGATCGATCACGCAGACGCAGACGGAGCAGCAACTACTCCGGACGCGTCGAAACAAACGGGGCAGGCAAAGTCGCGCGGGGGGACCTCGCCGCCCGCGTCGCCAACGCCAGCGACGAATGGAATCGCCACGCACACATCACACGCGCATGTGCGTGCCGGCGACACGGCGTGCGTGATCGGGCAGCAGACCAGTCACCTCGCCGCCAGCTTTTACCCCGGTTACCCACATGCCGGGCATGTGCGGCGCCAATCATTTCGCGTGTTGTTCTGTGCAAGTGCATCCATTCATCCGTGACGCGAGCCCGCAAGGCGAGAGTGACTGACTTACGTGGACGGCGAAGGCGAAGAGCTCCCTGCCGCGCCTCAGCAGCTGGGCGTCGTCGTCGGCCGACGGGTGGTGGTGGTCCACGCCGCCGCCGGCCCTGGACGACCGGTGCCGCGCCTGGATCCTCATGAGTGACTCGAGGCCCCGCAGCGTGGCCGCCGTCTGCCGGCGCACCGCCTGCCCGCGGATCAGCGCCTGCAGCCGCACCAGGCCCTTGAGCGCGCGCAGCGCACGCCGAGCCTGCGTTTTCCGGCAGGAGCGTGACCAGGGTCAGTCAGTCAGTCGGCGACATGAATGTTACCCAAAACGATGCCAAATTCGCATACAACATCAATTTATCAATACAAGAACAAAAAAGACTGCATTTTTGGACGACTGACGACGTACCAGGTATCCACGGTAAGCCGACTGGATGGCGACGGCGGCGTGCTCCTGCTCCTGCACCTGCTCGTGTACCTGCCGGGGCACGGGCGCCGGCGCCTGGCCGGTGAGGCGGACCACGTGGGCGGCGGCTTGCGCGGCGGCGACAGCGGCCTCGGCGGCCGCCGCGGTGGCGAGGGCGACGGCCACGGCGTGCTTGCTCTGCTCGTCCTCCGCCTGCCTGATCTGCTCCGCGTCCGCGCCCGCGGGCGCCGGCGACGGCGCCGGGAGCGCGAACGACGTCTGCGCCCGCAGCTTCCCCGGCAGCCACCGCTTGCTCTTCGCCTTCTGCGCAAAAGCAAGAACCGAATCATCCACCATTGCCATGGATACCGCTCGCGATCGAGAAATAAAATCAATAAAAAGATCGCGGAGGCTGAGGAGATGGCAAAAGCAGGCGTGATCGAACCTTGTCTGCGGGTTTGGAGACGGGCTTGGGGTCGGGGGAGGAGGTGAAGAGCCGCCGGATGCGCTCGAACCAGCTCCTCCTCTTCCTCTTCTCCTTGTCCATGTCGACGAGCGAGGGAGAGCCGAGAGAGGCACCACCACTACACTCTAGGCTGCCGCTCCACTGAGTGATGGCTGTCTGAAGCAAATAAAGCAGAGCGTCATCGGCATTGCCAGAAATGCAGAGGGAAAAAGAACAAAAAAAGAGGGAATCAATCAAACAGGCGGTGGTTCACACGTCGGAGTCGCAACGCAAGATCCACGGAAATGTGGACTGGAAAGTGTGGCAGTGGCCGGACGGGACGGCGTTGCACTTCGCCGGAGACGCAATCCGCTGTCTGCGTCCGCGCAAACCAAGAAATCCAAAAGGGCTTTTCTGTTCTTTATACTAAAACCAGGAAAACGATGAAGAGCGCTCCACTGGATTCAGCATCGCTAGCTGCTGTTGCCGTCGCCAGATGCCAGTGATCAGGGGACTCGAAAGTAAATAAACAAACGAGCGATCATGTCCAAAACGTGACGGGAACTTGTGCCGAATGAATCTAAGCTGCTGCCGGAAACAAGGCCGGGGGAGAGAAGGTGAAGAGATGGCCACCGGGGAGGGAGAGGGAGGACAGGAAGAAGCCGAAATCCATGGAACACGTACCTGTTGTTGTCTGTGCTCTGGGGGAATCCAATCCGAGCCCTGTCGCGCTCTCGCTCCGCGCGGCGCTAGCTGGACAGCCTGAGGACACGGAGCGGGAGCGGGAGCGGGAGCGGGAGCGAGAGCCGAGAGCGACGCTCGTATGGAGTCACCACGCGGTGTCGCGCTCACGCTCGCCACGCACTCAGTGGGAAACCAGCAGATGGTGCCGCTGGCGCTGGCTCCCCATCTGAGACGGGCGAGACACGTTCACACGAGAGAAGAGAGGACTGACGACTGAGGACCACGGCCGCCTGTGGTTTATATACGGAGGATGGCACATCTGCGGAGAGCATGAGGAGGATGAGCCCTGGAGATGAGGCAACGCGACGCGCGAGGCGAGACGCCCGCCGTTGCCCTTCCGCAATGTCTGCTGCTCGCGCGTGTTCAGTGGGCCGCTCCGCCCCGCCGCGCACGCCGTGTTGGGAAAGAATACGAGAATACAGGTGCGCGTGTTTAAGGCCGACCAATAGGAGTCGTCGTAGCAATAAATATACATAAATTTTCTTGATGATCGGCGATTTCAGTGGGCGGCGCATCGAATTTCATCCAGCAAATGCAAAGGTTTTCTCGACGGGTGACGTCACTCTATCTCCTTACTAGAAACACGCCGGGGCCTGCTAGCAGTAGCACGGAGGAATAAAGAAGGGAAAGCAGGCAAAAAGAGGCTGGGGCTACAGGACACGGCGAGTGCAGTGCAGCGCCTGAAAGGCTGAAAGTCGTTGCGTTGCATTGCGCGCGCACTAGGCGCTGCATGGCAGATCCGATCAAAAGCCGGGCAAACACAGTCACTCGCTTCTCTTTCTTTCTTTTTTGAGGCCTCGTTTACATCATAGAGTTGGTGACCAAAGTTTGCATAGTAAAGGTCCCGTCACATTTGTAGTAATTTTATTTTTATTTGATAATAATTGTCCAAACATTGATTAATTAAGGCTTAAAATGTTCGTCTCACAAAGCATAAATGAATCGCGCAATTAGTTTTTTATTTTATCTATATTTAAGACTTTCGTATATGTACGCGTTTTGATGTGACGGGAATAGGAATTCTGCATAGTAGAATTTAGGAGTAAAATCTCGCTTTCCTGAGTGCATCCGTGCACATGTCACGCGACACTCGCTCACTCAGCGTGCACGCACCCAGATTCGCGCAGCAGAATATGATCACAAATACACGGAGTGCTGGTATGTTGGAGCAGGGAGACAACACGTACGTACGCTGCGGGTATCTGGTGGGAATGCAAGACCAAGGGTCGATCCGCAGACCGCAGCCAAACGGAGGAAACTGAAGCATGTTGCATGCACGAGTCGACATGGGTTCTTTTCTTTTCAAGGCACGGGGCAGGCACCCCAATAAAAAGGGGCGGGCATCTGCTCCATGCCTCCATCCGTGCCCAGGAAAAGTGCCCATTTGACTCGCTTTCCACTAGACAAAGCCGGGCCTTCAGATCCAATCCCTGCATGAGCAGGCGGGCAAAGCAATAATGGCACCAACCATGTGGCAGGCAAATGTCCATGCTCCTACACTCATCAGCAGCAGGCAGAAGAACCAGGCCGGGCACAGGGAAATGAGATCGTCAGATGACCACAGCACAGCCTTGAACCTCCTTTCACTTTCACAGTTTCACACGCCGATTTGTTCGTTATTACAGTAATTATAGTAGTAATGGATAGGTGCTGATTAGTGCCGTGCCGCAATGGATAGGTCATTCAGAGTGGTTGGATAGCCCAAATAC
This sequence comes from Themeda triandra, assembly GCA_018135685.1. Taxonomy (NCBI): domain Eukaryota; kingdom Viridiplantae; phylum Streptophyta; class Magnoliopsida; order Poales; family Poaceae; genus Themeda; species Themeda triandra. The sequence continues at coordinate 736,280 of JAENPR010000094.1, forward strand.
TAGGCAGCTAACAAGGCTCCATCGCACACATCACAAATCACATGCACCACTGTCCACTGATCAACCGGTGCCTTATCTCCTTCCCTTCCCTGTTCAGAAACTCATGCACATGCTAACCTGCATACGCATCCGTTAACTTGTGAATTGTGATGTGGACATTCGGCATGTGGGAGCCTCCCACAAACATCCTTGCAGTTGCAGACCCTGCTGCTCTGTGTCAGTGGCCACCTGTTTTTCAGAGGCCAAAGACCTTTGGGGTCCCTGCCAAAGAATCTTCTGCCACCCAAACTGTTTGGTGTTTGCCCAGCCAGCAGTGCAGTGAACTGAAGCGGATAAGGCTATCTCCAACAATAGAAACCCATACATGCCATCCATTTCATCCTTTGGGTCACTGCACAGTGAAAATATCCCTCCCCAAACTTGCGCTCTCCAACAGACAATCCATTTGCGAACCAAAAATAGCCCACCCGGCCAAGCAGATTCCGCAACCGCATGCGCCGCTGCATGAGCGCCACCCGCCTTCCACCTCCACATGCGCCGCCCGCCTCCTAGCTCGTGGAGCCGCAGAGCACCGAGCCTCCCTCCCTCTCTTCCAAGGCCGAGCAGATCCCGCCTCTGCATGGGGCCGCCCGTCTCCCACCTCGCCGAGCGCCAAGCCGGCCACGCCCCGCCGGACCCGCCTCTTCGCGCTGGCCGCTCCAGGTCGTGGGCCCGAATCGCCGTCGTCATCCATGGGAGCGCCTCGACAGCATCCAGGTTCTCGGGTCTCCCACGAGGCCGGTGGCGGAGGCTTCCATCCCGCCCAGTCGATTGGGTCGATGGAGAGCACCTCCAAGCCATCCTCGATTGGGTCGGCGGCGAGCACCTCCAAGCAATCCTCGATTGGGTGGACGGAGGCATGCGCGGGCAGGGAGGCGGAGGCGTGCGCAGCGGAGGCGAGAGCCGGGGCCACCGCCGGAGAATTGCATAGCGAGGAGAGAGGAGACTCTTTTCTGGGTATCCTTTGAGCCAGTAGAGAAAAATGGATGATGCTTTGGGTCATCTGTTGGAGGACGTTTTTGATAGGTAAAACACTTTTGGGAATCTATTTTTGGGTTTAGGTCTCCTTGTTGGAGACAGTCTAAACTGAGTTGTTGATCCACCACGGCCCCTTTGGCTCTTTTTAAAAATTTCTTGTTTCTTGCGTTTCTCGTAACTCCGCCTATGTTGCATAGCCAGTCCCAAGCCTGGGTAAAGGAGAAGGGTTGTCTTAGGCTTGGCGAGCCAACGTAAAAACTTAGCCACTCTTATGGAGATGAAACCCAAAAGAATCCCGTTGGGGCGTCACCCTCTTAGCGACGCACTACACCGGAACCCGGGTGTGGTGTTAAATGAGCAAGGGCCGGGTTGTCATCCCCTTAGTGGCGCGTCGTATCGTGATCCAGGTACGATGACAAATGAGCAAGGGTCGGGTCGTCGCAACCTTAGTGGCGCGCTGCATCTTCGCCCGGGTGTAGTGATAAATGAGCAAGGGTCTTCGCACTTCCCTCGACGGGTGCGAAGGGTAAGGAAGCTAGCCGAGCCAACTAGGATTCGTCTAGGTAGTTGGAACATAGGTTCCCTAACGGGTAAGTTGAGAGAGCCGGGTCGACGCAAAGAATTAGGAGGCGTGTAAATATTCTATGCGTTCGGGAGACTAAATGGAAGGGCCAAGGCGAAGGAGGTGGAGGGTGCGGCTTCAAACTATGGTACACGGGGACAACATCGGGTAGGAATGGTGTAGGCATCTTGATCGATAGGAGCCTTAAGGAGGGGGTCGTTGATGTAAGGAGGCAATGCGACCGGATTATCCTAGTCCAGTTGGTAGTTGGAGATGCGACTCTGAATGTGATCGTGCCTATGCCCTCGTAGGTCTTAGCGAAAGCACCAAAAACAGTTTTGGGAAGATCTAGATAGCATGGTTAGTACCGTGCCTACCAAATGAAGCTCTTCATAGGAGGAGACCTCAACGGCCATGTGGGTGCGACTAGTGTAGGTTTTGAGCGGGTGCATGGGGGGTTCGGGTACGGTAGTAGGAATCAAGAGGGGGGGGGATGTTTTGAATTTCGCGTTGGCCTACGACTTGTTGTTAGCGAACACCCTCTTTAGGAAGAGGGAATCCCACCTAGTGACCTTTCATAGTGGTCATCACTCGACCCAGATCGACTTTATCCTTGCTAGGGGGGAGGATAGACATGCTTGCTTAGATAGTAAGGTGATACCTGGGGAGTGTGTTGTCCCGCAACACAAGCTTGTGGCGCTTTCGGGTACGTGTCCATCGGGACAAACGGACCAAGATTGCAAGTACGAAGTGGTGGAAGCTTAGAGGGGAAGCAGCGCAAACGTTTAAGGAAAGGATGCTAGGCGAGGGGCCTTGGGAAGAAGGAGATGATGCAAACGACATGTGGCTAAAGATGGCAACATGTGTTCGGAAGGTGGCTTCGGAAGTGTTTGGCGTGAGTAGGGGAGGCAAGCGGGAAGCGAAAGACACCTGGTGGTGGAATGACGACGTGCAAGGGGCTATTAGGAAGAAGAAGGAGTGTTTCAGGTGCCTCCACCATGATAAGAGTGCAGCCAACATCGAGGGCTATAAAATAGCGAAGAGGGCCGCAAAGCTGGTCGTGAGTGTAGCAAAAGGTCGCGTATGATGACCTTTATCAGCGGCTAGGAACGAAGGAAGGGGAGAAGGACATTTATCGGATGGCTAGAATCCGCGAGAGGAAGACAAGGGACATCAACCAAATCAAATGCATCAAGGATGGGACTGACCGACTTCTGGTGAAGGATGAGGAGATCAAGGACAGATGGAGAGAGTACTTCGACAAGTTGTTTAATGAGGAGAATGGGGGCCCAACCCTTGAGTTGGACGACTCCTTTGACGATACAAACAAACGCTTTGTGAGGAGAATCCAGGAGGCAGAGATCAGGGAGGCCTTAAAGAGGATGAAGGGAGGTAAAGCAATGGGCCCTGATGGTATCCCCATTGAGGTGTGGAGATGCTTGGGTGCCAGAGCGATAGTATGGTTAACTAAGCTTTTTAACCATATTTTTCGGTCCAACAAGATGCCTGAAGAATGGAGGAGAAGCATATTGGTACCGATCTTCAAGAACAAGGGAGATGTTCAAAGTTGTACCAACTACCGTGGGATCAAGCTGATGAGCCATACGATGAAGCTTTGGGAGAGGGTTATCGAGCATCGCCTAAGAAGAGGGACAAAGGTAACCCAAAACCAAGCTTTGGGTTTATGCCGGTGTCCACCATGGAGGCGATTTTCTTAATACGGCAATTGAAGGAGAGATACAGGAGCGAGCGGAAGGACTTGCACATGGTCTTTATTGACCTCGAGAAGGCATATGACAAAGTTCCAAGAAATGTCATGTGGTGGGCCTTGGAAAAGCATAAAGTCCCAACTAAGTACATTACCCTTATTAAGGATATGTACAGGGATGCGGTGACGTGTGTACGAACATGTGATGGCGACACCAGTGACATTCCAATTAAGATAGGACTACATCAGGGGTCCGCATTGAGCCCTTATCTATTTGCTTTGGTGATGGATGAGGTCACAAGAGACATACAAGGGGATGTGCCTTGGTGTATGCTCTTTGCTGATGATGTGGTGCTAGTTGATGAGAGTAGGGCAGGGGTTAATAGGAAGTTAGAACTATGGAGGCACACGTTAGAGTCGAAGGGTTTCAAACTTAGTAGGACCAAGACCGAGTACTTGAGGTGCGATTTCAGTTTCAGCACGACTAGGCACGAGGAGGGAGACGCTATCCTCGATGGGCAAGTGGTGGCCAAGAAGGATAGTTTTCGTTATCTAGAATCAATGCTTCAAAAGGATGGAGACATTGATGAAGATGTTAGACATAGGATCTCAGCCTGTTGGTTGAAATGGCGTCAAGCTTCTGGCGTCCTCTTTGACAAAAGGGTGCCCCAGAAGCTAAAAGGTAAGTTCTATAGGACGGCGATTCGCCCGGCGATGTTATACGGTGCGGAATGTTGGCCCATAAAAAGGCGACATGTCCAGCAACTGAGTGTAGCGGAAATGCGTATGTTGCGTTCGGTTTGTGGGCACACTAGGAGGGATAGAGTCCGAAACGACGATATTCGGGATAGGGTTGGGGTTGCACCAATTGAGGAGAAACTGATCCAACATCGGTTGAGATGGTTTGGACATGTCCAACGGAGACCTCCTGAGGCGCCAGTGCGTAGTGGGGTTCTAAAATGGGTCGATAATGTAAGGAGCGGTAGAGGTCGACCTAAACTGACTTGGGGCGAGTCGGTTAAGAGAGACCTTTAGGAGTGGAATATCTCCAAGGATCTAGCTATGGATAGGAGCGCTTGGAGACTAGCTATCAACGTGTCTGAACCATGACTTGACTTTTGGGTTGCCCTGTAACGTGTCTCTTTTGGGTTTCATCTCTAGCCTACCCCAACTTGCTTGGGATAAAAAGGCTTTGTTGTTGTTGTTGTTCTTGCGTTTCTCATATGAAAACACTTGTGAAAACTCATGTGAAATTTCGGTGTTCCAAAAGGACCTAAAGTATGATAAATTAGGATGATCTGTCTCCAAGACCCAATGCCAAACTCTAGTTGACTGAACTGAACTGGGAAATAAATTATAAATTCCCTCTCGAGATCTTAACTTCACCCCATTTGGCCATCTTTTATTATAGCTGTATTGGTACTGCAGTGTCTCGGGACAACGAGAAGAATGATGCTTTTTTCACGATCATGCCCGACCCTTCAGGCGGAGAAGAATGATGCTAGCAAGTGGCAGAATCAGAAACCAAGTGGTACGGTGGTTGATTATTATGAGTTTATGACTCAATAGATCCAAACAGACCGGCCTGTGAACCACATTTTAACTAGTCTCAGACTCTGGCAATCCCATAATCCATCTCTCTCTCTCTGTCTCTCTCTCTCTCTCTCATTTGACCACAGCTTCTAAAAGGGCAGTTAGATATAACCTCTTCCTGAACATTCCACTACTCTGAAGCAGCAACATGCTCAGCCTTTCCATCATCAGGCATCGTACATTCGTACTTGTGTCTCGTGAGAAATGTACCTGTGACAATTAGAATGACACTCTGTACAGTCAGCGTGCAGCACAGCAGCACCCTACTGTCATCATACCTCGAATACAAACAGGAGCTGTATATTTTCATTTTTTTAAAAATTTCAGATACGAAAGAGATAGCTCTTGTTTGTATGAATGCACTACAGAATGGGCTTTCGAGGAAATTTAAACAACATACGCCAAAGAATGTTACTACGTGCATATTCATAGTTTCGGGACACCAACTTTTGTATGCAATGAATGCAAAGAGACAATCTTAACTCGGGATATGGCAGCACGTACTCCCTCCGTCCAGAAAAGACTGTCACTACGTTTTCCGAGAATTAATTTTGACCAATTATATATTAAAAAATAGAATTATCTTTGATATATAATTAGTATCGTTAAACATCTTTGAATCTAGTTTTTTAACAAGGACCACACTACCGCCTGCGCATGCAGAAAAACACCTATCCGACTGCATAGTTTATTTCAGGAAAGAAGTAACCGTTCAGTTTGAAAAGAGAAATAACGGGGCGGGGAGGGCTCCTCGCGTGCGCGCGTTTTTCTTCTCCCGCCCATCCTAAAAGCACGCATGCACGCTGTGCCCAAAAAACCATAACCACTATCGGCCGGATCTTCTACTACTCAGGTGTTTTTCTCCTAAACATTCTCCAAAAAAAAAAGTGCTTCTCCTGATTAAAAATTACAGAACCAGTATCATGAAAACAAGCACATACATCCAATATTGAAGCAATTATTCTCTGCTTATTAACAACAGCAAGTATTTCAAGTCAGACTAATGCATGTTCATATCTTTTTCAAAGGTTCTTTGTCAATTCTTGCTGTTTTTCTTCCATATCATAATATGCATGTGATGGGTATTATCTTCACAGATTGCCAGGAAAACACAGATTGGTACATAGTTACTCATTGCTAGATATATTCATAGATTTTTCACATGTCTTCATACTAGCTTGCTGGTGCCTTCACGTTGCTAGATAAATATTCACATGTCTTCGTACCATTTGCTTATGCCTTCATGTGGCTGTCTAACAAGCATGAAAAAAGACCATATTAGAGCTAAACAGAATTATACTAGCTATCCAACAATTTATATCAGCTTGCTTGCATAGAAACATTTGGAGAACATCAAACTTTTGGTCAATGAACATATCACCAGTAAGGTGTCTTAAACAACACAAATGTGAGCAAGAATTCTTTTTTGGGAACACATGCATGACATTTTCTAGTAGTGAATAAATAGTGTCTGATACAGCAACATTTGTGTGATCAAAGCTTAATAATTTCAGCATCATAGAGGTGTTGCAAACTACAGCAGCATACATGTGAACAGAAGTGCTAGGTTCAGCAGCATATGTGTATTGAGTCCACAAATACACAATTGAGCAAGATGATATCATGATGCAACCTAGTCTTAGAAGATGGTGAACACTAATAAGTTAACAAATGCTACATACTAACAAGGTTAGAATCAAATCGAGTTTTAGATATCATGCACAGTACAAACTGTAACACTAATAAGATGATTATTCATCATAAAAGTGGTGAAGCGGAAGAAGTGACGAAGAGGAAGGATTCCGGGACAAAGTTTTCAAGGATTTTTTTTGTAATTTGATGAGATGGTGCTTCACTTAATGTAATTAGACCGAAATAACACCTGCACGTGTAGGAAAATGGGCTTCTCATTGTTGTTCAGCATGTAGGAAAAATGAGTATTAGTGCATATTAGAGCTACGATGGTTACAATGAACAAGCAGTCTAAATATTAGAGCTACGGTTGTTAAAGTAATTGACAACCATTCCAAATTCAAATGTTAGTGGGTCATTTTTTACTGAACCAGGTTGGCCCGTTTCCATTTAGTTGAAACGGCAATACATAGCCTTTTTTATACAGGATAAAGATTCAGAGACAAATTTCCATCAGTTAACTGCACAAAAAACACTAAGCACCTAACTGAAAACTTTCAGAGCTGATATCTAGCTGACCCATGAGTCTATACTTGTTCCAACTACCTTTGAGAACCTGAACCGTATTGAATCTTCCATCCTTATGCGGTCAGGTATCAGCATATTCAGGATTTTTCAAGTATTCCAGTAGGAAACAGTAGATATTTTTCAGTGAAATACAAAATTTTAGGATGCTAGAAAGAAGGGCTTCTCTCTATATGCTAGAAAGAAGGGATTCTCTATACATTAATGTAACCAAACATGTTCTAGCATCTTCTTAAACAAATGGATGGTTGCTGCAATATTTTTTTTGTTTTTTCAAAGAAATTAGGATAAAGATCAAATGAGCTCGCTATTGGATTGCCTTTTAGGTTTTATTTTTATAAGTATGACCACAGTCTGTTCTCTAAAAATGGTTCTTAGCCTATGTACTGTATATATTCAGACTTTATTTGTCCGTTACCATAAGACACCTGGAATCCACATCATAATTGCTTTTCTTTTCATACATAAATGCCTTATGTATCATACAAAAATGCCTTGTGTATCATGCAAAAATGCTAGTTCTTATTCCCACGTACCTGGGCCAGGTTTAGCTTCTCCCTCCAGCTTGTTTCATTGCTGGTGTGTCAGCCATTTGTATGTCATTAGCTTTCATATATTGGATTTGTCTTTCTCCTTGTAGTTGCATATTGTACGGCCATCCCAGTGCTGAGCATGCATGAGCATTTGAAATCCACAATCGCGGCTGCCATAACACAACGTGTAGCACTTATTAGATCAACCAAAATGTTTCATAATTGCTAGACTATAATCAATAAACTGCTTAGTTTGAACTGAAAAAATGCTACTGCATGCACAATCATAGGCAGTAGCATAGAACATTGGATTTGAAAAATTGCTAGATAAAACAACGGGCTAAACATTCGATTCTTCCATTAGTAGATAGGATCATATACATCCATCTTAGAAATCCTAAAGGGAATAACCATTGTGTGCTACCAGTACCATCAATTCATTTTTCTATATATTTGAATCTGATCACCAATGATTTATTCTATGAAAGAAGTGTAGGTAGTAGGATCTAGCCTTAGGTAGCAGCTCCACCAAAATGTGTAGCCAGCAGCATCTTAATGATTTATTACACCATAACCTAGCATGTCAAACAAGAGTAGAACAATGATATTGATGTATAGGGTGTTAGATTGGTGCAAGGAAGCAATGGGACCAAGCTTCCAAAGATCCATTCTAGCCAGCTGCCCTTTCATGGACAGATGTTATGACAAGTGTGCCAAATATAGTATATCAAGGGAGCATCAATCAAATAAAAGAAGGGATCAGTAATCAAACAAAAGGGAGCAGCAAATTTTCTCACACCTCCCCAGTTGGTACACAACCTAGACTGCCAAGATAAAATTGAAAAAATGCCTAGGCAAAATAAATAAAATGCTTAGCCATAACTAAGTAAATGCTAGACTAAAAAATGTGGGATAGGAGAATATTCCATTCAAATCAGTTGCTAATAGTATTCCATTCAATTCATGTTTGTCCCAGCCTTGTCTCCAACTGAAAATGGAAATTAGTAATACTACAGTTCGGCGCTTCTACCTAAACTGTGATGTGCTAGGTGTTCTATTTATCACCCTGGGCAACATGGCATGCAAAGGTAAGGAAGGACAGGGACAACTTTATTATGGTGGAGGCAAGCAGGCTAGCACAGAGTGGGATGGCAGCCACGATTGTGGATTTCAAATGCTCATGCATGCTCAGCACTGGGATGGCCGTACAATATGCAACTACAAGGAGAAAGACAAATCCAATATATGAAAGCTAATGACATACAAATGGCTGACACACCCCAGCAATGAAACAAGCTGGAGGGAGAAGCTAAACCTGACCCAGGTACGTGGGAATAAGAACTAGCATTTTTGCATGATACACAAGGCATTTTTGTATGATACACAAGGCATTTATGTATGAAAAGAAAAGCAATTATGATGTGGATTCCGGGTGTCTTATGGTAACGGACAAATAAAGTCTGAATATATACAGTACATAGGCTGAGAACCATTTTTAGAGAACAGACTGTGGTCATACTTATAAAAATAAAACCTAAAAGGCAATCCGATAGCGAGCTCATTTGATCTTTATCCTAATTTCTTTGAAAAAACAAAAAAATATTGCAGCAACCATTTCAACAACTAGCAATTTTGATCTTTATCTTTTTCTAGCTAGCTATATGGGTAGCCTCTTCATCGTTCATGCATGTCATCTGCAGCTTCCCTATTGATATAGTACAAATCAGTGCTTACTAACTAGATCTGTGGTCCTGTGCTAACCAGACAACGTACAACAATGTCACACAAATCTACTGCTGCATAGTGCACGAGGCTAGCTCAAAGTTTTGAAAATCGTCGATTACGACGCGCCTAGTCGCGACTAATCGCTAGGCTTTGGCCCGGCGCCTCGACTGGGGGGTAATCGGCCCTCAAGTCGAGCGAAGCACCTAGGCGGCAACTGGCGGCGATCCCACGGTGATTCGGCGGCGCCCAGTGCGCTAATCATCGCGGAGGCGAGCTAGGCGGCCGACGCGGGCGAGCGCCCGCGAATTAATTGTGCCGCGGGCGAGTGCGCGAGAAATTTTGGTTTCGCGGAGCTTTAGGCGTTTGCGGCGCAGACTGGGAGAGAGATGCGGGAGAGGGAGAGGGAGAGGGAGAGGGAGAGGGTGAGGAACAGTGGCTGCAGGAGCAGACAGGGGGCGACCATACGGGCGAGAGGAGGCGGCCATGCGAACGAGAGAGAGATGCGGGAGAGGGAGAGGAACTCGCGGCTGGCGGCGGCGACGGGTGAAGAAAGATGCGGTTGAGAGAGATACAAGGACAGAGACATGCAGGAGAGTTGTGATGTGGGAGAGTTGGGCCTTAAATGGGCCTTCTTCTCTTTCTCCCTATTTCATGACCACTGGTTTTCTATCTTTTTCTTTTCTTTTAAGCATTTATGCATTTATTTTAAGTATTTATGCATGTATATACTAACGCCTACAAAACGCCTAGAAACACCAAGGCTCGACTAGTCCCGACTAGTCTCTAGGCTAAGGGTCAGCGCCTAGAATCCGCCTAGCGCCTAGCAAAACTTTGGGCTAGCCTGCCCTCAAATTGTGCGCCTAGCCACCCACCTAGAACGGTAGCTCATCGATGGTGTCGTTGACCTCCACGATGATGATGGAGAGGCGGAGCACGAGGTGACTTATCGAGGTCGCCTAGGAAGGGATGACATGAAATGGAAGGGTGGTGCCGCATTGTCCTGCCTTGTAGAAGGAGGCACCACCCGATGGGGCAGCCAAAGACACGCAGGGTGCTCCCATCCTCAGTGTCCACAAGTGCGGTGATGGAGAGGGAGGGGGTGGCTAGCGAGCATGTTGGATCGGTTTGCTAGTGTTCAGACTAGCTAGCCATGTGCCGCATGATCTATCTCGTTCCCATTGATCAAGAATAGGAAATGAGGACCTTGGCTGCCTAGCTCATGAAAATGGATAAAAACCATCTGGATTCTGTGTTTAATTATTCAAGCACAATATGGAAAACTAATCCCATAAAAAACTAATTAATGAATATATTAGCAAAGTAAATGGCGCCCAAACAAATTGTAAAACCGACTCCTGCAACTCTGAGATTGTTTTCTCACAATTCTAATTACTTTGTGCATTGTCTTCTCACAATTATAATTACTTTGTGCTGTTGCATTAGCTCCTGATACTGAGGTTGTTGCAACGGTACCAGCTGCTCCATATTAGGCTACAATAGTTCCATTTGACTACACATGCAAATTTTGAGATGCTTTATTGATAGTTTGCATGCACATCTTGTGAGAATGGACGGAGACAAACGATCCGTTGGTTTCGCCTTGAGAATTAACAAATCTGACATTGCTTGATCTAGGATTGTGTAGTGCACCTCAGTGTTATTTTACTTGGTTTGTGAACCAATAACCTGTTATTTTGCGTGGCACATGTGGACCAATGACCTGTTATTTTGATTGAATAATGTGAACCCAATTAATCGTTATATGAACACAAGTAATGCCTGCCTGTCAATTGTCATTCTCCTCTTACTGTATTAATATTTTTTGGTCACATAGGTCAAACAAATCAAGTAACACCAGTAAATTGAATGCAACCCCAACAATTGTTCTGTAATCCCCCTAAAAATTACTGCAACCACCCATCCACCCGAGTACACGTCACTTGTATCTGTGTCTCAGTGTATGAAAAATTTGCAAAAATTGCAGATCGGGGGGAAAGGGGACAGCAGGGTGTCCTTGATAACATAATGATACTAATACTCTAAATCCACCACTAAAACATCTAGATCTGACGGTAAAATGGGGGGAGAGCAGGGCCCTCACCTTCCGACTCGGGGGGAGTGCCTAGCCGGGTCGCAGGTCGCCGGCGCCGGCTGCTGGGACCGGTGGAGCCGGCCGAGCCAGGCGGCGTTCGTTGCAGAGGAGCAGCGGGACGGGATTGTCTGACGCCTGCTGCATGAACGGGATCCTGGCTGGCGGCGAGGTCGGAAGGGCCTTCAGGTGAGCAGGGACCGGGAGCTGCTTCCGGCGAGCATGAGGACAGGGCAGTCTCTGGTGACGCCGGCGGCGTAGGGTGGGGGGCGCGCCATGGCTGAGCCGTGGAGCTTGCACGCAGGCTAGTGGACTGGCGGCAACTGGGTCGGGAGCACGGGTGGGATTGGGGAGCAACGCGTGGGAGAGGGAGAGGAGCGGTTTCCTCATCATCTGTCGCTCGTTTGTGAGATCGGACGGCCACAAGGGTGAGCAGGCCGCGAGCCGAACGTCTACGCACGCAGAAACTATAATTTAGGTTTTAACAAATTTATTTAAATATTTAAATGTTGCGCGTATTTTCTACAAATGAGTTAAAAACTTTGTGCAAGACGCTCCCCGTGGTGACGGTCTTTGTGGGACGGAGGAGTAGAGGGTAAGGTGCGTGTGAAACAAATAACCACCAATAATACATGTCTAACCGGTATCGTTAAAATAGATAAAATCTCTCATACTTCGAGCACTAACGAGCGGACGGGGTAGAATCTTATACCCGTACCCACACCTGAGGGTGAAATTTTCCGCCTACATATACACCCTATCAGATACAATACCACATATACAATTGGCATCAGTAAGGGGTTCTTTACCTATCATGAAGACCACTTTTAGCCCTTGTTAGCATGATCTCATTGATGAACTATAATCGTTACTCGATAAGGACGGTAATTGTTAGCCCTTTGTTAGCCGCCTGGATCCTGTTCGACTAGACCCTAAATGTTAGCCAAAATAGAGGGATCCAAACCAAACCGCCATATATGTTAATACACAATGTTACGGGGAAACTTAACCACATGTGAGATACAAAAAATAAAAATAAAAGGCAAATAACTACCTACCATTTTTTTATTTAGAAGACGTTAAAGGACTCTTTGTCTTCTTTCGAATGAGCCTTATGGTAATTTTTACATGAAATTCTGTATGTCCATAAATTTCTGCATGCATTTTTTTTTTTCATACATTTTAAAAATACATAAAGTGAACGTTCGTGCAAATTTTTTAAATGGGTGTACGTTTAGGCGATGCTCAACCTGACTACACTGCAGACTGCACACAGCACTTCGTCCCTTCATGGCCTCATGCCCTGTTTGCTTGTGTGCATGAGAAAATTATGCTGCTTGTTTTTCTCGTAAAAAAAAAAATCTGCTTGCTTTGTGTCTGCTGCTGCCCCGGTGTGCACGAGGACGACGTGGGCCGGCCCAACAAACGGATAATCGGAATCGTCGAATGGGTCCAGTATTGGGCGAGAGCAAAGTATATAATTTTCATTATATAATACAAAAATATATAAAGGCCTGTTTGGTTTTCATGACTTAAATTAAAATAAGCTAAAATTTTTTAATCACCTTTTAGTCCACCGGAACTTGAAGAACAAAAAAATGTTTTAGCCACCTTCTAATTATTTTGTTTCACACTTTAGTTCTAAAGTGACTACAATTTAATCCATTTTAGTTTTAGTCATGGTAACCAAACATGCTCTAAGTGACATTATGTACCTCAACTTGGCTATTGTATATTCTGGATTTATAAATATCTTCCAGGATATTCTCGCTTATGTTTTTTTCCACCTTTTTATGGTCCAAATGTTGTTAAGATTCGTGCTCATCCAAACAACAATTCATATAATTTCATATTAAAAATATTACACAAGTACAACATAGAAGCTTACAGCATGCACACACACTCGCCCTTCAACATGTACATACTCTTCCTACGAAGATGTCTAAAAAAATTCGACCTCAGCATTCCACTTTCAACCCACTATCTATTTCTCTTAGCATGCAATGTATCAACCTCAACAATCCACAATCATTAGCCACTAGCAATTTATATTGGGTCCACCTCAGTAATTCACTATTTTAATATTTTTTATTTCTTCTTCATACCCGCGACAACGCGCGGAGAATCCTCCTAGTATTCTTAATTTACTTAGCCCCATTGAATGCTCTTTACATCACCCAAACAACCTGGCTCGAGCTTTTTATGCAGTTGGGGCAACTTAGCGAGATTACAAGTTATTAATCATTGTAAGAGCTTGTTCGGATGCCAAAACCTAATAGTCTTTGAGCAAAGCTTAACGCAAAATAGCACTAGACACTTTAATATCTTTTCATTCAAAATAGCTACTCATTTCAATTTTTAATACACGATTGCCTTTGTTTGATCGCATGTCTTTTACCTTACAGCACGTTGTCCAAAAGTAAACAAATCACGATAAAACACGTGTTGGTTCTAGTAAGCTGAAAACAAACATGAAAAACAATGTTAGTTCAAACAAGGAATTGAAAAAACTCACGTTTGTACTCCCTCCGTCGTTTTCGGTTCCGATAAACAACTTTGATTCATTTTCAAAATATCAATATTTATGGTACATAATTAGTATCATTAAAAAAATCTTTAAATTTAGCTTTTAATAAATTTATTTGAACAAACAAATATTGCACGTATTTTTCTACAAATCGATCAAACTTATGATAAGAAAATCGAAAACGACAAACATTTTGGAATATATGAGTATCTAACTATTATTTTTAGTGAATATTTTGAACAAAAATACCATATTTACATGCTGATTAATGTTCTTCTAAGTTTTTGAATTTCGAAGCTCTACTGCAGTTTTTATATATATAGAAAAGTATTTTAAAAATTTCTTTTGAAAGTCATATGTGCGATTTTGTGAAAATTCTTCTTGAAAGCCATTGCAGCTAAAATGTCAATGAAGGTTAAAAAGTCAGGGGAGAAAAGACGACGAAAATGATTTAGCGGCACGGCAGCAGGCGATCAGATCTCGACCGTCCTTCGTCGTCGACGACCCCTCTCTCGATCTCGTCTCAAATCGACAAAATCCGCGAACTCCTTTCCAGCCTTCTCCTCGCCCGCCCCAACCACCGCCACCGCGCGCGAGATCACAGGCCTCCGCACCCGCGACCACCGGCGCCGCCGCGGGCGTCGGAGCAGGCAGGCGGCGGGCGTCGCGCACAGAGGGATACGGTAGGCTCGGCGGCTCGCCGGGGCGGACGAGATGAGCGGGCACGACTCCAAGTACTTCTCCACCACCAAGAAGGGGGAGATCCCCGAGCTCAAGGAGGAGCTCAACTCCCAGTACAAGGTCCCCCTCCGCCCTCACTCGCTGCTTTACCTTGTTCTCCTCCTCCCGTGCCCTGCCGCGCCTGTCGATTGGTTGGTTCCTGCGCGTGGATCCAGATCCGGGCGTGACGTTGTTGGGGCTCCAGGCTCGTCTGCTCCTAGATCTGCCGGTCTCGGTTGCTTTTCACGCGGGGTTCGGTCGTGTTGGGGGTGGGATTTTGCGTCGGAAGTGCACATTTCGGTGTTATGTTGGTTAAGCATGAGCTGGAATCTGCAGAATTCAGTGCTGGATCGGGGTGCTTAAGCTGCGTTAGACCTGTTCGGACTGAAACGGGCCTGAATTAGAGCATATGAATGGACTTAACTCTGGTCCTTCTGAAACTTGACTCTGAGGACTAGTAGGGACAGCTTTGAATCATCTCATTCTTTCATCCTGTGCCAAGACGAATTAACAGGGGGTTAGGCCGTTTACCATTGATCAATTCCTTTCAATTAGTGTAGATGTTGGGTTTAGGCTGTTTACCATATCGATCAATTCCTTTCAATTAGCGTCGAAGTTGTGAAATGCATGCTTACGGAATTTAGTGCAGTTCATTACCTCTGTCTGTTATGTTCAGATATATTATTTTTACCCCCACATATACATGATCAGCAAACACATTCATATATAGTAATGTCCTAATTGCTAACAATATATTCTCAATGTTGTAAACTGTGAATGCTGTAGAACTGAACCTTGTTTCTCAGTGTTTCTTAGTTATTGATCTATATGCTATTTTGCTTAGTTGCGGTCGTGTGGCATATTGACACAGTAAGCTGTTCTAGTTTTATCGCACCGTTTTTGTATGTTTTAAGAATGTACGTGCTACACTTTTTCGCTTTGGTGTTTAGTCCCTTTTATACCGTGGTGATGCCAACCCTGACTCCCTGTTTGTCTACCTGTCCTTTTTGGCTACACATCGAATTGTTTCACATATTACTATAAATGATGTGTATGTTTAAAAGAAACATTGAAAACACATGCAATAGAGAGGCACACACAACACACTGTCACTGTGTAATAAGATTAGTTGGTTTATGATAAATCATGAAATTCATCTTTCCTGTTTATGTACACTTAGGCTATATTGTTGAAATTTATTGGGGAGAAGTGTACTATGTAATGTGTTAGTTGGACCATCTACACTTTTGGTCAAATTAAGTATCATGTAATTGTGCTGATGTTAAAATTATAATTTGTTGCAAAAGGAAAGCAATTTAGAATTATTATTACTTACATTTCTGCAAATTTCATGATGTCTGACCTTCTTTTCTGAAATGTGGCTTGCAGGACAAGAGAAAAGATGCTGTCAAGAAAGTTATTGCTGCTATGACTGTAGGAAAAGATGTCTCATCATTGTTCACTGATGTTGTGAACTGCATGCAGACTGAGAACTTGGAGCTCAAGAAACTAGTATATTTGTATCTCATCAACTATGCTAAAAGTCAACCTGATCTTGCCATTCTTGCCGTGAACACATTTGTTAAGGTAAGAAAATCTAGCCATACTTGTAATTAACATTTGTACAGGACAATAAGATGACTTTATGAAGAATATAGGACCTATAGATACCATATAATCAGAGACATGACACCTTCTGCAGGATTCACAAGATCCAAACCCATTGATTCGTGCTCTGGCTGTTAGGACAATGGGTTGTATCCGTGTTGACAAAATTACAGAGTATCTCTGTGATCCACTTCAAAGATGCCTCAAGGTCTTTCCTTGTTTTTCTAGAACATTATTGAATCAAGCTGACCCCTATTCCATCTAATGATCTAAATGACATTATATGTAAATTGTTCCCTCAGGATGATGATCCCTATGTACGGAAGACTGCAGCTATTTGCGTTGCTAAACTTTATGATATAAATGCTGAGCTAGTAGAGGACAGAGGATTTCTGGAGGCCCTTAAGGACTTGATATCTGACAATAATCCTATGGTTGTTGCAAATGCTGTTGCTGCGCTGGCAGAGATTCAAGATAGTAGTGTTCGGCCAATCTTTGAAATCACCAGCCATACACTGTCAAAGCTTCTGACAGCTCTGAATGAATGCACCGAGTACGGAACACTCCTTGGCTATATTTTGTTTTGAATATCCTGGTAATTTACCTGAATCAAGCCCTTTAACATTTTGTTAATTATGCAGGTGGGGTCAAGTCTTCATTTTGGATTCTTTGTCAAGATACAAAGCAGCAGATGCCAGGGAAGCTGAAAACATAGTGGAACGGGTTACACCCCGTCTCCAACATGCAAATTGTGCGGTTGTTCTTTCTGCTGTCAAGGTACATTATTATCTTATTCACATCTACAGGAATGTCATAAAGTTAGGCTTTGTGCAGTTACTATGACTACTTGAATAGCGAGGTCTATATAGATGAACTTCTCAGTCCTCATGAGTCATCACTGCATTGTAGCATGTACTGTAGGTTTGTTTCTTGGTTTGACATTAATTCATATCATGATGGAACTATTGGAACCAATGAACCCTTGCCATGGATCCAATGAACCCTTGCCATGGATTTATTTTTTGTTTCTTGACCTTTCAAGTGAATGGGACTACTGGTAGTGTCATTAGACTATTTTTTTCTATATAAGAACTGTCATTAGAATAGTTGATGTTATGTACTCCCTCCATTCCAAATTGTAAGATATTTTGACTTTTCTGGATACATTGCTTTTACTATGCATGTCTAGATACGTAGTGAAAGAAAGCATTGTATCTAGAAAAGCCAAAACGTCTTATAATTTGGAACGGAGGGAGTAGCTACTGACAAAGCACCATTTTTTTTTCAATTTTTTGAAATGCTTTTGTTGGCTCTTTCTTTTAAAAATCTTAGCCTATTTGTTATTCTGTTCTGTACCAGATGGGAGCTTTTACCAATGATATTTTTTTTGTGTGATTTTAGATAATCCTTCTACAAATGGAGCTCATTACGAGCACGGATGTAGTCAGGAATCTCTGTAAGAAAATGGCTCCCCCTCTTGTGACTCTTTTGTCAGCAGAGCCTGAAATTCAGTATGTAGCCTTGAGGAACATTAATCTGATAGTTCAAAAGAGGCCTACAATACTCGCTCATGAGATTAAGGTGACATTTTTAGCTCTTATTCATCAATCATATCATTGTGTTCCACTAACTGAATAGTGTATTTGTCTATAGGTTTTCTTTTGCAAGTACAATGACCCTATATATGTTAAGATGGAAAAACTGGAGATTATGATAAAGCTTGCCTCAGATCGAAATATAGATCAGGTACAGAATCAAATATTTTTGTTGTATGCTACTGTTGTAGATCATGTTTCAGCTACATTTTAGTTTATTATTTTTATTTGTGACCTCATACAATAGAGAAGTACAGAAATTGACAAGAGAAAGCATTCCAGGGTGTTTCAATACATAGACTTTGAAATTCAATTGCTAAATCTGTCGACATGTTTATATTATGAGATACTTAAGAGTTCTGTTGGTACCGGGTGACTTCTCTCTGTTCAAGTGTTGACAGAGCTTCTTGTAGGTGCTCTTGGAATTCAAAGAGTATGCCACAGAGGTTGATGTTGACTTTGTGCGGAAAGCTGTTCGTGCGATTGGGAGATGTGCAATTAAATTGGAGAGAGCTGCTGAAAGGTGCATCAGCGTTTTGCTTGAGCTGATTAAGATAAAAATAAATTATGTTGTTCAGGAAGCTATAATTGTTATCAAAGACATCTTCAGACGCTACCCTAACACGTGAGTTGATTCTGCATTAATTTGTTGTATATTTTGGACCTTTCAAACTATAAGAAGTCCCTTTCTGTTCCGCACAAGAAATGGTGTGTGTATATAATAACTGTTTTGTTCATACTGAATTTACAGGTATGAGTCTATCATCGCTACACTTTGTGAAAGTCTGGACACTTTAGATGAACCAGAGGCTAAGGTCTTAGTCAATGCACACATCTTAGTAATTTATTGTATTTTTGTTAGGATACTTATTTTATTTTTGTTCACTACGTGTTTTAATTTCTCTAGGCATCCATGATTTGGATAATTGGAGAATATGCTGAAAGAATTGACAATGCTGATGAACTGCTTGAGAGCTTCTTGGAAACATTCCCTGAAGAACCAGCATTAGTTCAACTGCAGCTGCTAACTGCTACTGTTAAATTGTTCCTTAAGAAGCCAACTGAGGGGCCGCAACAGATGATACAGGTTGCTATTCAGATGCTTGTTTACTTATCTTTGCAATGTTGTTTAGACTTTAGAGATCATTGAGTGCATGACAGCTTTCCACTTGGTTCAAGCCTTCAAGGTGTCTGAATATTTACTTATTTGGTATCATGGGCTCTCAGCCTTGCATGGATGACATGTTGATGTCTTGATAACACTGTTTATAATGATGATTGTTGTTGCAAGTAGTTGCTTCCTTATAATTCCTTGCTTCTAAATGTTGGTTCATCCTCAATATTGTGATCAGTAATCTTGCTCAATGCCAGTTCACTGCTAATTTTCATAACTATGGCCTGTAGGCTGTTCTCAATAATGCAACAGTTGAAACAGATAATCCTGATTTGAGGGACAGAGCTTACATATACTGGCGACTTCTGTCCACTGACCCTGAGGTATTGCATGTCTGAACTTTTCAACTGCTGATTTATTAAATGTCGACCCAACGACTGAGCTATGTTTGGCTTTCCGCAGGCTGCAAAAGATGTTGTTTTGGCAGAGAAACCTGTGATCAGTGATGACTCCAACCAGCTTGACTCATCACTTCTTGATGAGCTGCTAGCAAACATCTCTACCCTTTCATCAGTTTATCATAAGCCCCCAGAATCATTTGTCAGCCGTGTTAAGGCAGCTCCTAGGGCTGATGATGAGGAATTTGCTGATACAGCTGAAGCAGGGTATTCAGAGTCCCCATCCCAGGGAGTTGACGGGGCATCACCTTCCTCTAGTGCTGGTACTTCTTCTAATGTACCCGTGAAACAGCCAGCAGCTGCATCCCCACCTCCAGCTGCAATGCCAGACCTTTTAGGTGATCTGATGGGTATGGACAATGCTATTGTTCCGGTTGATGAACCTGCAGCACCTTCCGGGTATGCAAAGTTTTAATTTTTTTTTTCTCTGATTTCTACCCTGGCACTTATCAATTTTGTGTATTTTGTACAAGTAATTGACAATATTGATATCTCATTCTTTACTTTTGCAGCCCTCCTCTACCTGTCGTACTGCCTTCGACTACAGGCCAAGGGCTGCAGATTAGTGCACAACTAACGCGGCGTGATGGCCAGATATACTATGACATATCTTTCGAGAATGGCACCCAGGGTGTCCTAGATGGATTTATGATTCAGTTTAACAAGAACACTTTTGGTCTTGCTGCTGGCGAAGCACTTCAGGTTGCACAGTGATTATATTCAATAAGTTACACCAACTTTGTTGTTTGATTTTCATGGACTGAGCTTGATGTTTTTCTGTGATTAAGGTTACTCCACTGCAACCAGGCCAAGCAACAAGGACACTTCTGCAAATGATCCCGTTCCAGAATATCAGCCCTGGTGCACCAAACTCACTATTACAGGTTGCTGTGAAAAATAATCAGCAGCCGGTGTGGTACTTCAATGACAAAATTCCACTGCATGTTTTCTTTGGCGAAGATGGAAAAATGGAGCGAGCTGGTTTTCTTGAGGTAAAAAGTGCAATCATGTTTGTGTGGTTTTCCTGTTTCTTTTTCTTGTTTGCGCAGTGAAGGCCAGTGATTGTGCATTGCTCACAGTACTAGTTGATTTAAGTCAGTCAACAGTTGATTCATGTTTATCTTTTTTCATATGGAGTTTGAAGTGATTTTATCTGACTGCAGGCCTGGAAATCTTTACCTGATGACAATGAATTTACAAAAGAATTCCCGGGCTCTATCATCAGCAGCATAGATGCTACTGTTGAGCGTCTAGCCGCATCGAATGTGTTCTTTATAGCCAAGCGGAAAAATGCAAACATGGATGTTCTGTATATGTCCGCGAAGATGCCTCGCGGAATCCCCTTCCTTATAGAGGTTACAGCCGCGGTTGGTGTTCCAGGTGTGAAGTGTGCAGTCAAGACTCCAAATAAGGAGATGGTTCCTCTCTTCTTTGAAGCTATGGAGGCTCTTACCAAGTGATGACAAAGTTAATGGATCGGTGGTTCTACAAAATTGATCAGTCGATGAGCTGCTATAGGTGTTTGGGCGCGGCATCTTTTTTCACGGAAGCTGGTGTGAATTGTAGTTGTTTTTGTATTAGATTAATTACAGTATTTAAACTGCTACCAAAGTTTTTCGCCAGAAATACTGGAGATGTTCTTGCCTCGCATAATTTGTACATCATACCCTGTTGGACCTGGAAATTTTCATCTTGTTATGCAGCATATGAAATATGACTAGTTTTCTACATGGCTAATGTAACAGATACAATATTGTTTTGCTTCACCCGTGACTGACTACTGGTGCCTTCAAATCTTGTGTTTATGGCGAAAAATTTCTCATACGCAACTGAAGATAAAACTTTGACTCGTGTCTAAGGTGTTTCTTTTCTTGCCGACTCCTACATGTTACTGACTACTAGCGCCTTTAAATCTTCAGTATTTCTGGGGAAAGAGCTAAGGCTGTTCCCTTTTTTTAGTCTTAGCTTGTTTTGGTTTATTTTAGCTTATTTTCTCTCATAAAACACTATATTGAATCAGCCAACTAGACCAGTCGAACAACCCTTCCGTGATTGTAACAAATGCAATTTTTTATGCATGCGTAACTAAAGATAGAACTTTCGACTTGGGCAGATGAACATATATTTTCGATGGTGTGATAGCATGTCTTCAAGGGGTACAGTTAGCACTGGATTTGGGCATTGGCAAACTTAGCCTTGAAACTGATGCTTTACTCGTAAAACAAGCGCTGGTTGCGACCGAAGTGAGCAACAGACCGGAAGATGGTTTGGTGAATGAACTGAAGTTCCTAGTTTCTAGCAATTTCATACAATTTGAGTGTGTGTTTCAGGGTAGAGAATGTAATAGAGTGGCCCATGAATTGGGGCCAGTCTGGGTTATGAATGTGCTGAGGGGAACGAACTGATTTCTAGAACTGATTTCTAGTTCGGTTCCTGATCACATTGCTGTAATGGTTGCTGGGGATTTGCCAGCTAATATATAATGAGATCCTGGATTAAAAAAAATATTTTGTTGCTGGACAAGTCCATTGCATACTTTGGGGATGGATCGTTGAACTTGACATTGTTTTTAAAAAAAGTGATCCGCAAATGAAAAATTTGAAAACTGATGAGGAATTGAAAAAAAAAACCCAGCTCCAACATTCAACGATGCATCGTTGGATTCGTTGCGAACTTGCGAAGCTAACCCATAGAGCATAGACAAGCTGCCGCATCCCTACCATCCCGTGCGCATCCGAGGCGGCATTCCTCTTGGCGACGTCGGCTGCCGCTGCTGCTGCCTCGCCGTCGCCGACCGCAGCCCCTGGTCGAGCATTACGGCGCGCGTGACGCGAGACGCCGGCGCGCCACCATCCAGCGCCCGCTGGTACGCGCCGTCGCCCTCCACGTCCCCGCCGTCGAACGCGAGGCGCACGAGGCGTTGCATGTCCCGCGACGTCAGCTCGTGCTGGTCGGCGAGCTCGGGCCCGTCGGCTCGCGCCTGGAACCCCGACAGCAGCAGCGTCCCGTCGCTCGGCCCGCCCTCCCGCGTGAGGGCGCCGTCGTACGGCCGCGCCGAGAACTGGGCGCCGTCTTCGTCGTCGTCGTCGCTGATGAGGGCGGCCGGGTCCTGGAGGACCTGGACATGTCGGCACTCGCTGCTGTCGGACCAGCGGCCACGCTCCCAGGATTCCTCGTCGAGCTCCAGGTCGCTCCCCGTCTCCTCCTCGGGCTCGACCGAGTCGACGAACTCGACGCACAGGCGGAACTCGACGCCGCCGAGCTGATCAGCCCACTCGTCCGTCGCATACCTCGCCCGGACGCGCGCGGCCGCGTCCCTCGCCGCCGGTGCAACCTCCGGTCTCAGCTTCGGGTGGTCGAGCCTGGCCACAAGGTCCTCGAACGCGCGGTCGACCGACGCCGCGCGCAGCTCGACGACGGGGACGCGGCACGCCACGTCCTCCATTGTGTCGACCTCGTCGTCGTCGGCGTCGCCGCCGCAGCGGTACCGCTGCTCGACGATGAGCCGGAAAGTGGCCGCTGCCTCGGACGACGCGGCCGCCGGGATTACGGCCAGGGATACCGTCTTGTCGTCTTGCAAGAGCAGCACGAGCTTCTCCGGCGCCATCATGTCGTCGTACCTCGCGACAGCCGAGCGCTCTGGCTTTGATTTCGGGCGGCGTTGCTGGACCACCAAGAGTTAATATAGACAACAACTGCCATCTGATATGATACGACGATCCGAATTCGATTCAAATTTTGTCTTCCACCTCAGACGGATTGTGCTCTCCGATTTGGTTTCAGGGCCTGGTCACGTTCGAGGAGCCGAGGGCCCAGCTCGGAGACAATCTCATCTAGTTCGAAGAAGCTTTCGCGAAGAGCAGCACCCGCAGCAAATTAGGCGGCCCAATATGGATTTTTCAGTCTTAGCATATGCCTCATATTTCTTTTAGCAAAGCTGGTATGCCAAAAAATAATCTTGCTCTATCATGAGTTTAAGAATGATATAACCACAAGACAGTAATGGAGATACATAAGAACAAAGACAACATAATATAGATTCCCATGCAACACAATGGCTACATCCTCATTTTTATCAAGGTTTGTATATTACATAAATCTCACTCACACAATATAATATGGATGGCACGAGCAATCCACAGAAATAATACTACAATATATTCCTTTTATTTTTGAAAACATATAGTGCATATTCATGAAGCCAGACTAAGATTGTATATCTGAATCGTGCGTCACTCTCAAAAGGAACTTTTTTTTGGCAGTCATACTCCTGCAGCTACTAGAGGGGAATATGCTTGACGAATAGGCTTTCCAGCGTTTCCTTGAGTTCCTCGTTGTTTGTATAACGATCTATCTTGTCATGGAAAAATACCATCATGCTCATTGCAAAGTTGGTGACCCTTTGCACAACCGGAAGTAGAGCATGATTCTCAAGGAGTGCTTGATTTAGTGTTTTCCATGCATCCTCAACAAAGGACCCAATCTTGTCCAGGGCAACCTCGCCTGTGACATTTTGCTCCTTCATGTAGCACTCCACGGTGGTGGCTACGTCCGTTTTGTTCTTTCCTCTCTGTTAAAATTATAAGCATGCATAAAGCTAATTAGATGAAAATGCTAGAATTAAATTAAACATAGCTATACCTTACCCTAATTTAAATTAAAGGAACTAGTTAGTGGAAGGGTGTGGATGTATATAGTATACTCAATCATCTAGTTAAGTTTGAATCATCTTGAACCTGAATTTAAGAAGCCTGTTTCTTATTTGCAATGCCACCTAATTCCTCTACAATGGTTTGTTTTTTTACTTTGGCCCACAATCAACCATGAAATCAACTCTATATTTTAGATGTCAGACTCATGATTGTTTCAATACTAGAGTGGTGCCCCTTTCCTAGGAATGTGTATGGATCGGCAAAATTCTGGCCCTCTTCTTCCCATTGGTGATGATGTATTGTCATATAGGTGTTGTTTGGCTCCTTCATCAGTAACAAAAATGTAAATGAAATTAGTTCAAATTGTTTCTCTTGCCATAAGGTCTGCAGGTTTAATTTATTTACATTTGCGTTACCAACTAAACAACCAAACAACTCGTAAAACTCTCCATATAATGTCTGAATAGATGTATTCCTTTTTCAATTTTGAACGAGACAAGCTCCCTCAATCTGTCTTTCCATATTGTTTCAAGATACCTATATGGCCTCTTGCCTTATTTTAAATTTTTTAATTTGTAACATCCAATAGATTAAATTAAATCACTTTGTTGCACCTTTAAATATGAATTACTTCCTCCATAAGTCATTCCATCTTTATTGGAGAATCAATGCATCTCAACTTTGACCACATTTATCAAAATAATTTCAAAGATTTATGACATCAAATAGGTATACTATGGAAATGAAATTAATAAAGAATCAAATGATACTTACTTGGTATCATAAATGTTATTAGGTTATTATATAAAGTTGGTCAAACTTGAGATGTTTTGACTCTCTAAGAAAGTTGAAATTATTTATAAATTTGGGATGATGGAGGGAGTAAATTTTAATGTATATAATAAGTTACCTTAAAATCTGCCATGTCGTCCATAAAGCGTGTCACCTCTGCACATGCTCTTATGACATCATTATCACCACGAATGACCCACTCGAATACCTCCTTGGTTGCTACATCACCCATGCCCACGAGCAGCCCAACACATAGCAGTTGAATACCTGCCGATATAGTGGACACATTCACATGATCATTGAAGCTTGGTACGTAACCCTGGTGGCACCATTCCACTTCTTGGAGATAACTTTTGGATATAAGCTGGAACTGGTGATGTACCAAAAAAAGGAAACAATGTTAACATTTACGATAAGAATCCTACAAGTGTCACCATATAACTTACGATAAGAATCCTACAAGTGTCACCAAAAAAAAATGACCTACATATTATTTCCACCTCGAAAATAGCTCTATGTTAAGATGCAATAAACGTTACTGCATAATTCATTTTTATCAACAGTGTTTTCAGTTTTTCACCACCATTGACCTAAACCATTGGTGATGGCTAACACTACCAATTTGTCTCGTCACCAACCAGCGATAAAAAGTCTTCCATTTTCATCGGTTAATCATTTTCACTGACCATTTGTATTATGAACCGTCGGTGATAACTATGGTGCAACATAGTAAAACTATAACTTTTTTCAAATCAAGCAAAGTTATATCTTGATCTGATATACAAATTTTAGTTTGGTGTCGTTTTCATTTGAAATCATTTATGATCCTAATGTAATATTAGAAGTTTTGATATTTGTGAAATGTCCAAACAATCTTAAATGGATATATAAACAACCATAATCAAAGTTGGATGTCCTCGATGAGATGTATAACTATATAGTTGATGATTTTTTTATCTAATATCATTTGTAGTCCTAAAAACAGGCTTAAAGTTTCTCACAATTTGAAATTTAAAAAATTCAAATGATCTTGAATGATCCAAAAATTTCTAGTTGAAACTTTTTCATTCGAATTTATCTAGGGCATCAACTATCTATTTCAAAATTTTGATAGAGGTGACAATGAGGGGAATGTTTCTTCCCTAATTATATAAGAAACAAGTGACTTTGGGATGGAGTGGTTAGTGGAGGTATGTGCATGGCCTAAGGTTGTGGGTTCGAGCCATCACCCATATGCGTGAAAAATTGTGTACTTGTGACTTGCCAACCAGCGGTGATGACCATGAATATCACCAACAACTTTCACAGCTTCACCGCCAAGGGGCCAAAAGCCAATGGTGATGAAGGTTATGTACCAACGTTTTGTGAAGATTTAATACAATTGAAACTCTTCAGATTCACAACCTCATCAGTGCTTCCATAAGACTTAATGTATTCTCCATGAATTAGCAAGGCTTTGGTTATGATTTTCTCCTATTTGAGTACACACCTTTTTGTTGTCTTTGTCAGCAAATAAGCTGACATCTGATTAAGACTTGGCTGTATGCGGTCGCAGAAGCCAGAATTTTACAGTAAACTAGCTAATTGTTGTGCACTTCTTTTCAAGATAGGTTTACATAATAAGTTTTACAATCCCTGGAGTGTTATAAGAAGGAAGACAATGAATAGAGAGTCCTTAGATAAAAGGGAATGCTACTTTTCAGTACGTACCGCTTTCCTAGCGTAAGCATTGCGGTACTTCTCATATGGTTCCAACTCATTCTCAAATACTGTGAAGCTCTTTATCACCTTGAGATAGAATTTCTTTATGTCCTCAGGAAGAAGAGAAATATCACTCTCATCCCATCTGCATTTATGCTAAGCATTAGGCTACCGGTGGTTATATGGTTTATTTTTTCATTAATAAAATGATCATAAACTCACCCCATCCCCTCTCTCTCTCTCTCTCTCTCCCCTCTCCTCTCCTCTCTAAAAACCAAACACCATCTTCTAAAAACCAAGCACCACCTTATCCTTATGGGATACTTACTTTTATATTTAAGTCAAGGCTATGGAAAAAAGAGAACTAAAATGTACCTTTCAATTGCCTCGGTAAGCTCCCGACACTCCTCCAAAGTAGCATGATCATCATAAGTGTCATCTAATAAGGATGTTAGCATGAACAACTTGACGAGGATCATACGTGCACGTGCATACTCTTCCTCATAGTACACACAATAAGCCCAAAAGTAACACTCAACAATTCGATCCCTGCCGTATTCTAGTCCAATGTCTTCAGAAAGATCCTTCCACCACCTGGTACAAATTTGGTAGGTTATCAATCTAGAAACATTTGGATATAAATTACCTGGGAGGAATTATAATAATCTCATAAATTAGTATGATCATTATGGTAACTTAAAGTGGCCAAATAATAAGTTATGGGACACATCAACTGCAACTTGTTTGTGTTCAAACCTTAGTGATATATTTTAATATCTGTGTTCATGCAAATAAATTGTGTATGAAGCAGTCCAAGTTGTCACTTATTATATATACGAAGGAAATGTCTGAAACACTTACTGAGTAACTGCCTTCAGTTCATTTTGGTGAAGATGTTGAAGGAGGTTAAAATCTATCTTTGCAAGTTCCAATATGGCTGGGTTGTACTTTGGGTTGGCACTATATTCTGGGATATAAGATACTGCTTCTAGCCTGTTCAAGGTCCTTGGTAATGGTATTTTAAGGGAACGCCCAACTTGTTCTGCTAAAGGGGACTTGAGACCACTTTGTATCAATTCCAGATGTTGCCTTGCAAATAAGAGCACTTCTTCAAGCACCTTCTCGTTATGATTTAAAAGGTTAGCTGCATTGTATAAACTTAATAGCCCCTTTGCATCATTAGCTATGTCATTGATAAAGCTCCCATCTTCTTGTTTGAACTTATCAAATTGATCTACATTGTAAATGTAATATAATTTTTGTGTAAGTACTTAAGTATTCATGTAATATCACATAAAACTACTAAGATCACCTGCGGAAACCCAGAACCCGTGCTGCCGTAGCAGACGAAAATGAAGGGAAACCTCATGAAGACTTGTGCTGTTGAATTTAGCTCCTTGAATGTTTTTTAAGGTTGTGTCTATCTGTTCCTTAAAATGGCGATCTATTCCCAGATGTTGGAGTACATCTACTAGGTTCATTTTCTCCACAGGATCCTTGCAAGACTCAAAAAGAGAAATAACCTCCCCTTTCAATTCCATGACTCTCTCCATCATATTTTTGTCTGAAATCTGCTAGTTGAGAGCGGAGGCAAGACAACAACTCACGTGTTATATAGATTTATCTGAAAATAGGTACATAGAAAATAAAACACACTCCCCCTATTCTAACAATATAAAATAACACAGAACGACTTATAATTTGGAACTGTGGCAGTATATAATAAAGTCCCAATACCATGTACCTCAACTAAGGTTTTAGTTATGCTAGTACCAGGAAATAATAATGTTGCAAGGAAATGGGAAGGGTATATATTGTAATATATGGTCATCCAATGATCCAAATCACTCTGAAATGTCAATGAGAGATTGACATCCATGCTATTTGTTAGAAGGTTATAGTGAGCAATGCATTACAGAGGATAGACAATGGATCGTTTTTAGCCAACATGGTCCATGCTATATATGTTTTTTTGTGTGGTTTTGGTGATTACAGGGACAGCATGATCACTATGACTAACATATTTTTATTAGATATGATTTTAGAGGCTTATTTATGTTAGGTCCCCTGGATCAAGGGAAGAAGCAAAGTTTGGGAAAATCAAACAGAACAAAAGAAAACAACATTGAGTGGTCATATATGGTCTAGATTGTGAATAAACCGGACAACTAATTGTGTTAGCAGTTAGCAAAAGAAATGGATGTTACGACAATTGTGCTAGGACTGGAAAATTAGGGTCATTAGGGTGAAAAATATTCAATGGACTAGACAATTTGGTCATGAAAAAACATGTGCACTAGACAATCAATGAACTCCTACTTTTCAGCATGTGCTGAAACTTATGCTTTTTTCAAAGTTTTTCTTAGCTTCAAATTGAACATAGATTTCAGAATACCATCTAGACAATTTCATAACATCTTGGGCTAAGTCTTTGTGAGGATGATTAGTGCATGTTTAGGGATTAGTTGGGAAACAATTGATTTGTTAATGGGTTGTTGGGAAGGAAGAGCTTTTGTTGCACACCAGCGCCATCAGCAAACCTTCGATTATTTGGTGTGCAGCTGCTTTGATAACTTGTACTAGGACGAGGAGACCTATTAGCTTATTGAGAAGCTTTGTAGTGGACTGCAGAGGTCCAGCCACGCGTGCATTTCTTGCTGATGTAGAATGCCAACATGACATGCTTTTTTACATTTAACCCTTTTTACTTCCCTCTTCTCACACGAATGGATCATTGTTTTCTTATTTTGTTATGCTAGCCCTATAGTCTGTCTGACGCCATGATACTATCCAGGCCTCCACGGGCTACAAACGTGTGAGAGAAGAGGGAAGCAAGGAGAAGAAAGGGTTTATTTGTGAGAGAAGAGGAAAGATGAGCGATTAAATATAGAAAAATATGTTATTGTTGGTATTGCCACATCAGCAAGAAATGTCCATGTAATTAGCATGGACATGTGGTGCACCAATTTAACAAGTTTAGGGATCCTGAAATATAATTTTTAAAGTTTGTAGACCTAAGTGACACACCCTAACAAGTTTAAGGATCGTTGATGCATTTAACACTTTTCTTTGCTCATTGTCCTTTATAGAAATATATAGGGTTAACTATATTTCTTTTGTACTTGGCCTAAATGCTGTTTTTTAGATACTTATTTCAAGTATTCCTCTTGCCACATCTATATGGAACTAAGTCACTATCTTGCACTACACACCCGAGATATGCATATTACCTGATTTCATTTTAGTATTACAAGGCTCCATGCCCTCTCCAAGCAGCTTGGCTTCTACATTACTTCTCGTATTAGATACTACATACGTTTCTTGGGCTGATTCGGTGTGTCTATATCCATTTGAAACACACGCGTAGATACATGTGCATGAGCACGGTCACTTTCTTTGCTTATGTCCTGAATCGCGATACGTCCATAGAACTGTCTCTCTCCTCGTGGTCCATGGGGGTAATATAATAGCTAAGGCTTCAATCATGTCCCTCTTAATTCTTACAATTGTATAAACAGTCGACACATTAATTAGCAGCAAACTAAACCGATCTTAGATTGGTTTGAAGGGTTTCAGAGGAGGGAGGGGTATGCATAGTTGCTGATGGTGTTGGCTAGGGTTTGTTATTATATAGATGATGGCATGTATAGTTGGTTTCAAAACCAACAACGATGATTTACAGAGAAACAGCAATGATATATGATGCAAATTTGGAATCCAGACAATGGTCACAATTTTTGTATATTGTGAATGGAATCATATATGCATAGGGAAAAAAGTGTTGTTGCAGTAAAAGAAAGATGATATACAAGAACATGCCTGCAATGGTTCCGGGATATAATTGATAAAGAAATACCCCCATACAGTCTTGGGGGCCATGGGCATCTCTTGTTAGGCTCCTCCACAACTTGAGTCTTCTCCTTACGGCCGTGGTCTTCAGCGCACCTATAAAATTTTGCCGAGCTCAGTAGCATGAGCTTGTAACCTAAGTGGGGTTAATGTGAGCATTATCGCTTCTCACTAGAATGCATGTATATATTTATAGGTGGTTGTGTGGCTATAAAGCACGGCAGGCCGGTTCTGGGATGGGGCAAAGGGCCCCGATTAGGGTTCTTTTCACCTTTCCCTCACGGTACTTGTACGCTATCGAAGGAAGGGGTTCCTCCCAAAAATCTCTATCCTAAATTATAAGTTATTCTAAGTTTAACCTAGTATCATTGGCCTATTATTTTATACATTTAGTCACTGCAAGCAAAGATTGAACCAGGCCAAACACATGGGGGGGGGGGTGGAATAGAACACAGGTACGATCGGTGATTTCTACTGGAGGCACCAATTTAACTACAGGCGGTTTGTGATTGAGGCCGCCAGTATCAAACTAAATGGGCCCCTAACTGACGTAGTCCGCCTGTATAAATGGGAATCCACAAGCGGATCATAGCCTACGCCGCCCGTAAATAACTCACTTTTATACTGGCGTTTCCCATTACGGGACCGCCAGTATACGTATCATTTTCACGAGCGGTTTTCATTGGGAACCGCCAGTATAAACATTGCTTTTATCGGCATTTTCCTTTACTTGACCGTCAGTGTAAATCACGTTTTCACGAGCGGTTTTGTTTGGATACCGCCGGTACAAACCTCACTTTTATACAGCCGGTACAAACCTCACGTTTTCACGTCTTCGAAGATGGGCATGGAGATTACACCTAGCTGCAGCTCCATCACTTGAAAATAACTAACTTTACATGGCTACAGCAGGTACTAATGAAGAAAGTTTCAGGCGTTAGGGGGGCCATGGCCCCTGCTACTGACTGCAAGTCGAGATTGTGAGTGCATATTTTATACCAAGAGCTAGCTTTTGGCTCTAGGACCTAGAAAACTCATTATCTAGGCCGAAGGCTTTGTTTAGTTGCACTTGAACCAACTCCGATCCACATGTATTGGGGTTGATTAGATTGGAAATACTAATTATTTTTCTATCCTAATCTAGCTCAATACATGTGGATTAGGATAGATCGAAGTACAACTAAACAAGGCCGGCAATTTTTAGACGACAAATTCATAATGTTATTCCTAAGAATAACAGATTAAATAAAATACAATAAAACATAAATGAAATAACTACACTCACTACATAGTTTAGATCTATCAACATTTATGCTCTTTTTTATTAAATTCAGTTAAATATGGAGAGGTTTGAAGTATGGATGATTTCACAGTTTGGATAGGGCTGAGTGGCTACTCACCGCCATCGCATCCAGAGGCAAATCTACTTTTTCGTCAAGGTCGGCTGAGCCCGATAACTTTTCGAGGACCCCGGTGCTGGCAGCCCAACTCACAAATCACAGAAAAACTAAAGCCTCCAAGCAGCAAGCCCACTACATGAACGCTAGAATACCCGGAACGTGGACTCTAGGAGGCTAACAGGAACATGGACTCTAGGAGGCTAGCAGGCTGTTGAAATTGTGCAACACATTGACTGAGGCTAGCAGGCTGCTGAAATTGTGCAACACATTGACTGAACAAGCCAGCAGTTCAGAAGCTCAATTGTCACCTTCCTCTCTTAGGCTCTCTGTAGCTATTTAGAAAGGATTTCTCAATTTGGTGTATATGTCCACATTGATTGATTTAGTCACCCGTCGGTTACCACGCTGCAGGGAGGGGAATTTTCTCAATCTTGCTGGTAGGACAACTTTAGCCAAGGTGACCCTCTCAGCCATCCAGACCCGTGCATATAGAGGATGTTTGGTTTATAGCCGCAGCCGGCTGCACTTTGCTGTGGCTCACCACACTTCTTTGCGGTAGAATCGGGCGCAAAACCTTTGGAAAAAAAAAAACCCTGCAAAAGTTGCGGCTGCCAAACCTAAAGAACCAATCAATGTGGCCGCCTTAGGTGTTTTTGGTACTAGAGATTTATCTTTTTCTCCTCCTCTCTAGCGACGGCGAGGAGGCAGGGTGGAATCATTTTCTTGGTAGAGTCGTTGTTGAAGATGAGGGTGACAACTACGACGTCAGCAACTTTATTAGCACAAACGACATAGAGACTTTTATTTCAGGATGGCAACATCAAGACGGAGATGTCATGTCAGAGCCATGGAAATATTTTCTCCGTTCTATTCTCTGTTTCATTGTGGTAAGACAATGAAGGACTAGGAAGAACAGAGGAAGAGGAAGGAGGAGGAATATATCAAAAAGAACTTTGCCAACTCCGTCTATATAAATGTTGGCCGTCGTTTATTGGGCATCTATTCTAAGGTATTTTGCAGAATGTTTTCTGATGCGGTCATCTATATTACAAAGCGTCATACATGTTTGATTTGGAGATCTAGGGCTATTTACATCTTGGGTACAATTTAGATCAAAATCAGCTTCTGAATATTTGTAGTGTATCTAGAGTGCTTGTAACGTATATCCAGCTATTATCTGTCATAATTCATTTATCTCTCTAATGTTAGATATAGATATAGATATAGATATAGATATAGATATAGATATAGATATAGATATAGATATAGATATAGATATAGATATAGATATTTGCCTCCACAAATTTTTGTTATAGATACGCATGGAGAAGCCACGAATCATGCTGTGAAATGAACTGAGCAATTTCCTTGCCGAGTGTTGGCGATGGACGTTGCCTTAAGCACCATCGTGGCCGTTATGGCTCTTTTCATCCCGGCACTGCTGACACTAGTGCCACCGGCACTGCTGGCACTAGTACAAATGTTAATACAGCGGCCTGGCCGCCATAATCCACCTCCGCCAGAGCCCAGAGCCATTCGCCTATTGCCAGAGCCCAGAGCCAAGCCATTCGCCTATTCGGCCACCTCTACCTCTGACAAAGAAGCGCCATCCACCACGCACCCTCGCCCGCCTCGCTGACTGCCGTCCGGGAGGATCCTCTGCTTTGAGTTGTCGGCCATGGGCCATACTGCAGGCGCCATGTCCGGCGCACCACCACCACGGAGATCTCCTCCGTGGAACGAGTGCAGCACTTTCGCTGATGTCCACGAGCAGGAGGCGCGGGCCATGGCACGCCGCCTTTGTCGTGTGTGACATTTGCTTCTGGTTCTGGGGAACGCGGAGGTCAAGTCTCAGGCTATTCCTTATGCTAATGAATGTTATACTGGACATAATTTCTACCGGGAGAGAAAATTGCTATTATAGAATTCCAATCGTTTGGTTTCTCTATAATAGGAGTCCCAACATTTTTTTCTTCCAAATAGGACTCCAAACAATTAAACTAAGCTATAATGACATTCTGATCTGTTTTAATCTCTTTTGGACTTTGAATACATGTATTTGTTTCTAAGGTGACCATTTTTACCCTTCACTCATTAGACACACTTCTAACTACTAAAAGGACCCAAATTGTATCGTAATCCCCTCGCTAATCCCTCCGCCCGGCACTAATGACTCCCGTCCGCGCTAATCCCCCACCCCGCTCCCCTCTACACGTGTCTGTGGAACCGCCGCCCAGGCACGATCCGTGCGACTCGCTCTAGCAACCGCTAGCTTCAGCAAAAGAAAGAACTCCAGTCTCCTCCACTCTGAATCCCGCAGTGCCAGCGCTTAGTATCGGTCGACGGCCGCCGCCCTCGCGCAACGGTTGACGTACACCATCGCGTGCCGGCGGTCATCGCTGTCTCTGCCGAGTCGTCTCGTCCCCTGACACTCCCGACGTGAGTGAGCCCCGCTCCACCCCGCACCGCGTTCGTCCCCGTGCGTGCCCGGCGGCTGTTGCTCCCGCCAGGCACCGCGATGCACCACCAGGCGCTCGTCGACGGTGTTGACGCCGGACGCCGCACGTACGCCTCCTCCTACGCTCTCTGGTCCGGCTGCCGAGCCTGCCCGCCCTGATCCAGATCAGGACAACTCCGCGGCTACTGGTGCACGGCGTCGTATCCTGTCTGCAGTGCCATCGACCCCTTGCCGACAGAATGTATGAGATCTATCTATCTACTCGAAATTTATCTCTATCATTGATGTTACCATCCTAGCGAACCGGCTTTGGACTACCGCCACCGTGTCACTGGATACCCAATACAAGGGCCGGCGCAAAGACGGGTGTCAGGTTGTGGCCAGACGGGTTGGTGGCGTGTGATTTCAGTTCCCGTTTCATTTTGCCTGTCAAAATCTGTTTGCTTCTTTAATTAAACCATGTTTGCTGCTCTTCACTAAAAGAACCATTAGAGTTTACAGATGCAACTTGGACATTTGGTTCCGGATATTTTGATAATGACAATAGGCCTTCTCAGCAATCCATCCTCTGTATAGAAACTGATGTCCTTTCAAAAATATGATCAGATAGCAAGTCTTTCAAAAAATACAACTCATTCGGTGGGATTTCACAGATGTAAAATTTGAAGAATAGGCAGGCTTGGCGGTTCGTGGAGCTCAAAATATATGTTAAGTATATTAAAGCCCTATGAATTCAATATGTTGCATTTGCCATTTGGGTATATTCTTCTTCATGAAACAAAAACCATGGCGTATGACACATAACAAAAATAAAGAAAGAAAAAACCCATCTGACTAATGCAATACACTACCGGAATTCACTTTTTTGCCGATGGCCGGCCGCCATCGGCAAAGCCCCTTTTGCCATCGGCAAAGGGTTTGCCGATGGCAATCGCGTGGCCATCGGCAAACCCCATCGGCAAAGATTTCATCGGCAAAGCCGGGTTTGCCGATGGCCACCGACATTGCCATCGGAAAACCTTTGCCGATGGCCACGCGTGCCATCGGAAGCGGCCACGTCGGCCCGACGCGCCGTCGGGCGACGGTGGCTTTGCCGATGGCGATGTGGCCTCGGCCATCGGCAAAGCCTTTTTTATTTTTTTTTTGAAATTTTTTTGCCGATGGCCAAGGCCGTCGGCAATAAGTTTGCCGGTGGCCTTGGCCATCGGCAAAAAAATTTCAAAAAAAAAATAAAAATGGGTTGGCAAGTTTGCCGACCTGGGGATTTCCTGAAGCACCGTCCCAGGTTTGCCGATGGCTAGCCATCGGCAAACCTGGAAAATTTTTTTTTATTTTTTTTCTGTTTTCTTTCCATTTACATTACAATTTAGCACATGCATCACATATATCAATTAACCCACATATATAGCATATAATCCACATATATAGCAACGAAATACGGTTTTAAGCATCGATACATGTCCATCGGAATCCAAACATATCCGGGCCACAAGCAAAAGAGTCATACATGTCACAAGTCATCCATACATATCTCACAAGCTACAAGGCTAAACCTAGCTAGTGGCGTCGTCCCCTTGGGTCCCCGAGCCTTGGGAAGAAGACATCCTCCCACGCGAGACCAACTCGGCGCCCGGGGCCGCGGCGCATCGCGGTGGCCGACGTCTTTGCGGAGGGAGCACGGAGGGACGGAGTGCCCGGGTGCGGAGGGAAGGCGGCGAGCCCCGGAGTGCGGTGTCTTTGCGGCCACGAGTACCCTGCGGCGGTGGAGGACCCCGGTGCGTCCGCGTGGGGAAGCTGCGAGTACGGCGG
Organism: Themeda triandra; assembly: GCA_018135685.1. Lineage (NCBI taxonomy): Eukaryota > Viridiplantae > Streptophyta > Magnoliopsida > Poales > Poaceae > Themeda > Themeda triandra. The sequence continues at coordinate 772,407 of JAENPR010000094.1, forward strand.
CGTGGGGAAGCTCGAGTGCGTGGAGAAGCTCTGGTGGGCTTGGAGTCGGGTTCGAACCCGCCGACGGTGCCTCGCACAAAGAACAAGTGATGTAATTAGTACAACTCCCCTGCAAAATTTCGGCAGCACCTCCCCTGCACGGGGAGGTTCCAAAACCTGAAAAAAACATGGCACGAAGGCCAAACATGGGCACGAAGGCCAAACAGGGCACGAAGGCCAAACATGGGCACGAAGGCCAAACAGGGCACGAAGGCCAAACATGGGCACGAAGGCCAAGTGACGCGACAAGCTAAAGCGAGAGGCAATGTACTCACCCGACCAAGTCCAGGAAGAGGCAGTGCACCAGGCAGTGGAACTACCGGTGATGGAGCGTAGATCGAGGCAGGAGGCGGCTCCATTCCCGGGATCTGAGCCGCGAAGTGTCCTGACACCGTGGCCAACTGACGCTGGTAGTGCGCCGTCGGTGCCACCACTCGCTCCCCGAACCCACGCCGCCATCCTCGCCTCAATCCTCGCCTCAATGGCCTCCTCCCGCTCCTCCTCCCTCTTCTTCATCTCCTCGATCGTGGCCTGCAATATTACACCAGCACGATTGATGTTATTTGAAGGCAAGCTAAATCATGAAGGCGAGGCTACATCATGAAACTCCACTTACGAAGCCGCGATCATCTGCTTTCCGCTCGGCCGCGAGGCGCTATGGGGATCTGCGATCCGCCCCCACTTTCCGGTCTCTCCTGCGGATCTCGGTCAGCGTCTCAACAGAGGACGGGTCGATGCCGCTGTTGGCCAAGTAGTACCGGCCGTGCTGCTTCCCTCCTCCAACCCTCTGTAGGAGGTTAGTGTCCAGGGGCGCGGTGGCGGGGTCGTAGGTGTCGCCATGTTTCGCTCGAGTTGCGACGGTGTACTTGGTGAGCCTCTCGTAGACCGTCGGGCTGGTGTACTTCTACGGCCCCGTGCGACGGCCGCACACGGTGGTGGGCGGCGTCGCGCCCGCCGATGTGAGCAAGCGCGTACCCCGTGAACTCGTTGATTTGCTCACCACCATGCGACGCCGATTTGCGAGGAAAACACAAACATGGTTACAAGTAGTGACAATTGAGCGCTATAACAAATGCATCAACGAGAAGGATACATACCCATCCGTCCATGAACCGTGGGGATCCGGCTCCCTTGGTGGTGTGGGACCCCGACCGGTCGAGCTCCGCCTTGCGTTTCAAATGACGTCTTCTCGCGCTCCACGTACGCCGCGGGCGTACGCCACCCTTTGACAATTGCCTCCCGGCGGTCCTCGTACTTGCCGCACCGGCCGGAGGCATGCATGACATTCAAGTTTTTGTTATTACGGATAATGAATGGAATGTGTCATGTAAGAAATCATAACGGATGTTTCTGCCTAATTACACTCGCAAGTCTTGCTCCTCGGTGAGGTCGGTCTCCTTCGGACAAGACAACTCCGGGCCTCCATCTTACTTATCTTCGATTCTTCATGTTGGCGTAGTAGCCGATGACGGCTCGGGTACGCGCCTCGTAGAACATGTCCCCGAGCCGGTCGGCGCACACCACGTCCCGCTGGCTGCGACGCCCGCACCGGGTCCACCTCCTCGTCCAACTTGAAGTACAAGCGCACACGGGCATCAAACATCATTTCATTGTTTGAAAGAAGTCCAACGAATAATGTTGTATTGAGATATGTGATGCGATGCAAAGACTCACCCGAGAACTCATCCTTGATCTTCGAGCAAGGACTTTTCCGCGTCGTCCTTGACAAGGTAGAAGTCCGCCCAATTCTCAACACGATGGTCTCACCCTTGGGGGTGACGACCAAGCCAGGAAGTGCTTCTTAATCAGCAAGCCCTGGATGCTAGTTGGACAGCGTGAGCACTCCTTTTTTGTCAGCTTGATCCAGGCCCTGCACGAGTCATTAACAGCAATTGTTAGTACGCATTTTGAATTTGAAAATGTCATATGAACAAGCATAGAAATGAACAATGGTTACTTACTTGCCCGCGGGCCGGATCACCGGGCGCTCGTCAGCGGCTAGAGGGTCAGGGAGCCTGGTGGGGCCGCGCTGGAAGGGCTTACAAGTAGCTGTGGAACTCGAGCCGCCCGCAGACTCCTCCAAGGCACCCTGGACCTCGTCGTCGCCACCCTCGCCGTCCTCGTCATCTCCGCCGCCGCCGCCGCCGCCGCCGCCACCGTCACCGGCTGTCTCGAACTCCTCCTCGAACAGCCTCCTCGTCGGCACGCGGTGTCGTCCGCTGGGGGCCCTCCGACCCCGACTGGTGGACGGCTCCACCTCAAACTCCTCGTCCTCGTCCTCGTGGTGGTCGGCCGCCACGTCCTCCTCGTCCTCGCGGTGGTCGTCCTCGCGGTGGTCGGCCGCCACGTGCTCCTCCTCCTCGCGCCGCTGCGTCCGGTACCTCGACTGGACGTTCCGTTGTGGCCGCTTTCCGCCTGGCATTTTGTCGAGTGCCTGCAATGATAAAGATTAGAAGAGTTAGTATTAATGACAAATACTTGTAAAGAAACATAAATGCAAAGCAAAATTAAGAACTGCAAGGTAATATTAATAACAATATAGTATTACATGAATTAGAAATTATCTCCGCGATGGAATCTTAACATATGGTAGATTGCCAAAATTCTCATATTCATCTTATGGGCATCTACATGCTGCAATGGTTGTGAGTATCTCTTGGCATATTTCAATTTGAATATTATGTTGCTGCCATGACCTAGACATAGAGTGAAATCCCAAAGTTCTTAATTGAATAAAGTGCTATATGACAAATTCAAATACTTAGAGCACTTATAAAAGGGGAATTCACTCTATGACTAGAGTTGTGAGACTAACCGCTTCTTTGACTGATTTATGTAGTCTCACTAGATAAAAATGTGTTTCTCAAATGGAGTGTGCTATCATATGAATGTCATCAATCCAAACCATGTGATGTATTCTCTCTCTAGTAATTTGGAGTTGATTTGCCTATATGTTAGCTACTCACCATAATATGGCTTAAATCTGCCCTTTGGACTTAATTGACCAATCATGCATATTCACATTGCCATTCCACTCAAAAGAATGTGCATGAGGCTTTAAGGGAGATTTAATCCATGTTATGAGGTTTCTCTATTTGGTAACCCACTTGCTCTCCACACACACAAAGGGTTGCTAAATGAGAAACTAGTGCTTGTGGTACTAATGTCCTCTTGTGTTTGAGCTTATCCACAGAAAATCAATAAGAACAGGGTGCATTATATAATTTGATGAATTACAAGTTCGAAGGTTACTCTTCACCTAAAGCAAGAAGTTGTTGCTAGCTAGAGGTCATACATATCAAAATCTGAGTTTGACTTGAATCAAGTTTTGAGGTTGAGTTGGATGAGCTATATTGGAAGGGTTCACAAGATGACAAGCATTTATAAGAGGTCTAAATAGAAAATATATCTTGTGAGTATTCCTAGACAAGTTCACCTCAAAATTGGACAGGAAGAAGAGAAGAATTGAGAATTATCAAATCTGTCCAAAATTCTGAAACTCAGAGTTGGCTGCACTTTACTATGGATTTGGAGATTCAAATTCTATCAAACTGACCTGAAACCTTTTGGGTACACCATACACATCTAATACTTGTTGCTGCACAATTTTCAAGAAGGTTGGTTTACAAGAAAGTCAGTTTTGAGTTGGTTTCTGTCAGCTTCAGCACTGCAGTTTTTCAGACCTCAGCAGTTTTGGTAGAAAATTCATTTGACTGACCAAATGGTGTCCAAATGGGCTAAAACTTTTACACAAGTTAAAGGACATATATTTGCAGCTCTCTACCAAATTTCATGCATATTGAACCAGTGGTCTGGGAGATATGAAGTTTTCTCCAAGGAGTTGAATCAGTTTCAGAGTGCAGTTTCAGACCTATTAGCTGTGGGAGAAAACTAATTTGGCTGCTCAAATGAAGTCCAAATGGGCTGAAATTTATGTAGCAGTTAAAGGACTCATAGATGAAGACTCCTACAAAATTTCAAACAATTTGAGATAGTGGTCTGAGAGTTATGATTTTTTTTCTCTAAGGATGACAGAATCTGAAAACTGACTGCATGAAATTGAAGTGCATTGTAACAAGGTTCAGTTGGCTCTCAAGTTGGCCATGAAGAATCATTAGAAAGTGAGAGTCATCAGTTTGGTCTAAAGAAGTTTCAGTGAAGTAAAAGGACTCACACATGGGTCCAAATCAGTTGCACTCAGATTATAAGGAGCAGCACACGGTTGCAACTAGTTGGATCAAAAGGCAATCAGCTGCAGATTTTCAGAAACAATAGCTGAAATCAACTAAAGCTAGATGAAACCAGTTGAATTCAGTATCTACATGAAGAAGCAATGAGTTACAATAAGTGGGTACTATCTGAAATCACTGAAGGCAAGAATCTGCTGCAACTATTGGATTGTAATCAGCTTAAAGAAGTTTAAAATCAGCTGGAATATAGTGCTAACCTCTCCCTTATCCTCAATATTATTAATGTGCTTAAGTGGACTTCGTGCACTCTTGTATGCACAAATTTAGGGGGAGCTTAGCCTATATCTTGTGAAGACTACTGGTGTTTTTTGAATGCTTGTTGTGCAGTCCCACACATGGAAAAAGGTGGATAAATGGTTCCTTGGATTCTTCTAGTATTTTAAAAGGATGTCCCAATCCTTCAGTGGAACTAAATCTGAATGAGTTGGAGAATCTTTCATTACTATTTCTCCTCTCTGGAGCTCAACAAGTGCACATGATCCATCCTATTGATCTCCCAGGACCTTTTCAATGAAAGTGGTAACTTCTAGTTCACAATTTGCACATTTTATGAATTTTACCTTTTGCTCTCTGTGTGAGGCTGCTTTAGGTAAATAAAGAACTAGGAACCTATTATGAATCTTGGATAATCATAAGAGCTCTAATTCACCATAATCCATCAAGTGAAGAGAACTGTGGCCATCTAAATTATCAAGTCTCACTTGTGATGGTCATATCAATATGGCGATCCATCTACCTTGATGGTGGTATGTATTCTTGGCATAATTTCAATTATTGCAAATTTATCATGCCTTGACCAAGATATAAAATGAACTCCTCTAGACACTTAAACTGATTCAAGTGCATTTCACAAGTAATTCAAGTACTTGATGCACATATTAAGGGGGAGCCCATTCTATGTCTTGTGTCTTTTGAGACTAACCTTTTCTTCTAGTGAATTTGTGTGGTCTTTGCTGTGAATGAGTTTCTCATGAGTAAGCTACATTAACTCAATCCAATTTGGTAAAGTTATCTCTCATTTTTAATTGGATTGCAGTTCTATCTCTTTAGTGGCTACTCTCCATAATATAGCTTAAATTCCCTTGTTTGGACTTAATTGACCAAAAAAAAAAGTGCATATGTTCCCGCCTTCCACTTATGTATGTATGCACTATCAAAAAGGGGGAATTTAGTCTATGTTATGAGGTTTTGCAATTAGTGACTTATATGATTTCCACATCCAAAAGGTCACTAGTTGTGAAACTTTAGCTTGTGCAATTTAATGCTATTTGTTGCCTTTGTGAGCATGACCTAGGTGACATTGTGAGATACTGGCATTCACTTCAAATGGCATCAACTTGTGAAGCTTCCTTCAATTGGTGTCATAATTGTGAAGATGATATTTCAATTGATATTGGTGGGCAGTCTTTCCAATTTGGTATATCAAGAAATATATCTTCATTTGGTATCTCAAAATGGCAGCAAGAGCTAGCAATGGACTTTCAGTTGAGATCAAGCACAAGTTTTTGATGTCTCCGTGATGATGATGATGATGAGAGATGGGTACAAATGAATTTATTGCATCGAGAAGTACTAGTCCCATCAAAAGCACTAAATCCAACTATTAAAATCATCTTCATGGTGGAGATTGTGAGGCTTAGAACAAAGGCATATCACTCCATGAACTCTTGAGTTACCTTTGTGCATCTAGGCCCTTACATGCTAGTGTGTGCATGTGTATGCAGTATTTTGAGTCACACCATAAGTTTGCTCTTGTGGTGACGATTAGAGAAATCTTTTAGATATTTGGTTCATACCTCTTGTGGTGATGGCATGAGTTTGTCTTATGTTTAACTTGTCATCTAAGTGAGGTATGAGCTAAATAACTACTTCTCAAGAATATTGACTTAAATTGTTGCATGCTTTGTTTGGTAGAAAACTAAGGAGAGAAATCCTATATGCTGAACTTTTGCCTACCTCTTGCTCTCACTTGTCTCCCATCATTTCTTCCTTTTTGTGGAGAGACCCTTTTTGGAGATTAATGCCAAAGGGGGAGAAATATTGGCTGAAAGTGAGATTGATATGTGGATTGAAAGGGGTAAAGGAGAGGCATATAAGATTTTTCAAAATTTTGTGTGGTGTGTGCAAAGATAGTTTACATTGATGCTCTTGGTAAGGACCTTTTATGCTAGTCTGTGACTTTCATGCCTTGAATGGTGTATTGCTTATATTCCTTGAGTGCATGATCTGTCATGAGCATCACGGTTATCATGTTACACCTTGCACCCCACGAATGCTATGATATAGGAGATTCCCACACTTCATCTTAAATATGTGCATTTGGCATTTGAGGCCAAAGTTGAATTCCTTTAATGCACACATTTAGGGGAGCTCACTATATCATAGGATTCAAAATCTTAATGTTTATCAATCTCTTGTAAGCTTTAATTGTGTTGTCATCAATCACCAAAAAGGGGGAGATTGTAAGTGCATCTAGCCCTTTAGTGGGTTTTGGTGAATTGATTGACAACATAATTAAAGGTCTAATGAGTTTGCTAAGTGTTGAACAAGAAATTGAGTATGCTGCATATACTTGTGGGTTGTGTATTAACAAGTATATCTAAGGTTCAACAAGTAGGCAAACTTGATGGTATTTCACATAGTATTGAGATGAAGGCCAAAGTTGTGTATTATTGTATTGGAACATCATGGGAACAATCTAGTTGAAGTAAAATACAACAATGCAATGGGAATTAATGAAATGGCATATATGCTATGGGATATCATAGCATCATGTGAAAGCAAGCATGTTTGGCAAATAGCAAATGAGACATGAGTTTATGACATTGGATTAGTCTCTACAATAGCTTGCTTTACATGATCAAGAAGTATCGAGTGTCAAGACAAAATAAAGAAGATACAAAGAATCGTGAATTGACTTGACTATATTGATATTGATCCATATATGTCTCTATTTTGATAAGGTGAAGATAGCAAGAAAAGATCTTCGAGGTACTAAGCGGAGGTGAAGGGTAAGCAAGGGCTTGAACCGCGGTACCATGGCTAAGGTGAAGAAGAGAGTACTTGCATTGAGTCGAGGTACTAATCAGGCTATGAGAAGACATATTATGTTCAGGGTCAAATCATTAGTAGAAGTAACTTGAAGCCATAAGTTGAACTCATATTTATGGAAATGGTTCAAGTCACTTGCTCAAGGTATATTTGCTCAAAGAAAGGAGACAAAGTGATTGCAACCTCTTATGAAGCAATATTGAGAAGAAATGGCATATGAAGATATTGAAGTCTCAAGAGGTTAAAATGGTTATATTCTACTGGTCTTGAGTATAGGTATGCCGTACTATCAAGGGGGATGCAATACGAATGATGATAAGTCTCAAGTGCTCAAACTAACCGAACCCAAGTGCTAACATGAGAGAAATCACTTAGAACTGCACCTGCACAAGTTGATCTTGGGCTTGTTCTCTATAGGGTTGGATAGCCCTTGGAATAAGCTTTCCAGAATGTCCAAGATCGCTGAAAACGGAGTTCGGAGGAAAAAGTTATGACTTTTTCGGTGTGGAGAACTGTGCTGTTTCTGGGAGCTGCGGCAGTGCCGCACTTCATGTGCGCGCGGCAGTGCCGCACTTGTACAGACATAATGGCTAGTTTTCGAATCCTAACGGCTAACTTGAGTGGGGAGGCTATATATACATGTCCCACGGCCTTTGGTCGTCTGCTGATATCCGAACACTCCCAACCCATTCCTAAGCCATTTGAGAGCTCTCCCCTTCCCTCTCTTTGTGAGAGTGAAGTGCTTAGTGCACAACTAAGTGTTGGGGCTGAGTGATTAAGAGCTTGTGAGCAGATCGAGCAATCCCAAACCTTGAGCACTTGCTGGGCTTCGTCAATCTTCGTTGCGCATTTGTTACTCTTGGAGGTGAAGCCTCCTAGACGGCTAGGCGTCGCCGGCGAGCTCTGTGCTTGTGGTGGCGGCGGGACGGTCGTAATCATCTCTTGCGGCTAGTGAAATCACCCTCACTTCAAGAGTTCATTCTCTTGATTTGAGAACGAGGGCAAGGCCAGCCTTGTGTGGCGAGCCAATCCTTGTGTGAATACCTCAACAACGTGGACTTAGGCCAGCCTGGGTGGCGAGCTGAACCACGGGATAAACAATTGTGTCTTGTGTGCTCCATTTACATTCATGCAGTTTATATTGTTGTTGAGGTGTTTTTAGAGTTTGTGCTCGATCTACTTTGTTATACTTGTTATACTCTGTTTAGCTCTCGATCTGTGATATATATGCTTGCAGGAAGCTTGGAAATTAACCTGATCTAAATTTCCCTGGTCAGTTTTTGAACTGCAGTATATCTATCTGAGCAGGTGAGGCAGTGCCGCACTCAAAGTGAGGCAGTGCCGTACCTACAATCTGATTGAGTCTTGAGTTGATAATTTGCAGGACTGTTACTAGACACCTCTAGTACATTTCCTCCAAGTTTGGGCTCCATCGGACTTACGACCACATGGTGGTAATGCTGCCCTCAAAGTGAGGCAGTGTTGCTCTGAGTTTTAATTTGTGTTTGAGCCAAATCTTTGTAGGCCTATTCACCCCCCCTCTAGGCCTCCTTGGCGACATCAGAGATCCTACAGGTTCGAACATGACGCCGGGGGGAAGATTCAGGGGGATCACGAACACGGGCCAACAAGTGTACGGGGCCGCACTCATCCCAAATGGGTTGAACCCATTTGTTGCCAGTGCTACGCATACATTCCGAGCCTCCTTGGCCTTTTCCCGATTCATGGCATCGAAGTGCTTCCATGCCTCGGCATCCGCCGGGTCCGCATCTTCTCACTTGTATCTTTTGCCATTCTTGTGCCACGTCATTTGTTTCGCGACTCCCTGTCATGTACGGCCGTTGCAGCCTCGGTAGTACGGGAAGGTGCCTAACCACCATCAAGGGGATCTTAGACTATTTCTTACGCCATCACCGCCTTCTACCTCCATGTATCTAGAGGCTTTGCACTTCGGACGGTGTGTTCTTTGTCGCCCGTCTCCCGGAACAGGACACACCCGTTCTTACAAGCTTGGATCGGGTCATACGGCATCTTGAGTGCTCGAAGGAGCCTCTGTGACTCGTACGTGCTCTTCGGCAACACGTGAAGCTCCGGAAGCAGCCCGCCAACCATCGCCAACACGAGATCAAAACCTTCTCGACTGATGCCCAGTGACGCCTTCAAGCCTATTAGGCGTGAAATGGCATCCGGTTTAGAAATGTTGGTGTTCACGTGAAGGGGCTCTTTGTGCCGCCTCCATCATGGTGTAGTACGCCTTTCTTTGTGTCCTCGGATCTTGTTCCTCCACCTCCGTTCCTTCACGGCGGCAACGTCTGCCAGCATGTCTGCCATTCCGGCATCTGCATCAAACCCCGTGAGGTCCGATATCACCACCGCCTCCCTAAGCCGTTTGCGTTCCCCATGGAGAGTCCATCGGGTGTAGTTTGGGACGTATCCATACTTCCAAATATCTTGCCACATCGCCGCTTCTCTTTCCTTGTCTCGTTCTTACACTTGGCACGGGGACAAAACACCCGAATCGACCCTTTAGCGAGATGGGCCAAATGCTTGCTCTAGGAATTCATTGGTCCCCTTTATCCATTCCTCTGTCTTGTCTTTGAACCCCGTGTACATCCACTCACGATCGGCCATCCTCTGTCATGCGCCAACATAAGCGAGTACTTGAGAAACAAGAGCTGCATTTACAAGGCGTTCCTACCATCTAATAGGTGAAGGATAGGTCCTAATCCCACCCGAGGATGCGTAGATGAGGTTAGCTTCCATGCTCCGCTCCCGTCTGAGACGGAATTTTGGCAGCACCTCCCCGCTGTTCTCCCGATACACGTCCCGACTGGGAGAGTGTGTATTCGGAGAACAACGGGGAGGGGCTGCCGAAACTCCGACTCGGACGGGGACGGAACATGGAAGCTAACCCATCTACGCATCCTCGGGCTGTCCAAAAAACGTGGACAATCCAAAAGAGAAACCGTCGCAGATATGCACTGATCCGCATACCAACGACCGCGAATCTCTTTCGGACGGGAGACGCCTAACTCGGTTATGCAATGTACTTACAACAACTATAAGACATAGAGGTGGTTTATACCTAGGGTGGCGGCGCAGAGGCGGGTAGCGGGCCAGAGGAGAGTCGACGCGGTGCAGGAAGGCCCGCAACGCCCAAGAAGAAGATCGCCGTCACCGAGTAGCTCTCACAGGTCCTCCTCCTACAAAAAGAGGAAAAAAGATTAGAAGCCACTAAAAATTTCGGCAGCACCTCCCCTGCACGGGGAGGTTCCAAAACCTGCAAAAAACATGGCACGAAGGCCAACAACCACATCTTTACCAAACATGGCCACGAAGGCCAACAACCACCAATATACTTTAGTTCTCTTTCCATGCACATGAAAGAATTCAAGAACTACAAGAACAATGAGTACTAACCCTATAACTACTACTAACACTACTACTAACAACTACTTAACTACTAACACTACTAATACTAAGAACTAGTTAACTACTTACTAACTACTACTAACCTTAACCCTAGAAATAACACTACTAACTACTACTACTAACCACTACTATCTACTACAACTACATCTACTACTAACACTAGAAGGTAGGGCTTACCTTGGCGGCGACGAAGCGAGGACCGGCGATGAAGGAAGGGATCACCGCAGCAGCGAGGATCGACGGGACAGCGGCTTGGCACCTTCCTCCTCTTCCTCCTCCCCTTCCCTTTCTTCCTCCTCCTCCTTCCCCCCCTCCTTCTCTTTCTTCCTCTTCCTCCTCCCTCTTCTCTTTCTTCCACTTCCTGCTCTCCTTCTCCCTCTACTGGCCGGCCATAGGGTGCAGCGGCGCCAGCGAGGTCGGGGCCGGCGGTGGTAGGACGGGGCCGGGGGAGGTCGGGCCGCCGGTGCTCTCCTTCTCCCTCTACTGGCCGGCCATAGGGTGCGCCCGGCGCGAGCGGCCGAGGTCGGGGCCGGCGGTCGAGCGCCGCGGCGTGACCGGCGGGAAGCTTGGGCGCCGCGGTGGGACGGGGCCGGGAGGTCGGGCCGCCGGCCCGGCGGCGGCGGGCCGAGCGGCGAATGCGGGGCCGGGCGCGGGAGAGTGGAACGCCGGCCGGCTTCTCACGGCCGCGATGGAGGAACGGGCGGCGGCGGTTAGCGGGCGGAGCGGGCACGGGCGGGCGGGGGCCCCGCAGGCGGGCGGGGGAGCTCCCGGGCGGGGAGATCCGGCCGCCGCCCGCTTGCTCGCGAGAGGAAGGGCGGCGGGCGGCGTAAGCGGCGGCGGCGGTCGGGGTTACAGTGTGAGAGAGGGGCGGGTGTGAGAGGCGACGGGGTTCGGGGAGATGGGCGGGCTTATTCAAAATTTTTATTTTTTTAAAACACACTTTGCCGATGGCCACACTGGGCCGGCCATCGGCAAAACCAGCCCACGTGGCGGCCGAGAGGCGGGCCCGCGCACCGGCTTTGCCGATGGCCAGCTGGACCGGCCATCGGCAAACCCTTTTGCCGATGGCCTACCCGGCCGTCGGCAAAGTTTCTATTTTTTTTTGATTTTTGCTTCCATTTTTTTTCTGGTAACTTCCTAGTCAAATACAACCCACATCCAAATCTTGGGATATTTTTGAACTTTTTAGCTATATTTCGTGAATTATTTCTGTTACTTTGTATTTTCCCAGCGACTCCAAATTTGAACTGCAGGTACATGAAATAATGAGACTTTTTGATCCGAAAGATGATATTCATGATTCGCCGAGTATATTGAGTCCGCATCCAGCACCTCGCATGAAATTACGACCATTTTATCGTCGTAACGTGGGGAGACAAGTGCACGGAAAGTGTTTTTAAATTATATAAAATCCAAACGAAGTCCGAAATTGACGAAACTTGACGAGTTGTCTCGCCATCGCATGTGAAGTCTCTGATAAAAATTTCAAAAATTTTCGAGCAAGTTGTAACGTCGTATGACCAAAATCTAGACATCTCCACATGTCAATCACTTGTGATCACATGTGGAGTTGTCTGGGTTTTGGCGATCCGACGTCACAACTTGCTTGAAACTTTTTGAAATTTTTACCACGGACTACGCATGCTATGGCCACACAACTCGTCAAGTTTCGTCAATTTCCGACATCGTTTGGATTTTATAAAATTTAAAAACACTTTCCGTGCACGTCACTCCCCACGTTACGACGGCAAAATGGTCGTAATTTCATGCGAGGTGCTGGATACGGCCTCAACATACTCCGAGCATCATGAATACCATGTTTCGGATCAAAAAGTTCCATTATTTCATGTACTGCGGTCAAAACTCGGAGTTGCCTAAAATTGCAAAGAAACAGAAATAATTTACAAAATATAGCAAAAAAACTCAAAATGGTCCCAATTTTTGCAGTGGGTTGTATTTGAGGTAGGAAGGCACCAGAAAAAACTAGAAGCAAAACTCAAAAAAATACAAACTTTGCCGACGGCCCCGGGAAGGCCGTCGGCAAAAAAGAGGTTGCCGATGGCCGGCCATCGGCAAAGCGCGTGGCCCGGCGGCTCCCGAGGCTGCCACGTGGCCGTATTTTGCCGATGGCCGGCCATCGGCAAACTCGTTTGTTTGCCGATGGCCGGACGGCCCGGCCATCGGCAAGGGCACGGCGTTGGCCGGCCCCGGCGGCGTCGTCCCTGGGCCTATTTTGCCGATGGCCGGGCTTTGCCGATGGCCCGGCCATCGGCAAAAATGGGCCTTTGCCGATGGCGGTAGTTTGCCGATGGCCACGGCCATGAGGCAAATTACAGGTTTGCCCATGGCCATAGTTTGCCGATGGCTGTGCGTCGGCAAACTGTTTTTGCCGATGGCCGCACTTTGCCATCGGCAAACTTACTTGTTTGCCGATGGCTAACCACTTTGCCATCGGCAAAGCTCGCCGCCATCGGCAAACAAGCCGATTCCGGTAGTGATACCTGATTGATTGAATCATGAACTTGTAGGAATAGAACTAGCAGAACGGGCTCTTGTTAGGAACAGAACTAGCAGAACAGTCATCCAAAAGCTGGTCACCATCCGACGCCAAGTTTTTGTTAACATTTTTTTGAGGGCAAGTTTTTGTCAACATGATTATCACATCACCATTTTGTTTCTTAAATTGATGAATTCCTCAACGGCCGAATTGGAATCTGGTAGAGCAACAAAGGGATCAGGAATTGATCCAATTCACTTGATACTACTCTGTATTTGAGTTTTTCCTTCATGAGTTGCTCTTCAGCCAGTGTTGTAGAATGCGTAAACAAAAGTGAACCACTGGATCAGTAAATTTATAATTTATTTGGTCATTTTTCATCTCTTCATGGATGTTACTTATCCTAATGTGTTGAACAATTGCATGGCATATACCTTTTGCAGTTTCTTAACTTGATTGTCTCTTTGTGTTTTTAAATTTAATATCTCAAGTTCAAGTTGTTGCTTCTCAATGATATCCCTCTCGGTCTCTCTTGATAAATCAATTATTTATCTTTAAGAAATTTGATGTTAATCACGAAATTTTATCTTATGAAAAAAATTTAGTTCCCGTAGCAACGCACGGGTATTTAACTAGTACAGGAAAAAAAACACCGTGGGGAAGGGAAGGAAGGCAGATCGCCGGTGTGTGTCGTCTGTGGTCCGTGCCATGGTCGCAACCTAGCAAGGCGGAAGTTGCCCAGCCGCCCGGCCGTTCATCTCGCCATCGATGAGCACGTTGCTCGCTTTGATGTCTCGACTCTCGAGATTCATACGGGAGGTTGGTTTGCTGCCGCCTGGCTGCTGAAAGCCTGGCTGCCTGTATACGTCATCGCCCTATGCGGATCTCCATGCAGACGTGCTCGGTCGGCGACTTGCTGCCTGGCGACGACGATGTCTACCTGCCATGACTCCTTAGGATTGAAGAAGCTGAGAACTCTTACATCGAAAAAAGAAGCTGAGAACTCAGAGGAGATGGAGACTAGTCGTGTGATCACGGAGACATGGAGGGAGATGGAGACACACGGTGTTGATTTACCTGCCGTATGTATATGTTAGAATAAACCATAGTCACAGAAAACTGGTTCACCACCTCGACCCTCGACCCAGGTTTCGATCCGAAGTGTAAAAATCTCTCATAAGTAGTGTACCGCGTACCACGACCCTGTATGTGTTCGTATGGCGTGTGTGGCTGCATGTATGTGTGCATGCACTGTGTCCATCAAGTCGGTGTTTGGCCAGGGTCTTCGATGTTCGGCGGCGAAGGCTGGAGGGATGCATGCGCGCCAAAGTTTGCGGTCAAGCTGAAGACCGGTTCCTGTGAAGAGCAATGGCTCATGGCCAAGTCTATGGTCAACATGGAGACCTTTTCTTGTGGAGGGAGCAGCAGCTCATGGTTAGGAGCTCGCGGTCATGTGCGTAGTGACCGGCAAGGTGGTTGCGTGGGTGATGTGTCTGTGGGCTATAAAAGCCGGCTTGTAAGCATTGTGTGAGTTGAGCCGAGAGAAAATAGAGAGTGTCGGTGTGTGTTGCCGCTGCCGAGTTGTGTTGTTATCATTAATAATAGCCAAGATACAGGCGTCTGTTGCCGCGACGTTCGTCGCCGATTTTTCTTATCTATTATTCATGTTGCTATGATCGTTCGTCGATCCTCGGTTTTCCAACAAATACAGTATACTAGTACTAATCTATGCGTATATTGGGAGGGGCCCATCGGCTCCATGGACCTGGGACCAAGGCTTTGGGCCTTGCGAGGCAGCGTAGCTTGGCGTAGTCGAGCGCCGGAGCGGCACCGTCGAGCGCGAAGCTCCAGCCGAGCACGAGCACGTACCACGTAGTGCTCGACCAACACGATGCTGGACGCCGACGTACGCCGTGTCCGTGATGACCGTGGAGGGCAGATTGCCGGCGTGGGGGCGGGAAGGAGGGCCGGCGATCTACGCGGCGAAGTGGCGGTGGCGGTGTCATGCGCAGAATAGCGCCCCGTCGCGCGTAGATGAAATGGCTGAGTCGGAGTAGATGAATCGATACATTAGCAGAAAGGTAAGTGGGTAACACAGTCAATATGAAAAATACCCATTACTTTTAGATGCCAAAAGAGATTAAAAAAGAAACAAAATCCTATTATAGCTTAGTGTATTTGTTCGGAGTCCTATTTAGTAGAAATAAATGTTAGAAGTCTTATTATACAGAAACCAAACCATTGGAGTCCTATAATAGCAACTCTGTGAGGTAATAATTTTATCTTATTTTACCCTATTTTTAAACCCACAGAGGTTTCTTCTTCTTTCCCTTCGTCCACACTCCATTTGTTAGGTTTTTTTTTGTTATTTTTCAAATATAACTTCCATTGTGATCTCTTCTGGTTTTTGTTTTGTGGTTTCTTCCCTTTTTTTTCAAGTACCTCCTGTTATGATTTCTTCAGTTTTTTGTTTTCTCATAACCATAAAAACAAATAAGAAATGTACTGTTATATGGGCATTCCGACGCTCCATTTGCTTGTTTCCATTTGTTCCTTTAATTTGTTTCTTATTTATGTTATTTGTCTTTCAATTACCTACCATTGTGACTTCTCTGGTTTTTATTTTTTTTTCATGATACCATCAAAAATAAATAAATAGGATTTTAAACTATTAACGTTTCTCTAAGAAACAAAAGTTTTCACCATCAGGTTATTGATAATATTGTTTTGATTAAAAGTATGGATCAGCTAATAATCAACCTGTGATTTAAAATCTTGACAACTTTTTGTCCAATCCAACCTAAATATTGCCAAGTGAAAAATCTTGACAACTTTTTGTCCAATCCAACCTAAATATTCCAATCCAACCTACCCTTTGTGATTTCTGTAAAGCGATATGGGAGAAGAGGTTGCCCTCTCAGGGTCCTCGGGTTTCATTATATAGGCACCACAAGATTACATATACAATCTGGTTACAACACAATCTCCCTACAATCAGGGGATATCATGGGATTCTATCCCAACTATACACCGGAGTCTAACTACTCCTATATATGAATATCTCATATTCTAACATTCCCCCTCAATCTCAGCCACTAACAAGGTTGAGATTGTACCGAAACTCTCGTAGTTGAGCAGTAGGAATAGGCTTCGTAAACCCGTCAGCAACTTGATCTCCTGTGCTAATGAATCAGATATCAAGAAGCTTCTGTGCCACTCGTTCACGTACAAAGTGGAAATCGATTTCAATATGCTTTGTCCTTGCATGGAACACCGGATTTGCTGACAAGTACTTAGCTCCAATATTATCAAACCACAAGCGTGCAACTGGATCATGCTTCACACCAAGTTCAGTCAACAGTCGCTGAATCCACATCATCTCAGCTCTAGCATTGGCAAGAGCCTTGTACTCAGCTTTAGTACTCGACCGAGAAACTGTGGGTTGCTTGCGAGCGCTCCAAGAAACAAGGTTCGGACCAAAGAAGACTGCAAAACCTCCGGTAGATCGTCGATCGTCGACACATCCTGCCCAGTCTGCATCCGAAAAGGCACTCACAAGAGTAGAAGATGATTTCCTCATTTTCAACCCAATTTTCAAAGACCCTTTTACATATCGAAGAATACTCTTGACTGCACTCCAATGAGATGTGGTTGGAGCATGAAGGAATTGACACACCTTATTAACAGCAAAACTCAGATCTGGCCGAGTCAGAGTGAGGTATTGAAGCGCTCCAACAACACTTCTATAATTGGTAGAATCATCATCATTTAGACTCTCTCCCTCAGTGATGCTGAGCTTTTCAGAAACTGAAATTGGTGTATCAACTGCTTTACAATTCCGCATGTTTGCATGCTTCAGAATATCTGTGGCATACCTCTGTTGAGACAGCAAAAGGCCATCACGTCCACGCTTGACTTCTATGCCGAGGAAGTAATGAAGGTTGCCTAAATCTTTGAGAGCAAATTCGGCTTCAAGAGCACGAAGCAATCCTTTGGTTGCTGCTGGTGATGAACTTGTCACTATGATGTCATCAACATACACAAGAACAAACATAGTGATTCCCCCTTTTGCAAAGTAGAAGAGAGATGTATCACCTTTGGACGGCGTGAACCCCAACTGAATGAGTTTGCCACATAACCGAGAATATCAGGCCCGGGGAGCCTGTTTGAGACCATAAAGCGCTTTATCAAGCTTGCAAACAAAGGTAGGACGACTCTTGTCTTCAAAGCCTGGAGGCTGGCGCATGTAGACTTCTTCCTCAAGAACACCATGTAAGAAAGCATTTTGCACATCAAGTTGTCTGAGGGACCATCCATGAGAAACTGCAACTGCCAAAATGAGTCGAACTGTAGCAGCCTTAACAACTGGACTGAAGGTATCCTCATAGTCAATCCCGTAGCGCTGTTTGTATCCTTTTGCAACAAGGCGCGCCTTGTAACAATCAACAGTGCCATCAGCTTTCCGCTTCACTTTATAGACCCACTTACACCCTATAATGTTTTTATGCCGTGGTGTAGGAACAAAATGCCACGTCCGATTGTTCATCAGGGCTTCATACTCCTTGTTCATGGCGGTAACCCACCGATTGTCACATAGGGCGGCCTTCACATTCACAGGCTCCTCAGATTCCACAGAACTGTGCATCCCCCAGTGTACAGTTCCATCCGTGAACTATTTAGGTTTAGAAACACCATGTTGCAAACGAGTACCATGACGATGTGGAGGTGGCAGAGGTGCAGGAACCTGTACTGGGGAGACAGGAGTTGACTCGGCCACAGGGGATGCTATCGGAGCAGCATCCGCACCAGATCCAGCGTACCAGGATCCGGTGTGGCCACCGGTGGCGGTGTGGCTGGCGGAGGCGATGCCGGCATCGGCGTAGAAGATCCTGCTCCAGGATCCGAGGTAGATGCGGCCCCGCCTGCGGCGTCCGACAGCGCCGTGCCGGACGAGGAATCTTGGGATCCCGAGGCTGATGCGCCCCTGCCGCCAGTATGAGGTGCAGGCAGATCCTCTCCAGGAGCCGCGCCACTGTTGTCGCGACGTGAGGAAGCCGACGGCTGCATGATATAACGCCCCGGAACCTCCGTTTCTTGGCCAATTTCGCTCGAATTTGTTCCTGTAGAATCACCAACACCAGGAGAACTAGGAATCTCATTAGCAGGGTTAGTATTAATCATAGATTGATCATGCATTTGTGCGCTCCCAAAGTCATGTGACGGATTTTTGAGGACATCGGGTAGAAGGTGAAGATCGGCGCGGAGATGTGCTCCGGCATTGGGGTGAAGTTGCGCAAATGGATACACCGTCTCATCGAACACAACATCTCGTGAGACATGGATCCGTCTTGTGGACGGTTCAAGGCACTTAAAGCCTTTGTGAAGATTGCTGTATCCTAGAAAGACACAACGAGTTGAGCGAAACTGGACTTTCTTAGCATTGTAAGGGCGAAGATTGGGCCAAATGGCACACCCGAAGGTGCGGAAGAAGGAATAGTCCGGAGGACTGCCGAAGAGTCGATCATGAGGTGTTTCATTGTCTATGACGCGTGACGAAAGACGATTGATGATCAAAATAGCAGTGAGAAAAGCTTGATCCCAATATTTCAGGGGCATCGATGCATGGGCAAGAAGAGATAGACCAACTTCGACAATATGTCGATGTTTACGTTCTGCGGATCCATTTTGTTGATGTGCATGAGGGCATGACACATGGTGAGCAATGCTAAGACGTTTAAAAAACATGTTTAGAGACTGATATTCTCCTCCCCAGTCAGACTGGACAGCGAGGATTTTATGATTGAATTGACGCTCAACCATGGCCTAAAAGTCATGAAAACATTGAAATACTTCAGATTTAAAATGCAACAAATAGATCCATGTGAATTTGCTGAAATCATCGATAAAACTGACATAGTAGGTGTGCCGACCCACAGATTCTGGAGCCGGTCCCCATACATCAGTAAAAACAAGCTCAAAAGGTTTGGATGAAACACTATTGGACTTTGGATATGGTAATTGATGGCTCTTGGCCATTTGACAAGCATCACAGACTACACCATTATTGTTTGACTCATTGGAAAAAGATAACTTATGACGACTAAGAACTTTCTGGACGACAGGTGACGACGCATGACCTAGACGACTATGCCATAAGGAGGTAGATGCCTTGATGACGCCAAGGACTTCTTTATTCGGTGGTGGTGGATGAGGCTTCAAGGGATATAGGCCATGCTCACATCATCCTTCGAGGAGTGCCTTCCTCGTCACCTGTTCCTTAAGAGAAAAATGTTTGGGGTGAAGTTCAAGGAAGGCATTGTTATCTTTAACAAGACGATGTGCTGAAACAAGGCTTTTATTTGCAGAAGGAACATGAAGAACATTATGTAAATGAATGTCACGAACTGGGGATTGCAAAACACTATGGCCAACATGATTAATACTCATACCTGCCCCATTAGCCGTGAGCACTTGTTCTCCTCCACGTACTTGTCGCGAAACGAGAGCTTCTCAAGATCACCGGTTATGTGATCCGTTGCACCGGAGTCAACATACCAGTTGGTGTCCATCCCATATTGGGATGTGTTGGACGCTGACGACGCACTCTTCTGAGGAGGCCCGGTGTAATTGGAGTCGAAGCGCTTGAAACAGCGCGCCACCGGATGACCCTCCTTGCCACACAGCTGGCAAAAGACGCCTTGCTGGAAAGTGCTGCGTCCACCACCTCCTTGGTTGCCACCCCCTTGGTTTCCACGGCCGCCATTGCCACGGCCGCCACCACCACGACGGAAACCGCCACGGCCACCATCGCCACGATGCTGCTGGTTGGAGGTGGGGGAGTTATCGCCACGGCCACCCTTGCTGGCAACATTGACGGATGATGACGAGGAATTGCTCCCGCCTTGTAGACCTTTGCGCTGCTCAAAGGCAGCGAGCTGAGCATACAGCTCATTGATCGACACCGGCTCGACCCGAGAGATAATGGAAGAGACGATGGATTCATACTCTTCGCCAAGCCCGGTGACGATGTAGGTGAAGAGCTCCTCGTCTTCAAGCTTGCGCCCCGCCGCCGCCATATCATCGGCGAGGCCTTTCATCTTCACAAAGAATTCGCTCACGGACGATGCACCCTTGGTTGTTGTTGTCAGGGCAATGCGCGTGGCCATGATGCGTGCTCGAGATTGAGACGCATGCTGCTCTTGAATAGCAGCCCACAGCTCCTTCGCCGTGGTGCAGTTGGCCACCGGGCGGAAGATCTCCTTGGAGAGCAAGTTGAAGAGGTAACTGAGGACAATCTGATCCTCAGCCACCCACTTGTCATAGGTCGGATTGATCTCCGGATCCTTCTTCTTCCCATCGGATGTGGTGCCTTCATCATCGAGGAAGGCCGGTGGTGGAGCAGCCGTGCTCAGGATGTAGCCGGCGAGGCGAGCACCCCTAAGAGCGGAGGACACGGTAGCGTGCCACATGGTGTAAACCCCATATACCCTCACGGCCTACTTCGGGCCAGCATGAGACAACCAAGCCGGCCCACCAAGCTTCAAGACCGATCGGCCCAAGCTGGTCGGATAGCCTAAAACGGGCAAGTTTGGCAAAGACCGACAAGAAGGAGAGACCTAGCTGAGATAGGAAAGTTTCTGTAAAGACTTGTAAAACACGGAAAACTTAGTACCAGATAGGCTAGATCCGTCTTGTAACCTTGCTCCCCGTGATATATAAGGAGAGTAAGGACCCCCTGTCTAGGGACACGAAATCCCGGCATAACGCATGCCGTACTCGCACATCCACATCCATAATCGAAAGAGAGCGGGACTAGGGTTTTATGCATCCTTGCGGCCTCGAACTCGGGTAAACCCTGTGTGATTGTTCCCTGTTTACATCTCGCTTGCAATCTCGTACGCCTTCCGCCAATTCATTACCGGTCAGGGCTACCCCTGGTCGGACTATCGCCGATATTTCGTCGACAGTTAGTTTCACCGAGACTGCGGGAAGGAGGCCGAAGGCCAGTGGCGCAGATGCGGAGGAGTCAGCCATGGAGGCGAGAGGTGGGCGAGTAGATTGGATCGGGAAAACTCCGTTAGGAGAAAGAGGGCTCTGATACCATGTAAAGCGATATGGGAGAAGAGGTTGCCCTCTCAGGGGTCCTCGGGTTTCATTATATAGGCACCACAAGATTACATACAATCTGGTTACAACACAATCTCCCTACAATCAGGGGATATCACGGGATTCTATCCCAACTATACACCGGAGTCTATCTACTCCTATATATGAATATCTCATATTCTAACAATTTCTTCTGGTTTTTGTTGCTCTCGTAACTGTTGAAAACAAAATGCAATATTATGGGCCTCTCAACCATTAACCGTTCTCCGAGAAACAAAGATTTCCACCATCGAGTTATTCATATAGTTTTTTATTAAAAAATAAAATTTATCATGTTAGTTAAAATATGGAAAAGTTAATCGGATGGTGAATTAAAATCTTGAGCATTTTGTTGTCCAGTTCAATCTAATAAGTGTGTTTTTGTAATCTCCAACGAAAGGCACTAAGTGAATAATCGAGAGATGTCTCCCATGTAATCAACAGTGGACAAACTAGTCTTTAATTAACACGTTGGTAACTAAGACCTTGCCAACTTTGATTAGAGATTAGAACTATAGATCATGGAACTCGATGTTAATTATACCAACATGTAGATAGTATGAAAAATAAATTATGTTTTATTTATGTATAAATATTTTTGTATTTTACAATGAGAGAAAATGTCAGCACCCGGTGTACCGTCCCGACTAGCACGGCCTCTACTTCACCGGCTCCGGAATCGTCCACAGGCTTCCCGGCCGGACAGGCCCAAGAGGGATCGCAGGCCCAATCCCAAGTATGCCAGCCCAGTTTAGGAGGTTTGGCAAGAGAATAAGAGTAGACAGGCCGAGAGAAAGAAGGAAAGGAAGAAAATTATTATTGTATCACATATTACAATTTGTTATTTTTATTAATCATTCCTCCGAACCTATCCGTTGTTCTTCCCCGTTCCCCGTCTTCTTCTTCCTCAAGCTCCTGCTCACACCTGGTATCAGACTTGGTACCCGATCCTGGCCGATTCCCCACCCACACTACACTCGGCTGCAGAGATCGCGCGGAGCTATGGATCCCACCATGAAGCTCGTACTTGACGAGACCCAGAAGTCCCGGGAGGAAGCAGCTCGCCGATTCGACGACCATGACGCCAACTGGGAGAAGCGGTTCATGGAGATGGAGTCGGCACGGTCGGCGACGCACCAGCGCATCGTCGCCCTGGAGAGCAGCGGCGGCACCTCCACCAACCCCGACTACGAGCGCCGCATCGCTGAATTGGAGGGGCTCCTCATCGATTCGGCGCCCGAGGGAGCGACTCTCCACCCCGACTTGGAGTGCCGCCTCAACGAGCTTGAGCGACTCCACGTCGAGCACGTCCGCGGCGAGGAGAATGACCGCGTCGCCAACTCATAGTACAAGTTGTCACATCTGGAGTACTACCATGCCTGGCAGTTGAGGTGCCAACTCATAGTACTTCATGTATGCAAATGTGTATTGAAAAACCTTGTTCATGTCATGGAAGAAGGTCCAAAGCCAAAGGATTAAAGATTTTGAGGTACTACATAGAGGCAGGAAAAGATGGAGCCATCCTTGATTCGTTGGCCTGTCGTGTATTGTAAATCTTGTGATCGGGTACAAGTTTGTGATTGGATATGCTCTTAGCATTTTGGGAAGGGCAATATGGCTTCTGGCCCTATTGTTGTAAAATCTGCAGGGACTCACAATATGGCTTCTCATGTATATTTGTGTTTGTATAAAAAAATGTATATTTTGTACATTCATAATTAGAGTGGGTTTGATTAATATAAGTAATGGAGACTGTGTGCCAAACATGGTTCGTTTCATATTTCTCCCCCAATTTTGTCTTTTTTAAATATGTTTGCTGGTCTCCTAGATAGTATCTACTAGACGGTGAGCATTTGTTGTGCTCTGAAACATGTGCACCTTTTTTTTTTTCTTGTAAACAATGTGCATATGATTTTGCACTTTCCTTCGCAGTTTAATAGGAATACATTATCTTCTTCACATGATAAATGAATGATGATCTTGTAGTTCAGTATCTTATATATTCGAGAACAGATGGAGCTTATTAGCTCATCTGTAACTGAAGAATCTTCAGATACTACGCTTTTTGTCTTGCAGGACCCTAGTGCTGTGATTCTTCTATCTTTTGGAGGACAAGTCAATTCCTTGCAATAATCAAGTCCCAAGACTTGTACCATCCTCTTATCAAAGTTTACTTGTAGCATCGTACATTTACAGATCAGATGATTGTACATTACCCTACCGGCTAATTTTATGAAGATGTGCAATCATCAAAGATGGACTCATCAGCTACAGTCCAACTGCAGTCCTTACACATGTGTTTTGAGCTTCCAGATCCCCGCATGCTGCAGAATGTATGGTTCCTTTGCCAACTGTGGGTGGCTCGTTATGTCGCTCTTCTGGCACTTTTTCTTTCTTTGCTACGCTTAAACATCTTTTGATGCCGTATTTTCATTTGTTATGAATGGAAATGGGGAGTCCCCGAGTCTAAAGAAAAAGCACGAGGAAGATGGCCCTCGAAATTCAAGAACACAATGTGAACACGGTGGAAATTTTTTGGTGCTGCCATGGGCGCAGCGTTTTCTGTTTTTTTATATTGATATATATATAAGAAAAACATAAGTACAAGATCGTACGTGGCCATGAACACCACGACGTTCGCGCGCACCACGCTCGCTGCACATGTCGCGCCATCCCACGACCAGAGCTTGCCGCGCGCCATGGACTCCACTACATGCGAAATAAAAGGCGGCTATAGGCCACACTGCATCTGACCGTGTACACACGACAGATTATTTGATACTAGGCTATTACATGCATATATAGGGATACAATAAAAGCAGCAACAACGACAAGCCAGCAGTGCAACTTATATAGCAGCTAGATTTGTGAAAGAAGATGGAGCATAGAAGCACGAGGTTGACAGATGGCCTCCAGAGGAACCTTCTTTGCCATGGTTAGGCCAGAGCCCTCAGCCATGCCCACAAGCTCCGTCCCCACTCGTTCCCAGTTGAAGCACTGGATCATAGTTCCCAAAGCAATGCCTGCCAACTGCATCCCCAGGTTCTCTGCTGGGCACCGTCGTCTCCCCATGCCAAATGACAGATCCACCATCTTACCTGCTGCTTGGTTCCTGCCATCCTCAAACCTACATATATATACATATAAATTGTAAGCTCAATTATATTATGCAGCAATAATAACCCACATATATTGTACTGTGACCAAGGGAGATTATTCAATACTCCCTCCGTACCTAAATTAATTGTCTTTTTTTTTTTTCTTTTTAAGAAACAACTTTTACTAAATATATATAAAAGATTAATATTTATGATAAAATTAATATCACTAAATTAGATAGACCGTTGAATCTATTTTTATAATAAATTTATTTGTATATATCAGTCTGTTTGCTTAAAACTTATTAGCTCCCCATGCCAAATGACAGATCCACCATCTTACCTGCTGCTTGGTTCCTGCCATCCTCAAACCTACATATATATACATATAAATTGTAAGCTCAATTATATTATGCAGCAATAATAACCCACATATATTGTACTGTGACCAAGGGAGATTATTCAATACTCCCTCCGTACCTAAATTAATTGTCTTTTTTTCTTTTTAAGAAACAACTTTTACTAAATATATATAAAAGATTAATATTTATGATAAAATTAATATCACTAAATTAGATAGACCGTTGAATCTATTTTTATAATAAATTTATTTGTATATATCAGTCTGTTTGCTTAAACTTATTAGCTCTCATCAGCCATGGTTAGTGTTTTTCTTAGACAGCAAAAAGAACCGCAGCTGCAATAAGTCTTACTGAATTATTGCTATTTAGGTACATATTTTCTACAAATCTACTAAAACTTATGGCATAGATATAGAAAAATAACTGTTATTTAGGGACGAAAGAAGTATCATGGGGCAGGACGTACCTTTCCGGAAGGAATGTTTCTGGGTCATCCCATGTCCCAGGATCCCTATGGATAGCAAATGCATTCACGACAAGCATCGTTCCTTTGGGAATATGGAACCCGCTGACCACGCAATCGGCAGAGGATTCACGAGGAATTAGAAGTGGTACCACTGGGTACAAGCGAAGCGTCTCCAAGATGATGCACCGCAGGTATGGCAACTCGGGGAGATCAGTCGCCTCCAGCAGGCGTTTAGTTTCCCCAACGCAGGCATCGATTTCATCACGAGCTTTCTTCATGACGTGAGGGTAGTTTAGCAATAGAGACATCGCCCACTCAATTGTATAGCTCGTACTAAGTGCCCCAGCTTCTATTGCGCTCTTCATAATTTGAAAAGGCAAATTTATTAGTAGTGCACGCATATCCATCAAATTTGGAAAGATATATGATGAAGAAGGCAGATAAAATAAACTAATTTGGTCCAAGAGATGAAATGCCCAATCAACCTTTGCAAAAAACTCATAGACAAAAAAATTGTTTTTTTCTAATTAAGAGAGTGGTGGATCGGGTACATAATGATACTCACAATACAAGAGGAGCGGATGAACTGATCCGTGCAGGCATCAGGGTCCTTCTTTTGCAGCTCCAGCAGCACCCGGACAAACGACCGGCGTGTCACTCGACCGCCCTTCTCCATCTCCTTGTGCTCCTCAATCAACCTCTTCAAAAACTCAGTCCTGTCTGCTTGCACTCCCTGTAACCGGCGGCCGACCGCGTCAACGTCGAGCCACCGTGCCAGTGCCGGCAGGAAGTCCCACACGGTGAATGTGAGCTCCATCGTCTCCTCCACCATGGCAATGAAGCATCGGGCTTCCTCACTCACTTCTGAGGACACATGGTTTTTACCATAACCATTGTGTGGACCTTTGTGTGATGAGTGATTGTCAACATGCCAACTCAAGGCGTGTGTGTGTTATTACTAACCGATGGCACGCGGATACGTGTCAAACAATGGTGTCTCTTGGCTCATGTTGTTTGCAGGTGTCGAGCTCGGAGACGGTGGTCGACGGTCGGTGAAGATCAAGTAGGGCGTGCCGTGCTGACGGACCGGGTGCGGTGAAGGGCGGACGTGAGGCTTGGATCGAGGGACCTGAGGACCGGGTGGCCAGCCGTGGTGGCTGACAGCTGGGACATCGACGAGCGCAAGTGTACACGGCGGGGGATGCGTATGGGCTACGCTACTCGCGGAGGGTTTGGTGGTTTCACCTCAAAACCATCGGCGGCGGGTTTCCATTTGGTTTGCGCCTCCAAAACCGGGGCGGAGGTCCCGGTGCGGACGGACGACACGTGGCGGCATCGGGGAGATTGCTTGGAAGCAAGGCTACCGGTGAGGAGGCGCGGTGGCCGTCGGATCAAGTGAAGCCCGAGTTGGACCCTTATGCCCCGGCTAAGTGGTGTGGCTCTTCATGTATCCAAGGGCAAAGAAGGAATGTAAAATAGACTTGCCCCTATAAATAAAGGATGAGGGTCTCCTTCCCCTCACCTCAGTTATTTTCCATTTTCCCTTAGGTTTTTCCCTTCCTCTAGATCTTTGTGAGAGAGGTCTCGCAAATCTGTGATTTGTACTCGAACCAGCGTGTATGGCAAGCCGAGCGCCGAGTCTCGCCTGTTTCCTCTGTGATTAAATCACCCGTGCTGTGTCTACGTGATGGATTTTGTGTTCTTCCCGAGTTGACTTTTGGGCACTTTGTTCTTCGCATGATTTCTTCGTTTCTTGACCGATTCGAGTCATTCTTCTTGCGTTGGATCGATCTATGACACAAGAGTGATGTTTCCACCGAAGGAATCGTGCTAGTTCCTCTTGAGATCAAAGATCCACGCGATTTCCTCTCCGGTCGCTCAAGAACGAGTTTTTCCACCCCCTTCTTGATTTCTCCTCCTCACTTCAAATTGGCCGATGATTTTTTGAAGATAGGCTCTCCTCTCGCATAAGCAACAACATCCCCAAATTTGGTTGCAAGAGGTTTCGATTTGAATGAGTTAGGGACGGATCTTGGAGGAGGCGATTTTTGGGCGGTCGGTTTGCAGGATCGCGGACGGTCCGCGTTGTACACGCGGACAGTCCGGACCTCCGGACAGTCCGGACCTTGAGCTCGGACAGTCCGCGAGTCTTGGTCAAGCCGAGTCCGAACCGGTTTCTTTCGGTCCGTTTTTCCCAGGTTGTACCGCGGACGGTCCGGCCTCGTGACGCGGGACGATCCGGCGGTCTTTTTGACCGTGTCCAGAATCTGTTCCAAGCAGTTCTGTTCTTCGAGTTTGAACCGCGGGACGGTCCGGCCGTGTGACGCGGACAGTCCGGGTCTTCGCGGTTTTTCTCGGTGCACTGTTCGACACCGGTACGGAATTATAGGCGGACAGTCCGGCCCCTAATCCCGGACAGTCCGGCGTGCAAAACCTGGTGTTCGTCCGGTTTGTCCCGAGCGGTTGTTTTTACGGAAGATCAATCCGCGGACGTCCGGCCTATCCTCTCGGATATCCGATCCGGGATACGGGGATCCGCAGTTGACCGAAAGGTCTGTTTTCTCCTCTTTGCGATTGCTTGAGCTCCGATTGTGTTTCCGTTTCTTCCGCTAATTGAGTAGTGATCCGCTGTGTTCCTAGGGAACATCCACCCTCTCATTGGGGTCGTGATCACTACGATTTGAGCGTCGTATTTTGAGGTTGTTGGTCTGGGCCTAGGACGTGAAAGTTTCGAAAGAAATTTTTGAGGCTCTCATTCACCCCCCCTCTGGTCGCCGTTACCGGTCCTTCAATTGGTATCAAAGCCGGTTAAGGATCAGTCCACCTTAATCGGTCCGTGATCCCCGAAGGCGACATCATGGAGAACCGTGGGCTTGGAAAGCCACCGCACTTCGATGGCAAGAACTATCCCTATTGGAAGATCCGCATGTCGGCGCATCTCCAAGGGATTGATTCGCGTGTTTGGGAGATCTGTGAGAATGCGAACTACGTGGTACTTGCTGCCCATGTTGACCAAGCACAGATCGACCAACACAAGGCGAACAACACTTGCGGAACTGTCTTGTTTTCTGCTCTTTCTATGGAGGAATTTGAGCGTGTTTCGATTGTACATCTTGCTGAGAGATCTGGTCTAGACCGAGAAATACCATGAGGGTACCGCCCATGTCAAGACCAGACTCTATGAGACACACAAGAGAGAGTATGAGAACTTTGTTCAAATCGATGGTGAATCTATTGATTCTTTGTTCACTCGCTTTCAAACCATCGTGAACAAGATGAGGGCAAACAACCCTCGATGCCCTATGACGATCATCGAGAGCGCTTAAGCTTCTATATGCTCTAGATCGGAGGGTTTGGGAAGTAAAGGTCTCGGCGATCATCGAATCGCCCGGCTATGAGACTCTCACCGTGGATGAGCCGTTCGTAAGCTCAAGTCCACCGAGATTGACCACCGACGACGTTGGCGAGGATCGAAATCCGTCACCGCCCCTACCATGGCTTTGGTCTCGTGTACGGGAGGTTCAAGTTCTTTGACTAACCCTTCACAGCTGTCTTTTGTCTTGTCTTCTCTGGTCTCAGCTACAGAGGAGCAGATGGAGGCTCTTGGGGACGACGAGCTCGCCTTGGTGATTAGCCGGTTCTCACGGTTTCACAACAACCGTTTGAATCGCCGGCGTGGCATCACCAAGCAAGGATGCTTCGGGTGTGGAGATCCCGACCACTACGTCGCCAACTGTCCCAAGGCCGACAAGAACCACTACAACAACAAGAACGACTACAGCAAGCGCAAGGACAAGCACGAGTCTTCCACACCCAAGTACAAGTACAAGTACAAGGGAAGATTCGACAAGGAGGCGGTCAAGAAAAGTTCCTGGAGAAGCAAGAGGCGAAGCAGCGAGCCTTTCTCGCATCCCTCAGCGATCTCGACGACGACTTCGACAACGGCTCACCCCCAAGCGATGATGAGGCCGAGCAAAAGGTCGAGAACAAGTTCAACGGGCCGTGCTTCTTCGGCCGACTCCAAGCTTGGAGGCTATCGCACCATGGCACTCGACGAGTCTACCCCAAGCATTGAGAAGAACGACGACACCGAGCCCGAGGTAGAACAAAATCTCGAGTCCCTTGTCTGCGAGGTTGATAACTTGACTACTACTTTGCTTAGTCAAGATGCTTTGCTTAAGCGTGCCGCTCGTGAGAGAAAAGATTTCAAGGCTAAGTGGGAGCTTGTCAAAGAGCTAGAGTCTCGTTAGGGAGTCTCGTGCACATCTCGATGAGTCCGAGTGTGATGCTTGTGCCATTCATATGGCGAACCTAGCTGATGTGCGGTCCAAGTATGTGGCTTTGGTAGATGAGCTTGATGAGGTTAAGGCTAGGTCTGTCTCGTGAGTCCTTGCAAATCTTGTGATGAGTCAAGTCTCGAGCTAGGTGAGAAAATGACTAGGATTGCCATGCTAGAGAAAACTAGTCAAGTTTCTAGATGTGCTTGTTGTGAAGCTTTGGAACTAGAACTAGACTCTTGTAGGCATGACAAGAAAAGGGCCGAAGAAGAAATCACAAATCTTCGGTCCATGCTCAGTTGGTTGTCTTGCAGTGAACCACAGCTTGGCATGATGATGAGTCAGTTCAAGAGGGGAACTGACACAACGGGATTAGGCTTTGCTACAGGTGGGAAGGGTGAAAATGTTTTTGGTAAGGTTGGTGAACACGGTGGTATGAGTGCATCGAGAAATCCACCAAGCCTTCCACTACTCCCAAGTTGATCAAAATCACTCCACCACACCTAACAAGCCCAAAGGTGAAAGATGGTGTGTTTGAGGAACCTCCCAAAGCTTCACCTCCAAAACAAGTGTGGACTCCCAAGCCAAACCACCTAAGGAACCCACTTGACACACTTCCCGACATCTCTATTAAACCCCTCGAAAGAACAAGCAAATCCAAAGAGTGACCCATACCCATGAGAGAGTGAGTAAACCATCACCCAAGAGAGAGGTGTATCACGTGATTATTGTCACCATGATGGTCACTTGTTTGAGTTCGCTTTCGGAGGAAGAGAGATGAGCGGCATGAGTATGAGCTTTTCCATAACTCTACTCATGGTGTGTTTGCTCCACGTTTCCGAGGCACGGTGCTAGGCCAAGAGGTGCAACACCTCAAGGACCTAGGCCTCAAGGTGTGAGACCACGAGGTGGTCGTGCCGGCGGGTTCGGGTTTTTCTTATGACCTTGGATCTCGTGACCGTGGTTTTCGTCTTACAGATGAGCGGACCACGTTTTCTCGTCGTGGTGATCGCTCTACTCAAATGGGACATGGCATGCATGATGCTTTTGTTAACACTTCTCATGGGCGAATGAGCCAACACCGGTTTTTCCTCCTCGGTTACTAACCCTTGAGTGTTGGATCATTTGCTCATCCCATGTCTCGCTATTGATGCGGGATGAAGGGCTGGAGAACACGTGGCTAGTTGATTCCGGTTGCTCTCGACACATGACCGGAACTCAAAATGGTTCTCAGCCCTCACCCAAATGAAGTGTAGTGAATACATTACATTTGGGGATAACAAAGAAGGGTAAAGTGCTTTCACGTGGGTCCATCCGTCGAATGAGAACTTTGTGCTTAAGGATGTGGCCTTGGTTTCAAATTTGCACTTCAATCAGCTTCTGTTTCTCGGCTTCTT
This sequence comes from Themeda triandra, assembly GCA_018135685.1. NCBI lineage: Eukaryota > Viridiplantae > Streptophyta > Magnoliopsida > Poales > Poaceae > Themeda > Themeda triandra. Next base: position 803,421 of record JAENPR010000094.1, read on the forward strand.
GATGACGGTTTTGAGGTTCGGTTTAAGCCAAGACTTTGTCGTGTTCTTGATGCTCGGGGAGAACCTCGTTTGCAAGATTGTGCCTTTTGGGAAAGTGTTTCGTGCTGATTTTTCTCGCTCATTTGGTCTTTCCGTTGTTTGATGGCAAACTCCTCCTCGTAGCTCCGGGAAGTGGCACCGAGACTTGGTCACTTGAGTTTCGACTTGCTTGCAAGATTGAGCTCACTTGATCTAATTCGGGGTTTGCCCAAGCTCAAGTTCGAGAAGGATCTTGTTTGTCATCCGTGCCGTCACGGGAAGATGATTGCAGCTTCTCATCCTCCCGTGAACCAAGTGATGACCAAGGGGCCCGGCGAGCTTTTACATATGGACACCGTAGGTCCGGCTCGGGTCCGGTCGGATGGTGGAAAGTGGTACGTGTTGGTAGTGGTTGATGACTTTTCTCGTTATTCGTGGGTCTTTTTCATGGACACAAAGATGAGGCTTTTACTCATGTTCATGACTTGATCTTAAGGTTGCAAAATGAGTTACCAAAGCATGCCATGCGAGCTATTCGCAGTGACAATGGCACCGAATTCAAGAATACTCGTTTTGAGACCTTTGCTCATCCATAGGTCTTGAACATCAGTTTTCCTCGCCATATGTCCCACAAAGAAATGGGATTGTTGAACGCAAGAATCGGACCCTTGTTGAGATGGCCGGGACGATGCTTGATGAGCATAGGACTCCTAGGCGCTATTGGGCCGAAGCAATCAACACGGCTTGTCATGTTTCAAATCGCATCTTCCTTCGAGCTTTTACAAAGAAGACTTCTTATGTGTTGCGGTTTGGTCGTTTGCCCAAAGTGAGCCATTTTCGTGTGTTTGGCTGCAAGTGCTTTATCTTGAAGAAGGGAAACTTAGACAAATTTGAATCGAGATCTTCTGACGGGATTTTTCTTGGTTATGCTTCTCATTCGCATGCATATCGAGTACTTAACCTTGAAACTAACCGTGTCATGGAGACTTGTGAAGTCACCTTCGACGAGACCGCACCTTGTTCTTCTCCCGCCTTTGAAAGTGCAGTGATGAGGAGATGAACAAGAGTATTTTTGTGGAGGAGGAGCGGACGATGCCGATTGGGGTGATCCCGAGCCGACTCCACCGGCTGCCCCAGTTGACCCGCGACGACTACCTCGGTTGACGGCCCCACCGCCACATCCTCTACCACATGGGGGCCGTACGACCGACTCCTCAACTTGTTCCACCGCACCGAGGGAGCTCAGTGGCTGTTGAGGGGGAGGTGTCTTCATCAAGGGAAGCACCACGACACATTCAGCATAGCCATCCTCCTTCAACCATGATCGGTAACATAAATGAGCGGGTCACTCGCAACAGATCTTATGAGATTTCGCACTTTGCACATTCCCGCTTTTGTTGCAAATTTCGAACCCAAAGAAGTGGTTGAGGCATTAATCGATCCAGATTGGGTGAATGCCATGCATGAGGAGCTTGAGAACTTTGAGAGAAACCAAGTGTGGGTTTTAGTGCCACCTCCACCTCGTGTCATCCCATAGGAACCAAGTGGGTGTTCAAGAACAAGCGAGTGAGGATGGGGTTGTGGTGAGAAACAAGGCTAGGTTGGTTGCTCGAGGGTACCTTGTCGGAAAGAGGGGATAGATTATGAGGAAACCTTTGCACTGTTGCTCGTTTAGAAGCCATTAGGATCTTCCTAGCCTATGCGGCTTCGAAAGGGTTCAAGCTCTATCAAATGGATGTAAAGAGTGCTTTCCTGAACTGGTACATAGATGAAGAGGTGTATGTGAGGCAACCCCCAGGCTTTGAAAATCCCAAGCATCCCGACCATGTCTTTAAACTCCACAAAGCCCTATTTGGTCTCAAACAAGCCCCGAGAGCGTGGTATGAGCGACTGAAGTCCTTTTTGCTAGGCAAGGGTTTTACCATGGGGTCGGTTGACAAAACTTTGTTTCTCTCAAGCATGGCAGTGACACTCTCCCGGTATTGCATTTATGTCGATGACATCATTTTTGGTGGTTCGTCACATGCTCTTGTTGCAAAGTTTTCAGATATGATGAGCAGAGAATTCGAGATGAGCATGATGGGCGAGCTGACGTTCTTTCTCGGTTTGCAAATCAAGCAAACCCGAGAAGGGACATTTGTGCATCAAGGCAAGTACACGAAGGATCTTATGAAGCGCTTCGACATGGGTGATGCCAAGCCACTTCAAACTCCCATGTCGACCACGACTGCCTTGGATGCTGATCTAGAAGGAGAAGCCGTGGACCAGAAGGAGTACCGCAGCATGATCGGGTCGTTGTTGTACCTGACGGCGACAAGGCCTGACATCCAGTTCGCCCGCGCTTTGCGCACGCTTCCGGTCTTCACCGCGCACTTCGCATCGACGGACAGCCGTCAAACGCATCTTACGGTACCTTCGGTTCACTCCTGAGCTTGGTCTATGGTACTCGACCTCTTCTTCTCTTTCTCTTTCGGGTTATTCTGATGCTGATTATGCGGGTGATCGAATTAAGAGAAAGTCCACTTCGGGAACTTGTGAGTTTTTGGGTTCATCTTTGATCTCTTGGTCTTCTCGCAAGCAGTCTTCTATTTCCCAATCCACTTGTGAGGCTGAGTATGTTGCTGCTGCTGCTTGTTGTTCTCAGTTGCTTTGGGTGGTTGCTACCTTGAGAGACTATGGGTTGAACTTTAGGAAAGTGCCTCTTTTCAGTGACAGCACTAGTGCCATTAGCGTTGCTAAGAACCCAGTACTCCACTCAAAAACCAAGCACATTGAGATCCGATATCACTTCTTGAGAGATCACCAAGAGAAAGGAGACATAGACCTTCAGCCTGTAAGAACCCATGAACAGCTCGCTGACATCTTCACAAAGCCCCTCGATCAAACCCGGTTTGCCCACTTGAGAGCGGAGTTGGGCATTTGCTACCCTTTTTAGAGTAGGGTATTTGTTTCTTGATGTATAGTATGATCTTTGGCTTTCTTCTTTGCTTTTGTTTCTTTGGCTTTACATGTGTATCATATTGCATATCATCTTGTATCATATTACCTTTGTTAAGCTTCATGACTATAGCAGTTTTGATTACATTCATGCTCCTGCTAGTATGTCTTGTGTATGTCACTTGGAGCTTGCGGCTTAGGCTTCTTCTGATCACTTGTTACATGTTATGAGCTAAGTCTGTTTTATAAATGTGAATCTGCTTAAATCTTGATGCAACTCGAAAATTATTCACCTTTGAGATGGCAACTAGCATGTGTAGATTTTGTGAGAATCTTGTTGCTTTCATGTGTATGCTTGAGTTGCTATGTCTCATGTTTCTTGAGTCATTCACTTAGCTCGGATCTCTTGATAATCTTGTGCTAAAACTTGATGTCTAAGCTAAGAAATGATGGAAAGTTTTGAGTTGGATCTTTTCTCGTCCCACGGCAATGTCACGAGATTGCTTCTCATTCATTCGAGTGAGATGAACTTGGGCATTGTAGTGCTAGTCCACAACCACTCGTGACGAGATAGCTTCCCACTTGCACTAAGGGATGAACTCGGCGTGGTTGAAAAACATGATAAAAACAATCTTTTTGGCGGACGGAGTTTTTGATCCTCTCGTTCTCACATGTCTCAATGAAACCTTGTTAACTACTTGTTTTAACTCGATCAATGTTGTAGTTACAAGTGTTGTTAAGTGTATCTTTGAGATATGATGTGTGACCGTTATATGGGGTAGTTCACTCTTGTATACATGTGTTAGCACTTGTTTGATCTCCCGCTTATATGTGCCAGGTGCTATTCTTTTTGGTGAACACCTTTTATAAAATGCCCAACACCCGATCAAATGCTTATGTTTCATACTCCGTACCACTTGATCGCCTTGAGCATTGGTTTTGTCTTGTGCCATTTGCTATACACTTGCCATACTTGCTAGATCATCCATGTACTCAAATTGCTATACTTGTGAAGTTCTCATCATTTTGCATTTCTTTCATGGCATGATTTGAGGGGAGTTGCGATCTCTTTTGTCTCAATCTTGACAAGTGCATGTGCCAACAAGGGGGAGAAACATTCACAAATCCGAGAGTTCATTGGTGAGGATGCATTTGTCAAGGGGGAGTTGCACTCCGGTTTGAGCTGTTTTTGCTAGATGTGTTGAGCCGTTGCCTCTTCTTGAGGGTCTAGCTGTTCTTCGTGTTTTCTTTGCCGGCTAGTGGTGTTGAGCCTTTTGCCTCTTCTTGAGGGCTAGCTTTGGTTTTCTTGGTCGCGTCGAGCCGTTGCCCATGTCTTTGGGGACCAAGTTGTGACTTTGCTTTGCTCATTGCAAATGACCTATTTTCTCGCTTGTCTTTGGCTCTTGGTCATTTGGATGGGTTGTCTCGGTTTGTGTTGGTGTTGACAATGCACTCATCAAGGGGAGATTGAGGACACATGGTTTTTACCATAACCATTGTGTGGACCTTTGTGTGATGAGTGATTGTCAACATGCCAACTCAAGGCGTGTGTGTGTTATTACTAACCGATGGCACGCGGATACGTGTCAAACAATGGTGTCTCTTGGCTCATGTTGTTTGCAGGTGTCGAGCTCGGAGACGGTGGTCGATGGTCGGTGAAGATCAAGTAGGGCGTGCCGTGCTGACGGACCGGATGCGGTGAAGGGCGGACGTGAGGCTTGGATCGAGGGACCTGAGGACCGGGTGGCCAGCCGTGGTGGGCCGACGGGTGGGACATCGACGAGCGCAAGTGTACACGGCGGGGATGCGTATGGGCTACGCTACTCGCGGAGGGTTTGGTGGTTTCCCCTCAAAACCATCGGCGGCGGGTTTCCCGGTTTGCGCCTCAAAACCGGGGCGGAGGTCCCGGTGCGGACGGACGACACGTGGCGGCATCGGGGAGATTGCTTGGAAGCAAGGCTACCGGTGAGGAGGCGCGGTGGCCGTCGGATCAAGTGAAGCTCGAGTTGGACCCTTATGCCCCCGGCTAAGTGGTGTGGCTCTTCATGTATCCAAGGGCAAAGAAGGAATGTAAAATAGACTTGCCCCTATAAATAAAGGATGAGGGTCTCCCTTCCCCTCACCTCAGTTATTTTCCATTTTCCCTTAGGTTTTTCCCTTCCTCTAGATCTTTGTGAGAGAGAGGTCTCGCAAATCCGTGATTTGTACTCGAACCGGCCGTGTATGGCAAGCCGAGCGCCGAGTCTCGCCTGTTTCCTCCGTGATTAAATCACCCGTGCTCGTGTCTCGTGATGGATTTTGTGTTCTTCCCGAGTTGACTTTTGGGCACTTTGTTCTTCGCATGATTTCTTCGTTTCTTGACCGATTCGAGTCATTCTTCTTGCGTTGGATCGATCTATGACACAAGAGTGATGTTTCCACCGAAGGAATCGTGCTAGTTCCTCTTGAGATCAAAGATCCACGCGATTTCCTCTCCGGTCGCTCAAGAACGAGTTTTTCCACCCCTTCTTGATTTCTCCCTCCTCACTTCAAATTGGCCGATTATTTTTTGAAGATAGGCTCTCCCTCCGCATAAGCAACAACATCCCCAAATTTGGTTGCAAGAGGTTTCGATTTGAATGAGTTAGGGACGGATCTTGGAGGAGGCGATTTTGGGCGATTCGGTTTAGGATCGCGGACGGAGTCCGGCGTTGTACACGCGGACGGTCCCGCAGTGTCTTGGTCAAGCCGAGTCCAGAACTGGTTTCTTTCGGTCCGTTTTTCCCAGTTGTACCGCGGACGGTCCGGCCTCGTGACGCGGGAGTCCGGCGGTCTTTTTTGATCGTGTCAGAGAACCATTCCAAGCAGTTGTGTTCTTCGAGTTTGAACCGGGACAGTCCGGCCGTGTGACGCGGACAGTCCGGGTCTTCGCGGTTTTTCTCGGTCTCGTTCGACACCGGTACAGAATTATAGGCGGACATCCGGCCCCCTAATCCCGGACATCCGACGTGCAAAACCTGGTGTTCGCCCAGTTTTGTCCCAGCGCTTTGTTTTTCGGAAGATCAACCGCGGACAGTCCGGCCTATCCTCGCGGACAGTCCGACCCGGACAGTCCAGGACAAATCACTTCGGACAGTCCCGAGCTTGACTGGCGACAAAGTGCTGTTTTCTCCTCTTTGCGATTGCTTGAGCTCCGATTGTCTTTCCGTTTCTTCCGCTAATTGAGTAGTGATCCGCTGTGTTCCTAGGGAACATCCACCCTCTCATTGGGGTCGTGATCACTACGATTTGAGCGTCGTATTTTGAGGTTATTGGTGTGGGCCTAGGACGTGAAAGTTTCGAAAGAAATTTTTGAGGCTCTCATTCACCCCCCTCTGGTCGCCGTTACCGGTCCTTCAACTTCCACGGTCTCGTCCTGTTCGTCACTACTGCACAACACAATTACAAAATAGCGTCAACTTTTGGCATCACATTATGTGAATCGTGATGGCATATTATAATTGTCCATCCTCATTACCTCCGAGAGGACGCCCTCTTGCAGAGCATGTCCAGTAAGCCGTTCATTAGCATCTCCCATATCCGTTCCTTGACGTCTACAAGAGCGCGCCCGCCAGAAGCAATCGCCACACGACAAAGGCGGCGTGCCATGGCCCGTGCCTCCTGCTCATGGACATCGGCGAAGTGCTGCACGCGTTCCACGGAGGAGATCTCCGTGGTGGCGGTGCGCCGGACTTGGCGCCAGAATGGCCCGCAGTTGGAATGGCCCATGGTCGACCAGTCATAGGAGAGGATCCTCGAGGACGGCAGCCGTGGACGATTGCCGAACGAGGTGTCCAGTGCGACAAGGCACTGCTGGGCGACTGAGGCAGAGGAGACAACCGCGACTCGGGTGGAGCCGAATCGTAGGCCCAGGACGTCTCCATGGCGGTGAGCGAGGTGGACGAGGGTGCGGTGGAGTGGCTTCTTGGTCAGGAGGTGGAGGTGGCCGACGAGGGGAATAACTCTGGGCTCTGGCGGAGGTGGTGGCTTATGGCTAGAAGTCCGCTGTCCTAACCTTTTCACTAGTGCCAGCAGTGGCGAGAGGAAAAGGGCGATGACAACCACGATGGTGCTAAAGGCAACGTCCATCGCGCCAACACTCTGCAAGCAAACCGGTCTAGTTCACTTCACAGCATGGTTGGTGCCTTCTGAACGAATGGGTATTTATAACAGTTCATTGCGTCCAGCCTATAACTCACGTGACTGCCACGGCATGCTATGCTGACGATGTTCCTTCCAATTATAATCAGGAATATCGGTCTAGAGTGGGCGTCGGAGAATCACCTCTCTCTCGAGTGAACGGACCAGCACTGACGGCGAATCCATGGCCGCTGCTCGTGCAGGGCGAATCCATGGCTGCAGCGCGCGGGTGGACTCCATGGTTGCGGCGGCGCGTTCTGTGCGCAAGAGAAGAAGTTCCGTCGGCCTCCTGGGCTTGGGGTTTGGAGGGTGTGTTTGCAAAGAAACGTCATTAGCGTGCTGACCGGCTGGCGCTTAATTGCAAAACTGACCCATCTCAGCCTCGATCCAATTGATACGCTCCCTTGTTAGAACATCTGTTGGAGATGCTATACCGTGTGTCTCTTGGAGATGCTATATACCGTGTGCCTCGATCCATTTGATTCGTTCAGGTGAATGTCTTCGATGCAATCTGTTCATTCGTCTATCATTTTACAGAATAAATGTAGAGATCTAGTGCAAACAGTTGACTAAGTGCTATGCTGTAAAAGTACCTTTGCACATGTGAGTTTTATTACTGATTACTATTGCGAAATTGCAGGTTATTGAATTTTTGGGTAGAGGGGAGAAAGTTTCTCCATCTTACATCACAGAGTGAGTTTTGATGGACCTGTTTGGATTTTTTGCCACAAGACACTGGATAAATCCTAAATTGTTGTGGGACACTGAACTTTTGTATCTTAGCCGTGGGACACTATTTTGTACAGCAGGCGGTGTGTTACAGCAAATAAAAAAAAGTTTAGTGTCCCACAACAAATTTTGCATATTTGGAGTGTCCCACAGCAAATTTTTCCTTAGTTTTTTGTACAATCTGTGTACTGATGACTGATGGACATGTATTCACAAAACAAGTTTCCGATTTTTGCTTCAGAGAGACCATTATACAAAATTTCCTATGTGTGTTGATAATAATAATAATTTACACGGCTGCTTTTTGTACTTCTTTGCAGGCGTTTGATGAGGCTATCATATCTCCGAATTGCGGGAAGAGGATCAAGGTGCTCATGGTGGCTATTTTTGTTAGTGATGAAAGATTTAGTTGTTCGAGCACATCATGAGTTGTATGCACCTGAGTGCAGCTTGGTTATTGCCTTAGTATTCCCTGTGATAATTTGGATCAAGAACAAATGTTGGTTTCAATAAAAATGATGATCGATGATCAATGTTTTGTCAATTGTGAGTGTGTTCTTTTTGTGATGTTCTTTTTTGTCACTATGGTTTGGATCTGGGCTTGGATCTGTGCTGGTTATAGAAGATGGACAACCAATCCATGACGAACACAAATGTCAATTAGTGACGGCTCAGTTCGGTCCAGCAAATGTATGACGTGAGATACATGACGGATTTTTTCGAAAGTCATGGTAAGTTAACTGTGACGTATTTTTACCTGTTTATGACCAAAGTAACTGTCATGTAAAGCACCATTTCTTGTAGTGTGCGAGCTTTTCTACCTTTTTTTTATAAACCAAACCAACAATGAAAACACGGGCAAGGATAAAAATCAGCGTAGCGAAATGCGCTTATCCTTTAGTATTCACTCTGTTTTCCTTGTGACATTTGCCACTTTCTTTTTTTGTTTTGGTTAAGTTTAATTAACTATGACGACGTTGATATTTGGCGCACCAAAATGGTAACTTTCAAGCGTGTAACATGACATGAGTCTGAAGAAACGATATATGGAAGTATGAGTACCAGCTGTCAGCTGAGATTTGCATGCTAAACCTTCCTGGTTTACTTAGTCGGTAGGAGATCTTACAAAATGGTAGCTTCGTCAAGCGTGTAACATGAGTCTGACTAAACATAAGTAGAACGATGCAAGTATCCAGATGAGATTTGCTTAATTCCAGGTCAACTTCCATGGCAGATGTGCTGCTGGGCCGCTCCATTTGCTCATGTGTGTGTGACCTAAGTTTTTCAATCAATTATTAGGAGGTAATATTGTCACTAGTGTGTTCTTTTTATGATCGATAGTGTGGCCAGCCAAGAAGTAGGACGCCGTCCCGTTTGACTTTGAGGGCGTCTGGCGAGCGATGGAGGAGTGTCAGCGGCTGGGGCTCGCTAAAGCCATCGGCGTCAGCAACTTCAAAACCAAGCACCTCGACCGGGTCCTGGCCGTCGCCATGATCCCGCCTGCAGTGAACCAGGTTGAGCTGAACCCGGCGTGGCAGCAGCGTAAGCTGAGGGCGTACTGCGCCGACAAAGGCATCCACGTCATGGCATACTCGCCGCTGGGAGGGCAGGACTGGGCGCGCGGCGGGCAAGCCAAGGGCGTGCTGGGATCCGAGGTGCTCGCGGAGATAGCCCAGCGAAGAGGGAAAACCATCGCACAGGTACGTACGCGTGTGGTTGTCATTGGACAGCTTTGATTTTGATTTCTTATTCTATCCGGGAACGTAGAATTTGTGTTGTGTACGGTTGAGCTGAGAGTCCGTGATCTGATTCTCATTATTTCCTTTCATTTCAGGTGTCGTTGAGGTGGGTATATGAGCAGGAAGTGGCTTGGGTCGTCAAGAGCTATAACAAGGAGAGGCTCAAACAGAACCTGGAGATCTTCGACTGGGAGCTGACTGAGGAAGACAGGTTCGAGATCAGCCAGATCCCACAGAAGAAGTATGGCACGGCTGCGGTCCTGTTCTCGACAGAGGGAGAATTCACCTCGGTTACTCTTGCAGATATGGACACCGTTGAGGAATAGTTCGGCAGCGAATCAACTGATGTCATGCCAGTCTGTCTACGTCTGAATAAAGAAGTCAATGTGCAACGATCATGTTGTCCAAAAAATAAAAACGTGCAACGATCATTGAAATACAATATAGATGCTCTTGCATTCATCTTTGTGAAACATCGTGATGCAGAAGTTTAGTCAAGTTAAGATCTGTAATCGCCAACCTTTTGGGACATGCGTGCACACAAAAGGGACCGCACTAACGTCTGCATATGCAGTAAACCCCCCATCCGACAGCACACTTCCATATGAGGAAAAGTATTGTCCTGTCCAAAATTAGACAGATTAATCAATTAACAAGGGGGGCCAGAGGACTTGCGTGCATGCACTTTCCTTCCCCAGACGCGCGCACTTCTCCCTCACTCAGCGCGCCGCCGGACGCGGCTGCCGCTGCCCAGGAACCTAGTCCCAGATCTTCCTCTTCTCCTCCAAGCTATGAACAGCAACAATAACATCTGTTTCTCCCCAGCATAAAAACAGGTTTTTCTCCTAGATTGAAAATCACAGAATTCATGAAGACAAGCACATATAGGATCCACCATTGAAGCATTATTCAGGTTATCAAAGCAATAGGCTATCACAGATTAAAGCATTATTCAGGCTATCCCAAGATTCTTTCCCGCTTTCCTTCCATCAAACCATGAGATGGGTATTTTCAACTCATTCAGATTGCTAGTCCACATATCATCAGGAAGTCATAGATTGGCAGATGTCACAGATTGCTAGAATAGTTACAAATTGGTAGAATATTTACAGATTGCTAGATATTATTCTTTGATTGTCACATGTCTTCGTACTAGCTTCACTTGGCTTTCCTTTTGTCCTTCACTTGGCTGTCCGACATGGCTTTGCTGGTGTCTTCACTTGGCTGTCAAACATATGCAGGAAAAGAAAGAGCATTAGTTATGATTGTTAAAAGAAATGAACATGCAGATTTGTGTACATCAAACTTAACATTCAAATTTGCATGTTGTTCAATGTCTTGCATGCTAATTTTCCCCATCAGATTAGCATGGCCTTTCCCATCAAATTAGCATGGCCGTTATATCTTGACAAAGAAATCGACATCTTTCTAACACTGCACTAGTTTTATTTTTGGCTGAATGCTAAAGTAAGAGGATACTTAGGACTGATCGTAGCTTTCTGGTCAAAACCGGTTACTAGAAATGTTTTGGAACAACCATCTCATTCTGTTTATTTCTACCAGCTTCCAGCTTGCTTAAATAGAACAAAAAGTAGCAGATTGAACTAGCATACCAGATTTTTTCATTTGCCTATAAAACTATCAGAATTATATAAATTTGCAGCTTGCTTGCAAAGAGAGCAAAAGCTAGCAGATTTGAACTAGCATAGCATATTTTTGTCATGTGCCTATGAAAGTACTAGTACTTTATACTACTAGTTGTCTGCTAATTTGCAGTAAAGTGCTTAGAAACTAACATATAACTGCCTGTTTTCAAATGTGCAAGGAAAAGGACATGGATTTGAATGAGCTCCCTGCAGAGGCATATGATTTCTTCGAAGACGAAGTTAACACAAGCAATCCTATGTTCTGCACAAAGTTACCTGCCACCTATGATGCAGTTTCAGATTTGCTAACCATTTCAGAACTGCTGTGTTCCTTGGAAGATACACATATTAAAGGAGGATGAGCCTATTGTAGCAGAGGCAGCAGTGGCTACAGAGGATGATTTCTTCTAAAAATGCCACTTTTTTTAATGTCTAAGAAATGCCATTTTAAATAAAATACAATAAAAAATATAAATGAAATAAATGCATTCAATACACATAGTTTCGCTCTATCAACATTTATGCTCTTTTTTAATAAATTTAGTTAAAATACAGAAAGGTTTAATTAATTTATGACAATTCTAGAGGATGGTTGAAAGTCCCTAATTTTTTTTTTTTGAGATTACACAGTACAACGCAGACTCTCACAGTACGCAAGCACACTCACCCCTATGAACACATGTACGTAAATCCTACCCCTATGAGCACCTTCGAAGGACTGAGCACTCAGCAGATCTGGAGATTCTCGAAGTCACCACTGGGGCCTCGTCGTCGACGGGAACGTCGCTTACCACTTAATGCGTAACGCCGGTAAATCCTTGGGAAAATCCCAGGAAAAGGTGCGAGCACCAGGATTTGAACCCTGGTGGGTAGCGTCCCACTGGACCGTCCTACCATTGGACTACAAGCCAATTCGCTGAAAGTCCCTAATTTGGTTTTGACTAATTGATGAAATCTAGAACTAACCTTTGATCTAAGTGGATGATTTAGATAAGGTGGCCCTTACCAAGTGGAGCTCATTGTAGATGGGTCATGACATGGAGTTGTGTAACTAGAAGGTGAAGATCAAGATGGGGCTTGGTTCAATGGACCTTGTGGAAGTGTGAAGGGAAAGTCGAGACTTGAAGTGAGGGACCATGCGTGGTGAAGCTTATGCAAGACTTGGCCCGATGGACCGACCAACGGTGAAGAGCAAGTAAGATCGAGATCGATAGACCAAGATGGTTGCATGATGACATGGAGTGTCACATGTCATGTGAAGACTTGGCGATTGTAGGAAAAGCAAAATGGCCTCAAGGAAAAGGTATAACCTATAGGGCCATTTTGTTTTGCACTCAACACCATAGAGGGTGTGAGTGGTTTAGGATCGATAGCCGAACTATTAAGAGGGGAAGTCTTATCGGTTGATCGATGAACGGGTGCCACTAGGTTTGATCATTCATAAAAATGCATTAGGATCTAGTGTGCTAACTCTTTAACCCTTGAAAATGCTTGTGAAAATAGCTAACACACATGCACATGGAAGATACACTTTGTGTTTTGCTTGTTGGAAGCAAGGGTGAAGTGTTTTAGTGAAGAAAAAGATTGGATTGAAAAACTACTTTGATTTGTAATGTTTGGGATCAAGAGGACATGATGGTTGTGTAGTCCTCTGAATAAGGTTTCCAACGAGTCCAAAACCATCGAAAGCGGTGTTCCGAGCTAAAAAATTACGGTCATTTGTGTATCAGGACCCTGGTTAGTCCTGACAGCTGGTTAGGACCGAGTCCTGGCCATTTTTCCTTGTTGGGAACTCTCTGGACTAGCCAGGACCGTGGTGATGGATGGTCCTGACCGGCTACTTCACTGGCAAGGACCATGGATCGCTGGCCCTGTTGAAGCATGATGACGGCGAGGACACGTGGCTCAACGAGAAGTGAAGTTGAGTGGCCAGGACCATGACTGATGGTCCTGATCAGTGGTCAGTACTTTGTCCTGGCGATTTTTGGGCTGCTAGAACCTTACTGGACTGGCCGGGACTGAGGTTGGCACTGGTCCTGGCAGCCCATGGCTTGGTCCTGATCCTCGGTCCTGATGGCCTAACGGCTAGTTTCGGTTGAGATGTGTTATAAATAGAAGTTGGTCGGCCCTTGGCGATCGCTCTTGGCTTTCTAACAATCTTGACACCCTTGTGAGCTGAAGCAAACCCCTCGTACTCATCTCTCTTGCTTGGTTGCATATTCAAAGTGAGATTGAGTGATTCCAAGTGCATTTGCATGTGTGGTTGCATCTAGTGGCACTTGGGGATCGTTTTGCCGATGGATTTCTTGTTACTCTTAGAGAGTACCGCTCCTAGCTGTCTTGGAGGTTGTTGGAGGCGTTGGCAAGAGAAGATGATTGTTCTTGGCCATCTCTGGTTGATTTGTGAGGGGTTCTTGTGCTTTTCTCGGCGGAGTGCCAAAAGCAACTCTAATACATTGGGCGTGTCATTGAGTACCTCACTTGAGAGTGGTGTCTTGAGGTACCTTGCAGGGTGAGCCTTGAGGGGCTAGTGACTTGAGGGTCACACCGGAGAACCATCTAGGTGTTGGTCGATACAATTGGTGACGTAGCTTGTCGGTGCACAAGTGAACATTGGGTGAAAAAAATAATTGTGTCATCCTTTGTCTCCCGGTGATTGGTCTTCACATTGTGATTGTTACCGATTGTATTGATTCGTTCTACATCAACTTAGTGATTGGCAACATCTTCACTTCACCGTTGGTATAAAGATCATCATCCTCTCTTGCAATTGCTTTCTTAGCTTATCTTGTGTAGCTTATTTAGTTTGCTAAGTTAGTAATTGTGCCTTATTTAGTGTTACTAGCTTGTCTCTTGATCGCTAGTAGTAGCTCTTGTGTGTTCTAGTGATCACATAATAGAATTGTTGGATAGGAGGCTTGCAACACCTAGTAGGGTAAGCAAAACTTGCATATCGTTGTTTGTTATTCTAACAAGTTTGTTTAGTGCCTTTGCTAGAAATTTTTATAGGCTATTCATTCCCACTCTAACCATCTAGAACCTTACATTGGTTTATTTAGGTACGGAGTGAGTATTTGTCGACGAAATATCGGCGGCAGTCTACCTAGGGTATGCCTAAGGTAGTAGATTGATCGGTAAGGCACGCTAGATGACGAACAAGATGTAATCAAGACGCACAAGACGCTGTATTTATACAGATTCAGGCCACGATACGTGTAATACCCTACGTCCTGTGCTCTTGATCAAGTCGATATATTTATGTGGAGATAAGTTTTGGGAGGGTGTCCTGCTCGCCTTATATAGTGGGGGAGCAGGGTTACAAGCCCGATATCTCGGGGATATGGATTTACATGCAAGGCAACCGAATCAATCTAATCCAATCTTCCACGATTGATATCTTGGTGGCCGACCAGTAGCGCAGATCAGCTCGTCCTTCCTTCCTTGTCTTCCAAGATAGCCGACCAGACCTGGGCCCTGGTCGGCCCTGCATTCTTGGGCCAAGGTTCTTCATCCGAGCAGTCCAAAGGTCAGGCCATGCGGGTATAGGGGTTTATACCCCCACAGCTAGTCCCCGAGCATCATGTGTCTTGAGGTACTTGGAGATTTGCGTGCATCCGACCAGTAACTGGCCGGGCTCTTTGAGCTTTTGCATGCCATTGTAACCGAAAGATGCATGTTGCTCTTTTTGTGTAAAAAGAAAAATTTATTCAACATCCCATGACGTGGGCCCACAGTCGAAAGAAAAAAGTTTTCTTGACTGCGTAAAAACAATCGTGTCATCATAAAATACTGCATAAAAATTAGCCCAAGTCACTGCAAAGTGACGTGGGCCCACGTAGTCCCCCAGCCTGATATAAGGTGTGGCACGGGTTGTATCAGGATCAAGAAAAGGAGCTTGGTGCACCGAGTTTATGACGGCGGCAGTGCCGACCAGTCCCCGGGGACGGGGATGGAACCGAGACAACGACGTATACCAGTCCCTATCAATGAAAAGGCAGCTGGGCTGAGTAATCCCTTATGATGAGACTGTGTTTGTGCTGCTTAACCAGTCCTTGACGACAAAATGGCGGCTGTGTCGACCAGTCCCCAGCAATGGGGATGAAACCCTGTGAGCTTCTGCTAACCAGTCTCCATTGACAAGAAAGCGGCTTGGCCGACCAGTTCTCGTGACGGAAAAACAGGAGCTCGACCACAACTGTGTTGTGTCTAGACACAGAGCTTTGCAATTGTCTAGTGAACATGGCTGATGTATACGAGAGGGTGGAGTAGGGAAAACCAACATTGTCGATTGAATGGTGGGTAGCTTTGCGCACCGGCCAAACCCCAATTGCCATGTGTCAAAAGAGCAAAACATACCCAGCACTAGCTCCATGCCTTTGGCATGGGGAACACGGTTATAACCGCAAGGTTCCAGTCCTTGGCTACGCCGAAGGCTAACTAGGTGGAAAATGATACACCTTGGATGTACCCTTGCGTAATACACGCCGAAGTGGGCCCGTGCTAAGCACCAGAGCCTCATAAAGGACCACGGCTGTGCCGTGTTCTGGTCGATGCTGTGCATCATTCCAAAAAGCATGGTAGTTTTGCTGAAAAGTGAAGAAGAGGAAAATGACTTAATCATTACTCTGATCGGAGCTTGGCTGGTCGGCCGAGTCCCCTGTTACCATGTGTCCGTAAGTACGCGTTGAACCATCCTAACTTTGTCAGGAGAGATGAAAAAGCTGTGCTCTTTGTACTCAGTCCCCAGCTTATTGCCAGTGAACTAGGTCAACAGTGGTCGGAGAAAAAAGTGTGGCACGTGGAAAAAATCACACGCGGGAGAAATTTTAAAAGGCGAGAACTAGCTTTGTGCGCACGTGCGTCCACGTGCGCCGCAAAGCGTTTGGATGGATCCGCCAAAAGTAGGGGGAGTCCATCGCTCGGTTCTCGCCAAAGAGGCGCTGCAGGCCAAATAAAGTACCGGGCATGAGGATAAAATATGAAGGCCCACCTGTGTCGGCCCATTTAGAAAATGACCCAGGTGGAGTCAACCCAAGGTCCCGTGCGGGGACCGCCGATTCGTATAAAAAGGGGGAAGGCGGCCGCCGCCGCTCAGTCGCCTCGTTTCATTTCCAGGCGGTTCCACTCTCTTCTTCTGCTTCTCCTCGCTCTAGCGCACCACTCACTCCTCAAACCCTAACTTCCACTCCCTCCACCGCGCACCCAATCCCGCCGCCCCGCAACCTGCCGTCGCCCATCTAGCCGGGCCGGAATCGCGCGGCAGCGAGCCGGAGCGCGCACCGGAGAAGGAGGCGGAGCAGACCGGAGATGGCGGGCGGGCAGTGCAGCTATCGGAGGCGGCGAGGCGGAAGCTCATGGCGGAGCATTGGGGCCCGTCGAAGACGACGAGGGAGTCACTGCTAAAGCTGATGGAGCGGGGCCTGCTGCCGCCGGAGGACAGCCGGATCTGGCGAGCGCCACCGACAGGTGAGCGGTTTCCGCTTCCCGGCGAGGGAGAGATTGTGGTTTTGGAGGATTATTTCGTGCGGGGGTTGGGGTCGCCAGTGCACCCATTCGTTCGCGATTTGTGCCGCTACTGGGAAATTTCGCTCTGCAACCTCCACCCCAACTCGATTCTGACATTGTCAGAATTCATCGCCATTTGCGAGGCGTTTCTCGACATTAGGCCGAACTTCAATCTTTTTCGCCACTTTTATTACTTGAAGAAGAAGGGTGAGGGTACCGGTGGGTCCCAAATAGTCGGGGGTTGCTACATTGTGCTGCGGGATGGGATGAAATCCCAATGGGTGACGATCCCCCATTCCACATCCATGAAGAACTGGTTTGATAAATGGTTATACATGAGGCAAAATCCGGAGGGGAGGCCGGTTCCCAGCAATGTGGCGCTGGTCCCGAAGCCAAATGTGAAATGGTCGGCGAGGCCCAATGTGACGGAAATGGAGCAGGTGAATGAGCTGTTGCCGCTCGTGAATAGGGAGCGTCTGCACGGTGTAATGGTGGCGGTGATGTGGTGGCAACGTCGCTTGCAGCCGTGCAAGGAGAGGCCCACCCTGATGTACGCGTACAGGGGGTTGACGGATCCGTCTCGCGAGGGGACGGACTCTGTGGATGAAAAGGAGATGACCACTCGGTGCACCGAGTGTTTTCACAATTTTGATCCGGCGAAGATGGCACCCAAGAAGCCGCAGACGCCATACACCGCGGCTTATCCGCCACCAGCGGTACGTTGGCATCTGGCCCATGTTTATACTCTAGTCTTATTTTCTGTGTTCTCTGACGGTGATGTTCTTGTGCAGGGCCGTGCTGTTTATGTCTCGGACGTTCCGTCGGAGAAGTGGCCCCGCGGCGAGGTCTAGGGCTACGATCGCACGCTGGAAGAGCGTCTCGCTCGTATGGCGGCCCTGGACGATGAGTCAAGCGATGGGGATGGCGAAGAGGAGGCCGTGCAGGGGTCGACGCCACGGGCTCAACGGGCACTGCGGCGTGTGGCCGCCAAGCAGCCGGAGTCCCGAGCGTCTCCGCCGAAGACGAAGACGCTGACCAAAAGGAGAAGGAAAGCACAAATTTCGTCGTCGTCGTCGGGAGGCTCAATGGATGATGTTCCATTGAGCCAGCTGTACAAGAAGGCCCGTACTGGTGATTCGCCAACTACAACGCCGCCAGCCATGAGCCCGGAGGTGTCGCTGGGAGCAGTCGCACCGGATCTGCCGTCACCGGGCAGGGTGCCGAGTCGCGAGCCCTCACCGGCGCCACTACAATCGGAGGGGGTGAGGGGAGCTGGTGGTGGAGAAGAAGGGGGAAGCCAGGAGATGCCCGTGGAGGAGCCGCCCATGGTCCCTGATGCCGTCCAGGATGCCCCGCTGGAGACACCATGCGCCGAGGTATGCGATACCACGCCGTCGACGGGCATTGTCGAAAATCCTGCGGCGACGTCGGCCGAGCAGGTGGACGAGGCGGATGGCGCTGCGCCGACCACGGGGGGTGGCGAGAAACCGGACGCCACGACGGTGGAGCAGGAGGCCGAGGTCGTTAATGCTGCTCCGACCTCGGGAGTTGATGAAAACCCGGCCGCTGTGGTGGTGGAGCGGGTGCCTGTGACGGCGGAGCAAACCGCCGGAGCTACCTCGCGTGATGGAGGGAGTAGCCATGGTCGTCGGCGTGGCCGCTTCCAGTCGACCTTTTCTGTGATCGCGAGGTAATGAACGTGTCCCAAAGTGATGTGTAAGATATGCGCCAGTGTTAACGACTGAAAGAATGCTGATGATGCACAGGGAAACCGAGGTGGTGGCTGAGCCAACCACTGCCCAGACCGTCACTGACGATGGATCGGGCGCCGGAGTGAGTACGCCGTGTGTTGAGCCGGGCATGATGGTGACGTATACTCCGGCGTTTGGTCCACCGCCGCGTCCTGAAGCCGCGGCGACCACGCAGGAGACTGGGCAGAGCTCAGGAGGTGGATCTCCTGAGCATCTGAGGAGCTCGATGCATGGGCTGAACGCGCAACTGGCCGCCCGGACAGCCGAGCAGGAGGAAGTAGCCGAGCACGTGAGACAGCTTCTGCAGCAGAAGAGAGGTACGCGATGTCCTGGGTATGGGAAAAGGTGGGGGAAGGTACTTGTGTTATTTGCCATTTGCATAACGATGTATCGTTGGGGCGCAGACGTGGAGGGGCGCGCCGAGTAGGCGGAGAAGAAGATAGCGGAGATGCGCCAACAAATGGAGGAGCAAGCCGCTCGCCATGCGGCAATACAGCAGGATCTTGAAGGTATGACGCGTCCCTTTGGCTTGGGTCGTCGTACAATCGGAGTTGTGTCTCACATTACTCGTGATGTGCAGGCTGCCTTCGCGAGTCGCAGGAGCAGGTCCAGGGCTTGCAAGCGGATGCCCAACGCATTGGAGGTGAGGTGGCGGAAATTGTCGACGGTATCGCCCCAGTGCTTAACGTGTTGGCTGAGGACGAGGCGAAGACCATTACGTTGGCGACCCCGCTTGGCGCTGTAGCTGCTGCGAGCCGGGCGTCTTGGCCCCGTCTGTAGGAGTTCATCAGGGAGGGTGCGGAGCACGTGGGTTCCCACGTGCTTGCTGTGGTGCGTTCCCACAGTCCCTCAATCAACCTGGAGCTTCTGCAGAAGGGATTGGCACCGGGCACTAGCGTGGACACGGCGGAGGAGCTCAGGCGCGACTCCCTGGAGACATCCAAGGCGATGGTGAAGAACGTCCGCATAGTACCCTGAACGTTGTGGTACCCTTTGTTTTGCTTGTGCCGGGGGAATGAAAACTTATGTGGTTGGATGTGGGATATGGTAGCTTTTGCTACATTGCGGCTATGGCCGCTTTAATATATGCAAGCGTATGTTAGCTTTTATTCTTCATCATGCCGGTAGCGGTAGGAGTAAAAGACTTGCGGAGGATGCCCGAAGGCGCGCTTTTACACAAGATGAAATAGTAACGATCTTTTATTCAATCGACGTGAATCGAGAATACACAAGATAGGTACATGTAACTCTTAGCGCTAGGTGCTATGGGTAGAACTTCCGTAGGTGGTCGATATGCCACGAATTCGGGACATCTATCGGGGGGTCGTCCAAGGTGCACAGCCGATACGAGGTCGGCCGTGTGACCGCCTTGATCATGAAGGGCCCTTCCCAATGGGAGGCGAGCTTGTGGATGCCGGTGAGGTTTTGTTTTCATCGTAGAACCAGGTCGCCGACCACGAAGAAACGTTCTTTGACGTTACGGTTGTAGTATCGGCGCATGGAGGCCAAGTACTTGGCCGTGCGCGCGCAAGTTTCAAGTCGTTTTTCTTCAACGGAATCGACTTCTAGAGCTCGAGTGTCGTTGGAGATGTCTTCGTCATATTGGACAACGCGTGGGGAGCGGAAGGCAATTTCGTCAGGGAGGACCGCCTCGGATCCAAACACCATGAAGTAAGGAGAGACGCCAGTGTTGCGACTTGGCTGTGTGCGGAGTCCCCAGATTACGGCCGGGAGCTCTTTGAGCCATCGGCCGGGACGTTGTTCGTCTTCATCATCCTTGTAGAGGCGTTTACGTAAGGCGTCGAGTATCATGCCGTTTGCTCGCTCGACCTGTCCATTGGCCCGTGGATGGGCAACGGAGACGTATTTTACCTTGATACACTTGTTGTCGCAGAAGTCGAAGAAATCACTTCCAGTGAATGTGGAGCCGAGGTCGGTGATGATGGAGTTTGGGACGCCGAATCGATGGATGACGTCGTTTAGCATGTCGGCTGCCTTTTTGGCGGTGGCCTTGACCAACGGCATGTACTCGATCCATTTGGAGAACTTGTCGATGAGTACGTAGATGTATCGAAACCCCCCAGGAGCTTTCTTGAAGGGGCCGATCATATCGAGCCCCTAGCACGAGAAGGGCCATGAGGCCGTGATTGTCTGCAGTTGATGAGCCAGAACGTGTGTTTGCTTGGCAAAAAATTGGCAGTTGACGCAGTGCCGAACCAACTGTTCGACGTCGGCGACGGCGGTTGGCCAGTAGAAACCGGCACGATAAGCTTTGCCAACCAGCGTTCTGGAGGCGGCGTGGTTGCCGCACTCGCCGGAATGTATCTTGTCGAGGAGTTTTATGCCAGCGTCCTGCGTTATGCATTTTTGCAAGATTTCCTGCTTGGCATTTTTCCGCATGAGCTCGCCGTCCATGAGGACATAGTGCTTGCTGCGTCGTACTATGCGTTCGCGCAAGATGGGGTCGTCTGGCACGTCTTCGTTGGCGATGTAGCGGATGAAGTCCAGACGCCAGTCTGACTGGTCGGGTGTGGTCGGCGTGACGTCAGGCGACTATTCTTGTGGTGCCGACACATCCTCGGCCATGGCGTCTTTGTCATCGTCGATGTCCATCAAGGCGACGTGGTCGGCTGTCACATTGCTTGGCGACCGGGGGCGCGGAGGATTGAGATCTGGCTTTGCTGGGAAGGGAATTTGTGCCTCCGAGGGCACCGAAATGGATGGCTCGAGCAGGTCGTGGACGAACACACCGTGTGGGATGGCGGCTCTGGTGGAGCCAAGTTTTGATAACTTGTCAGCGGCGTCATTATTGTCGCGTACGACATGATGGAACTCGAGGCCGTAGAATTTGTCTTCGAGCTGTCATATTGCGGCGACGTAGGCCTCCATTCACTCGCTGGTGGTGTCCCACACCTTGTTCACTTGGTTGACGACAAGGAGGGAGTCGCCGTATACCATTGGCGCTTGATACCGAGCTCGACGGCGAGGCGCAATCCATGGAGCGCAGCTTCGTACTCAGCAGCGTTGTTTGATGCCGGGAAATGGATGCGAAGGACGTAGCTAAGCTCATCTCCCGAGGGGGTAGTAAAATGCACACCAGCACCCGCGCCATCAATTTTGAGCGAACCATCGAAGTACATTTCCCAGTACTTGTGATTGGACTCGTACCAAGGGGTGGTAAGGTCCGACCACTCAGCCAGAAAATCGGCAAGGGCTTGTGACTTGATGGTGTTGCAGTTTTTGAACTTGACAGTGTATGCCATAAGTTCGAGCGCCCATTTGATGATTCGTCCACTGGCGTCCTTGTTGTACAGGATGTCGCCTAGCGGGAAGCTTGTGACCACCGTGATCTGCCGAGATTGGAAATAGTGTAGAAGTTTTCGCTTGGTAATCAAAATTGCGTATAGCAATTTTTCAATGTGGTGGTAGCAGTGCTTGGAATCGTTGAGAACTTCGCTGACGTAATAAACCGGGCGCTGGACCGGGTAAACGTGGCCGTCTTCCGCTCGCTCGACTACCAGTACCGTGCTGACTACCCGGTCGGTAGCGGTGATGTATAGGAGCATCTCCTCGCCGTCGGTGGGCGCCGTCAGTACCGGAGGGTTGGTTAGGTAAGTTTTGAGTTCCGCGAAGGCGTTGTCTTCTTCTGTCGACCACTCGAACTTTTCTTTTGCTTTTAGCAATCGGAAAAATGGCAACCCTTTTTGCCCTAGTCGCGAGATGAAACGGCTGAGTACTGCCATGCATCCTGTCAATTTTTGAATGTCTTTGACACATTGAGGAGGCTGCATTTTAAGCACGGCTTGTACTTTTTTAGGGTTTGGGCGTATACCGTCTTGGCTTACGACATTGCCGAGCAGTATGCCGGAGGGTACGCCGAATACGCACTTTGTAGGATTCAGTTTCCACTGGAACACGTTTAGGGCGTCGAACGTTCGCTGGAGGTCGGCGACGAGGGAATCGGACTTGGCGGTTTTTACTACCACATCATCCACATACGCCTCAACCAGTTGGTCCCTGATTTCATCTTTTAGGCAATTTTGGATTGCTCGCTGGTATGTGGCCCCAGCATTTTTGAGGCCGAAGGACATCGTTTTGTAGCAGTAAGCGCCGAAAGGTGTTATGAAGGAAGTTTTTTCCTGGTCGGCGATAGCAAGAGATATCTGGTGATAGCCGGAGTAGCAATCCAGGAAGGAGAGCAGCTCGCAGCCCGCGGTGGAGTCGACGACCTGGTCGATTCGAGGTAAGGTGAAGGGGTCTTTAGGGCAGCATCTATTGAGAGCGGTGTAATCAATGCACATTCTCCATTCATTATTCTTCTTGCGTACAAGGACCGGATTGGCAAGCCAATCGGGATGATACACCTCTTTTATAAAGCCTGCGGCTAAGAGTTTTGCTACCTCTATCCTAATCACCTCCCTCTTGTCGTTCGCGAACCGTCAGAGCTTCTGCTTGACCGGCTTAGCGGTTTTGGAGACATTCAGGAAGTGCTCAGCCCGTTCCCTGGGAACACCCGGCATGTCTGCTGGTTTCCATGCAAACACGCTGATGTGATCCCTAAGGAACTGGACGAGCGCGCTTTCCTATTTGCTAGGGAGGTTGGCCCCGATCAGGGCCGTCCTTGTCTTGTCGCCCAGGACGAGCTCGATCTCTTTGTAGTCCCGGCTCTTCTTGGAGGAGCGCTTGGCCTCCTTCAGTGGTATCTCGAGATCGGCCGGAGGGATGGCCTTGGCCTCCAGAACCATATCCGCCATGCGGGCTCGGAGGTCGGCGAGGTCGGTGGCGGCGAATGAAGCTGACTCGCAGTGGCATGCCATGAGGACGTTGCTACGGAGGGAAAGGATGCCCTTTTCCGTGGGCATCTTGAGCACCATGTAGCCGTAATGTGGCACCGCCATAAACTTGGCGATACCTGGTCGGCCGAGGATCGCGTGGTAGACACCTTCGAAGTCGACGACGATGAAGTTAAGGTGCTCGAAGCGAAAATGTTGCTTGGTACCAAACTGGACTCGGAGGGTGACTTGGCCAAGGGGCATGGAGGGCTTTCCTGGCATCACCCCCAGAAGGGCGAGTCGTAGGGCTCCAGGTCTTCTGTCTTCAGGCCGAGCTCCTTGTATGTCTGTAAAAACAATATGTTTAAGGCACTGCCTCCATCGACCAGCACCTTCTCGAAGCGGAGGTGCTGGATGATGGGGTCAAGAACAAGGGGGAAACGACCGGAGTCCTCCCCTCATGCCCACATGTCTGCTCGGCTGAAGGAGATTGGCTGCTCTGACCAGGCAGATGCCTTGACGTCTGCCACGCGTTCCTGGTCGGCGCTGCTGAAGGCGATTATCGACCGTCGGAGTAGCTTCTTCTCCCTTTGGGACTCCGTGGCGACCTTGCCGCCAAAGATGACAGCAACGTTTCTTTCGGGTTCTTTGAACTCCCGGCGGCCGTCATCGTCCGAGGTGTTGTCGTCTTTCTCCTTCTTGACGTCCTTGTCGGTGTTGCGGTTGTCCTTCTGATTCTTGTTGCCACCCCGCGGTCGCCGCGTGTCAGCTTTTTTGAAAATGTTCACAAAGCCCCAACACTGACCCATCGTGTGGCCTTTGTTTGGGTGACTTGGGCAATCTTGGCTGAGTCAGTGTTGGGCCCTCATCATATGGCTTATCCTGGTTGTTGACGTTGTGGACGCGGTTTCCGCGGTAGCGCTGGCCATCATCGCGTCGGTTACGCTTGCGTCCGTGCCGATCGTCCTCGCGGCTGCGGCTGCGCTGCTCGCGGAGGCGGGAATCGCGTCGGTCGTCCTCACGGCTGCGGCTGCGCTGCTCGGGGCGCCGAGAATCGCGTCTGTCGTCGCGGTTTCCGCGGTTCCGCGTGTGATGATCGCGATCGCGGTCGTCGTCGTCGTCACGGCGGGGAGGTCGTCGAGATGTACCGTCCTCTTTGTTGGATCGCAAGGCGTCATCAACACGTGTCCATTCACCGGCGATTTTCAGGGCTTCGCCCATCGTCTTCGGCTGAGTTCGAAGGAGTTCGATCTTGCACTTCTCATTGCGGGGTTGGGTGAGCCCTTTGATGAAGAGCTCGACGGCTTCTTGCTGTGTGATGTCCATCACCGTCGTCCACATGTCATTGAAGCGACGTATGTATTCTCGTAGTGGTTCGTTGGGGTAATCGTGGATCTGGGCCAAGGCGTACTTGGAGCCAGGCTGATGACACGTAGCCTTGAAGTGCTCGGACAGCATCTGGCGAAGTTGAGGCCAGCTGTGAATCGAGCCCTCGCGTTGGCACATGAGCCAGTTGGTTGGAGAAGGGCCCAGGACTACCGGTAAGTAGTTTGCCATCACACTTTCGTCGCCTCCTGCGGCTCGGATTGCAGTTTCATACAGGAAGAGCCACTGGTCGGGATTCTTGCGGCCATCGTATGGCTGCACCTCACTGGCCTTGAAGTTCCGCGGCCAATGCACCTCCCTGAGTCGCTCTGAATATGGCTTGGGGCCGGGGATCTGAAAGGCCCTTGTTTGGTTTTGATAATTGAGTGACAACTTTAGGTGGACTAACATGTGTGATGGTTGAGATACACAGGAGTTAGTTCACAGGTACATGTGTGTGAGCAACATATGCCATGGTGGAGATGGCTTGGAGATGTTGTGAGGCTCAACACATGAGTTGATAAAGGAGCTCATTGCAAATGAGACATGACATGGAGTCATGTGACCAAGAGGTGAAGATCAAGATGAGGCTTGGCTTGATGGACCGGTTGCAAGTGTGAAGGGCAAGTTGAGGCTGCGAAGCGAAGGACCATGCGATGGTGAAGCTTGGGCAAGACTTGGTGCCGACGGACCGACGCGGTGAAG
The DNA here is from genome assembly GCA_018135685.1 of Themeda triandra. Classification (NCBI taxonomy): domain Eukaryota; kingdom Viridiplantae; phylum Streptophyta; class Magnoliopsida; order Poales; family Poaceae; genus Themeda; species Themeda triandra. The sequence continues at coordinate 828,746 of JAENPR010000094.1, forward strand.
AGCAAGTGAGGTCAAGATCGATAGACCAAAAGTGTCACATGATGATATGAAGTGGATCATATCATTTGATGATCGTGTCGTGCATGCGGTGCATTGACACAATGGAGGATGACGGTGGAGATGGAAATGCACAAGGCAAAGGTAACCTAGGGCATTTCATTTCACCGGTCTAAGGTTGAGTAGAGAAGTACTTGACCGGATTTAGGATAGATGGCCGTACTATCAAGAGGGGTAATCTTGTTTGCATATCGGTCATCTAATGCCACTTGAGCGATCTAACATTGCGATGTGCTAGGATCGAGTGGCGTTGTGAGATGAAGAGAAAATCCTTTGAAAATGATTGTGAAAATGCTAACACACAAGCACATGGAGTTGTACACTTGGTGGTGTTGGCACATTTACAAAGGTGGCGAATGTTCGCGCTGTGGTTTGTAGGGTTGAGTTGGGCTTGGGTTGATTCGGGAAAATTGTTTCGGCGCTTTCGGGAAAATTGGAGGCATATTTTCCATTGCGCCGGATGCAAATTGTTGTTGGAAACATGCTATCTATGGTGGTCAAGTTGGTATACTTGTGGGATAGCATGGTGGAGAAGATCGCGTTTTCGATGGGCTGTAAATCATGGATTTACAAGCGCCGGACGCGGCGGACGGATCGGACGCGCGGCGGAGCGGGCCGACGCGTCCGGCGCGCGTGGAAGGTTGGCGTGGGCGGGGCTCGGGCGCCGAGCGCCGGACGCCGAGGAGGCGCGTCCGGCGCACGCCGGACTCGGACCAGAAACTTCTGGTGCCGAGTGCCGCGCGAGCACGTTCGCCAGACGCGCGCCGGACGCAGGCGGCGGACTCGGGCGAGTCACTGTTTGGCGTCCGGCGGTTCTCTGTGCGCGCGGGCGGTGCTGGTGGATGCACCGGCCGGACGCGTCCGGCGGTGGTCACCAGGCGCGTCCGGCGCAGGGTTTCTGAGCAGATCGTGAGGTAGCCGTTGGGGATCAACGGTCGACTTCGAACGGTCGGTACACGTGGCGTGACGGAGCGCCGGACGCGGCTTGGAGCGTCCGGCGGTGGAGGCCGGCCGGACGCGTCCCGCTCGTGTTTCGGTTGCCCGAGGTGGCAACGGCTAGTTTCAGCCCTTGGGGCTATATATACGTGGTTTGGCCGGCTGTGGCCGATTGCTGAGCACGCCCTGGCTATGTTGCCTTGTGTGGTGGTGCTTGGAAGCCCTCTAACTCACATATGCTTGGTAGTGATCATCCGATAGTGTGAGAAGAGCGATTCTAGTGCGAGTGCTTTGTGAGATTGCATTTGTGGCACTAGGTGGTTGTGTTGCAAGCCGGAGAGCTTGTTACTCTTGGAGGTTGCCACCTCCTAGACGGCTTGGTGGCAAGAGGCTCCGTGGTAGCACGCGTGCCTTGGGGGCAACCAAGTGAACCTGGTGAAAAATCGCCGAGTCATCGTGTGTCCACACTTCGCGGTGGTTTGCAATCTCTTTCACAAGCTTTGTATTTACTTTTCTTACATTCTTGTATAGCTTGTGTAGTTGCTCTTGTGATTAGTTAGCTTGAGTAGCTTGTTAATCACCTTCTTGCTTGTGTAGCTAGAAGTAGAGTAAGTTGCCTTGCTTAGCTTGTGTAGTTAAGTAAGATTGAGCTCTTAGGTTTGGCTTGTGTAGCTTTGTCCATGAGCATCTAGTGAGCTTAGGTTGGCTTTGTGCTTTTGCTCATTAGAATTGTGTAGGTGCACACCCGGTTGCTAAAGTACTAGTTGCTTAGGTTTGTGTGACCTTGCAAGCTAGACTTGTTTAGTGTGCACTAGCTAGATTGGCACCTTGTCTTCTTGTTTAGGATCTTTTACAAGGTGCATCTAGAGACATAGATAGAGGGGTGAAAGTCTTGGTTAGGTCGATAGATTTAATTCCGCACTTATATCGGTTAGCCAGAGCGATTAGTTTTAAAAAGGACTATTCACCCCCCTCTAGTCCGCCATCTCGACCTTACAGGATCTCAAAACGGCCCCCATCGTAGCGCCGATCATCGTCGTCGTAGCGATCCCTGTGCCGGTGCTGGTCGGCGTCGTCATCACGGAAAGCTCGGCGGCCACGCCGCTCCCGGGGTCGTCGTGGTGAGTCATCGCGGCGGCGCCTATCTCGCGATCGTCGGCGGCGGTCGCGGTTTATGGATCGTACGTCGCGGCTGGATGAATCGGAACTGGAGTTGTTGGAGCGATTTGAAGAGTGCGCCGGTCTGTTGCTTGGGTCTTGATTCGCGGATCTTTCCCCTAACTCTGGGCGGCGGCTGCGTTGAGCGGACGCTGCCGGGACTTCTGGAGGTACCTCGGCCCAGCGCATGCGATTTACCTGCTCTTCAGCTGCCATCAGGTGGTCGATGATTTCTTGGACTACTAGGGTGTGAGGCATTGCCTCCAACTTGCTCTTGGCCACCGCGATATTGGCTGTCGGAGTTTTGTGAACCCGACGCTGTCCGACCAGATCAAATTCGTCGGCCAAGTTGCGGTTGACATGGCGAGCCTGATCGGCCCGTCGTTGCTCTTCGTCTCGTTCGCGATCGCGCCGAACAGCGCGGTGCGCATTGCGTGCGGTGCGGTCGCGGCGTTGATCGGGAGTCTCGTTGTCGATGGACGGCTCGTCATTGCTGACCATGAATACGGTGTTACCAAAGCCTGGAGGGCGCTCGGGGCTATCCTCTTCGCTGCTTGGCTTAGCAACCGACTGGTGAATCTCCTTATCTGGAGTGTTGTTATCGGCGATCTTATCGGCATCCATCGCCATTGGCGACACTTGCGTCGTCATGGAGCTCGGCGTCTCGGTGGGAGCGGGAGGCATATAGCCGAGAGCTGCCCTTACGGCAGAGGGGAGCGATGGGATGCTCGACTCTCCATGTCCGATGGTTGAGCTGCGGCGTCAGGCGTCCCTCCTAAGGTGATCATGTTAACGAAGTGGGGCGAGGTCGGTGGACACCGGATCTGGTCGGCGTGCTGAGGGACCAATGGAGGGAATAGCTCCTCGTAGGACGCTGCGGCGTTTTTGAGCCCAAACATGAAGGGGCTACCTGATCTCGCCGATCTGTCGTCAAGCGTAGGGTGTGGCGGGCGGGTGGTTGACTCCCTCGGGCGATCTGATCTGGATAGATCTGGATCTGACTGGGACCCTTGCGTGTTGCAGTGCCTTCGTCGCTGTACGGGGATGAACCCGTCATCGACCCGGAGGTCGGCAAGTTGCTTGAGCGCGGATTCTGCGAGGGCGAGAGTTTCCGCCAATCCTTCTCCATGGCGATCAATCATCTCGATCAGATCTGAGTTATCGACCCGGCGTCTCTGATAGCGCGGGATCGATGGTCGGACCATCGGCCTTAGCAGCCTCTCCGTGAGGTCGAAGTCTCGTTCTTGCGGTGGAGTTGCGTCCTGAGCGTCGAGTGCGGTCGCCTCGACAGCCGGCGCTACCTCGATTACGTCACAGGAGCCGAAAGAGCTGAAGGTGATCGGAGCGATGTCATCGAGGTCCATGGAGGCAGGGAACGAAACCATCCTGTTCATCTTGAGATCTAAACGCACAGCCCCTACCTGGCGCGCCACTATCGACGAAATATCGGCGGCAGTCTACCTAGGGTATGCCTAAGGTAGTAGATTGATCGGTAAGGCACGCTAGATGACGAACAAGATGTAATCAAGACGCACAAGACATTGTATTTATACAGGTTCGGGCCATGATACGTGTAATACCCTACGTCCTGTGCTCTTGATCAAGTCGATATATTTATGTGGAGATGAGTTTTGGGAGGGTGTCCTGCTCGCATTATATAGTGGGGGAGCAGGGTTACAAGCCCGATATCTCGGGGATATGGATTTACATGCAAGGCAACCGAATCAATCTAATCCAATCTTCCACGATTGATATCTTGGTGGCCGACCAGTAGCGCAGATCAGCTCGTCCTTCCTTCCTTGTCTTCCAAGATAGCCGACGGACACTGGCCCTGGTCGGCCCCCGCATTCTTGGGCCAAGGTTCTTCATCCGAGCAGTCCTAAGGTCAGGCCATGCGGGTATAGGGGTTTATACCCCCACAGTATTTCTCACACATTTTCTCCAACAACTCCTCAAATCCACTTGGTATTCTTATTATTTTGGCAAAAACACAAAAACACCTCTCCAACAACTCCTTAAATCTACTTGGTATATTTCCCAACTTGGTAAACATCCTCCCCGCGCGCGTATATTTCCGCGCGCGGAGGAACTTGCTATCGCGCGCACGCTGAGCGTCCACCGTCGCATGCATCAAGGTGGAGGAGGAGCTCGCACGGATTGATTTCGTCCCAAAATAGTCTACCCCAAAATAGAAGAGGGAGGGAGGAGTCACGAGAAAGAGGGAGGGAGGAGGTGCGGCCACCATGCGGAAGGGAAGAGGAGCCTCTCGCCCGGGTCCGACCTGTCGACGCTGTTTGCTGGCGCGGGGCGAGGGGGCAAGGAGCGGGTGTTCGTTGCCGAGCCGGCTGCCGCCGTGCTGGCTCGCGTGGAGGCGGCCGGGCGAAAGGGCGGGTACCGCGTGCGGAAGGACGGGAAGAGGGCCGGCGTCGGACCCGTGTACCTCGGCTTCAACGGAGCGGCCTTCGGCCCATCATCGCGACGCCCGCCGCCGCCCGCCGTCCGCCGCCGTCGGCCATAGGGACTAAACACATGATAGATTTTCTTTTCTGGACTTTTCTAAAAAGTATTAGACACATAGAGTTATAGATATACCCTTGGTTGAGTTCGGGAAACTTCAGGGACTAATCTGCAAAGTGGTCGTCACGGGATTTACCAAGTGGGAATAAGAAGTTGTTGGAGAGAGACCTTTTTTTCACTTGGAAAATAAAATACCAAGTTACTATAACACAAGATATACCAAGTGAATTATAGGGAGTTGTTGGAGATGCTCTTAGAACCGATAATAATGACCATATTTCAACCATTGGTACTTTCTAAAAAAATTATTGGTACGAGACTCTTTTTCTTAGCAATTGAACAGTAGGTGAACTCCATTTCTCATGATAACGTAAGCAGGGGTCACGCTCAAGCCTCAAGCTGTCTCTGCTGTGGTCTCTCTCCTTACACGTATTTGACGTTTTGAAGTTGTCTTCGATTAATTACTTTACTTTCAGTACATATTGCCTTTTGTATTATTGTATGTATAATGACTTGAGTTTGAAGTTTTTTAAAATGATACTACTATATTTGTCTTCAAAAAATAGTTTCATAAACATAGGTATTTGATAAATCTACTTGTATCTGTACCTATATATATTATGATAAAATAATAATACAGAGCGAAAAATTTTCTCCCCAAATTATGTGTGCAGTGCAAGCTAGGAGATTGGACTTGGAGTTCGGATTCCGAATGTATAGTCGGATACGCAATTGACTAATTGGTCGCGCACATAGGCTCCTGCTGAGATTTTCTTCTCAGGTTTACAAGTTCTTATGGCCTTGTTTAGATTGTAAGTTTTTGTAATCTGAAGCACTGTAGCATTTTCTATTGTCCAATCATAGACCAACTAGGCTCAAAAGATTTGTCTCATGATTTACAACCAAACTGTATAATTAGTTATTGTTTTTATCTATATTTATTGTGATATACATGTGTCTAAAGATTGATGTGATGGAGAAAAAGTGATAAAACTTATAATTTTGAAATAATCTAAACAAGAAATGTGATTCTAGAAATGCATATCAGAAACCTCGGAGGATTATATATATACTATTGTCATAGGTAAGGGATGACTTCATTCATGATGTAGACATATGGTACTCTATCTGACACTTCGCAGTGTTGCGTCTCAACAAACAAGAACGATATGGATGAGTTCACAGAAGTTGCACAGTCGACATGGATGAATGCAAAGTTTAAAACATGTTGCCATGTTGGATATGGATGAATGCAAAGTTTAAAACATGTTGCCATGTTGGATGAATGCAAGGAAAACATGTTGACATGGATATGGATGAGTTGCCATTGATGGTGGATATAGTACGACGATGCACGAAGACGAAGGTGAAAGCTGAATCCCCTATGAAGCTAGTATAGGTACTGTGACATCCATCTCTCTCCTCTACGATGGTAGCCATGCCATGTGCAACGAGTGACATATGGTACTCTATCTGACACTTGCAGTGTTGTGTCTCAACAAACAAGACCGATATGGATGAGTTCACAAAAGTTGCACAGTCGACATGGATGAATGCAAACTTTAAAACATGTTGCCATGTTGGATGAATGCAAGGAAAACATGTTGACATGGATATGGATGAGTTGCCATTGATGGTGGATATAGTACGACGATGCACGAAGATGAAGGTGAAAGCTGAATCCCCTATGAAACTAGTATAGGTACTGCGACATCCATCTCTCCTCTACGATGGTAGTCATGCCATGTGCAATCAGTGGATGAGAATGCTCGGGATGATTCGATAGGGATGACACTGACCGGATACATGCAGGCCTTCGAACTAAGCTGGTCCTGACCAGCCTAGACTGTGGACTTCTCATAGTACATCGATTGATTTCACTGGCGCTTAGCACTCCTGCAGTCGTGTCACGTGTTGGGAGTGGTTGTTTAGATCTTTTTTTTGCGTCAAGGGCCTTATTTAAATCCAGGTGAAAAGTTGAAATTTTTTCACTCCTTTATCACATAAACCTTTACACATATGCACGAAACATTAAATATAGGTAAAAATAACTAATTGTACAGTTTAGTTATAAATTATGAGATAAATCTTTTAAACCTAGTTAGTTCATGATTGAACACTAATTGTTAAATACAAACGAAAGTGCTACATAGAAAAAATTCTAACTTTAAGACATAGATTTTTTCTGAGAATTGACTGTGGACTTCTCATAGCCTAACATATAAAGACAAACAAGTAGCAGTGTGCTCGAAGCGAAGAGATATAATACATCATGACATAATGGTTTAGAAAACTGTAAGCAAGACTGGCGCCCAGCACCACAAGATGTTTGTGAGGTACTCCTTCTGTTCCAAAATAAGTTTCGTTCTCACTTCCCGAGAAATAAATGTCGACAATTATATATTAAAATATATAAATATTTATGCTAAGTAATTTAGTCTAGTATTTTAACAAATTTATTTAAAAATATAAATATTGTACGTTTTTTCTATAAATCGAGTCAAACTTGTGGTACGAAAACTCCGACACTTATTTTGAAAGGGAGGGAATACATTATGTCTTGTTGATGTACAGTCGGACTCAGCCGATGCAGTGTAGCAACTTATTGCAGCACACTTAAATGGCAAGACGACAACCCATAGGGTGATGACAAACCTGATCTCTTGCAGATGATGTCGCCGTGGCTGGTTAGAGCAAGTATTATAAGCATCATGCAGCCGGCTAAATACAGGCCACGTAAGATAAAAGCATGACGTGGCAGAGAGAATATGAGCCGGCGCTAAACTCTCAGCCCGGCTAAATGCCTGACACCTCCTATTCTTAGCCAATGGCAAGCGGGTGCTAGCTCTTGCCACCTTCCTCTCTCTCTAATTAGGCATTAAATAGTGTACTTATTATAGCCAATCTCTCAGCCAGCTTATTATACACACCGACTATATTCCTACTGCATGTGACATGGCACTAGCACTTAGCCGGCGGTCGGCTGGGTTATTATACTTGCTCTTGAGCATCTCCAAGAAGTTGGCATAATTGACTTGGCAAATCTTTAGTTTTGCCAAGTGTAAAACCCAAATGACAAGTGCAAAAATAGGCCTTCTCCAACAAGTTGGCATCTATTCTTGACAAATAGATATATACCGCGCGTCGATCCAGTTTCGCGACCGCGGGAAAGGAAGGACCGGGCTTCGCGCACGCGGGAGAAACGGAGGAGGCCCGAAAATAGCCAGATGTTAAGTCCTCCGTTGCGCGCAAATATGCGCCGGGAGGAGCCTTTTTTGCTAAGCTTGGCAATTTACAAAGTCCATTTGCCAACTTGTTGGAGGAGGAATTTTATGGTTTTGCCAAAAAAATCAGATTTACCAAGTGGTTATGCCAACTTGTTGGAGATGCTCTTAAACGATGTTGGCAACAGTACCTACCAGGCTAGGAGGCCCACAGTCGAAGCAGTTCGCAATGAAGACCACGATTACACGGCACCGTCTGGTTTGAACCGAAGGCGACCCATGGTGATTAAGGATTAGGACAAACAAAAATACTAGATTGATTAAGGGTTGTCGATTTTTATTTGATCGGCTACTCACCGCTGTCCCATCCAGAGGCGTCTCTTCTTCATAGCGTCCGGTCCAGTGGTGGTAGCCCAAACTCACAAGTCACAGGAAAACTGTGAAGCCTGCAAGCAGCAAGCCCACTACGTGAATGTACGCCTGAAGACTCAGAACGTGGACTCAAGCAGGCTAGCAGGCTGCTGAAATTCTGCAACACACAATGACGAAACAACCCAGCATAGTTCCCATTCCCAACTCCGGATCCACTTTCAAGCTTGATTGCGGGCCGGTGTGCCCGCCAACAAAAGCTAAGCGGAGCCTTGTTAGAAGATGGGCATGTCGTTGCTATAGATCCTCTTGCCATCATGCCACCACCAAGCAAGCTAAGGATTAAGGAAGGCCGGCCCAAGCAAAAGGATTGTTGTTCTTTTTTTTTTTTTTTTTGATAATAAAAGGATTGTTGTTCACCAAGCAGCTAGCTACTCCCCCGGAGAGCTACTCCCAACCTCCAAACAACCATCGGAAGAGCGAGGAGGCGGCAAGATGGTGCCCAAGATGGCCACCTCGATGGAGTCAGCGTCAAAGATGGTGAAGCGCTGCATGGCGGCCGCTGCCACCAATCAAGAGGCCCAGAGCTGGACCAGGGAAATCACTGGAGGCCTATCTCTGAACAACTACACCGATAGGCTGCGATTCTCTCAAGGGAATTGATCCGTCCGTCTAGACGAACACGAAGGAACAGAAGATTGGGTGATGATTTGGAAATGGAGCATTGACGGAACATGGGCAGAAATGCAGAATCACATAAAACTTGCATTGGGCACCCTTAATAAAGGTTAAGATCTTCCTTTGGCTCAGTGAATCATCGGGCAAGACATGGTTTGGAGTTGCATGTCAACTACACTCTCTGTGACCAGGCTCAGGAAAACTATTATAGTCAAAGTATTTGATGGGAACACAAAAGCTGAGCATGAAAAACATCCTGTGAATCGCTTGTCATCATATTCTGGTGGGCTCAAAACTTCATCACGGGATCATCCAATGCTTGTGTTTTGACTTTCCAACTATAATTGAATGCCTATCTGGTGGATCCTTCATAAATGTTAACTATACATGAGTTTAGATACTGTAGTGCTTGCAATTCCTTTTTACCAACACATCATCCAGTACTTGTATTTTCTCCTGTGCTTCTCTACTTTAACTTGTTCTTCTGTTATATAGAGCTCGGTTTCATCTTCCCGCTTTGCACCGGACAGTACGGTGCTCATTGAAAACCTCATTTGAGTTATTTTTGAATGTCAACGGATGCCTCACATATTTTTAGTAAAGCTAGGGCGCTAAAAATAATCTAGCCCTGTTTTGAGTTTAAGAATGCTATGTTGGCCAAATTTATATATTTAGAAGGACAATCAATTTATCAGCGATATTATAAATATTTTTTTTAGAGTTCAAGAGCGGAAACGTCCCAGCCTTTTGATTTTATAAACCAACAGACCAACAAGTTTACAATTTAAACATCTTTTGGACCTTCACACCCCGGAGAAGGCCTGGCCGCAACCAGAAACCACACAATGCCTGCATAGACTCTCTAACAGCAGAACTTAAGAGCAGAAACTACACCAGCAGTAGGGCGGATCTGGCATGCAACCATCGGGGTCAGCTGACCCCGGTAACTTGCTAAAAACAACACTAAAAGTCTTCTTATCCATCTGTAAATTACTCTTAAAATAGAGAATCAATGCATGTTTAACCCCGTCACTTAGTCCTTAACCCCAGTGAGGTAATTTTCTAGATTCGCCACTACCACTATCCTATTACAGCTCATTCAGTGCATCATCCAAGTCCTTCCACCAGGAGAATGCTGGGCCAGGTTTGTTAGCCATGACTTCCTCTGCGCTTTTACCACCAGCTTCAGCTTCATGCTGGATCTTTAGGCGGCGCCCCTTGGAATGTCTGGTAGCCACATAAATTTTCTTGCAACACTTGTGAGCTCCTTGATATAAGCCTCCAGCTTATCCTTCTCTTCCATAGGGCATAGAATTGACCGGTTTTGTAAAACCCCAGCCAACAGATGGTATAGACTTCAATGCTCCTCCACAAGGACCTCTGAAAAAGACACTCATTCATGAGTTTCCATATACTCCAAAGAACAACAAATGCCACAAAGTTCAATAAGCTATTCTTTTTAATACTTAGCCAGAATTGATCTATACATTCAAGATTAAAGCCTACAACTCTATCAACAATCAGAGAGACTACTTCCCAACATCTTTTAGCCACCACACAATCAAAAAATAGATGTTGGCAAGATTCAAACTCCTCACAAAAGAGATAGGTTGCATCCTTGATCTCTCTTCTCTTTGCTAAATTGTCCCTAGTTAAGGTTCTATTGTTCATTAAAAGCCACAAGAAAATATGTACTCTGGGGGATTTTTAAATTCCAAACGGCTGGAATATGAACATGCTCAATACCTTTGAAATTTACAATCTTATAAAAAGATTGGAAACTATAAGTTCCTTGGGCAGTGAACTACACACCAACTCATCTTCATTGTTGGAAAACTGAATTGCTGAAACAAGCTCTACCACTTCAAGCTAAGAGTGGTAGAGCTGAACTGACAAATTTCTTCTAAAAGTACATTTTAGAGAAGAACCATCCCAACATAATTAATTAGATTACCATGTACAACACAACGGCTCTTCATCAAAATCATGAAATGCCAAAATAAATGAGATTCATAAGAGCAAACACAACATAATTAATTAGATTACCATGTACAACACAATGGCTATACGTACTCATGTTTATCAACGTTTGTATATTATGTGCATCTCACACAGACACAATATAAAATAGGTGATTTTTGTTAGGGGGCACTAGAAAAACACGTAATTGGTTGGCACACACCGCCAACGGGAGAGTTTTTCCAAATACACCATAAATTCGTGATTTTTTGTCTAGACACACCGCGCCAATTATTTTATTCATTTCTTAGTTTTGAAGAGAGAAGGTATGAGAAATATCCTAATTGTCCTCGTCAACCTCTCTAGTTTTGGGCAAACTCTCCCGTTGGCGGTGTGTGCTAGCCAATTACGTGTTTTTCCAGTGTCCTGTGGAAAAAATCGCCTATATAGGTTACATGGTAAGCAATCATGTAGAAATACTAATACATATTTATTCATTTTATGAAAACATATATACGCATGAAGCCATCCTAAGCAATTACCTGAAGCTGCATCATTCCCAAGAGACCACCAACTTTTAACTTTTTGCAGTCGTACGTACGCTAGTAGAGGGGAATATGCTTGACAAATATGTTTTCCATTGTTTCCTTAAGTTCCTCGCTGTTTGTATACGATCTCTCTCGCCGTGAAAAAAGTATCATCATGCTCATTGCAAAGTTCATGACTCGTTGCACAATTGGAAGTAGAGCATGATGGCCAACAAGGGCTTCATTTAATTTTGAACAGGGCTGACGTCAAAGTGATGCACAGTGGCCGATATAAATTAGCGACGGATGCTAACTATTTCAAATGCGGCAGAAAAGGGATATGTGCGACGTCGTCGTGGTCTTTCGTCTTTGAACATGGCTATAGAAGAGGACGTCAAAGTGATGCACAGTCGCGGATATAAACTAATGACGGCTGCTAATTGTTTCAAATGCGGCAGAAAAGAGATATGTGCGACGTCGTCATGGTCTTTCGAAAGTAACTTAGGGTTTATTTGGTTTGGGAGCCAAATGGAATGGGTTGAGTCCATCCTACTTCTCTGGGTCAGAATCAACTCATCTTTTGTTTAGTTATAGGGATGAGTCCAACCTATTTTTATGTTTGGTTGGAGGGATATATTGAGGGATGAGGGTTGAATATAATCACCTCTTTGGTAAGATTACCACACATTGCAAATATCTTCAATTCCAATCAAGTTCAAAGCATATCTATGACAGGAAAATAATATGAAATGACACATACAAAGTTACATGCACTTATTCACTTGAGTTAACCAAAGTCATAACAATAATTAGATAGTCTTATACACTAGATTCAAATCTTAATTTTTTTTGACAAGAAAAACAATAATTCATTGCTTAGCAGCAAACAACTGCAACAAATTTACAAAGTTCTATGGCCATATTATTGAAGATATTGGCCATTGGACATGCTGAGACATGATCAGCTCTTTCACAGGAAACATGAATTACATCTAAGACTTTAGTGGGATGCCTGAACGCAAGAGAAGCTAATGTATGGGCAATGACATTGCTTCTTCTGTCAACCTTTAGCACTTTGTAAATTCGATTCCTAGTATGGATGGCAAACCTTTGGGAGAAAGGTTTGATCCTCCAATCTGGGGGCGAGTCGAGGTTGCCTGTGCCAATAAACTGGGAGAGGATTTGGCTATCGGTGAAGAAGGTAATGGCTTGCGAAGATAGCAAGCTTGCAATTTGAGCCGCTGTAGCCAAGGCAGCCGCCTCTGCCATGAGTACAGACCTGCAGTTTTGAAGTTGCGGTTGAAACTTAAGTTTGGAGTTGCTTGCTGGGTCTAGCAAGTAGACACCCAAGCCTGCTATTCTTGGCTCCTGAGTTGTGTCATCAGGGCAAGTAGAGCCTTCAACATAACATAATATGCATTCCTGTTCGCCTGGGATACCTGCATAAATAGAAGAAATAGTACGCATTTGGCCATGTTGTTGGCGTTCAGCCCTGGTGGTTTTGGGCTGATCCTTGTGCTCCTGTTGAAGCGCCCATGGTGCTGATGTGTGCACGGGCAGCATAGTGAACAGCATAGTGAACTTGTAAAACAGACCACTTGTGCTTGCGAAATATAAGCTCATTTCGAGCTTTCCAGATGAACCAAAGAGTTACAAGAGTGCTAATCCAGATTTTTTTCATCAGTGCAGCTGGAGAGGAGAGCTTCTAAACTTTACTGTACACCATCCTGCTCAAGAGGAAGATTGGTAGAGCGAATAGGAGGACTGAAAGAGAACCAAACCTCTCTTGAAAATTCACAATGGAAGAAAAGATGGTTGTCATTCTCAGACTGATTGCAGTAAGCACAATTTGGATCAATATGGGTAGAGAGGCATTACATAACTTCAAACCTTACATGATACAAGTTCAAAGCATTACATAAGTTCCAGCCGTACAAAATATAAGTTCTAGGCATTACATAAGTTGTACCAAAAGAAACATGCCACTTGCCCAACATCACCCTTACACTCCAGGAAACTTATCACTAATGAACACTGTAAACCAATGAAGCTAGTTCTCATATGACAGGTTATAGAAAGATCTAGCAATAATAGGATTGGAACACAAACAAAGATGGTATGTAGATACGTGCACTAAATTAAAATCAGAAAAGGTATTTAGACCAATCCTTCTTGCACCACGCTTGCGTTTTCAAGTCTAAATAATCAAGGCAATCATGGACAATAACATGTATGCATGAGAAAATGGCTATTATAGGACTCCAATCGTAATGGCTTCTCTCAAATAGGACTCCAATCGTTTTATTAGCTGAAATAGGACTCCAAACAATTATACTCAGCTCTAATGACATTATGACTCATTTAACTCTTTTTCTTATATTCTAAATACTAGTATTTTTAGAATATGACTATACTACCCCTAAGTATACATCCGTTCAACTTGCCTCCCGTGGCCTGCTGCTTGCCGTGGCTGGCTGGCCTTGGCTGGCCGTGGTGCCTGGCTGGCCGGCCGCCATGGACGTACCATGTGTAGGGGCGTCCATACGGAGCTCCCGTCCATACCTTCTGCTCGCGCATCCTGCCCTTCGACAGCCACGTCTAGGCGCCCTTCTCCGGCCGGCCGCGGTGTCCAGCAGGCCAGCACCCGCGGCGTCCATGTGCTGTGGAGTCGCCTCGCCAATGGCTAGGGTTAGGGAACCCGTGGGAACCCCGTCTTCTGCCCTCTCGTCGTCGTCTAGGGCTTGGGCAGGGGTTCTGTCCGCGGGAAGGGAGGGGTCTGGAGGGCCGGCGGCTCCTGTCCATCAGCCATGGACGGGTGGCGGCACGAGTTGTAGAGGGGCGGCGGCTCCCCTCCATCAGACATGGGCGGCGGCGTCGCAAGGTGAAGGACGGCGGCGGCAGAAGTCAGGGATCGCGCGCGTGCGGAAGACGCGTGCCGCGGCGGGGGGAGAAGAAGATGAGTCGCGGACTCGCAGGGATCGATCGATCGATCGTATACGACCAGAAGGTGAAGGGATGCATACTTAGGGGTAGTATGGTCATATTCTGAAAATACTAGTATTTAGAATATAAGAAAAAGAATTAAATGAGTCATAATGTCATTAGAGCTGAGTATAATTGTTTGGAGTCCTATTTCGGCTAATAAAATAATTGGAGTCCTATTTGAGAGAAGCCACAACGACTGAAGTCCTATAATAGCCTCTGTATGCATCAGCAACAAAAGTTACGATCTTCGTCCTCTTATCCATTGGTTCTTTACAAATGTGTAGACCACACAAGATGAAATATTTTTGTTCAGGAACCCGCAATGCAGAGATGAGTTCACATGTATGCAATTTTTCTACCAAGGAATACAGAGATGAGTTCACATGCTAGGGTTTATTACCTTGGTTGCAGGGGACGAGATGGCCGACCGAGACGCAATAGCAGGGGAGGGAGACCGACTGGAGGAGTGGGACGACCTTGCTGTCGAGGTTCCGGGGCAGAGCGGTCAGATCCAGGCGAAGCACGGACGGAGCAGAGAGGGAGTCGGCAGCACGGACGGAGCAGGGGGGTCGCCAGCGGTCCTGCAGGCTCGGCCGCCGCCGGATTTGGCGGGGCGAGCGGCGCTGGCCTCTGCCTTGCAACGCGAGCGGTGCTCGGTGCTAGCCTCTGCCTCGCAAGAACGGTGCGCGGCGCTGGCTTCGGCTTCGCGGCGCGAACGGTGAACGCGAGGGTCGAGTGAGAGCGGAGGGGTGAGGATAAAGTTGTGAATCACGGGCTGAAGATGGGGAAAAAATTGGGTGCGCGGCACACCTCCTCCACCTGCCTCGCGCATGCATGGATCCTGGATTCAGTTCCTTTCTTCTCGCAGCTTCAACACACGGACGGACACGAATGGACGAAAAGGACACGCGGCATGCATCTAAGCACAGTGCGCACGGATGCCTGGGTGCGTGGGGTGCATCCAATTTTTTCCTGAAGATGTGGGTCGACGTGGTCCGTCATTTTTGGCCGAATGCACTCGACCTGCATCTGAAGGGTATATCCCAGACACATCCTACAATCTCAAATTTTACCTCTTTATTATTAGGTATAGATATAGTTAATTAGTTATAGATTAGAGTTGTTGAGTATAAATATAGAATAGATATAGATATAGATTTGTATTAGGTATAGATATAGATATAGATATAGATATAGATATAGATATAGTGGAACAAATAACTAGGAAGCATCTTGGGATGAAGGAAGGATAAGCTGGACACGAGCTGTTGAAATGAGCTAGACCATGCAGAGTGTTGGCGATGGACGTTGCCTTAAGCACCATCGTGGCCGTCATCGCCCTTTTCATCCCGGCACTGCCGACACTAGTGCCGCCGGCACTGCTGGCAGTAGTGCAAATGTTAGGACACCATAACCCACCTCTGCCGGAGCCCAGAGCCATTCGCCTATTCGGCCACCTCCACCTCTGACAACTCCAGCGGCCTCGCTGACCGCCATGGAAATGTCCTGGGCCTGCGATTCGGCTCCAGCCGAGTTGCTGCTGCTATGTCCTCTGCCTCAGCCGCACGCCCAGCAGTAGTAGACCTCGTTCGGCAACCGCCCGCGACTGCTGTCCGTGAGGATCCTCTGTTTTTCCTCGAGGAGCACGAGGAGTTTCAGTGGTCGACCATGGGCCACGATAACTACGGGGAATTTTTTTTTTTATTTTTAGCACTTTTTTTAACTATTTACAAATCTGCCACGGTGAAATAACTATTTCCAAATCTAGCAGTTTTTTTCGCGCCGTAGACGAAGGCGCGGCTTTCCACCTTAACCGCGCCTTGCATGGAGGCGCGGCTTGGGCGGCCACGTGGCAACCCCAAGCCGTCGCTCCCGGTGACGTGGCCGGTCAAGACGCGCCTCCATCGAGGGCGCGGCTTAACCGCGCCTGCATCTAAGGCGCGGCTCGGGCGTATAGACACAGGCAATGCTCGGACACCCTTGAAAACACGGTTAAAAGACTCCGACGAGTTCGTGGTCATGATGCCATACCTGTACCCACCTTCATCATAAGCCAAAGCCCACTTGGACTTCTCAGCCATTTGTTCTTCCAACCAGGCTGCCGCCGTCTCATTCATGTCCTTCTTTAGTGCCACTAATGTTTCATCAAACTCTGCCACTGTACGAACACAACACAATTTTTTCAGCAATTTACATACCTCCCTCTTCCTCTGACGCCGCCAGAAATTAGCGGCAAAGTGGCGCATGCACCATCTATGCTCCAGAGGAGGGTATCCATCAATCTGTTCTTCTGCAGCGTTCAAGAGACCGGCATGCCTATCAGATATCATGCATATCCTGCGAGAATTTCCAAGTACATTGACCCGCAGAAGCCTCATGAACCATGACCATGACTCATTGTTCTCTCCTCGGCAATTGCAAAGGCAAGTGGAACTATCTGATTCTCAGGATCACAGGAAGCAGCCATCATCAACACTCCCCGTACTTGCTCGTTAAGAAAGTGGCGTCCACGACCACGGCGGCCTACAAAACCGGAATGCATGTTTTGTCCGGTCGAAAAAACCGAAAAACACGCCTCAAGCACATTGTACCTTGTTGTGGTCGCCCCTACGAGTCACCAATCCGTACTTGTTACCCGTGTCTATCCACCATTTCATTCCAGGGTTGAAATGAAACATTGCACACAGTATTCGGGGTACCCTATTGTAGGCCTCCTTCCAGCTACCCCAACGAATCTGCAGGGCTAGCTGCTTAGCACGCCACACCTTTCCGTACTTAGGCTTGTACTTTGTGAATTCTCTTAGTGAAATCTGCAAGGAAGAGACCGAGATGTCGTTGTCGTTATCGACGAGGGCCAATATGCGACGAGCACAATACCGCGCTTGATCATCGAGGATGGTTTTGTTGTCCCTCATTTGAGGCACAATCGTGAGGCTGCACGACTCGGGTTATCTTCCACTTGTCATCGCTCGGTCTCTTTCTTGCATTAATCCTCCACTCACAACCCCTCTTGCATCTCACGTAGTACAGCTCATTCACGTTAGAATTGGTGACATAGTACGGCCTATGGTGGTACACAGCATAGTTCTCAAGGAACAACTTCAGATCAAGCAAGGAATTGAACATCATGCCCTTCTGAATTATCGCTTTCTCATCCCTGAAGTGAGTGAAGAAGTCCCTACACATTTGGAGGCCGGTGTCACAAACCGCCATATCGCCATCGACATCCCTATAGTTAGGAACCCCGCTGAAAGGTATGTTCGCCGACCTCAGCTGCATCAGCTCTGTCTCTGTGTAAGGATCAGGTGGCACAAAAGACCGTGCCGCACTGAAAGTAGCACATCCATCATAAGGGGCTTCCGGGTGTTCTGTAGCTAGTCTTCCTTGGACCGGCACTGCATGCAGCTCTTCAACAGGCACAGGAGGTGGCATAGGATGAGCCGGTGCTGGAGCTGCATATGTGCCTCCCTCCTCATCCCCCGAATCATCTGAATCATCTACATCGTCACCGATCCTATCATCCTCAAGCCTCTCCGCATCTTCGCGATCGAAATCATCAGGATCGAAGTCATTGTTCATATGCCCTGGTGACCTCCTGCCCGACTCGTCCTCATCCATCAAAGGTTGGTGACATAGCTATCTTCTAACTAATATAACTAACTAATATACTATGACCTAAACTAATATAACTAACTAATATAACCCTAAAACCTATACTAATGTATAACTAACTAACTAACTATGACCTAATATATAACTAACTAACTAACTATGACCTAAACTAACTAACTAACTATGACCTAAACTAACTCATATACAAGAAACTAACTAACTAACTAACTAATATATGAAAATTGAAAAAAAAAACAATGTACCTTGCTCCTTGTTCCTCACTGCCAGCAGGGGAACAAGCAGATGGCGCCGGGGCGCCGGGGCAGCAGATGGCGCAGTTGGTGAGCCCCGAGGGCCGCCCCGGGGGCAGAGTACAGCTCCTCCCCCACCTCACGCCATGGCCGCCCCGAGGGCGCGCTCGGCGGCGGCGGCGGAGGAGAGGGCTGGCAGCGGCGGCGGCCCGGGCTGGCGGCGGAGGCGGAGCAGCGGGCTGGCCGCGGCGGCGGAGGCGGAGCAGCGGGCTGGCCGCGGCGGCGGAGGACCGGGCTGGCCGCGGCGGAGGAGGACGAGCGGGCTGCTGGCGGCGGCGGAGGAGCGGGGTGGCGGTGGAGGAGGAAACGCGACGCCAGAGAAAGAAGTGACGAGGGTAACGGCTGGGCCTCGGGCTGGACCTCAGTCCACCCGACCCGCGCCTTAGATGCAGGCGCGGTTAATCCGCGCCACCGATGTAGGCGCGGCTCGACCTGCCACGTCGGCGGGAGCGGCGACTCGGTCGGCCACGTGGCCACCCAGGCCGCGCCTCCATGCAAGGCGCGGGTAAGGTGGAGAGCCGCGCCTTCGTCTAAGGCGCGTAAAAACCTGCTAGTTTTGGAAATAGTTTTTTCACCGTGGCAGATTTGTAAATAGTTAAAAAAATGTGCTAAAAATAAAAAAAAATTCACTACGGGCCAGATCGTTGGCGCCATGTCCGGCGCAGCGCCACCACGGACACGGAGATCTCCTCGATCCGCTGATGTCCGCGAGCAGGAGACGCGGGCCATGGCACGCCGCCTTTGTCGTGTGTACATAGACATTAATCATAGTTTTGTACGTGGTCAGTTAGTACTGCTTGCTGGAGATAGATGGTGAGGGCAAGTATTTTTTTTAGATTGAACGATAGAGGCAAAGCCCCTTCTGAAATTTATTTGCCACACAAACAGGCTTAGGATCGAAAAAAACAAAAAACCAAAGCAAAACCATAAAAAGAACAACTTGTATTATGGATGAATGTGGAAAATCACTCTAGCCAATAATGTCCTAAATTGGACTGGTGCACATGGGTGAATGCAAGGACATTATTGGCTAGAGTGAATACACATGTGATGAATACAGATCTTGACTAAACTTTCGCATCACAATGTTTCACACGGATGAATGCAAGGACATCTACTTTTTATTTCAATGATTGTTGAGCGCTGACTTCTCTATTTAGATGTAGAAAGACTGAGGCATGGCATTAATTACTTTGCGGTCAAACTATTCCTCAACAATGTCCAAGTCTGCAAGACAGACCGAGGTGAATTTGCCCTCCGTTGAGAACAAGATTGCAGTTGTGACGTTCTTCTTCTGCGGGATCTGGCTGATCTTAAGCCGGTCTTCCTCGGTCAGCTCCCAGTCGAAAATCTCCAGGTTCTGCTTGAGCCTCTCCTTGTTGTGGCTCTTGACGATCCAAGTCACTCCCTGTTCATATATCCACCTCAACGACACCTGGAAGGAAATAACAAGGAGAATCAGATCACCTACTCTCAACTCAACTGTAGTACACAATAAATTCTACGCTCTCGGCAGACCGTGTTCGTTTTAAGTCTCAGTTTATTTTGCCTTATTTTCTCTCGCATAATACTATTGAACCAGTCGCTGAATTCAGTCAGCGGCACTAGTAAGCCAAATAACTAGAAAGACCCGCCGCTGAATTCAGTCAGCGGCACTAGTACCAGATCAATGCATATGCACGTTAGAAATCAAAGCTGTCTAATGACCGACAACAATGCACGTACCTGTGCAATGGTCTTGCCTCTTCGCTCGGCTATCTCCGCGAGCACCTCGGATCCCAGCACGCCGTTGGCTTCCCCACCGCGTGCCCAATCCTGCCCTCCCAGCGGCGAGTACACCATGACGTGGATGCCCTTGTCGGCGCAGTACGCCCTCAGCTTACGCTGCTGCCACGCCGGGTTCAGCTCAACCTGGTTCACTGCAGGCGGAATCGTTGCGACGGCCAGGACCCTGTCCAGGTGCTTGGTTGTGAAGTTGCTGACGCCGACGGCTTTAGCGAGCCCCAGCCGCTGCATCGCTCGCCAGACGCCCTCGAAGTCAAACGGGACGGCGTCCTCCTTCTTTGCTGGGACCCTTATCGGCCCGGGCTTCATGCACACCGGTAAGTGGACCAGGTACAGATCGACATATTCCATCTGCAGCTTCCTGCTCACACACACACACGATCCCACACATGACATGATGAGGAAAGAGATAATATATCACGCGAGTTGAACCACACGATCGAGCTACTAGCTTGGAAATTACGGCGATGATGTTTAGAGAGATGTTGCCAGTGGAAAGGGTCGGATCAATTTAGAGGCAGGGGACTCTGCTGCTTACTCGAGGGATTCCCGGAGGGACGGGACGACGAGGTCCGGGTGGCACTGCGTGCACCACAACTTGGACGTCACGAAAACCTCCTGCCGAGACTCCAGGAGCCCACGCCGCACCGCCTCGGCCACGGCCTCGCCGACCGACCTCTCCGAGTCGTACATGGAGGCGGTGTCGATGTGGCGGAAGCCAACCTCGATGGCCGCTAGCACTGCATCCATGGGGACCGAGACCGCTGAGCCCATGCCGACGGCCGGTATTGGCCTCGCGTTGCCGAAGCGGAGGGCCCACTCCGGCACCGCCGCTGCCGTGCTACCTCCCGAGGCCATTCTGCGCGAGAGCCGAGAGCTGCGTTAGGTGCGTCGCGTGTGTGCCGCGAGAACTAGCTAGCCTGACGTCGTTGGAACTGGTTTTCTGGTTCGTTTTCTACAGTATACTCCTACATATACTAATATTAGAGATAGAGACAAGGTAGCTGCTAGCTTATGAACAATAATGCTGTAAAGAAACAGCATATATACCTTCAAATTAATTGGAAAACTGTCATCACACACATGAGCAAAATAGAGCGACCCAGCAGCACATCTGCTATCACTGTCTCTGACAGTGCTACTATCAAGGAGGTAAACCTGGAATTAAGATCTCCCCACGACTAAGTTACTTCCATCGTTCATTCAGACTCATGTTACATGCTTGAAGCTACCACTTTGTAAGATCCTGGAAGATTTAGCATGCAAATCTCAACTGGATACTTCCATCGTCGTTCTATGTTTATTGAGACAAGCGGGCAAGATTTTGCGTTCTTGAGTTTCGAGGGCCGCTTCCTCATGTGTCTATATATGGTCCATCTTCTTTCACAAGTCTAACTCCTATATATATATGGGGCTTGCTAAAATTTAGGTGCTTTTTCCGAGATCTGCCTATGTTTCATAGCACAAAGTTTTTTTTTTTTGAAACTTTTCATAGCACAAAGTTAGTGGTGAAGCGACTTAGAATAAACATAAGAACAAGAAAAGGAAGGGAGAAAGAGTGATTTCCCTCAACACCGAAAACCTACAAACTCAGCCTACACGAAAACAAATAAACAATACAGCAACACACAATGGTTACCTTCAATAGGCATAGTCGTGGTGTCAAAGTATCTACTCAGAGAAGAGAGACAAGCATCTAGTAGGAACAGCTAGCGGAAAAGCAACTATCCCCAAGAAGTCGGCTGGCAAGTTCTCAATAGCAAAACATCTACCGTACCAGAGAGGGGAGCAAAGAGCCAATGGCAGCAAAGCATCCGCCATGAATTCCACCAACGACCAAGCATCCACCAAGGAAGAAGCGAAAATGGCTACTACAAAAATGTATCTGCAGAGGGGAGCGGCCATGATACTATCGACAACAAAGAATCTTCTAGAGAGGAGGCCAACAACGACGACAACAAAGTCTCTGCCAGAGAAACCAATGATAACCAAACATTCGTCATGGAGAGAAAGTGATAGTGGCAGACCATCTAAAAACAAAACTGCTTGTGGCCAAAACATGCAGCCAGGGCGTCCACGTCGTTCAAATTTTTTTTTGACCCTCGGATTCTCGATCCAACGGTGAAGCTGCATTCTTTGCATCATATATATATATATCAGCTCCAACCCTAGCCCTAACCCTGCCCCTCACTCTCCCAGTCACAGCCGCCTCTTCCAGTCCTCCCTCTCCCTCCCCTCTCTCCCGTCGCTCTCTCTCACTCTCAGCGGCTGCTAGGGGTGGCACCGGGCGCAAGTGTCCTGGCGAGGGAGACCCGAGCCCTGTCAAGGCCGCCCCCCAGCGCGGCGGCGGCCGCAGGCGCGGGCGAGTGCGCCCGGCTCGGCGGCTATGGCAAGCGGCGACGCTGCGGACGCCACCCCTCGCGCGGGCGGCCACGAGCGTGGTCTGGGCAAGGGCGAGTTGGCGTTGCCACTCTTGGGGCACAGCGCCGCGCCGCCGTGGATTTGTCCAATCCCCTCCCCATCCTCCACGGCCGGCTCCCCACGGTGGGCTTGGGTGGCACAATGGCGATCCGCGACAGATGCTGGTCCGGCGCAGCACCATTGACCCCAACGGTTGTGGCCTCGAGTGGCTCTGCCGTAGTCCCCTCTACTCCATTCACTTCATGGCGTCTCCCAGGTGAAGCAAGCCAATTCCTCTCCTTTCTATTGGTCCCATTGCAGTATTCTTCTAATTATCTATACTACAGGTTGAGGGATTCGTTCATTCGTCCAAGAAAAGGAAGGTGCTTCCCCTTAGTCCCCATCCCCATCTCTCCATCTGTTACTTGCTGATGCACATATCAACAGATCCGTTCGTTTTCTTGCAACGTGAACACATGTGTACCTTCGATCTGTGAAAGGTGTGTTTTTCCCCAAATTTTGCTTTTTATTTTTCACGGTACACATGATTCCCCCCTTAATCCTTATCCCCATGTCCATATTAATTTAACATATTCGTAGATCTGTGAATGGATCGCTTCTTCTGTAAATCCATGGTGTGCTCTATTTCTTCTTCCCTCATTCCAGATGAGGATGGAGATTTTCTAGGGTTGACAGTTGACATTTAGTATCTTGGCCTGGTTGTGTGCTGCCCAGTGCTGGCTGGTCTGATTCCACAAATTTGTGAGGCAGGACTATTTTGTTAATTGTCTGATTCCACAATAGTTTCATCAGATCGAGATAGAAGCATTTGTGAGGCAGGACTATTTTCTTAATTGTCTGATCCCATAATAATTTCATCAGATAGAAGCACTTTGGTTTGTGTTAGCCTCAATCAATTTCACTTTTGTTAATTGTCTGATTCCACAATATTTTTTTTATGTGGTAAAGAGTAGTGAGTTAGTGAAACACTGATTGTTGTAGTTCACAATTAGAGAATATGATGTCCAGCTATTGTGTGTTTTTCATTTACATATTCAGTTGGCATGTTGGCGATTATATGAGATGTCAGTAGCAAGTAGAATGGATTTTTTTGCTTATCTTTTGATGTGGTCAAGAGAATGTAGTGAATTACTGAACCACTGATTGTTTGTAGTTAAGATTAGACAATATGTTGTGGTCTGCCAGAACCTTCGCCCAAATCGTAGCTGGACTGACTAAAATTATGTTTCTTTCTGTTTTAATTTTTCCAGTGTTGTGGATGACAAAAATCTTGTTCCTGCAAACAAGCTCTCTTGTGTGGAGTAGCCTCTGCCCGAGGAAACTGTGTAGACCAAGTATGATCCAGTGTCAACAGCATTGGTTCTACAGTTATTCCCAAACTGAAATAGCCAAACAGTTTAGCAACAACGTGCTGTCAAGCTTGGATATGTCATGATTATGCCAAACCTACACATGTAGTGCCTTGTTTCAGACATAGCGGTTAGTTTTATGGTGCCTATGCTTGCTTATTTACACATTCTTTCTCTGTCATCATGTTAGATACCAATTTGATTCTCTCTAGCATTTTCTGCTTTGATGCAATTTCTTCTTTACAAAATACCTGTCTTGCTGGCCCATGCAAATTATATATGACATCTTTTTATTTGCTTATAAAACATGGGCTCTAACAATGTCCATGTGAGCTTTACTATGAAGTTTTTAAAATTGCATTCTAGGTTTATTCAGGCATAAATTTGTAGTTTTACATATAACTGAATCAGATTGTATAGCTTGTCTCCCAGTGATGTGTTAATAGCAGCCCAATTTTATTGATCAAAGCTTGAGCAAAGCAGATCTTAGAGCACATTTTAGATGGATGGCTACGGTTACTGAATGTGTTCAGATTTTGTATTTTCATTATAGTTTCCCTTAAATTTTCTACTACTTTAGCTTTTCACCTTGCAAAATTGTGGTTATCGCTTATCGAGCTTTTATTTATGCTAACCTGAAACAATAAATTGTCTTTAAGCATGGTTTATTTGATGATCTCGGTGGTCGTGGGTAGAGGATCTCGAGATAGCCGAAGGTCCCTTCCAACCCTTTCAAAATTGTAAGCCATATGCTCTAAGCTGATAATGTGTGCTTTGTTTTCTCGATGTTGACATATCAGTAGTACAAATTGGTTGTAATGACCCCTTAGATTGTTCATACCCTGAATAGATAGGAAAGGATAATAAAATGAAGCACGAGATGACTGGAATTCGGAGAGTATTGAGTAATCAGTAGGCTACCTGTGATAATGTGTGCTTTGTTTTTCTCGATGTTGACATATCGGTAGTACAAATTGGTTGTAATGACCCCTTAGATTGTTCATACCCGAATAGATAGGAAAGGATAATAAAATGAAGCACAAATGACTGGAATTCGGAGAGTATTGAGTAATCAGTAGGCTATAGCTCCATTATTTTACCAGCCTGTAAGTGCTCATCTGATATCAGTCGATTAGCATTGGAGCTATCCTATTTACCTTTATAAGATATAGTAGATACACTGATAGCTTGTGTGCTTTCATGTATTCTATCAGGCCACAGCAATGCCTCTAATGAGGTAGAGGCAAAACATGTCATACTGCTTGTTGGAGCTTTTATAAAAACATTAAAAATCCAGTGCCTCTCTGCATTGCATTGTGTTTCAAGGCAAAACATGTTGTCATACTGTTTGTTGCAGCTTTTATAAAAACATTAAAGGTCCAGTGCCCTTGCTTTGCATTGTTGCGTGTTTCAAAATATTAGTATGGTATAGTCGGCAAAACTTCAAATATATATGACTCATGTGCTTTGATAGCGCGTTATCATGTGCAGAACTGAAATCCTTAATTGTGCAGTATATCCTTATAGATTAGAAAAATCTCTACTTTTCCTATTACTTGATACATGTTTTCCTATTTGGAAAACTAGGTTAGGATCACCATGTTCCAATACAGCAGCATGCTCACTGCATGGGGGATAGAGCGAACACAAGAGTCTCTTCCACTGGAGTGGACCATGAATCATTCCGGGAACTAAATACCATGGACTAATCGTTCTGCCATCTATTGTGCAGCAAATCAGGAGCTTGAGTGTGCATGAACACAGCAGCTCCTCAGAACAGTTTCCTTTGTCAGAGGTACAGATCCAGCACCATCTTCACATTACCTAGACCTACATGACATGCATTGGCTTCCACTTAAATGATCTAAACAGATTGCTCCCCAGCCTGCAACTCTGAATCAAATCGAGGTTGGAAGCTTTATTGATGCTAGGAACCAGAGAAGCCTCTCAAGCAGCCGACAGTTTTTTTAGGGGCTAGCGCTCATCATCTACTGCTATGACTTTAGTGGTGTGCATTGCTCTATGTTGTGCTGCCTCCCATGGTTGCGGCCATCTGTTATATATATGTTGTGCCATCTCCTAGAGTTAACGGTTGGATGATGCTGACCGTTCTTCTATAATATTAGCTACTCTTTCAACTATCTGATATAATGTGTTCATCCATCAAGCACTCTTTCATCTATCTGCCTTGTTTCTTATATATAATTTGTGTTCATCCATCTAGCACATGCCTGATGAAATATCGGTGGTCAAACTATTACTTCGTTCGAGCACCGTATCCATGGCGTGAACCCGCGCGCATGGGCGTGTGCAAGTCACTAGTATGCTATGAAAGCCAAATGATGATGCTAAGGTCAAGTGCTACACGACAAACCATTGCAAGTAGAACATGTAGGCGCACACATAGGCACAACGAGGAACTCCACTAGGAGCCGACTGCATGACAGGAAACCACCGATGACAACAACTGCATGAGGGACAAGTTACGAGTTGTTGGTGATTCTTCAGCGACACCTTTAGGAAGGGGGTGACACCCAAGGTTACCACCCTGGATGCCATCGTAGCTGGCCTTGAAGGCTGCTAAGGTGGGCAAGCGACTAGAATCTAACGCTACTGACGCAAAAGAATGGTGTTCATACAATGATACCTCCAAGGAAGCTATGTGGCACCCGAGGCATTGGCATCGTCCGCCAAACCAAAACTGGATTGAGCTTTTATCCAAAACTCTGTGCAACCAATGGCATCCCCCAACGCAGGCCACCACTCCTAGGAACTAGCACATGCATAGCCAGTTGGACCCACTCCTACCATGACACTATGTAGGATGGCACAGGACACAGATCCCACCACTGACCAAGACCGCTAACTGCATGGGTAGCCCACTGCCACCTCTTCACCAAGAGACCCACGAGCATTGCTTACAACAAACCTCTTAATCCAAGACGGATTCTCAATGACTGATTTAGAGAACGTCACTAGCAATGCACAATCTATGATGATCATATATTTTTCATCCTGGATTTGCACAAGTGGATAGCCAACCCACCAACAGTCAACCCAAACAATAGGCCTTCTACCATGAAATTGATGTGAATGTAAAATAAAACAAGTTGAACTGAGTAGGAATCAAACCAAAGAGTCCAAAAAAAATTACATGAAAGAAAAATGTAACAAATCCAAAGATTCCAAATCACCACACCGTCGAACCATGTCGGGCGACTATAGGCAACCCTGGCTGGTTGTGGCTAGGCAACCCAAACAATTATGGTTGCGACCCTGTTGAGCGAAGTCGAGGCATGGTAGCTAGGCATCAAATGACGGTCAATGGTGGAGCTCCGGCGATGGCACATAGCTTCAGATTTGGCACTTTTTGACGATGAAGAAGGTGTCAACATATGGGTAATGGATGAAAGGTGATCGAGGCCCGCCAGTAGGGCGCAGGGGGCGATTGTGCATGCCTACACGCTATAAAGGAAGCCACCAAGAGGGCTTCGTCAAAGCCAACTCGTTGCGAACCCGGTGTGCTCGGACAACTCTGAGGCTAGAGATACCAGATCTAGCCCAAGGGGACCTAGATTTGTCCTGCCTACCACCCATACCACCGACATGGATGACGAGGAGGGAGATGGGTGTTCGGGAATGGAGGGGCAGCAATAATGGACGGACTCTTGTTTTTGGGTGGTGTCCCACAGTGGAGGGGTGCCTGGAGCAGGGCTAGTGGCGCCAGCAAGTACCCTTCAAGTCACCCTTTGGGGAGCTCGGGTGGGTGGGAGGAAGAGTCCCAGCAATTCAAGTTCCTGGATTTTGGTTTTCTTTTAGGCGACGGTTATTGCATGTACTTTTTATACTAAAACTGCAAGTTTAGTTCATTGCAATTTATACAGATATAATCAGTAATTTGCAGTTTTAAGAATAAAAAATATGTTAGAAAAAAACATAAAGCGAGCAAAATCTTATCCGTGTCAACAAGACAACAATTAGCAGTTATTTCTGTTGCACAAAAAAAAAGCAATTATTTCGTAGTCAGACAATAAACAATTAAACAAAATTTGACAGTTGCTAAAAAGCATTTTGTACTTTTTTGTATCAGAACATATTAAATTTGGTTTTTGTCATGCCAACGTAGATTAGATTATTTCATTGGATTTGTGGTCTTGACTAACGGATTTTTATTCTAGGAACCAAAAAATGATCAGTATAATCATGCAATTTTTTGTATATCACCGTAGCGCCTGAAAGTAAAGCAAGTACCGCAAATCACGTTTTCATTTTTATTTCATATTTTTTTTGGCTGATCCTAAATGTAAGCAATTCAGTTCTTTTGTTAGGCTATCCTTTTGCCTAACTGTGCTGGCGTATTTTATCGTCTGCAATCTAATATCATTAGTCATAACAATAGAAGTGCTATGAACCAAACCGAGACCAAAACTAAACTAAACTACCTAGCGAAAACCCCATGATTCCTGAAAAAACCATGATACCACTACAAAATACAGGAAAACGACTTAAATAAAGCTGCAATTTTTAATAGAAAATATATACAATCACCGTCGCCTGAAAGTAAAGCAAGTACCGCAAATCACGTTTTCTATTGTACTCGAAGCAAACGCTAGAAAAGAAAAAACCAACATATTGGCTTGTTCTAGCTTATCCTAGGAACCAAACCGAGAAAGAAAATTGCGTAGACTTTGCAAATTAACAGCCATATGTGAGACCAAGACTTTGATGACTGCGACGTGCGTCTCAAATAATCAGACGTTACGGCTGCTAGACACCTTGAGCCCTGATGCATTGAGGAAAGCACAACAGCGAGCTACGACCCCTTGCGCCTGACGTGAGCGGAATTCGATTTGGTGGTGACGCGTCAACATTGGCAAGGGGTTGCACGCGTGAATTTTCTGCTTCCCCTCGCATTGTCAAACATGTACTGCTAGCTAGGACAGTAGGAGGCAAGGTGGCGTCCGCACGAAGGCACTTAATACTCGAATGTAGCAACCGTTGAAACCACAATAATTTGTTTGGAAAGTGATGTTGTTGCAAAGACTTCTCGTGATGTTTTTTTGACTGTTTTGATGTGTATGTACGAAATGTTGCAGTAACATTTTTTTAGACAAAAATGTACATTAGCAGCCGGCAATATACTATATAGAAAAGTCAATGAAGCTCTGGAGACGTTGACTGACGAAACGTTAAACGGCGGCTTTATTACAGTTCCCTAGAGCAGATCGAGCTCCAAACCACTGGCGAGATCAATTGCCATGGCAGACCAAGCACATCAGTTGGCGTTGGTGCATGATGAGCTGAGGTCTCCACGAGCATGGATGATCCTCGTCTTCTGCGTCTTGCTCGCACGCTACTCTTTGGCCACGTTCGCTGCCAAGAAAGCGAGGAAGAGGCAGCAGGCGCAGTGCCACAATGAAGACGACGTCAACCTGCTCCCACCACCGCCTTCGCCTCCGGCGCTGCCCGTCCTGGGCCACCTCCACCACCTCGTCGGCTCGCTCCCGCACGTCTCCTTCCGCAGGCTCGCCAGGAAGCACGGCTCCGACGTGATGCTCCTCCGCCTCGGCGCCACGCCGGTGATCGTCGTGTCGTCGCCGCGCGCCGCCGAGGCGGTGCTGCGCACGCACGACCGCGCGTGCGCGTCCCGGCCCTACTCCCTCGTGGCCGAGGTGATCATGTACGGGCCCTCCGACGTCGGCTTCGTGCCGTACGGGGACTACTGGCGGCGGGCCAGGAAGCTCGTCACCGCGCACCTGCTCACCGTCAGGAGGGTGCAGGCGCTCCGCCTCGCCCGCGAACAGGAGGTGAGCGCGGCGATGGCCCGGATCGGCGAGGCTGCGGCGGCAGGAGCGGCGGTGGACATGCGTGAGCTGCTCGGCTCCTTCTCCAACGACCTGGCGTGCCGCGCCGTGCTGGGCAGGTCGTTCCGGCGCGAGGGCCGGAACAAGCTGCTCCGGGAGCTCGTCGACGACACCTCGCTGCTGCTGGGCGGCTTCAACGTCGAGGAGTTCTTCCCCTTCCTGGATCGCTTCGGCATGCTCCGTAGGGCGGTCCGCGCCAAATGCGAGAGGCTGAGGAGACGGTGGGACGAGCAGCTGGACAGGCTTATCGTCGACCACGAGTCAACGGCGACGGCTAGCACGGACGACGAGGATGACTTCGTACATATCTTGCTCTCCGTTCGACACGAGTATGGGCTCACGAGAGAGCAGATGAAAGCTATCCTGCTTGTAAGTAGCAATATTTGTGTTTATATTTTATTTACAATAAACATTACACACGAACATGTCTGATAGTGATAGAACGAAATATGTCATCTTTGCAGGACGTGTTCGTGGGGGAATAGGCACAGGAGCTACGGCACTCGAGTTCGCCGTCGCTGAGCTCATGCGGAAGCCAGACGTCATGAAGAAGCTGCAAGCCGAGGTGCGGAGCCTTGTACCCAAGGGAGAAGGCGGCGTCAGCGACGACGACCTGCGCGACATGGCGTACCTGAAAGCGGTGATGAAGGAGACGCTCCGGCTGCACTCGGGGATCCTGACGCCGCACTTCACCATGGCCAGCTGCAGCGTCGACGGGTTCGCAGTCCCGGCCGGCGTGAGCATCCTGATCAACTCCTTTTCCATCGCCACGGACGCGCGCTTCTGGGAGGACCCGGAGGCCTTCGCCCCCGAGAGGTTCCTCGACGGCGGCAGCGCGGCGGGGGTCGACTTCAGGGGCGCCGACTTCCAGCTCCTGCCCTTCGGTTCCGGGCGCAGGATGTGCCCCGGGATGAACTTCGGCGTCGCGTCGGTCGAGGCCATGCTGGCGAACCTCGTGCATCGCTTCGACTGGGGGCTGCCGCCTGGGAAGGCGCCGCGCGACGTCGACATGACTGAGGTGTTCGGCCTCGGGCTGCGACTTAAGCACAAGCTGATCTTGTTTCCACGACAACGTTAACGTACGTACATGTGTACAATGAATGCATCATCATATCTTCGATCCTGCATAACGCTCGTGCTTCATCTGTTTGATGACTTAGGCCATCAATCTCATCTGTTTCTATTGTGACGTGAATGATCGCGGATTCCTTCGCGCAGTGACCGTTGTCATATATAGTCAATAATGCTCTCTGTCAGTGAGTTCATGTACTACAGTATACTGCTGTTATTACGCTTTAAGTTGGGAAACTACACCGTCCCGACTTGGGGATGTTAAGTTCGAGGAATGACCTATGGTCTAATATGGAAGTAGAGGCATTACAAGAAAGGGGGTTTCTACTTTCTTGAACACAATCTCATTTTTCAATTAGTCACTTTATTGGGCTTCAAGAGACTATGGTTGAAGATTGTGATGACGAGTTATCGAAAATTTTTGACTACCGACAGAATTACCTCTGGTTATGAAATCATGCTAGAGACAAGTTTGGTGGTATTTTGGTAGGGATTAAGCTTGACCTATATGATATTAGTTCTTTCAAACGAGGGGATTACATGCTTCAAGTTAACTTGTGGGAAGTCGCAAAAACAAAAAGTCGGATAAGCAACACAAAACAAAGTGGAACTAACTGGCTATGCAGCAGCTCTCGAAGAAAACAAATTAGCTTTCTTGGATAAGTTATCTCACTTTTGCTCTGTCAACATAGAACCCATACTGATTGGATGTGATTTCAACATAATCAGATATGCTAAAGAGAGAGAGGAACAAAGCTGTGAGAGCTCATAATTTTTCTGATATGTTCAAGGCTTTGATTCGTTTTCATGAATATAGAGAACTGGGAAATGATTGGGGGCTTGTATACATGATATAACAATCAACACTTGAGAGCGTGAAGGAAAAGGGGCATTGAGCGACCGAGGGCGAAAAGGGGTAGCACGCAGCAGCAGCAACGGGTAATATCCTCACGGATGGCATGAAAAGGAGAGTAACTCGAGCACTTCCCATGTCATCTTGCATGCGTTGCTCACGCAAGCTTTGGTCACACACACCCACACTATCGCTGCTCCCACAAGCCAAACTGAGAGGGTTGGATGCATTCTTGAGGCAACCAAACACTTCGACATGCATCCTATAGGCCAAGCGAGACAGAATTCAGCTAACCAAACGGACCTATGATTTTAGTTAAATAATAATTTATTTAGAGATATAAATGTTAATATTGGCCCTGTTTGGATTCAAGAGAGAGAGAGCTAGTTTGGGCTAGTTTG
This sequence comes from Themeda triandra, assembly GCA_018135685.1. Classification (NCBI taxonomy): domain Eukaryota; kingdom Viridiplantae; phylum Streptophyta; class Magnoliopsida; order Poales; family Poaceae; genus Themeda; species Themeda triandra. Next base: position 860,823 of record JAENPR010000094.1, read on the forward strand.
TGCCAATCTAGCCTAAAAGTAGCTAAACAAAACGGGTAGAGCCACTTTTTTGCAACTAGCCCACCCAAAAAAAACTCTTCCCTACAAGGGGTGATTATTGAGGCTAGTTTGCTAGAGGGCCCATCAAAATCACTTTTTTTTTCACTGATCCAGCCGCACGGGATCAGAGAAATCACCTCACCCGTTTCTTCTCCCTGACCGCCGCCCGTTTCTTCTCCTTGGCTGCCGCCGAGCAGGTCAGGTCGAAAGCACGCCGCCGCAGCAAGCAGGTCAGCCGCCGCCTCCCTCCCCGTGGGTTTGCGCCCATGGCCAAGGTTAGGATTTTGTTGATCATGCAAAGATTTCTAGTTGACAAGCAAACTAGAATTATTGTTGCGTGTATAGCTCTTCACAATTTTATTCGAGAGAGTAGAATTGCGGATAGGGAATTTGATGCCTGATGTGATGCGGACAAAAATTATAACCCAATGCCTTGTTCTTCGGCATCAACATGGCCAGAAGATGAGCCTCTTATTGGAGATGTCAATATGAATGCCTTCCGTGATTAGGTAGCTCTTTCTTTATTTCATAAAGTGTAATTTCTTTTAGCTTGATTGAGGACTTGTAAGTTCTTGTGAGACATCTCATTTGTATGGACAAATTAAAATTTATTGTGATTTGGATGCTTGATTTGTAAAAATAATTTAATTGTGTCATTTGTGAGCGGGAGGAGGCCACACAAGAGTTAGCCACACTAAATCTAGATGAGAAGATGGTTTAAATGAGACAAATAATTAGAAATTTGTATTTATTGTCAAACTAGTTCTCGGATCCAAACACCTCAAGAACTAGATCTAGAGCTAGAAACTTACTATAGCTCTAGAGTGATCCAAACAGGGCCATTATTTTTATAAATTTAGTTAAAGTTAGGAGAAGACTTACTCGAGACGGAGGATTGTTTTTTTTTTTGGGTGATGGCAACTTGGCGAGCGCTTGTGCAGGCAAGTCGCGCTTGAAAATGGAGGCCTGTGAATTTGGCAATTCCTGATTCGTTGACACATGGCCTTTTTTTTTTTTTTTTTTTGAGAAACTCATGCCATGTGTTAGCTGAAGACTTTTTTTTAGAAACTCAGGCCATGGGTTGTGCGTCTGTGTCCACTGAGGGAGTGACGAGCAGAAAATGACGGGCCTTCACAAGTGGCCTAGCCCACACCATTAGACTGGGCCGAGCCCGAGCGGAAAAGGGCAACTCGAACGTTGTTCTTTCCAGAATTCCAGTGTGGAGCTGGACCGCTGGAGCGGAGTGCGGGGCAAATGCCAAAAGACACGCCGACCTGCAGCTTCTTTTCCGCCGCCTCCCCTCCCACAATTTTTCTCTCTGCTGTGCTGGAAGCTGGATACTCGCTCCGCTTTGCTCTGCTTCTTGCTGCTCTCCGCCTCTCCCCGATCTCCACTCGACTCGTGTCGGCTCGGCTTCCGCTTCCAGCTGATTCCACTGGCGCTCGCTGGATTCGAGCGCCCGACGTCGGCTGGCAGCCTGCGAATCGAATCCTGAGGACGAGATCGACGGAGCCCGCCGGGTCCGGCCGCCAATGCCGCCGCTGCTCTCGCTGCTCCTGCTGGCCGCGGCGCTGTCCCCGGCGCCGGCGCGGGCGGGGGACCCGTACGTCTACTACGACTGGGAGGTCTCCTACGTCTCCGCGCAGCCCCTCGGCGTCAAGCAGAAGGTGCCACCTCGTCCCTCCTCTCCCCTCTCCCCCCTCGCATTCCATTCCTGCAGTTGTGGCGTCACCACTGACACCGGCGGCGGCGGCAACAACCACCAGGTGATTGGCATCAACGGCCAGTTCCCGGGGCCTGCGCTGAACGTGACCACCAACTGGAACGTGGTGGTGAACGTGCGCAACGCGCTGGACGAGCCGCTGCTGCTCACCTGGAACGGCGTGCAGCAGCGGCGGACGGCGTGGCAGGACGGCGTGCCGGGCACCAACTGCGCCGTCCCGCCCGGGTGGAACTGGACCTACGGGTTCCAGGTCAAGGACCAGGTCGGCAGCTTCTTCTACTTCCCCTCCACGCCGCTGCACCGCGCCGCGGGCGGGTACGGCGCCATCACCATCAACAACCGCGACGTCATTCCCATCCCCTTCGGCTTCCCCGACGGGGACATCACGCTCTTCATCGGTGACTGGTATAACCGTGGCCACGGGGAGCTCAGGAGGGCGCTGGATGGCGGCACACTGCTGGGCGCCCCGGACGGCGTGCTCATCAATGGATTGGGACCCTATCAGTACAACGCATCCGTGGTTCCACCGGGGATTGTCTATGAGAGGATCAATGTCGACCCAGGTTTGCATTGCAATCTGAATTGCCATTTGCTTTTTAGAAAAGGGAATTTCCATTTGCTAGAGTACTACTCTATGATTGATGATTGTTATTTCAGGGAAAACTTACAGGTTTCGGGTACACAATGTTGGGTCTCAACAAGCCTCAATTTCAGGATCCAGAACCACAACCTGCTCCTGGTTGAGACCGAGGGCTCCTACACCTCGCAGCAGAACTACACCAACCTGGACATCCATGTTGGCCAGTCCTACTCCTTCTTGGTCACCATGGACCAGAATGCCAGCACTGATTACTATGTTGTTGCAAGCGCACGCTTCGTCGATGCAGCTGTTGTGGATAAGTTGACCGGCGTCGCTATCCTCCATTACTCTTAACTCCCAGGGTCCAGCCTCTGGCCCTCTTCCAGATCCCCCAAACGATCAGTATGACACGGCGTTCTCTATAAACCAAGCAAGATCCATCAGGTATTCCTGTTGATTTTGGATTATTCCTATCCCATGCATTGTAAGATGCTGTTGCTCACATATAATGCGTGTTTCAGATGGAATGTTACAGCTAGCGGTGCCCGCCCCAACCCACAGGGCTCATTCCATTATGGTGACATTACTGTCACAGATGTGTACCTGTTGCAGAGTAGAGCACCTGAGCTCATAGATGGAAAACTGCATGCTACTCTCAATGAGATTTCTTACATCGCGCCCTCAACCCTTTTGGTACTTGCACAAATATTTAATGTCCCTGGAGTCTTCAAATTGGATTTTCCTAATCATCCTATGAACCGACTACCAAAAGTTGACACATCTATTATAAACGGCACCTATAAGGGCTTCATGGAGATTATATTCCAAAATAATGCCACAAATGTGCAGAGCTACCACTTGGATGGCTATGCATTCTTTGTTGTTGGGTAATGCAGAAGCCACACTCCTCTTCTTTATCCATATCTGCTTGGATTCTCAATCTGACGGTTGTTTTCTCTCAGGATGGACTATGGTTTATGGACAGAAAATAGTCGAGGCACCTATAACAAATGGGATGGTGTTGCACGCTCTACAATCCAGGTACCGCAGTTCACTGTTTCATGGTCTTTCTAGACATCCAAGTTAACCATTGCATTAGTTGCAGTATAATCAGTAAACATGCTCAAATATTAAGCGCATACGCCGCAACTGAAAACAGCCCATCTTTTAGTTATTCCAACATTAGTTAGAATGTCAGGTAGCAGCTACACAGGCAATACTATTAACTAAGTTATTTGCATAGGTATCAGACTGTGGAAAGTATATAATCTAAAAAAAGACTGATGAAAGTATATCCTGTAGTGGTTAAAATAAATTAGTTGGTGTCTTTAGTTCAATGCTATTTCAATAAGGATAAGTCTATGAGATGAATTTAGATAGTTGATCAGTTCGTTTGCTCTAGCAATTTCCGTTCTCGAACACGCAGAATAGTCGTGTGTCTTTGTATTAAAGAAGGGAAGGGTAGAACCCTGAGTACACTCACATAAACTGCTGTCTTAGGTCTTAGAGTAACACGCTCATAACTAGAACAGAAAGGGACCAAAACGTGACCTAAACAGACATAATTTTTGTTTGGGGATGAATCAATGTTCATTGTTTTGTAATCTATAATAAACAGTTAAACGACATAAATATTGCTCTGTACTATCCACAATAAATATTGCTAGAGAGTCCTTTTATCACTAAATAATATTTAATAAGCTCATCCTTTTGGCAAATAAGGAGTCAGCTATCCCACAATAAAGCCTGGCATCCACCAAAGAGTCTTTATTTTCTTTTAGTCGGGTAAGTCTTGCTGAGTATAACGTACTCAGGGTGCAATTCCCAATGTTGTTTGTTGTAGGTTGAAGATTACCACGGTGGCGACATGGTGGACTATATCCCGCTACGGGAGGATTAGACTTCGGGCAAGTCAACTCTTATATCTCATCCTCATGCTATTCGAAGGAGTCGACCATGAGCTGGCACTATATCCAAATACTTATGTGTGAGTGTGTTTGCAAAGAAAAATTATCTTCCGCTGTTTATTTTAAAAACGTGAGTTGTAAAATATTATATTTGTAACCATTGGTGTATTTATAAAGTTTGTAAAAGTAACTTTGGTGAATGGGAACTGCTGAACTTTGTGATTCGGGTGGGACTCTGAGAAAGTTCGAGATCTTTCGGGATTTCGCGGACTACCGGGCTGGTATAATTACGGTTTACTACCTAAGCTGAATTGGTGGCTTGATTTGTGAACAGTAATTATATTAGTTGGTCGGTTCCCTCACAAGCTTATTGAGAAGCTTTGTAGTGGACTGCAGGTCCAGCCACACGTGCATTTCTTGCTGATGTGGCATGCCAACATGACATGCTTTTTTTTACATTTAACCCTTTTACCTTCTCTCTTCTCACACGAATGGATCATTTTTATCTTATTTTGTTATGCTAACCCTAGTTTATCTGACGCCATGATACTGTCCAGGCCTCCACGGGCTACATACATGTGAGAGAAGAGGGAAGCAAGGAGAAGAAAGGATTTATTTGTTAGAGAAGAGGAAAGATGAGTGCTTAAATATAGAAAAATATGTTATTGTTGGTATTGCCACATCAACAAGAAATGTCCATGTAATTAGCACGGACATGTGGTGCACCAATTAACAAGTTTAGGAATCCTGAAATATATAATTTTTAAAGTTTGTCGACCTAAGTGACACACCTTAACAAGTTTAAGGATCATTGATGCATTTAACACTTTTCTTTGCTCATTGTCCTTTTTAGAATTATAGGGTTAACTATATTTCTTTTGTACTTGGCCATGCTGTTTTTGAGATACTTATTTCAAGTATTCCTTGCCACATCTATATGAAATTATATATATCTTGCACACACCCGAGATATGCATATTACCTGATCTCATTTTAGTATTACAAGGCTCCATGCCCTCTCCAAGCAGCTTGGCTTCTACTCCCTCAGTCTCTAAATACATGTCCCTAGAAAACCGTGTTTCCCTCACAAACACGTTTCCTAGGCGACATGTATTTAGAAACGGAGGGAGTACATTACTTCTCGTACTAGATACTGCATACGTTTCTTGGGCTGATTCGGTGTGTCTATATCCATGTGAAACACGCGTAGATACATGTGCATGAGCACGGTCACTTTCCTTGCTTATGTTCCTGAATCGCGATACGTCCATAGAACCGTCTCTCTCCTCGTGGTCCATGGGGAGGATATAATAGCTAAGGCTTCAATCATGTCCCTCTTAATTCTTACAATTGTATAAACAATCAACACATTAGCAGCAAACTAAACCAATCTTAGATTGGTTTGAAGGGTTTCAGAGAGGAGGGAGACACGGGTATGCATGTGTGGTACTGTGGTTGCTGATGGTGTTGGCTAGGGTTTTTTATTATACTAGGTAAATGCCCATGCGTTGCAACGGGAAAACATTAATACCACAATGACATTCTTAATCCCTGTAAATCTCGTCGGTTCGCAAACCCATGGGGGCCCTCCTCCTTGGACATTTATCTCACAAATAATATAAACCCATATGCACAATAATGTATATTACACGTAGGGCCTATTCGATTGCTCAATAGATTTTTTATACCTAACCTTAGACATTTGTCTCACTAAATCTGAAATGTGTGGTCTTCCAATTTTTTCCCTAAGAATGATTTTTTCTAGAAAAATATTTGTTTTCTAATGTCAAATAAAAGATATGGTAGTATATACGCTATGTATATGTGGTTGCCATCAATAACATTCATGACCGTATGTGTCTTATAAGTTACTTAAAGTTCCATAAACATCAAGCTATGTAGTACTTGAAAGATGGTATTGGAGTTAAGGTTATATATAGTATGTTTTGCTTTTTAGACCATCTTAGTTTTATCTGACAATAGGCCAATTCTCAGTTAGCCATTCTCTGTATAGAAATTGATGTCCTTTAAAAAAATATGGTCAAACAATAATTCTTGTTTTCTCACTGATTACTGTAATCGCTGAGATGTGAGCTCAATATGTTAAGTATATTAAAGCCCTATTAGCTAGAGCTTGGGCGCATTTGCAACATATTTGAATGATTTTTTAGTTAAACATGTTTTGTCCCACATTGTTACGGATAATGTTTATATATGTGGACACTACTAAAAAGAACCATACAAAACCCATTCCTGACTCTTTATGGGTGGCCTCTATAAGTCTCTTGTTGGACCCATAAATAATCTATATATCCTATATCCTTTTGTCCTAAATGGCACATGCGTTCAATTACTGATGTCTTGTAACTAAATAAGTCGGCATGGATATGTCATCATAGCAGTAGTAGCAACAACTAAAATGATAGACATGTCATGGATATTTCCATGCATCAAGTCAGCGAGAGGGGAGATTTGTTTTATCGGTGGCCGTGATTTGAGGGGGGTAAATGGAGAGATTTTACTTTCTATTCTCAGCGGTGCTCCTTGATTTGCAGGTGGGTGGTGGCCGTGATTTGAGGGGGTGAATGGAGAGATTTTACTTTCTGTTCTTAGCGGTGCTCCTTGATTTGCATGTGGGAGTAGCAGTTGTATGTCTATTTAGTGATGCTCCTTGATTTGAGGTCCGAAGCATGCGTGCGAGGATGTTTAGCGACTGGCGGGTCATTAGCAAGACGAAAACGATATTATTCGCGTCTTTTTAGTAGTAAGATAGATGGTGGCATGTATAGTTGGTTTCAAAACCAGCAACAACGATTTACAGAAAAACAACAACGATAGATGATGTAAATTTGGAACCCAGACAATGGTCAGTATTTCTGTATATTATGAATGGAATTATATATGCATAGGGAAAAAAGTTTAGTTGCAGTAAAAGAGAGATGATATACAAGAACATGCCTGCAATGGTTCCGGTGTATAATTGATAAAGAAATACCCCCACACAGTCTTGGGGGCCATGGGCATATGTTGTTAGGCTGCTGCACAACTTGAATCTTCAGTCCTTACGGCCGTGGTCTTCAACGCACCTATAAAATTTTGCCGAGCTCAGTAGCATGAGCTTGTAACCCAAGTGGGGTTAATGTGAGCATTTAGTCACTAGAATGCATATATTTATAGGTGGTTGTGTGGCTATAAAGCACGTACGGTGGGCCGGTTCTGGGATGGGACAAAAGGGTCATTTTGGGGCATGAAGCAATGTAGTCCCGTTCGTTTAAACTTATTAGGAGTATACCCCGCAAGTTGTGAATTGGCTTGTAGTCCAATGGTAGGACGGTCCAGTGGGACGCTACCCACCAGGGTTCAAATCCTGCTGCTCGCACCTTTTCCTGGGATTTTCCCAAGGATTTACCGGCATTATGCATTAAGTGGTAAGCGACGTTCCCGTCGACGACGAGGCGCCAGTGGTGACTTCGAGAATCTCCAGATCTGCCAGGTGCTCAATCCTTCGAAGGTGCCCATAGGGGTAGGGTAGGATTTGCGTACGTGTGTTCATAGGGGTGAGTGTGCGTGCGTATTGTGAGCGTCTGCGTTGTACTGTGTAATCTAAAAAAAAAAAAGAGTATACCCCGCAAGTTGTCGCAAGATTTTCTTAAAAGTAACATTACTATATGGTATTATCCATATGAATTTAACATATAGCTTATCGAATATGTTAATTAATTACGTATCAAATCTGGTAAAAAATCGTGTATGTAGATGACTTGTATGTTAATAGAATAAATATCTAAAGTATACGACATGATAGAGATGACATGAACATTTTTTTTGTAATACTGACAAATAAACATGGTTAACTACAATTAATCCAATATTCCTGAGTGTATATGTGAATATTAAAATGACTATATATATTAAAGGAATTACATTTCATATATCTCAAACTCAAATATTTTGACAGCATCCAAACTTGTTCCAAATAGGTTTTCACTACCTTAAACCCTAAACCCTAAGCTAGCAAGTACCCTTCAAGTCACCTGTTGGGGAGCTCGGGTGGGTGGGAGGAAGAGTCCCAGCAATTCAAGTTCCTGAATTTTGGTTTTCTTTCGGGCGACGGTTATTGCATGTACTTTTTATACTAAAATTGTAAGTTTAGTTCATTGCAATTTATGCATATATAATCAGTAATTTGCAGTTTTAAGAATAAAAAATATGTTAGAAAAAAAACATAAAGCGAGCAAAATCTGATCCATGTCAACAAGACAACAATTAGCAGTTATTTCTGTTGAGTGTTGAGCAAAAAAAATTAGCAATTATTTCTATAGTCAGACAATAAACAATTAACAAAATTTGACAGTTGCTAAAAATCATTTTTGTACGTTTTGTATCATAACATATCAAATTTGGTTTTTGTCATGCCAACGAAAATCAGATTTCATTGGATTTGTGTGGCCTTGACTAACAGATTTTTATTCTAGGAACCAAAAATTGCAGATCATGTGTTGTATAATTGCAACGATTTAAATAAAGCTGCAATTTTTAATAGAAAATATATACAATCACCGTCGCCTGAAAGTAAGCTTCGCAAGTCCCAATCAAATCACGTTTCTATTGTACTCGAAGGCAAACGCTAGAAGGAAAAAAAAACCAACATATTGGCTCGTCATTCTAGCTTATCCTAGGAACCAAACGGAGAACGAAAATTGCGTAGACTTTGCAAAAACAACAATATGTGAGACCAAGACTTTTGATGACTGCGACGTGGCGTCTCAAATAACGATGTTACGGAAGGTTCGGCTGCTAGACACCTTGAGCCCTTGATGCACTGAGAAAGCACACAACAGCGAGCTACCCCTTGCGCCTGACGTGCGCGGAATTATTTACGAAACCACAATAAATACTTGAACATAGTTGGAGGCAAGGTAGCGTCCGCATGAAGGCACTTAAATACTTGAACATAGCAGCCGTTGAAACCACAATAATTTGTTTGGAAAATGATGTTGTTGCAAAGACTTCTCGTGTTGTTTTTTTTTTTGACTGTTTTGATGTGTATTTACGAAATATTGCTGTAAGTATTTTTTTGACAAAAATGTTGCAGTAACATTAGCAGCCGGCCGGCAATATACTATATAGAAAAGTCAATGAAGCTCTGGAAAACCGTTGACTGACGAAACGTTAAACGGCGGCTTTATTACAGTTCCCTAGAGCACAGATCGAGCTCCAAAGTCCAAAGCAGACGAGATCAATTGCCATGGCAGACCTAGCACATCAGTTGGCGTTGGTGCATGATGAGCTGAGGTCTCCACGAGCATGGATGATCCTCGTCTTCTGCGTCTTGCTCGCACGCTACTCTTTGGCCACGTTCGCTGCCAAGAAAGCGAGGAAGAGGCAGCAGGCGCAGTGCCACAATGAAGACGACGTCAACCTGCTCCCACCACCGCCTTCGCCTCCGGCGCTACCCGTCCTGGGCCACCTCCACCACCTCGTCGGCTCGCTCCCGCACGTCTCCTTCCGCAGGCTCGCCAGGAAGCACGGCTCCGACGTGATGCTCCTCCGCCTCGGCGCCACGCCGGTGATCGTCGTGTCGTCGCCGCGCGCCGCCGAGGCGGTGCTGCGCACGCACGACCGCGCGTGCGCGTCCCGGCCCTACTCCCTCGTGGCCGAGGTGATCATGTACGGGCCCTCCGACGTCGGCTTCGTGCCGTACGGGGACTACTGGCGGCGGGCCAGGAAGCTCGTCACCGCGCACCTGCTCACCGTCAGGAGGGTGCAGGCGCTCCGCCTCGCCCGCGAACAGGAGGTGAGCGCGGCGATGGCCCGGATCGGCGAGGCTGCGGCGGCAGGGGCGGCGGTGGACATGCGTGAGCTGCTCGGCTCCTTCTCCAACGACCTGGCGTGCCGCGCCGTGCTGGGCAGGTCGTTCCGGCGCGAGGGCCGGAACAAGCTGCTCCGGGAGCTCGTCGACGACACCTCGCTGCTGCTGGGCGGCTTCAACGTTGAGGAGTTCTTCCCCTTCCTGGATCGCTTCGGCATGCTCCGTAGGGCGGTCCGCGCCAAATGCGAGAGGCTGAGGAGACGGTGGGACGAGCAGCTGGACAGGCTTATCGTCGACCACGAGTCAACGGCGACGGCTAGCACGGACGACGAGGATGACTTCGTACATATCTTGCTCTCCGTTCGACACGAGTATGGGCTCACGAGAGAGCAGATGAAAGCTATCCTGCTTGTAAGTAGCAATATTTGTGTTTATATTTTATTTACAATAAACATTACACACGAACATGTCTGATAGTGATAGAACGAAATATGTCATCTTTGCAGGACGTGTTCGTGGGGGGAATAGGCACAGGAGCTACGGCACTCGAGTTCGCCGTCGCTGAGCTCATGCGGAAGCCAGACGTCATGAAGAAGCTGCAAGCCGAGGTGCGGAGCCTTGTACCCAAGGGAGAAGGCGGCGTCAGCGACGACGACCTGCGCGACATGGCGTACCTGAAAGCGGTGATGAAGGAGACGCTCCGGCTGCACTCGGGGATCCTGACGCCGCACTTCACCATGGCCAGCTGCAGCGTCGACGGGTTCGCAGTCCCGGCCGGCGTGAGCATCCTGATCAACTCCTTTTCCATCGCCACGGACGCGCGCTTCTGGGAGGACCCGGAGGCCTTCGCCCCCGAGAGGTTTCTCGACGGCGGCAGCGCGGCGGGGTCGACTTCAGGGGCGCCGACTTCCAGCTCCTGCCCTTCGGTTCCGGGCGCAGGATGTGCCCCGGGATGAACTTCGGCGTCGCGTCGGTCGAGGCCATGCTGGCGAACCTCGTGCATCGCTTCGACTGGGGGCTGCCGCCTGGGAAGGCGCCGCGCGACGTCGACATGACTGAGGTGTTCGGCCTCGGGCTGCGACTTAAGCACAAGCTGATCTTGTTTCCACGACAACGTTAACGTACGTACATGTGTACAATGAATGCATCATCATATCTTCGATCCTGCATAACGCTCGTGCTTCATCTGTTTGATGACTTAGGCCATCAATCTCATCTGTTTCTATTGTGACGTGAATGATCGCGGATTCCTTCGCGCAGTGACCGTTGTCATATATAGTCAATAATGCTCTCTGTCAGTGAGTTCATGTACTACAGTATACTGCTGTTATTACGCTTTAAGTTGGGAAACTACACCGTCCCGACTTGGGGATGTTAAGTTCGAGGAATGACCTATGGTCTAATATGGAAGTAGAGGCATTACAAGAAAGGGGGGTTTCTACTTTCTTGAACACAATCTCATTTTTCAATTAGTCACTTTATTGGGCTTCAAGAGACTATGGTTGAAGATTGTGATGACGAGTTATCGAAAATTTTTGACTACCGACAGAATTACCTCTGGTTATGAAATCATGCTAGAGACAAGTTTGGTGGTATTTTGGTAGGGATTAAGCTTGACCTATATGATATTAGTTCTTTCAAACGAGGGGATTACATGCTTCAAGTTAACTTGTGGGAAGTCGCAAAAACAAAAAGTCGGATAAGCAACACAAAACAAAGTGGAACTAACTGGCTATGCAGCAGCTCTCGAAGAAAACAAATTAGCTTTCTTGGATAAGTTATCTCACTTTTGCTCTGTCAACATAGAACCCATACTGATTGGATGTGATTTCAACATAATCAGATATGCTAAAAGAGAGAGGAACAAAGCTGTGAGAGCTCATAATTTTTCTGATATGTTCAAGGCTTTGATTCGTTTTCATGAATATAGAGAACTGGGAAATGATTGGGGGCTTGTATACATGATATAACAATCAACACTTGAGAGCGTGAAGGAAAAGGGGCATTGAGCGACCGAGGGCGAAAAGGGGTAGCACGCAGCAGCAGCAACGGGTAAGGGTAATATCCTCACGGATGGCATGAAAAGGAGAGTAACTCGAGCACTTCCCATGTCATCTTGCATGCGTTGCTCACGCAAGCTTTGGTCACACACCCACACTATCGCTGCTCCCACAAGCCAAACTGAGAGGGTTGGATGCATTCTTCAGGCAACCAAACACTTCGACATGCATCCTATAGGCCAAGCGAGACAGAATTCAGCTAACCAAACAGACCTATGATTTTAGTTAAATAATAATTTATTTAGAGATATAAAAGTTAATATTGGCCCTGTTTGGATTCAAGGGAGAGAGAGCTAGTTTGGGCTAGTTTGTGCCAATCTAGCCTAAAAGTAGCTAAACAAAACGGGTAGAGCCACTTTTTTGCAACTAGCCTACCAAAAAAAAACTCTCCCCTACAAGGGGTGATTATTAGGGCTAGTTTGCTAGAGGGCCCATCAAAATCACTTTTTTTTTTTCACGATCCAGCCGCACGGGATCAGAGAAATCACCTCACCCGTTTCTTCTCCCTGACCGCCGCCCGTTTCTTCTCCTTGGCTGCCGCCGCAGCAAGCAGGTCAGCCGCCGCCTCCCTCCCCGTGGGTTTGCGCCCATGGCCAAGGTTAGGATTTTGTTGATCATGCAAAGATTTCTAGTTGACAAGCAAACTAGAATTATTGTTGCGTGTATAGCTCTTCACAATTTTATTCGAGAGAGTAGAATTGCAGATAGAGAATTTGAAGCATGTGATGCCGATGAAAATTATAACTCAATGCCCAGTTCTTCGGCATCAACATGGCCAGAAGATGAACCTCTTATTGAAGATGTCAACATGAATGCCTTCCGTGATGAGTTAGCTCATGCTTTGTTTCATGGAGTGTAATTTTTTTTATATTCATGAAGGACTTGTATGTTCGTATGAGACATCTCATTTGTATGGCCAAATTAAATTTATTATGATTTGGATGTTTCATTTGTGAAAATAATTTATTTGTGTTATTTGTGTGCGGGAGGAGCCACACAAGAGTTAGCCACACTAAATCTAGATGAGAAGATGGTTTAAATGAGACAAATAATTAGAAATTTGTATTTATTGTCAAACTAGTTCTCGGATCCAAACACCTCAAGAACTAGAGCTAGAGCTAGAAACTTACTATAGCTCTAGAGTGATCCAAACAGGGCCATTATTTTTATAAATTTAGTTAAAGTTAGGAGAAGACTTACTCGAGACGGAGGATTGTTTTTTTTTTTTTTTGGGTGATGGCAACTTGGCGAGCGCTTGTGCAGGCAAGTCGCGCTTGAAAATGGAGGCCTGTGAATTTGGCAATTCCTGATTCGTTGACACATGGCCTGAAAATGGAGGCCTTTTTTTTTTTTTTTTTTTTTGAGAAACTCATGCCATGTGTTAGCTGAAGACTTTTTTTTAGAAACTCAGGCCATGGGTTGTGCGTCTGTGTCCACTGAGGGAGTGACGAGCAGAAAATGACGGGCCTTCACAAGTGGCCTAGCCCACAACATTAGACTGGGCCGAGCCCGAGCGAAAAAGGGCAACTCGAACGTTGTTCTTTCCAGAATTCCAGTGTGGAGCTGGACCGCTGGAGCGGAGTGCGGGGCAAATGCCAAAAGACACGCCGACCTGCAGCTTCTTTTCCGCCGCCTCCCCTCCCACAATTTTTCTCTCTGCTGTGCTGGAAGCTGGATACTCGCTCCGCTTTGCTCTGCTTCTTGCTGCTCTCCGCCTCTCCCCGATCTCCACTCGACTCGTGTCGGCTCGGCTTCCGCTTCCAGCTGATTCCACTGGCGCTCGCTGGATTCGAGCGCCCGACGTCGGCTGGCAGCCTGCGAATCGAATCCTGAGGACGAGATCGACGGAGCCCGCCGGGTCCGGCCGCCAATGCCGCCGCTGCTCTCGCTGCTCCTGCTGGCCGCGGCGCTGTCCCCGGCGCCGGCGCGGGCGGGGACCCGTACGTCTACTACGACTGGGAGGTCTCCTACGTCTCCGCGCAGCCCCTCGGCGTCAAGCAGAAGGTGCCACCTCGTCCCTCCCCTCCCCTCTCCCCCCTCGCATTCCATTCCTGCAGTTGTGGCGTCACCACTGACACCGGCGGCGGCGGCAACAACCACCAGGTGATTGGCATCAACGGCCAGTTCCCGGGGCCTGCGCTGAACGTGACCACCAACTGGAACGTGGTGGTGAACGTGCGCAACGCGCTGGACGAGCCGCTGCTGCTCACCTGGAACGGCGTGCAGCAGCGGCGGACGGCGTGGCAGGACGGCGTGCCGGGCACCAACTGCGCCATCCCCGCCGGGTGGAACTGGACCTACGCGTTCCAGGTCAAGGACCAGGTCGGCAGCTTCTTCTACTTCCCCTCCACGCCGCTGCACCGCGCCGCGGGGGGCTACGGCGCCATCACCATCAACAACCGCGACGTCATTCCCATCCCCTTCGGCTTCCCCGACGGGGACATCACGCTCTTCATCGGTGACTGGTATAACCGCGGGCACGGGGAGCTCAGGAGAGCGCTCGATGGCGGCACCCTGCTGGGCGCCCCGGACGGCGTGCTCATCAATGGATTGGGACCCTATCAGTACAACGCATCCGTGGTTCCACCGGGGATTGTCTATGAGAGGATCAATGTCGAGCCAGGTTTGCATTGCAATTTGAATTGCCATTTGCTTTTTAGAAAAGGGAATTTCCATTTGCTAGAGTACTACTCTATCAAGAGGGGATGGAATCAATAGTATCATCCTTCCTGATTGTCATTTCAGGGAAAACTTACAGGTTTCGGGTACACAATGTTGGGGTCTCAACGAGCCTCAATTTCAGGATCCAGAACCACAACCTGCTCCTGGTTGAGACCGAGGGCTCCTACACCTCGCAGCAGAACTACACCAACCTGGACATCCATGTTGGCCAGTCCTACTCCTTCTTGGTCACCATGGACCAGAATGCCAGCACTGATTACTATGTTGTTGCAAGCGCACGCTTCGTTGATGCAGCGGTTGTGGATAAGTTGACCGGCGTCGCTATCCTCCATTACTCTAACTCCCAGGGTCCAGCCTCTGGCCCTCTTCCAGATCCCCCCAACGATCAGTATGACACGGCGTTCTCTATAAACCAAGCAAGATCCATCAGGTATTCCTGTTGATTTTGCATTGTTCCAATCCCATGCATTGTAGATGCCGTTGCTCACATATAATGGATGTTTCAGATGGAATGTTACAGCTAGCGGTGCCCGCCCCAATCCACAGGGCTCATTCCATTATGGTGACATTACTGTCACAGATGTGTACCTGTTGCAGAGTAGAGCACCTGAGCTCATAGATGGAAAACTGCGCTCTACTCTCAATGAGATTTCTTACATCGCGCCATCAACCCCTTTGGTACTTGCACAAATCTTTAATGTCCCTGGGGTCTTCAAATTGGATTTTCCTAATCATCCTATGAACCGACTACCAAAAGTTGACACATCTATTATAAATGGCACCTATAAGGGCTTCATGGAGATTATATTCCAAAATAATGCCACAAATGTGCAGAGCTACCACTTGGATGGCTATGCATTCTTTGTCGTTGGGTAATGCAGAAGCCACACTCCTCTTCTTTATCCATATCTGCTTGGATTCTCAATCTGACGGTTGGTTTCTCTCAGGATGGACTATGGTTTATGGACAGAAAATAGTCGAGGCACCTATAACAAATGGGATGGTGTTGCACGCTCTACAATCCAGGTACTGCAGTTCACTGTTTCATGGTCTTTCTAAACATGCTCAAATATTAAGCGCATAAACCGCAACTTAAAACAGCCCATATTTTAGTTGTTATTCCAACATTAGTTAGAATGTCAGGTAGCAGCTACACAGGCAATACTATTAACTAAGCTATTTGCATATGTATGACTGATGAAAGTATATATATCCTGTAGTGATTGACATAAATTATTTGGTGTCTTTAGTTTGATGCTATTTCAGTAAGGATATGGCTATGAGATGAATTTAGATAGTTAATGAGTTTCTTTTCTCTCACAATTTCTCTAACACGGTGCAAACCCTGATGGTAAACAATCACAATAATTTAGTCAGGTACACGTAATTATTCCATCCTGACTTTTTTCTCAAACATGCAGGAGAGTTGTGTGTCTTTATATAAAAGAAGAGACGGGTAGAACCCCAAATACACACGCATAAACTGCCTTAGGTGTTAGGAACACACCCAGAACCAGAAGTAGAACAGAAAGGGACCGAAACGTGACCTAATCAGAATTCATTTTTGCTTCGGGGATGAATCAATGTTTCATTCTTCTGTAATCTATAATAAACAGTTAAACGACATAAATATTGCTCTGTAGTATCCACTTTGCGATGCATCACTGGGTTGCTGTACAATCCTTAGCTTGGCATGACTTTGATCGGGACTGTGTCTACTTGATTGCAGGTATTCCCTGGAGCTTGGACAGCTATTCTTGTGTTTCTGGACAATGCAGGCATATGGAACTTGCGTGTTCAGAACCTTGACGCCTGGTACTTGGGTCAAGAAGTGTACATAAATGTGGTTAACCCAGAGGATAACAGCAACACTCTTCCAGATAACGCAATTTTCTGTGGTGCACTCTCAAGTCTACAGAAGTGAGTTTTCTGTGACTTTGTACACATTATAAAGTTTGCACAAGCACAAGTTTACTTATTTCTACCGGTTCTTACATAGAACATGGCCTTGATTTTTTTTTCTCTGCAGAGAACAATTACATAGATTCCAATACTCAGAAGCTGCCCCAGTTCCACAGTGGGGGAAAACAGTTTCTCTCCTGGTTTTGTTGGCATGCTTTGCCCTTTGGTCGCAATGATTTAGACCCTACCTAATTTGTCTATTGAGGTCAGAAGGGGGACACTGCTACAATGGACATGAAAGGCAATATGGATGATGTTAGATTATTTTCTGAGAACTCTGATTCTTGATTGGGTTACGGTTGTGTGGTTTGATGCAACTCCCAAAAGTGGGAGATTTGCATAGGTAGAGTAAGATTTTTCTTTTCCTCCAGAAGTGTAGGTAAATAATGCGCTTGTTGTTGCTGGGTGAGTTGATTTTTTTCATGTTTTGTATGTAATTTGACTGGTTAATTAAGACCACTATGTTGTACTTATTATTGCCAAGGTTGAAGGTTGTTAGGATTCCAGTCTGGATCCTAGAAGCTTAGGATAATACCAAATAGAAATGATAATGATCTTGTTATGTATTTTAAATTTTATATTATATTATTCCCATCCTGATACTTGTATAATTGAGTTCCACATGATTGCTGATATTGGTAGGATCTTCTATAGAATCTGGATTTTTACATAATATAATCCTACTATCCTACATAATATATAATTTATATATATGGCTTTTCAAATAGGTTGTGATGTGACAATATTATTTGAAGTTAATAAGTCCACTTAAGTTTTAAAAAGCTAATTAAATTAAATTAATAGTAATTTATATCATGGGTCTCTATCTTTACAACATATTCTCTATAAGTATTATATAAAATTATATATCTTGTACTTTCTCCGTTTCAAATTATAGTTCACTTTTTTGGTACATCTATTTTGCTATATACTTAGATACAATATAGTGTTTAGATGTATAGTAAAATGGATTTATCAAAAAAAAGTTAAAGTGAACTATAATTTGGAACGGAGAGAGTAGAATCCAACATCCGGTTATTCTACCTGTTTTTTTTTTATTCAAACAATATTGCTTATTGGGCATCGTAGCTAAGGTGGAACGCCAGCACAATGCAAAATCCTAGTGACTGTCGTTGTCAATCTGCCTGCTGCGCTAGAGTATTTGATAGCACGTGGACGTGGTTGGTGGTCAAAATATCAAAATTTAACCCCAAGGCCAAGGGCAGGGTAGCAGCTGATTTTCGTTCCGTTTGTTATTTTTTTTTTCTTTTATTCCGTCGTGACTTTGAATTTGAACTTTGAATGCTTACAGTACCATTATTCGTTCGTACTAGTTCACCGTAGTATCTGAGCAGAAAGGAGAGCCATTGTCGCTGAATTGCAGTGAGGTTCTTCTGCCAGAGCTACTCTGCTCAATCATTCACCGACAGGAATGGCAATGCTTAAGAGTTAAGAGTTAAGACTTGACCCGAATGGATTGTCTGTAATCAACTATCAATACTCATATATTAAAACTAAAAGGAGGCTGAGATGCTGAAGCCTTTCCCCAGGCAGCCAACAAAATCAGCTCTTTATCTTAAAAAAAAAAAAAAAAAAAAATCAGCTGCTGACTGACTTACACTGAAAGTGACATCAAGAGATGAGGAATCCAACACACATGTTTACTTTGCTCTGCCTCTCTCTTTTCGGCACATGATTTTCGCCAGAAAGCGTAAAGAAGGTTGTTTTTCAACTTAAAAAAATTGTTAAGTGGAAGCTCTTAAAATTTAGCTGAGTAAGCAAGCGAGCAAAGCGGCCTTCGGCAGCTGGTGGTCTGGTCTACCACTACCAGCGGCAGTGAGGGGATCGATCACCCGCACCCATGGCGGCGGCGTGCGCGGCGGCGCGCATGTTCGCGTACAACGCCACCCTCTGCGCGTGCGACCCGGGGTACTACTACCACCTCAGCGGCGGCAACGGCACGGCGAGCTGCGCCGCGATGCCGGGCGGCGGGTGGGGGGACTGGCAGGTGGGCTCCGTGGGCGCGCCGCGGAACCACAGCCTCTACTTCCTGGAGCCCGTGCTCTCGGTCTACGCCATCCGCCGCCTCACCCAGTCCCAGGCCGTGATGCTCGAGGCCACCCTCGCGTCGCTCCTCTGCTGGCTCGCCTTCTGCGCCGCCGCCAGGCTCGCCGGCCGGCCGGATCCCCGCGGCGGGAAGAGGATGTTCCGGGCCCGGTACTGGGTCAGCCGCCTCGACTGCCTCTTCGACAACAGCCACTGGGCGGTCCGTTCCCCCTGTTCCTCTGCTTTACCCATTGCAATTATAGGCATGAATTTCATGATGACGATTCTGTAGGAATTTGACAGGAAACTGATTAATGCGTTTAAGGAATTGCATTGTGGTTTGAGCAAGTCTTGTATTTTGGATTTTTCAAGGTTTTTAGATCTACGTGTGTTCACTAGGTGACCAGTTCCATTTATTGGCATCATAAGTTGCAATTAATTATGGATGTGCTTCTCTGTGTTAAGGGTCTTATGTATTTATGTAACAATTTTGTACTATATAAAACCGGAGTTTACATGCTAGCAACCAAAGAGCAAGTGATTTTATTTTGATCAATTGTTTCATTTAACACTATCTTTGATTTCTTCAATGATTTATGGGACTTACCCATCTCCCTAAGTTAACTGAAACTTCCAACTTGTATAGCTTCATTTCCATGACGCTGCTGTTGTCTTTGAATTTATTCAAAATTTTACTTGCTTGGTCAATTGGACATCTCGAATTTCCTACCTGCTACACAAATGTATGACCCTGCTGTTCCTTCTGACCATATAGTTTATTACATGTAATTGCAATATTCTCAGCAGAATCTGGATGCGCAAAACTCCCTTGCAATCCTGCCAGAGCAGATTATAAACACTCATCCTACAACAGGATCATACATTGCTCCATTCATTGATGTTCATTCTCATGTTAGAAATTGAAAACGTTTACCTTGAGTGACATTGTTTGGCTCCTGAAAATGTCCAGGGGGATCAGCAAGTACTAAGGAAAAGGAAAACCGAGTTGGGTGGCACATTTTCAGTTGCTAGCTTGATCATTTTCACTGGATTATTGACTGTGTAAGTGCTGCTCATAGATCTTTTCACAAAAAGTTAATCAGCTCCTCTGCTTGCTTTTATTAGTTACCATATCTAACTTATTCTCAGATTATTACAGGCTCTTGTATCAATCCATCAAAAAGCGCAGCCTTGAGATGCATCGAATCAAGCCAGCCAATGCTCCGGACCTGCTGTCTTTCGTGAACGATCTCGAGTTCCACATCACAACCGTCTCCAGCATGTCCTGCACTCAAGTAGTTGCTCCTTCAACAGTAGCAATGGGGACACCAGGTTTCATGGACTTCAGGGTGGTTCCCCTGCCAGCACTGTTCAACTACAGCTGCACAAACACGAGCCAGGGGCCATCCATTACGCTCAGGTGCAATGGATGTCGGGTCCCTCCGAGGGACCACTATGTGTCCTGGCAATTTGTTGATCTGCCTGGGCAGCCAGCAACCGCTGTTGGTTTCCAGTTCAACCTGACTGCAAGGCAACATGGCAACAACCAACACATGAGCTTTGTGAGTGGTACGATGAACCCTGACGGTTATGCTGATGATGGCAAGTTGAAGACATTTAGGGGAAGAGATTCCAATGTTCTTAAGATCCAGCTGTTCCCTCAGATATACAACAATCTTGGTAACCTGAGGCTCTTGCAGCCACTGGTTCAGGACTTCACTCAAGGATCTACGTTTTCTGATGTTGGCAGCTTGAATTCATCCCTGCAGAACCCCAGGGATGGAGTGGTGAATACTACTCTTTACATAAGTTATCTCTCAGACTACATTGTGGAGATCAGCAAAGAGAGTGTAATAGGGCCAGGTGAGTCTCATGAAGCATTGTCCTTTCTGCACAGAATTTACATTTGTAGCATCTAATGGAGACAGTTATCTGCAGTTAGTATACTCGCAAGTATTGGTGGCCTTTATGCCTTCAGTGTGGCAATTTGTCTCTGCCTCATGGCTCAAGTAAGTCTTTGCCAAATTGGCTTTGTTGTCTGAAAACCTTGCCAACGTTTTTTCATTTCTTGCCAATGAAACTAAATAGTTCAACTTTGATTTCTGCATCTTTGCATCCCTTTGCCCTTTCATTTGGTTCCTTCACGTCCACTGTCCATCTGGTTGTTATTCATGCTTATTCTGTGGCACTGAAACAATGTAGTAACCATGAGCTGTCTGTTTATCATAGCAAGGAAATAAGATAAAAGTTATGCAACTATTTGTGTTATTAACACATCATGCTTTCAGTGTGAAGCAAGGATAAAGAAGCTTCGTGACGAGGATACAAGAATGCTGAAAATTCTGAGCAAACGACGTGCTCAGCGAAATTGGGATAAGGTGAAGAATGGATTGATCCAAATTTGATCATTATATCATTCTGATTGTCTCATGATCAATAAAGCATATTGATTTTGCTGGTAACCAGGTGCGGAAGTTTGTCATGTATACCTGGGGTCTAAGCAACCTGGACCCATCTAATAGAACCGGTCAGCAGCCTGAAGGGTCAGTGATGGATTCTCTGCATAAGAAAAGAGAACCAATTAGACAAGGAATCTAAGATGCTAATGGACCTAATAGAGTTCCTGGTGAAATGGTACAATATTTGTTCTTTTTCAGTAGCTCTTGATGCAACACTCATATTTGTATGCAGTGCAGTAAAATATTTCTTCCACAAATCGTTATTTTTGTGATTTAGGGATATTATTTTCTTCTTCCATTCAATTTTTCTTATTCTGTTTGTACCTTACTTCTAATTTAAACTCAAGGAATGAATCTTGTATAATGTTTCCACAAATCGTTATTTTTGTGATTTAGGGATATTATTTTCTTCTTCCATTCAGTTTGTCTTATTCTGTTTGTACCTTACTTCTAATTTAAACTCAAGGAATGAATCTTGTATAATGTTGCAGGGCGAAATTGACATAGAAAGAGCTGAGGGAATGCAGCATTCAGGCAGTTCAAGATAAGTTTGATGGATCAAGGCTTTAGATGCAACGTTGGCATAGCTACTTTGACTCATTACCAACCCTTCCTGACATCCAGCATAGATGGATCTTTTAAAAAATTCCCCTTTGCGTAGCCCTGTGCTCCCTGAAGATTTGTCAAGACAAGGAGCAAAAATTGTACAGAGGCAGATTGTCCTTGTTGGTTGCACCTGAAGCTGAAGAGGTAGACTTCCACCATGTTCCTGGTATAACATATTCACTAGTCACCACCCAGTTGTTATTTTCTAGTTAGCATTACACTAAGTCGCTAACATATTGTAAACGAACAGTGTACACTCCTTGCGCATCCAAAAAAACGAACAGTATACACAACTGGCATCCTATTATGTCATGAATTCAGAATGAATCCAATATTGACATGGATGATTAGAAATTACTTCCCAAACTATATCCTGAAACAAATATCAGTTTTACTAAACTGAAATTTGTCCCCTACATGCATCAATTTTATATTTTCAGTCTATTTCCAATTTTCCCTCTGCGTATATATGCTTAAGAGTCCCGTCTAGTGAGTGCCATGTTTACGGCTGATCTGTACAATTTGTTCAGTTCAGTGTTTTTTACTTCTGCAGAACAGCTGTACAGCAATATAAATTGCCTGAATTCCTATTTCTTCTCAGGTTGCCATGCTTGATTATTTTCATGTACGATTTTATCTGAAACTGTAATGCTATTCCCCACTGGAAATAGTTATAAAACTGCAATTCTCGAAGAAAAAGGTTAATAACAAATACTCAAAAACACTACTTGTTTGTACATGATGTTATTCAAGTGATAAGGCCTTCATATCATCGATGAGTTATTCATAGTACTGATTGTAGCAGCTGGAGCGAACCTGGTAACCAAACACGTCCACTGACAGATGTGGCTCCACCGTAGAACTGGTATGGAGCGGTGCTAAAAATTACCAACCCCCCCCCCCCCAACAGAGACAATTTTGGTTCACAGCTAGATGGAACTTATTATGTATAGAGGCTGCAACCTTAATGGTAATCAAAGTTAAACAGATAGTTGTATGTCCTTATGAATACTGGTGTAGGACTAAGATACCGATAAGATCGCCTGATCATACAACACCCCCACACCGAAAAATGGAATGAATGCGTTAAAAAGGACAGTTTTTCCATAACTTGTTTTGCCAAGACAATGGAAGGTGGGGCTGCTGGCCTGCTGCTGGTGCACCACTGTAATGAGTTAATGTAGGCACATTGAATCTGGGATCTCTCCACTGAGCCCGGTCTCTGCTAGATCTTGGACAACCAGATTCCTGAGCTTATTTATGTTTACAGCGTCAAAGTGTTGTTCCTTTCAAGTTCCAACCAATTGTTAGAGCAAGTATTATAATACAGCCAACTTCTTGGTTGTAAGGTTCGTTGTAGCCTTCTTTCATCCCACTTATACAATAGTTGAGTCTTTACTCTTAATAGGAACCCACTTGTCTCTCTCACAAAGTTTCTTGGTTCTTGTGCCCAAGCAGGCTGTAAGCTTACAGCCCGCTTCTTCTCTCTCTCCTCCCTTCTTTTCTCCACATCATCATTTAGCCGGCTTGCAGCCTGCTATAATACTTGCTCTTAGAAAGAGAGCCAGAGAGGTGTTCTATTGAGGTACTAGGATCCAAGAGTTCGTCCGAACCATGCTATTGCTTCCAGCCTTGAGCACCCGTAGGGCGGCTGCGTAGCAACTGAATTGGTTGTAATAGCAAAGGTCAAGCACCGCAAATGATGGCGCCGCCGACGCAGAAAGAGGATGGCATCCATCCTGGTGATGTTGTTGTTGCTCGTATTGGGCGCATGCACTCCTGTTCGCTTGAGCTTATCAGCCGAATCAATCAGCCAGAAAGGATCCAGTGAACAGGTAAAAGCCTAAAAGGGTTGCTGTTGCTGGAGACGTTATGCACCTGCAGCGCCCATCTGGAGTATACATCACTTCCAGCGGGCACCATCGACAATTGGACATCGCCATGGCATGTGGGGCACGAGAGAGTGTGTTGTAGCCTTGTAGGTCCAAGACACCGACAAAAGCATGTTGTACACAAAAATGCTTGATCCATCTGCCACGATTGCCTGCTACGGCATAACGGAGGGCCACATACTTCCTGTGTCCCTTTTCAAGTCTCATTATGGTATTTATTTGTGCTGACCAAATTTTCTTAAAATGCATCTATATGCAAGTTCCTGGCTAGGCCGTCCGTTGAACACTTTCAATTGTGACTTCAAAATCCTGACTCTGCATCAAGTATTGGCTTCTTCAGTTTCCTACACTCTGAGTGAAGGCATTTGATGGGTTATGTAGAGCTTATAAGTGACAAGTTGAAGCACTTCGGTTATCTTTGAAGTCTCTTCTCTATTTCTAGTTTTCTACCTATTTTGACTATATATCTAGCTTCCCTTGAGTCACCAAGTGAAAGTGTGAAACCCTCATGTGCAAACATTAGGTGAGACCGAGTTATCTACCTAGATTCCTTTTATTGAGTTGATCTTTTTTTAATTACCATCACGTGTGAGACCTATCAATTGATCTAATTTATGTTTTATCTGTTTTGTATGAAAATGAATAAGATGGTACTACACAAAGATCTTATTTCATAGTTAACCATAGTTGCGTACGTGTATTAATAAATTAAATAGTTTTACAATCTACTCTAAAGATTGTTTCTGCAATGTGTTTGAAATTAAACAATATTACACTTCTACAAACTTGGGTGCCGTTACGAAGCTACGATATTGGA
Source organism: Themeda triandra (assembly GCA_018135685.1). Lineage (NCBI taxonomy): Eukaryota > Viridiplantae > Streptophyta > Magnoliopsida > Poales > Poaceae > Themeda > Themeda triandra. The sequence continues at coordinate 885,408 of JAENPR010000094.1, forward strand.
GCTGACAGAAAAATAAGTGCATGGTCTAATCACCAGCTCCACTGTGCTTATCTAAAATAGATCCATGTAACAATATTTACATTTCAGATAAACAACGAATACTTCAAGACGGTACATATGTTTCCACTCCACTCAACATATCACACTAGTAGAGTTCTACAGACCGCTAGACTGACGGTACTGCTTGCAAGACTATACTCCAATTGTTGGGATTTAGTAGCTGGGATTCCAAACAGAGCACAGTTTTTAAACGCATCACTGCAGCTCCTCTCTTAGTATACAAAAATTTTAACTGCAGGTTTTTTCTCCGAGCAGAGCAGCCTTCATCTCATTTCTTTTCCGAATGCCAGTTTGGAGGCGCCAGTGATTCAGAGCATCGTCTGGCACGAAGGATGCCAAGAACCACTGAACCGAGTGGCGCCAGTACGGGACGCACCTCGCCTCATAGCCAATGCAGCGACGAGCAGCTCTGGCGTACTCCTCAGGCGATGGTATGAACGGAGAAGCACCCTTCACAGGCGACATCTTGGTAGCAACATACAGGGGTATCTGGATCACAATCATGAGAGATCATAAATATATAACACAAAATAATGATCGACATTATATTACAGATCGAAAAACAGTAAGAGGTTATTGTTACATACCTGGCATTGCACGTCTACACCATATTGTTTGTATTCAACACTCAGGCTTCGAGAAAATTGATCGATGTACCTAACGGATCAATGCATAGACAGCTGGCTGGGTTCAACAAATATGCTACATATAAGTGTTTCTGTACTGAAGAAAAAATAACAATGCTATCCAAAACAATCTATTAGATGTAGAACTTATTACCAGATCATTTTGAATAAAATTTCTACACTCTTGACCAATAGAATCACCAGTGCCCATGTTAATTACCCACACACGCACGTTAATGATCAATCCATTGCCTTATACTATACTCCCATTTTTTCATTAGAAAAAAAAGGAGTAATACTACTACTATAATGTACAGTATATTGTACTGTATCTGTCACATACAGTACCCTGCATTGTGACATTTCGTCCGTGGTCAGCCCTTAGCTGAAAGCATATATGCTCAGAGTTGTAGGAATCATAATGGTGGTGCCGTCATGCGGAACATTCATGTGCCATTTATATGTACTACAAAATAACAAACACCATAATGGTGGTGCCGTCATGCGGAACATTCAATGCCATGTTTCTTCTGAAAATGAGTTCAATGCCATGTTTCTACATAAACTGAAAATGAGTCAGATATATTTCATATATTTTCCAGCGTTTTTTTTAGAAAAAGGAATATATTAATATTTTCTAGTGATTAGTTAGAAAGAAAATGTGTTAACAAAATTAAGCTACAGCTGGAGCATATATATTCATATTCATATAGCTGTTACTGATACCTTGTTCACAAAAAAATGTTTAGTTAAATTTACAACAAAGCAGCCATATGCTAGGGCAACCGACAAAACGATTTTTTTTTGTACAGAAAATAAAAAAATGAAATTTTTGCCTTTTCGTTCAATAAAAGCTATCATAATCGATGAACAGCCAGAAATTGATATGCAACTATATTTTCAATCCATGCAAACACTCGTTTTGGCAACACGTCAACTTCAAACCCATTTTGTGGATCGCAGTTGATAAAAACATTGCTATTATTGCCCGCACATGAATGTACCCATATTACTGTGTACGTAGAGTATGCTACTGTAGCCCACACGCACTTTTGTCACGGGTGTAGTTCTCTCCTTAAATAAAAGGAAAAATGTTCCAAAAAAGGAAGAAAAAAAAGTAATGCGCTTTGACACAATGGATTTGTTGAAGTTACAGCATCTCCAAGAGAAATGGCACCTTTGTTTCGTATGCTATATTTAAAATTTTAGACAAAAAAAAATAAACTCCAACATATGTGCTATTTGGTTTTCTAAAATAGCAAGTATGATATCCCTTAAATCTCGCTAGGCATAAAAAGCAAACGACTTTGTTCGCTGCCTTTCAATATAGCAAATGAGAAATAGCAAGTCTCTTGTAGAACTCTTAGTTTTTTGAGAAGTTTTATAGTTTACAAAATGTCTAAATTATACAATTTAGCTATTTACTTTAACACGTCTCTTAGAGATGGTCTTAGAAGCATTTCTATGGCTCGCCGACAACTCCCTTCATATACAAGACAGCATATCTAGAATAGTGCTAACTCAAACAATCTTAAACCGAATTTATATAAAAAGGATATTTAACTTTTTTTAGAATAAGGATTGCCCTATTTTTATATATAGCATCTATTTGGAGTTGTAGATGTTGGTTATTTTTTATAAACTTGCTTGAATTCAAGATTAGGTTCTTTTAGGACGGAGACAGAGTAGAAATGAGAAAGTAGGTTGAGATGAAAATGTTCCAAACTTATGAAACGTGCATGTTAATAACCTGTCAGATAAGTTCTGTTAAAAATTTAAAATGTTGATAAGAAATTAATATATAATTTTTTTATGGTAAGGCCAAGCCCAGCCCAGGCAACGTGGACGCCTGGACAGTATGGGCGCTTGGAGTGTTTGCCTGCAATATGCTTTGCAATGGCACGCGCGGTGGCAGAGAGAATGGCAGATGACCTGGTTCGATCTGTCGCCGTCGTCGTCTAAAATGCAGCATGCTCATGACACTTGGCTATGGATTTTTGACACAAAAAGAGTACTCCTCCTAGATCAGAGCATGTGTAGGTACGTCGCTTACGCTTTGCTCGCCGCGTAGACGGCGTAGAGCGGGAACGCCGGCACGACGACGCTGGATCCGGACCCCACATTGACGACGGCGCCCTTCCCCCTGGCCGCCATCATCGGCAGCAGGGCGCGCGTGATCCGCGTGGCGGCCTCCACGTTCACCCTTACCACGGCCTCCCACACGGGCCGCTCCACCTCGTGGAAGTAGGACGCGCACGGGTACGTGGCGCCGGCGTTGTTGACGAGGACGCCGACGTCGCGGCCCTCGACGGCGGCCGCCACGCGGGCCACCCCGCGCCGCATGGCGTCGTCCCCGGTCACGGCGAGGTCGAACTCCACGGTGCGCACCTTGCACGACGGCGGCGCGGCGGCCAGGACCTCCTGCTCCACCCGCGCCAGCTTGCCGGGGCTCCGCCCCACCAGGACGAGGTGGAGCCCCGCGCGCGCCAGCTCCAGCGCCACCGCGCGCCCGATGCCGTCCGTGGCGCCCGTCACCACCGCCCACGAACCGTACCGCCCCGCCAGGTCCCTGCCCGGGCGCAGGAACGCGCGGTGGAGCCAGAGGAGGAAGGTGGCGGCGGACCGCGCCACGACGTAGAGGCCCACGGCCACCAGGGCGGCGAACCACGCCGGCGCCGGCGAGGGAATGCGCCATGGCGCCGCTGCCGCTAATGAGACCATCTCGTTCTCTGCCGGCATGGACGGAAGCAGGCTCAGCTCTGTGTACCCGAAATTCCTGAGGTCAGCACTGTTGAGGCACTGTTGTAGTCCGGTGTGCGGTGCCGCCGTGCGTGCAGCTGCAGCGGCGTTAAGACAGCTGCGTGAATGCAAGACGTTGGCCCGAGTAAATGCAAAAGCTGAGCTGCCCATGCTTCGCAGTTCGCACAGCAGCGATGCATCGATCGTGAACGCAGAATGGTCCACGGACACGGATGCACTGCAAGCTGGGCGGCCTGCAGCTACAGCGGAAATTAGTGGCGGTCCTGAATACGATTTATAATCTTTTAGGGTAGTTTATGCGCTCGCACGTGCAATGAATCAGACGTCCGCTGTACATGTTCATCTTTACGTCGGCCACCTCGCCCCCGTCTCATCGGAGCTCCGGCGAGACCCTACCGCCGGCGGCAAACACCCTCATCTGCTCTTCCAGCCCCACCCCTTTAGCGCCTCCGATCATGGCGCCTCTGCCGCCTACCCATATCCAGCTAGCTGTCTAGCCCTGTCCACTCGGCGGCGCCCCCGCCGCCGAGCTCACCGCCGGCCAAATCGCCACCACCGCCTTGTCGACGACCGCTGCCAGGTCGGTCGAGCGGATTCTACAGCCGAGGAGGAGAAAGAGGAAGAGGGAGGCCTCGTCGGAACCCTAACCTTAACCGGAGTTGGAGGAGAAGGAGGGGGAGGAGAGAGGAGAGGGGAGAAGGAGGCCTACCGGGCGGATCCGCATCCGGTGCCGTCGGATCCGCCACTGCCGCCATGGCCTCCGCCGGAGGAGCTTTAGCGCGGGGGAGGAGCTGAGGGCATAGGAGCTTTGGAGGTGGTGGGCGGGGGAGGAGGAGGACTGCGCGGTGATGGCGGCGAGGAGAGTGAGTCGGGGGAGAGAGAGTGTGGGGAAGGGGGGGCGTGGGGTCGGGGGTGGGCCGGACCATCCGACGCGCGGCGGGCGGTCCAATTGGGCGCGCACGCGTCGATGGCCGACAGCCAACATTACCGATTTTTTTATTTATCTATGATAATATATAAAGGATACAATCGGAATATATAGATATATTATTGATGAAAATCTACTTGGGAATGAGGATATGGTAGATATATGAGACACTGCCGTGTAAAGAACACCGTCGCAACAAGACAATCTCTTTTTTTTTCAAAAAGATATTCACATTTACACATCTAGATGTTGTATTTCTGTCTATGGACCCCAGGATCACAGTGTCAAAGTTATATGTCTAGACACCATAGATCATTTCCGACCTACTACCTTACGTCATGACCTGAGGCGTTACCTAGACGTCGTTGATCATGGCGTCGAAAAGGGGTAGATCGGTTTTTGATGCCTAGAGGTTTAAACATGAAGTTTTGATTAAAAAAAAGTCCAAATTGAAGGGAAAAAAGACCGAACAAGAGACCACAAAGGTTATCTGAACCATCTCTTATATCATAAGCACAAATACAAGAGGATTAAGACAAAGGAATGAAATGGTGGACTAGGATGATTCTGGGTGAAAGAAATCTCCATAGGACACAAACTGAGAGCTTTGAATCTTATTTGAACATCGTGAATCGTGGTAGCGCCATTGCCAGGCACGCCAACTCGGACCTTGACACCATAAGAGCAAGTATTATGGTGGGCTATAAGAAAGCTAAATACTGATGTGGAGGAGAAAAGAGAGGAGAGAGAAGGAAAGCGGACTGTAAGCTTACAGCCGGCTTGGACACAATAACCAAGAAAATTTGTGAGACAGACAAGTGGACCACATATTTAAAGTGAAGGCTTAACCACTGAACGAGTAAGCTGAGAGGTGGGCTAAGGATCTATACAGCCTTCAGCCGACTAAATCTTTATCTTTACCTGATAATTAATTGTGGAAATTGCCTATAGTCTTTTTGTCCATCATATTATTTCTGACCGCTCATGTCCGTGTATAAATCTATTTATTCTTCGTACGTAGTCCACCTGACCATAAGACCATAATAATAGATTAAATTATTTTGGTGTTGCTTCATAATCCATTTAGGACGAACAAATCTATTTCTGCTTCATACGGCGACGAGGATGGTGCGCCGACACCGTTTCCTTTTCATTTACGTACGTTGTATGTATGAGTTGTCTATGTTAATATGTTTTAGCATAAATAGGTGTTGTACCAAATAAAAACTCGACCCTCTATCCCACCATGACATAGTAGCACCGTCACCCTGTGAGACTAAGCCTCTGCGGCAGGAGAGCGAACGCACCCGCAAGTGCTCGAAGATAAAATCTATACCTAATATTTAATCACGAAAATTTCTTTCTACCCTCTAAATTTAAGATTTATCTCAGCATACGTATACACACGACGAATGCGAAGGGAACTCTAAATAAAATCGAATGCTAGGACCAATAGCGTTCAAATCTACCATATCCACCGGACAATGAGATTTTATGATGACGAATTGAGAAATAGAAGGGAAAGAAACATGAGACATCTCACCGCACGGTCTGCAAAACCAATATAGTACAAGCCATCAAATCGAATCAAACACAGGCTACCCAACAAAGCAGCAGATCAAAGAAAGAAGGATTGAATTCCTCGTTCAAGCAGACACGGCGAACCGAGGTGCCGCTGGTCTATTGTAGAGGCAGCGCTCTTCGCGGTCACTGCCGCTCTGCCAATGCCGACACACCAACTTGATGGTGCTGCCCAGCATTGCACCCGACGCGCCAGGCCGTGCGGCTGCGTAGGGAAGGAGGAAGGGCCGAGAGGCCAACACAGCTAGGGAGAAGAGGAGAACCAGTGGAGTAGCACACCATGAAGAAGGATGAAGAGGTGGGGGCGGAACAGATGGGGAGGAGGTGGTAGAGCTAAGACTTGGGCCGTCCCATTAAGGTTGGGCCGTGGCACAATGCTTTGGCACGACCTGAAGTACAGAGGACACGTTTTGGCCCTTGCCAACACGACACGAACACGGAGGCCGCGTTGTGCCTAGGATCTCAGCACGACGGGCTACATGGCCTGGCCTGTACTTTGGGCCGGCACGACTCGAAGACGTGCAGGCGTGCCACGGGCCAGTCCTGGGCCGAACATAAATTCACCGCGCACAGCCCGACGTGCCTTCCGTGCCAAGAGGGCACGATCGAAGTGGCACGAAGCACGAGAGGGCCATGTCGTGTCGACCCGACCCGACCCGACCCGACCCAAGTCCCACCTCTAGGAGGCGGCGTGAGGCCCGACGCTAGACAAGAAAGGGGGTGCGAGGCCCTCGGGCATATAGCAGATGGGCTGCGGCGGAAAACAGCGATGCGTGAGTAGCGGAGGCCTCCTGGTCTCCTGTTGCAACGCACGGGCAAATTTGCTAGTCATCATAATACTTGCTCTAAGCCATGTTGCCCACCGCCCACTGTCCAAATATGAGTTTAAGACGGTCAGGGTTATAAATAGGAATTTTTCTCAAAAAATCTTTCTCAAGAGTCAAATCTTTTCGGATACGAAAAAGGGTTAAATCGCCGATCCTCCGCCTCCACGCCTTTGTTTCCGTTCCTCTCTGCTCTGGCCCCTGCCTGCACCTGCACGCCACCAAATTCCAAATTCCAATTCGAATTCCGTTTCCAAATTGAGTTGGACCCAACTCCTGACTCCACACCTATACGGATACGGAATACCCCCATCGCCCGCCTAAAATCCCCGCTCCCTCCACGGCGGCGTCCATACCCTAGCAATTTGGTGCTTTCCTTTGCTTCAGCCTTCAGCTCAGGTTTTTCCGACGAATCCGCTCATCTTCCACCCTCAGCTACCCGCCTCCCCTCCTCAATCGGAGCTAGGTTTTCGCTTTCCTCAGCAGCAGTTCCGCCCTTGGGCTCTTGCTTGGCAGATCGAATTCGGCTCGCTCGCTGCTTCCGCCGGCAATCCAACCCAATCCAATCGGGAGGAGATGGCCACCACCCAGTTCGCCATGGTGGAGGAGCTGGCCTCGCTCGTCAAGGACAACCTGCACAGCAAGCACCTCATCCTCGCCACCGAGGAGGCCCTCATCGCAGCCCTCCAGCAGCTGCGCTGCCGCGACGGCGACGGCGACGGCGGCCTTGAAGAGGACGACGACGGCGCGGCGGATACCATAGAGCTCCAGCCTGCCGGGTCCTACCACCGCCTTCTCCTGCACCGCCTCGCAGAAATTTATGGGTACTCCTGTCCTGCTAGCTTAATAATTGGGATGATGTTGTGTGTCTGTGCTGTTGTCTGACAGCTAATTTGCCTGCCTGCCTGTGCTTAGGTTCGCTCATGAATCGGTTGGGGAAGGCGAGGATCGACATTTGGTCCTCCAGCGCTGCCCTGAAACAGCCATGTATGTTGCCAAGCTTGCTTCCAATAAACTATGTTATATAGACTATGTTCATGTCTTTTCCTGTCATCGTTATGCCTTTGCTTTTCTGTTAGACTATGTTCTAACATTAGACCACAACCCCCATTGTACCACAATATTAGTATGTTTCAAGTATCATTCAACCAGCATTTGATGCTTGGATGAATACAGGAGAAATCAAATTACAGCCAATTCATCTACTCCCTCCGTCCCATTGAAAGTGTCGTTTGAAAAGCGTGCCCTCCTCACAAACACGTTTCCCGGGCGACACTTTCAATGGGACAGAGGGAGTACACACTCAGACACAACTTTATAGTTGCATTTTGATATATGCAATCCCTTGTAGTATGATATTCTGTTTGGAGGTGTTAATAGATATATGGTCACTTCTTTTCTCTACATCTGAATCTGACAATGCCAGTTGCACCCTAACTTATTCTGTTCCTCAGTGTTGGACCTGAAAAATAAAACTGTTCTATAATTTGGACCTATGCATATTCTTTTGGGTACCATACTATTGTGAGCTTCAACTGCACCTTGTATCCATAGCATCTTACATGTTACTTTCTTCATGTTGGATTTACCTTTTGTTGCTACTCTCACCTGCTCTTTTCTTTCTATACTATATTTATCTCAAAAGCTATGTCTTATTCATTGAGTAAGTACTTAGCTGTTGTATTTTCCTTTTAGGCTGATTTAGTTATCTCGTTTGTTGCAGCCCATCTGTCCTTGTTAGTGATATGTTATGGAAGTTTGATAACAGTGATGATTTCACGTCTGTTGTGCTAACCAGAAGTGATACAGGTGAGACACCTTTCCTGCCCATTTATAATAAAAAAAGAGGGGTATTTTATCTGCCGTATCATCTGCATCTAGTATTTGGACGGACTGAGTGTCATAATCTACCTATAAGGAGTTGTAGACATGCAATTTATATCTTTGTAAGCAAGATTTGACAATAGGAGGTAAAAAACTGGTTGTAGACTACACCCATAGTCTTGCAGGCTTTACATGGGTGTTTCGTTTGCAACATATCTGCTTTTCGTTTGCAACATATCTGCTTTTCGCTATTTGTATGGAGTTATGGACATATTCTGATACTTCTGAGGACATACTTGTTTGATGCCTAGCTATTGTTGCCCCCAAAAGCTTTGAATACATCATCTCCTTGTAATGTTATTATAACCAATATTATGCATATCAGTGTGAGGTCTCATGTCCTCACTCCTGTGTAACAAGTTGTGATTCTTCTGTCATCAGATTTTAAAAAACCTCAGAAGGCAGATGTAGTCCAAGAAGATGTTTATGTTAAAAAGTCGCATCTGAAAGACAATACAGGTATGCAGGATATGAACTCTGTCTCACAGTCAAAGTCTTGTTGTTACAAATAGAAATTCAGTAAACATTATTTGCATGGATCTCAACATATAAATTTACATAGAAGCATGCGGGTTTGAAAAATGAAAGGTACAATCAGTAACCAGTTAGCCCTTGTCTTTCAGACTTGAAACCTCTGAAGCAGCCAGCAGTACTTCCAGGAGCATCATTGAAGGAGAGGGAGGCTGCTTATCGAGCTGCTCGTGAGCGAATCTTCTCTGTGGATGATGCCAAGGGAAATGATAGGTCATATGTGAAAGGTAGACAGGTTCCTGTTGTTGCTCGACGGATGATTGCCCATGCACTCGGTCAAAAGGTTCAAAATACCATAGAGACAGTTGCCTCCACAGAAAGCAGAGGAAAACAGCCGTTGAATGGGAAAAATATTCCAACACATAGCAGGAACAACTTCTGCCCAGTTACACCAGATAATAGAGAAGCAGTTCGAAATGGGAAGCCAAACTCAGCTGGTAGAAACTCATATCAGACTCCATCAAGCCAAAGGTGCCACACAACTAATACTAGAGCTGTTACTGCTGAAAGCTTGAAGAAAGAGCAGACTGGAGCAGCTAAAAGAATGTTTGCACATGCACTGGGGCTGTCTGCAGCTCGAGGAAGTTATGGTGCTGGTGCACTGCCCAAACCGAAGTAAAGATCTGGAGTTGAGAATGCGGATAAGTGGAGAAGGCTGCCAGTTGCCTATGCAAGCTTTGATTGAGCTTAACTGTCATATGTATGCCCATGGGATGAGCCTGCAACGGTTGGTGCTCTTTTGTGCCATCTACTTCTGTGAAACAGTTTCTGTTACGTGGTAGCAAATGAAAGGGATTATTGGTTGGATGTTAATTGTTGAACCCAGAGAGGATATGTGGCCCTGGTTCGAGAGGCAAGCTCAGTTGGGGAAAGAGCTTGCTAGATATTCATGTCATGACAAGCCAAGTGCAAGTGCTTCACCAGAGTGGAAGAAAAATGATCCTCGTTGCTCATATAGTATTGCACTGTGGTTATATCGCTCTAGGTTGCTGCAATGTGTTTACTCTAGGATGTTGTTATCCTATGCTGTTATTTTTTCCTTTATACCCATGTAAGGATGACTTGCTGGATTTGTGGTGTCGTCTTGATTTACCTCAGTTAAATCTTTGTATTTGATTTTACATAACTTAGCTGTCAAAATCTTCCTTTCTGAAAGATAGTAACTATATTACCAAGCACATGTAAGTATGAGGCTTTTAAATTTTTGAGCTGTCCGTCGTCCCTAGCTGCAGAAATTTAAGCAATTTTTTGAGTTGTCCGTCGCTACTAAGCTACAGAAATTTAAGCTGTGGGCAGATTGAAAGCATTTAAATGTATCATACGAACTTGAAATTTTGCAAAGATCTTAGAACCAAAGCACTGCCAGACAGGCTTGTGTAACCTAGCAGGCAGAAATCAGAGGACGAGCATTTCCAGCAGTATACCTAAGGAGGAACTTGGCGTCAAGTAGGGAGGAACTTGGCCGGAGGCGCCGCTGGACGGGGAGGCAATGGTGATGCGGTGAAGGGTCGAGCGTGGGGGTGGGAAACCAAAGGTGGTACATGATTCAACTGGCAGGACTGCAGGACGCTAGTCAGGCGGGGAGGAGGCGATGATGGTGATTGGTGAAGGGTCAAGCGTGGCAAGCGGTAAACTAGTGGCTAGCAAGAGCGATGTGCATGAAGAGTCAAGCGTGGCGGGTGGAAAACGCATGTGAAGGGTCCAGCGTGGGGAAAGGATTTAGATAGCCAACAGTGTATAGGGCGTGTGAGAATTTAGGTATCCAAGAACAAATCTGGAGACCTTAGGTACCTTGTTAGAGAGTTCTTTTGGCTCTGATATCAAACATAGGGTAGCGGGCGTGCTTAGGTAGCATGCTGGAAATGCTCCATCGAAACGAGACCACCCTGCAGGGCTTTTAGTAGTTCAAAATGCTCTACTTTTTAATTATTTCCAAGCACAAAAGATTTTAAACAGTACAGTAAGGGATTCAAACTTTGTACTGGAGATATGGTATTCCCAGAGGCATCCACCAGTCCTAACCCAGTAACCGGTGAAAACATCCCACCAGCTATAAAACCTCCAAGTTCATTGGTTGATCATCCAGAATTTTGGATTGTCCATGCAGAAACTCAAAATCTGCACATATTCATTTGCATGTCTATACTCAATAATACTAGGACACATGTAGCTCACTAGCTTATCACAGCGAATGCCAAAAAATGAATAAAGACATCATTTACGGGAAGCCTGTGGGAAGCTTCACCGTTTCAGTGGAATAACATGGTTTGCTATTATCTGGGATCCATTTATGTTAAGCATATGACAAGGCATATCAGCATAGTTAACATAGCAGAACATATTTCTCAGCCAAGGGTTTATACATGTTATGAAATAGCTCTGTGCAATAGCAAAAATGGCTATTTTGAATGTCTGATCAGCCAAAAGGGAGAACATCTACTTAGAGTTGATGGACATAGAGCAGGGCTGTCTCAATCCAATTCCATTGCATTATCTTGTGTGCTACTTCTGCATGACCAAATTTTTATCGTACGATCATGTGACACAGTCACAATCTTCTGTCCATCTGCATTTGCCACAGATACATTATCAGTTAGTAGAAGTTTATAAACATATTAAGCTTATGTATGAATTTCAACAAAACATCACATAGAAAAAAAGGGTCACCAACATGTCAATGGTATCAGATTAAGGACACTGGCAAAAGACACATGTAACCTCATCACATTTCCTTTCCTAGAGGATATCACCTGGATTTGGTAGTTATGGTTTGCATGCACTCATGATTAGCTTCCACATTAGGAAGCAGTGTCCCATGGTTTTGTAGCAATATTATGTTTTTGGGACAAATTTTAAACCCTAGAAAGTTATTTATTTTAGAACTGAGGGAGTATTACCAGTATTATACGATATACAAAGTAACACAATGAACTATCAACATCGGAAGTCCAGCAGAAGGGACAAAAGGATAAGCAAGGCATGATAATGATTTATGCGACTACAAAGCACCACATCAGAAGATCCTAAATGTACACAATAAAGTTTGCAAGATGGTAATCTCATGAGTCATGACTCTACTTATCACACAATAAAAAATAATCCTAGCGAAGTAATATACAATAGCATAACCACTCAAATTGCCACTGCTAGTTAAGAAACTAAGTGAATGATCAGAAATGACAATTTCAATTATTAGATTTTCAGAACCAGATGCACAGAGTTGACTACACCTAAAGAAGGTTTCTGAATTTATAATAATATAATAAATATAATAACATATACAGGGAGAAAGAAAACCATAAGTAATATCTCACCTCCACTAATATCCAAACTAGTAACCTTTGACTCATGGCCCACCAAACTTTTGATTGGTTTGTAATCCCGAGTTGACCACAGCTGAAAATATAGAATGCATGAGTGACCAATTGGCTAATGAGGGAATATAATAAAGAAAACACGTTAAATAAATTACATAAACTTACCGCTGCTTTGGTGTCATAGGAAGAAGTCGCTAAATAATGCCCTTCCTCGGGTTCAAATTTCACATGTGAAATAAGACTCTTATGAGCTGGTATAGAATACAACATTTGCCTTTTCCTCAAATCCCATATTCGACAGAAATTGTCTTCACTTCCAGTTGCAATCAGATAGCCATTAGGAGAGAAGCTGACTCCTAGGACCTGAAATAGAAAATGAAATCAAGTCATATACAAATGAGGTGTTCGGTAGACAATTACAGCTCCACAACATATGTATAATCCCACATACAAAATACTGTAAATGTACTTTTAAAGTTCCATAGTTCCATGCTGAAAAAGAAAAGGAAAATAAACTAAACGGAAGAAAAGAAATAACTTACAGGTTTCACATGGCCCTTAAGGGTAAAGAACAATCTTCCTGATCTCAGATCCCATACTCGAGCATATGCATCAAGACCACAAGATGCTGCCAAAGAACCATCAGGGTGAAAGCTAACTCCATACACACTTCTGCTATGCCCCTCTTGGAGTAGCAGCTCCTTTCCAGAATTGATGTCCCATAATCTCCAAGTCTTGTCAAAGCTAGCTGTACCAAGGTACTTTCCAGATGGATGAAAAGCAAGGCGACCAAGACGATCAAGGTGGCCATCAAAAGACATCAAAAGTGACCCATCTGGTTTCCATAATTTTGCAGTTCTATCAGCTGAAGCTGTTGCTAAGAAGTCATCAGCAGGAGAGAAGGCAACATCAGTTGCACGTTCTGTGTGACCTTTCAGGGTTGCAACCTTAGTTATTTGTGGCATGCTCCATACTTTGATTATTCCACTCCAGGAACTACACAATGCGGATAAGCAAATAGTTATTGCCTGAAAAGGAAGCAAAAGTACAAGAACATAATCTTCCATGTTAAAGCTCAAAACAAATGTAAAGATATGATTAAGAAGAGGAAGTACCTTGTGGCCAGCATTGATGCATCGCGGGAGAAGGAACAGCCGGTGAGCGGGCGATCATCTCCAATCTCGCTGCACTCGAGCACAAACTCCCCAGCCTGCTTCACGACGAGCTCGGCCTCCGCCTCTGGGTCCTCATCGGGATCCTCGTGGCGGCGCTTGGCCCTCTGGATCCTGGCCTTGGCACGGGGCAGCGAGTAGTGCGCAATGTCTACCCGCGCCTTTAGAAGCTCCTGCGTGCCCTCGGTGAAGAAGGGGTACTGGATCTGCTCCTCCTCCTCCTCCTCCTGTCCGGCGCGCGCGGCCTGGTCGTCCTCCTGCGCGCGGAGGAGGCGGTCGACCTGTCCGTCGGCCTCGAGGCGGACCATGAGGGCGCGGAGGCGGTCGCGGCGCTCCATCTCGCGCTCGCCGAAGAGCGTGACGGGCTCGCCGAGGCGGCGGAGGCGGGCCCGCACGGCGGAGTCGTTGGTGGGCACGGCCATGGCGTAGGCGCGGCGCCGCTGGAGGAGCTCCTGCACCGCGCGCTCGTGGCGCTCCCGCGCGGCGCGGTGGTCGTCGGAGATCTCGTACTCGGCGGCCTCGCCTCCGCCGCCCCCGGCGGAGGAGGCCGAGGTGGAGGCCATGGAAGCGGCGGCGGCGGGCGCGCGGGGCGGAGGGGCGGGGATGGGGGCGATTGGCGGGTGGACGGGGACGGGGAGCGGAGCCATGGGGGAGTGGGGGCCGGAGGCTGCGGCCTGGGGTTCTCCATTGGCGAGAGCTCCGGCGACGAGGGGTTTAGGGTTAGGGTTTTGAAGTGGGAAGCGGTGGCGCCGTGGCCGTGACGAAGACGGAGGCTTGACCGCTTGAGGTGCCGAGTGCCGACGGAGGACGATTGACGGGCGGGCCGCACCTGGCGAGGCCTCTCGCAGTCTCGCTCCGTTTTCTTCTCCACACCTGATAAACCGACGTCATCGACTCATCGTGTCAATACCTCTTCAGGTCCCATGTCCGAAACTCCGAATCATCCTCGAGTCCAGACTTCCCCACTCGAAGGTCAGGCATACGTGTTCTATCCGGCCTGATAAGACTGTCCGCGTCTATACGAAGTTCTCAAAACTTACATGTCTATCGCGGCCTCGCGGGACCAAGTGCTTCCACGATTGATAAGTCGACTCATGTTATTTTTGTTATTATACATGAGAAAAAAAAAATAATATACCATGACTGATAAATTTAAACGAATAGAGTATGTATCTGATTATTTATATAATCTCTTTTATAGAGGTTTACTCCAATATTTGGTACTCAGGGGAGCCCCACATGGTGATGAGTCGCGGCGAGTGATGAGTGGATCTTCGCATTGACCGTTCGGTTGACCAAATTGGAAAACTCATATCTCGGATTTGTGTAAAGACACGAGAGACACTGTCACGACTTCTTGATCGAGTAACGTCCTCAACGAGTTTAAAGTGGTTAAGCATGAGCACGAGCCCAACCAATCCTTTGAGGGACTACGTGATCTGAGCGTCCATGAGCCACCCCACTTGCTTAGCCTATTGTGGGTCGGTCGACTTGGCTCAGGGTCATCTTGTTGCTAGGTATTCCATCCCCCTCAAGTTCAATTATAGGCTTTATTGGCTCAAGTTGCATTTCGTATTGATCTTGACATGTTCCACACACTCGGGCTAAAGACTGCTAGACTCGTCACGCTATGCCCTTCACTCTCTTTTTCCACTGGTTTAGAGACGACCACGTATTGTACCTTGATTGGCCTTCAAACCTTTGGAATCGCGGACAACAGGAGCCTCCGGTCCCTTCAGGGGGCCATCTTGTCAATGGGTGAAGCGTGTTTTGGGACGCGTCTCGTCCAACTTGAACTGAAATTTAGAGCAGTTTGTTATTTAACTCGGTCTAGATAAACAAACATGTTCTTGAGTTATAAAGCAAGCACCAGTGAAATAGAAAAGGACTGGACGCATAGAAAGTCAATACAACACAAACTTCTATCATAATCATTAGCGGACGAACCGGTTCCCAAAATGTTGGGAGCGAATTTCTCAGCAAATTATATGAAAGATTAGAATTAGAGCATTCCTTATACTCGTTAATCAAATCTTTGTTTCTTCGTTGCAACAAACAAACATATTGGCTACATATCAAATTTTCATTCTCAACATATATAATAAGTAGCATAATTAGTGTGGCCTCCTTTGATTCACAAGAACGAGGACACGATCCACCGGACATGCATGATACAAACATCATAGAATTCTCACCTATATCTTTTAAATTTGATGAAAACCCGCGCCGCCTAAGACGTTGTGGGCGGGCATTGATAGTATGGATGCTGCACACGGTCGACTCGCAGGCAGATACGGCGCACGCCGCGCACCAGGTCTGCCGACGCAACTGGATCCGCACGCAGCACGGTTTGCGCTGACCGAGCCGTAGCTCAGGTACGGCGGTAAGGTGGCCTGCAACATCGTCGTGAGCACCACCACCCTCCGGCGCACCTCCGAATCCATGTCCATCTCGGCGTCAGCGGCCTGCCGATCATTCTCCAAGCGGCCGTGCACACGAGGCGCCATCGTCGGCGACAGCCCCACGACCCGCACGGGCGGCAGTGTGGCCGCCGTGGCGCCGTCGTCGCGACAGGACGACGACGACGCACGCGCGGCAGCGCAATGTCGCTCACCCTCACCATGGCCACAGCCATCGTCGCCAACTTGCCCGGGCCGGGCTGTGAATCTGTGAGTGTGCAGCGCGCAGCTGTGTCGATCCCCCTGACTAGCATGCAGGAAGCGCCGGGGCGTCGACGATTTCCGCAGGCACCTTGGAGTAGGCATTTATAGGCGTGATCGGGTTTTCAGGTTTTGTGCTGCATTGATCGGGTTTTCAGGTTTTGTCTAGGTGTGCTGGTGCCGCTGGTGGCGCCTCTCTCCAGAGCATTATCCCGGTTGTTCCCATCCCCTCTTTTGGATGTTATATGCAGCATAATTGAACACAGCAGAGTAGCAGACATGATATTATCTGTTGTTCTATTCTACCCTGAGCGAATAAAAACATATGCTTGTTACGTTCATAACAAATGTTCTTGGTTCTTATTGATATCTCTCTCAAAGTTTTGTTAAAAAGGAGGCATGAAACTATCATCTAAAAAGGAGAAAAAGAAGGAAAAGAAGAAAAGAAAGACGAAAAAGGAAATATGATAAAAAAGAGAAAGAAACATGAGAAGATAATCCATATTCTCACAAAAATATTTCAAGTTCCAATGAGAGAGATGTTTCAAGGAGCATAGTAAGTATATTTAGCCACCATATAGTCACACACATGCACATATTGATTTAATCATATGACATTTTTCTCTTTGATCCAAGGTTTGACTTTAAAATATATGTATTGCAAGTATGTACACGCTTTCTCCCTACCTATGAGCTCCACAAAAGCTTTAGTTGTAGGAAGAAAAGAGAGAAATATCAAAATGTGCCTGGGTGAAAATCCAAAAACACCACATCTAGAGAGACTTAAGAGTGTGGTGTAAGGAATCGTTAAGTTTTATTTGAAAATCTATAAAAACCTCTGAAAGGATAGCTGAGTAAAAGAATTTGAGACATAGTGCTTGACTATCACTCTGTCTTTCAATTACTCAAAACCCAAGTGATGGGTAAGAAGCATATCCATCCTCTGATCCGAGTGGAGGCCCTAAGTCAACGAATACCGGAGAAAACAAATGAGTGATATACTAACCGATTTAATTATTAGTTGTCTCTTATATAGCGATGATCTGATGATGTACCTGCGGGCTTTGCAGGGACTAGTATCCGGATAGTTCAACTGGTACCTCACGTAGCAGCCTGAACCCATTAGATGCCCTCTCTATCCATTTTTTTTAATTACACAGTACAACACCACTAGATCTGGAGATTCCCGAAGCCATCACAGGTGCCTCGTTGTCGACGGAAACGTCGCTTATCACTTAACGCATAACGCCGAAAAATTATTTGGAAAATCCCAGAAAAAGGTGCGATCCTAGTGGGTAGCATAACACTAGACCGTTCTACGGAAAGTCCATTCGCGCCTCCATCCGCTGCCTTCGTTCCTTTGTATTGTTTGCATATTGCTGCATTGGGCCCTCCATAGGCTGTCCGTGTTGGCCCATGGTCAATACTAGCTTGCCACTAGATACTAGTAGTACCTAATGCTAGAGCTCTCGACCTTTAATTTCTCAACGTGCTACAGTCATAAAGGCGATCCCCAGGCGATTTCTAGATCTTCCACTCCCTCACCGAGGCACGCGCAAAGTGAGCCCGTCAGTGGCGTGCGGCCCCGTGGGGAGTGCTCGGCGGTGGGGCAGATGGCCTCCTACGGAGCGAGCCTGGCGGTGGTTTACCGTTCGTGTGGGTGAGCTCTGCAATGTGAATCTTGGTGAGGGATCTGTATATATCTATAGGTATGATATTAGCTACCCATATCTACGTCTAGTTCGTGGATTTAGTGAGAAAATAAGGATTCCCGGGCTGGCCTTTCTGCTTGGCTTCTTCCATTTTGTTTTGGCGATAGCATCTCCAAATGGCGTGGAAGCTTCTTCCCGAGCTCCTCTGATGCTGTCTTTGTTGGCGGTGATTTGGCGGAGGCCTGTAGATATGTGGTGCATAGTGAAGGCGTTTTCTTTTTGTGGAGGCTTTGACATTGATGATGTTTTCAGTGGTGAGGTCATCTTTTGCGGTGACGAGCCTTCTATATGCCTTCTATGCCATGTTGTCCATGGTGATTTCGATTTTGCTACCAACGACATGACGGTTGCTGATCAGAGGTGGCTCGGTAATCATACCGGCGACAATGCTATGTTGTTCGGTATTTCCTTCTACCAACATGTGAGATTGGGTTGGTTTTTAGTTACCACCTCTCTTGGTGGTTTGCTTCCCCTTCCGGGTGTATGTCGTCGGGCGTACAAGGGGTTGGTGGTGCTTGGGACGTCAGATCCCTTGTTCTTCGGTGATGCGATGGCCATTGGCCATGCTGCTCAGCCTGGACGTTCAACGAGCCTGGACGAAACTTCATTTAAATGATGCAGCGATACATTTAAGCATTTGGCCTTACAAAGCATGTTGGTATTTATGATGTGCTACTCTTGGTGCCACTGAAAACCTTTGGCGTTCCATCGTCGGGCGTTCCATCGTCGGGAAGGTGGTCAGCTTCAAGGCGACTGTTCCGATTGTCGGCGACGAGAATGATCGGGAGAGTCTTGCAAGTACTAGGATGTAATTTTTTTTTCCTTTCAAATTTGTCTTTGTAAGATTTGGAATGTAAACTGTAAAAACTAGATGGTACCTAACACTGACGGATTGCCGCGACGCTGAGGGAGGCGGCGACGATGGCGATGAGCATGATAAGGCGGGGAGACATGCTGGCCAACGGTGTCTCAGCCGGCTCGGAAGCTGAAAAACTAAACGTTAAATTAGAACGAGTTTGATCAGTGTGTAAGCTTGCATAAGAGGCTTTGTAGACAACCGAATACAGATAAATTGCACTGCAGCCTGCATATTGGCAACCAAACAGGTTCAGTGTGTACTGGCCTGAGAGTAACAACACGTTACACGTCTGACACTTTTTTAAGTACTTTTGCCTATCTGCGTTCCATGCTATTTTGGGCCATTGGTATATTAGTGAACACTGGTGCCACTGCCACCGGTCATGCAGGGTATCCTCTAGCCAGCCCATTATATATGTTATGATTTATTTACATTGCAAATACTATTTTGTGTCTTTGTGTACTAATTTATGAGAATAATGGCACACTTGTTTAATTAATACTGAAACCATGCATGTGTTACCTTTTGCAATGATTTATAGTAAGAATGGATCTGTAACACTATTTATATAAATAATATATTTTGTTAGTCACATATTCATCCTAAACATAACTTTTTTTTAAAAAACATACATAAGTACATAACTAATATTTTAAAAGTTATTAAGTTGTCAAAATATCAAATTCTGAACAGGGTAGTGAAAAGTAACAACTAAACGGTATATATAGTAAATTATAAATAGCTTGGTGAGGAAAAGACACAAGTGTTTATATCTCAGAAAAGAAAACAAAGAGTAGGCGAGTTTTCGTGCAAAGTCAAGAAAGAAGACGAAGCTCACCCGAAGAAACAAGGCACCCAAGCACGGCTCACTCAAAGGCAGCTGGAGAGAGTGAGAGAGGATAAGATGATGTGTAATCCTACAGGCTGACGGCCATAGGATCTAGAAGGGTTACGATATATATATAGGAGATCGTCGCAAAGCTGGGGGAGAGGAGAAGACTCCAGTGGGCTGTGTGCGATAGGGCCATAGGGGAGCTTCCTCGATATTACGGTGGGGTTTTTTGTAACGGTCGATCAATAAGCTGGTTTAATATCACTGTCACAATTCATAGATATCAACGAAGAAACATCGATGATACCGCAATTCATCGATTGTGTAAACAGGCATAACTAACAATAGGTTCACGCTCTCTCACAGGTGCTATTATAGCTAAATAGAGTATATGTACTGTGATTGTCTTTACATGGTTATTAATTTGTGTGCGTACATGTATATTATGACCCTGTTTGGCAAGACTTCACCTCACGAGTGAAACTTTTTTTTCTTCAGTTCCACGAACGGCTCTGGTGGAGTTCAAGCCGTTTTGGTTAACCGTTTGACAAAACGGCTTCACCTGTCTGTCATATATATGGCTATAAAAGAGGTCAATTGTCCAAGATACTCCGTATGTACATGTGTAGTAACATTAATTTGCAGTTGTATGTTTCGATATGTTTTTTCATCCGAGCAAATTCAAATTCAAAAATTTCAAATTTCAACATTAAAATTTAACATAAAAATAAAAATGAAAAGATATAACATAAAGTATTTTAACAACTGATATGCCCATGGTGTACGGGCGAAAGATGAACGGAATGTGCCCATGCGCTTCAGGATGGAAGACGAACAGAACTTTAGGCGCGGTTCTTTTTCCCAATTAAATTAATGATAGATTGTGTAATCATGTCAAATCTCAAGGGTAGTGGTAGAAGGGCCTATAGCCTAGGAGCGGAGAGTTTTTATTTTTATTTTTATTTTTTGCTCTATCCCACCCCCAAACTTCTTTGAGAGCATGTTTTACCAGTAAAGCCATTTTCACTTTACCGTGTTTGCCAAAAAAGATTACAAACGACTTCTAAAGCCGATAAAGAAACCCTGCCAAAATGGGGAGTATATATTCTATACCGTTTTTTTAAAAGTGTGCATTGAGCAATGCTACAATACCGTTTTACAATACACTACTGTAATTCAATAGTTTCTCATGTTTTTCTCCTAGAATTAGAGTGCCTTAGGGCAGCCCCAATGCAGACTCTACGTAGAGTCTATAGGAATTAAATAAACCTGCCACATAAGCAAAAATCTGATGTGGCAACCGATTTAATGAAGAAAGAGAAGAAAAATACAAGAAACCGGGTCTAATCGACGTCTACGCTAGATTCGAGGGCACTCCATCATTCCTATCCCCTCCCTCCAGATCCGGTGTGCCGGGGCCTCGCTACCACGAGAAGCGCACGCCGGCGCCCACGGAGCACGTGTGGGCGACCGCGACGGCTCCCGCGGAGCGGAGCTCGTGCGTCGCGACCACGCCGGCGTCCGCGACGAAGGTCGTGCTGGCCGGAGCTCGCGCGTGGCGGCCACAACAACGCCCACGGAGCTCACTCGTGGGGGCCGCGCCTACGTTTGCGGAGCTCGTAGTGGCGCTGGGTCGGTGTCCGCGAGAACTCGCTTTGGCGGACGTCTCGTGCGTGCATGCTCACCCCGGGGATCTCGCGCGCCCAAGTGCCCTGAGCTACACCCCGGACGCAGAGGAGGGAGCTGTTCGACGGGGAAGGAGAGGTGAGGAGGACGTTGGGGTCTCCGCGAGCTGACCGAGTGCGCCGGAGCTCAGTCCACCGCCGCATGCGTCCTTTACGTGGTCACCGCATGAATACATGCCATACGGGTCGTGGTCACCACACAACAGCATACTAACGATTCCATGGTGCTCGTCCAGATCCTCTGTATACAACGAGGTATGTAGTGTATGTACAAAACTTGGAGTAGAGGATCCGGGGAGGATAAGAGGTGAATGATTGGGAAGACTCTAATAAAAAAGATTGCATTGTGAAGAGTAGTTTCTTGACACAGAGTTCTAAACTATGGACTCTATGGGTAGAGTCTGGATTGGGACTGCCCTTAGGGACATTTCACCCCTAGAGTGGTGTTCGAAAGGTAATTTGCTACAAAGCATTGAAATTGATGTCGTGTTGCCGAGTGAAAGTCCAAAAAAGTCTAATTGGGCACTAAACACTTTGGTCCATGAAAAATTTGTTGAAAGACACAACACTTAACAAAATAATGTTTTCTGGCTGAGTAGAGAAAGATGATGAAATGTTCTTTTTGTCCCTGGCTCTTTCTCCTTGCTCCCTCACCTTCTCTCTGGTCTTCCCTCGACATGCGTGAACTGCTATGGCCGTCGGCTTAGCGTGCCCCCATTCCTCGCGAGCCATGTGGTTGAGCCACACCGGCTGATGAAGCCTCGATTGCTTCCTTCGCATTGTTTAACTTTGTCGTTCGATCCTTTAATTTTTGAGTTAGTCATAGGAGAAGGCGAGGGCGATGGAGGATGTAAGAGAGGGGCTAAATGATGAGGGTGCACGCATGGTTTGCATAAGTTCAATATATCGCCAAGGAGTGAAAGAGGTAGAGCAAGAGACAATAGGTCATGTGTTGCTGGTTGGGTAATAATGGGGTATCCTAGAGGGCTAGAGAGAGTATATAGAAAGGGGCAACAGACAATCCAGCATGCAAGCATGAGTACTAGAGCCAATACGGCACAAAAATAGTGTCAAAACCATTCTATAGAATCATGTGGGGGTGATACATTATTAAGGGTTATGATATTGAGTTTTATAGTAGATGTGGTATATATATAGTCAACTCTTGATAGGGTGCAAGATATTTGCTGACTCACTACCATGTCAGTACTAATGTAACATGCCACATCAGCAAAACAATCTTTAAAACCGCCTCTTCCATTATTTAGATGGTTTTCAACAATTTAAAGAGTGGAACAATTTGTTTTATAGATGAAAGAGGTGAACTAGACAAATGTTAACAACATTTTCTATACATGAAACGCAACAGCAAGCACAGTGATATATAATAAGCCTGCACGATGCAGCGCAGCAGGATTTATTAAACGACGACAGCAACCAAGCAAGAGCATGAGGATTTATTAAACACCAGCAACCAAGAGCATGACGGCGCCGGCAGCTGCAGCGAGAGCGGCGATGATCAGCGGAGCTTTGCTGCCCTCGGAGCCGAGCCGAGGAGGTGCAGCCCCTGAAATGTGAACGCAACACGAAAACGATGAGAAATGCCATTCGGTCAGTGTACCGACGTGCATGAATCAGGGTTAATCACCGACCTGTTGGAGCAGCAGGCTGCGGCGACGGCGCCGGGCCGGCGGCGATGTTGTCGATCGGGTCGTTCACCTGGTACCTCAGGTAGCAGCTGAATACGCCGATGGTGCCGCGCGTGGCGTTGGTCATGTGCATCTCGGCAAGGAGGTACCCAAAGCACCGTGTGCACTCGCTGGGCTCCAGGTCCCCGGTGCACTGTGCCAGACCGTACACCACCGTCGAAGAGCCGTTCCGCGCGTCCGTGTACGGCAGGCTCCCGTAGGCGAGCCGCTGGGGCTGGTCGTCGCCGGCGGCGGCCCTCTCCGCGAGCTGGTTCAGCAGCCGCCACCGCGTCGTGTTCATGCTGGCCACGTCTGCGGCGTCGACGTCGTCGAACCCAGAGCTACTCTGTTGAAACAACTCGAGGGTGTCGGCGGAGCCCAAGAACGGCGCGTCCGCGTAGCGGAGGCGGCACGCGACGGTGTTGTAGAAGCTCGCGCTCGTCATGTGCGCGGCCAGCGGGCACAGCTCCGTGAGCCCGACGATAGAGGCGACCGTCCGGAGGCAGTCCAGGCACCGCGTGGCGTTGCTGTCGGCGAAGCACGTGGCGAGGCCCCACACTTTGTCGGGCGCCGCGGCGCCGACGCTGCCGTTGTGGAAGTGGAACGAGCCGCCGTTGCCAGCGGCCGCCGCGCTGGACAGCGCGGCGAGGAGCTCGGCGAGGTTCTTCTCGTACTGGCTACCGTCGGTATAGTTGCCCGATGAGGCCACACAGCTGGATACTTCATCAAGTGTGGCCTGGCCGGCTGCCATCATGACGCCACGCGAATTGGCGACGGCGAGAAGCGTGAGGAGGAGGCGGCGGGCAGAGGCAGACATGGCGGAAAACAACAGTGCCAGGTGCAGGACTCGAAATCTTTCGGTCGAACCTTTGGCTTCAACTTAAATACAGATACAGCCGGCTGCAGCTGCTACGTAACTCGTGAGAAGGTCACAAGGAGATAGTACAGCCCAGGACGGCTGCAGCGGCTGCAAAAACTATGTACTCCTACCGAACAGGCTGAGACTGCCAGGTACAGCCGTACGGGCCGACAAGGGACATCCAGGCACGTATTATATTTTGTTGTCACTTGTCAGCGACGTTTTGCTGCCCCTGTAGCCGGGCGGTAGTGCAGCCCCTGCCCCAGAAGACCGAGGCGATGGCACTGGTACAGCAGGGACTGCTGGTGTCACCAGGCCGGCGAAGCACAAAGTTTGATGCGCAACCCGACCGAATCGATGGACGATGGTGTAAACAAGCTGAACAAAGTGCTATCCATCTCAAGTGCTAACATCTCAAAGATCTGACCATAGAAAAGCGTTCATGTATATCTATGCTCTTAAAGATACAGGCTCCCGTATGTATATCTACTAGTACCTTGCCGCGCTCTTCCGCGCGGACCTAGACCCGTGTGCGGAGACAAGTTTGGGGGGGTTTAGTGTAGAGTCACGGGGTAAGAAAAGTTTAGGGGTCGATGTGATTTTCCAATGGCATTAATTTAGCCTATCAAAGACACTATGGAGTACATATGAGCAAACTAAGTATTGATGTCATAGATAGTGTTGGCTAATGGATTACGGTTGTAACATGCACATAGTAGGTCTAGTTTATGTAAAAAAGTAACACTGTTAAGTTTAAGCATTAGCGTGGTTATGTGTCCTGAAGCAGTCAGATAATGCAAAGACACTAATATAGCCAGCATATTAGAGTATGATTTTAATATTAAATAGCTAAGTGCAACATTATACAGTGTGGAGGTGGCAGTTTGGAATTTGGTGCTAACATGGAATTCATCGCTGATTGCCTTTTGAATTGTCTCTGTGAAGATGTTATGACCGGTGGTCTAGAAATTGTCTTGACAACGTCCTCTAACTGAATGGTTACAAGCACGATGTTGTTATCTTGGTCAATAATTGTGACATTGGGGTAGTGATAGGTATTCATCGTTCTTGAGGGGGATTCTGTTTCTTCCTGTAAAAAGAGCTAGAGGAGCACTATTCCCTGAGTGCAGGGAAAAGCTCGTGGTGTTCTATTGCTGCTGCTTCCAAAGCCTTTTTATAATATTGCTGACCCTGTTGTCCTGTGATACGTGTACAATTCACAAAACAAAATTCACATATTATTTTAGTTAATCTAGAACAACACAATTTTTTATTTCAAAGAAGAAGAGTTTAATGATATAGGTATATGTATTAGCACGAGCATACCTATCTAGGAGCATTAGCCGAGTAAGTTTTGCGGGAGCTATCTTTTCAAGATGGTTTGTCCAAAGTAATCACGGGCCTGTCATCGCAAGTAGAAACTGTCCTTGTCTTATGTTGGCTACATTTGATATTATGAAGTATTTGGAACAAACCTTTTGGCCTCTGGCGGTGACGAGGAACCAGGTGACCTGTTCCCATCCTGTTGTATAACATATGCGTTCTCTAATTCCTCCTTAGTTGTTCTTGTCTGGCGGGAATAATAGAATGAATAGATTCAGAATAGGATTAAAAATAACAGCCACGTAGGAGAGGTGTCTTTTGCATATTGTTGAGTCATAACAACATTATCTAATACCAGTTCAGTTTAATGGAAGCATATGTTTTTTTTTTCTTTTCGAAACAGCTCTTGTTACCATGAAAAGGTACATTCTTTGTAGCAAAGACTAAAATAAACAATTTAGAAACTATATCCATAAAAAAAAAAAGAAATTTGTGTAAAATGGACACACTGATAATAAAAAATGGTCTCTATATAGATCAAAGCCTGGTAAAGGACTATTACCTGAGCAGGTAACTATTTATCTGAACAAGGGACTATGAGCCCATGGCTCCTTCCATTCCTGTGTTTCAAATAGTCATATCAATTAGTGCTGAAAGTTTACATGTGCATATGAGAAAGAAAGTTTATTGGTGGTTTGTTCTCATCAGCACAGCCAACATGGCGAAAATTAATCGTAAAGGCAAAAAATGGTAATGTACTAAACTTAAAGTAAGTGATTTGCATTAACCAACACATTCTTAACCATAAATGTGCATCCTGGTAAAACAACTAAAAGTCAGCTATTACTATTTCTATTAAGAGTGAGCCATATACTCATATGCACGGATGAGAATAAGGAAGAGATAATGTTTGACCTGGAGCATACTGAATTGATCTTCTGATGCCCTGAAATTCCACTTGCACCACCATATCCTGTATTTGTAGCAAACAGCTGAGCAAAAAATGGATCAAGAAAAAAAGGAAGTTGTATCCGAAAAGGAATAATATATACTAACCTGCAAGGATGGGAGACATGGATAGGAATAAGCACTCCTGATCATTGCAAGTCGTCTCGCAGATGCAACTGCAAAAGCAAATGCATGGTTCTTATGAGCTGTGCTAGATGAAAAACACCAAACTGGATAGACTTCTCTTTGAAAACATTAATGTAAATGCAGAAGCAAAGTAAATTTAGAAATAAGTAGTACAGCCCATCGGTGGAATCTATTTTGTTTTTCTATTTGAGTCGAATGTTTTTTCATCAAGTCTTATAATCTTACCACATTGGGACCTAGAAAACCATAAACAAATAACATTTCTAAGAGTTTGCCCAATGTTAGCTGTAATGCTGAAAAAGCAGTTGTCGAACCTGACCATGTATGTATTCTGTTTATCTAAGATTAAGAAGCACATATGTTTGATTGCAGGGGTGATGTTTGTAGACTAATAAAAGAGACCATAGGACAGGCTGTACTTTGTACAGTAGAAATTTGAATAACGCAACGAACTGTTACTTACGTAGCTAATTTAATTAACAATCTTTCTGTTGAATCAAAAATTCTCATTTATAGCATAGGTATGACAGCGATGAGGACATAGGCATGAGCTAAATATCTTAAATACTAAATGCAATAGCACTGCAAAAAAGTCTGTGGGAGAGCTATTTGACAGATTCAAATTAAATAACATGCATGAAAAGAAATGAATATGAACATTGAGAGGACCATCTGAAATAGACATTGGAAGGAAATTTTATTCACGATGGATCACATAGGGGCACAAATATTTTCTTAAACGACCAATATGACAAAGCTCTACTATTGGTTCAGTAGAAGCACAAGCACGCTTTAACTAACTCTGTCTTGATTTAATAGAAGTGGAAACCATTGAAGTTTACATGGGCTAAATAGTACCAATCTGCAATGGCCACTAAAAATCACCAGGACCACCCACAAGGCCTCAAAATTACCCAATGAGCATTTGCCTCTCCATTCCCATCACCCGATTAACAGCAGACAATAATGTTGTTGATCCCTTTTAACTAATCAGTTTGTTTAGCCATCAGAAATCTATAGTGCATGGAAAATAGGGAGCTATCAAAATAGCAGGACCAAAAAAACCTGACTATACTGCATTTGCACAGGTCTACAATGGAATCAAATACTTTTTTAAAATGCAGATAGTAAGCCTATGAGGAAATAATTATAGGAATAACTAAATTCATGGGTAAAATTGTATTCATTAGTTAGAGTTGACATCAGTAGATAATCTTCGCAAAATTTATTAGATGGGATGGCTCATCCTAAAGACATACTAAACCAGTAAACAATTGGGAAGCTATAACTCTATTTATATTGCCTCTATAAATTTTCATTGCCTTCTGGTTGTTATGCAAGAGAAAACAAATATGTAAAAAAAGATAAGGAAGAGACGACGCTTCACCTAGAGTGTAGCAAGCTGATTTTTTAATGCCCTGTAGCAAGGATCCTCACCAGGGATCTCTATTCAGTAAACATCTTTTTTTGCCGCCTGTAATGCCTTGTAGCAGGATTTGACCAAGAAAGAAGCATTGTTTGTTCCCTACACAATGGAGGCAGTAAGGTGCAGTTCCTAAATTGCTAATAATTTTTTTTTTGAAAAATTACATATGACATAGAAGTAAATAGTTTAATATGGTAAACCTTAAGAAAGTAGCATTAGCTTTACAGCAGGAGGGCATGAAACATAGTAACATTAATTAATATTCACACACACACACACACACACACACATGCTACATTACAGTTGTTTCATTCACAGATCATATCTAAAATTTCATTAGAATCTGACCGAATCCAATTCAATCAAGCTTATCTTTTGAAAAACGACACATAAGGAAGACGATATAAAAGAGGTGTCCCATAGCTTTCATTCTAAGATGCCTGCCAGCATATATGCATGATTTGCAAATAAATAAAATCTTGAGTAATTTAGAGTCCATATTCAAAGAAGTGTACACCTTTGCTCTAGTAGCTTGCAACCAACTCTGCAGATGGAAAGCAAGTTATAAAAAGGATAAGCACATCTCATATGGCCGTCTATGCTATTCAAGTATAAAAAAGGATAAGTACACAATTAAATAACGCAAGTATAAAACATTACTGACCCAAATCGAGAAGTGAAGAACGCAAGTACTTGTAAAGTAACCGTCTATGTTATTCATCCACGTAGCAGTGTGGTCGACGCCACCAAACTGATCTAATTCAAACCCATGCCAGGCTCAATCTAAAACACACCAATCTGCCATGGACATAGAAATCCTAGGGTCAAAATCAAAACTGAAATTAGAGAAGGTCGCTAGGGTGTGCCCCTCTAGAAAGGAGGTCCAAGGCTGCAGCACCCCAATAGCTTGTGCGAAGAGAGGATCTAGAGTGGGAAGCCAACAGACAGAGAGAGAAGGAGTAGAACAAGCACCTAGGGTTTCGCAGATCGCGGCAGCAGACGCGCACCGGCAGGAGGAGGTAGCGCCGGGGGACTGTGCCACACCAGCGGCCACCAGCGGCGGCCATCCGCGCAGCGGTGTTGCCGGCGACGACGATGGCCGCTGCCCCCACCACGCCGGCAAGCGGAGGGAGGACGCCACCCACGCGCTCGCGCCGCCCCGCCGCCGCGGCAGCGTGCCGGCCGCGCCGCCAAGCCACGCAGGAGGAGGAGGTGGTGGTGGAGGAGGACGGCCACCGCCGCCGCTGCCTGCTGCGTGCGCCCGGCGCCGTCGCGGTCGCCCCTGCTCGCGTCGCGATGGGAGTTGGGAGGAGAGGAAAAGTTACGGGAGGGAGAGAGCTGAGGCCGGCCTCCTCTCTCTCTCTCTCTCTTTTTTAGAAGTGGAAGCTAGGAGAGGAGAAGCTGAAGCCCTATATTTATTGCCCTATATTTATTGACTTGGTTAGATTCTGTGAGAAGCCGGAGCTGGGAGTTGGAAGTCGGGTAAAAGGTAAGAGAAGCTGGTAGAAGCCGCTTTTCGTTTGGAACAGCTTCTGCAGATCATAGCCGTTCATTCGCGATCGGACGGTTCAAATAAAAACTGATGACGTGTCTACCGGCTCCTTGCTAGGAGCCGGTCATCTTTGTATCTGTTAAAATGCTCTTAAAGATACAGGCTCCCGCTGCAGGTTCGCATTTGATGCAAAGTCTATCCCGTTCTCAGATCAAGCAGGAGTGCACAACCTTAAGGGCGAAGAGATTGTTTCTTTCTGCACTTATACGGGTCAAAACATCTAGTGATAATACAAAGTTCGATTTCAAGATCTATGGGGTTCCTTTTATATATTAAATATTTAATTTGGTACAGTAAAAATACGAGATTTGCTATCGCACTGGATGTTATACAGTAACTGTGAGTACCACAAAGTCGAGAATAAAGTTTCAAACACTACCCTCAACTCAAGAAAAATACAACGAAGAATTCACGCTACCCTCAGATCATGATAATAGTGTTCTCTGCAGAGCAATGAATTCAACGTCACAACTAAAAACTTCAGCTCAGACAAATAGTACAGCTTATTTCAAAGCTACATCTGATGGGGAGGGAATGTTGAAACACTATCTATATCTATTCGGAAGACAGCAAAATCATCTCGAAGATCAACGATGGATCGATCAAGACTGGAAGCTGTAATAAAGAAGGAACTTGGACATCACTCCAGGTCTCCGTACAACTTCGAAGCATCCTTCTGAATCAACCTTTCACAGGGGGCACATGCTAATCTTTTGGGCTTGTTTCCGCCGATGACGAGTCCGAGGAGGAGTCCGTGTTGTACCCAGGAGCACGCGGTGGCAGCTCTGCCCCTTCTAGCTCAGTAGCTGAACAAGAAATCAACAAAGTCAGAACTTGGAGCTCTTTTCCAACTTACAAAATTAGGATGGCGCGTACCAAAGATACTCCAATCCAAGTAGTACATTAAAGTGTTATAAGAATGTATCCATGTTGTATTGTAAAAGAATGTACAAACATAGCTTTTGGATCTAATGCCTGTTAGAAATCTAGCCTCTAGTCCTCAAAAAAAAAAAAAAAAAAAAAAAACCCTAGCCTCTAAGGGTTTGCTTGTAGCACAGATGTTATAAATGTTGGGTTTACTATGCAAGCTAGATGCCCAGATATTTATGCATGTATCATAGTATAATGACCAACGACAGATTCTTAGCCCCCTAACCAAGGACGAGGAACACAAAGAAGCATTTTCATTTTAGAAATCAGAGTCCCCAAAAGGAGTCCTATGTGTTTGTGCATATAATGTGGACACCAAATCAGCCAATCAAAGTTCATATCTCACCTGTAACTTTGTGAACCTTAGACTTGTTTAACTTCTTTGTGTGCCGCCGTATAAGTTTCTTTGTTTTTGTTATAGTCAACTGCCGAGCAAATGGAGAGAACTCAATTTCATTGTCACTCCGTTCACCATGGAAATCATGATCAGCGTCTCCTTTCATTGTCTTCAAAACAAATGCCATCGCTTTCTTTTTTTGTGTGCTGAACAAGCCTTTAACAGAGGTTGCAAATCCATCACCAGCTCCATCACTAGGCTTTTTTAGAAACGCTGGAAGTTGATCAGAACTACCAGCTTCATCGCCATCACTGTCACTTAAATTAAAATCAGTGGCACTGATTAAAGCTGTAGATGGTTCTTTCTGGCTGCTAGATTTAGCTTTAAACTTTTTACCCTGTAAAAGAGAAATAAGTAACCTTCAAGTCAAATTAGTGAAAACATCAATGTTTCTAACAAGTTGAATATTTCCATCTAGATTCCTTCTGGAAGTCATCAAAATAGCACAACAAGATAAACATTGAACTATAAACGCACATTTACATCTAACTTTGCATTATATGCTATTTTAATTTTCAACAGCCAAGCATTCGGAATTTAAAGTGCTGTTTCAACTTTGAAACTTTGTGAGTAAATCAAAATTACTTGCCTGCATGCCTGTAACAGACTTCAATACACCCCATACAATATGTTTCTTTACTCGTGAAAACAGTCTTGGCCATGTTCCAGTAAAATCCTCACGATGGAAGGTATCCATAAGTAGCCTTACATCACTAACAGCAAATGGCAATCCTTCATATGTGAGCTGCAGTTCAACCTTTCATACCAAGAATTCTTGTCATCAGACCAAATAGTGAGCACATCACGTGAAAAGGATTGTTTAAGGAAACTGGATATTGTTTTATTATGTCATGTATTACAAGTACCAGGTTGTATAAAAAAAAGTAACTGCATTCAGTAAAGTAAATGCCAACCTGGCTTATTTTTATATTGCGGAAGTCCATCATTTTTTGAGGTCTAGATTGTTTCACCTCACTGGGCTCTACAATTTTTTTATCCTCACGAGTAGAGCGAGGACGTAGTAACTTGGAATCCTTAGCAGCATCTTGAGGTTCATATTGGGTACTTGATTGACCCTCCATTTGGGAAACAAGTTCATTAGCTACAGACTCAGCAACTGTTTCCTCCCATGTCCTGTCAAATGAAGATGTCCTTCGAAGTTCAGGTTTATTGGGACTGTTTGTCTCCGCAACAGAAGTGTTTTTCTTTCGTCTTGTTCCTGCTGTAGTGGAGACCTTGAAAAGCTCCTATATACAGTGAAAGGCAACATAAGGAACAATGGAGAAAACATAATAACAACAGAAAAATCAAAGAACATCAAGTGATCTAACCTGTCGCTTTTGTGGTTGTTGTTCATCTCCAGGGAAAAAATATCCCCACATCATTCTGTACATTGCTTCAGTCAAATGAATTTTTAGTGGATAGATGTCTACCTGCAGTTGCAAGAGTAAAAAAGAACCACTTTTATTATTTATTGACATCCATACAAGTGTGCATTCCAAAAAATACAAGGCAGTATAGCATTGCACCAAACTAATGCTTATTTGTGCATCATGATCTGCATTTCATTTATCTAACTATGGTAGTGAAAAAAACTAGTAATCACAGGAAAAATATGATTCTAAACTTTTTAAAAAAAATACTGTCAGCTCAATGAAAAGATTTCAATTGAACTTACTAAGAAACTCTCGATAACTGAATTCCCACCAGTTGGAGCTCCCTGCCGGGCATTAACACGAAGCATTACATTCCTGCATTTGAATCGAGTCGTTTTTTAGAAAGGACGGCAAAAGCTTTGCCGCAATTTTTATTAGAAGAAATTTGAATCGAGTCGTGAAGCATGATTTTTTTCCAGAACACACAGGAGAGCTGTGTATCATTATATTAAGAAGAAAAGGGGATAAGAGCCCCTACAACACACACACATGCACACACTCTCGAAAAAACTTGGCCACACCTATGGCTTTGTCAAACACCAACAACCATGACCACCACTGTCAAAAACCTATGGCTCCTCCACCGAGTTAGCCACAAGAAATACCTCGGGCACCAGCAAGACCCCGAAGATGAATTAGATGAATTTCCTCCTTGTGCGAGATGCATTGCTCTAGCTAAGTTAGGAGACGCGCCATGAAAAACACAGCGGTTCTGATGGTTCCAAATAATCCAAACCCCTAGGACAGTGGTAGAGTTAAGACCAGCAGTTCGTGAAGCATGATTGGCCAGGGCAGAGAACTGATACAACCACAGGTCATAATTAGGTGATGTTTTGGACATCAAATTGACATGGTTACTTTTTCTGCCCATAGTTATGACCATAGGGAATATATAAAAACTAAAATAAGTCCAACGAACGTATAAACGGTAATAACAAATATAAAAAAATGTCAAAAAAACAAACAAACAAATTATAGGGCCTGTTTTTTTTTTTTTTTTTTTTTCTCGAACAGCGCAGGAGAACTGCGCGTCATTTCATTAAGATAGAGAAAAGAGGTACACGGGTCAGGAGACCCAACACACACACACAAAACTCACACACCCCACACACTGGCTACCAGGTTACAGAATCGCCACACTAAGAACCGGGAACGACCAAAAGCCTCTATGCCTTAAATCCCCCCAGGCAGCAACCTAAACACCAACTCCTGGAGTTTGGAGGCCCCCGCGGAGCACCAGAGTCCTCCCTCTGAGCTAATAGCCCAAAGGACTTCCTGAATACTTGGCCTCTTATTGTCGAATACACAAGCATTGCGATGCTTCCAAATCTCCCACGCCACCAAAATAATCAAGGAGTTGAGTCCTTTACGCGCCTCCTTGGGAACAGCAGCAGTTATTCTCTTCCACCATCCTGAGAAACGAGTTGCAGTAGGCTGTGGCGCCAAGTGCAGCAGCCCTAACTGATGCAAAATCAGAGCCCAAACTTGTCGAGCAAATACACAGCCCACTAGTAAGTGATTTATTGTTTCATCCTCTTGGTCACATAGCGGACATGCCTCAGGATGGGGTAGGTTCCTCCTTGCTAAACGATCAGCTGTCCAAACCCGGCTGTGAAAGACCAACCAGATGAAAAACTTGCAGCGCGGAGGAGCCCAAGTTTTCCAGATTCTTCTCCAGGAGCCAAACTTGATGGATCCTTCAAAAAAGGCAGCGTAGGCCGATTTACTGTTGTAGGAACCATCCTGTGTTAATTTCCATCTATATTGGTCTGGAGTTTCTGGATGCAAAATGAAGCCATCCACCATATCCCAAATCTGGAAATACTCCAACATGACCTCAACTGTACGAGCTCCCTTAACATCCTGGGCCCAACTTCCATTGTGCAAGGCCTGGGCCACTGTCCTTCTTTTGGCTGTTCTCTTTGGAACCGCCTTGAGCAAGTTAGGCGCTAATTCTGCCATGGTATGCCCATCCAACCATCTGTCTGTCCAGAACAATACTTTCTCTCCATTTCCAACTACGGCATCAACTGCAACATGGAAGAGAGCCCGAGCCTTATGAGGAACAGTAACAGGAAGGCCAGCCCAAGGTCTGTCTTCATCTGTCTTTTGTGCCCACAGCCACCGAATCTTTAAAGCGCAACCAAGAAGATCAAGATTATGAATCCCAAGTCCTCCATATTCAAGTGGTCTCTGTACCTTTTCCCAAGCTACCAGGCAATTGCCACCATTGGCCTGCTGGTGACCCTTCCAAAGAAAACCACGCCACTTTTTATCAATGGCTTTAATCACCCATTTAGGTAGGTCCAAGGCAATTAAGTGATATATTGGGACAGCAGTCAGCACAACCTTAACCAAGACCAGCCTTCCAGCCCTGTTCATAAGAGAGGCCTTCCATCCAGGGAGACAATCAGCCACCTTATCCACTAAAGGTAGCAGCACTTCTTTAGTTGGTCTTCCAGTTGAGAGTGGGAGACCAAGATATGTGCAAGGGAATGCCTTTATGGAGCAAGAGAGAATGCTTGCCGTGAGAGCTAGTTCCTCATCAGTACAGTGAATAGGGGAAACTGAGCTTTTGGCCAGATTAGTTCTAAGACCGGAGGCATGGCCAAACAAGTCCAGGAGGTGCTTAATAGTTATCAAATCCAGATTGTAGGGTCTTAAAAATAACACCGCATCATCAGCATAAAAGGATACCCGATGTCGTGCTTGCTGAACAGCAAGAGGCTGCAACAAACCCATCAAAGTGGCCGAATTGACCAAAGAATTCAGGATATCCATAACTAGAATAAACAACATTGGAGATAGTGGGTCTCCCTGTCTAAGACCACGGTGGTGATAAATAGTGTCCCCTGGTTCTCCATTGACTAGGATCTGTGTCGAAGATGTGGACAGGATTAAACAAATGAGGTCCCGCCACCGCTGACCAAACCCCACCTTGCGTAAGACCTCCAAGAGGAATGCCCAAGAAACTGAATCAAACGCTTTGGAGATGTCCAGCTTAAGAAGGATATGTGCCTCTTTCTTCTTGTGCAAGGATTTTACCATTTGTTGAACCAGCATAAAATTGTCATGTATTCTCCTTCCCCTCACAAAAGCGCTCTGGTTCGCAGAAACCAAGGAAGGCAGTAGAGGAGCCAGCCGGTTAGCCATGAGCTTAGTTACCAATTTGGCAAAGCTGTGAATAAGACTTATAGGCCGAAAGTCCTTCACTTCAACCGCATCCACTTTCTTAGGCAGCAGGGTAATGTAAGCCGAGTTCAAGAGCCGAAATTTGAAGACATGGCCTTGCTGGATGGCATCCAATGCCATCAGCACATCCCCCTTAATAATGCTCCAGCAGGACTTATAAAACCTCCCTGTAAAACCATCTGGCCCTGGAGCCTTGTCCAAGGGCATATCCTTTACAGTAGCCCACACTTCGTCCTCAGAGAATGGAACCTCCAGCTCAGATAAATCATGTTGTTGGATAGCCAAAGCATCTAAATCAAGGGTGTAATCTCTTTCTTCAGCCCTGCCAAGAATGTTCTCATAGAAATCATCCACTGCCTTCTGCTTTTCTTCATGTGAGACAACTACCTGATTGTCAACTTGTAGTTTTGCTATGAAGTTTTTCTTTTTCCTAAATCTGGCCTGTTGGTGGAAGAAAGCAGTATTGGCATCACCTTCCTGGATATAAAGGATCCTAGAACGCAACCGTGCAATGGTTCGTTCCAAAGAAGCCAAACCAAGACAATGAAGTTTGAGTTTCTTTCTCAGCCATTCCTCATGATCTGAGAGCGCCCTTAGATCTCTCTCTATTTCCAAACGATGAAGGATCTCCTTGGCCAACTCTAGCTGGGTTTTAATATTTCCTATTTTCCTTTGTCCCCATTTCTGTAACCCCTTGCTGAGACGTTGCAGTTTAATGAAAAGGCGCTCCACAGCACAGTTAGATTGCACCGGAGCATCCCAATTTTGTTTCACAGTGTCAAGAAAACCTGGCATTTTGGTCCAAAAGCTCTCAAAATGAAATCGACGCTTGCCGGTAGTGCTCACCTTCAGACCAAGAATGAGAGGGCAGTGATCTGAGACTCCAGCTGTTGTACTTTGCAGGACAGCATCAGGAAAAATATTATCCCAATCACCACAACAAAAAGCCCGATCTAGTCTTACCAAAGTAGGTGATCTCCTTTCATTGGACCAAGTAAATTTACGACCCAAGAGAGGAATCTCTTTCAGATCATTGTCATCTAGGAAACGCCTGAATCTTCCCATCATTGCTCTGTCTAAATTTGCATTGTTCTTGTCAGCAGCCTGATAAAT
This sequence comes from Themeda triandra, assembly GCA_018135685.1. Lineage (NCBI taxonomy): Eukaryota > Viridiplantae > Streptophyta > Magnoliopsida > Poales > Poaceae > Themeda > Themeda triandra. Next base: position 921,850 of record JAENPR010000094.1, read on the forward strand.
CAAATTGAAATCTCCACCCAGCAGCCAAGGACCATTGCACAGAGCTCTGATATTCCTTAGTTCTTGCAAAAACAACACCTTCTCATCATCTCCCTGTGGCCCATAAACGCCAGTGAACCACCAATTACGACCCTCTTGTTCCGCAAACCAGACTGAAACTGAATAAGTGTCTAACCTTGTCGCAACAGCCTGGCAAGAGCATCCCTTCCAAGCAATCAAAACCCCTCCTCTCGTCCCACTGGCCGGGAGCGCAATGAAGTTATCATAGGCGGTGCCAAAAACTGAAAGGAAAAGATGTTGGGACATATTTGCGACCTTTGTTTCTTGTAAACAAACAATGTCCGCGTTACTGGACATGATAACATCTCTGACAGAATTCCGGCGATCTCTTTGATTTAGACCCCGGACGTTCCAAATTAGAATAGAGGAAGGATTCATTTGACTCAAGAATAAGGACGACCTCAAAAAAAGGGAACCAGACCTTACAGAGTTGTAAGGACATCTCCAGCTCTCACCTGCTCACCGTCTCCCACTTCCCAGCCAAAAATAGCGGCTAAAGCACAAACGTGGGAAACTGAGAGTAATGGCGAGAAGAGCTTACTATACTTGTCTTGAGCGTCTGGCTGGATGATCTCTCTTTCTTCGAAGCCAAGCTGCCGCATCACCCTCTTCTGGGCCACAGAGAGCACCGGTCCCGGAGAGCAGGGAGCAGCCCCAGCGACCCGCCTGCTGCGCCGCGGTAAAGACCCAGGGGGAGGGGCCTTCTTTCTCCGTTTTTGGATCACGGGCAGCGGGAGGAGCATATTCACTGGCTTGCGCACCTCGTCAAGCTTCCGTAGTCGGGACCTCGCCCCCGTGCTTAATGAAGAAGCATCCGCGACGGACGGCGCGGTGGTTCCAGCACGGTGCCGCCGCCTGGAATAAACTCGAAGAGGGGGCGTGGCAGTGGCTCCACCCTGCAACAACACAGGGCTCGATGGTGCCACCTCTACTTCATCCTGCAGCGAAGCAGGCCCCAGCCCGGCCCCCATAAGGATGGGTTGGGCGGGCGGAGGCGGAGCAGCCGCAGGCGGAGGCACCCCCTCCGGCGGTGAGGCGGGCCCTGCTCCAGAAGCAGGCGGGGAGGGGTTCGGCGTCAGAAGGCTAGACACCGGGGCGGTGGAGCGTGGAGGCGAGCGTGGTGAGGCCGGAGTTGGAGCTGCTTCCGTTGCCAAGCCGATAGGGGTCGAAGAGTACGGCGCAATTTTTTTGGACATGGGCCAGTTTGGAAAGGAGCAAATGGATCCAAATCCTTACAAAAGTTCGTTCTCAAAATTTCCAGGGGCAATCCCATCTACAAACAGTCCCTTAGTAATTTATGATTACTGTATTCTTTGCTCTTTCCTGTTTAATGAAACAATAGGGTTTTTTTTTTTAAATGAAAGAAACAGCAGTTACAAACATTTCAATGTTAATCCTTAGGGAAATACCTAGAGTCCATCATCTAAGGCGTTGTTCTTACATCTACAAAAATATGTTTAGGCTTGCCACATCATTGTGATACTATACATACTATACGATAGCATCCCTGAAAACATTGTCCAAAGAAAAGAAATAAAAAAGACTGCACAAAGCTACATGGGAGCATCTAAATAGTTATGTACAGAATTCAAGAGGAAAGATGCTTACTTGCCCCATTCAGAAGGTGGATTCCAGGGTGCTACAACAGTATCTGATTTTGCATTAGCAAGCCCATTTTTTAGGACGAACAGTTTGGTTGTCAACTGGGCGATGCCAATATCTTTGTAGTCTCGGTCGAAATCAAAAATCTACAGATCAACAAAAATTAGTGCAAAAATCTATGTTTGGATCAAAAGTTAGTTTTCAACTTTCTATGTGCTATCATCATTCTTGAGCACAATTTGAACAAATTACTTCTATGTGCTATCAGAAACGACAATCAAGAATACATTTGACTGGAAAGAAATCAAGCTTTACCATATCATTTATTTCAGCCTCAGAAAAGGATTTTCCATCTGCTAACATGCTCCACACAATCTTTTTTATCCTCACCGATATTCTCATGGCAAATGAAGGGCTTTTGTTCTTTTCCTTTTCCATCAACCTCAACTGTGCAGCTTTCTGCATAGCAGTTCTTAGCATAGAATATGCTTCTTTCCTACCATTGCGGACATTTACAAGTCGTTTCTTCAGTTGTTTGACCTGGCAATGGTTCAGTTAGCAATGATGGTAATTAAGACATAATAAGGATATAATCATAACTATATGCTAGTGTGGACAAAAACAAGTACTCCCTGCGTTCCAAAATATAAGAGTTTCTGATTTTGTCCTAAGTCAAACTATAATAAGTTTTGGCCAAGTTCATAGAAAGGAGTATTAACTTCTACAGTATCAAAAAAAGTAAATTATGAAAATATATTTCATAATGTAACCAATGATGTCTGTAAGATATCATAAACATTACTTGTGAAAAAACAAGAAATGCCTTTTTTGGACAGAGGAAGTATCAATTAAGGTATGAACTACTAAATGAAGATAACTGAAGAATACAATCATATAAACAAAATTTTTATACTGATATGAACTCAAAATGGATATAACAATGGTACTTCTGAGCATACCAGAATGAACCTTGAACCAGTAACAATCCATGCAGCGTCATCAGCCTTTGGTGACTGACTCTGATCATGAGATGATTCACCAGAGGTAGATAAGGCTCGGATATCATCAAGCAGTAGCTTACGAGCTCTTTCTTTTACTTCAACACCAATCTTAGCTAATTCTACCTCCTCAACTCCATCAGGTACAACTGCATCAGATGCTTCTTCAATGTCATCGTCATCATTGTCCAGGGGATAGCTTAGATTACTCTTTGGTTTTCTGACAAATAGACAAGTCCGATTAGTGCAAAGCAATACAACTAAGATAAGAATGATCTGATCAATATAGACTAAATATACACCAATGTTCCATTAAGAGGAGTTAGACCAATCTTACAAAGTGCTACAGATAGCAAACAAACGAGGCGAACAACAGGCAGTAACAGAGTAGAGGAGACTCACACTACAAACTACAAAGACCTGCCAGATGGTTGCCAATAGCAACCGCCCGGCACCAACTGTTACACAAGAGGGGTAGCCAGAAGGTAGAGAAGGTCAAATCAAAGCAGTGGGTTAAGCTAACGTGTTTCATTTGGTAACACATGAAGCTCGACTTCAAGCGTATAGGATTTCTGAAAACAAGCTATCTGTTTTTCTCCTGGGTTGATTGTTGTGTTTAGTGGTTCTTTGTTTTTCTTCTTGTTCTAGCCCTGCTTGGCTTAGTTGAAGTGTTTTCCATTTGTTTGTCTCAGTGTTTGTTTTTGTGTTTTAATAAAAGTGGGGGGCTTCCCCTGTTACATCTAACAGTGGGGGGCTTCCCCTGCTGTTTTCCTGGTTCAAAAAAAAAAAAACGAGAAGCCTATTAATGACAGTCTCCTCTCCCCAGCTTTAATCTCGTCCACAAGCTGTATCGACTGATGCCAGATTCGCAGAAAGACCCGTGTGTTCCGCTCATTCCAAATTCTCCAACATGTCAGCAGAACTACCGAATCAAAGAGGCAAAGATGGGATTTGTGATGTTTTGGTAAGGAAGTGACAAATCATGAAAGACCACAAAAAAGGACAAAAACATCAATGTCACAGGTATAAATTCAGTGGGATTAATAACTCTTTCCTGCCAATGCCATAGGCCCAATTCAAAATGCCTATCTTTAACTAAGTGAAGTATAATTTAATAGTAAAGCATTTATCTGTGCCAGATAGAAAACATATCTACTAGCTTGTTAATTTGAATCACTAAACCAAGGACAACAAACAAACTGGATATACAGTAGTCCATGAACTTATTATTTATTAATGTTTGTCCAAGGTCTGGCTCATGACACAACAAGCTTCTTAGCACTGGGGCCTGCACAACATGTGGAACAATTGCGTCCTTCAAATATTCTGTAGGTGCTATGTGCCTTGTTACTGGGACCAAATTTTAACTGCTTCATTGAGTTCGGGCACACAAAGACACTACACGTAGATGTTAGATGTATAAATGTTTCTCTATTTTCCCTCTACTTGGAGGGTTCCTTTGCATATATGTACTCACATGTATATTGCCCCTTTGGGCCTATCAATGGAATCTGGTTGGCCAAACTATTCTAACAGTAGACACAGGTACAGAAGTGCACAAAACCCTAAAAGATCAACAGTGTGATGCACGGTAAAGGTACAGGCAGACCACTGGCGGAGCCACCGCCCGGCCATCCCGGGCGGCTGGCCGGGCTCGTCAGCGAGTTTTGAAAGAAAAAATCATTTATACTAAAGAATAATACAGTAGTTTATAAGCTGTAAATACGTTTTGCATAATGAAGATTGCCCAGGCTCCCGAAAGCTGCTGGCTCCGCCACTGAGGCAGACTATTAAATGTTGAAACACTGCAAACTGTGGCCATATGATGTCTTTGAACCCATCAAAATAGGGGCTGCATACACTAACATATTACTATTTCTGGTAGAATTTATTAGCTACTTTAGCAAGTGACTTATTCAAATAACTTATGCGCTGCTTTCTCTAGCCAATGTTTTCCACCAAATATCTCCATTAATAGCTACAAATAAACACAGACTAAGCATGTGACCATCTCACTTGTTATGTTGGCCTTGCATTGTTTACAAGACAAATGGTATGTACAAACATGTAAAGAACTTGCCTATTTTTTTTCTGAAAACGCAGGTGAACTGCGCTTCATTATATTGAGAAGAGGGATGTACAACACACACCACACCATACCACTCTAAAAAATTTTACAAACACGCCTGTGGAAATGTGCCTAATTAATACCTGAGGCCAGTGTGATCTAAACCCATATTCAGACAAATATATCTAAGCATAACAGCTGAGAGATTAGGTAGATTTCATAGTTCCACTAATCTACCAAGCATATACTGTGTGTGAAGCATTTAAATTTGCATTTAAATTTGCTACTCCCTCCGTTCCAAATTATTGTATCTAGATACATCGCAAAATGGATGAACTAAAAAAGTCAAAGCGACTTATAATTTGGAACAGAGAAAGTAGGATGTAAATAGGAATACTTTAGCAGTTCTTCAATCAGCTGCACATTAACTGGCTGCGCTATGAAGATAATGATTCAGGGGAACACCATCAAATGTGCTGCTGATCTTTTGAGGAGAACGTGAACCATGTAGATGTATTTGTCCAGAAACTTCCAGGCACCAAATGTACGTATGTATATATGAATAGCAGAATTGTTGCTTCCTTGAATCATGCCAGCAGTTTTAATGATATTTCCTTATTCCTTGGTAATATGTACTTTTTTACTGTCTTTCTTCCATTTATTCTTGTTTCCCAATTTCAGTATAGTAGACTAATATTTGACTTAGTAACAAGGAGTGTTGTTCTCACACCCCAAAGTTTTTTTTTTTTAAAAAAAAGAAGAAGTTGCTTTACCACATAAAGCATTTTTTTTAAAGGAAAAATGCCTTTATAACATCTTTCATTTCCATTACAATTGAGAAAACATTGGCAGGAATCAGGATGAAGATGTAATTGCTGAAATGCTAAAATGGAAGGACTACAAGATAGGTGATGTTCTCCTTAAAAAATAAAGAAAGAAGATAGATGATTTACTTGGGAGTTCTTGCAAAGAGAAGGTTAGTCAATACGTCCATCATGACTTGAAATTGGCGTGATGTCATACCAGCAGTTATGTCTGGTGAGTTAAATGTCAGCTCTTTCAGTGGTTTAACCTGCATACCCAAAACAGTTGATTGATAAACTAGTTCCCTCTAAAAGTTGCAAAAATATGCTCAGGAAAAGGTTTTAGCAAAATGAAATCATTGACAAGAGAATAGACCTTTAGTTCAGGGGTTCCTCCCTTATGCCTTGTGTAGCGGAAATACATTTGGCATGGCATAAATACCCTTTCAAGTAAAGCACCTGTTCTCTTAACTTCAGATGATCTCCGGTGTATTTTTGGCAACCACTGAATACCAGCACCTGGATCAACATCTGTGGGAGCAACATGAGCCTGAACATGCTCCAACATGACTGAGAGCTCCACACGTGACCAGGTCATTTCTGGCCCAGTACCACCAGTAGCACCATTACTAGAACCAATTGCTTTCTCCAACATCTCTTGACCAACTTGCACAATTGAATGAAATGAACGAACCATGACCCGCCCACTACCAGCAGCTAGCAGAAACCTACCCTGATACGTTGAGCGGATATATAATAAGTAGTTGGAGCAGCGCTTCCAAGATTTTAATCCAATTAATGGAGGATGAAAGGAACACTCTCATGAATTTCAACATCATGTTGCCAACAAATAATTGAAAAAAAAAAGAGATCTTGAAACTAAATTCATTAGCTACACCATGCCCACTTGCCATCTTAACATTTCTATAATCCATTATTAGCCATCCAAAAAATGTGAATTGAAAAGTTCATTTAAAATAAATGCTTCCTTTATAAAAGAAAAGCTCAATCTAATATTTAGTTATATAGTAGTACTTTGTGTAATCTGCAGGGTAAACACCTCTGCCTTGTGGAGGTCATCAAAAATCTGCAGGGTAAACACCACTGCTTGAGATCAACACCACAGCAGCCATTACCTTGGTAGTCCAGGAGTGTTAATCCTAGCTAAGAAGCATCCTGTGTGTGTTGTGTGTGCGTGTGCGTGTGCATGTGTGTTGGGGGAGGGAGGGGGGATTGGGCATTGAAAAATTGAGTGGATCATTTTCAATTCAAAGTTGCACCACAAATTGCTTAGCTAACCAGCTTGTTTGTTCCAGTTAGCCAGAAAGGTTTTGAAGTGGCATAGTGACAAGCTTATGAAATACAAATCACACAGAAGTTTTGCATTTAACAAATGATCCAATACTATTTAAGCTGTCAAATGCTATCTCAAAATAAAATGTAGCAGAGAAGTGCAGTGGCTATTTACTCACATTTGCTTCTTCTGAATGCAAATTGAACTGAGGTTGGACAACATTAACCATGAAATGCCTGGTACCTTCCTCTTCTGAATCACTATTATTTGAAGGCTTAAGTGCTACATCACACAGCAAGATAATAGAGAATGAAAATTTTGAATATAATTTCAATATTTGTTAGTGTTTAGCACATTGCTGAAAACTAAATAATATGACAAGAATGTGCTTATTGACAATAAATAAATAAAATCGTAGTCATTGACTGAACAGAATTATGTCAAGAACTAGGAAACAGAGTATTGTGTTATTGATCATACCATTCTCACTACTTGATGTCAGATCTGTCTTGCCAGATCCATTGGAAGGTGGTGACTCTGAACTCTTGATTTGTTGAGGTTCAGAAGGCTGTGATGTTGAGGACACAGAGCTGAGAGCCCCATCCTTGGACATCTCAGCTTCTTTAATTAACTGTTTCTGCTCGAGAATTTTTCTTTGGGTGTATTGCCGAGAAGGAGATGGTTTTGGAGGCTGAAATGCCTGAGTTAAACCACCAACCCAAGAGAGGACAGCAGCCCGGTTTTCTAAATTCCATAGAATCTTTAGTCCATGCACAAAAACTCTCTGGCAACTATCAGCAACTACAACATTGAATCCCTCATCATCACTTCCTGATTGATCATGATCACTTTCATCCCCCCCATCAAACTCAGATTTGATCAAAGGCATTTCAGTTTTTTTTCTGCCATCTTCCTGCCATGCTGATAATCTAGCAGCATCAGCCTTGGGAGTTTGTTTTCGAATAGTGAAATAATCAGAATACAGAAAGAACCCATCATCTCGACTTTTCTCGGTTGGACTAGTTTTCTTTTTGCCCTTTTCACAACCAAGACTGTCTTTATCTTTTGTCTGCAGACTCTTATTTTCTATCTTAGAATCCTTAGAAGTTGATGATTCAGGAATTCTGTTAATAAATACCTTCAACAAGTGCAGGTCTATGCCCTGGTAGACAAGATCAAGAGGTTCACGCTTGCAATCGAAGGTGAATATCTGCTTCCCACGGCTGAAAGCTATTTCATACCTAAACTTTGTGAAGTGTAGTGTCAAACCTTTTGCAGGATCATCTGGCTGTAGAGGCATGTTGTTAATCTGTAATTGCATGGCATCAAAACGAATGCACTGTTCTGTCATAACTCTGTCAAGTGGAAGGTTTCCAGATCGTATAAATCTGGGAACTCCATAACGCGGAAACCTGGAAAACAGTCTTAGTTTGTGGGGAGGAAGAAAAACCAAGTTCCACCACTTCATTAGCCAGACCAAATCATGCGCTCCCACGTTCACAGTTGGAGAAGCAGTTGTATACAAATTACTCTTTTGTTGGTGTTCTGTGGGTTCAGTAGTAGAAGGTTTAAGTGCAAAACTCCACTTCAGTGACAAAGAAGTTGAGCGGAATGCATCAAAAACTTTATCCCGTGGTTTTCCCTCTGCAGGAAGAGCAAATATAAAATGATCCATAGGATTACCTGAATCACAACCCCACTGTATTGAAATATCCATAAAAAAGGAGGGGGTTTCAAGGAAAGGTATAACTGGATGGTGTGGAATTTCTAAACTGGACTTCTTTGCTAGACTCTCTAAGCTAGTTAGGTACACCCGTAGATACTTCGAAGACAGACTGATATAACCATCCACATAATGTATTTCCATGAAATCAGTTTTGATTAGCATCTCATCAAGTTTCTCATAAGGGCTTGTCGCAGCAGGGAGATGCCACTTTGTCTCATTAAAACACAATTTAAATTTTCCATGAATATAGTTCCTCATATCATCCCACCAGGGTAAGCTGCGCTCTCTTCTAGGGGGCTCAGGACGCTCAAAATACCACCTCTTAGCTAAATTTGCCCTCCTGAGTGCACAAGTAAAAGCATAGCTCACATCAGCAAAAACTGGCTCATAACCAACTCCAAATGATACTTCCCCCTTTTTAAAATACAATGGTATGTCACAATATGTTTTCATTGGTGGGGTATAACCAGTTGCAGAGCGTAGCAGATTTACTCTCCACCATTTGCCAACATAGACATCTTGTCGTGCTTGGGGCTGAAAACAGGTTGCCTGCCACCGGGGGAAAATCAGTACAGCTTAGAATGATGCTTGATCACCATACAGAGTTATACAAAAGTTTTGGATAATATCATTTTGTTGAAATACTGAATGAAATGCTCAAATAGAATAAGGAAGAAACTACAAAGATATGTCGTTAAATGAAGCCATTGTGTTTTCTACCTTTACAAGGTTAGTTAACCATTATAGTGGTATTTCACGGAAGTAGTTAGCAATTCTAACACTACTTCATCAGTGAACAGCAAGGAATGCTAACCTGCTGACCCAGCACAAGGCGTCCGTCACATTTGCCATTGGTTCCAGAAAAGAGTGGAAATGTGTAATCTCTCAAGTACACAGATAAGGATTTGGTTTTCAAACTAAAATTGCTACCATACAATCGGGAAAATGGGATATCATCTTTGGCACAAACTGGATCTACAGATTTAATAAAACTAATCATCCCTTCATCACCACCATCGATCTTTGATAAGCTCACATCAACATCTTTTGCACAAATTGACATAACTGATGCTCTACGAGTACTCATCTTGAATCCTGACTGGAAGCCACTTGAACAAGCACCTGACCCTTCTGATACTGGCAATTTCTGGCATGCTTGGTAATATGACTGAAATGCTTGCCTATAGATCTCTTCCCTGAGTTTTTCAATGGAGTGTGTGCCAGGAACATCTGCAGCAACATCAGGGCAACCACTGTTCTTTTCAGAAGATGTATCCAGTTTTGCCTTGGGGGAATCCTTATTTTTACCTAAAGAAATCTCATCAAGTAGATTCAACCTAACTGTGGACTCATAAAATACATTCTTCATTAAAGTCATATGCTCATCAAGCCATCCTTGCAAGGGCTCTTCCTCAATTTCCGCTATCAGGTCACGTACGATGATCCGCACATATCGAAATGCCATTGATTTTGGTTTGCTCTTTTTGCTGCTGGTGGTGCTAGATTTCTTCTCAGGAAACAATACAGATGTTTTTGCTGCAGAAATAAGTTTAAAGGCCCTCAATGTGTCTTCTACGGCATCATCAATAGCTCTCAGTTGCAACCTAAAAGGCAAGCAAATATTAACATCACGGCATTGAATAACCCAGTCACATGCAGCTGCAGATTGCAACTTCTTATCAGAATTGCTATCAGAAACAGAAATCGGGATACGAGATAACTGCATACGGCTGCTTTTTAATATCCAGGCACCACAAAAGCTGACTGATATTCCCTCAACCAAAACACCTATCTTTGCATTCTCAGAAAATATGTAGCCAACAGTAATCATTGCTTCAACCCCATCAGCAAATTCACCAGAAATTTTCAGTGATTCCAAATCAATGGCAATTACAGATTCTCGCTTCTTTTGTGCCTTCTCTTGCAGACCATGGTCTGTGGGTGATTCCTTTTTGGACAGAATATCCATGTTCAATGTTTCATCTTTTACCTCAGTGACAGAATTCTGGAGTTTCAATCTATGCATAACTGATTTAAGTCGTGTAGCTACTTCAAGCAATTCCAGATAGGGATCAGGTTCCCACCATACTGCAATGTCAGTCACATTGATGAGAGAGCAGGCTGCAACATCATTTAACCCACCAGAACGCTGGACAAACTTTGCTTTACGCACATTAAAAAGCTTGGTTTCCTCTATAGGTTTATTATCAAGCTGCTCCTCTTTATGTGTCACTCTGAAGTTCTCAAGTTCAACCTGCATGGAATGCTTTGCCTTATTCAAAGATACACCAAACTGGTAGATCTCAAGAGAAGTGCAGAAGTGAACATTCTTATGATCCGGAAGGCTGGTAGAATTTACATAAGCCATCCTTGGGGAACCATTATCTTCATTGATGATTACAACACGGCCACCCTGAGAACCAAAATTCACACGCTTTGGATCAGCAATACTCATATCTTCCAGCCTCATGTCACCATCATACACAATAGAGCACTGTGCAACACTGATTTTGAGAAGCTGTGCTCCTTTAGCTTTCTTGGTAGATTTTTGAGAAGCATTCTCATGGACAGATCGTTTCTTATGAGGCAAAATGCTCTTCAGGAACACTTTGTATGACATTGCAGTTGCACAAAGTGACTCAAGATACGAAAAACAAAAGTGCATTCTGATTCCAGATATATTAACAGAGATAGCAGATTTAGCATGGTCTTCATCATTATCTTTGCCTGGGTCATTTTGTTCCAAATCAAGAGTTGAATGGCTAATGTGCAGTATGGTGCCCGAAGCACTTTCTTTCATTGACTGTTGGTGTTTACCAGAAACAAGAAATTTTAAGTCACCAAGCTTGGCATGCAATTGAGTTCCTCGGTCTATCATCTTACTTGCAGAAACATTAGCTGATTGAAAAAGACACTGCATTATCCAGTACATAGAGAGATCAGTTAGTATATTAATACAAGATTGAAATGTCATAATTTGTGATATCATTAGCCATTTGGACACATAGAAAGGCTTCAAACCATTTAAACATCTTACTTTTTTGTTTTCAAGGAAATACAGTAGGGAGGCCCCTAATGTATTTAAACAGCACTGCCAAGGTTCCTGCCCTGGCCAGCTTTTGGTGGGCCCCTTAGAGCTAAATCAAGTGGGATGTCCTTCCACCCTGATCTAGCTTTTTTATGGTATTCCTTTTTTTAAGGAACAGGAGGGGCTTGGAACCCCTAGTGAAAAATAATTAAAAATAGGCAAAGCATGATAGTTAGAAATCCCTTGGTAGTTGATACCAATCTTCCCATGCTACCAAGCTTACACAAATCTCATCAAGGAGACTGGTGGGCAATCCTCTGAAAGAGTTGGAAATGTACACATTGTTGTCACAAGCAATTTCTGATTTAACAAATTCATCATCTACATCACATCATAAATTCCAAATTTAGTATCATGGCATTTGAATGCACTAGTCATGTAACAAGGGCATAGCAGTGTAACAGAGTTAGCCGCGTGCCCATGACCCTTGTTGGGAATGGAACAGACACCAAATTTCGGCCAGAAAGTAGGCTGCATGGTCAAACACTATAAATTGGCTCCTAACCTTGTTGTTTTATTTCCTAAGATAGTGTTCAAGCAAAGGATAATTGCTTGATAATCATCGATGAGTGGCTGACATTAGAGGAGCCTTCACAGTACAAGACATTAAGGAATATCTACTGATTTGGGATCAGTGGTTTCAAGTCATCTGACTAACAACAAATACACGATTAGTAGGGCTAATCATTCCACTGACCTTGATTAGGCACTACGACCCAGTTAGGCCGATTAGAAATGAAGTCATCCAATTAGTCACGATTTAATCGTCCAATTAGGTTTAGGATGACTAATCTGGAAGGGGATGAAATGCAAGTTGGGCTTGGCAGCTTGTGCACTTGGCACATGGGCTAAGTATTTTTTGGCTCGTTTCAATATATACATCTCCCAGTCATCCATCCCCTCCATCCACCACCTGTACGAGCTTTCACTGTCAAGCAGGAAAATGGATAAACTCTTGCTGTCTCTAATGCTAGTGTTCTCTTCCACCTCCTCCACTACCATCCTGCCTTTCTCTACTGCTGCTGCTGCGGAGCTGCTCTAGTTGTCTGGGATGGATTATGGAGTTCTGGACTAGGACCAAGACCGACTTTTTTAAGATAAAGGAACAGCGTTCTGGTCTCTCCACTTACCAATAAGTGTATGCAGTCAAAACAATTAAAGATCACAACAACACTTATGTTGCAACACAACATAAATAAGGAAAGGTACAAACAAATTGGGTTATTCTAAGAATCAATCCGATTGCTAAATCAAGATCAGCTATATAGTTTGTACATCCTATGTAGCAGGGAATTTAGGCAGGACCACCATACTGCCGACTCGGACTGACTCTGATCGACTAATCAAGCTGGTGACAACTAATCGTGATTAGACGGCTGGTCCGTGCCATGGCAACTAGGGTCGACTAGACAATTTGAAAACATTCTTTTGTATTTGGTTGAGGATGTGATTTTGCAATATAATCTGCAGGATCAACACTTTTGGAAGCTCTCTAGCTCAGGGTATACTCTTGCAGTCATCCTATACAGCCTTCTTTCTGGTCACCATCAGATTTGCACCATGGAAAAAAATGTGGAAATCCTGGGCTCCTCTATGTTGCAAGCTTTTCATATGGGTAGCTGTTCTTAAGCAATGTTGGACAGATGATAGGTTGGCAAAGAGAGGTCTCCCTGACCCTATTCACTGCCCTCTTTGTAATCAAGCTGATAGACCACCACGCAGCGCATTCTTATCTCTTGCGTTGTCTCTTGGCAAGTTTTGTGATCATCGTTCTCCAACAGGCGGCTTGAGAGGATTTTGTCTTCTACTAATTCTGTGAATTATAGGGCTTAGGCTTGTCCATGAACCCGCAAACAGGCTTAATATGTGTGGGTTCACGGACAAGCCTGCTTGCATCCCTACTGTAAAGAAAGTGGACAGACAGCAAAGGAAAGGACTTAATCTGCTAGTTATCCTTGTTGCTAAGCTTTGGAAACATGACAACAATGTGGTTCTTAATATGTTGTTCTTTCTTTTACTTTAATGAAATGATATGCAGCTCTCCTGCATATTTTTGAGGAAAAAAAGTAATGCAGCATTAGGTGGAATCAAATGTGTTCATTAGGATTTAGGGAGGTCACTATTAGATTAGATTATCTACAGTGTATATGAGAACCCTATATTAGAGGAAGCCTATAATACAAACCATACTAGTGCAACAAGAATCAGTATCAAGTTTCTGTTTCCTTTGCAATTGAGTTCCTTTCCTCACCTACATAGTACATACCAATCTCTCCATACGTGATACTTTTCCCTTACATCAATGCCATCAATCTCTCCATAGTTTTACGGATGCTAAATGGCATGATTGTATTAGCAATATGAAGGCGAGTTAGATAGCAACATGCAATTATTAGAATCTAATATATGAGTGGATTTTCTTAATCTGAGCCCTGTGAGTAATGCAATGCAAGCAACAAAATTAAAATTGAGAACAGAAAAGTACAGCATATAGCGGCCATAAGGTACTTAATACTTACATGGTAAAGTGGTACGTCATCAAGACTATGAAGCACAAGAGTCAACTCAGGAACTGACAGTGTACATGCCAAAGACAATGCTAGTTTTTCTTTGGGTGCCTTCTTTGCTGAGGATTGTCACTAAGAACAAGAGGCTTCTTTTTATCTGAGTTTATTCTAATCAGTGGCTTAATTCTGCTTACAATGAGGTTACATTGGAACCCACTGATCTTGATATCTACTTCAGCTTGAACTGGCAATGCTGACTGAAAAAAAATGCATAAGCACATTAGCTCCAAAAGGAATTATAAACCCTAAAAAAGTAAAAAAGACATCTTTTCTGTGTTTTCAAAGGGAAGCCTTTTCTGTGTGTAAGGGAAGTATTCTCCAAAAAATGATAATAAACGAAGGTAGATGGAGACCCCTCGAAATTTCTCCATGGGAAATCAAAGGACCCAGAACAGTAGAGCTTGGATTAATAAAGAAATAAGATCAAACTGACCTGAGACGGAATTTTAGCTGAAATAACTGTTGACACTTTTATAACCTCTAATACAGAGGTGGCGCCATCCATTAGAAGCTGGAAAAACATCAGTCATTAAAAAAACTTCAGATCCAGTTTTTCTATAGAAAACAATCGTGTTGAAATGACCAAAACTGAAAAATGTATATTTCCTATAGATAAAATAGAAACATACGTGAATCTCCGTAACATCGGTTTCCAACTGAAGATGCGTTGTCACCTCTTCAAAGTCTTGTTGTGGTTGTAACCTTGTACATCTCAAAGATATGCTACCAATTTCATTGTTGATTGAGAGGCCATGATCTTTAGGCAAAAACTTCAGATCAAGTTTGGACATATTGAAGCTAACCTTCCAAATAAAACTACATTTTAGTGAACAGTAATCCAACAGTTATCTTGTTTTAAAAAATCGCAGTAACAGTTTAAAATGGCAAATATAGACAGTAGGAAACAACTTGAAAGTTTTGAATTGTGCGCCAGGTAAAGTTTAACTCCCTAATATATGAATTACATGTGCTAGCAATAAACAGTTTGCGTTGCATTTTATATTATATTCCACATCACCTCTAATGATTTGTTTCTGATATTTCTTTAGTCCTATAATATTTGCAAACTCAACAATGATAACTTGTTGAGTTTAATGAGTAATATCAGCACCAGTGAAGAACGATTATTCGATATCTTCTTTAATATAATGAAGCACGGTTCTCCTGCATTTTCAAGAAAAAATGGTTCTATACTTAAAGAAATACACATACTGTATATATCCAGAGATTTAGCTTTTCTAAGCAATATCACTCCAATGTAGCCTAGCCTCACTCGAAGTCAATATAAATAACAAAAGTATATGTCCACATATTTTATACGGAAAATGAACCAATACAAATATTGTCGGAAGTATAAGCAAGCATAAACAAGCTAAAAAAATAAAAGATGAACTATACATGCAGTAAAGCAAAATACTTGTGTATAGATAAATATAGAAACGTCACTCTAGGGAGTCCATACAACCTTTTCGGGAAACATACTGATCTTCTTATTTAGTGATGCAAGTTTGCCCCCTTCAGATCTGGCTGCTGATTTATTATCCACAGAAGGTTCATCCTTTTGCTCAGCAACAGTAGAGGTAGATGGTTTCTTTTTTGCGAGTAATTTCTCTTCCAAATTCACAACAACTGGACCAAGCATCAAATCCAAATTTTTTACTCTAATTGCTTTATCCCTAAAATACATGGTCAAGAATAGTTCCTATTGTTAATTATTTCATATTTATAAATCTGATGATGTTTGCAAAGCATTGACTTGACGTGTTACCTCTGATGAAGGTCACATGAGAGTGATATATCCTCAAATAGGAAAGAGCTACAGTCTGAAGTGTCCATGGCTGAACAATATTGTCCACTAACCCACCAATCCAATTTACTAAACACCGATGTGTTGTTTTCAATGCTGTCTGACTCCAGTGCTTGCACAAATATAGGTATGATATTAACTTGAACATTAAGAACTGGATCCAGTCCTCCAGTTTTAGATATATCAATCTTAATGTCCTTGATACCAAGAGCAGCTTTTGGAGCCTGCAGTATGTAGAGACAAATTATTGCCCAGTTATCAACGCGCGGACATGAGAGGGTGGGAGGGAGAGAGGGAAAACAGAGAACACGTGTTAGAGCCACTTTCACTTATATGTACCTCTTGATAAGAAAATGCCATAGTAGACTACAAAGAAAACAAGAAAGATAAGCGTATCCATAAAAATTGTTATCGAACGAATCCGAAGATGGCTTAACCTGCATTATAAAGCTCCTAACAACAAAAGAAAAAATTGATGATGGCTCAACTATTTGGACATGAATCTATCATACAGAATGTACCAAAAGATGAAAAAGAATCATAGCACACATCCTCTAGCAAGAACTTGGCACAAAAGTCTATCAAGCGACTAAACCTTCGAGAATATGTCACCATACAACTATTACAACTTATGAGCCTCTTAATTTCCAGCATCTGCTAATAGTGGCAAGGAAAAAAATATTACGGGATTACTGGGAAAGAGATTTCATTCACAAAACTGTTGAGTGTTCATAGTAGGCAGTACCTTAAGCCTCAGCTCCACTATGGACAACGACAAGAGACTGGCTACGCTTGTTATAATCCTCCATTTTGCCTGTCCTTTGGATTTTCCTTTGGCTTTGACAGGTGTGGTCGAGGTCGGTTTGCGAGGGGCAGGTTTCTTCTTGCTAGCGGATTTCACAGGCTGCCTGAGGACAACATCCAGATCAGAGATTTGCAGCTGCAGGAGTGGCCCATGGGTTAGTACTGAAAATCCAGCTGGGTGATCGGTTTCCGCAGGCCAAGCCTGATTTCACCAATGCAGATGGACTCAACGGCGCCCTGAAAATGCAATGCAAAAGCATATTTCAGGATCGGCATTGCCATTGGCGTGGAGGAGTGAGAAACCACAAAAGCAGGTGCACGGGGAGAGATGGTACCTTGGGTGATGAAATGGCGATGTCCCTCAGGTAATTGAGGCCGTAGGAGCGGCAACCGATGGAGACCTTGGCCGCGCGCCGGAGCACCCAGGCTACCGCCCTCGCGAAGAAGCTGCGATTGGAAGTTCGCAACACGCAGATCCTTGAGATTGAGAGCCACTCACCCCCATCTCATTCCGAGAATTGATTGATTGAGAAACATAACGTATAGCACGGAGACGGACAATTTCGTCCGGTGAGGCTCCGTGGGGAGAGAAAAAAAAAAGGAGGAAGAGGGGGGGCGAACGTACATGGCGGCGACGCATCCGGCGGCGGCGGCGAGGGCGGCGAGGATGGCGAGCTTGAAGGCGGAGAGGAGGAGGCCGTGGCGGAGGACGAGCTCGACGGCTTCCCAGGCGACGACGAACGCCACCAGCAGCTGCACCAGGCCGAGCATCATCTTCGCGTCTCCTGCCTCCTCGGCCTCTAGCGCTCCGTCGTCGTCGTCATGGCATCAAACCCTTCCTCCTTCCAGAAGAAGAACGCGATCGAGGTCGCCTCGCCACGGCGGCGCGCGGTGCGGGGGATCCGGTCGGTCGTGGTTGCGGAAGGAAGGTTGGGGGAGGGAAGCGCGGGGCTGAGCGGAGATGGTGCGGAATCGCGGACGACTGGTGTAATGGAGAGGAGAGGAGAGGAGAGGAGGAGCGGAGCGGAGTGGGGAAGAGGTGGCGCGCCATTTCCGGGGATGAAGCGAAGCCCCGGCCCCGGGTGGGGAGGAAAAGGGTGCGGGCGGAGTGGCGCGACGGTTACCCACACGTCCGAGTCCAAATTTTCCATAAAAAAAGAACATTGCCGGCACTGGCACAGGCGTACCGTGCAGATGTGCTGAGGTGCAAGCGCTAGCATGCCACAAAGAACAGATTCAGGTCACGTTACCTGTGCTCACGTTTTGATTCTAGTGGATATAGGATATCTCAACCAGATTGATTATCTCCTTTCCCTAAAAATCTCATATAGGGTATTGACAAAGCTGAATCAAAAGTTATAGAAAAGAAATGTTGCATCAGATTGAGAATACTGTCTTTTTCATTACACAGGTGTTAACACACGCTAATATCTACTCCCTCAATTTCAAATTATAAGTCGTTTTGATTTTTTTTCATCCATTTTTTTATGTATCTAGACATACTATTATTTCTAGATACACAGCCAAATAGATTGTCTAAAAAAAAATCGACTTATAGCTTGGAATGAAGGGAGTACAGAGTACTGGTTGTCTTAGTTCCACATAAGCCTGAGTACTGCTCGGATACCTTAAGCCTCATCGATTTAACAAAATTGTTATGTCACAATTTGTTCGCGGAATAAATCGATATATCACCAAACAAAGTGCAGATCACATGATGCGAGATTAACCGCAGGTCCACAGCCAGTCACAGCATACAATTCTTCTTTCTACAGAGGGTTCACAAGACACTACTTCCTTCCCTTGCCCTTCCTTTTACCCTTTGCAGGGCCCCGCTTCTTGTCACCCTTCTTCGCTTTACTCTTGCTCTTGAACGTTCTCTTCTGTGGCTTCTTCTTCACACCTAAACTGTTGTTCTTCTTGGCAAACGAGCTAGGATTCTTGGTGTAGCTCGTTGCCATGGGGCCGACAGTTTTCAGGCCAATGTCATCGTCTTCAGGAGTAATTTCACTGGTGGTGACTATGACTCTCGTCCCATCATCTTCGTAGGTTTTGATTTCTGGAAGCACAATCAATTACCAGAGAATGAGGTTTGACTTCTAGAAACATCATAGTGCGACATGGTACTGACAGGTAGCAACTGTTACAAAGTTAGCTCACGTACTCACCAGACAAAGGTTCGTCGTTTTCCATATCCTCACCATCATCGCTGATAGCTTCATTTTCTAATCCAGCACCATAATTGTTATCCGATGACAGTACTCTACCGTACATAGCAATCTCCTTCTCTTCTTTCCTCTGTAACAAAACAACAGCTCTGAGAAAGACCTAATGGCAACAACCAAGTAGCGTGCTCATGTAATTACTGAAACACAAGCCACCTGAAAATGACATTAAACTTCATAGACATCCTTAGGACCTTTTCATGGATATCTGTAATCCTTAGGTAGCATTTGGTTATTAGATTGGGGCCAGAATTGGCTCCAAGTAACTATCCAAAACATTCACTTGCCAACCAAACAAAAGCATTAAATTGGTGCCCCATTTCAATTCGATTCTAACAATTCAGAGAACCAAAAAAAATCATCCAAGCAACCTACAATTCCAGAATCCTTAGGTAGCATTTGGTGCTTAGATTGGGGCTGGAACTGGGTCCAAGCAACTATCACAGCCATCCATTTGCCAACCAAACAAAAACATTGAATCTGTGTCCCATTTCTATTTCCATATGGATTTGTATTTGAGACTCAGTTCAATTCAGTTCTAACAATTAGGAGAACCAAACGGGCCCTTTGTGTTGTCTCATCACCAAAAAGGAGGGGGGGTCAGCTTTAAGAACTGCATTATGAGCTGTGATCTGCAGGCATCTTCCACTGAACTTACCAATCAGTGCATTGGAGTATATATTAGCAGTCCCCTTAGTCACTACTCCCCTAACGGTGCATATCAACTGTCAGTTACTAGAAGGTTTCTACATTTCAATATGAACAACATAAGCACACACTCTTTTGGATTTCTTTCTTCCTATTTTCTCCTAATATTGGACTCATCAACATTGACATGATGGCATACATTATACTGTCCTAGATGAATAATTTATCTACGAAGATGCTACAATCTCTAGGACAAATAGCAAGTTATTGGAAAGAGAAAATTCAATGGTCAATCATTTTTCGCTTGGACAAATGGACAATTGTCCTTCATCAATACAAGAACTAGCCACCATTCATTTCAAAATTCTGAACCAGGATATCTATCATGAACCACAACGTTACAGAATAGTGTATGTGTGTCAGGGACAGAAGTGTTTCTTACCCTCTTGCGGTCCTGTATTTTCTTCTTCCTCTCCTTCTCCTGCAAAATCTTCTGCGCCTCTTTTCTTCTCTTCTTCTTCCTCTTGTGGAACCCAGTCACGAAATCCCTGCCAAACCAAGATCCCAGTCACGAATTCGTCAAATCCCTTGAACCACAGCGCCACAGCTATATACTGCGTTGATTGACGCAATCCGCAACTAAAGTAACCAGTATAAACATGTTTTGCAATAGGAATTTCGCGGGCGTCGCCAACGGGGAGAAGGCAAAGCAGGTAGCCGCACCTGAGCGCTTTCTTGTCGAGCGTAACAGAGAGCGCCTTGTTCTTCAGGGCCCTCTTGTTGATGTGCTTTGGCACCATCACCGTCGGCATCTGCCCCACCACGACGTCCTCCTCCGACTCCGACGACGCCATCTCATCCCCGTATTCCTCCTCTTCCACCGCCTCCTCCTCCCACGCCATGGCTACGGAGCTCGCTTTCTCTCTCTCTCTCTCTCAAGGAAGGAGGCGCCGCCGCTATTTTGCAGGGTAAAGTGGTAAACCGGAAGGGACAACTTAGGTTTGGGGGGTCACGTGCCGGCTGCGTGACTATCAACCGATTAATAGAAGAGAAAATTGCACTTATACCCTCGGATTTCAGCCCGGTTTTGCATCACTTCTCGAAGGACTTCAACCCTGATTTTTCTGATTTGGTTTTTTTTTAATTATACAGTACAACGTAGATGCTCAACATGCACACGCACTTACCCTATGAACACACGTACTTAAATTCTACCCCGATAAGCACCTCCGAAGAATTGAGCCGGCACATCTTAAGATTCTCGAAGTCATTCCGGACACGCACACTCACGTACGCAAATCATATTCCTATAAGCACCTTGCGTTGGAAGGAAGCCTGATGGATTGGATGGGATTGGAGCCAAGCGTCGGACCTGTTACAGTGTCGTCCTGGTGCATCTTGCAATAAGGTTTTTGCGTCCCCACATCTTCCATGCTCAATGAGCCATTGAGCCAAGGCCGATGGCAGAAGCTATCGCGGCAGAATCCATGGTGATACGAGAGAAAGTTTTTATCACGGTGTTGGGATGGAGATTTGAACTCTGGCACCGAGAAAATTGAAGAAATTGCAGTGTTTGAGGTGAACGAGGAATGCATTTATATTTAAAATGAAGTAATTTATAGCATGCGTGTGTGACATACATTACATACATTTTACGTATAAGTGATTTTGCTTTGGATGCTCACGGTATAAGTGCATCTCCAACAGTTTGTCAAATGAGATTGTTATTCTTGAAAATTTAGCAAAACGAGAAAATTTAATCTCCAATAGTTTGCAAAACGAACTTGCTATTTTTTCCAACTTGCTATTCTTCCCCTCAGCGCGCGTATCCTACTCCTCATCGCTCGTCGCGCGGCCGCCGCTTCCGTCCCCGCGCTCGCGCGGACACTTCATCTTCTCGTTCTCGTGCTAGCCCAGCGGCCTCCGTCGTCGCGTCCCCTTCCTGCGCCAAGCCCGCGGACCCTGGCGATCAAATCCTACTCCCCTCGACGTTGTCATCCAGAAGATCGGAACCAATGCTCGAGGAGATCAACCGGATGCCCAGATCGAGAGGGCCATCGCCACGGACGAAGTCATCCACTCGATCCGTTGGTAGTACTCCACGGAACTGACGAATGACGATCGATGCATCGAGCTCAAGCTGTGCCCGCAGGTTGCCTGTGGCCGTAATCGCGCGATGAAAGGAACAGGCACGCGCGCGGCCTCTCCAAGTACCGGTCAACAAATAATCTGGTGTGGGTCATTCTTTTCTTAGTTTTGCCAAGTCAAAAATAGGATACTATTGGAGAGAGGCTTTATTTTAACTTGGTATATTTTTTGACAACTTGGTAAAACACAAGATTTGGCAAGTGAAATTTAGGATACTCTTGGAGATGCTCTAAATAGCTAGCGCTAAAGTTCATGTCTCCTTCAGTAAAATGTATTTGAGTTTGTAATGCCTTTACATTATAGTTATAGCAATATAAATGGGTTCAGGGGCAGTTCAACTCAAATGCTACTGCTATTGCTACAAAATTGACGTCAAACAGTATAATGATGCCGTTTGGAGAAAATTCCATAATGTTCAGTCCACAAAAAACAAGGAGAGTTTACAAAGATCTTCCTCCAAGCTCATCATCAAGTGCCTACTTCTCGTCGCTTAGAATTTGATACATGAAGTGATGATACATATGGTAACATTCATGTACATTGCATCTCGATGTAAGCATTAAGCAAGGAGCCAAGAAGGTGTCTCCATGTTGATTGGTACTACTTGTTAGGATCAATTTCATACTAGATAGGTTCCTCCGAGTACTTTTATTTACCTGCACCTAAAGACAGCAATCAGTCTTTTGTATCCACGGCTCATATTTTCAGTAACAATGTGCCGCAGCATGGGTGACGAATAAATTGTGTGTGGCCGGGCCATCTAGAGTATGCAAGAATATCTAACTTTTTATTCTACATTGCAGAAAAAAGAACACTAGAGAAATGGGATCTTAGAGAAACCATCAAGAAAAGCCAACTGCATAAGTAAGCTCTGGTAGTTGATCTTCATGGTGTGTTGTGAGTAAAACATGAATGGAAGAGTACCAAATTTCACAGCAGTAGGCGATGCCAAGCAAACATGGTTCCGAAGAAGATTTAAAAACCCTGAACATTACAGCACAGTTGTTATCATTGTGCTGAAATTGTTATAGGTCAGTCATTCAGAAACAAGACTATATCAGCAAATAAAATTGTGACAAAGTAGTGGGGAAAATAAATCTGAGCAACCTTGAATTGCTTTTCTGCAGAAAGAGGAGAATAAACTTGTTCTACTAGTAGCCACTAGCTGTTGGTATGGTCCATCACGAGAAGGAAGTAATATCTATAGGCTGTTCAAAATCTGATCGATGCATGTAAATATTCATAGTTTAGTTCAAAATTTATCCAAACTGAAACTTCCACGCAATAATGAACTACCAATTTGTATTTACCATGGAGAGAGGAGATTGAGAGTCGACTCTGCACCATGGAGTAGTGACTGTGTCAAATTAGTAGCAGTGTTTCAGTTCATCTTGTGACAAAAGTGATACTAGTGCAAGTAGCGCAATTAGGTGTCAAATCAAAGGCATTCAGTTAATCAGATTGGGTGCCTGTTAACGTGCCATTTTATCGATTTTGTCAGACTTTCCATTGGACAAACATAGAACAAAGAAAGTTGTTCGACATTGTAATATATGGTGTATGTTCACTTGTAATCTGTGAGAGCTTAGTTTTGTAAATATTGCAAAAAGGTAGAGTAATCTGTGAAATGTGGTGTATGACGGTGAAGACGCTGAACAAGTGTGCCGGCAGGCAGGCGAAGCGCGTCCGCGTCAACGCCCAGACCATCGAGGTCACGGCGGCTGGCAACAAGCACACCGGCGGGCACGGCGACCCTGCCTCCGCTCGAGTTCCGCCACGCACGAGCCCGCATACCACGGCCTCCACTTAAGTACGAACACGATCCAAACAACAGCATAATGCCAGCGAGCTAAGGAAGCGAACTAAACACGCCGTAGCCTGTTCCATACCTGTAGTAAGCTCTAACGCTGAAGTGCTGAACTGATGGTAATCACTGCCCAGAACTGCATAGGTAACTTTCAGACTGGACAATAAAGCAAAACATGGCAGCAGGCAGGCATTCTTCTTAATCTTCGAGACAAAGACACGTGGCGTGGTTCACTCTTTCACGGCTTGCAAGTTTGCAAACATGACCCAGCCGTTGACTTAGTCATGGTAAATTTCTCGTTCATCCGCCGTGTCCTTTTCGTGACTCATCAAGTCGTCCCTGTCCCTGGCAAGCAAAGGCAAAACATACCCGGCTGAACGAAACGGCAAGGTACGTGTTACCAGACGTGTAGCAGAGCAGGGCTCTCGTTTAGAACTTCAATAATTAACGGAGTGCTCAACGTCGGAAGGAGTGATGATTATGCGTGAAGAGAAGAACAAGGATTTTTCCCCCATTTGACTTGTCAGTAGAACAACTTCATTTGACTTGGCAGTACTAGATAACAATGTCATCGTGGCTTACACGACTTACGTTAGTTGCTTAGATTAGAATATAGCTTTGCTCCATGTTCGAACGATCTCGCTTAATGGGTCATGCTTAAATATCAGTCAAAACTCGTATTTGTCGGTGCTACTCCGTCTAAATGGCTGGACTGGTTATATCTTGCAGAATTTTGGTACAACACGCTTGGCATTCATCTTTGGGGTATTCACCTTTCTTTGTACTGTATGGTCATCAGCCTCGCCATTTTGGCATTTCTTCTGACGACGCAATACCCAAAGGCTCTTTGGAAGACTGGATGCAAGACAAGTCGCTCATGAATACTCTCATCCAGCAGCATTTGGCTCGAGCTCAAAAAAGGATGAAAACTCAAGCTGACAAACGTCGTTCTGAGAGACAGTTTGCAGAAGGAGACTGGGTATACTTGAAGTTGCAGCCTTATGTGCAATCTTCATTGGCCCCTCGAGCTAATCAAAAGCTGTCCTTCAAGTTCTTCGGACCATTCCAAGTGCTGCAACGCATTGGCAACACGGCTTACAAGCTCGGTTGCCGGCCACTTCATTGATTCACCCTGTGTTTCACGTTTCACAACTGAAAACGGCAATTCCAGCATCTCACACTGTCTGTCAGCTACCAACGGCCTTGGAAGGGTTGCAGATTCCAATCAAGATTCTCCAGCAACGCATTGTTACATCTGATAATGTGGTGATTCCTCAGGTTTTGGTGCAGTGGTCAGGTTTGCATCGCTCTTTGGCTACCTGGGAAGATCGTGAAGCCCTACTCCAGCGTTTCCCTCGCGCACCTGCTTGGGGACAAGCAGCTTCTCGTCCGGGAGGGGATGTCAGCGACAAGGGTGTCCCTGAAGATGGCGCAAGCGCAGCAGCGAACGAGCAGGCCCAAAACAAGACCGACACGCACACGACATCCAGCAGGGCGCCAGCGTCTGGAACCAGGCGGTCCGACCGGAAGCGCGCGCCAAACCAACTCGTCACGGGACCGGCTTGGGTGTGATGCGTGTGTCTCGCGCGGCTGCGTCCGCAAGTAGCCGAACGGCTTGTATAAAGAGAGATGAGTCCAGCCTGGAGAAGGCAACAAACATTTGAACCAATTACTCTATTAATCATTCATCGTTACACGATTATCTTGCTGTTCTTCCTCTACTCCTGCTGCCGTTCCCCAATTCTGCTCTTCTCAATCCCCAATCCCTACCTGCTGCTAACACAGCACCAGAGCAGAAGACAGCGCCCAACCGAAAGAGTGCATGATTGAACTTATCCACAACACTTCAGGTATTGAACTTATCCACAACACTTCAGGTCTTGGCCTCTCCCATCCCATATCAGTAATAACCAGATAAATCCAGGCTCATGAGATCATCATCTACCCAACTCACTGAAGATTGATGATAGCGTAGCACATCAGACATGAGAGTGGACCAGTGAATTATTAAGAGGAAAGCAACATGCACCAAGAACAGTAGAAGAGCTAGTAGTTGTAAACATTAGACTGCCTGCCATTGCATATCACACATTTTACTGAGGACTCCACCTTCACCCTCTTCCATTTTTGTGGGGTTTCCCTAGACCTAGACACACCGGACGACTGACTGAACACAACTTAGAGAGCAGCAGCAGTGAACTAACAGCAGCTGCGTTTTGTTATATTTTTGGTCATTTTTACCTGCTTGCTATACAAAAGGAACTTCTACAGGTTCTACTAACTCGAACCACCAACGGCACTTGACTTGAAACTTTTGTTGAAAGAAAAGAGCAGAGCAGAGCGCAACGGCAGCAGCAGCCAGGAGCAGAGGCTGCAAGAGGGGCAGCAGCCTTGGCCAGAAGCGAATCTAGCGAGGCTGGTGGATCACGCGGGGGGCGGCGCTGCTCTTGGGGCTGCCGGCGTACTTGGTCGGCTTCTCCGAGTGCCTGGGCTTCTCCCGGAACACGCGCGGGCGTCGCCGCCCTTCGGGGAGGGCAGGTTCAGCGCCTTGAGCACCTCATCTGCAGCGGGGGAAAAACACACGCATGAGCTC
Source organism: Themeda triandra (assembly GCA_018135685.1). Taxonomy (NCBI): domain Eukaryota; kingdom Viridiplantae; phylum Streptophyta; class Magnoliopsida; order Poales; family Poaceae; genus Themeda; species Themeda triandra. The sequence continues at coordinate 948,088 of JAENPR010000094.1, forward strand.
ACTGCGATTCGTCTTGAAGGAAGGCAAATCTAGAATCGGACCGAGAGAGAGAGGGAAGTAGATCCGTACCTGTCTTGAGGGCTGCGGCGGCGGCGGCGGGCGCTGGGTCGACGACGACGGCTGGGGCCTGCTCGTCGTAGAAGAGGTCCTCCTCGTCGTCGGGCAGGAGGCTGGCGGCGTCGAGCTGCTCCGCCATCTCGTCCAGGTGGGCGTGCTCGCGGGACCAGTGGTCGCGGAACCAGGCGGTGGTGGTGATGAGGTCCCACCACTGCGGCGAGAAGTCCTCCACCAGCAGCAGCGCCGCCGGGATGAAGAGCGGCGCGTCCGGGTTCAGCGACGACGACGACACCGCCACGGCGCTCATGGTTCACCTGACGATTACAACAGATCAGATCCGGATGGAAGGATTCGACCACCAGGGAAACGAAAAACCGCAGATCTAGAGCAGCACGGATCGCGACAGGCGCCGGACGGGATCTACGCGCGAACGCGACGCGAGTCTACAGATCGGGGCTACGAGGGCGGATGGTTCGTTCCCGGCGGCGCTCACCTTCCGGTTCCTGGACGGGTGGATCTGATCTGCCCGGCGGAGCCCTCCTGACCTCGGCGACGGACGGGAAGGGGAACGAAAACGAGAGTGGAGGAGTGACTAGTGTGGGGCAGTAGGGGCAGCCGAGCTCCTGATGCCTAGTGGACTGGGCGAGGACTGGGATTTATAAGGAGGGGGCGGCACGCGGAGCCAGCGACCGGGCGAACCTTCCGCCCGGCTGCTGCTGGGCCGGACCGGAAAACGTGTCGTTGTAAGGCAGCTTCCGGCCTTGTGCTGGGCCGTCCGTGCGCGTCGGCACAAATTCTTCAAATGAAATTTGCTCAAAAAAATTCTTCAAATGAAAAAAAAAATAAAATCAAAGGCACACTGTCTTGTCGCCTCCGAGTTCGAGGTGGGTCACTCGATTGAACATGGTCTTAAATAGCGTTTTTAGTTTAACCACATACTCTATTAGATAGAATTAGTACTATTAGATAGATCATTTAATCTATTTTCATAATAAAAATATTTAAAGATAGAAATGGTGCTAATATTTTATACAAATGTAGTTAAACTTGAGAAATTTAAACGGCAGAAATACCATATATGAGTATATGACACTTATTTTGGAACGAGGGAGTAGTCAAAATTGGAAACATATTATCCTACATCATGTACAAGTATTTGAACGTAAACTTTTGCTCAACCTTTTTGCAAAATTAATTAAGATTTTTTCATGTTTTCTATAAAGCTACAAAATGAAATAACTTTTGTTATAACCTACTATCGTTTTTATAGTCTTTCGAAAAAGGCCGCCACTAAATGTCTTGTCCCTCTACTTAAAAGATATTGTCTCCTCGAGATAAAAGTACACTCCACGTGCAGAGAGAGGTTAATTTGTTTAAGTTTCATTAGACATATATACAAAAAATACACTAATACTTATAGTGCATAATAACTATTATTAGGTAACAATGAAATATACTTTCATTGCAATCATACAAGATACATGTACACGTATTTATAATATTTTATATAAATATAATTAGAATTTAAAAAGTTTGACGACTCAAATGTGTGGATGGAGTATAATTTATTGATTCCAAATCTCATGGGCCCTTTGTTTAGCCAGTGTCAAGACCAACGATGACAAAGGCCATATGAGCAAGAGAGAAGATTAGTGATGCAATAATGGTAAGACAACCCCATGTATTGCACTAATTGAAGGCGGGTCGAGAAACTCTCGAACCCCTGCTTGACCTATGCATAGTGACATCGTAGCCTATGTGGGAAAAGACACGACCATAGTACGGACCTTACACATGTGGTTTAGGGTACGAGAAAGACGAGCAATTGTTCAACCTATCTTGAAACTAGCTCAATCGAACTCAGGATGTGAGCAATGCTATTTGAACTCCTAACCAACTTGGCAACATATCTAGTGCAAACTAACCTTCGTGCAAACTTTCAAACTTCTAATTTGGGTTATATGGTATTGATCCAAGAGGCGCAGGAGGATTAGGTAATTTTATGCCTAACCGTCCGCTCCTAACCACACTTTTGCAAATCCCCCTCCCGCCTTTCTCCGTTCCCCCTTGAGCAACATCATGTGACCAAGATTAGAAGTTTGCATGATTTACACAGAAAATGTTGAATTGTCAGCCAATTTAGCCTATAATTAATAATAATCATGCAAAACAGCAAAAGTGGAACCCTGTCGCATTTTTCCGTTTGAAACACAATGATGATAATAACTTGAGATGCAAGTTGGTTCGTGTGACACCCATCTCACTCAATTGATTGGTTGTTTTCCTGCCTGATTCATGATCGCTTGCAAGCACTGAATCGCACCGAGGATAAGCAAGCTAGTGGCCCCAGACACGTCAATCATAGTTAGGGCGATAATAATAATTCAGACGACGACGGGAGCATTATTGTCCACAGTGGCTACGTGGCCAACACAGTGGGCCACCGTTGAGACGCCAATCATGGAGATCCATCCTCCCTTCCCTTCCATAGATTTTTTTTTTATCAAAAAAACGAAAAGAAAAGAAACGGCTATGTTCCTTTGTGGTCGGCCTGCATGGGCGACAGGACGAGCCTGACACGTACGCCATGCTGGGAGTGGGAGACGTCCTACATGGAGTACTAATCAGTTTCTGATCCATTTCTTTACTTGCTCCGTCGATCTTGTCGGCGCTTTCGGTCCGGGTCCGGCCTTAGTAATAGTAACCGTCACGTTTACAACGTATATAGCTTTATCTGTTGAGGATGTAATAGGAGCACATGCTACAAATCAACCGCTGCTTTAGCATTTTCTTTTAATTTTGTTTCTAGAGACCGTACATAAGCGCATTTCCTCAGTAAATCTAGGTCTCTATCATGACCAACAAAGTCCCTACAAGACTAGTTCTATAAACAAAGTTCACAATTAAGTAATTACATACGGACAATCAAGTTAAGATTGATAAGTAGCGAACGGAGTGATGATACAACTAACATCTAAAGGCAACACCTCTAGACAACTAAGACCTCCATGCAACCCTCCCTGTTGAGCCTTGAGACCATACTTCACAACCACTCGATCGAGGAAGAAGCATATGCTTGTCTTTAGGTATGGCTCTACATAGATCTCTCTTCCATATTAGAGTTCCAAGACTAGGTAGGAAGTGAAAGCGCTGTAGCTAAGGGAAGTGCGTAGCTCCACCATCAACGACTAAGTTTTTTGGGAGGCTTCTTGGTTGTTGCCCACACTAGTAGGTCCATGTACCATAAAAAAGGCTCCACCATCAATGATGGAAAGATTGAAAGCATTAATGAGGGCATCTCACCGATGACTAAAGGTGACGAAGCACCGATATATTCGACAATTGAGGCCGTGTCATGAAGTAGGACATCAAAAATGGACGTTAGAGGCAAGGCATGGAACAACGACCAAAGAAGCCTTGGCCACCTCTCAAGGCAGAGCAACGATGACACTAGATCATTAAAAAGGGGATATGGCAATGAGGATCTGTCGGAGCTTATTTTTCATCCATTCCCCTATATGGTAACTTTTAGGTAAAGATTATTATTTTTCACAATCCGGTGGAGTTGCTCTCACTTCTTTCAATCCACCTCGTCGTCTTGAATGTACCATAGGTTAAATTTATGTCTCACTTTATTATATATAAGATCTATATATACATCCATCATACATTTTCTGTACTTGTGGTATATTTTACTCTCTCTTTTTTTTTTCTTAAAAGGAAGCTGGAGGTAACTGAAATTCTGTGAAGACAGATCAACCAAGGAAAACAAAGAAAGAAAGATTGGCTAAAAAAAAAACAAAGAAAGAAAATATGAGATGAACAGACAAATGAACAGCTTGACGGGCCGGCCATGACAAACCTGGGCCAAGAATAAACAGGCCCATACTGTACAGAGGCTGAAAAACCCCACCAGATTCTTCTACGGTTCTACCTCTGCTCCGCCGCCGCAACAACCATTTCCTCCTCTCGCCGCCGCCTCCGATCCCGATCACCTCCCCGAGGCTACAGAGCCAGTTCATCCAGGCGCGAATGGCGGCGGCGAGGAGCCTGCTTCTGAGGCACCTCCGCTTGGCGGCGTCCCCGTCAGCGGCGTCCGTGAGGCCGACGGCGTCGCTGCGGGAGGCCCTGTGGGGGCGGCGGTGGATGTCTTCGGAGGATGCCAAGGGCTCTTTCCTGGACAAGGGCGAGGTCGCTGAACGCGTCATCAAGGTCGTCAAGAGCTTCCCGAAGATCGACGACCCCTCCAAGGTATATACACTGCTGTCACACTTTCCCTACCGTTGGCTAGGTGGGGGTGTTTGATGGGATCAAACCGACAGTCGAATCGAATCGATGCAATAGTTTCTCTCCGAAAAATGAATGTTGTGAGAAACACAGACGTAGCTGAGTTGTTGGATCTATTAGCAGTTTGCAATAATGATAAGCATTTCCATGTGTAAATTGGGTTAAAGTTCAAACTTCAAAGAGTGGTTTTATTGTGACACAATGTTTGCAAGTTGTGGTGTTGTTACTCGTGTTACTTCAACTTGATTCTGTTGATTAGCGTGGATAGTTCATCTTTGGTAAACGTTTTTTTTTTTGGACAAGAATCTTTGGTAAACTTTAGGTAATAGCCTAATACTTAGGGCAATTACTTAATTTGTTAAGATTTTTTTATTTTCTTAAACGAAATTGAGAAATGACTACTAATCAAATGACACATTTTTCTTGTGAAAACAGGCATTAGTGTAAAATTGGGAATTTTCTATATAGTTTTTCTTAAGTTTTGGGAATTTTTATGGTCAGGATTTTCTTGGGTAAATCAAGTGCAGTACTCTAAGCGCTGTTTTGTTCAGTGTTTACAGTTACTTGGAAGGATTAAGTTTTCTAGGAATTAGCATAGCTATATTGAGATTCAGCATCAAGAAACCAAATGAAGAAATCCCTAAACGAAAACAAGTGTTTGGCTGCCTGCAACTAAAAACAGTTAGCAGGCTTGAACTAACATAGACGAACATAAATAAAGTCTGACTAGGCATTTAATTTGTTGCCTTAGTGGATATGGATTAGGCAGTTGGTCCAGTACTCCAGTTATGGGCAGAGTCTTCCCTTATTATCCTGAACAAATACTTGAGCTGAGGACTTACAAATTCAAGGGGGTTGGAATCAAAACTAGATTTTTTTAGTACAATTAGGATGAACCTAGCTTCTCTTATTGGATTTCAAATCTCACTACTGCTTGCCTACTGGCAGGGTCGCACTTGCGCAGAACACGAGAAATTGAGCATTTAAACTAACTCAGGCTTCCAAGTTGCTTAGCATAGCAATATTTGCAGGTGCTCTAGCTAGGGCAAGCCATGAATGTTAACACTTAATATTAGTAGTTTAATCCTGAGACAGACTTCTGTTATACTGTATTTTTAGCCTTTTCCTTATATTGTAGCAGATATTATGCAAAAAAGAAGAAGCATTCATTTACATGCATAAGTAATATAGCACATAGTACAATATAGTAAAGAGTGACGACCTCAACTTTTTTTTTTCCTTTTTTTTGAAAGAACCTCAGTCTTGTTTTTCCAGTTTACAGCAATACATTGGTGACTATTTAATAGTTCTATGTTAGCTAGTTGTTACAAAAGTATCTAATCATCATCTTATATGCCCGCATTGTGTAGGTCATGTATAGCATCATCGATAGATCCATTCATGTGGTAGACCATGCTCATCAGGGGAATCATGAGATGCAACATTTGCTTCATCTTGTGATCCTGCTGCTCGTTTGTTGTGGCCAATGCATTTGCATGGATATGAAGTTTCTGCTGTTACCTTTGTTGGCATTGCTGCCTATTGTAAAGTGGCTTCTCTTCTGCACTACTTATCCTTGAAGTTTTGGCCTGCCCATTTGTTTGGTTGTATGCCTCTGTGGGTGGCAGCAAAACTCCAGTTCCTATGTTTCTCTTTTTTGCTGGTCACAAAACAGCTACCTGTTGCTTTGCTAGAGTAAATCTTGGCCGATCGATGTTTCCTTCCATTATTCAGCCATTGCACAGAAGTGTCCATGTTTTTATTGCCTTGCGTTGGTGCTGCCATTAGCGATGCAAACCTGTTTTCCCAGCCTACAGACATGTCTTTTTTTCTGTTTGGGGGGGGGGGGGGGGGGCTGTCTGTAGGAGTTGTTTGCTATGCCGTGATGGAGATAATGATGCTAGTATTTCTCCATAGTGCTGTTAGTCAGCCATTTTGAACCAGGATTAAAGCAGTTGCTGCTGCAATGGGACTAGGGGGATATGGTTGTTGGTAGCTATGGGAAACTAAGATGTTCTGATTTCTCAATGCCTGGGGATGGAGGGGAAATTGGGTAACAAATACCTGAAGGTACACAGTTTTGACATGATTATTTTGTTTTCCTGCTGTTTCTATGGGATTTTCTGTATAGCATATGCGTTTATCTTGTGTGCCCTCATGTGATCTGTGTGGATTGTATTGGTGGAATCTTGTCAAGAAAGCTTTTCTCGAACAAATCTTGTCAAGAAAGCTATATTTAGGAACTTATAGTTCTGCATTCCTTTTTTTTTGTGTTCCTTAATTCCTCTTCGCTGATGGTTTGGAATGTTAGAGCATCTCCAAGAGATTAGCTAAAAAGACTAGCCAAATTTACTGATTTAGCTAGTTTCTAAAATAGATTTGACAATAAAATACTAGAGTACTCCAACAGACTTTGTAAAGGATGACTAGTGAGATGGACTATCCAAAAATAAAGAGCAAATGAGGTGGGATGGAGAGCTGGCTATTTTGAAGAGTCATTTATAGAGTCTGTTGAAAACGTTTATTCTTTAACAATAGCTAAATTTTGGTTTTAGAAAACAATTAGACTAATCTCTTGGAGATGCTCTTAGTAAGATGGGTCTAAACTAGCATTTATTTATTTGTATTTCGCATTCAAAACACGTATTTTCTTGTTTTCAGTTGCATGAAATAATTTTTTGCGACATTGGATTGTATGATTGTTGGAAATTAACTATGTGCTATTTAATGATCTCTAGACTTTTTCAGGTCTAAATTCGACAACACACATACGAATTTCAGGATTTTTTTTTTCAAAAAATTCCAGTTTTTATGGCCAGCAAAGTTTTCGTCTGGGTGATGTAGCTGATTCTCATGAATCATTATTGAATTACCTAATGCTGTTTATTTTGGGTCATGTGTTTGATCCACATGAATCACTTTTGAATTATCTAGGCCGTGTAGCTATAAAACAGCACTGTAATTGCTTAGGTAGGTGAATGTTAATATGTTGTTAGTGAGGGTATGCTTTCGACAGACACTGTAGTCCAGAGATTGTTGCACAGGTTTTCAGTCATCTTAATCTTGTTATCTTCTTTCTCTAATCTGTAAAATTCCAAGTAAATGCTGTTGAGACATGAGTGTTTGGTTACATTTTTGCCTGCAAACTTAAACCTTCGATGATAAATCCTCAGTCAGTTTGTTCCCAATGACCTGTAGGTGACACCAGATGCCCATTTCAAGAATGATCTTGGCCTAGACAGTTTGGATGGAGTGGAGGTTGTCATGGCCCTGGAAGAGGAATTCAAATTGGAGATACCTGATGATGAAGCTGACAAGATTGACTCCATCAAAGTGGCAGTTGACTTCATTGCCTCACACCCGCAGGCGAAATGATAAGACACATTGCCTGCTGTTGTCATCAATCTCCGAGTCTACCCCCTTTCTTTTTATGAAGAAAGTTCCGCTTGAAGATGTACACTACCGTGACCATTTAGATATACTTTTACTGACGTTACTCTCCTTTTTGGAACGATTTTTGCTACTGTGGATCGTCTGCACTAAATAAAATGTTTGAACCTTAGAAGGGGCTTGTTTTCTTGTATTCGGCTTTTCCCGCTTATCAAAGAGCGTACATACTTTCCATTGATTGTATAGGGATGTCAATGAAGCAACCTTCATATATGACTCTTTTGAGAGGGAAAAAAAAGCACATATGGGCTTGTGTAGTTATGCACGAAATTGAAGTTCTGGTCGAGGTATTCTAAAAAAAAAGTTCTGGTCGAGATTCACTGATATATATGTACTATATATTGTGTGTAAACTGCTTCTCTAAATGATAAGTGATCATCAACAAAACCACTGAACCAGTGTCTGATCCTTGATCGATGATCGTTACTAGGTTAAGCTATCCCCACAGGCGCATCAAAACCATGGCACAGCACTGAGAGATCTGCGGCGCACTAGGTGTGAGTGTGAGATTGAAGATCAGTCTTGGCCGAACTCGTGGTTTGAGCCAATGTATTCGATTCTAGCGTGTATTCTGTTTGCTGCCCTGCCATACCAATATTTAGAGAGAGCATTTCAGGGTTTAGTGCTTTATTTATGTCAACGTTGATAATCCTGGGATTATCTGTGACTACTCTTGTACTCGAACTTCAGTTCACCGCTGCTTAATAAAATACATGCAACGCATGTTCTCGAAAAAAAAGTATATCACATTATCCTAAACTCCTATAAAGCAAATGTCTACTAATATATTTCTCTAGCTCTTCATTCCCCCACATCATCCGCTTATGTCACCAGGGTCCACCATCACCACCACCACCGGTTAAGCACTCAAACAGGCATGCGGCACTACAGGGCTGGACGACCGTTTCCTCCTTGCCTGACAACCGATGTAGGAACGTAAACTCTTGCCCCATCCTTTCCTCTACCGCAGTGAATGTACACGAAAAGGAACTGCCACTGCCACCACAACCGATAAGGCGATAAGGAAAGTAAACAGGCATCCGACATTTGGTTCACAAACAAAAACAAAAACAAAAACAAATGCAAAAGAAAATGAACTGTCATCGTTGAATTCTGAATTTAAATATCACCGCTCCATCTCGGCTGCATCTCGCTTGACAGCGTCTCACTGCATCGCACCCCGCCTCCACCAGGCTTCTCTGCTCGGTAGTCGCACCTCGACTGTTGTGAGCCTCGAGCCGAGGATCAGCATCCGACTGCCAAAGGAGAAGATGAATATCTCGGGCTCAACATCCGGCGGGTTCGCCCAGCCAGCGGTGCCTGCAGAGCTTCGCCCATGTCCCACGATAGCTCGCCCGCCGTCGTGCTTGCACCCTTCGCCAGCGGCAGAGCTCCGTCCCCAAGTCCAGCCCATGTCATTTGGAGGACCCTGCGAAGCTCCCACCAAGCCGTAACAGCTCGCTCGCTGCGGTCGTCCCCAGTCGCCGGGGGCAGATCTGGAACACTCAAAGTTCAGTGGTCAGGAACACTCAAATTTTCCGGGGCTGATCTGGAAGGCTTGGGCAACACCGAGATGCAAGTTCTTCTTATGGTTGGCTATCCAAGACCGTATTTGGACAGCGGCAAGGCTGCAGCAGCGTGGATGGGAGAACAATTATTTCTGTGCCCTTTGCGAAAGGAATCTTGAAACATCTATCCATCTGTTTGTTGAATGCCCATTCACAAGGAAAGTCTGGGACAGGGTTGCAGTTTGGTTTAAATGTGCAAATCTTCACACGTCTTCCTGGGTGGAGCAGCAGGAAATGGAGGAGTGGTTCATGAGCATGACAAAAGCGGGAACAAAGGAGGGACACTCGGTTGCAATTCTCACGCTTTGGCATATTTGGAAGGAAAGAAACGCGAGAATCTTTGAAAACAAATACAGGGAAGAACAAGCGGTGCTTGTTTCCATCCAGGACGAACTCTCAAACTGGAGATCGGCTAGATTTCGGGCAAGTGCCCCAGCTTCGGTTTTTAATGTAGCGAGTAGTTAGCCATTGTAACTCAATACCTTCCGGCTGTCTGCCGGCGAGGTAGCGCAACTCGCGCCTGTAAGTTTGAACTCTATCTTCTTCCTTATTAATGAATGCCGGTATAATACCGGATCTTTCAAAAAAAAAAGTCGCCGGGGGCAGAGAAGCCGTCTCCAAGACCCCAACTCCAGCGGCCGTTTGGAGGACGAGGAAGAAAAGGACCATGCTTTGCCTGACGGTGTGAGAAAAGATCGCGGCCATTGTTTAATTTCTTTATTTAATTAATTTCGCGATCGACTTTGTTTTTTGTCGGATGATGTTTATGAGCAAATAGAAAGATGAAGCCGTAGCATGGTTATCTTCAACTGGGTCTCAGAGCTATACATCTATGTGTGCGTTTTTTTTTTTTAATTCAAGCTACTACCGCGAAACTGAGATACACGCCCCAATCCCCGTAGTTCTATGTATAGTTTATCATATTAGAAGTTTATTGCATTTCTACTTTTATGTAAAAATCAGCAAACAAGCCCGCAGCAACGCGCGGGGAATCACCTAGTTCATTTACAACAACAATACATCACGCATTACAACTGTGTTCTAAAGAACATGTTTGTTTTACATGCACAGAAATGGTGAAGGAAAGAGAACTTCAAAGTCACGCACAGAGCACTCTCGTTCTCTTGCTCCTCTGGTGAGACGGCACATTCATCTCGGCGAACCATGGGTGCTTACAACTTCATCTTGGCCTCTTTGGTAGCTCCTCGCGTAGGAGGTTGCGCTGTTTCATATTCAACTCTAATGGCATTGACGGGGTCCTGAACGGAAAAGTTAAATATGCCCCTAAGGGGCGCAATGTATATTCCTGGGATGGGTAATAAAGGGCCAAGGAACATATGGCAGTAAGCATCTTACAACACGCACAATGTCCAACCGGTAATATGGTGGGATCCAGCAGATCATGCCATACATGCATGATACATCATGCAGCGGATGGAAGTAAGGATGGGCGAGAGAATATGAATTTTTAATTTCTTGTTGCCGGATAGTAGTGCTACCACCGATCGATACTATTAGCAGTTTGCTTTTTTTTCTCCACAATGATCCTACCGGTAGCAAGCTCCTACTACCCCTTCTTACCCCCTCCATTGTGTGAGTCCCTAGGTAAACTTTGCCCAACACATATCTGCCGATACAATAGCTCCTACTACGGCACCACATCAGCTAGCTCATAGGGAGGTGATGTTCGATTCCTGCAGACGTGGAAGAAAGAGAAGCCAAAAAATCTCTATGCTAGTGCCAAAACAAGAGCTTAGCTCAAGGGTGAGTCCCGAGGCAAACTTTGCCCAACACATATCTGCCCACCAGTGTGTACTTCTCTTCTGCTACCTGTAGCACAACCAGGAATGCCTCAAAGAATGGGACCCATCTGAATAACTATGATCAGCTAGCCTATTTGAAGGCATGTCTTATGCACTAGCCCTTAGATGATGTGGCATTATATGAGCTAGTAAGTTGGCTCAACTGTTGCGGATGCTCTAAGGGGGCATATGCTCCCACAACATCCACCATCCATTTTGTATGGAAATGTGTGCACATCTGGAGAGAGACGATAGTATCCACTAGCAAAATGGGTAGAGGATGTTGTGGAGGCACGTGCCCTTAGGGGCAAGAGAATCACCTTCGGTGAACAAGGTAGATGAGAACCATAACCACGTTGTTTCATGTAGCACGCCGAGGATGTCGAAGATCACGGTGAGTTGGCCTGCTTCATTGGAGCCTAGGAAGAGAGGCCACCCATTGATGAGCTCCGCCATCACGCTGCTAAGCAACCAGGTGTCAACAAGGGCGCCATAGTAGAGCTCCCCAACAGCATCTCGGGTGCTATGTACCACAACATGTCGGCTTCCTCGTATAGCGGCGGCTCGGCCATGTGCATGGCAATCCCGAAGTCGTAGATATTGACAAGGGGTGATGCGGTGGTTGTCGACGAGGATGTTTTTAGGCTTATGGCCCGGTAGATGAAGTGGGACGTGTTGATCTTCTTGGCGCCCATGAGCAGCTAGCACATGATGGTGCGAACCGTCGCCTCGGGCAGCGGTGGGGCCGTCGTTATGGCTACACTAGTGGAGGAGGACATATGCGAGATTCTTTTGTCAAACCTAAGATTCTTTTACTAAAAAAGGTTAAACTGACTTATAAATTTGTGACTGAGAGAGAGTATATGCTGTAAGAGAACTAATGGTCAAACTATCCTTGAAATTATTTTTTCCTCTCAAATCCTACCCTTGTAAAAGGAATTGGAAGTACTACTTATTCCAGTTAATACACTGTTTCTGTTACAGAGGTAGTAATAGTACTTTTGTTAGAGAATAATGTGATCTCATCTGGTCGTAACAATATAAAAAGTCGACGATGATTACTACTCCCTACTCCGATCCATAGTTTCCTTTTGTTCAGCCACTTGTTTTGTCATCAGTTCACTGATGCGCACGTGCCACTTCGATTATCAATAGATCCATTCCTGCGGGAGTCCGAGCTCATCATGGTGGCAACCACAACCATGGGATGCAGCATGGGCGTCGCTCCTTGAGGATCTCCAGTGGCAGCAGTCGGTGAACATCGTCGTCGACGACCCCCAGCATGTTGTTGTTGCAGCAGTAGTCGGCCATTGCAAATTGCAAACCAAGTGGGTGTGGTGAACGACTGGAGATGATCGGCGTTGACGGCTACCTTGATCCCGGTGCTTTGCTGTTGGAACTCGCCTGTATTTTATTATTTGGGCCGGGAGCCTCGGAGCATTTGTTTGGGCCGGACAGCAAGCTGCTGCCTAGGCCGCGCAGTCCGCTGGGCCGGTGGGCATCGTCACTCGCTGCGTCTGGCTTGTAGTGAATGACGAAATGGAATCCACGGCATGGGCGCATGGCTGGCGTTTGCCCGTTTAGTCCCAAACTGCTTGCTGAAGCCAGTGGCAGTGGGAAGCGCTGCTATTTAGGAGGGGTCACAACACCAGAGTAGAGCACGCAGCTGCGCAGTGGGCACAAAGCGAACTATTCTTTCGCCTTTTACTAAAGAATACCGTGTGCCCGCTGCACCAAGCAGCATACGCTTATTTTTGGAGGGTTTCCTCTCTATGAGGAGGAGCCCAACAATTCAATTGAAGTTTATTTTTATCGAGGGTCTCTTTTCTTTGTGACGAGGAGCCTAATAATTTAGATTTAGCTCGAGAGGAGCCAAGCAATTAAATCTCTAAGTTAATTTTCAAAAAAAAAACTAAATCTAGTTTTAGTGTCAACTACAGTATATATTATTTTATAGTATGCTTAATTTCGGAGGGTTCATTGGGGTATCCTCGTTTGACTAGTTTTGTTTCAATCAAACATTGGTGTATATTCAATGAGTTGTTACTTTTAGGCCGATCGAGGTGTGAAGTCATCTGATTTTTGTTTAAACAATTCTAATTTTAACTAGGTTTGAAAGAAATATTAACAATTATAATATCTAGAACAAATAAATGCACTATCAATACATAATCTAACTATTAACATGGACGAAATGAAAACTAATGAATAAAGTAACATTGAATTTCAACTTGCTCAAACCTAGAAACATTGACTTAGGCCGCATTGGGCATTAGCCATATAGATACTTTATCAAACAAAGTAACGATGTCCCATTGGGCATTATACAGTGAGTCCCTTTGGGCATATTATACAGTGAGTTTATTGGAGCGGTGCTTCACGTCACGGACTTACCTACTAACAAAAGGGCCACACCATAAGATATAACATTTATTTACTGCTACTAGAATTAACAAATTCGTGTCCCTCCGTTCCCATAAGGTGAGACGCTGATCCATATCCACCACTATCGTCTACTATATTTACACGATAGAGAGCCCTGCGAATCAACTACAGGATCGGATCGATCAGTCATATATGGATAGGGTGATCAGTCATATATGGATAGGGTGGCGAGGGAAGACAGAGATCGTCCAACAAGACTTGCATCAGTCAAAACGGATAAGCAATTGCGATTTTGCTTATCCGTTTGACAGACGCAAGTCTGTTCGACAAAAACAAACCATGCGATATGCCTTATTTAAGATACAAATATATATGCACTACGGTCAGACAAAATCGAACACATTCCACAACTCCACAGCAGCTATTTTCCAGCCGTGTTCTTTTTGCTTTAATTATCAACACCAAAACTAGCTACCTTCTTTACACAAAATTATTTCTATATGTGCTGGTCATGGATCATCCTCCAAGCTTATGTACATATGGTCACAGCCAGCACAATGAATACTGCAGATGCAGACTCATGCTAACCTCTGGAGGATAGCCCTCACCTCTAAAAGGCAACACCTCTGTCAGCTTATTGCCACTGCCGCACACGGCTTAATCACCCGATTTCGCTGATTTCAGTGTGGGAGATGTGCACTTAAATTCTCTTTGTGCTTTCCATGCCTTCAGTCTGTAGAAGGCTCCTGATCTACATACTGCTGATGCCCAAGCTCAGCAGAATAAATTACTCATCTTGCCATTTATCATCCGGTTCTCATCTTCTATGTCATCTTCTATGTCTGTGGGTTAGGCTGGAGTGCCGTCTTGAACATCTTCTGTACCATCGAAGTCATGGGCTCTGTGATTTTCCGCTTCATTTGCCGGTTCCTCATGATCCACAGCAGCAGCTAATTCCTTGTCCTCAGTAATGCTCTTCATCAGCCTTTTTGATCTTTTAGGCCTTGGTTCTGCGATCTGCTCATTTTCTGTGTGACTACTCCCCGGATGATCTCCCATATCGGGCTCTCCATTCTTGTCCGTATTGTCATTATCATGAGTATTCGTATGTTTCTTGTGGGAGCTCTTTTTCTGGAAATATTTTAAAAAAGAAACTTAAATTAGCAAGGCTTCTTAAAGAAAGATCAAGTTGAATGGACAAGGAGGCAAAAAAACATATGAAAAATATTTTGAGCATAATTGCTTTGCACACAAGTTACGGATACAAAAGGTCTCAACACTCAAGAATGCCAAATAGAACAGCAGTTTCGAATTGCAAGGAAATTTATAGTAGCAGAAGAGAATTTTCAAGCCCAAGCATTTCTGTTTAGTGATCTCAATTTGCAATGATATTGCAGAAATACAGCAGTCACATGGCAATTATCATATGGACTAAAATGCAAGTCAAGTTCAACTGATATAGCCCAAAACAAAACTCCATATAAGGTTTAAATGGGTGATTAGATTAAGTCCAATGCATTGATGTCAGGCTCTTTCAGGTTTGCTATTTGCTTGCATCACGTCATCGGCTCACCTACGTTGGATCAGTGGCGAAGTCAGAGCTGGGGCTCGTTGTGAGTAGGTGGTGGTGTTAGGGCTTGAGCTGATGTTTGCTGTGGGAAATCGGAGCTGCTTGTCGCTATAACACGTGATGAACTCAGCAACGATGACATGCGGTTGGCTCCATCGGTTTGTTATCTTTCTGTAGGTGGGTTGCTTAGGTTAGTCATCTGGGTTGTCGTGTTTAGTGTTTTCGCCAGGTTATCTTTAATAAACTGTGCGATGTAAGGTTTTAGGCCTGGTTTCCTTATAAACTGGGTCAATTCTATTTCTTAATTGAAAGGCAGAGATCCTGGCATTGCGTTGAAAAAAAAGTATACAAAATTAAACTTTATGTTTCCTTTTACGCTAAGTTTGAATTTCAAGCTTGCATATTGAATTCTTTTGTCATTCATTTGCTTCAAGTGCATATGAACAATTGAAGAAAACTCTAGAAACTGCAGGTACATATACAACAGAAAAGAACAATGACAGTTCGTAGGGTGTGCGATACTCGTACTACAAAATAAATTAAACAGGTAAATCAATAGCTCAAATATATTTCACACATGTACCTTTTTGCTGGTTATTTTATCTTGATCAGCAGCTTCTGCAGTAGCAGTAGCATCATCCAATTCTTCGAGTGTCAAATCTCCTTCTTTGTCAACCTTGATGCCCTTCGCTCGTCTTTTCTTTTGTCGATCCTTCGCCTGAAATGGCAAATGGAGATAAAAAATGTTGTTCTTGCAAGACTTTTACCCATTGAATTTAAGTGTATTGTTTGATTGTTTCCAAAAACAAGGGGGGAAATGATATTGTACACTATACAAAATTGGTACTAGAAGCCACTGTTACAAGGGGGTGGACCAATATATTCATAAATAAGTTTAAATGACAGGAAAAATTTATATCACAATATAATATTGAGAAACCAGTGGCCCAGCCTACCAGCAAGAACAGTAAACTGCTGGACAGTTGAACAATACAGAGCACAATAAAGTATAATCATAAAACAACAATAACACCTCACTATGATGGCAGAAAATCAAAATTCTTACAATACTTGCAAATATATATACCCTAAGCATCAGTTTGATTCCGTGTACATGTGACATATCATAGCAATTGCTACGAGCTAATACAGACATTGCAAAATGTACTTCTGTTTGACATGTGCTCCAATTATACGAATATCAGATACTCAGATAAATTACCAAAAGATGGAAATGACACTATAAAATGTTTACCTGCATGGATATTTCTTTCAACTTATGTGCAATCTGTGTGTCATCAATAAGTAATGAAACAACATCCTCTTGTCTCATCAAATGGTCGTCCTGGACATGTTTCCCCTTCATAACCAACTCTTGCACTGCATTTTTCTGCTTTGCTCTTTGTAATATTTTCTCCTCAATAGTATCTTTGCATATAAGCCTGTACACAGTTACCTAAAATTGCGTGTTTCAAAAAAAAAAAAAAGTAAGGACCTGACCTATTATAAAACTTATTCACACAAAATAAAGGAACAAAGGTATTTAATTCCAGTAACCGCCAAGAAGCCAATTCACAACCAATGGTCAGAAATACTACTTGCTTTGAACATAAGCAGAACTTTACAAATTTTACTAATATCCCTTTAAGCAAATACATAGCAAACTCAAGAAACCACATCTCAGAAAGTACCTTCATCACTTTATTAGGTTCTATAAACATACTACACCAGGAATTATAGCAGTAAAAAAAATGCTTTGGAGATTGGATTGTTATCCAAGACAAAACTATTTGTGACTGAATGATACCATACCAGAAGAGTTAAAAGGTTGACAATTAAGTCTAACTTTATTGTAGAATGTAGAACAATAATCTACAAGGGAGGGGGGGAGTGGACACTTTCTAACAACTGAATAAAAGAACGATGATATGCACATGAAAATTAAACACCTCATTATCTTCCATTAATATTCAATCTAACTTTTGAAATGACAAACAAGTTAACCATAAAGATTATCATACAGCAGTTAGTCAAACTTCAGAAGTGCCCATGTTTCAGTTACCTCCTTTGTTTGACCAAGTCTGTGCGTTCTATCCATTGCCTGCTGGTCTTGTGTTGGATTCCAGTCAATTTCATAAAAAATAACAGTATCAGCAGCAGTCAAATTAATACCAAGCCCCCCAGCTCTTGTGCTTAACAAGAAAACAAATACATCATTCCTACAGAGAAGAAGGAAAAAATGGTTAAGGACATGTTTCAACAGAGTTATGTCATCATATTGCAACAGTTAACCCTGCCACCAATACATTAATATGCATACCTATTCTGGAAATCTCGGACCATGTCACGGCGGTCTGAGATTGCAGAAGACCCATCAAGTCTGAAATACTTGAATTTTCTGAAATTCATATAATCCTGAAAATATAACATTTGTCAATAAATTGGAAGAATATTAATTTTACTGCACCAGACTCAACAGCACATTCTCCATGAACAGATGACTCATTTTTTTTCTTGAATATGCAAGAGTGTGTATCATTGCATTAAGGAGAAGAAGAAAAAAATACAGAAACACACAACATCCACAGACTCACACAGCCCAACCCCTGACATAAGAATTTTCGACTTGCTGAAATATTTAGAAATCTATTTTCAGTTCCTTCACAAAAATCACAATGTTAGTATTACAAATAGTGGAAACCGAAACAGCTACCAGTCTTCTAAGAATCATTTGGTACCCATGGCTACAAAAATATATAACTACACTTATAGCATTAGTAGATTTCGCAAATTGTAAGTGTATACTGAACATAAAGTACAAACATGTAGCATAGTACACATTAAATAATAAACATGTAGCATAAACTAATACCTCAAGAATGTCCAACATTTTAGTCATCTGAGCAAAAAGAAGCACGCGATGACCTTCAGCTCGAAGGCGCCGTAATAGCATATCCAAGGTGTGGAGCTTCCCAGAATCCTGTCATCAAGCAATCCATATACAATAGCTAAAGTAAGATGCAATATAATCAGAAATTGCTTGGCCTTTATGTAAAGGAGTTCACTCCAAGCTTTCTAACAATCAAGTCATATGCTGTCCAAAGACATATTTGAGCTGTTCTGAACTCCAAGAGTTTAAAAGGCACCTCAGATCAACATTGATATAAATGATAATTTGGGACCTCTATTTGGATGAGGGATTTCTTCTACACTTTTAACCTTGGTTCAAATTTAATCTAATCTAAGGAACTGAATCAAATGTCCAAACATGCCTAAATTGGTGATGAAATTATGCAGGTCAGCTGGTGAAAGAGCAAACATAAACACCAATGTGCAATTGTGCCACATAACACAGCAGAAGTGATGAAGACTTACGGTGAGCATTTTAGCTGGATCAAAATTACTCATCGGTGGAGAAGACCCAAATATCCTATAGGGTAGCTGCAGCATCGGCTCAAGGATGGGCAAATCAGTATTGAGTTCTTGAATCAAAGGATGAAGAGCAACTGGTTGTCTAGGACCATTGAACTCAGAAGTACGAGCAAATCCCAGGAACAGTTTCTTGGCCCAAGGATCATGCATCTCATCGGTGAACTTATAGGCAAAATTTCGATCAGCACACCAAACATTTATCTGGCAAAGGGGAAAAGGTTGTTAATGAACACTGACAATATAACTGATAAAAAACAGATAGATTAAAAGAACAACTCCTACAATACTTGGATGTTCACACTAACATTTGAGCAAAAAATGTAAACCAACATGAATAAGACAAATCGACTCACAGGTGGTGCTCTAGCTGGAGGAATAAAAGCATATGCTGAACGAAGAAGCCTTATGTTCGAAGCAAGCCGGTCACGATGCGAAAGCACCAGTGCTTCATATGGGCCATCACTTGGCCCAATCCCAAACTTTGTTCTAGGCAAACTGGGCTTGACCTTTGTAGAGGAAAGCAACAATCGGGCAACTGCCCGAACTTTTGTGGAATCATTTTGATTGGACTGGATGTCAGGATCTTCTGAATCAAGAAATGTGTCAATAATTTCATCAGTGCAGTTCCTATTCCATTGCATTACTGAAAATGCTAGTCTCTCAAACAATGAAGCAGTGGCCAGGAACGAAGCTTCAACTGGGCACAGATTTGACAAACGTGTAAAGCCAAATGCACCAGATGATAGAACAGACTCATTTGATGAATTAACTTCTGGAATGGCTGAGCGATGGATATTGCTGGGCAAAAATATATTAAACAGCCTGTTCAAATATCCATTCTGAAATCCACAGATGTTTCCAGAATTTTCTGTGTTGCAGATGATTCCCTCATAAACTAACTTTGGAATCTGAGGAGATTATGTGAGATAAACATTAATACATTGTTCATGATCAGGAGGAAATATATGCAGACGGTTGTACACGTGCGGCCAATAAAAGACAAAGGCTAAGGTAACAGAAATTATACCTCAAAGATTATAGGATTTCTCTTGCCTGCATAGTGTACATCTTGTAGTTCCCCAAATGGGGGAGGAAGAAGTGAGTTTGGGATTTCAGCAAAGTAAAAGTAATAGCTTCCCTCATTGCGCTCAAACAGCTCTGGGTGATTGCAGACCTAAAGGGCAATGCAGAGGAAGAACATCCAATTAAAACCAGAAAAGGAGCCAAATTTACCAAAATTTACAATAGGGAATAATTTCCTTTCTGGGTAGTTGGGTTCTTCTTAATGATTTTACATATATGATCAAAAGAAACATACTATAACCATATATTACCTTCCGTAGCTGCATGACAATATTCATCAGGCTAAGTAACTTCTTATCATTTAGATTGCCACGAGTTCCATCAAGCAACTCGTTAAGCGAGATCTTGTTTTTTATAGCTTGATAGAAAACTTGTTGACGAGAACTCAATCTGCAGGGAACAATTTCTTCTTTCTTTTTGGTCATTTCAGCAATGACATCAATCTTAACCCGGCGGAGCATAAAAGGCTTCAAAATAGCATGCTGTGAAAAAAGATAAGTGTCATTATAATCTTATGAGGATAGCAAATTGTATCAAGACTCAATGCTCAATAAACAACATAAACAATATGACCATCTCTTACCAATCTACTAAGCTGATGTTCATTCAAAGCTCCTCCATGCTCAGCGTGACCCTCAATACTGCCAAAACATCAGCAACTTAAGGATGGACAAATTAAGGATGGACAAAATAAAGAAGGTACAACTAGAAACAAAGAAAACAGTACCCCTTTGAGAACCACTCGTTGAACTGTTCATGGCTGTCAAATAGAGTGGGCATGATGAAATGAAGAAGTGCCCATAACTCAGCCATATTGTTCTGTATTGGTGTCCCAGTAAGAAGTAGACGGTTTCTACAGTTGAAGCTCAGTAATGTCTTCCAGCGCTGGCTGCAGCAGCGAGATAATTTGTCAAGCAAGGGAAGGCACACACACACACACACACACACACAGTCGCACACAAAATGTAAATTCACCTGCTTGAACTTTTGATAGCCTGGGCCTCATCCAGTACCATGTATTGCCACTTAACACGTCTCAAAAGCTTCTCTTCATTGACAAGTATCTGATAGTTTGTAATAAGAATGTGGAAGCTAGCATCTCTGCAGAGTTCAGAGACAAAAGGTTAGATGATTAGGCAAACAGGTTATGAGCTTTTTAAAGAAAAGGATCATTCACATAAGTTTCTGTCCTAGCCTGCAGCTTACCTGCGATACAGACGCTTGGGGTTGATATTCTTTCGAAGAATCATCCTCTCTGGGCCCCAGTAAGGAAGTATCTTTAGGTCAGGGCAGAATCTAATCAACTCCTCAGCCCAATTATTCACAACAGATGCAGGAGCCACCACTAGAAAGGGGCCCCATATGTTTTTGTCCTGTGTGATATATTGAATGGTTAGCATCCAACCATTAGGTGTTAGGTTTTATACTCCTGTTCCAAATTGCAAGCCATTTAGGCTTTTCTAGGTACATACTCCCTCTGTCCCAAAAAGAATGGCATTATGTGATTTTGTGCCGGTTCTTAAGTTCGACCAGGTTTGTAGAAAATATTAGCAGCGTTTACATCTCTAGATAATTTATTATGAAAATATATTCAGCCATTCATCTAATGATGCTAATTATGCACCACAAACATTCATACTTTCTTATGTACAATTGGTCAAAGTTCAAAATGTTTGGCTTCTTAGAAAGTGAGAATGGTATTATTTATGGGACGGAGGGAGTAGCTTTTGCTATGCACCTAGATATACACTATGTCTAGATACTTGGTAAAAATTATGTATCTAGAAAAGCCAAAATGACTTACAATTTGGAATGGAGGGAGTGCTTTATTCTAAAATATATATATATAGATATATTAACTGGATGAAAGAATAAAAAATGGAGTTACAATAAAAGGAGATCAATCACAAACCCCAAACATCATGGTACAAAATAATAATCAAGCACTGGATTGACTAGTGGAAACATTTTTTATGTAAAAGATAAATTAACCAACCTCAGCCAAATGAGACAGGAATGCCATAGCCTGAACAGTTTTGCCAAGACCCATCTCATCAGCAAGAATGCCATTCAACCCCTGCAATTCCCAAATTTAAAGTGAATCTAAAAGTGGTGTTCATACTAAATGGTAAAAATGTATATGATTTTAACATTAACAACTTACCTGTTCATAACAATTAACCAGCCACTGTAAGCCCTTTAACTGGTATTCTTTCAATACACCCTTAAACAACTCAGGTGTCTTCACAGATGACTGCTCAGGCATTGTTGAGCTAAAAATAAGATAGTACCAAAGTAATCAGTTCTAGAGAACTCATTTATAGTGTTTTAAATACAGAGCATGGTTTTTGAGGCATTGCGGCGTCCTGTGGCGGTGGGGGGTACGCCTAGACGCCTAGGCGATATGGCATAACTAAAACCCCGTGGCGACCTGTGGCGCCTGGGGTACACCCCAACACCTAGGCGACGCCACAAAAACCATGATACAGAGCAATAAACAATTTTTCAAGCAGAACTTACGGGTGTAGTAGATCAATCTTGCTAGCGTCCACGCTAGACGAATCATCAGTTGGAAGAACAGACTCAGAAGTTTGACGAAGCCTCACAACTTCACTATCAAATGCATTTGTCTTCATCTTTTGTTGAGAGACGGCATGCTGTGCTGCTCTCAAGGCCTCTCTTTTCAATTGAGCTTCCTCAGGATCTCCTTCCTCGTCTTCATCAGAGACATCTTCCTCATCAGGTGGCGCTGAGCCACCAGCCTTGTTCTGCATGAAATGACTGTAAAGCTCTGTTTGTGACAGCAGAAAGTTTAGCCTCTGCTGCTGTCTTTTGGCTTCACGTAGTTCCTCCTCAAGTTTCAAAGCTTCAGCAGCTTCTCTTTCCTCTTTTTTCCTCAACTCATACTGATGCAGACAGGAAAAGAATTGAGTGTCATAATCTTACGTGTCTTGTTTTGAAGACAAGTAGACAACTAAAGGGAAAGCAGTCATGTGCTAAACCGAACCAAAAATGAGATATTGCAAGAGTGGAAGAGAGAATATATGTGAATTCAGAGAAGGTAATGAAAAGGACTGAGAAATCAAAAAAGGAGAACCTGCTCTTTGTCTACACGTTTCCAAAATATCAGCATATCCCTAGCCAACTTCCTTGTACGTATTGCAGCACACCTCATCAGTTTCAGTGACCTGCTTACTTTGAGCTTTACCTGGATTATTCAGACATACATTAAGACTTTAAACAAGAGCACATGAGAATTGTACGGTAAAGGCCAACAATATAAATGGGCACAATACCTCTCGTTGACAACTATCAGAGAAGCGCTTTGCATCTACTTGTCGTTTCTTCACCAAAGCAGTAAAGTTCCTGTGATGCTTTGGGATGCTTTTGGTAGCAAGGGACTGCCATAGTTTGTATGTCTTTTCAGACTCTTCTTTCACAATTACAGAAGGTTCCTTCTTTACTATTTGCTTCTTTGGTAAGCTACGCTCGATAATCTGCATTGATGATATCGCATGGTTGCTAAATACAGTGAATATAAAAAAAGTGCAAATACAGTTATATCAGCTCATACCAACCTCATATGTATCTCCTTTTTCCAATACTTTGACATAATGAACCTGCAAATTGCCGGCTTCTGATATAATAGACCTTCGTATCCTCCCAGCTGCTCCTTCCGGAATTGCAAAGGGGTCCTCGGTAACTTGCAGAGAAAATTTCTGCACCTTTACCCTTTCCTTGAGAGACTCAAATTGTGGCAGTGGTTCAGATAATCCACCACGATTGGAAGCCTCAAACCTTTGGTCAGTACCAAGCATTGCTGCTAGGGTGCGTAAATCTAGCAAGCCGTTCAAGAAGTGTTCCTCGACACGTATATCAGAAGAAACAGGGAGATTAAGGGATGACGCTAACTTATCATAACCCTCTGGGACTAAGTAGCGTATATTATCCCCCATATCTAAATAGGTTGAATCAAGGGATGCTACAAGCTTATTAAAACCACCATGAGTTTTAATACATTCTATCCCATTATACTCATGTGAGGCTTCTATCCCATCTAATGTTGCAACATCCCTGAAATCACCTGTGTGCTTCATAGTTTTTTTACCACCATTTTTGTGTTTTATTTGGGGGTTTGCCACACGAGGAGGATCAGAACTAAAAGCACCCTCCTTGAACTTTGACCTCCGGTACTTCTGGACATGTTCACTGAGCATAGCACGGTAGTGCTCCTCCGTTATTTTGTTACTATAGGCACCTGCCTCATCATCATCGCTGGCACCATCAGGATGCCTTTTTCGCTTCCGATGCAGGCCATGGGAAGCATCATTTACACCATTGTACTGATCCAACAAGGATCCTTGACCTAAAAGGGAGAAGCTGAATAAGACAAATGATTCATATAGAAACATGACAAATGGTAACAGAGTTGCTCAAGCTCCAAGATGGGTTTTGAAAACAACCTACTGTTCAAAAGATAGCTCTTAAGAAAACATCAGGATAAAGGTCAAAGAGATAAAGGTGGCCGACCTTCACTGCTTGGACTCCCGTTTGAGCTGCTATTACCATAGCGGGCAAGATCTTCAGGTACAGGGACCCTGAAGTTCAGTAAAGGCTGCAACAGTATTGCCAGTACCCCCATCATCAGAATGGCATATGAATAGGAATAAAAAGGCAGAAAGACATAAGAGTATACAAACCTATCTTCTTCACAAAGTTCAAAAAACAAGAGAACATTATTGTTACTCTACCCATTTCTACACTACCTGAGACTACAAGGTTTAAAGATCCTAATCAGTTCAAACTGATAGATAAGCAACAACCAAAGACTATACAAGTAATAAAATGGACTGAACCAATAGCTCAAAGATGCAAACAGATAAATAACACTAGCATTATCATTCGAAATTCCCTTAGCAGGCACAAATCATAAGATTAGCAAATTGCATAAAATCAAAACGCAACTATGCATGAGTGCATATGCTTAGAAGAATTTAACACCAAGCAAAACTAGTCTGTATGGGTTTAGAGAATACAAGAACAGCAATAGTGACAATTGACACACTGCAAACTAAGCAGACCACAACGACACAACGCACAACATAAGAGCCTAGATAGATCCCAGCAACTGATAAGCAATCTATGTAATTCAAAACGTTGTATAACTACATTAAGACCAACAACTTAATCAAGAAACTGCGTCAAAACAAAATTAATAATCATGCATGAAATACTATAAATTTTGGCAAAAATGATGACTAAGCAGAAACAGCGGCAGCTGATATAAGTTAAATATAAGACCAGTTGATCATGAATTTTCAACACACTAAGAATCATATCATAATTATATAATAGACCAATAATAAGGGGACCCAGTTACTTAGGCCTGGCGAAACACAATGCAGCAATTGAATGGTAGTCCAAACCAATTAAACAGTAGCATTGAGTAGTGAGTATCAGCCACCATACACACAATAGAGCAGCAGCACTAGACAACCTACATTAATCAAACACTAGGCACCCACTAACAGCCGAACGAAAAGAGGGCTCCAACCCAAAATGGCCAGCAGATTGCACACGCAAAAAACAAAAGGCACAAAGGAAGTGCCCCCGGGGAAGAGAATTAACCCACAACCGAGCAACAACGAGCTCGGTGACTCAACAACTGCATCCACCACGCAGCGTCCAATCCAACACAGCCCCCAGCGCGCCGAGAAACCCTCTCCACGCGAGAGAGCACAGAGCAGAGCTACACAGCAAGAAGAGCGGCTACCTCGAGGTTGAACAGCGTGTTGTAAGAGAGCCCGCCGCTGCCGCTGCCGCCGTTGGCGCCCCCGCCCCGCGGAGGCGCGCGGCGCGGATCCATGTGGAAAACCCTAGCTCCCCGGCGAGGAACGGAGAGCGCAGGGGCCGAATACGCCGCCGAAGGCGCTGCGGTGCGGGCGCCGGCCGGCTCGGTGCCGCGGCGTCGGCGTCGGCGTCGGCGGCGACGGGATTAGGGTTAGGGTTCGCGGGCGGAAGCGGGAGGGGAAGGGGATGGAGGCGGAGGTGGAGGGAGAGGCGGTGGGGTGCTGTTGTGACGTGGTGGGGGAAGTAGTAGAACGAGGCATGGCTTTGGCTGCCCGCGGAGGGGAGAGAGGAGAAGAGAGGGGAGGTAGGGAAAGAAAGCGAAACCCGGAAGGGGGGCTCTGGGTTTTCCGCTCCGCTCGTTCGCCCAACGTACGTGCGCCCACTAGGACAGCTGCTCTTGGATTCTGCCGTTCTGGAGCACACGGCCTTTGTTTTCTTCTCTTCTTTTTGTCCCCTTCTAAAGAGCCCAAATTCTTTACATCGGCCGGAATACCACCCGGTATTCCAGCTTAAACTTATTAGCCCAACATATATATGATATAATATTTTTCTCTTATGACAAAACAGAACTAAATGATTTATCAGCCGCAGAAACGATCGTTGTCTAAACCGCAAATTGTGTTCTTTTTTTAACGTGTTAATAGTCATAGCCTCAATTTTGAAGGTGATTGATCTTGTTCCTCCATTAGCGACCAATACCTCTGTACATAAAGATGTCAACCCCATCAAGCGTCAGATTTCTACTTAGCTCCGCGAACACCATTACAATCATTTTTGCTATCCTTTGTATTGTATCTATGAAACAAGGAGCCTTTTTCTTCCCCATTTTATTCTCGTGAAGCTTTTTTTTTTTGACAAGTTCGTGAGGCTTAAATTGGTCCCATCCCGTCCCCAGGGAATTTCCCATGGAGAATCAAATATCAAGGGTCTGGTATCTCTATATGGAGTAATCTTTGCCACTGCCTAAATTCACGATTGCCCCTCATCTCAAGAATGTCATAGTCTTCAATTGTGCTCCCTGATTCTCTAATGAATTGATTGTGTGGCTAAAAGTAATTCTCTTTGATTCTTTAGCATAAACTCTCGAAATTAGGATGAGAATCACTTCACAAAATTAAGAGAAGCTACTTTTTCAGCCGTTGGCCACTTAAATTCATTTTAAGAATTAACAGAGAATCACTTCTCACTAAAAAATATGTCTCTCATAATCTGCTCCGTGGAGCACTCCTAAACAGACCCACACTTGCCTTCTCCACAGTTGTCAATATTCGTATTCGTGCATCACACCAGCTTCAACTACATTCTTATTTTTATTTCTGTAGAACAGGTATAGATCTACAATGGTTGGAAGGGAATTGGCAGAGAAAGAAGCATGCCTTTAGCATTAGCCGAGGGCTATGACTGATTGTTCTCCTTTATAGCCTTCAAAATTGTCTGGAAGATGGTTTTTTGTGGTTGATAAGTCGATTTACGTTGTTTTGTTGTGAGAGAAAAATAACACTATACCATAGAGCATCTCTAACAACTCCTCAAATTAACTTTCCATCCCTTGTTTTTTGGCAGAACATGAAATTCCACCCTCCAATATGGACTGACTTGCCATCGCTGCATGTATCCCCTTGCGTGGGCCAAGAACAGGAGAGTACGCGGCGCGAGGGGAAGAAAACTACTTGTCAACAACCTTTGTGGTGGGCTTTTTCTTCTTCTTCTTCTTCTTCTTCTTCTTCTTCTTCTTCTTCTTCTTCTTCTTCTTCTTTTTTTGATTTGGCAAGTTAAAAATAAAAAATTGTTGGAGAGGGTCTCTTTGTTATCTTGGCATATTCTTTTAGTAACTCGCTAAAAAGCCTAAAATACATCATTTGGCAAGTGATTTTTTACCAAACTCTTGGAGATGCTCATAGATAAGCGATGCAACCTACACTACTCATGTTGATAGTGATTGTTACTGTAGTTTATAAGAAATTGGCTAGTAGAGGATCAATACATTCTACTTCATAAACCAAATAAAAAAAAGGTGATAAGTGAGATGACAACAGACCACACAATTCATCAATCCAAACAACCCAGTAAAGATCTAGGCATAGAAACACTAGCATCACTTGTAGTTACCTTACTTTGAAATCCAATAGTTATATAATTTTATAGTCCTATTTTTCTTGGATTCCTGCAACGTCAACCAGACTAACGTTGTTGTAGGCGCTAGTGAACATGTTAGTTTCACGGCTTATGACTTATGAGCAAGATTGTTAAAATCGTCATCTTGAACTGGATGGAAGCACTAATGGTACCGCCACGAATTTTAAGGTCATAACTACTATGGCAAATCGTTCCTATTGAACATAGTCATAGAATCAACCCAATACGAATTTTAAGGTCATAACTACTAAGTTCAAATCGTTCCTACTGAACATAGTCATAGAATCAACCCACTAATATACAAAATCGTGAAGTCATAAAATCTCACTTTTAGCTCATGTATATACTACATGACACAATCGAGAAGATAGGACTCATAGGGCGCCACTACTCAGCGCGCGTGCACCGGCAAGAATAGCAGCGCGCGTGCGCCGGCAAGAATAACAGCGCGCACGTTTGGAGAGCGGAGTAGCATGTCGCATGGACTTTGCAGCCCAGTTCTCCTGTCTACCTTCATAAGGCCCATTTAGCTCCAATTTTCTCGAGTCTAGATTCTAGGCTAATAGGCCAATTTTAATTCTACTAGCTAGTTTTTCTCTTTTGGGATCACGGGTTTGTGGGAAAGAATAGGGCGGGGGGATGGTTTCACATCCATATGGATGTAAAAGTGCTATTTTCAAAATTGATGTCTTATTACGTTCCATAATACTCTACGGATTAACAATCAACCGATTATCAGCCAAAAGTGCTATATATATGTATTTACAACAAATAGCTAATAAAAAGCACGTTTGGCCTCCATTCTTCAGTGCTAAAATAGTTATCATTAATACCCTGGAAAAAAAAGAAAAAAATAGACAGATTAAAACAATGCATAAAGTTATGTTGAACTTTAAATTTATATATATACAAGAATATGAATACAACAAAAATGTAAAATTATTTCCAGAATTTATAAACTTTGAACTACTACATTGCAAACTTAGAACTATCACAATATAAACTTTTTACATCGCTAGATTTAAAAATTTTTACCCTCATAATTTATAAAACTTTGAACTCGATATTAAAAATTTTATACTTCTAGATACAAATATTTAAACTATGACATTACAAATTTTGTCGCTTGTTTTGGAACTTTACACTTCAAATTTAAAACTTTCAACTATGACATTAGAATGCTAGGCTAAAATTTTTGAAATATCACATTATAAACTTTGCACTCATAAATTATAAACTTTACACTCAGAATTTATAAAAAAGTTTTTAACTATCACTTCAGAAACTTTATACTCCTAGGTTGAAAACTTTGGAATGTCATATTACAAACTTTGTATGCTAGGTGAAAAAGTTTACACGGAACTTTGAACTATGATCCAAACTTTGAAATATGAAAATATAAACTTTGCACGGATACCTTTAGAACTTTATACTTAATTTATATAATCTTTGAGCTATGATATTACAAACTTTGTGTCGTCCGGTTCAGTATTTTACACTTTGTACTTATATAGGAATTTGTACTCGGCACATTTAAAAATTGGTATTGCTAGGTGAAATACTTTGAACTGTCACATTACAAACTTTATACTAGTAGGCTAAGAACTTTCCCTATCAATTTATAAAACTTTATATTATCACATTTAAAACTTTATACCGCTAGATTCAAAACTTTCTACTTCTTATTCCAGAGCTTAAGCAGTGACATGAACATGTAGCTACATGGACTACAACAAATGTAAAGTTGCAAAATGAGATTTCAAAACATTTCGCAAGTGTAGGATATAACAGAAGTAAGCCATTACATACCGGAGGATCTATTTCTACATTCAAAGCCTCTCTAAGTATAAAGCATAAATCCGCTACCATGCAGAATAATCCCAAATTTGAATGAAAAAAACAAAAATAGAAGAGTAAGTTTTAAATCAAGTATAATGCAATAGATAGTACCAAGATAGCACTAGCAACTAGTATCTTCTGGTATGCCATGTTCAACATATGGGACCTAGATCTGCCATAATTAATACTCCCTCCATCCAAAAATCGGGGGCGTCTTTGAGTAAGGTCTTTACAAAAAGCGGGATCAACTTCCTGAAGGGCACGATAAATGACAATCAATGTCTTCAACGCAATCTGGTGGATAAATAATCAATGCAAAATGTCCGTACTTTGTAGCTTCCTTTGTTACATAGTAACACCCATGATGAGCATTTAAAAATTAGTAGAATCAAATCATTCGCGACATTAGTAGTTCAGTAAGTAGTTTGACAATGTATAGGATTCATACCGCCAGTTGCGTGTCTTCGAAAGATGTCTAGCAAGGGCATGAATACAATAAGGTACATCTGCTCGTGGCCTAGCAGCAGAAATGGAATGAAAAATTGCTGCAAATAAATAAAATGTTAGTTAGTTGTGGCAACAACAAAAATAGGTTGAACAACTATTGAAGATTTGATTAAATCACTGCATAATTAAATACAGTTACAGTTTCTAGATTCGTGATGTGAACAAATTTCTACATAATAGTAGAGTTTTCGTAAACAATTAAAATTTGGAGATTAAGTCATAGGGATGCAATTCGAGTCTAAACTAGGACTTCAGCTTAAAAGACAGGATACCCCATTACCTCTTATGTACTCCTTTGATGGACGCTCAACATGGTTTGTGGCCTTGACAATTGCAATGTCCAATTCCTGTTATAGGGAAGAATGATAAGTGCACAATGCGTGCAGTGAGGGTCTGAGCATGGAGACTTCCAAATACAGTATTATTCAGAGGGAACATGAAAATGCCACCACCTTATAATCACTGTTCACTTTTGCTAGTCTCACAATAGTTGTGACCTTGAGGGCCCCTTAGGTACTTCCTAAGGTCCAGTTGATTTCCACCAACAGCCATTCTCCTCCACTCCTAGCTGGTATCCTAATAGGCCTGGAAAGGCAAAGAACCAAGCGCTGGACAAATGAGATGTCTCGCTTGTCTTAAAAAGAAATGTGTCTGTCACAAGTGTCGAGAGAAATAGGAAAAACATTGCCTCAATTTAATCTGTCCAATTACATCAACAATTAAAAACTACTGTACAAGAAATAACTACCTGCATAGTAGCAGTTGGATGGATTCCAAAAAAATGTTTCAAAGCAATCAAATAAATGACTGATGAATTATTACAAGGAATTCTACTGCAAAATACTGATAGATTAATGACTGAACAGCACAAAGGGGTCAAAAAACTTTGCACTCCAAGTTCAAAAAAGCACATCTAGAAAACTTTGTACTTCTGCATCCAAAACTTATAATCAAATATTAAAAACTTTGTGCTCCAAATTCCAAACCAAAATTTGAAACTTTGTACTACACATTTCAAAAACTTTGTACCTATAGATCAAAAACTTTATAATAGTATATTAAAAACTTTTTACTTAATAGATCAAAGCTTGAAGCAAAAAAAAGAAAACAAAATCAGAAAAAATGAAATAACTGGACGAAATTTGACATGCCATTTTCTTAAATTACTGAACATTTCCTCTATAATGAACACAATGGTTACCATGTTACCAGTTTGTTTGAAAAAAGATCAGCATAAAAATATTGTGTGAGTTCTAGAAAAGGAGGTTCTCGTATTTGGAACTATATGATGGCTGCAGATTTCAAACTATAGATTTCCAAATAGTCAATTATTCTTATCGATCAAACATAAGGTGAATATAAAAAAACAGATGGTCTGTTACTGTCTTCATGGTGGGTTTAGAGGGCGTGGCAGGTGGAGTTTCGAAATGCTCATTTCTGTAAGCTGGTGACCCACCAGTACTCTGTTAAGCTTGCAATACAAGCTAGGCTGTTAAGCTTTTGGTCTAAAAGAGTTCAGCAAGTGTTATCTAAAATCCATTTTGCAAAATTCCTGCAGACAACCTTCCCTTCCATTAAAACATTTCAAGCAGTGCTATCTGCTACGACCTACAGAATCTCGGTCGGACAAGTGGTTATTTACACTGCCCCTCTATTTAGTACATTGAACAGGTGGCATCGCTCTACTAAACAGAATAAGAAAATTGCACACTTATGTATGTATTTGTCTATTTGAGAATATTTTGTAGTTAGATCAGTGTAAATGAAATTTAAAATATCTAAACCACCATGATCAAGCATCTTACTATTTTATATACGCTAGTAGAGGACATATGAAGGTCAGTTTATTGTTTTCATTTGTAGAACTGGGGACGCACAAGGCTTATAGCAGGACTCAACCAAAGACTATACTTGTCATATGGGAGCATTGACAAATGCGCAAGTTTCTTCTAAACATCCTTTTTTTTCTAGTGGATACAAAAATTGTACCTGAACATCAGAATCGTAAGTTCCATCGTAAATCTGACATCGAAGCAACTAATCAGCATGTGCTAGTTGGCATCTATAGTAGTTTGCTGAACCTGAACAGAGGAACCAAAAAAGAAACATCATACATTTTTTTAAAAAAAGGAATACAGTGTTGCAGCTTTTCCTATAAGGGCAGAATATTGTATAACTAAAAAGAATTAAGTATTTTCCCCTCAATTTAGACACTCAAGCATTAGAATAGAAAAGACATATCATAGAAAGGAAGATATGTTTATTAAAAGCTTTTACAGCAGGTGCACGATAGGATCATAACAATATGTAATCTAAGAAGCCTTCTAATGGATAGCATTGTTTGTGAAAACAAAAGTGACCACAAACACATAATCAATTTGTACTGATAGAAACTGTGTATGAGATCCAAGGACAATTCTAAATTCCACTTGAATTACGAAAACACAGCAGGCAATTCAGTCCTCAATTCAGGCCCAACTAATAGTATGAATCTTCAACATTTTTGATCCTATAAAAATTGATCTGTTGGTAGATTTAAATGCTCCCTACTTGAGATACAAAGCTTAAATTCACAAGTCGATGATAAATATAGACACGTCAAAATCCTGTACCTAGCTAACTCCTAGAATTCACTTGAAAGCTCAATTCCAAAACCACAAGCAGGAAGTTACCCGCATTACATAGATTTGCATTCCCCACCCAGAATCGATGCTTAGGATGAACCCTAGCAAACAGTGGATACAATGACTACAAGGAGCACTCGAACCCCTTTCACCTAGCCCACAGATCTAGGCGAATCAATGGATGAAGGGCAGGTGGATGGGACATCGGCACATACCTGGAGGAGCCGGAGTCGTTCGAGGCCGTCGTCGGTGACGACACCGACGGCAACACACGGCTGCGCGGTCGGCGTCGTGTCCGCCTCCCGGGTCCTAACCGCAGCCGCCGGGTCTCGATGGGCGGCGGATTGATGGCCCCTCGCTCCTCGCCCCTCTCCCCGCTCGAATCCGCCTCTACCTCGCCTCAAATCGAAGCCGCGCGCCGACCCGCCCCAAATCGAGGCCTCGCCGGTGGTGAATCCGCCCCAAATCGAACCGTGCTGGTGACGACGGACTTCACCTCCACGTCGATGGGGCCTCAACGTCGACGGGAGAAGGAGGTGCTGCCCTCAAAATCGACGCCGGCCGCGGCAACGGAGGATCCACCAACGATTTGAATGAAGTAAATCTCGTTGAGCAGAGAAAGGGAGGAAGGAACTGGTGGAACTGTTTTGATTTTTTTAAATGCCCTTCCAACGCAATACTGTATTTGGATATTGGACAGCAACACGACCAAAAAAAAAGCCACGGAAACGGAACAGGACCGATGCAAAGGGACGTGGTTACTAGCAGAGGAAGGCGCGCGCCGTTAACTCGTCGAGCGCACGCGCGCCGAATAGCGCTTGGGGGACTCATAGGACAAGCCGCACAATTGCAGTGTGCAGCGTTACAAAAATTAGGGACACCTTGACTTGATTTAAGTAAAATTGCTGTAAATGTATTGTAGTAGAGAGTACAGACAAACATCCTGATACAAGCAGATACCTAGCAAAACTGCTCTACTTGTTCTATTACAAAGATTCAGGTACGATAGTTACAAAAAAGAACCCAGATGCTCTGCAAATCAACATGTAACTTTTTTTCTGGCACACGAGTGATATGGTTAAGTAGCTACACAATACCTGGGCTGACAAACTCATTAGCCTTGACATATCAACTCTAATCCACATCTGTATCCAAAGATTACTCAGAATGCTCTGTAAGCTTGTCGTTGTCTGCACTCTCAATGTCTTGGTTATCTTCACTCTCAATGTCTTGGTTATCTTCACTCTCATTGTCTTGGTTATCTTCACTCTCAATGTCTTCGTTATCTGCACCCTCAGTGTCTTTATTGTCTGCATTGTGTTCCTTGTGGCAGGGTACATTCATGTTCTGCTGTGATGAAATTATTCCTGCAATGGCTTTCATGGCAGCAGCAGTCCTGTCGCTGCTTACACCATCCTCTTCGGTTTTCCCAACAGGTTCAGCACTTTCAGATGCACCATCCTCACTTTGCTGCGGAGGGGGCACAAAAAAGGGAATTTTACCTCTCTGCCAGTCATGAAGTACCATCTTGGCTGCTGTTGTCAGATCAGGCTCTCCACCCTGAGAACCAAAAGTGTAATTATTATATTATGGGAAAGAACACCATTACCATGTGAATGAAACACTGTGTCTTTCTAACACAGGAGTAACATAGAATTTTGTAACATCCGGTTAAATATCCACTTTTCTTAGCTGGGAGAAATACATAGTACTTCATAGAAATATAGCAAAAGATATCAACAGATATTAAGAACACATGCAATACCTTGAGAAGTTTTCCAGTAGTCCTGCACAGCTGGACAAGAAAATCGTTATCATCAGACCTGCAGAGAAAAAATAAATCCAGAATCAGACCATGCCATGGGTTTTAATTGAATCAAAGTTCACACAAAATTGGCGCATGAAATTCATAATCAACAAATAGATGCACTTAAAATGTAAGGGGGAAAAACATGCTTGAAAACCATAAAATCGGTGGTTATACACATGCTGAAAACCAATATACTGATTTATGTATTCCTAACAATATGAAAGGTGCAAATGTACAATCATAGTAACACTAAACATTAACGTTGTTCTAAACAACATACCATTCTTGAATTTTGTACGCTCTTTGAAGATGCTCCTTTTTAACACGCCTAAGAACTTCACCAATGTGCTCAGCAGCATCCTCCAAATTTGTCACTCGCACCTTGTGACAAGTACAGAAATTAGAATGATAAAGGAACCACTAAACATCAAATATATTTAATATGGAACAGGACAAGTCATCATCAACTCCAATTAGAAAAGTGTATGAGGTAAACATTGTTTTACACGTGTCCCAGGAATAAACCTCATGTTAAACTAAAATACTTTATGATATTGGTTCAAGCGGAAATAGCAACTGGGGAATGGAGGGAGCACTACATGCTTGATATAATTATTTTGCCAATCCCAGGTAAAAAAAACACATGCAAAATGCACAGCTGGAGAAGATACATACCACACCCTTCAGAACTATATCAGTTTCTGAATCATTATTTTGATATACAACACCAGGACAATCAATCAAAAAGATCTTTTTTGTGAGAGTGATGTACTGCCACACTTTTGTCTCTCCAGGAATTGGAGCAACCTTGCAGACCTGAAGGCATAACTTAATCATCAGAATAACCTGAAAGAAAATTAGAAACTGCTACATTTAAAGCATGATGAGGAGAGAATTACACTCTTGGACCGTAGTGTGTTAATAACTGATGACTTCCCAACATTGGGGTACCCAACAAACCCGACAGAAATAGCTTGTTTGTCATTCTTCAAACGAGCAAACTGCCTCAATACTGACAGAAGAGACCCCTGTACATTTTTTAGAAGGTTAGGGCTTAATCAGATAGAACAGATACGAGATACACTGAAAAAAGATGATGCAAAATGCAAACTTACTTTGCCAAATGACTTGTTGATGCTTGCATGGAATGCTAGGGTGGGATAGTCCTTCGAAAGGGTCCTTAACCATCCTTTTGTAGCCCAAGCAGGAATTAGATCACACTAAACAAAAAAATGAAACAAGCAATCAATACGCCACAAGACATATCAACAGGAAGGTGATTAAGAGCTTGTACAGGAATATGCTGAAGAGTTGTAGATACCTTGTTTAGTAAGAAAACCAAGTGTTTGTGTTTGCAATTCTCTTTTAGATGTTTCTCTAGATGGTAGCATCGAGTGCCCATTGGATCCCTAGCATCCAACACCTGGAGAATAAAATCTATACAGATTAAGCATACCATTCGTTGAGTTCACAGAGAAATCTTCACATGGACAAAAGAATTGTGGTGCTAACCTGCACAACAACGTCTGAAGAGTCAATGACTTTGTATAGTTCACCCCAGATTCTTTTGCTCTGCCCCTTCTCAAACATTGTATGCCTCACTAGATCCCGTAAGCCATCTTCTTCTTCCTCCCTTGGCAACTTTGATGAAGCATACTTTTGCTCAAATGCATCTGAAGAAGATAAAACAACATGCATGTTCACGAAAGTAAAACATCAGTACACTAAACAAGGAGGTGCCAGTGATCATGTTAAAATTTCACCATCCAATGGGCTTCAAATTGCAAGTTCTGCTACATGAACATCAATGACTTAAAACAATTTAAACCAACAATTGTGGAGTTAGCTTTAAAAGGACAATAGAACAGATCAAATTGCTGTCTTCTAAAATGGAAGGCACTACTTTGGATAGTTTATTGAAGTGTAATACCTATCAATGTGCATGACTCACCTTGGGAATCATCAGCTCTCTTCAGCAAAGATTCATAGTCAAGAGCAGTTAGTTTTGGGCGTTTCCTCTTGCCCTTTGGCCCAAAAGCATGCTCAAAAGGTTCAACATCAAGAAGATGTGCCCTTGCTTGCTGCATCAGAACAAGCAAATATACATCAGAAGTATTAGAACCAGCTAAACAGCACTAAACCAGCTAAACAGGGTGATGACCATAGTGGCTGATAAGATAATCATAGACGCAAGAGTAGCACCTTTTGATGATCTTGCAGGAGCGATAGTGGCAGCTTCCGTTCTTTCAGGATGACACTGAAGTTGTCGGAAAGCCGGCTCTCGAGTTCCTCCCGAAACAATGCAAGCTCTGGCTGGCCCACAACGCGAGTATTGCCTGCAAATACCAAGAACAGCACGAGAAAGGTACAAGCAATCAGCATCCGGCAATGAAATTTAACCATCCGAGTAGATAACTACATAGCAGCAATTAATCCTGGAGCTACAGTGAAGGCGTTCGATTGCACAATTGAGGCACCGACTAAGCGTATCATATCCAAAGAAACCCGTTCAAACATTAGAATTAGAAATTAGACACGAAGATAGGCGGTGGCGATGGGACTCACCGAACCACCGGCGGTCGGGCACGATGCGGGTGTTGGGGAGCTCCTTGGACTGGAAGTCGTTCTTGAGCACCTTCCCGCCGCGGTCCCTCTTGGGCCGCGTCTTGTACATCTTGAGCCGCCGCACGGTGGCCGCGGACCGGCTCCCGCCGCCGGCGCCGCCGCCCGCGCCCTTCTTGTCATTGGGGCGGTTGACGTCGTTCGAGTGCCGCGGCTTGCCCGACACGTTCACCGCCTTCTCCTTCTTCTTCGCCATCCTCCTTCTCCCTCGTCTACTTTGGTAATCTCGTGAGTTCGCGACGCGACGGAGAAAGGGGGAGGGCGAAGAGTCGAAGGAGGCGCGGTGGCCGGTGGGAGAGAGGAGGCAACGATGTTGGCAAGCTAGGGTTTTGAGACGGATGGGGGCGGTGGAGTGCGGCGTCACGTTACGTCACGCATGGGGCCTTTTGTGGGCTGGGCTTTGCCGAATGAAAGGGTCCGCAAACTTTTGGCCCACTACGTCACGCATGAGTCCTTGCAAAGTTTGTGCTGCTGTGTCGCATATCAGCCTCAACGTGATTAGAAAAATGAAACTCGATTAGATCATCTTCCCAAGGCCAAACTCGATTAGATCATCTTCCCAGGACCTTGTTGTTGGAGATGTAGGCTTATTTGGTTCGCAATACAGCCGCAAGGTGATTGAAAATCGATGGCTAGGAAGAGATGCATGGGCACCAATGCAAAACCACACCCATGGATTACTTCTCCGACGAATATCAGGATGTCAATGTGAGAGCTATTTTGTTTCAACCATTAGAACTGAGTATGTTGTAGTTGTTCAAGCTCTGATATATAATAACAGCAGGGTTTTCTCGTGCCTAAAATATATTGAAGACAACTCCTATCTCCCTTCTGATATACTCCCTATAATAAGAGCTACATCGGTCCGAGAAGAGGAGTGGCAACATCTTGCTCATGCTACCTCCTGGGCCAATAGTTTGATGTTGGTCATGTGAGATGGATTCTCTCATGGCGTCCCATGGTGGTATGAG
Source organism: Themeda triandra (assembly GCA_018135685.1). Classification (NCBI taxonomy): domain Eukaryota; kingdom Viridiplantae; phylum Streptophyta; class Magnoliopsida; order Poales; family Poaceae; genus Themeda; species Themeda triandra. Next base: position 986,081 of record JAENPR010000094.1, read on the forward strand.
AGTGCACATAAATAATAAACCTTGACGAAAACTTGATATATATAGTGCAAACCAGCATGTGGACATGAATTTCAAATTTTCTTTTGTTCGATATAAGAAGATGTCTGTGAATCTGTGATGCCGTTTGACGAATCAATAAGCTTGCTGAAATTTCAAAAAAAAAAAAGTCGTTTGTGTTATGTGTAGTACAGTAGATAGAGGTCAAAAAGAGAGTAAGACTAGCTGCACTCATCAACCTCTATATTCAATCCTCAAAAGGAATATTCTGTCCTGGTCAGCCAGATTCCTTACTCTATACCATTTTCTTCCGCACTCATCAATCCTTTACAGTTTACTCAATACCAAGTGGGGCCCGCATGTCAGTTTATTTTTCTTTTTTTCTCTCACCTTCCCTTCCTTCCTCCCTCCCCATTCTCTCTCCTCTATCCACTTCTTCCCAGGCGAGAGGACGAGAAGCGCCCCATGGCTGCGAGCTCGCCGGTGGTCTGCCTCGCGGGCGGGCGCGCCAGCGGCCAGCCTCGCGGGCGCGCTCCATGGCCACGCGCTCGCCGGCGGCCTACCTCGCGGGCGCGTCGGCGGCCTCTCCATGGCTGCGAGCTCGGCATATGTCGATGGCCCAGCGCGCGCCGCCGGATGAGGATGGGGCGGCTCGCCGGAGAAGGAGCCGCCGCTCGCGATCCATCCTCATCGCCGCCGGTGGGGTCGTCCTCCGCGGCGCCTCCCTGTCCATGGCGCCTCCTCGTCCGCGCCTGCTCCGTGTCCGCGCGAGGGCTCTTCTCCGACACGACGGGCGGCCATGGCGAGCGCGCCTCGCCCTCCCACTATGGCGCGACAAACGGCAAGGCGCGGGCGGCGCTGCACGCGCCGCGAGCTCTGCCGCGCGTCGTCCCTGCTGACCCCGCCCATGGCCGGCCCGCGCCCGCGAGCCCGAACGGGGAGGCGCGGCCATGGCGGGAGAGCCACGAAGCGGAGGAGAGCCCCCGGAGGCGTGGCCATGGCGGCTCCCTCCTTCGTCCTCGAGCTCCATGGCGGCGCTAGGCGAGCCGGGGTCCCGGTGCGTCGAGTGGTGGCGGCGGAGGATGGCCTGGCGCGAGCGGAGCCCCGACCGGCGTGCGCGGCCTCCCCTCCTCCGCGGGCGGGCGAGCGTCCATGGCGGGCATCGAGCGAGCGAACCCCGTCCTTCTCTCTCCTCCCTGGGGCCCGCAGTGGCCTTTGCGGTTCACAAAGTACAGACGCCACAGACACCGGTTGCTGCGTCGTCCGCAACGTTTGCGTTCCTGGTTGCGTTCCCCGCTGCAGCATATTTCTTACGCAAAAGGCTTTTGCGTAACTGGTTGAGTTCCCCAGTGTGGATAGTCTAATACTTCATTGGCCAGGACGCCATTACGCCAAGTTACTAAACTAATCCCTGAATTGATATACAAATAAGAGATTAAAGGAGGGTGTGAAGAAGAAAAGGTAAATCCGACGGCCCACAAGAGCCCAACCTGAGCCCATAAATCTTCCCCCCTCCGCCCCGCGCCAACTCCAGTGTCCTCCTAAAACCCTAGAGCTAACCCCTCCGCCGCCCCTCGGCCGCCAACCAGCAGCAGAGCAGCCGCCGCCGCCACCCGCCGGCGAGATGGCGCTGTACCTGCTGTTCGAGTCGGCCTCCGGCTACGGCCTGTTCCACGCGTACGGCATCGACGAGGTCGGCCAGAGCGTGGAGGCCGTGCGCTCCTCCGTGCTGGACCTCGACCGCTTCGGCAAGGCCGTCAAGCTCACCGCCTTCAGCCCTTTCTCGTCGGCCGTCGACGCGCTCAACCAGTGCAACGCCATCTCCGAAGGTTCCCTCCTCTCCCCACCTGAACACGCAGCCTCGCTGCGAGGTGCTTTTGTTCTGACCCGGGCTTTTGGTCTTTTCTTTGGTCAGGGATCATGACCGATGAACTGAGGAGCTTCTTGGAGCTGAACCTGCCGAAGCCCAAGGAGGGGAAGAAGGCCAAGTACAGCCTCGGCGTCGTCGAGCCCAAGGTCGGCTCCCACATCTCCGAGGTCACCGGCATCCCCTGCCAGAGCAACGAGTTCGTCCAGGAGCTGCTCCGCGGTGTCCGCCTCCACTTCGACCGTTTCATCAACGAGCTCAAGGTGTCGCCTTATAATCATCTTAAGTTCAGGGGCTCAGAGTCTGCATTATTAGTTTCCCGTGTGGCTCAAAGTTGCGTGGATATGATTGTGAAGCTTTGCCTGCTCGACTTGTGTTTAGCATATCATAGGCCTTTTTATGGTAAAGCTGGATGGTTGGTGTATAATTTGATTTTCAGATGTTTGTTGTCTCAAAATTGTGAGAATATGCTAGCGAAGCTTTGCCTACTGGGCTTATGCATAGTGTTTCCATTGGTTAATTTGTTGTGAAGCTGGATGCCTGTTGTGCTTAATTTGTGTCTCCATTGGTAATTGTAGGCTTCTGACTTGGAGAAGGCCCAGCTTGGCCTGGGGCATAGCTACAGCAGGGCCAAGGTGAAGTTCAATGTGAATCGTGTTGACAACATGGTGATCCAGGCAATCTTTCTGTTGGATACACTTGACAAGGACATCAATTCCTTCTCCATGAGAGTCAGGTCTGTTCCTTGTTCTCCTATCACTGTTTATTGTTAACTTTCTGAGAGGCGTCATAGGCCATATTTATAGTCTTCTCTGGTATGAAACTCGGAGAATATGAGTATGCCAATATGCTCTTAGTATGATTATTTATTGTTTTCTTAATAAACCTCTGCAGGGAATGGTTCTCATGGCACTTCCCTGAGCTTGTCAAGATTGTGAATGACAATTACCTGTATGCCAAGCTTGCTAAGTTTATCGTGAACAAGTCTGATTTGGCGGAAAAAGATATTCCGGCTTTGGCTGATATAGTTGGTGATGAGGACAAGGCTAAGGAAATTGTTGAAGCAGCAAAGGCTTCAATGGGTAATGAGATATGATGCAGTCAATTTAGTTTGACTATGTTGATAGTAAATGCTCTTATGCTTTGTTTTCTCTTGTTTGTTTTCAGGCCAGGATCTGTCACCAGTTGATTTGATCAATGTCCAGCAATTTGCCCAAAGGGTTATGAATCTCTCTGAGTATCGTAAAAACCTTTATGAGTATCTTGTGACTAAGATGAATGATATCGCACCCAACCTGACATCGTTGATTGGTGAAGTAGTTGGAGCTCGCCTAATCTCTCATGCTGGCAGTCTTTCAAACCTTGCTAAGTGTGCTGCCTCCACCCTTCAAATACTTGGTGCTGAGAAGGCTCTATTCAGGTTCGTAAATTCTTAAAACATCTTATGGTTTCCCACCACTTCAGTGAACTCTGTAATTTGTGGTTATAAAATGGTCATATTTGGGTAGGAAGATGTCCCTTACACTTCTTCTTTGTTCACCAGAGCTCTGAAAACTCGAGGGAACACACCGAAGTATGGTCTTATATTCCACTCTTCCTTTATTGGCCGTGCTTCAACCAAGAACAAGGGCAGAATGGCTCGTTACCTGGCAAACAAATGCTCGATTGCTTCACGCATTGACTGCTACTCAGGTTAGTTCTAGGAAGTTCTGTTACTGGACTCTTGCGAATGCTAAGTTTGCTCATTCCAAAAGCATCATCTTGATTGTCTTGTACTGTATATTTGACTCCAGAGGCTAGTACCTCTGTCTTTGGGCAAAAGTTGCGCGAGCAAGTCGAGGAGAGACTGGAATTCTATGACAAGGGTGTCGCGCCTCGTAAAAACCTTGATGTGATGAAGGCTGCTATTGACAGTATGGTCAATGGCACCTCAATGGATGTTGATGGTAAGCATAGGATGATCCCATCTCTTAGAAATGCAAACTGTTTTAATTTAATTGCCTGTAGGACATGCATTCCTCATTGCATTTATTGCTGAGTAATATTTCCCTGTTCTTCAACGTGTGCAGATAACCAGAAGACTGATGCATCTGCCAAGAAAAGCAAGAAAAAGAAGCCCAAGGCCGAGGCTGATGGTGATGCAATGGATGTGGATAAGCCCTCCAACGTTGCTGATGGAGAAGCCGAGACTGGAACTGAGAAGAAGAAGAAGAAAAAGAAGCATAAGCTAGAGGAGGCACAGGAGGAGAACGGTGCAGCACATGCTAATGGCGATGCTGAGGAGACCGAGACTCCCAAAAAGAAGAAAAAGAAGAGCCGTGAAGTTTCTGAAGAAGCTGAACCTAAGACTGCCACTGAGGGGAAGAAGAAGAAAAAGAAGAAGGCCAAGGCTGAGGATGACGAGTAGCCAATATTTGTTGTATGGCGTATGAATCTGAGAGTATTTGTTGAAAACAGAGATAAACACCTAGCTTCTAGTTTATGAGGCGTTTTATGCAATCCAATTCAGCTATGAAGTTTTCCTATCTTCTCTAGCCTGCTTGTATTTTTATTTGTTTGGTTGGATAGGCTAGTGAACTCTAGTGACTCCGAATGATCACGCTGCAAGAACCAAACAGCAGCCTTGTTTAGTTTGCTGTTCGATTGTTATTGAGTGCAAAAACTGATACATGAGGCATCTTCCACTGTCATGCTCACTGTACATGGTGTCAGTGAATGTGCAGGTAGGCTGCAGGCAGGGTGAAACTGATGATGCCTTCCAAGTTCCAACATGGCATAAAACTACCCAAATACAGTATTCACTCAATTTTAATGTTCTGTACACAGTACACGCATGAAGCTAAAATGGCAACAGAGTATAGTGCTACATCACCATATCAGAAGATGTCCTACACCTCATTACAGTCCACTGAACCTGAACTGAACTCCTAAAAGCACAGAGTTCATATCGTCTGTCTCCACTGAGATAAGCTAAATACCTAATGTTCATTGCAGAGGATATGCTAATCTTTTTTAAGAATCATGTCAAGATTGTTAGAATTGAGATTTTAGGGAGGATCATTTTTAAAATGGCAATATCGGATAGTAGTGGAATTATCTCGGATTGGATGAAATATATACTTGTATATAAGGTTTGCAACAAGTTGTAAAGATTGAAGCATATAATATTGGTTTCTGATTAATTTAATTGAATCTTTCATTAAATTATTAAGTAGATCCATTGACATTTTTAATCCACCTTAAGTTTAAATGATATTTTATTATTATTATTATTGACATTATCATGATATTGCCGATATTATGAGATGCATGTTTAGAATCTAAAAGTTCATGTTGAGATCATTATCGTTTTAGTTTGGTAGAATTATATGTTTATATAAAGTAAGATTACAAAATCTGAGGTAAATGTTGAGATCATTACCATTTTAGTTTGGTAGAATTATAAGTTTAAGTTTATGTACGCAAAAAAAATTATAAGTTCATAAGTAAGATTCTAGGATCCAAATCGGGATCCTGACAAGCTTAAAACACTGGTCGTTCCTATCTATTTTATGATTTCTCAGCCCGTGGAAGTACAGGTGCAAATTCGGTGCAGCACAAAGAGCCAATATTCCAGTATGTAAAAGCAAATTGAAATGCGAAGCAGTATGTAAAAGCACATCGAGATATTCAAACTTTTCTTGTAACAATAAGTATTCGTGTATGGCAGGCTCTTTTCTGAGAAATGTTTTACACATAACATGTGTGACAAGCTCTTTTCTGATACATTCTACAATCCATTGAAAACCTAAATTACAATGCTTTTTTCATCTTTCGACCTCTCTTGAGATGTAAATGCCATTACTTTGGGGTATGGATGTGGGTTGGCTGAAGCTTGTTTGTTTAGGCACAAAAGCTTTCATACCTTCACTCTTGCTGATTTCAAGTCCGCATATTCCACAAAGAGTTTCCAGTTCCGACTCCTAAACGTTTGCCAACAAGCTTAAGAAAGTCAGTTTTGAACCTTTTGAGATTCAGAAACAGCAATTTCCCAAATGCTCATCAGTAGTGGATCTAATGGTTCTAGTTTACAGTAAGATTACCTTGATCATCAGGATTCCTGATAGATGTTCCAAAGGGTGTTGTTGGAGTTTGTAGCCACTATGGTTGAAGTACATTAAGGCTGTAGCTCGGACCTTCAGCAGAGAAATGGGAGGAGTTAAAGTTGATGCCAATACAAGATCAGTGACAGTTTAGCTTGTCCACAAGGCAAGAATAGTATTTAGTTTATTTGCCCCGTAACAAAATGGTGCAGGTTTTGAACTTTTGATATAGAACAACTGAGCAAACGTCACTAGCACCAGAAACTTTAGGTAGTAGTTTTTTATCTGCAAGGATCAAAACACAACTAAAGGTATAATTGGCAATCAAAATAACTTGAAATCTTTTATTCCTTTTACCACGTAAGAGATCATTTGTTCAGTATCATTTAGGCTTCAAACACATTTCAAGGATTGTTTTAAATAGCAATCGTGCTTGTAAGAAGAATGGGGGTAAAAACCCCATATAGAAGGAAAATGTTATGCCTTCAACTGCCATCGTGGACTCACCTCGTTGAGAACAGGTTCTACAAGGCGCAGTTGAAGATCAGTTGCTTCAGCTGCTAACATGCAAAAGAAACGCTTGAAGTTTCCTAGGCGATAGCATCTACAGAAGATTAAAAAAGCATAACCAAATTATACAAGTGGTCAGGCACCGAGAAAATGAAAAAGCATAAGGACTCTAGATTCAATTATAGGAGCATGCACAAAATGAAGGTTTACATTGGCAAGCAATTCGTCTAGATGTTACCTTAACAAAGTTCTAGCAAATATCATTTCCTTTGATCGTCTGACTGGACTAGCCAATTGACCATACCACAAAGAGAGTGAATCTATCTGAAAATACATAGAAAGTTAGCTATGAATACAAGCTGGAGTAAGGTAAAGTATAAAGCTCTTGAATAGGAATAAGAACAAATTTGAACATGGAAGCAGTGAGAAAGCGAAAACAAATTACCATTTTGTGTATTTTGCAGCCCAAATGTAGAAGCACATAGAAGGAATAATACTCGGCCTCCTTTTTGCTATGTGAATCAGACTTATGAAGTACATGATACATATCAAACAGAGAAAGCAGGCATTTGGTTAGCTGCTCCATGTTTAGGTAACACCGGGAAGATGCGTCTGAATCCTGGAAAGACCTGGAAAGTCTTTGATGGGACCTGATATGAAATGTTACCTGGGAAGTAGGAAGGTATTAGATAAAGCTTAAAGAAGATTATTTTAATATAAGTTTACACTTGAAGCAATGATATTTAGCAGCAGGAAAAGAGTATGCCAGCAGCATAATAAAAAGTAACAGTGCCAAACAAATAAGAGACCTCGTAATAATGGATAAAAACTGATGGCTAAAATGCATGACAGAAACTAGCAGTAACAAAATAGTAGTTCAGAAAGAAAAATAGTTTCCCACTCAAATTGGAAACAAAAGAAAGCCTGAACAAAGATTAGAGAATATCTAGTTACACTGCCAGATATCATATGCATACAGTAAGCATCCACCAACATTATTAAAAACACAGCAACATTTCTTCAAGCAGAAAAACGAAAACAAAGACTGTTTTATAGAGTACAGAAAATCTAACTTAAACTGAATGAAAGATAAATTTTGAATCAGGAAAAACTTCCATCTGATACGACAAAACTTAGCTTCAAGGGTCATCAGACTAAACTCTATTGAAAGTTTGATTCAACAAAGCTGAAGTTTCAAGAAGAACAGAACAATCTAGGATAATAAAACATGTACACGGAGTTCACAAGATAGGAATATACCACGTCCTCATATATTTGAACTGCTTGGTCATTCACTATATTCTGCATACTTAAGTCTTGTCTTATAGATCTTGTCCTATCAAAGATGAAATCATGTATTGTCTCGAATGGAAGCTCTGAAGAATCCAGTAAATGCAAAAGATAATCCATTGTTTCTTGTAAAACCGGCAGTGGACGTATATCTGACGGCAGTACATTAGTGGAAGATATAGTTCTGCAAAACTAGCGGGAAATCAGGGGTTAGTAAAAATAAAAATGAACATTATATAATCCTTCTTAGTTATTTCGTTCTTTTTATAATGTAGACAAAGTCCACTCAATCACTCAAACAACAGAAAAGCATAAACTGCTACCTGAAACAATGTTTTCAATTGGTAGATCAGCTATACCATGCGGTCGGTAAATCAAACGGTCACATCAGCACTGTTTGCAATTTTCTAGCCATAACTGGTGGTGTGCATTCTTTGATTCCCAATTCATGGAAGCATGAGAAAAGTCATGTTTGTATCAACACGTCTTGCAATATCCATATTACCACTTAACATTTATAATTCAGCAGTTAGTAAGGACCACATGGATGTTGAACAGAGTTCTATGAGCTCATCATTTTAGGAGATAAAACAAGTGTGTCTCTAATGAGCTGCTAAGGCTGCTCCACTGCTACAGAGAATCTCTGTACTGATTTACCACCACCTACTATCACACACTTCCTTCTTTCTCTGAAAGTGTGATGACAAATTAGGTTAAGGAGACTTCTTATACATAAGCCTATCCTTTGCTGATCTTCCATCTGAGCTTTTCAGGGAAACAGGATTGTGTGCTATATCTGATAACTTGAAAAGGAGGGAATCCCAAAGCAAAAGGAAATGCTAGCCTAACTAAAATGTAGGACCATTTGCACATGAAGGCAGGTGCTGTTATTGGAGGCATATGCAATGCAACAATAGTTGGCAACTAACATAAAAGTTCACCAGTTCCAGCTAGCCATGCTTACTAACACATGGATCTCCCTGTGAGAAAGAATGGACAGTTGCATGAACATAAGCATCCAATGCCATAAATCCACAGAGAGCAGAGGCTAATCTAACTACCAAACGGAAAAGCCATTTGCAACTGGGGAAGATTGCAAGCAGTCAAGCATATACGGGGCAGATGGACCAGCAAGAAAGACTAAACCTTACACATCAGCGTGAACAGACGCAGGGCCAACAGCAAAAGGGTCCAATCATGAGTGAATGGATGGCTCACCTTCTTGACGGCGAGGGAAGGAGACGTGCGCGCGGGGTCGCCGTCCACCCGCTCGAGCACGGACAGGTCCCTCAGCCGCTCTCTCTGCGCTCGTTCCCTCTCTGCAACGGAAACCATGGCAGCCATAAGCTCGAGCACCGACAACTGATCCAACCGGGCCGCGCGCAATTTGGTCGAACAGGTTGTGCGCGTTGGCGCCGGGGCAACACCAAACCAACCCCCGGCTGCCGCCGGCTGGTTTCGTGGCCTTCGCTGAACAGGCGGCTAGTGCCGATGTGAGCAAGAAGGGGGGTTACCTGGGCACATGTCGGGGCAGGTGCCGATGATCGGCGCTGCGTCGTCGACAGGAACGGCCGGGGTCGGGGTGGGGTTGAGCCTGAGCACGGTGCGGAGGCGGTGGAGGAAGGTGGTGGCGGGGAGGGGCGGCCGCCGTCGCGTCCGCGTCCTCGCCAGCCTCGGCCGCGGTAGGAGCTCCGGCCCCGGTGGCTCGCCTCGCCGCGGCCGTTCATGGCGCGCCTGGCTCTCCGGCGCTCGATCTAAACTGGAGCACACGCGCCTGGACCCTGGAGTAGTGGAGTCCTGGTCCTGGGGATCCGACGAAGCCAAGTTGAGTAGCGTCTGAGTAACTGTTTAAACTGCCTCACGGAGTCACGGTCACTTTTGAGAAAATTCGTTTAAACTGCTTCGACTTTGCATCCATACGTCGTTTAGTTTCTTCTGAGTTAAACTTATCTATTTTGAAGACATTTATATAAAAATATAAGCGTACGGGTGCAAATTATTATGATGTATTGGATGAATCGTGTTTGATATTGTAGGTGTCTGTGCATTTTTTATAAGTTAGGCCTAATTTACACAAATTTAACATAAAATAGAGCTAAGGTAAGTTATAACTTAGAAGAAAACAGTTGATCCATAATCTGACCGATTTCGGCTAATTCAACAGTATTCTAAGAGAGAATAAACAGAAACAAGTTGAGACTTGAACAAGAAAAAATGGACAATATGTTTTAGTAGAAATAATATAAGTTCCTACTTTCTAATCAGAATAATAGTATTTATACTATATTTTTTTGTACTCCCTCCGTTCCAAAAAGCATGTAACTATGGGTTGCGTGCCAGATAAAGTAGCTGCGTTTGACCAAGTTTCTAGCGAATACTATTCATATTTATAACTCCAAATTAATTTATTTATGAAAATATATTTTATAAATAATCTAATGATATTTATTTGATATTGTAATTATTTATAATTTTTATCTATAATTTGTCAAACTTGGTGGACTGAAATAAGTCTTGTGCTAGAATTGCATGTTTTCTGGAACGGAGGGAGTAGCCATGTTTAAAAAGTAGAGAGAAGTGTGCAACCAATTTTCATAATATGTAGTGCTAGACAGTATTAAAGAACTCATACCGTCTCAACTATATAAAGATACAAAACAAGGTTTCACATAATATGTACATGGCATTGACACATCGAAGAGGTGTAATTCATCTCATACATAGAAAGGTATTGTTCTATGTGACACCCCCTTGAGCCCCTCTATTTTGTGGAAGAGAATGAACAAGAAGTGGGGGAGGAAGAAAGTAAGAAACAAAACGAAGGAGAATAAAGTGGGGACTTGCATTCTACATGCAAAGTTGCGTTTGTAAAGCTGGGTTGCGTTTCTAGCGAATACTATTTATATTTATGACTTCAAATTAATTTATTAAAAAATACATTTCATAAGGAATCTAATGATATTTGTTTGATAACATGAATATTAATAATTTTTTATCTATAATTAATCAAACTTGAGATACTAAACCATGATGCTTGTTCTAGAATTGCATGTTTTTTGGAACGGAGGGAGTAAGTTCCTCTATTGTAGTTCTTTGCAACACAATATAACTTAGTTAAAAGGGGATAAAAAAATTGTTTGTTCTAGTAACACCATTGAGTCAAAAACCGCAAAACATTGAAAAATCAAGCAAAAACACTATTCCTCAGAGAAAAATATGTACTATGAGTGCAATCGCCTAGGCCTTAGGTGCATTTAAAATACGAGAATCTGATAATGGCAGAAGATCGTGTAAACCTAACCGATACAATACCTATGTGCAAATTCTATCTTTTAACTAATACTGTATATGTACGTACCATGTACCTCCCTAAGTAGAAAACGATCAACCTAAGGACTCTGCGTTGTTGTTAGAGGTGCCACATTGAACACTTTTTTTTTGTTAAGTTACACTTAAATTTGATAAATATGATTTGAGAGAGTGTATTCTAAGAGCATTCCAACAGCTCCCAACAATTCACTTGGAAAATACTTGGTATTTTGTTTTCCAAGTGAAAAAAGGGTTTCTCTCCAACAATTTTGTATTCTCACTTGGTAAAACTAGAGGATGACAGATGGGACCCACATGTCATTGCCTATTTCGGATGACCAGAAGAATAGAACACGACGTTGACCGGCAAGGTGGAAATTTTGACTCGCGATTTTCGGACAACGGCCGCGCCAAATCGGATGAGGTTTGATCCTACGCGATCGTAACGAAAAAGCGAAACTTCTGAGTATTTCCCATCAAAATATTGAGCACCGTAGGGTACTCGACCACGGCGAAGTGTGCGGCGGCGCATGCAGCGGGCGAGCGGCCAGCGATGCAGCGGGCGAGCGATGCGCGGGGTTTTTTCCAAAGTGTCTATTTTAGCAGGTTGGTTTATCAAGTTGTTGGAGAATCTTTTTTGTGTTTTTGTCAAAAATTATAGAATAGCAAGTTGTTTTTGGAGCTCTTGGAGATGAGAACAATTCTTATTTTTACATTACCATCTAAATGTTCTTAGAGTTATTCATGGTTATAACATTAGAAATTTGCTCATCATAGATTTATTTATTCTTAAATAGATTCTTTTCGCCAGTTAGTCACGGTTCAAACATCTTATGCGACCCGCACTAATCAAAACACCCCTAAAACTGGTCCACACGGAAGTGTTCTCGCAGCGGTTACCAGCACTTGTCGCAAGTCGCAACCCACTCCCGACACAATGACGCAGCACCACGTGACAGGACCTGCCCATCCGTCCGTCCGTTCCTCCCACAGACGGCCGATCCAGCCTCGTATCGCGCGGCCTGCGCCCTGCGCTGCGGAACATTTAGCGCTGGCCCCCACCCACCCAAACCCTTTCCAGCTCCACCCGGCCCTGACCCCTGAGCCGCCTCCTCCACCGACGGGTGGGCTCATCTCCAACACGAGGCCCACACGTCAGTGGGTCTTGCGCAGCTCGGCGGGCCCGGCCACTAGCGGAAGCATCTCGCTGAAAGCAAGGGGCCGCCGGGCGCGGGCTCGGGACACGAGGGGGCATCGCATCGATGCCTTGCTTACCCGCCGGGCCCGCCGGGACGAGCAGCCACTGACGCGTGGGCCCAAGAGAGGGGAGGAGGGGACAGCGACTGGTGCACCGAGGGTGGGCGGTGGGCACCGCAGCAGTCAAGCGGGTGTAAATCCCCGTCTCTGGCCGCCCCCCGTGTCGCCTTCCTTTTCATCATTCCGCTCCCCACACCCCTGCCTGTTCGCTCCTCCCCCTCCTCTCCCCCACGTCTGGTGGTGGTTGCCGCGGCGCCGCTCCTCCCTCGCCGGCGGCGGTGGAGGACTAAGGTCGTCGGGGGATCGACGGTTTGTTTCTTCGTCCGCTGGGTAAGTAAGTAATCCGTGCTTTCTGGTGCGTGGATGTTCTTGCTCTTCCGAGACGCGGTTCTTGTGCCCCACTCGGATCCAAACACTTCTTTCTCCGTTCGTTCATTCATTCAGTCAGTCTGTCGCGGGGTTCGTGTGCCACGTGGTGCCCACCACGAATCCAACCCCACCCGTCGTTGCTTCCGCGGTCGGTTTAGGGTTTGTTCTTCGGCGCGGGAGATCGATCGAACGATCTCGGTAGGACTGGAGGTGATGGGTGCGGTTTCTTTTCTTTCAGGGAAAAAAGAGAAAAGCTTGGGTTTGGTTCATTTTGAGTATTCCACTTTGTTGCCTGTTTTTAGGAACTCTTCGAGCCACCAAAATCAGAAGAAACCTATTCACGTAGGGAATGAATGAATCATCCTTGCCTCTCCCCTCTCCTTTCGCTGCCTTCCTACTAAAGAAAATAATAGTGGGAAGAAAGGCACGAGATTTGTTTCGGAAGTGGGTGGGAGAAAAGCTTTAGTAGTTTCTGTTGCCTGAGGCGAAGTTTAACAATTTGGATCGTTCCAGTTCACATCTTGGTCCTCATGAGACATGTCAAGAGTTTACTTACTTGACTTGACTCATTAGGAACAGCTGCACGAAAATTCGCATAGTCTTATACAGTATGTTTCTTGGAATGATCTGTTCACTGCAAAGAGAATTATTGTATCTGCTTATCTGGAATGTTTTTTTTTTTAAAAAAGAAATATTCTTGGCTACTCAATTAAGTCTTCTCGGTTTTAGATTTTATATGGTTCTGATCATAGTTTCATAGTTTCTTGTGGACATAGTTGTATTGGGTGGTCTAGTTGGATCATGGAAGTTGTGTTTCAAAAGGTTATATGATTGTTATCTGTCTAGTGGAGCTTTGTGCTCAGATCTTGGAAATTTTGTCGGTTTTGCAGTTGGGAGGCGATACATTTAGCCAGAAGAAATGTCAGCTGCCAGGCAATCATACTGGTGCTACCAATGCCGACAGAGGGTGAGGCCTCGTGGCCGGGAGATGGTGTGTCCATACTGTGATTCTGGGTTCGTGGCTGAAATGGATGATGTGGATGCTCTCATGACTCACTTCGTTGGGATGGATCCTGATTTCCATCGTGACCCAAGGTTCGGGATCATGGAGGCGATCTCCGCCGTGATGCGGCATGGTATGTCGGGGATGAACAGGGAGGTTGATGTCAGAGGAAGGCCGAACATCTTTTCGGACCTGGAGATGGAGTTTGGTTCAGGGCCATGGCTGCTCTTCCGCGGTCAGCTCCCGGGTCATCTCACGGAGGACAATGGATTCGATGTTTTCATCAATGGACGACGCGGTGTTGGCATGAGGAGGGCCAACATTGCAGACTACTTTGTTGGGCCTGGATTGGATGATCTTATCGAGCAATTGACTCAGAATGATCGTCGAGGACCACCACCTGCTGCGCAGTCCTCGATCGATGCTATGCCCACAGTTAAGATCACTCAGAGGCATCTCAGTGGGGACTCGCACTGCCCTGTCTGCAAGGAGAAGTTCGAGTTGGGATCGGAAGCAAGGGAGATGCCATGCAAGCATTTATACCACTCTGATTGCATAGTTCCTTGGTTAGAGCAGCATAATTCCTGTCCTGTTTGCCGTTATGAGCTCCCAACACAGGGTTCTACTACGGGAGCTAGCTGCTCACGCACAAGATCAACCAACCAAACCCAGAGCTCAAGTAGTTCAAGCAGCAGCGGGAGAACCAATGGGCGTCCAAGGAGAAGGAACCCGTTCTCGTTCCTGTGGCCTTTCCGCTCATCAAGTTCTCGCTAGATTAGTCTCTCGTAATCTTGCTCAGGTTCGGAATACTGTTTTAGTCAATACGCTGGTCTAATGGGCTTTAAGTGTGTGGGATCTTAGTACTCAATCTGTACTGTATGGCTTGTTAATGATCGCCACATAATGTTTCTCGTTGCAAGTATATTATTTTACCACGGTATCATCATAGCTAGTTGATTTTGTTTACTTGTGAGCTTGCAAACAATTATGAGCCTAATGGCTGTTCAACTTCTTTTTAGAAGAGGCTGCAGTTATGATTTTCTTTTGCTTCTTTGAGGGATCATCAGGAATTGCCCCCTGCTGTCCATGTTCGGCTCATTATTTGTTGCGATTGTACACGAAGCTCACAGTGGCCAGAAAAGATAAAGATGGGCTAATATGACCTGAATATCAGTTTACCATCAGCTCTATCACATCTTGGCTAGATATTTGTGCTTTGATTTTTGAAAGATTTGTCCTGTGAGAAAAATCATAGATACTCTGTATATGGACATAATTGACTTGAAAAATATTCACATTGGAGTCAATGCTATTTGGTTGGCTTATCTGCCGGCTACCGTTGACCTAGCTTCCCTTAGCCAGTTGTTGCTTTGTTTTCACCTCATGGTACCTTGTGTATGCCAACCTCCTCAGGAACATCAATAATCAAGGTCAAGCCAATGGCAGGCATTTGTATGGATCTTGTATTGAAATGGGCGTTGGTGTCCATTTCTGTATTGAGCTACTTGCAGTTCACTGAATTTTTTTGTTAAACTTGTGTTGATTTTGACCCTTTGACTGACTGACCCAATGGTGGATGTACTTCTGGATGGATGCCTCGTTTGAAACTTGGTAGATTGTAACCCTTCATGAGATCACTCAAACTCATTTCTGTGTGCGTTTTACTATACTATAGAGTATATATGTACCTGCCAGTGCGTGTTTACTACGCTAATCACTTTGGATGGTTATCATCATCATCAGATACGAAAAAGATGATGACAATGGCAAGCTGATTTGTCAGGTTTAATGTTTAAACAACTGATGCAGTTGGTGCTTCTTTCTCTGTCACTATCTATTCTTATTCTTATCCCAATGGTAGCAGGCGGTAGACTAGACTAGAAATACCGGCCCGTCGTCGTCTTCGTGTCCACGGTTTGGCTAGAGTTTATCTCCAAGTGGGCTTTCGCCGGCATGTGCTGATGTGTGGTGGCGTGAGGCAAGGCAAGCATGAATTTCCAGCCATGGGGCAGTTGATTGAGGACGCACGAATGAGACTGATTCGATGGCGTGGACCTGTCCTGATTCGTCGGTCGCGGCTCGCTGGTGCCTTGCCATTGCCAGGTCCTTATCCTCGCATTACTGCGAAACTTCCGCCGTTTTGCTGTCATTGTCCCATCCCAGCGGGCGCTGAGGAGTGGTGACCACGAGAGCAGAACACGTTGCTATCCGGCCAATTTTTCGAACTGGAGTTGGGGGTTGTGTTGTGTGTGTAGTGTGAGGAACGGGGTTGTGGTTGCTGACTTGCTGTGGCCTCCAGGTCGCGCAGGCGTTCATGGGCTCAGGGACGGAACCCATGATGGCCCATGGGATTGGAGTTTGGGGTTGTGTTGGTGGCCCATGATTATGGATTTATGGGGACGTATGGTCCCTTTAAAACGCGGGGATTTTATAGAAGTTATGTATGAATTTCATAGTAGTCATCAGTTCATTTTTTATAGAAAAACTACAAAACAAAAGAGATCCTATATTTCAAAGGGGCCTCCAGCTTTACCTGCTGCTGACCCTGTTACCCCTGACAAAGGAGGCAACGGCAAGTTTAAAAACAACAACAGCATAATATAAAATCCTCGTAGAACTTATTTTAGATCCATAATGAATATAAATCCTGGTACAACAACAGCCCCATGATGAATATAACCATATTTGTTTTAGATCATAATACTTGTTTTGTATAAATTTTGATGAAATGAAACTTAAAATAGTTACCCGTAAGTAGTAGAATTGTTAATGGTATCTTTTTTCCAAGACTAATGGAGTCGCGTATAACTGGTTGAAATCGCTACCATGGTGTAAGTTAGTTTGTACTTTGTCAAGTGTTAGATTCAAGTCAAGGTCCATGTCCTCGCTCTTCCTCTGCGCTTGGGGTAGGTGAAGCTTTACACATCTAAACCCAACAAGGGTCAGGCATCGAAAACATGTACTCCATGCACCATTGGCTTAACTTAATCAGCCTGTTCATCAGTTATGGCATAGTGTTTTTCTCACAACAAAACATCATCGGGCGGGTTATCAACCGAAGAGGGCGTTGGTTTTTTATCAAGACAAATGCATATCCTTCGTGAATTAGTCAGGCCCGACTCAGGACCTCACAGTTTCAGTCTCGCTGGAAACAGTAGTAGTAGTGCCCGCTCTGTTTCATCTTTGCTCCTCGGACGACTGCGATTCCGCCGTCCGTCCATCCTCCGGTCTCCAGAGCACGTATGGAATCTATTGCCCGTCAGTGTTTCAATCAAGGACATCCGAGGAAGAGATGCACAACGCGGTAATTTCCCTAGGCAAAAAGAGCATCTGCAAATCGCAAAAACACGAACAGGAGTCGCCCTGCCAGCTACAAAAGAGCAGCGGCAACCCTGCCAGCTACAAAAGAGCAGCGGCACTTCAAGGAATTAGAACATGACCGACGAAAGGTTCTAACATGGTACATGAGGAGCTGACAGTGATCATATCACAGCAATATAGAGGCATATAAACACAAATGCAAGAAAACTGTGGCATTGCAGTTGCGAGCAATAGAAAACTGTTGACATTACTGAAATACCAGAGCCATAGACAAATAGTCTGGGCCATAAACTATGGCCATATAGCAAGCCAGCAAAGATGATACCGTGTTTGAATGACCTTGGAAGAAGCAATCATCATACCATCATCTAAGCACATGGTCCACAGATAACACTCCAGTCGCATTGCATAGCACTCGAAAGGAAAATTGGTTCGACAGAAATAACTCTCTAATTTGTCAGATCCATAATGGCAGTGACAATGTCCCCATTTGAAGCCTTGAGGGCCTTGATAGCCCTGGGCCTCGAAACAGACGCTTGGGTCATCACCAGCTCGATGTCCTTGGCCTCGACACCAGTGTCATCGACCTCCTCCTCGTTGTCTTCCTGGCCCGGGCCTGATGTCTCTGGGCCTGAGATCATCTGGCTCAAGTCAGGAGCCTTGAACTGTTCTGCGGCCTGGGTCTGCAGCTGGGAGCTGAGGTCCTCGATCTTGGCCTCGCCGAATATGACGTAGGTGTCCGAGTTCGGGCTCTTGAACACATCTGGCTTGGAGATGACAAACAGTATCTGGAAAAAGTATATTCCTTGTTAGCCAGACAACACAAAAGATACACCAGTTTGCGAGATCTTAGTGAATGGTGGTGAATTACATTCTTGCTTTTCTTCACAGTGACGCGGCTGACACCAATGATGGACTTCATGCCAAGCTTCAGCATGGCCTTGCGGCTCTTCTTCTCACTCCTGCTTTGCTTTGACTTGCCACTGGCATCCCCTTGCCCTGAAGATGAAAATGAGACAAACACTTGTTAGACACAGGTGTTGTAATTGTTAAACACACCAGACATAAAACAGAGAGGAAATTCAAAAGGCACAGGGAAACAGGGAAACTAATGGTATAGCATTTGCTTGTCCACAGGCTTCTGTACTGGTCATAAAAAAATGAGACTGCTTAACTAAGCAATTCAGTTTTGTCTTGCATGGTATGTGACTATGCATAGTTGGTGTGTGGTTTTTTTCAAGGATGTGATTGACAGGTAGCTGATAAAACAATATAGGCACTGCAACATAGCAGACATGGTAACCAGTAACAGCAAAAACATCAACTACCTACAAAGCATTCACAAGCTAAGCATAACCTCAAACTTTACAAAATCCACTCTGGGCCTTCATATACCGATACAAAAGTCCATAACAGGCTAAAAATACACAGAAACATGATACAGCAGATATAGAGAAATCCTGCTCAAGATATACTTAGACTTTACACCCCAATCACATTCACAGATCAACTTACAGTGCCCAAACAAAATTATGCATGCCCCTTGCTCTATTATTTATGTACAGCAGTTCACAATTAAGCATCCAGAAACCACTAGAAGTGCCAAATCATTTCACAGTAATGAGACAGACAGGTGAAGGGTGACAACTGACAACAGATTATAAACAATTAAACATTACAAGCTCCAAGATATCAAGACATTTCTTTCGTCCCCAGTTCACATATTATCAACCTGAATAGCAGCACTAAACAGACATTCTCAGATCACAGTAACTCACCATCGAGTTCATCATCGTCCTTGTCATCATCGTCGTCGTCCTCATCATCATCATCCTCATCCTCCACCACAACCTCCTCTGCCTGTCCATGGCATTCAACAGATTTTTATGCCAGTGTCCCACATATCAGAATAGTTGGTGGACAACATTACCACGAAAACATATTGCAAGACGGCAAGCGAGACTAAAAGGGTCGCGCCGCCCCGCGTAAAACAGTAACAATCCACAAAAGACTACTAGAACCAACCATTTCTTCGCCGTCCACAACAATATTAACAAATATTACAAAAAGATGGAGCTCTACATGATCCAGCAAGAACCACCTCCGAAATCAATCTACTTCAAGGTTCGTCGATCTACAGCTAGCAATTAAAACATCAAATCTCTGTTGGATCACAGTATCCATAGCCTATGCGACGCCGATTCCCCTTCTGATTCGACCGGTCGGGAGGGGGGTGTGCGAAATCTCACCTCGGTCTTCTGCTCCTCGAGCTTCTGCTGCTCGATCTGGGTGGCGAGCTCCTCCGCAGTCTGCGCCGTCATCTTGGTGTCTCGGTGTTGTGGGAGGGGATGCGAGGGCAGAGCGACGGCGGCGGCGGCTTGGCAAAAACCCTAGAGCAGACTCGCGCAAAGGGGATGGGCGAGAGCCGCTTTGCTCTGCCGCATTATTTATTCTAGGTTGGATCACCAGAAACACCTTCATTTGTTGGGAATTTGCATATCACTCCAAAATGGTCGTACAACGTTGGTGACGGGGAGATGTGACCCAAGTCCAAGGCTACACGAACGGCCATATGGAACGCAGTTTTTCTCTCTCTCGAGGGCATGTGTCCTAGCATTGCGAGGATGGGCTGGAGCCGTTGAATTTGCAAGATGATATTGATATTGTCTTCCTCCTATGATGCAAGGGCATATGCACTTGACGATACATTTTAGTTTATGTACTCAGCTAATCAATCTTCTACATTAGGCGTCTCCAAACGGTTATCGTTGGAGCTATCTCGAGCTATCTTGGAGAGGAGAGAACGAGTAAATAGTAAACCACTATCAATTTGGGTTAGTGTTAGACACATGTATGGGTCCACAGTCATGTCCACAACAGTTGTCGAAGTCAACGACATCATTAAGGATGTCCTTAACACATAAGGTCCGCATCAACAGAAATATTGATTCCACGTGTTGTCATATGTTGCCACAGCTACGGTTCACGAAAAGCAAAAGCCACATTCTCAAGTGTGTGTTGTGACCGAAAGCAAACTTTTGTGAAGCTGATAGAAGGTAGAAACGACAATATAGTAAAACAACCAACATCGTATTACTTATATCGTGGCTTTAGGTACCTATAAGTAATACTTGGTCTATATGGGATTGACACAACCAATAGGTATTAACCTACATTGATTTTGTTGTGATTGTCACGAGGGTACTAACTCGTGAAACGGCTACATATACTTTTCAATTAATTATAGATTGTGTCATATGTTAGGAGAATATATACATTGATTAAATATTTTGTGCTAGGTGAAAGGTCACACACAACATGTGCTACCCTTGTCTCAAATTATAGATCTTTTGGCTTTTCTAGATACATAGCTTTTGCTATGCATCTAGTTCTAGGAAAAAAAAATGATTATGGAATGAAGGAAGTATAATTTAGTGCCCCGTTGCATCGCACGGGCATTTTTGCTAGTTTAAGTTATAAAGTCTGACAAAAGTTTTATTAGAGCCTTAGTTTGAATGAAAGAATTTCTCTTCGTATGAACTGCATCTAAAATTGGAGATCTCATCTCACTATTAAATTTGTCTACGGTTTAATAAAGCCACATTATTTGAGGATGGTCACTGACCTCCTACACTTACACATGGCTAAGCCTAAGGTGATGACTGATGAGCTTGGACGATGGAGCTTCATCGAGTTTGTGTGCTGCGGCCGCACCCGACACAGGGGAACGCTGAATGCATCTGCAGGGAAATGTGCCACCCCGTCGCCTGACGACGGAGAGGCGGACCGCGCACGTGAGCTCATTCACGCTCCCGCCCGTCCACAGAACCCGCGGCGCACACGGCACACGTCAACACCTTTCAACGGCGGGGCGCCACCCGTCCCGTTGTCGTCATCAACCCCGTCACGTTCCCACCAACCTGGCTGCCTCTCCCCACCCAGGCATTCCTTCCACCGCCGCCTCTCCCTCCCAGACACACCTCACCGACTCATGGGCCCAACCTCAACTATGCCCCACCGGTCATGGAAACATATTCCCCACCGGTCATGGAGTACCCAAGCACCCCGCTCGCTGCCGCCGCGCTTCGGAGGTACTCCAAGCACCAGCACTCGTTGGTTCTAGTTCTAGCCCGCAATGGCCGCGCCGGGGGTAGCACTAGCACGGTGAGCGGATCCACTCCGCTGGGTGATGGGCAAGGCGGCGGGGGACCCGCCGGACTCGGCTGGAGGAGGCGGAGGCGGCGCGGAGGAAGCGCCTGGCGGGGAGGAGGGGCGCGGGCGCCGCCGTCGGTGGTGGCGCTGCGCGGCCGCGGTGCTGCTCGGCGCCGCCGTGGTGCTGTCGGCGCTCTTCTGGCTGCCGCCGTTCGCGGCGGGGACCCCTGGGCGGGAGGTGAGTGCGTGCGGTGCTGCCTGCTGCTTGGCTAATGGCGAAGGGTTCTAGCGGAATGTAGCTCGCGTCGCGAGCGTTGTCTTCTCTTTGTACTCGCGATTCGGGGCGACTAGTTTCCCGTGCTCGCGCCTGGTGAGGTTGCAGTAGGGTGGAGCCGTTGCGTGGCGTGATGTGCTGCGGAATGCTGGTTCATTCCTGTGGCCGGACGGGCCTGCAGCATGCTCAATTGGGAGTGTGTGTTGGGGTGGGGTGAGGGGATCAATTGAGCTTGCAACGATGAGCTCTATGGTTTGCGTTTTTGTCCAGAACTGGGCCGTGTCCATCATATTTGTTTTAGTCACATAGGTAATAGGTTAGGAAAAAGTCTAGATAACCCCCTGAACTATAGTAGGGACACGAACTACAAAGCCGGCTAACCAGCACATTAAACTTTGCATCGGGGTTCAATTTGCCCCCTGGGCGGTTTTGGCCGGTGGTTTTGGCCGATGTGGCGCCACGCTGGCCCCTGGCCCACCCGTCATAAGGCCCATTAGGTACTCCCGGTGGATGCACACTAGCCCGCGTGCCGCGCCCAGCAGCAGCCGCACCCGCGTCGTCCAGTCCAGCGGCGACGACGACGCGCCCCCGCCCGACGAAGTCTTGTGGCCGTGGAGGCGGTCGTGGAGGTTGCCGTTGGGGAGGTAGTCGTAGATGAGGAGCTTCTCCTGCCGCGCGTAGACCTCCCCGGCCTCGCGCGTGTCCGGGTCCTCCGCCTCGCCGTCGGAGCTCGAGTACCCGTCGGGCCTCTCGATCGGGATGCGCCGCGCCATGCGCCTGTAGCTGTACCCCCGCGCGCCACACAGGCGCGGGAGCGGCGGCGGCGGCGCCGACACCACGGCGCGTGGGGCGTGGAGTTGGGCCTGCTGCGGATGGTGGCGCCTGAGATGCGCGGGTGGAAGCGTCACCGGCGTACTACGGGTGAGGCGACGGAACCACGCCGGCGCGCGGCCGTCAAGCGGAGCAGCGGCGGCGGCGCGCCGGAGCATGGTCGCCGTGAAGCGGCTCCGCGACGCCAACCCCTGCGCGCGCGACGAGTTCCACCGGTACATGGACCTCATCGGCCGGCTCCGCCACCCGCACCTCGTCCCGCTCCGGGCCTTCATGCGCCCGTCGCCCAGCACGGCGCGGTACATGGTGCCGAGACTGCCACGGCTAGGGAGAAGGGGAGGGAGCGAGACGCGATGCGCGGCCTGGGGCGGGGCATGCGACCGCAGCTCGGGGCTTGTGGCCGCGACTTCGCGAGTGGGGGGAGGCGCCGCCGCGCTGCTCGGGGAGGGTGGGGCGGGGCGGGCTGCGTGGCTGGAGCACCTCGCCGCCAGAGGGCGCGGGTCGCGCCGCGGACGAGGATGGGGCGGGGCCGCGCAGCGCCACCGTGTGACGGGGTCATTCCTCGCCGCCGCCGTCATCTTCCTCTGCTCCGTCGTGCTCCGCGCCCCCGCGCCGTCGTGCTCCACGCGACCGCGCTGCCCTCCACCTCGTCGCCGTCTTCAACCTCCACACGACTCGCGCACAGCCACAGCTAGCAATGGTGGACGCGCTTCTTGCCCGCCGCGGGCTCGCCGCAGCCGCGCCGGCCGCAGCAGCAGCATGCGACGAGCAGCGACGCCAGGGCGAGGAAGAAGAGCGCGTTCGGCCAATGGGCCTTATGACGGGTGGGCCAGGGGCCAGCGTGGCGCCACGTCAGCCAAAACCGCCGGCCAAAACCGCCCAGGGGGCAAATTGAACCCCGATGCAAAGTTTAATGTGCTGGTTAACCGGTTTTATAGTTCGTGTCATAAATTAGACTCCCTA
Source organism: Themeda triandra (assembly GCA_018135685.1). Classification (NCBI taxonomy): domain Eukaryota; kingdom Viridiplantae; phylum Streptophyta; class Magnoliopsida; order Poales; family Poaceae; genus Themeda; species Themeda triandra. The sequence continues at coordinate 1,009,306 of JAENPR010000094.1, forward strand.
CTATGGTTCGGGGGTTATCTAGACTTTTTCCTAATGGGTTAGCAGCTGTCTGGTAATTTTGACACGCCTTGACCTTATGTTTCACCTAGCCAGTAGCCACCTAGGAGCTCTGTTGGCAACAGCGATAGCTAATATGGGTTGCATTCTTCGATTGAGATGTCTGGTGCATTTGATTATTAGAGATATAGAGCACTTTTTGATTGTTCTGTTAGTTGCGGAACTGGAATCAATCCTGATCGTCTTACGATTGGCCTACTGGTAGTTGTTAGTTGGTCTACTGTCCTGAGTCCTACCATGCAGTTGGTGCTGATTGACATTTGAGTAGGACCACTTTCTAAATTTGTATACTATCAAATTGGTGCTCAGCTAGTGGAGGTCGGTAACTGTTTATGTAATGGGAATTTTTCGGTTTTCCAGCACCCAAGGAATCTGACTTTAGGAAAATAGCAAAAAAATATCTGGGGACACTTTAAAAGCACCAAATGATTGCAATCCTCGTTTTTAGCACTCCATTTTTCATCCATTGCTGTCATCTTTGACCAAAATACTTACACTTCGTATGCCTGGTCTGTGTCAGTTTTTTCTCTGACCTCAAAACTAGGTTCTCTCATGTCACCGACATATCCGCTCTTGCCTGTGCATGAGCCTTCTTGGCACTGACTGGCTGTCCTAGTCATCTGTGGTGCTGTGGATCTTAAGCTGGTTGTAGTTGCAGAAGAACACGCCGAGCATGGCTTGGTGCCAGGAGATGCTTGTCGTGCGGCGATCCTTGGCGCTAACCACCCCCCCCACCCACCCACACACCACCACCACCACCACAACCCACCCCCGACTCGCTTGAACTAGTCCAGCATGAGTGTGTTTTGAGCTAGATGTCCATGGAATGGTCCATGTACTGCTGCCCACAGATCACAGGATGGAGCTTCATAGGATCATGTCTGTGCACATGAACTGATGTCTTGTGGTAGTGGGCGTTGGCAACGGAGTGAGGCCTGGACTGCACAGCAGTGAGGATGATCTGAGACTGCCATTTTCCACATGATTTTCATGCTCCACAACTTCCAGGAGAGACCATCGTAGCACCGCAGCATGAACATAATACTTGGTAGTTTGCGGATCCTGGCCGCAGAGTAGATAGTGGGACTGATGAGGTGCTAGCACAAGTGGAGGACCTTTGGATTGGGTGTCCCATGTGCAGAACACAGGGGCAAAGCTGGTAGTTTGGAACTTAGTTTTGATGAACAAAAATGAAAAACGGGGAGAGGGTAATAGAAGGTGACAGTTTTCTGTGCTATTAAAGTTATGGGAACATATTCGCCAAAAAAAAAAAAAGCACGGAAACTTTTTTGTGCTCCAATAAAACCAATTTTTCCTAAAAAGACTGCAGACGTGCGTACAACGTGGTACTTGAGCTGCCTGTTGTGGTGTTCCCATCCTGGGTTCCATCCTGATAGCCTGCATATTGAAACAAAAGGTCCCTCGCTGTGCAAACCGCCTTAAGCTGCTGGCGCAGGGAGCGCCACCTGGGGCAGCCTTTGCGATCTTTTCTAGACCCAGCTGCGGTCTAGGCTCTTCTTAGTGTCAACAACGTGGTTATTTGCCCAGAAACATGTGTCAGAATTGATAGCCTCTACTTATATGTTGCAAGATTTGGTAGCTGCATTGATAGAATGTCATCCAGGTAACTTTTTGCATGGACATTGGTGTACAAAAGGTGTAGATGTAACCTGACCAGTTCAAAGTCCACTTGTCCAAACACAATATGTTGCATCTGGCAATCGCAGTGCATGATAATATTTAGAATTCTGAAGTTACTCTACATCACCGGTTCACCATGAGTACCACAAAGATAGCAAGAGCAGGATTCAGCCTAGACGCTGGGGGGTTTCGTGCACTTGCCCTGTATTTAGTTCTCATATTTTTTTTAATGGAAAAAATGTTAGGCTTGTTTGGATGATCTAACGTGTGCTCGCATAATATTTGCCTTGATGAAACTTTTTTCCATTTCTCCTATGTGCTTATTCTGTTTTACTTACAGCTGATGTGGTTGCAAGCTTCAGGCTGCAAAGAATGATTTCTGAGCTTTGTGGAAATAAATCAAACCTTGAGTATGATATTTTTGGAGAGATTGGCATCAACAATTCTATGGTATGTTCTACTTCACTTCTGCATAGCGACTGTCCTTGAATTGATGTAATTATTGCTCCTCCTGTTACTCTAGGTATCTGTACTTTCATTGGAGCCAACTGGGGAATCAAACAGGACTACTGTGACTTTTGGACTCTGGCCCTATCCTAGTAATGTCACCTTATCACCAACAGAGTTAAGCATACTGAGGTCATCTTTGGTGTCCTTGGTTATCCAGCAGTCTGTCCTCCATTTGACACCATCTCTGTTTGGGAATTCTTATTCTTTTGAGATCTTGAGGTTTCCTGGTGGCATAACGATTATACCTCCACAAACTGCTTTTGTTCCTCAGAAGCCTGATGGCTTATTTAATTTCTCATTGAACTTTCCCATTGATGTGGTACAAGACAAACTGAGTGAATTGAAGGCCCAGATGAAATCTGGATTATTTCTTAATGAACATGAGGTTTGTGCTGCTCAAAGTTCCAGTTCACTTGTTTAAAGCATTACTGAAGAACCAGTTCCCATCTCATGACTGGAGAGTTTCTTTAGTTATTTCAGTTGGTCAATCCAAATTAGTTTTATTTGTTAATAACCATTTTGACCCATAAACTTGCTATCCTGCTGAGATATGTGGTGCATTAAAGAGCCAAAAATGAATACAAGTCTGCATGGCCATAAACAGTTTAACAAATTATAAGTTAATGTAAACTTTAACATGTTAGGTGTAAACATCTGGATTTGTGCACCCAAACAAAAAAACAAAATAGCTTATGAATGTGATTTTAGTTATTTACTATTGCCACTAAGGCATTCAAGTCTTCTGTCCTGAGTGAACGAAATAAGTTTCTTTATCATCATTGTTTCTCTGTGTTCACCAGTAAAATTTCTGTGCTTGCTGATTGATGCAAGAAGCTTTACACTTGGTGAAGTTTCTTCTCTATTGATTGGTCTTGCTATTGCTAGTTAACTGGAAAAAAAAAATCTCCACCAATCCTGCATTGTTTTGACCTTGTACGTGTTAAAAGCCATTTAAGCCCTAATCTTTTCATGCGTTTGAAAACTATTGTCCAAACTTTTTTTTTATCTTTGTGCTTTATCACAAATGCTTCTTTTATCATTGAGTAACTCTTTCCTTTCTGAAATGCAGATCCTATATGTTACACTGACAAATCTGTATGGTTCAACAGTTTCGCCTCCTACTGTTGTGCAAGTATCTGTTCTCCTTGCTGTTGGGGCAGATGACAAACCACCATCCTTGCAAAGACTAAAACAGTTAGCCCAAACATTAAGAAATTCTTCTTCTGGAAACTTGGGTTTGAACCACACTGTGTTTGGACGAGTTAAGCAGATTAGTCTGTCCTCCTACCTTCAACATTCACTGAACAACTCAGGCAATGCTCACTACCCAATTCCGGCTCCTCAACCTAATAATCAATCTCCCTCAGCCCATCAGGATCACAATTCCGACCAAGGCCACCACCACCATCATCACCACATCCACCATCACCATCATCATCACCATGATCATAGTCATCAGAGTTTGCAGCATTTGTCCCCTGCCCCAGCTCCTCTTCGCAGCACTTCTTTTCGCAGTTGTGATTCTACCTGTAAACGCAAGAAAGAACATAGCACTCCTAAGCACCGTTCATCTCCCTTCAGGGGTCCTCACCCTATTGTGCCCGCAGCTTCTCCAGATAGTTATGAAGCTTCAGGCCCATATGTACATCCACCATCATTTCATCCAAGGATTCTGTCATGTGGGGCCGCACGTATTCGCGTCAGAGGCGGGCCCGCGACATCAGAAGGGCCGCAGCAAGGGAGGCGGCAACAGCAGGTGGCGCCTCATCAGGAAGTGGCTAGAGAATTATTCCTTAATTATAGGAGAGATTATTATTTGATTAGATATTTCCCTTTCCATTCGGTTGAGGCCAAGGCCTATATATTGTAATCGTGAGACAATTGAAAGGATTAAGCATTGATCAAGAACCCTAAAGTTGCTCTCTCCCTCCCAAACACTCTCAAGCCCGATTGGTCGAGAGGGTATAACCTCCACAATCGGAAGAACGGCGGAGACTACGAATTACGTAGTCGAGGGCCGCCTACCCTAGATTATAGTGCCCTTGACAACCGGGTATCGCGATCCAAGCGATCCTCGTCGTCGTCCTCCGTCGCGCCGCCATCTCCGATCGCCCAAAACCCTAGCCCGCCGCCGCCGCCGCCACCTCTATCCCCCACCGCCGCGCCGCCATATCCTTCAGCCCCAAACCCTAACCCACCACCACCGATAACCGCAGCCCGCCGCGCCCATCTCGACCATGGCCGAGCCCACCCTTGCCGAGGTCATGGAGCGGCTCAAGGCCATCACCACGAAGATGACCACCATGGAGTCCGACATGGCCGCCATGAAGGACAAGTCCGAGTCGTCCTCCGGTGGAGGCGACGACCGCCGCCGCGACGACGGCGCGGTCGGGAGTTCCACCCGAAGCACAAGAAGTGGGACTTCCCCGCTACGACGGCACGACCAGGCCGATGCTCTTCCTCAACAAGTGCGGCGTACTTCCGGCAACATCGCACCATGGCGGAAGAACGCGTCCGGATCGCCTCCTACCACCTCGACGACGTCGCCCGGCTACGGTACACCCGGTTGCGGGATGATGACGCACGCCGTCTTGGGGCAACTTCAAAGATGGCCTCAATCTCGGTTCGGGCCGCCGCTTCCGCTCCGCCCCCATGTTCGAGCCGGCCGAATGCCGCCGCCGCACGGAACCGTGGAGGAATATGCCAACCGTTTCGGCGCTCCTCCCGCGCCGGAAGCGGGAAGAGCGGCGGGTGCGGCTCTTCCACAGCGGCCTCTTCCGCCGCTCAAGCGGCGCCGTCCGCATCCACAACCGGACTCGTTATCCGCCGCGATGAGTCCGGCCCGCGGTGGAGATGATGGAGCTCGAGCGCCGGCCGCGCTCCCGCACCGCGTGCGCCGCCGCGCGGACCGGTCCCACCCGGGGGACGGGCTGCCTACCGGCACCACGGCCGGTTCTCGCCTACCGCCGGCGCCGGCCGTGCCGCGCAACCGGCCGCGCCGCGGGCCTCGCGCCGCCACCCCCGAAGAGATGGCCGAGCGCCGCCGCTCGGGTTGTGCTTCAACTGCAACGAGCCGTTCTCCCGCGGCCACAACCGATTCTGCCGCCGCCTCTTCTTCGTGGACGGCGTCGAGATCGACGACGAGCCCGCCGCCGCCGAGGGGGACGACGCCGCGCAGGACGCGCCACTCTTCTCCCTGCACGCCGTCGCAGGGCTCTCGGTGGGTAAGACGATGTAGGTCCGCGTGTCGGTGGGCGCGTCATCCCTCATCGCCCTCCTCGACACGGGGTCTACCCACAGCTTCATCGGCGAAGCCGCCGTGCAGCGGACCGGCCTCCCCGTGCAGCCCCGACCGCGAATGACGGCCACGGTCGCCAATGGCGAGCGCATACCGTGCGCCGGCGTCCTTCGAGACGCGCCGCTCGCTATCGACGACCTGCGCTCCACGGTCGACCTCTTCGTCATGCCCCTTGCAGGTTACGACGTCGTCTTGGGGACGGACTGGATGGCGCGCCTGGGGGAACTGACGTGGAACTTGACCGCGGGCACCGTCTCGTTCCAACACGAGGGGCGCCCCATGACCTGGACGGCCGTTCCAGCCCCTGGCGCGACCGGGCCATACACCGCCACGGCCAGCGCATCACTTCCGGAGGAGCTTCTGGCGCAGTTCGCCGACGTCTTCACCGAGCCGACCGGTCTACCTCCACCCCGCGGCCGCGACCACGCCATCACGCTCAAGCCGGGCTCGGAACCGGTCGCGGTCCGACCATACCGTACCCGGTGGCCCACAAGGACGAACTCGAGCGCGCGGTCACGCCGCCATGGCGCGCGGGGGCATCGTCCGCCGCAGCGACTCGGCGTTCTCATCGCCGGTCCTACTCGTCAAGAAGCCGGACGGATCGTGGCGCTTGCGTCGACTTTGTGGCGCTAAACGCGCTCACGATCAAGGACGCCTTCCCATTCCGGTCGTCGACGAGCTGCTCGACGAACTCAACGGCGCACGCTTCTTCACCAAGCTCGACTTGCGCTCGGGGTACCACCAGGTACGGATGCGCCCAGAGGATGTACACAAGACGGCGTTCCGCACGCATGACGGCCTCTATGAGTTCCTCGTCATGCCTTTTGGGCTCGCAACGCGCCGGCGACCTTCCGGTCACTCATGAACGACGTCCTCCCGGTCATACTTGCGTCGCTTTGTCCTTGTTTTCTTTGATGATATACTAATCTGACAAGACATGGGCGGAGCACCCGAGCCACCTCCGCGTCGTGGCCGACCGAGCCGGGCACGCCACCGCCTCTTCGTCAAGCGTTCCAAGTGCTCGTTTGCGCGCCCTCGGTCGGGTACCTCGGCCACATCATCTCCGCGGCGGGAGTTGCCATGGATCCGGGAGAAGGTCCGAGCCATCCACGCCCGGCCCACGCCGCGGTCGGCCGGGCGGTACGCGGCTTCCTCGGGTTGGCGAGGCTACTACGGGAAGTTCGTCCTCAACTATGGCGCCATCGCCGCCCTCTCACGGCGCTCCTCAAGAAGGAGGGTTCGCATGGTCCGAGGAGGCGACGGCGGCCTTCGCCGCGCTCAAGACGGGCCATCACGTCCGCGTCGGTGCTCGCCACCCGACTTCACCAAGCCGTTCGTCGTCGGGAGCGACGCGTCTACCTACGGGTTTGGCGCGCCGTCCCCTACGGGAGGGGCACCCGATCGCCTTACTTCGCCCCGCCGTCGCCTCGCCCTTATCGCTCACTCGCGGCGTACGAGCGCGAGCTCATCGGGCCGGGTTCTCGCGTTGCGGCATTGGAGGCCGTATCTTTGGGGGCGGCGCTTCGTCGTCAAGACGGACCACTACGGCCTCAAGTACCTCCTCGACCGGCGGCTCGCCACCATCCCTGAAGACCATTGGGTGGGCAAGCTCCTCGGCTTCGACTTCGCCGTGGAATACAAGTCGGGGCTACCAACACGGTGGCGGACGCGTTGTCGCGCCGTGACACGGAGGAGGATTGCGTGGGCGAGCTCAAGGCCATCTCCGCCCGCGGTTCGACTTCATCGCGCGCTCCCGCCAAGCACGGGCTACGGATCCCGCGGCGGTGGCCATCCACGACGACGTCCGCGGGAGCACGCGCGCCGCCGTGGTCGATCGGCGCGGCATGGTCCTCTACGACGGCCGGCTCTACATCCCCCGGCGTCCCCCGGGTACGGGGAGATCGTGGCCGCCATCCACGACGACGGACACGAGGGTGTCCGGCGGACTCTCCACCGACTCCACCGCGACTTTCACTTTCCACATATGCGTCGTGTTGTGCAGGATTTTGTGCGCGCGTGTGCGACGTGCCAACGCTACAAGTCGGAGCACCTCCTACCGGCGGGGCCGCTGCCCTCGCCGATCCCCACCGCATGCCGGGCGGACATCGGCCTTGACTTCGTGGAGGCGCTACCACGGGTCAATGGGAAGTCGGTCATCCTCTCCGTCGTCGACCGCTTCGGCAAATCACGCCACTTCATCGCATTGGCGCACCCCTATACGGCCGAGACGGTGGCTCAAGCTTTCTTCGCCGACATCGTCCGACTCCATGGCATGCCCCGGTCCATCGTGTCCGACCGTGACCCGGTGTTCACCTCGGCGTTCGGGAAGGAGCGTGAGGCTCATGGGCACCAAGCTCCACATGTCCTCGGCGTTTCACCTCGGTCCGATGGGCAGACGGAGGCGGCCAACCGCGTCATCGTCATGTACCTGCGCTGCTTCACCGGCGATCGCCCCCGACAGTGGCTGCGGTGGCTACCTTGGGCGGAGTACACCTACAACACCGCCTACCAGTCGTCACTACGAGACACGCCCTTCCGCGTCGTGTACGGCCGCGACCCGCCGACCATCCGCTCTTATGAGCCCGGCGACACACGTGTGGCTGCGGTCGCCCGCGACATGGAGGACCGCGCGGCCTTCCTGGAGGATGTCCGCTACCGCCTGGAGCAGGCGCAGACGGTCCAGAAGACGCAGTTCGACAGGCGCCACCGCGAAGTCTCCTACCAGGTGGGCGAGTGGGCGCTTCTCCCTTCGACGCCGCGCTCCGTCCTCGCTGCCGACGCCACGGCCGGCAAGCTCAAACCCCGCTTCCCGGGGCCGTACGAGGTCGTCGAGGTCATCAACCCGTTGCGGTGCGGGGGCGCTGCCCCGCAAGCTCGCATCCACGACGTCTTCCATGTGAGTACACTCAAGAAGTTCGTCGGACCGCCGCCGGCTGCCCCGCAGCTCCCCGACATTCATCACGGCGCGGTGGTGCCCGCCCGGCTCGGGTGGAGCGATCACGTTTGGCCGCGGCGTGCGCCAGTCCTCGTCCAGTGGCAAGGCGAGCCTCCTCTTCGGCGACTTGGGAAGACCTTGACAAGTTTCGCGAGGCGTACCCGGACTTTCAGCTTGAGGACAAGTTTGGATCTCGAGGGGGAGAGATGTCATGTGGGGCCGCACGTATTCGCGTCAGAGGCGGGCCCGCGACATCAGAAGGGCCGCAGCAAGGGAGGCGGCAGCAGCAGGTGGCGCCTCATCAGGAAGTGGCTAGAGAATTATTCCTTAATTATAGGAGAGATTATTATTTGATTAGATATTTCCCTTTCCATTCGGTTGAGGCCAAGGCCTATATATTGTAATCGTGAGACAATTGAAAGGATTAAGCATTGATCAAGAACCCTAAAGTTGCTCTCTCCCTCCCAAACACTCTCAAGCCCGATTGGTCGAGAGGGGTATAACCTCCACAATCGGAAGAACGGCAGGAGACTACGAATTACGTAGTCGAGGGCCGCCTACCCTAGATTATAGTGCCCTTGACAGATTCCATCCTCTCCACTTCCTGATGTTATTTTTCATGCAATGCCACCCAGTATGAGAACCTCCAAGCCTCCTAACAAGTTTTCATCAATATCACCCGCAGCATCTATCTGTGAGTCATCCTTACTAAATCTTTTTGTAATGTCTGTTATACTGCATATCTATTTGAAGCACATTTGTGTCTGGATGCATTTTTTCTGTAAGTTCTAAAAAAGCATGTTTTGGACCATTCTAAAAATACTGATACTGACTGAAATAATATATATGTACTCCAGTTAACCAAGTATTTGCTGTGTACCAAATCAGTTTCTTGTGTTGATTAAGCTTGATGCTGTGCAGTGTCTAATGATGGTGTGTTGACAAAATCATATTTTGAAATTTATATGCCAAATTGCCTATGTTTTGTGACACTCAAATTAGAATTTGTTCTACAAGGCTTTGGATTTTAATAATACAGTTTGATTAAATCGTTCGGCATATTTGAGTAGGCTTACATGCCTTTAATATTAAAACATATTTGTCAGTTGTTCTTTGAACTTTTAATTATTTATCTGGAATCATAGAATTTGAAAAAACAAATCCCTATAGTATAGGTAATGCATGTAGAATGACAGCTGACCCAGAACAGTATATTTGTCGTGGTCATGCTCGAGCAGTTATCTTCAGTTACCAGTACCATTGTACTTACTGATAAGCTGATATAGAATCATTAAAGAAAAATAGCACTTATGGGGAGTTTCAGTGTTTGCGGGAAATGTGAGGTCCTGATAACATGATGAGAACGAAATGTGAGGCCATGATAACTTGATGAGAAAACTATAAACAGAGTATATCTCGCAAATATTTGTGTACCTACGTAACCTTACGGGATAATTAAGGATTGGTGACAGTAACTAAGAGCTACTTTTGAGTCTGAAATCTATTAGTTTGTGAATTATGATGTTTAGACAGTAGAAATTAAGAACTGACTTCTACTTGAATATTGATCATATAGTTTTTTTTTTTCTCAAACGATCATATATGATTGAGTGCTATGCTATTAGATAACTTTGGGCTATAAGCTTGCGTGAATGTCTTTCCACCATGACAATGCACGGAATTGTTAACTAGTAACTAAATTTTGGGTTCCCTCCCTCCCTCCCTCTCTCCTAGTAACTGAAAGGACATATATGAAAGTAAAGTATGGGGACTTTGTTGTGTGCTTTTCCCGACAAAGCCAAAAGAAAAGGAACAGTTGCAACATCTCTGCTACTTGGGACAACAAGATTTTATTCTCTTTCGTAATAACTGAAGGTACATATGAAAGTGAAGTGTTGAGACTTTGTTGTGTGCTTTCCTGTCAGGAATCAGAAAAAAGAATATAACTGTTGCAATCTGTATTTTTGAATTTGTTTCCTTCAGTTGATATTATCTGGTACTTCTTTTGTATGCAAAACTTATTTTGGTATTTGCTGTCTAACACATCTACAATAACATGGTGCAGTGTTTGCCTCCAGGTTATCTTCCCATTGGTGTGTGGTCATCGCATCATTTCTATACTGGCCCATGTTGTAGCGATGGCATATTTCTCACCCAGGTGGTGAAGTTCTTGCGTCAGCTTGGATCACCATTTTTCAAATGATCCTCGGCATAAAAAAAATGTTAGATGATTGTCTTTGGTGATGCATCAATGGATGTAAATATATGTATAATGCAGCAGAAGGGGTGTTTGTGGTCAAAGCCGTAATGATGGCGGGCCTTTAGTGTCCTGCATCCCTTATGTTGCTTTGTACAATCATGCGCAAATCAATTTAAGATATTTGATTTTTGTTGAGAATTATTGTGCAGGATTGAGGTCTTATGTTATTGATTGATGATCCAGTTTTTGCTCTGTCATGCGTTGTAAAAAATGTATATATGAGTTTGAGAGGGGATGGCCTTTTTTCTTTCCTTTTTTTTTTGTTGAAAATCAATTAGCAATGTTCTCAACACTTATGTTTAATGAAGAAGGCACATCTATGTCTTCTGAAGTGTTAGATGTTCCAGGAGCAAAACCTAAACATGTGCATATCATTATCAAGGAAAACATGCCATCAGCTTCACCTCGCTAAATTCGCACTCCTGAATTTGTGGAATAAGGTATATGGTCGTCATAGCATGTTTGTACTTTGAATGGTATCTTTCATTTTTACAGTTTTTTTTTCTTTAATAAAAGGCACTTTTGTACCTTGTCACCCCCAGCCCTAGGCGTGAGTGTGAGTCTTGGTGGCTTGTTTTCCTTTTTGGGGGATTTCTTTACCTTTTTTCTTCTTCTTAATATAAAGATACACTCCTGCATGTTCAAGGAAAAGAAGCTATATGATTTCCCTGTAGGTCTATTATCATAGTCATGATGCTATCACTATATATGCTTTTCCCATCGTATTCTCCATGTGAGAAAGGTTGCCCATCAGTGTCAGAATGTGAAGATTTGCTGAAACCTAATAGCTTTCGGACAGAAGAGAAGACTGATGGACTTCTTTAATCATAGTAAGTTTGTATCCAATTTGTATTGTGCCTAGAAGTTATTGATCTCTGTGTCTCATGAATCTATATTGTTGCACTGCAGGAGGTATTTGGTGTGTTTTGCTAGAAGATATTTTCCAAATTAGTACGCTTCATTGGTGAACTGGATTGATGCTGCATCATCCATCCCATCGATGGCGATGTGATGCAGCATCTCTTTCCCTTCCAGGTTCATAACTTTATGTCATTGGCTAAGCGCTTTTAGACGGAGTCATCAGGCTGTCCCAAATGAAGTACAAGAAGCCCTCCTTTCTTGAACTCCAAATGTGGTAGGCTGAAATTTACCCAGAATGTGTAGTTTTATAGGCGTGCTTGTGACAATTTGAGTAGTTTTTTTAAAATCATAGTACAGAAACCCCAGAAAATCGATTACTTGGTTAGTACTTGACCCTATTTTTACTTGGCAAAGTCATCCAAGTAACTGTCAGTGACATTGTTGCAGGTAGTCGTGGGAGCCATTTCCAGGAACGAACGAGGAAGGTGAGGGATGGAAAATGCAGAGAACCTTATCTAGGGGCGATGAGGGCTTGCTGACAGCTGAGTGGCAATCCACCATTATAGAAGACCACCACAAAATGAAAATGAAACGAAAGACAAGAACAATGACGTTTCCTAACCAACATATAGAAATGTGAAGGTGAATCAGCCATGTCGGCTCCGCCGAAATTGCTCCAGGTATGATTTTTTTTAAAAAAAAAAAAAACTATACCAGATCATTCTCTTTTTTTTTTTTTTGAATATGATATGACTTCATTTACCCTGTCAGCATGATATAACTAGTTTGCGGTTTGGTTTCGCGGTAGTCTTTGCGATGCTCATTTGTTGGTGGGGGCACTGCTCCTCCTTTGACCTTGCTGCTGGATCGGACCACAGATTTTCTAGTTGCCAGTTCATATCACCCAAGCTGTTAGGGGGATGTGGTGAATTGGACGGTGTTTCCAACCGAAAGCGACGCAACTAACCCCTCCCCAGCCGGTGACCGACATGAAAGGCAGTGGTCAGTGGATCGATTCATCAGCAGGCAGGAGCTGGTGCATGAGCATCGCTAAAAGCGTTTTGATCGGGTCCCTTCCTTTTGAATGGCACAAGCAACCCGGGAGTCAGGAATCAGGACAATGTTTTGCTTTATTTAGGTTGCAAGTACTACTGAACACTGGTTAACAATTGTTAGCCTAGGCTACTAGGGCCTTGCTTAGTTGCCTCAAAAAGGCTAAAAATATGACCCTCTCCATCACATCAATTGTTGTGTCGTATGAATGGAAGCATTAAATATTGATAAAATAAATAACTAATTACATAGATTAGTTATAAATCACGAGACGATTCTTTTAAGCCTAATTATGTCATGATTGGATAATATTTGTCAAATACAAATGAAAGTGCTACAGTTATTTTCAGGCAAGTTTCTAGCCATCTAAACAAGGCCTAGGTGTCTTTTTCTTCTCTCTCTGCTGCAAATTCTAGAAACAGTCGATACACGGTACAGGCATCTTTTCTTGACCTCTTCAAATTGACTAGCGGCAAAGCTCCTACCGTGATGACAACCATTTTTAAAGACTCCAGCGCAGACGCTCACACGTATATGAGCGCACACTCACCACTACCCCTATGAATGTACACACATACTTTTTTATCTCTATAAGCACCTCCGAAGAATTGAGTTGGATCGGTAAATCTTAATATTCAAATGCAAGAGCATACACTCGCTTATACAGTATCTACGAAGGACTGAGTTGGATCGACAAATTTCGAGATTGACGAAGCCACCCAGGTGTCTTTGTCGACGGACATATATGCCTATCAATGAAAGAATAGCATTGTTAAATCCCAGAATAAATCCAGAAAAGTACGAGTGCTCATATTAAGTCAGGAACTTGAACCTAACAAGAATAGCGTCGTTAAATCCTAGAATTCTCAAGGAAAGTAGAGTGCTTATATTAACCAGGTGAGCATCAGTTCGTTACATTAGCCAAATACTACGTATGTATATTATTCCCACATTTTGTACCACTGGCGTAGAAAAGAATAAGCGCATCAACATTGCCAAGATTGCACACACGATTTTATTACATTTTTCTGATGAATGAATCAATGAGACGTGTTGTTGTTGTTGCCAGGTTAGTTCCTGTTCCTTTCCTACGCAGCTGTTATGCCATCTTCGTTTCATGATCGCATTTTACACGCCATACACAAACTTGTAACGCTGTCCAAAGACCAAAGCACAAACAAACCCTTGTCGCATCATCAATCAAATAAAGAAAACTACAAAGAAACACGAGCGCGCACATGCGTGGCCTGCCCTGGCACCTGGCCATTGATCGGTCGGTCGGTCGATCTGCACGTTCTGCAGCGTTCAGGGGTAGCCCGACGCCAGGCACGCCTCCCAGAACTTGCGGTCCTCCTCCTGTCGCCTCGCCGCCGCCACCATGGGGTTCTCGTCGTCGCGCTCGCCGCCGGCAAGTAGCTGGCCGCCCGCGGCCGTTGTTCTGCTCCCGTTCGCCCACAGGGAGCAGCGACGACGACCGCCGCCGCCGCTGTCCTGGCTCCACCAGGCGACACCACGGCTCCCGCTCCCGCTCTCCTCCTCGTCGTCGTCCTCCTGTCCGCCGCCGGCACCACCGGCACCGTCGACGCAGCTGCCGCAGCCATCGTCCTCCTCGCCGCTGTCGTCGTCGACCAGCACTAGCTCCAGCTCCAGCTGATCCAGCCGCGACGACGGCGGGCAGCACGACTCCGCCACCCTCTCCTTTCTGCCGTGGGCGACGGCGGCCACGGCGTCGGCGCGGCTCCTCTTGCACGGAAGAAGCTGCGGCCGCGCAGCCGGCGCCTGCGACGACGCTGCTGGCAGCGGCGGTACCGCCGCAGGCGGCGGATGCCGGCGTGGGGCTACGCGCGGCTGCACGGCGGCCATCGATCGATCGACCAGGCTTTCACTGCTTCAGAGAAGAATTGAGAACGGACAAGAGGAACGCGTGGCAAGCGCGTAGAGCAAATACTCTAAGAATGGACAAGAGGAGGAAAAAGAAGTTTTTTAGCTCGTTTTGGTTTTGGTTTGGGCGCCTTGATGAGTTTCAAGAGAAGAGCGTGCGAATTTTATATGAATATATATATACACGGGGGCGGGCTGGAGGAGGTGATCAAGATTTTCAAAGGAGTGTTGGGCGAGGGAGGACGGGAGTGAGCTGCCGTCGACAGATGGGAATGGCGACGTGTTGGGACAGACGAGTGCAAATGATGTCATTTTGCCGGACTCTGATCGATTAGCATTTTTAAAAGCACCAAGCAATCCATTTTGTTTCTGTATACCAGCAAACACGCAATCCATATCCATTTACTGTATAGTGTTCAAAACATGCATGCTGCATCATCTAGAAGTTCGGCAAACAAAAGTGTGGTGCCGAATTTGTGGCTATTTTTGGCATAGAAAAATGAATTGTAACATGCCTAATCGATCACCTGTGACAACATGTCATAAGTCTGGTGATAAAGAAAACACTAGCTAACTGCAAGGCATCTTTTTGAACATAGGAGTAGATCTCACAGGAATTTCATACAAATCAATTTGTTTTCATAGAGAAAACACATGAAACAGAAGAAAAAAATTCTTCCGATCCACAGGAGTCAAACATGTTGACCTGTGGCAAGCCATGACACGTTCTAATCATCGACCAAACGTCGTCCGACGAATTCCGCCTGCGTTTGTTTTGCCGCTGCAAAAGGGAATTGATGCCCTGCTGCTTTTATTTGCTGGTACTACTACAGTTTTAATGGAGGTCCGGCAGTTTGGTGGCCATTTAAGGATGCGCAATAATAGAGGATGATGATTACAGTAAAAGCTAGGGAAAGGATAGCTTCCTTTTGGCATAAAAAATGTAATAGGATAGTTCGTGACTTCCCTTGTTTTTGGTGAGCCCCAGGCTGTTTTGTGCACCACCCGGAGGGTGTGGTTGCGGAACTTGTGCTTTACAAAACTTGGTCTGTTGATTTTAATCAAAAGGCCGGGGCATTTTGCCCTCCAAGTATTCTAAAAAAAAAGATAGCTTCCTTTTATAGAAGTAGAGATAATCCATGTGAAATTTCTTTTTCATATATCTAACGATATTAGTTCAGTTACCAAACTCTAACCAAAATGGCAGTGGCTATTTAGATTACATTTATGACGACGAAAGGGGAGGGATGTATATTATGCATGATATACTGTGGAAAAAATTTGAACGCTGAAAATGTTTACATTATTGATAGAGCAAGTAAATTTTAGTTATTAGAATCCAAGATTTAATCACTAGCAATAATCGATGGATGCACGTAGTATTAGCCAGCCATTAGGTGGCACTTGGCATCGTTATCAGGTGGATAAGCAATAATCGATGGATGCCCGTACTACGGCGCAGACGAAACAGCGCGGCTGATGCTGACGGCCACGCCGTGGCAGGGCCGATCCGGCGCGGCGCCCTTCTAGACGCGCGCCAGTCTCTTTAAAAAATGGCGCGCCGCATTTTGCACGAGCGAGGGCTGACTTCTAGAAGGAGACCAAACTAAGGGACTTCGGATTTCTTGCAATGGCATATAGGGTAAACTGAAATGATAAAGCGATGCTAACGAAGGATTTCTATGGTTTTTAATGGCTTAGAATGAAAAGTATAGATTTAATAGCGTTTAAGAAATGTTCTCTTTGTATATATACCTCTTCCCATCAAAAAACAAGCATGCATATATTGTATTTTGAAGAGTCAATCAATATCAAATAACCAAATATATATAAATGTATAAACATGTATTAATATTTATGTTATTAAATAAATATGATTGGATTAATCATATCGTGTATGTTTGTAATAAATCCTTTTAGATATATAAATGTTGATACTATTATTTTATAAATCTAGTTAAACCTAAACTAGTTGACATATTAAAAGGTGAGATGGGCCCTTATTTTAGGACGGAATGGGTAATATATCGTTTGCACCCATGCATCACGCACGACCACTGCGGTCGTGCCCACACCTTGGTGTGCTCCAAGTCCATTTTCTAATGGGAGGTCAAGGCATATCGCGGCTCTCAAGTACAACTACCTAAATAAGATGACGTGTCGTTGTAGCAAATCCTTAATATCCTTCTCCTCATATAGTAGCCTATCATGTTCGCCAACCCATCTTTGTGCCACCATGAGCCATGCACCATCCATCATCGGATCATGATGGATGGCTTACATCTCACCCGCCTAGGAAACGAAACCCTACCATAGTTCCACAATTGTCACGCAGTCACCCCTCTCAATTGCCTGCTCTCTTCCTCTCCATCACACACTCACTAGTGTCCATAGCCACCGCCATCACCACCAGTCCACCCTCTCCATTGTGCGCGCTCGCGACCTCACGCACTCCATTGTTGTCCCACTTCACTAGCTCAAGGATTTGGGCAGCAAGCTCCAACCACGACCAATCTTGGGATGGCTTGCCAGAGCTCATGGCAGTGGTCAGGGAGGCACTTGGAAAATCACCTCGGTGCTAGTTGGAATGCATGCAAGCTATTGAGCAAGTTGCATCTTCCCTCTATTTTAAGGGCGATTGCTTTAGGGCGTCCGCAATGGTGTGCTAGTTAAGTAGCTAAGAGACGTGGAGGTGAGAGACAAAATAAATGGTTATTTTATACATCATATTTTTCTTTGTACTACCGGACCCACATGCTCCTTTCTTATATTTTTGAACTGTGTGACATAGATCAGTTATTTATTTATCGCTAGTGACCACTCTCTTATACCTTTTTTCCTGTTCACGTTATAATAACTAACCAAATAGATAGCCATTGAAGACTCCCTTAGATGTAAGCCAACTCACCTAGTAGTACTCTAGCAGTTACAAAGTAAATGGCTGTAGGAGGAGTTGTATATCACAGCCGAACAAATTCTTAGTTATAGGCATAAAAAGAAATGCAAATGTAGATATGATGGTTTTGCTCAACTGCCTTTTTTTTTCCTATGATGGCTGCCGATGTGGCTCTATATCTTCTCTCTTTTCGGAACTGTAGCTATTGCGAACATGCCTCTACTGTTGCATGGTTGCAAAAAGTTCGATTTCTGGATAAGTGAGATGACGTGCACTCCTTTTAGCACGAAGAAACTAACCAATCAGACCCGGAAGAAGATAAATATTAGCCCGATCAGATGCGTGCTCTAATTGGGAGCCTCGACTCTTTGGACACATATCTCTGGCAAAAGCACGCTTGGGCTTTGGCGATTCGTGTGAGATCACAGCTGGAGTGCTGGACATTATCAGGACGAAGTGCAGGCACGGTGATGCCGACGGGCCGGCGGCCGCCCGGCACGCGGACGCGGTGCCCCACCATTGCCCCCGGTCCCAACTTCCTTGATGCCTTCTAGAAGGACAGCAGAGAGAGGAACGGACGGACGCCTGCTGCTGCTGGGCGTTTTGGATTCCTCACGTGTGACGTGTCGGTGCTGCCTGACGCGGGAGAACAGTGGATGCCGGACGCGTATGCGTTGCTGCAACTGCAATGGAGGTAGTACTACATCTGACCATGGCCACCCAACTCGCCTAACCCCAGGCGATGTGTCAGTACGTTGGATCAGTTTGGATCATAATCTTTGATCCATGATCCGATCTAATAACCTGGTCAACCCAAAATAGAAAGATCGATAGGCCACAAAATAGAAAGATCGATACAACATTGAACTCGCTCCAGATTTTACTTATATTTTATTTTGCCCGTTTAAATCGCGGCCTTTGATCAGGCACAAATAACGCAACCCCTAACGTTGACATGAGTTGGAAATAGATGGAGGACAGTATAAACAGACAAGATATAAAATATAAATACAATATAACCCATTATTCTTCAACAACAGGGCATTTGGTCTAGTGGTATGATTCTCGCTTTGGGTGCGAGAGGTCCCGAGTTCGATTCTCGGAATGCCCCTTTTTTTTTTTTTTTTTTGCACTTTTAATCGGCACGTCACTTGGTTCATTTCGTTGCGCCTAGTTTGTTGTAGCCTGTCTCCGCGCCGGTCCCTTTATAACCAGATCAACTGCGCAAATTACAGCACGAGCATAAACCGCACAACGACGAGCACCACACCATCGGCAATCCGAGATCCACACTACCGACCACCACGGCAACGGCAACGGCAACGGCAACAGCAACAGCTACGAGCCTACGCCCTGTCCGGATCGAAAACCGTTTAATTTTTTCCACCACCTGCCAAATGCTATCTACCGGAGGCCAACCGAGAATCATCGGATTTTAATCGCAACAAACAGTGCCTACACCGCTGCAACCGTCGTCCATCTAGCCAGCAGGCAAGCAAAATCAAGCAAACCGTGGGCACGGTTGTGCCGTAACTGGCGCTGCCCAGATCCACTGAAGACAGCGATGCAGCCAGCCTATTTCGACATCAAGTCAGCACTCAGCAGCGATCACAAGCTGCTGCTGACTGCATATCAAAACCAAGTCGCCACCATTGCAACAACACGTTTCACAAAAGCACATCAAAACGATAGGATGTTCTCATAACACATACTCAGGCGATCCAGCATAATCCAACACAGTTTAGTTCATTGGTGCTACAGGTCCTTCAAGTGACAAATACACTCATCATAGATCAGGTGCTCTTATTATTTCACGATATCTCAGAATATTCAGGCTGGTCTGTTGGCGACGACATGAGACGACACACTCTCAGGCACCCGAAGTCCAGCGATCATTTTCAGCCCTGGAGTCCAATGATCCCTGGAGTGATAATATAACGCGGTCAGAAATCCGCAGTGTGTGTGAAAAAAGAGGAAGCTAATCTGGCGTAAGGGAATGGGCACTGGGAAATGGGTGATCGTACCACAAGCAACACGGCCACCAGCGTTTCCAGTGCTCTTGCTGAGTTCATGCCCACCTGAATACAAACAGAAAACCAACAACTGTTAAGCAAGCTTACTATCTGAGATGGGCCATTTAGGTGAATGGCTCTGAATAGAACCTAATCGTACAGACTTCAGTTTGAAAACTAAGGATAAGGCACCAAAATCTGGCAAAGTGCACAAACAAGGTGTTTAAATAGACAAATGTGGATTGATAAGTGACATCCACCATGACATAAACAAGCTTTTACAAGTATAATATTCACAATAACCCAATCAAGATTAGAGATAGCATTGTGCAAAGCCAAAGTAATAAGCACAAAAGATTCAGATCAGCAAATCAAAGGATAGCCACATGGATGACTAAATTGTAAGGCACTATAACCAAGTTCAGCTTATTTGAAGTTCAAATATCCTTTATCCTTACTTAAAAATGGCGTAAAAAACTGGATCCTTTTTTCAGGCAATTATAGGACAGTGCAAGCATAGCCTTACTAAAATTTTCTCTCCACCATTTAATAATCAGATACACACATGGATTTGTTCATGTGATCCATAACAATATATAGTGATTGTAGGACTACGACTATCTGAACTCAGAACCAATGTGAAAAACTTGGCTCAAAACAAAGGAAAAACACCACATTCAACACACAAAAGGCACAATTGTGAACAGTAAATAACATCATTACCCTTTCCAAGATCATCAGGATCAGCGTGAACAACAACAGCCCTGCCAATGATTGAGTTTGGCCCAGTGAGTGGGATCTGAAAAAAAAAATCATTAGCGGTGTTAAGGAGAAGGCTAGGGAGACATAGGAATCATAGCTCATAAGGGTCCACCAAGTGTCTGATTACCTGGCTGTCGGTGACATTAATGTTAGCAACACCTGACAGCAGAGAAAAAGAACTCAGTGACAAGATAGTACATTATCATATACACAACATGTGAATGGAACTATAGACTATGGCTAAAGGGTCACAGAAGTAACACGGCTTCCTTAGCCCAAGTACTAGTAACCAACTATTACATGTGTATGTAAAACAGATCATGAAAAGAAGGGCAGAGATCATTACCATCTGCTCCAGCTGTCACATTTCCAAGATCACCGGCATGGCGGTTCTCATCTTCTGGTGCTCCATGCTCCTTGCTCGCAGGATTGTAGTGTGGTCCTTAATTATGAAACAAGTTCACAAACACGGTCGATAACTTAGCACACATCTGGATCACATAAGCAAAGTAAAAGAAGAATAAATACCAGTTGACATGCAGCCATTGGTGGTGTCACCAAGAGCATGCACATGGAACCCATGGAGACCAGGCTTGAGGCCAGAGACACTTCCGGTGACAGCGGTAGGGCCTAACAACAGATCCAACGAGCAGAGTCAACTAGGCGAAGATGACAATTCAATCAACTGAATATAAAATACAAGATGAAAGCATATGTAATGGCTTACCATCTCCCTCTTGGGCGAAGAAGATGGTGCCCTTGACACCCTCACTGCTACCAAGCACAGCAACAGCCTTCACCATTGTTTATGTGATCTGTAAACAATTCCACAAGTAACAGGGCATTTCAGTACGGGAAAAAGTAGGATAAACTACAAACAAGCGGTGAGACATATCAGTACATATTAGATGTTAACCCCTTGGTATGTAGCATTTACATAATCTTATCGCAAGTGTAAGATGGAATATTTTAACCAAAGGACATGACCTATGCCTTCATTTGTGACATCATCAAGACATCAAAAGTGAACTAAGAGGGCATATTTCACATAGGAGACACTACCATTATGTTGAAAGTGGCTGTTTCCAGTTATCCACATACTAGAGACCACACAGATATGTACGCTTATCCAAGATAACCGAAAAGAAAAAATGTATGACCTTTCACACATGAAGAACACAACTCTAGGAGAATCACACCACACACAGTTGGGTACAAATAATACATACAACTCACCACACACCACATACAGCTGGGTACAAATAATACAAACTCAGATTCTCAAAACAGAACTTCAAAAAACTAATCATGAAGGCATAAGTGATTTCGACTGGTCAGCTTGCTAGTCCAGTCATCCTACACATCCCCTGACAAATCATAACAGGATATGGGTTCCTAAACCTATCTGATCAAGCATGCTCCAAATAGCTAATCACAACAGGCAGAAATCGTGATGCTATGACATCTGAACTTGTAGAAGTCAAACTGCACGATCCAGCCACACTTTTTCTTGGCACAAATAGCGATAATAGTACCTTTGAAATAAACTTGTTCAGGGGTAAAAAAGCCTTAGTTTGAAATATCATTCTATTTCTTCATCAGGTATTCTTGGTCAAGGGGTTACACCCCCAGGGTAAAATTCATAAAAGTCCAATGACAGACCTCATCCCAGAACAAGCAACAAGACTGAACAAAGGAACCAACATGATATGTATCTAGCGCTCTCAAAGCGCTTAATCCGGTGGAACGAAGAAAATCGAGTCCCACTACTTGTGAGTTGTGACGCCTATACGATGTATAAGATCTAACTCGACGATCAACCGGAAGCTAACAAAGTAGTCGGAAAGGGGGAAAAAACAAATTAGAAGTGGAACCGCACCACCGATCTGAGATCCAACCTCAACTAGATCCTCCAGGGTATTCGAGAGACCAGGTTAAACGAAGCAACAAGAGCAGCAGAGTGAGGCGATCGAAACCCCAGGAGGCGAGGAATCCGTGAGGGTTTTGGTAGGCAGCGTACCTCAGGCGGCCCCCGCGGCGAGGAAGGCGACGACGGCCTTGGAGGCTTGCGCTTCTGGAAGGTTCCCTTCTGAGACTGGGGTGTAGTTGGGGGATGCGGCGAGGACTGAGGATGAGGAGGACGCGCGGTGTGGGTGTGTTTGGATTTGTAGGAGCAGCCCAACAGAGCAGTCAAGTTGCGTTGCTATTCCGCAACGACCAGCAGACGCTGCCAATAAGATATTGTTAAAGCAACTCCAACAATTTCAAGAAAATCATTTGACAAATTAAATTTTCGACAAAAAAAAAAAAAAATCTCGTCCAACAAATTTTTGGTAAAAGACTTGACAAATTGACAAATTTGGAAAAAAAAGCCTTCCCGACGCAAATATGCGCGCATGGGAGCACTTGTTAAATGGTGCATGCGCCATCTCCTTCACGCGAGAGGAAGAGAAATTGCCCCAGCTACATGCGTCCCCATAGAAAATTAAGACATATGGACCACTAATTTTCAATTTGGCAAGCCCAAAATAGCAAACTGTTGGAGAATGACTATTTTTTCACTTGGCAAATGGGTTTTAGACTTGAAAAAACTAGACATTTGCAAAGTGATGTTTGCCAAACTGTTGAAGTTGCTCTTACATACGACTACGAGTAAATAGTTTTTATGCCACCCATTTCACTCAGGGAAATTACTGCTCAAGTCTCAACCCAAAAAACAGGATGATTTCTATAGCATTAATTAGGTGCAAACTAAGTAAAATCATGATGTGTAACCGAAATTAATACACAGATAGAGAGGATGAAGAAATGGTTTCTTATAAATAAAAATTATATCTACAAGAAAACCAAGATAAAAAACAATTTTGCTAGGTAGATTATAGTAGAAGAGAAGACATATGGTTTGACAAAAAAAGGGGAAACTATCCAATGGGAGCGCGGCGGCTCCTGTGCTCGCGACCGGCGGGCCGGCGCGGTGCTCCCGGCTGCGACAGAGGATTTCATGTCGTGAAACTGCTCAGTGGGAGGTTTCACCAGGTTTCATTGTGTGTGAAACCGTGCCCAGGTCGTTTCACCATGGTGAAACTTCTTTCTTCTCTCTCCTCCTCGTTTCAATCAAAAAGTGTAATTCTGCTGATATGGCGCTATAATAAATATGCATGACACTCTGGTGAAACCTGCATTGAGATTGGCCTTAGGAGCATCAGTTGATGTTGTTGTAGCTTCTTGTCAGGTGCATACGATGTGAAATGAACCTAGACAACCCTGCATCCATATACGTAGACCATCACCTGAACTTGAACTTGGATAGACACAAATACCCAGGATGGATTAAATACGGGACAAAGGGAGTACGTCATATTTATGCCAATATGCTGAAAGTCTAAGCTTATCAAGAGCTGTAACTCTGTGATTTTCATTATATTCTTTGTTAAAATCATAGATGAGCTAGCTTCTTAAATCTTTATATATGTAGACATTTTATTAAACCTCAAAGGTCCATTTATCTGTGTTATCTAATAAACTTTTATACTTATATTATAAGCCCATGAGTGTAGGTGAAAGATGCCCCATCAATTAGACATATTGATAATTGATGCTAAGGTAGGGATTCTTTACCAACTCCTATTAAAAATATGCACTATAACCAATATATTGGGAGCCCTTATGTTTGAAAATATATACGATGATCAATTATGTTTTTCTTTCTCTCTGTTGGGCCGTTGTCACATCCCCCACCACCCCACCCAAAAAAAACAAAAAAAGGAACTCAAGAAAAATAATATAAATTGTAAATTAATTCAACATGTTCCTTATATTATATTTAAAATTTTGTCCAACACCGGTGGCTCTCATGAATATTTGATGCATGAAAGATTTTTCTAAACTAAAAGAATCAGTCATGGAATATATATTTGATGCATTCATGTTCTTCATTTATTTTCTATACATGTTTAATTCATTTACTGAATTTTCTGTGCGTAAAAAATGAACCTAATAAATTTATTTAAAGTTCTGCGGTCCTGAAAAGGAAAGAGAGAAAAGTACAAGTCTTTTCTTTTGTTTGCCTTTTTTTAGATTATTTTATTTTGTTTGCCTGGCCACTGGGTGTTTCTGGCCTGTGTTCCTCTTTGAATCGGGCCGAGTCGATGTCCATGTCGTATTCAACTACTCTCTCCTCCCTCCCCTTCTGCTTTGTGGGCCATTGCCCATTAGCGCTGGCCGCATCCGCGTGGGAGCCCAGCCCAGCAGCAGGACGCCAGCGCCCCTCCCTTTTCACTTGGGCCACTGGCGGCTCGGGCC
Source organism: Themeda triandra (assembly GCA_018135685.1). NCBI lineage: Eukaryota > Viridiplantae > Streptophyta > Magnoliopsida > Poales > Poaceae > Themeda > Themeda triandra. The sequence continues at coordinate 1,033,774 of JAENPR010000094.1, forward strand.
GAGTGGTCTGATCCCGTCACCCTTGTGGCCTAATCATGCATCTTCATGAGCACACGACGCATATCTGCAAGTAAGCTTTTGCTAAAAAAAAATAAAGAACTGCAAGTTGCTCTTGTCCTACTTTTTTTTGTGTGCCATCATTTTCCTAAACTTAATTTAGATTTAACAATTGTTGTTTTCAGTAACAAGTGACATGCTCATCAATAGCAGGTGTCAACGGTAACTTTGTCGCCCATCTAAAGAGACTAGAACGGGAGGCGCCGCGGCGGCCTCCCGCTATCCACGTGAGCAGAAAAGTTAGGCCTCGTTTAGTTCGGCCGATTCGGGGTGGCCGACTAAGACAGTGCCACCCCGAACACCGTAGCATTTCGTTGTTTAGTGGTAAAAATTGTCCAAATCTTAATTAATTGGGCCTCAAAACGTTCGCCTCACAAGACAATAAAACGCCAGTAATTACATTTCATCTACATTTAAGATCTACGCATACGCCAACATTTTGACGTGATTTAATCTTCTTTTGATAAGTGGAATTTGGGGGTGAATTTTCAGATCTAAACAAGGCCTTACTGGCCGTTGTGATTTGGATCTAGCGCTGTGAAGAGCTGACTTTTATGAACAGGAGTTTGGGCGAGGTGGTCAGCCGATGTACGGCCCGTACAATGCTGTCGTCCTCTCATTAGCTCGCCCCACGCGTTCTCTGTTCACCGGCTGAGGCAGGCCGGGCAGTAGCAAAATGGCGGGCCTTTACGGCCAGCGTGCGAAAAGTTAGGCGCGCTTTTGCAGATGAGCGCTGCTCGTTGTCGAGCAATGGTTGGCCAGGCAGTGTACATGGGCCACAAAGCCTGTCGTGATGGCGACCCGATATGGCTGTGCAGCGGCAGCCATGGAGTGTCACAGGAGGGCCTCGCGGGAGGTGCGGCGCGGGAAGCCCTCGGCGCAGCAGCTTTGGTGCGGGCAGGTGGGTGTCTCGGCGCAGCAGCCAACGGCATAGGAGGCCCAGCGCGGCAGGCATCGCTCACTGGTGTCCGGTGTGGTGGCCGTGGGTCATTCGATGCGGCGCCCGTTGCTGGCTGTTGTTGCGGCGCCCGTGGCTTGCTGCTGAGGTATGGATAATGGAGCTCCGATTTCTTTGCGTTTTGCTTTCGTCCTCGTCTTCTCTACCGACTGTAGCATCTGATCCGGTGGCGGTTCTCCGCGCCGCCGCCGCGGTGCACGTGCTTTGCAGGGAGGCAGCCGGATCTAGATCCACCGAAGAGCTGTGGAGCAGGGTCGGGATCCGAGACGAGGCATGGAGGCAGGCCCAAAATCAGGATGGCCGGCTGCGCCCGCCGCCGTCTTCTCCGTCTTTGTTGGTATGGTGCTCATCCCGACGGTGATACTCCTTCCTATGACTCTTCTACGTATATATCTCGGCTCTAACCCTAGCACGGACGTCCGCGTTCGCCTCTTCTCTCCCTATTCCTCTATCTCAGCGGCGGCTAGGGCCGGCACTGGGCGAGTGCGTCCGGGCGAGGGAGGCCCAAATCCCAGTGCGGTCGGCCAAGTGCGAGGGCCGCGGCGGCCCGGCAGGCGCATCCGGCGCCGCTGCGGGACGACACACGGCGACCGCGCCCCCAGTGCGGCGGCGTTACGGCCCTAGCGCATGGTGCCAACGGCGCGAGGCCGGCGCCCCCCTGGCCCGGCGTTGCAGGGTGAGGTCGCCCCAACGGCCCGGCCGGTGATGCGGCAGTGCACGGAGCTTCCACACAGCAGTTGCTCCATCGCGCGAGGACTCTGGCACAAACAGACCCAGGTAAAAAGTAGCCTCTCTTGCTTCGATTTGCTTTCTATTTGCTCAGCCCTGCTTGTTCAATGTGGACGCCTTTTTGGGTGAAATTTGATTTATTTTTTCCTGCTTGCTGGATTTAGGTACCGTGAGGAGGACGCCGCCATGATCAGAATGAAAGGCGTTGAGGACCCCCTCCTAGCAACGTAAGTCTCACAGTAGCCATACTCACTGATGATTCGTGCTTCATCATTGTTTCATAGCAGTAGATATTTGGTAGAGTAGCAAGATATTTATATTACTACTGAATGCTTTCGTGCTTCATCATTTGAGTGTCAAAAATTTCTCATGATGTAAAACTTAAGGACATGTACTTCAATTATTTGAGCTGTTTGTACTTAGTTGTGCAACTGTTTAATGTTAGAATATAAATTTTGCTGCAACTCTGATATTGGAATTGGACTGCATCGACTGATAGCCTAGGATTGCATTAGGCTTGTTTTTAACTCATATTTATTCGAAATGGACTTAGTTCATTTGGAGAAAAATGTGTGCTTCTGGTCCCTATCTATTGTGTTGGTTGCCTGTCAACTGATAGATAGAGATATATCCTGGTTCTTTATAGCCTTGTGATCGTTGTCTATAACCTTCACATCTCTCAGAGATGGGGCAATTAGCATGTTTACGAGGATGGTCTTAGGTTCATGAGTTCAGTTTTGTTGAAATATAATAGCAGTAATAATGAGATTTAGTGATATGATTATGTCCATGAGCACTTAGTGCTTAGCAAAATCCGTTATAGGTTCCTCCATATTTTTGTGTTTTTTCATTGCAGATATCTTATCCTTTTTGTGGTTTAATCTTCCTTTTTAACGTTCATAAGCAACTCAGGTACACATGGCAGCAAGCATAGCGCTACCGAGTAGTGAGTTTTGGGAAAGACAAGCAAACAATAGGTAGCCATCATTTCTTCACCCCCTCCTTTTCACTGCTAATTGTTTGTCTATTTTTTTTTCTTAAGTTCTTTTCTTCTTTGTTGATTCAGAGATAAGGGAATTGCAGTTATGGATATATTGCTCGAAGAAACCAACTGACCTCCTAGCAGCAAGGTCATTGTTACTAAGGTTGCTCATAGTGTGCATTCCCTCACAATGTTGTATGTAATTCCTTGCAGCCTTTGTTCACTGCTACATCTATCCTCAATGTCATATATTCTCTTGGTTTGTCTCAACTCGCTTTGTGCTTAAGTGAGTTCTGTTCCTGATAGGATATTGTGGATGTTACAGGACTATTGCCTTTTTTTGTTGCTCACTCTTTATGAATTTCCTTCCAGGTTTGCGAAATGATGTAGTCACTGCTCATTTGCAAATAACCTTTATAAGCATAGGGAGATGATGCGATGAAACGATGCAGCAAAAATAGACAAGGGACTTGCAGGTACCTTGAATTAAGAGTTCCAGTTACTTTCCTTTTGGAGACATTACATAGCGGCTAAGGTTTCCTATTTGGTTTTGTTTCAGAACATGCTCTAGCTGCTATTCTATAAGTTTGCATCGCATCCTCTTGATGTATGCATGGATCAACTACAAACTCATAGGTTGTGCCAAAATCATACCATGAATCTAAAAAATCAGCCATAGGAACCTGGACATGCTCCGTCTTTTTCAGATTCCTTCCAAACTTCAATGCATTCTAAACTTTGGCTGACTTCATGTTTGCTATTGATCATGTTCTATACTCATCATGCTAAAAATGAACATTTTTCTCTTGAACTTTGGCATATGAGAATATGTACAAGTAGGTATCGCTAAATTATGAAAACAAGCTGAAAAACATAGTTAAGCTTTCGGCTTTTGTTCACTACTGATGTACAATGCTCTTATGTTCCAGGAACCTTGCTTCCTGTTTCTTCTGATGTGACCTACGCTTACTGTTACTTCTTGCCTGTAATGCATCTCCCCAAGGATAAAAAAACTGAAGCCTTTTGAAATTATCACGGGCACAAGCTCAATGGTGACCTGCTCTCCTACGGTTCATTTCTCTTCGTGGTTTCTTTTAGCAGAGAAGGAAAATTGCAAATGTTGCTGTAACAGGATTTGCCTCCACGTTGGTTACCCACATAAACAAGGTGACCTTCCATCCCATCCTACGACGCTGCCTTTGTTTTCCTCTAAGCACAGCTGAATTTAGTACCAAATTAGTGTTTGTGTCTCTAAATTACATTGATCAAACTAAGTTGGTTTAATTTGTCTTTTTGATTGTTTTAGTCTCTATGCATGAAGCTCTATGCTCATCTCCATTTTTGGAGGACTTCTAATTGTCTCCACCTTTGGCAGCCAGGGAAACTACATCGCCACCCTCTGCTTCTTTTTTTTGCTGATAGACACAGCTGATAGATAAAGGACTCCCATGAAGAAGAGATAGCTGTGTTAAACCAGTAGATGATAGTTCTGTGGAGATTGCAGGCAAAAGGTATATAGCCATTTAGGCATGAAGAACTCCTTATTTTGGTCAGCCTTGCCATTTGGCCTGTTATATTGTGTACATCTTGGTGAATTGATGTTGCCTGGCAGCGACAACAACTATGGACAACACCTCATTTGGCTAGACGATCTGCTACCGCGAGATATAAGACTCGCTAATGATATCTGATATTATGTGTGCTGGGAAAAATGACAGACTCCTGAATGTAGTTGTTCTGCATGTTTGGTCATATGTTTCATTTTCTATCCTCGGCTTGTTCATACTCCCTCTGTCCCAGTTTAATTGTCGCCGGGAGCCATACGCGCATACCAACAAGCCCCTATAGAATCAGTACAGGTGACAGCGATCTGTGGTCAGTGTTGCCTTGTTTCAGGGGCTGAAGAATAAAAAACGCCAGCTGGTGAGGCGTTGTGTGGTTGGGGATGATGCTGTGTTTTTTTTCTTTCTAAAAAAAGGTTCCATGCATAGGGTGGTGTGAGGCATCATGGGAAAAGAAAGACAAAAGGCTGGCGCACACTGCGTCCTGGTATAGCTGCAGCCTACTTCCTGGTAGGGAACGACAATTAAATTGGGACTCGCGACTGTAGCTTCAGCGACGATTAAATCAGGACGGAGGGAGTATTTGATAACCTGTAGCATATGCATGGTCTATTTTGTGCATTTAATTATCTGTTTCCTGTTCTAATCCTGGCCTCAACGTCTATTTGAGTACCAATCAGTGCTGACGTATCGGCCATGGAAAAACTGGATTTCTGAGTTAACTTCTGCATTCCAGATTTCTATTCAGCGGGCGAGTTGTTATATTCTTATTGTTGGTCTGAGTGTGAACAGATGCCTCCAGTGATATGTTCGATTTGTATATTCATTCTTTGACAACATTATTCTATTTCTTAGACTGAATCATGGCCTTAACTCGCGCGCATGGGCGCGCGCAAATCACTAGTCTACTAGTCATTCAAAGAACAAAGATGCTCATAAGGATTGGGTGTGTGCCCATGCATTGATAGGAGTATTATGCATAATGATACATATATGCGGTTGCTGAGCTACATCGTAAAAAAAAAAAGAGCAGCGATTTTTGTGTTGCCTAAACATAGGTCCTATTTGATTCTCGTCCTCAGTCATATTCTGGATTCTAGATGGCGTATATAGAATCTGATTTCTATATATATTAGAGAGAGAGTTGTTTGGATCTCATTCTTGCAGTGACTATTGCCTTTGGCCTTTGCATAGTAAAAATCTCAAAGCTGTAGGTTTGTGGAAGATAGTTGGAATCTAAAATTTCATTCCATAATTCAAATGTTTACATCTCATTCTCAATTTTTTTTTTAGGAAACATCTCATTCTCAATTTTGTACTCATTTTTATTTTTTTAGGAGATCAAAACTAGACCATAGCTCGAGTGGAGTGATAACAAAGGTTTCACTTGACTCTACATTTAAAAAAGGGGATTGACCACTTATATTAGAATGTCTTCGCCTATACGTACAGGTAGCTTTCTCCTTTAGCCCTTATTTTTGTACAAGGTTTTATCATGATTTCATAATTATTCTATACATTCTTCAAAAAACGCAATAGACAAATAGATTCACAGATATTTTTGGGACAAAGAGTAGATTTGAGCATTTTAGTCTTCGAACTCCCTTTATTGAAACTCCTCTTGTACACAAAGCCTTTAGTACGAAGCCAAAGATTTTTGTACAAAGATAGTTGGCCCTTTATTGTAGTCCTTGTACGGTCCGGATGTCACGAACATTCTTTCCAAAAAAGATACTAGTTATCCTCCTTGGTAGCACTATGAGCTGGACGCGCACGGCGGCAGCCCGGCACCGTCGAAAGGCTGTACCGAAAACGACGTACTGCAAGCCCGGCCGACGCGGCCGCCTGTCTAGCTAGGCGCCTCTCCGGCAGCACGTCAGTGGCTGGAGGATCCGTAGCATGATGCACGTCCAAAAACCGCGGTGCCGTCGCGGCTCAGCACTCTCAGCAGTGAGACTGCGGCAGATGCCCATGATCGGCAGACGTGACGAGGACGCGTTTCTGGATAGCGCAGAACGCCGTTTGCACGGTCCCGCGTGGCGTTCTCATCCGACTGACTCCTCATCGCTGATTCGTTGCTCTCTGCGACCCTGCCTGGTTTGTGCTGAGTTGGCGGCGGCAGCGACTGGATTGTTCAACCAATGGCAGTCCGTGCTGAGTTGGCCTATTGTCTGCCAGCCTGCGCATGGTCCTAGGCGGCAATCGCAGGCAGGACAAGACAGCGTTGGCCGCCTGTTGTCTCTGTCATGCCGCCACGTACATGCCTTCGTGCTAGTAATTCCTGCGCACCGTACCATTGCCAACAACGAAACGTTTAGATCTCCGATTCGGGGTGAACGAAGTTTGCACAGTGCTTCTGCGAGCACTGTAGTAATTTCGTTGTTTGTGGTAATATTTATTCAAATCTTGATTAATTAGTCCCCAAAATGTTCGTCTCGCATGACAATAAAATGCAGAATTAGTTTTTGATTTCATCTACATTTAAGATCTACGTGCGTATGTAAACGTTTTGATGTGATGGGGAATAGAAATTCTCTGCGTAGTGGAATTTGGGAGTAAAATCGGAATCTAAACAAGGCCTAACTTGACGATATCACCATACTACTCCCTCCGTTCGACAGATAAAAAACATTTTTAACTTCAACACTTTCTCGTTTGACCGTTCGTCTTATTTAAAATTTTTATATAAATAAAAAAAATAAAATAATTATTATAAAAATATCTCTAATGATAAAGTAAATCATAATAAAATAAATATTACTTATTAAAATTTTTAAATAATACGAACAATCAAACATAAAGTCTTAAAGTCAAAAATATTTTTTTATTTGTGGAACGGAGGGAGCACGCATGTGGCCATTTCCGTGGAGCAGCTAGCTTTTTACCTGAAAGGCGCTTGGCATCAACGGAAACTTGAAGCGCCGTCACGTGCAGATTAATTTGGGCAGTTTACCTGAAAGGCGCCCGATGCCATATTGCTTGCTGATTTTTACTTAGAAACCGTGCAAAGAGATCGATCGGCTTCTGTTGGTCATGATTATAAGCAAAGGACTCGTTTCCTTCTTCATCCTTACTAACCAACTACCACGAGTATTAACAATCTCTCAAGGAATCCCTTCCCTTCACCCGTGTTTGCCAATGATTGATTGCCTTGTTCCAATGTCCCGTTCAATTGTTTTGAGCAATTAAAAAACTCATGTCCCCTCCCTGATGGCGTGTTTAGTCGCCACTACAAGTCTACTAGGCAATCAATCCACCGGTGCCCTTTCAGAGAAAACAGATTTATCGCGAAGAGAACGACGGGCACTGCACGTTCCTTGGAGTGGACGAGTGGTGTGACCCAACAAAGCGCCCGTTACAACACCACTGTGAGGACGCGTGATGATGCTCCACTCCCTCTCGGTTGTTTAGCGTGGCCCGCTAATCAACCAACATGGCTTCAGACATCCAGCAACAGTGAAACTAAACCTAAACAAGCATCTGACGGGAAAAGAAAGATAACTGCCAACCCCGATATTATCATCATTGATGATCAGGTGTGTGTGATGCAGGGTCACTGACAGCAACCTCTCACCTCACCAGGCCAAGACTTTGTACGAGTACGTATTCGTATTTTCTTTTCCCATCAGGTACACCGTACACGGGTGGATGATGCAGCAAAGTCAGCAGCAGTTTCCTCACGCTGCCTATTCTGGCAAAGGAGGACCCCACAAAGACCAAAATCTTTCCAAGTTTCCTTTTTTCTTGTGCTTCAATCCCACTCTAGTATTCACATGAGGGGAAAGATTAGCAATATTTGGAGATGATCAGATGACTCATTCCCTGGCCTTTGCTGACAAAGCAGGTCTCTGATGAGTGTGACAGTGACATGGGCATGCATGCCACCAAACAACCAAAGTATTAATCCCCCTCTGTCCTTGCCTCCTACTAATTCCCTTTAGGCAAGGGCATCAGCTGCAACCATGCGCACGCATTCATTAGTGTGCTAACGATTAATTAATTTCTTGTTCGTGATCATGTGAATGAAACGGTGGACCCTAGAATGGATGGGTCGGTAGGTAGTACATGGATGCCCATCATTTTCAGCCGCCGAGACGCGAGACAGACAAAGGCTGCCAGCAGAAAAGACGGGAACCCGAGCTCGTCATCCGTGACAGCTTGCCATTTCCACCTGTTCCTATGCTACCACCCACCTGTTCCTAAAAAATTCCAGGCACCTACTCCCCCGTTCCATTCCAATCTGCGAAAGGAGACTCCTTTTCTGATCCTTTTTATTGGAAATTCTCTCTTGCTTCTTCCTCTCTTCTCCACAGACCAAGAATCTCTTCAACCGGTTATTCGCGGGTCATTTCATTTCGGCCGGTGCCTTTTTTAGGCCAATTGGAGAGGAGGGAAGGGTGGTCTGTGTTTTCTTTTCGTGCTGCAAGCGCTTTCTTGGGCGACTTGAATTCGGGCGCCTCTTGCTCCAGGCAGTATTTTATCGAGGTGGATTCTGGTGCCCAGTGATTCTTGCTTGCTGCAGGCGCCAAGGCGGCGAGGAATTGAGCCTAGCTCCTGCTCAAATCCGTGCCTTGTTGCGTTAAACAGAAAGGAGGATTCCTGGATGGGCGTCCATAACTAAGGTTGGTTCCTCCTCTGATTGTGGTGAATCTTCCCTAAATTAGCTAGTACATGGTTCACCCCCACTTTCTTTTATGGTGATTTATTCGGAATGTTGACGACATGTATGTGACAAGATTTGCCATAATTGCTGCTCACAGATGTGAGATTTGGTGGCGTCACCTCAGCCGCTGGGAGATTCTTGGTGTGTCCACAGACACATCCCTGGAGGCTCCTGGAGCTGATTTGGTGAGGAGGACGCACAGTGCAGGAGGAAGATGTCGTTCAGGAGCCTGATTCAGGACATGAGGGACGAGTTCGGGAGCATCTCGCGGCACAGCCTGCGGTCCCGGTCCCATCGCTCTTCCGCCGGGAACGCGGCGCGGGGGGCGGCGGCGGCCGTGGTGCCGGCGGAGGCGATGGACCAGAGCTGCTGGTCGCAGCTGCCCCCCGAGCTCCTGCGGGAGGTGCTGGTGAGGATCGAGGCGTCGGAGAGCCTGTGGCCCGCGCGCAGCGACGTGGTGTCGTGCGCCGGCGTCTGCCGGACCTGGAGGGGCATCATGAAGGAGGCCGTGCGCGTGCCGGAGGCGTCGGGGAAGCTCACTTTCCCCATCTCGCTTAAGCAGGTCTGTTGTTGTGCTCTTCGGCCAATCCTCTTTGCACAAATTGTTCTGTTACCATCTTGATTCTTGATGATGCTTGCTGTTGCTTAGGAAGTTATAGGGCGATAGGCTGGCTCGGTGGTGGGTCTTAAGGGTAGGCCTCTTCCAGTCAGTAAATGTGTGAATTATTAGTTTGGTGAAACGGTTAAGGAAACATCATGTCTCCCTGTTGTCTGTTGAATCATTGCTTGAGCTTCACGAATGATCCATCATTCCTTTAGTTGAATCATCGCTTGTGCTTCATGAGTGCTCCGTCATGCCTTTGTTACATCATTGCTTACGTTTTTGGATGTCTGTATACTGTACTCTCAAGGAATGGGCAATCTGTTTCACAGGAAGCCTCAGTTACGATATTATGGGTGATTTGAAACTTCTGACACTGACAAGATCCTAATGTTGGATGGCTACACAAATCACAATCATACTTGCATATGTTCTTTGAGATTAGGGAGGGTTGTTGAGAAAACAAACTTGGTCATAACACGTTATGTATCATGGACGCATGAAAAATCAGTGGCTGGCCCATTTCCCTGTTATTGCAGTCATTGACAATTTCATCATGGATGCCCATTTTTTAAATGTATTATATTTTGTTTTTTCATTTCATTAATTATTGTTCGCATATTGACTTAATAGTACTTGTACAGTTTCGTTCTGCTTATAATTAAAGTTTGAAGACAATGCTTATAATTGAAGTTTGAAGACAAACTATTCTTTACTTAATAGTACTTGTACTGCTCCATGACTTTCAGCCTGGCCCAAGAGATGGCACTATTAAATGTTTCATCAGGAGGAATCGAACTACTCAGACATATTATCTGTATATTGGATTGACAGAAGGTATGCTTTTTTATCTGTCTAGAACTACACCCACATAGTATGGATTGTATTTACTAAGTTTGGAATGATTCTCTTGCAGCACTGGCTGATGATGGGAAGTTCCTACTTGCTGCACGCAAGTGTCGTAAGCCCACGTGCACAGACTACCTAATTTCTCTTGATAAGGTTGATATGTCAAAGGGAAGCAGCACCTATATTGGCAAGCTAAGGTCAGCTTTTGAGATATGATGTCCGAATACTAAAGCTATTATTTTTGCTAGCTTTTAATATAATACACATAACCAATGCCCTTAGTTATACTACAGGTTGTTTCAGTTAAAGTGTCAACTGTCAACAGCCTTGTTTTCTTTTCTCTTTTCTCACATTTGGAATATATGAGAGTTACTTTTTTTCTCTTGCCTTGCGCAAATCTCTATCGTCAACTGTTCTTAAACATTATGTCAAATAATACACGCTGTGCTGTCAATAATTGTGCTTGCAAAAAAATATTAAAAGGTGTCCATCTTTCTTGCTGCTACACACATCCTCTATATTAGTATGTACTTCAGATTAAATTGCTTCAATTGTTTTCATGGAGCAAGGTATAGCTAAAAGGTCTACGTGTAGCTAAAAGGTCTACTAACAAACTTTCTTTTGAACAGATCAAACTTCCTTGGAACAAAGTTCACTGTCTATGATGCTCATCCACCATATGATGGAGCTGTGGTCTCAAAGAGTCGCTCTGCACGTGTGGTTGGTTTGAACCAGGTCTCCCCTAGAGTTCCAGCTGGGAATTATCCTGTTTCACATATTTCATACGAGCTGAATGTTTTGGGCTCCAGGTATGGTCATTGACTGTCTTGCTACAACAAATTAAATCTGGACTTTTGTTTTGGTAAACATAGTTGCCTACGCTCTACTAGGAATAATATCTTTATGTGTGAATCTTGGGTGCAAATTTGGTGGTGATAGTTGCAAATGCATGTTTAACAGTTGAAGGAGCTGCTTAGATCTTAGTACATGAGTTGACAACATGACTAATTGTCCTATTGCTTGCTTGTTGCAGAGGTCCAAGAAGGATGAACTGTGTTATGGATTCCATCCCTGCATCAGCTGTTGAAGAAGGAGGGAAAGCTCCTACACAGACTGAATTTCCACTTAGCAGCATTGATTCTTTCCCATCAATTCCATTCTTCAGATCTAAATCAGCTCGGATAGACGGTTCAAAATCACAGTCATCCAGCTCGGATAGGTTGGTGCTGAAGAACAAGTCTCCTAGGTGGCATGAACAACTGCAGTGTTGGTGTCTGAATTTCCGTGGGCGGGTCACTGTTGCCTCGGTTAAAAACTTTCAGTTGGTGGCTTCTGATGACAATGGACCAGGGAACCAAGAGAATGACAAGGTCATTCTCCAATTTGGGAAGATTGGAAAAGACTTGTTCACCATGGACTACCGTTATCCAATATCGGCATTTCAAGCTTTTGCAATTTGTCTGAGCAGCTTTGATACAAAAATTGCCTGCGAATGAGGCGAAGGTGATTTTTCTTCTTCTATATCCCCTTGCTTATATTATGGACACGCATTTGGTCCATGAGACCAAATTTAAGGCCCAACATCCTCCTTTTCTTACTTCATACTGAATGTCTAATTTTCTTAGTGTTCTTAGTACGTGTTATTGAAGCCATTGACCGTCTTGGGTCTCTGCATTTCCTGTTGCTGTTTTCTACAGATGCTTTTAGATTCAAAAGCAGATAGCTGCCATTGCATCTGTCCTTCTAATCATCTCCATTATACATCTGTTGAGTCATCAATAAAATTCTGTTGATTTTGCAATTTCCAATGTTAAGGATGAAAAAGCTCTCCAGTGTCCACAGTTACCATTTCTGAGCATCCTATTAGGCTAAACACATTCATAGTTAATAATTCCCTTTTCCCGTTTGAACTTTGAAGACAGAAAAATAGGTGCATATTTGCTTGGGCAAGCAAACATTGCCCTGTCGACCTCAATTCTAACGATGCTTTTGGCCTCGTCTGTTTGCAGGAGCTGGACAACAATCGCAGATAGCAGGACAGCATACATGATAGCCTTGGAGCAGGACTGCAGGAGGGCTGGAAATTACCATACCACCAGAAGAAGTCCAAAGTGATTTGTTGCTGTGTGAATAGCTACAACCAGTTGGTCCCTGCTTGTTCCGCCGCCTAGTTTATTTTAACTCTGAATTTCAATACATGCATTCTTTGCCGGTGTTAGCATGTCAAAAACGTCTATAGTGTGGAAAACGGCTTGTGCTTGTGTGGCCATCGGTGAACTGATGAGTCCGTGAGAAAACTGAGAATAGAAGCTTTCCAGTGATAGAATGTGATAGAGACGTAATTACGCTGTACGAGTTTTTGAGTTTTAATGTTAGTCAGTGTTTGGTTTCATTGTGTAAAAAAGGCACAAGGCTACCTTGTCTACAAATTAATCATGCAGATTCTTAATTTTAATGGATTGAAAACGTACACGGTTTCAATCGTTGAAGCTGCATTGTGATTAAACGTTTCATCAGTCGACAGTTTTGGACTTCTTTTTCTCTCTGAAACGCAAATGTAATGCAACGCGCGTCAACTATATTCTTCGTTGCGGATACGGACGCCATGATATGCCATAACCATAATCATTGGAGCAAAAATATCTCCTCTTGTGATCCTTGAGGGAACATCACGACACACAATTTCTCAATGCAACAACAAGAAGAATACGAGTACATTGTTATCACGACGAGTTGTAGATATACCAATGGTTCAGTACATACAAATCCTAGTACAATACTCCCGCTCTTGGTTCCCACCTCCCACTGATAAAAGTATCAGCTCAAATTTATTTACTGCCCAGCCTACTCTTACTATACATCAAGAAATACGCGACAAATGCCTTGCCAATTCACACGGTCTGCACCTCCCTCGCAGCTTCGACCTGCGTGGTCGCCGCGGCCGCGGACGGCACGGTGAGCCGCTCGCCGCCGTGAGCGCCGCTGGACGGCAGGTCGTCCTGATGGGCCTCCTCGGGGCACTCCAGAGCGCGCACGAACTGCACGAACAGCGGCCAGTGCGCCGGCGAGAAGAACTCGGCGCCCATCCGCTGGTACGTGAACTGGCACGGTCGGGTGCGCCAGACGCTGCCCGCGGATCCGGCGCCGGAGCAGTCGCCGTCGCCCGCCGCGGCGAGAGGCGCGCTCTCCGCCGCGAGGCGCGCGCCGTGCTCCGCGCAGGCGGCCTTGACCCGGGCCAGGCGCTCCTCCGCCGCGGCGTCCACGCCCGACGCGATCACCGCGCACCCGTGCCGCGCGAACATCTCCGCGACGGGGCCGTACCCGCCGTGGAGCCCGGCGGTGGCGTCGACGACGGGGCTTGGCCCGCGCAGGAGCGGCACCTTGGCGGACAGCGCCACGGGCTTGCCGCCCAGCGCCCTGCACGCCGCGGCCAGGACGCGGTCGCCGTGTGCCAGCGGGATTAGAATGCGGCGGTTCACCTTCGTCCACCACTTGATCACGGCCTCCGTCGTCCGCTGCCAGCATTGAGCCCGATCCATTGACAAGAAACTGCACCGTGATCGTCATGCATGATCGTCGGTCACAGACGAGATGAGTGCAAAATTCATTCACCAGCAGGAAGCCAGAGAAACCAGAAGTTGTTTTCCGTCTAGCACATCCCCGCAGACCACAGGAGAGCACTTAGCCATGGTAGGCCGGCGCTGACCACGAAAGGGAGCGCACAACGACGAGGTACCGCGCCGCTTGGATGCTAGCGGCGACGTGGCGCACGTCGGCTAGCGGCTGCGCGGAGCAGGACGGCTAGCACGGCACGGTGCACGGCTTCGCGACGCTAGATGCCGGCGGCACTCAGCGACTCGGCGCCACTCAGGCACTGCGTGAGACTCGACGAGCACCACAGGCCGTAGTTGGGCTGGACCAGCAGGCCTGCAGGGCATAAATTACTGGCCAATGCACACGGGCGTCCGATCTTCAACGAACGGCCAGGGTTTGCTGACTGCAGCTGCAGTCGTTTTCCCTGAAGTCAGTGGATCTCGTTCCCTGCACCTCCCTCGCGGCTTCGCCCTGCGTGTGCGTGGCCGCCGCGGCCGCGGACGGCACGGTGAGCCGCTCGCCGCCGTGAGCGCCGCTGGACGGCAGGTCGTCCTGATGGGCCTCCTCGGGGCACTCCAGAGCGCGCACGAACTGCACGAACAGCGGCCAGTGCGCCGGCGAGAAGAACTCGGCGCCCATCCGCTGGTACGTGAACTGGCACGGCCGGGTGCGCCAGACGCCGCCCGCGGATCCGGCGCCGTCGCCGTCGCGCACCGCGGCGAGAGGCGCGCCCTCCGCCGCGAGGCGCGCGCCGTGCTCCGCGCAGGCGGCCTTGACCCGGGCCAGGCGCTCCTCCGCCGCGGCGTCCACGCCCGACGCGATCACCGCGCACCCGTGCCTCGCGAACATCTCGGCCACCGGGCCGTACCCGCCGTAGAGCCCCGCGGTGGCGTCGACGGGGCCGCTCGGCCCTCGCAGGAGCGGCACCTTGGCGGACAGCGCCACCGGCTTGCCGCCCAGCGCCCTGGACGCCGCGGCCAGGACGCGGTCGCCGTGCGCCAAGAGCTCCCCGGCGTACCAGGACAGGAAGAACTCCCCGTACGCTGAGTTCCACGAGCCCCCCGGCTCCCTGAAGAAGGCCGAGGACTCCGGCGACTCGTCGTACCGCGGCCCGTCGTGTGGGCCTGACAGGCCCCACAGCGGCTGCCCCGACGACTCGGCGTGGCGCTTCAGCCGCGTCAGCATGTACTTGTCGTAGCACTGGAACTCGCCGACGCCGGCGTAGCCATGGGAGCCGTGGTTCCCCGGTGGGTACGACGGGTACTGGAGCTCGCCGTTAGGCTGGCTGCACTGGCGTCCGCAAGCGGTTCCTGCAGGAAGGTTTTGCGGAGAGAACAGCTGCAGCGGGGAACGTTAAACGTTCCGCAAGGCTTGCGGACGAGCCGAGATCCGGTGGCTGTGGCGTTCGTCCGGCGCTCACGGTAAGGACAATGGCGGGCCCGCGTGCGAGGAGAGAGAAGACCGGGGAGAGAGAAGGAGGCCGCCCTCGCGCTGCTCGCCGCTGGACCGGGGAGGAGGCCGGTGCGCGCCATGGACGGGGAGCCGACCTTGCTCGGGGAGGAGCGCGAGGAACTCCACCTCCGGCCGCCATGGTCTGCCGAGGAGCGCCGCCGGGGAAGAAGAAGAGGAGGGGGCGGAGCTGCGAGCGCGGGAGGTGGGAGCCGCCCTCCATGGCCGAGCTCGCCACGCGCCGCCCGCCATGGCCGCCAGCTCGTCCTCGCGCCCCATGCCCACGCGCCGGCGGCGGAGGAGCCACGGGGCTCTCGCCCGCGGCAGCCTCGGCGTTCGTCCTCCCCGCAGACATGGGGGCGAGCTCCAGCCGGCCGCCGGGGGCGCGCGCGCGGGGGAGCTCGTGGCGGAGCTCCGCCGGCCGCCGCCGGACCTCGCTTGGGGAAGCTCCACCTGGCCGCCGCCGAGGCGCGTGCGGGGAGCTCCGCCCGGCCGTCGCCGGGGCGCGCGGGGGAGATCCGCCTGGCCATGACCTCCGGGGACGGGGCGGCTCGCTGGATGGGGACGAGGCGGTGGTGGTGCGGGCGGCGAGTAGGTGCCGGAGCGGAGAGAGAAGGGAGAAGGGGAAAGGATAGAGGAGAGAGAGAGAGAGAGGGGGAGGGACGGTGGCGGTGGAAAAAAATAAAAAAATAATACATGGGTCTCACTGATTGCTTTTGAGTAAGATATTGAGGATGTATGATTGCGGAAGAAAATGGTATAGAGGAGAGAATCGTGATGAGTAGGACGGAATATTCTCTTCGAGGGGTGAATATAGAGGAACAAGAGTGCGGATAGTCTTAGGACCCAGGCTCACAGTCACATCCTATACCATGAAAGAAGATTCAGTTTCCAAAATTAAAAGGAAACAAAGAAGATTTAAGTGTGTTCTTCCAATCTTGGATTTGTCTTACCGTGATTGTTGACCCCAAGAAGTCGTCGAACTCGTCAGCGAAGCTACGGAAGAAGGCCTCGTAGGCCTGGAGCGGCGACTTGCCGAGGAGCACAGGGAGCTCATCGACGGCGAACGAGAGGCACCCGACACGACGGTTCCCAGACCGGTCCGTGAAGAGGATATCCGGGTCGGCGTCCGCGGCGTCGGCCACCCACTCGGGGAGCGCGTCGCCGTCGGTGCGGAGCGAGACGCGGAGGTCGAGCCCGGCGTCGCGGACCATGGCGGCGACGGCGCGGTACCCGGCCCACTCGAACCACCCGCCCGACCCGGGCTGCACCACGGCCCACGACACCGGCAGCTCCACGCCGTCCATGCCCAGCAGCTTGAGCGCGCGCAGCGCCGCCGAGACCGCCCGCGGGCGGCTCACCCCGCGGCCGTCCGAGACCACCGCGTCCGCGGGGAGGCCCACGAACAGCCTCACCGCCGCGGCCTCCTCTTTCTCTTCCTCGCCGCCGGCGGCATCCTGGCCCCGCTCCTCGGAGACGAGCGCGCGCACGGGTGCCGGCAGCCTGCTGCTACAGCTAGTAGCTCGGACAGCCCCGGTGGCCGCACGCCGCGCCACGCCGAGCCGGACGGCGCCGGCCAGGCGCTGCCGGCCGTGGCCTGCCAGCGACGCGTCCCCCACGCGGCACCGCCACCTCGCCGCCGGCGTCGCCGCCGCCTGCTGCATGAGCGCGGCCTCCATTGGCTGCTGTGTGCTGTCCTAGTGTGCTGCGCCTACCACGTCAGCTGGTCGGTCGCTGCGCTTTGCTGCGCTTTTCTCGCTGGTTCGATTCGCTCGGTGGATGGCACTGATTTTTCACTCCATTTTTTTGGCGCGCCGCGTATTTATGGGCGGGGAGGTCAGTGGCGAGGGGACAGTGGGCTCGCGCCACGTGGCAGGAGCCCAGCGCGCCGCCAATAATTGCAGCAGGTCAGGTGCTCAAGTTTATCGCCGGGTTTTTCCTGCGCCGCTCGCGTTTATCGCTTCACTGACCGGTGTGGCCCATCCGTTCTGTCGCGTCAGATTACGCCGCGTGTCGAATGACGAGGTGGGTCAGGGCGTGGAAAAGACGAGTGCGGGCCCAGGTGGATCCGACACTCGTCCTCGGACAGTGGGGGCTTTTCCGTCATTTGGGTCCACCGGGTACACTACACTTGTGGATAAGGGTGGCACGTAGGAACGCGGAGGCGCCACGCAGACGCGGTCTGTGATTGGGGTACGGGGTACGGAGTGGGCCGACGCAGCGTGTCGCTGACGCGGCGGCGTGGAAGTGGAACGTGGCGTGGCTTGTGGCTGGGCGGCGCCGGACCGGTGGCCCGGAGCCGCGTTTGTTTGTGGCCACGGCGCGCTCGCCGCCGATCTGGGGGCGGCATGCGTTTCCGGGCGTTCCTGCGGCTCGCATGCGAACGGCGATGGCTTTCCACGCCATGCCTCTCCGAGCCATGCGAGGCTGGTTTTGGATATCGATCCGGCGCCCAGCGAGGCTGGAAGATGTGGTCGGCACATTTTTTCTTCAGAAACTTGGAATGTGCTTGGTGTATAAATGTACAAGAAAGCGTCTCCAACATGGCAACATGTAAAGTGCGACGTTCTAGTTTTGTCATGTCACATACTCTTCTCCAACCTGTAAATGAACTTGAAATTAGTATTGTCCACTGCTTGCTGAAAGAAAGTAATGTAAAGAGAAAGGGCTCCACGGACTACCGCCGTGCGATGCCACTGCCGTCATCTGGACATCAACGGACACCTGGCACGAGAATGGTAAGGTCAGGCACATAACCGGGATAGGTAAACTTGACGTCTATGCATAGCCGTTACCCCCATCCTGTCGAAGGAGCAGACGGAAGCAAGGAGCCGATCGTCCATGCCGCTCCGTGGTGACCGTGATCGTCCACATAGCCTGGCTTGGTGAATGCGGCACTGACTGCGCTCAGGCCATTCTCAGTGAAACACACGGGGAGCGGGTGTTTCCAGTTTAATGTGTCCCCTCAACGAGGTGGAAGCCCGGTCGTCGGCGTGCAGTGCAGGGGCGGGCGCAAGAAGCGTGGACAACTGAAATCAGAGAGGAGGTCGGGCGGCGAGACGCAAGCAAGACGGCAGCAGCAAGTGCGGTGCAGGACAGAGAACAATAGCTGTTCAATAAAAATGCCAACCTGAACGAACGATCAGAGCTGAGGTTTGTTTGGTAGAGCTAAAAATCACCCCAACATAAGAGGACAGAAGAGGACACAGTAGCAAAACAATCCTATCAGCCAAACAAGACCTCAGAGTTACTCCATCCGAGCCCTCAAGTTTACATATAATGGGCATGAAATGTGTAAAATGCCTTCTCGAACTATGAATTAAAGAATTGTCTCGAATTTATCCGGTCATCAAAGCAAAAACCACAATTAATTATCATAACTGACCAGAAGGATCTCCGATACGCACTGTAACCTCGTGGATATCTAGGCAATTAGCTCTCCATTTCTGAAACGGCTACCAGAGATTTAGATTTTGAGAACTTCACGAAAAGAAAAATTCATGGACTATGCTGCTGTAAAATTGTTTGACATTTCTGGACTGGGTTGCATGAAGTAAAACGGGTGTGCTCCAGGGGCTTGATTTATGTGGTCAAGGATGGGAAAAAGGCAAGATTCTGGGAAGATGTATGGTTTGGACAGTGTCCTCTCAAACTGGAGTACAAACAATTGTTTGACATTTGCAATGAACAACAGAACACAGTGTTTGAGGTGCTGCAGGGCAATGGTTTGATCCTAACTTTCAGAAGAGCTTTTGGTATGAGAGAAGTAGATGAGTGGTCTAACCTGAGATTTCAAATGGACTCTTTTCAGTTACAGGAGGACCAGGACACAGTGATATGGGCTTTTACTAAAAAGGGAGATTTTTCTACTGCTTCTTTGTACAGGGAGCTGAAATATACAGGAGAAAGCAATAAGGAGCTGATGAGTGTGTGGAAGGCCAAGATTCCTTTAAAAATTAAATTCTTCCTTTGGTCTATCTACTCTGATTGCTTACCTTCTGCGGAGCAGCTAGTTATTAGGCATTGGCCAGGTGACCCATGGTGTAAAATGTGTGGACAAGTAGAGTCGGCTCATCATATCTTCTTCGAATGTGCTTTGGCAAACTATAGTTGGTGGACGGTATCAGAGGCCCTCCACTGGCAACAAACTCCACTAAACCTGAACCATTTCTTTCATATTAGTTGTGGCAAAGGAGATTCTCCCAAGCCAATGATGATCTATCTTCTTGCATGTCTTTGTTGGAGCCTTTGGTTAATTAGAAATGATTATGTGTTTAACAACAGGGTGGTGACAGGGACTGATGTGGTTATACACGGAATGATTGTTTTCATGCAGAAATGGAGCTTGCTCTTGAAGGACAGGGAAAGAGATTGGAACGCGAAGACGGTGGAGCGACTTTTAGGAGCTTTGGAGCCAAGAAACCCAGACTGATGGCGTGAAACCCAGCAGCGCGAGGGAGCAGCACTAAAGTTTGCTGGTTTACGTTGTAGCAGTTAAAACTCAGGAGTTTCTTAGTCTTTTGGAGGGAATTTCTTTGTCAAGTTGTTCGCGTTCCTAATGTAATAGCAGTAGTTTTCATTTCGGGTGGAGTTGCTCTCTGTGCGGTCTTCGGGCCGGGTATCAAGCCTGAGGGCTAAAAACTGTGACATTGTAAGCTGGTTTTATCCAGCATTACCTCTTGCTTTCTATAAAAAGCAGGGCCAGCAATGGTCTTTGATCTAAAAAAATGCTGCTGTAAAATTTAAAAGCAATTCTAAATAAACTTGTAAGATGTACTCTTTCATGGCTGAGGCATTGTTTAGATGGTTGGCTGGTAACAATTATAAGGTTCAGAACGATATGCGCAGTGAAAAACCAGAAACACTCCAATAATAGCAAACACTGTTACTGCTACAAGCTAGTTTCATAAATACACTAGCAGTACAAATGATTGCCATGAACAAATCTTTAAACCAGATATTGTTTAGTTTCCCAAAGACACCGAAAGTGCTGCACAAACAATTTATGGAAGGTATTCCTAAAGTTCAGGCCACCAGATTCATCAGAAACTCCGAAACAGCCAAATTAGGCTGTTCTGGGTGAAACTTACATAGTTACGACCACCGATGTTACAAATTATACATAACTCTCCATAAATCATATGACTTTGCTCCCCACATTCACTCTACACAAATTGGAGCTGCTACATCAGCTATGTTCTTGTTCAACTACAAAAATGAATGGATATTCATTTTTATTGAAATTAAAGGAGCTCCAATCTTCTTATACATTTATGAAGTTTCATGGATCATTTCACTCAAAGAATGAACTTCCTCAGGATGTGAACTTCCTCAGGATGGATGGATGACAATGAGTCACTAATTATGGTTGCAGCTGCTGCTCAGTTTGCTGCTTGCTACTACTGCAGGATGGATGCATGCGTGATTCATTTGCTGTTGTCAAGTGATCCAGCATAGCCGCATCGGTTCTTGCTTGCCAAAACTTTGGACCGGGAGAATGCCATGCCAAATCCATCAAACTGCACTAGCAGCCAAAACTTACTTCCATTTGAGCTCTTTCTCTGCCATAGAGGATCTCTGCGTCTCCAGGTCTTTGCCCAGCAAACACCAGATGGATTTTCTGTACAGAAGTCAGCCAGTCAGCCTATAGGTCGAATGAACGAAACATACATTATATTGGTGAAGATATCTGCATGCATGATGGTTCAAGTAAGATTAATTTTACCTTCCCAGAAACCTTCTCGAATGCAGCCAAAGCCAACATTTCCAACACCAATGTCCCCTTTCCTGTTCCCAGGTTGTATACTTCACGCTCTACATGCATTACAACCAACCAATAGATGCTATGCGGCCATCAGCTAGGTCAACAACACGGATGTACTCACGCATCTGGCAGTTTTTTTAACAGCAAAATATATACCAGTAATGAGCTGAGTTTCTAGACTATATAACGGAATGAACATTGAGCAAACTAATCAAAACCCCTTCATAAATCACATCATCCCCTAACCCTGCTCCTAAAGTTCAAACTGAACACATATATAAGAACATATTAGATAATAGATAGATATGATTCTGGATTGTTTCAGAAATATATCTTCTAGAACTTCTAGCTAGATAGATGGCACATCTCATGGAGGCAAAACTCAGCATCTCAGATCAACTAGCAAACCTGGAGAGGAACGACTATCTGGGATGGTTACCTGAGAAGGATGGTGATGATTACCTAACAAGGATGCAAGGCGACGACTTCATGAGAGCTCGTGTGGTTCAATCACTGGAGGAGCAACAAACTGCAGCAGTCAGAGGGCGAGGTTCTGATAAGTTGACCTTGTGCTGTTTTGCAAGTTGAATGATTATATCCCCCAGTAAAGTATAGTATTGACTCCGAACTACTCAACTTTTGAGGATGGACTTATGAGCCATGATCTAAACATGCAGGCTATGTTGCACATGATAAGAAATAGCCTGTTCCCATGTAAACTGCACACGCATCAAGAAGTTTGCACACACATGACCAAAAAGTACTGCCACGCTCATGATAGTAATTTAGCATGTCTACCCATTTCTTTGATCAACCAAGATTCATCAAGTTCATGGTGCACAATTAGGATTTAGGACCATTAATGCCAAGGTTGGCTGTCCAAAGTATTGTTTCAAGAATGGTAGTTAAATATGAGTTTGTAGAAAAAGAAAACATTCTTTAGAACAAAATGACTAAATGAGCAATTAATCCAGCGTAAGCTTGCACGTCCCAACCAAAGAAAGGAATCTATGCATCGACATCTACCCAGGTCAGGAATCTTAGATGTTGTAAATCCAAGTTGACATGGTGGTCCCATTAGTAACACGATCCTGGTCCCAAGTTGAAATCACAAGAAAAGGCAGGATACCATGAAGGAAAGGGAATCATAAACACGAGAATCATAACAAAAAGTATGACAACAGAATACTTGTCGAAGACCATGTCACTTTGAATGCTCAGATTTGCCCCAGTATCAACACAGTATTTGTAGAAGCAACATGTACTCCCTCCCTCTCTAAATGAACTAAGTAGGAACATTCATTCAAATATATACAAATATACTACACCACTACCACAGCAGCAAAGGCAACAATTAGTTGCAAACTGGATACTTGTTATGGTCAAACCCATCGTAGTTTGGCAGCAATTTGAGCAAGATAACAAAGTAAACAGGTTAGAATGTTGCAAAGTAATAGCTTTATAGGGTTGGGGCGTCTGATTGTCAGACACCGAACAACAGTTCCAAACAAGAATGAAAGGTAAACAGACAGGTGACAAAAAATAACATCAGAAATGTATAGGAACTACCAAAATGTATAAATGCTGCACCCTGTACAGCTATAATAATGGCAATGGCCCAAAGCTAGTAATTGTGAAAACACAATGCCGTCCTAAGTTCAAACTCACCCAGCTCCAACTGGAGAAGTACATGATCTAAACATCTCATGAAATTACTCCAAGAAACTCTGGGATGAACAAAGTTAACCAAAAGTAGCCATCACGCGAACCAAGGGCAATGCAAAGAGTGAGCAGAATCAACAGCAAAAATTAAGAAGCATTTCAACCTACAAATGAACAAAATTCAAATGTGAATACGTACCATTAACACAAACACAACAAAAGGGAAAAAAACTTTTTGAATACATATGTTAAACAACAAAACATGGGGCAATGTCCTTTTCTTTTTATGATTTTTGTTTTGGGTGGGGTGTGTATGTCATATGTGTGTGTGTGTGGGTGGGTGGGTGGGGGGGGGGCGCTCAGCTTCGCCTTTGCCCATTCACTGAACCGTATCATAATCATCTCTGGTCACCAGACCAACTAGTTCTGATAAGTGAACCTGCCCTGGTCATCACCCATAAAGAATGGCATGACCATCCAAGGACAAAGCCACTACCGTTAGAACATAATTGAAAAGGTTTCCAAGAGACAGAAGAGGATTCCAGTTTGGTTCCCATAGCAGCCTTCATTGCTCAAAGGCACTTATGTCAGCCATGGTTGTTGATCATTGCCCCAGATGAGAATAAATTTTATTTCTTCATACTTGAGGAGCACTTTGGTGGGAACTTATGAGATGGAACTAACTTGGCATATTTTTAGTCCCACTAACAATGACCCAGGTCCCAGGTTCAAATCCAGCAGGAAGGCAAGTGAAGAACAACCCCTAGAACAAACAGAATAGATGATCCGAGGGACCAGCTCAGAAGATGCTAAAGTGCAGAAGTTTTCTCTAATGGAAAGTTCAATCATCATAGCCACTGAATACTACTTAGGTGAACAAAACAAAAAGGAAGTCATAACTCACACGACATCACCATAAAAATCTTTTACATAGGTGAACACCAGAAGTAGTATTCAAGCCTGTTTGGAACGCAGATTTCCCCATATTGTCGATGTAGTTTCAAGCCTGTTTGGAACGCAGATTTCCCCATATTGTTCTCCAGGCCACTACGCTGGCAGCCCGACCCACCAACCATAGCCTAAATGAACCACCCAACTCAATTCCCACCCCTTTCTGCTGTCATTGACCCACTAGCGGCTGCTCAAGAGCCTCCATGCCAATGTGTCATGACACAGAAAAGGAGGCCCTAGAGAAGTGGAGATCCCAGGTGGCTGTTGGCTAGGTGGATGGACCAGTGCCAACAGTGCAGCTGTCATCACCACCATCAACACCAGACTACACAGTACAACGCAGACGCCCACAACACGCAGGCACGCTCACAAGACAGAAAGAGAAATAAAAAGAGGGCTCAGCTCACCTTTGCTCAAGGGCTCAGCTCACCTTTGCTCAATCATAGAAACCTTCTCTTGCTGCACAATTTACCATCCTAATGTAAGTGGCACTGCGCTGGTTGTCACACATATCCAAAGGACCTTCCTAGGCAGAACCACAAACAAAAAGGGATGATTAAATGTGCTTCAAGAGAGGAGAGGGTTTAGATACTCGCAGCTACTTCGATTGCTCAATGGCATGCAATCAGAAAAAGGTAGACATCATCGCCCCTCGTCAGAAATCCATTCACATGTTCGGGCCCATTTCCATGTCTTGCATGGTTAACTCTTGGAGATGCTCTTTGTAGGCATAATACATGTATACACATGTAATGAGATCATATCCAAATACAAATAGTCAAATAGCTTAAGTTAGGGTTTGCGTGCTCAGTTTCACACAGCAGGAAGGTAAGAGAAGGGGTTGGCACACCTGGTGGGTGCTCGGAGAGAGAGAGAGAGAGAGAGAGAGAGAGAGAAGGCAGAGATGAACAGGAACATCCAGAGTCACAGCACAGGCAACAGCAGGGGAAGAACACCACTGTGGTGCCGGCACCATTTCTATGCATGGTCCGTGCATCCATCCATGCATCCATCCATCCATCCATCCATCAGGAGTAGAGAATGAGAGCAGCCCCAGCAGACCAAACCCGACTCGTAAGCCGTGTCGGGCACCACAGCACGGTTCCCAGCCCCTACCGCCACCAATGCCAGGCAATGGAACGGCAACGAGGCGGCACCATAGTGACGGCGGTGTGAAGCGACGGCCAAAACGGAGAATGATCTGGGCACAGCCTCGATTCGAACTTTCGTAATGGCACACAGGTAAAAGACTCAATAATTACTACCTCCGTTCCAAACTCGGGCTGTTCAGCTGATAAGCCGGCTCATGTTATTTTGTGGTGAGAGAAACAAATTGTTCCATGTCTCATAAGTTCCTGCATAAAAAGGCACGACGACATCGCGGCAGGGGCGGATCTACGTGCATTTATCGGGGTCAGTTGACCCCGATAGCTTGGTGAAAACAACACTACAAATCCTTTCATGCACATGCAAATTATTCTAAAAATAGAGAATCAATGCATGTTTATCCCATCACTTAGTCATTGACCCCAATGAGGCAATATCCTGGATCCGCCACTGCATCGCAGACGACGCGAGAAGGACAAGGTCGAGCAGGAGTAGGGGAAGAGCTGCTACTGCTGCTACTGCTGGCTGCTCAACATGCCCCTATGCCAACTTCTGACATCAGCATGTAAGCAAATTTTCTTGATCGGAAAACTTTGAAGCAGAGAATAGTTGCAAGGACGGAAAGAGAGAAAAAAAGACGGCTCAGTGTTACCTTTGCTCAATCATAGAAACCAAGCCCTACCTTATCTTGCTGCACAATTTACTATCCTAATGTAAGTGGCACTGCACTGGTTGTCACACATATCCAAATGACCTTCCTAGGCAGAACCACAAACAAAAAGGGATGATTAAATGTGCTTCAAGAGGGGCGAGAGCCAGCTCTAATAAGATACTCGCCGCCGCTTCGATTGCTCAATGGCATGCAATCAGAAAAGGTACACATCATCGCCCTTCATCGCCACTCAATTTACAGGTTCAGGCCATTTCCATGTCTAACATGGAATTTCACTTGCAATGGCCACTGGGTGCTTACACCCAAGCCACAAAACCACCTCTTTATATCTCATCACCACATATCCCGATCCCATTCACACTGCCTATCTCATCACCACATACTTGCCAAAAATTCAAGATTGGGAAGGTTTTGGAAACTCTTGGAGATGCTCTTAGTAGGCATAATACATGTATACACTTGTAATTAGATCAGATCCAAATACAAATAGTCATATAGCTTAAGTTCGGGTTTGAGTGGTCAGTTTCACACAACAGGAAGGGAAGACAAGGGGTTGGCACACCTGGTGGGTGCTCGGGGGTGGGGGGGGGGGGGAGGGAGGGAGAGAGAGAGAGAGAGAGAGAGAGGTTGTCGAGTCCCATGCATCAGTCCATCCAGCACAGCATAGCACAGGCAACGGCAGGGGAAGGAGATCACCATATGCACATCCCGTCCATCCATCCATCAGAAGTTGGGAATGAGGGCAGCCCCAGCAGACCAAACCCGATTCATAAGCCACACCAGGCACCACCGCATGGTTCCCAGCCTCTACCACCACCAATGCCAGGCAATGGAACGGCGGCAAGGCGGCACCATAGTGACGGTGGTGTGAAGCGACGGCTGAAATAGAGAATAGCCTGTACACAGCCTCGACTCGATCTAGGGTTTGAGTTCAGGGGATGTGCAAACTTTTTTTTTTTAGGTTACACAGTACAAGCAGACACCCACAACACGCACACACACTCACCCTTCAAACTTTGAAGTAGATAGTTGCAAAGACGGAAAGAGATAGAAAAAAAAGAGGGCTCAGCATCACCTTTGCTCAATCATAGAAACCAAGTCCTACCTTCTCTTGCTGCACAATTTACCATCCTAATGTATGTGGCACTGCGCTGGTTGTCACACATATCCAGATGACCTTCCTAGGCAGAACCACAAACAAAAAGGAATGACTAAATGTGCTTCAAGAGGGGAGAGGGTCAGCTGCTTCGATTGCTCAATGGCATGGAATCAGAAAAGTAGACATCGTTGCCCCTCATCAGCAATCGGGCCCATTTCAATGTCTGACATGGTTAACTCTTGGAGATGCTCCTAGTAGGCATAATATATGCATACACTTGTAATTAGATCAGATTCGAATACAAATAGACAAATAGGTTAAGTTAGGGTTTGCGTGCTCAGTTTCACACAGCAGGAAGGGAAGAGAAGGGTTGGCACACCTGGTGGGTGCTCGGAGAGAGAGAGAGCACGCGAGGTGAACTGGAGAAGAAAAGGCAGGGATGAACGGGGCATGCAGTGCACAGCACAGGCAACCACAGGGGAAAGAGATCACCACTATGGCGCTGGCGCCGTTTCTATGCATGGTCCGTGCATCCATCTATCCAGATATGTCAGCACATTTAATGCTCATGAAACTCTATGAAATCCCCATTGAGACTGGCCTAAGTGGCACTGCACTAATTGTCACACATCCAGATGACCTTCCTAGGCATAACCATAACAGAAAGGTATAATTAAATGTGCTTCAAGAGGGGAGAGGTTAGAACACCTGAGTAGCATCCAACAGACCTAGGTTCGACTCCCAGTGGAAGTGAAGAATAGTTGCAAAGACGGGAAGAGGAAAGAAAAAAGAGGGCTCAGCATCACCTTTGCTCAATCATAGAAACCAAGCCCTACCTTCTCTTGGTGCAGAAATTACCATCCTAATGTAAGTGGCAGTGCACTGGTTGTCACACATATCCAGATGACCTTCCTAGGCAGAACTACAAACAAAAAGGGATGATTAAATGTGCTTCAAGAGGGGGGAGGGGGCAGCTCTAATTAGATACTCGCAGCTGCTTCCATTGCTCAATGGCATGCAACTAGAAAAGGTAGACATCATCGCCCCTAATCAGCAATCCATTCACAGGTTCAGGCTCATTTCCATGTCTG
This sequence comes from Themeda triandra, assembly GCA_018135685.1. NCBI lineage: Eukaryota > Viridiplantae > Streptophyta > Magnoliopsida > Poales > Poaceae > Themeda > Themeda triandra. The sequence continues at coordinate 1,061,565 of JAENPR010000094.1, forward strand.
ACATGGTCAACTGTTGGAGATGCTCTTCGTAGGCATAATATATGTATACACTTGTAATTAGATCTGATCCGAATACAAATAGCCAAATAGCTTAAGTTGGGATTTGCGTGCTCAGTTTCACACAGCAGGAAGGGAAGGGAAGGGAAGAGAAGGGGTTGGCACACCTGGTGGGTGCTGAGAGAGAGAGAGAGAGAGAGAGACGCAGTCCGAGTTCCATGCATCAGTCCATCCAGCACAGCACAGGCACCAGCAGGGGAAGGAGATCACCATTGTGGCGCCACCGTCCATCCATCCATCAGGAGCAGCGAATGAGGGCAGTCCCAGCAGACCAAACCCGATTCGTAAGCCGCGTCAGGCACCACAGCACGGTTCCCAGCCCCTACCACCACCAATGCCAGGCAATGGAACTGCGGCGAGGCAGCACCATAGTGATGGCGGTGTGAAGCGACGGCCGAAACGGGAACATCCAGAGCAGGGGAAGGAGATCACCACTGCGGCGCCGCTGTTTCTATGCAAGGCCTTGTATAGTTCCCACCAACCCCAAACCAAAATCCAGAATTTGTGCAAATTCAAGATTCCCCATCATATCAAAATGTCGGCACATGCATGGAGTAGTAAATGTAGATGAAATCAAAAACCGATTGCACAGTTTGGTTGTACTTTGCAAGACGAACATTGAGCCTAATTAGTCAATGTTTGGACAATTTTTACCAAATACAAAGGAAATGTTACCGTAGCGCTCAAGGTCCGTGCATCCATCCATCCATCAGGAGTAGCGAATGAGAGCAGCCCCAGCAGACCAAACCCAACACGTAAGCCGCATCAGGCACCACAGCACGGTTCCCAGCCCCTACCCCCACCAATGCCAAGCAATGGAACGGCGGCAAGGCAGCACCGTAGTGACTGTGGTGTGAAGCAACGGCCGAAATGGAGAATGGTCCGGGCACAGCCTCAACCATGTATTTTCAGGAGTTCCAACACATGGTTTTTTTAGCCATAGGATGAAGATCCAACAGCTCCCAGTTCTTCTTCTACCTCCAGACAATCACAAATCACAGACCACATATGACAGAATTGCCAGGCAATGGAATGGCGGGGCACAGCACAGGCAACAGCAGCGGAAGGAGACCACCGCGGTGCCGGAGCCGTTTCTATGCATGGTCCATGCATCCATCCATCCATCAGGAGTAGCGAATGAGGGCAGTCCCAGCAGACCAAACCTGACTCGTAAGCCGCGTCAGGCACCACAGCACGGTTCCATGCCCCTACCGCCACCAATGCCAGGCAATGGAACGGCGGCGAGGCGGCACCGTAGTTATGGCGGTGTGAAGCGACGGCCGAAACGGAGGATGGTCCGTGCACAGCCTCGATTCGAACTTTGTTAAGGGCACACAAGTAAAAGACTCAATAATTACTAGCTCCATTCCAAGAATGTTCAGCGAAACAAATTGTTTCATGGCTTAGAGGATGAATATAGAGGATGACGAGTGCGGATAGTCTCATAAGTTGAAGCGAACAGGGCGACATCGAGGTCATCCTGTTCTCCATCGCAGAAAGAATGCAATCTAGCATCCTGCACCCAAAGGCACGACGACGGCGCGGACGAGGCGAGGGAGGAGGAGGACGAGCAGGAGGAGGCAGACAGCATACCAGGGGAGAACAAAACACTCGCAAGCGCAACCAAATGGTCGAAAGCGAACCCATCAATGGCGGCTCAGATCCCGCGTCGCCGGACCGTGCCCGCGACCAGAGCCCGCCCCCACGGTCCCCGACCCCAGCCCCCGCCGCCGCCCGCACAAGCGCCCGCAATCCGACGCTACGCGGCGTGGCGGGGCGGAAGAGGAGTAGCCCCGGGGAGGCGCGGATCCGAGGTCGGCCGCCGCTCGGGAGCCGGCCCGGCGCCAGCCGCGGCGCCCTGCCTCATCGCCGCCGACTTTGTTCCTAGGGCTGTGGGCTTTGGTGGAGTGGTCACGGGCCGCCGCGAGTGGGAACAAGCGGGCTCTTGAGCCTTGAGCGCTCGCCTCGCATGCGCCGCCGCCGCCGCCGCTGCCCACACGCGGTGGCCTCACACTTAAACTAACGACTGAGTGAGTAATCTGGCGAGATTTTATGCGGAGGTGACCAACAGGAAGGACCCCACTCGTACGCGTCCGCTGCGAGCGACAGGCGTGCTCCGCGAGGCCCAGCACCACTCATGGCCAAGCAGCAGTGGACTTTTTTTCTTTAGATAAAGAGCAGCAGTGGACTTTATTCGGCCCAAATGTAACCAGCTTCCTGGTTCTATGGGCTCATACGATAGATGCAACAAAATATGTGCATTTTTTCTAAAAAAAACATGTTCCCTTTATAATTTGTCAGCTACTTTGCATCTTGTATTTTTAGAATAATTTTTACGGGAGGACTGCATTCATCATGTCCTATGTAAGTTGGTCGAGTTATTGCATATCTAAGAACAGGGGCAAATTTAGGTCCATTTATCAGGGTCCATTGACCCGTTAAAATCTACATATTTTCTTTAGTAAAACAACATGAGAACTTAGGATTTGAGAAAATCCATGTCAGGTAATGAAATAGACCCAGATCATCTGGGTGATGTTCTCGGCTTGATTCGCTCGTCTAAGAAGCCATGGAACAATGTTCGCTTGGTAATAGATTTTTGGCAAAATTTGCCACAGGACACAGAAAGTGGCGTCCATTTGCCACAGGACACCAAAAGTGGAGCACTTTGCTAGGACACACAATCTCGACTTTGAAATTTGCCAAAACACACCATGCTTCATATTTTATTATATCCCTGGGCAGGAGAGAGAGAGTAGGGGAAGGGACAATTTTGCCCTTGGCTCGATTCACACCGGACTCGGTTAGGCTCGACCAGGTCTCATTCGCACCGGACCGGACCGGACCGGGGGCTGGCTCCTCATCCGCACCGTCCTTCGTCTCCTCTACCCAGGCCGCCGCCGCTCGCGTACTCCTCTCCCCCGCGCCGCCGCTCGTCGATTCCTCTGCGTGCGCCGCCGCTGAAGCCTCGACCCCCCTCGCTGTGCGGGTGCCGCAGCTCGACCTCTTCTCTGCTGGATGGCGACAAGCTCGGCCGGCGGTTCAACCTCGCGCGCCCATGCACGGCGCGGAGGGAGGGATGGGGAGGCGCTCTGCCCGTTCTGCCAGACGGTGACCGTGGTGGAGCGCATCTCCCAAACCCCGAAGCATCCCAACAAGTCGTTCTATACTTGCACAAATTGAGATTGGGTAAGTTCAGTTCCTTGATTTGGGGTCAATTTTGGCGGTTTCAATTTGTTGCTAGGGTTCATCCGTGGCACCTGTTCTTGTTCCATGCGCAGGGTAGAACCAATTGTAATTTCTTCATGTGGAAGCCAGAGAATCAAAGTGAAGACAACACTGCAGATTTGATGGATGGCATCAGGGGGATTCATCAGGCTGTGATTAACCTGACCAATCAGGTGTCAACCCATGCTGCTGAAAGGAGGGCGATTCAGCTGGCTCCAGGGTGGATGAATGTGGCTGCTTTAGTTGTTGTAGTTGCCAACTTAGTTGCCATGTGCATGCTGTTGTACAAGAATGGTTCATGTCCTTATTAGTGATGAAATGCAGATATGAATGGCATGCAAAATTGGGATTGTAATGTTGTAGGCAATGTTTTAGGAACGCAATGATGTCTTATGAATGGAATGATGTGATCCAGTTATCTATCTGAATTAATGAATACATAAACACATTAATCAAATCCTCAATACTAAATTCGAATCCACTTAGTTCATTACATCACAGGAAGAACTTAGTTCAAATTCACAGAATTACATCATAGCAAGCACTTAGTTGAAATCCACAGAATTACATCAATGGCTTCCATCAGCCAACCATATTGCCACTAGGGCACAAAAGAAAGAACACGGTTCACTACATTGCAGGTTTCATGAGCCACAGATTTGCCACAAAAGCACAAAAGGAAAGCAGCCACTGCTCCTCCTACATGTCCAGCAAGGGCCTCTTGCTCCTAGTGCAAGCGCTGGGGCTGGATGTCAGCTGTGATGAAGCCAAGCTCCTAGTCACTGCCCTTGGGCTAGATGTCACCAAGGTCCTGCAGAATACAACATCTTCTTAGTTCTTACATAACAAAATGGCATAGAGTTATAAGGGACAGAAATAAGATGCATGAGCACTTACTGTGTAGCTTTCTGAGGTGAGTCAAGTTCAGCCCTTGCTTTCTTAGTGGGTCCCTTTCCCTTGGAGTTTGCCTTCCTTTTCTTCTGCTTGGAGGGATCAGTTGTGGTTTCTATGATCTCTACCACCTTTGGCTTGTAAGTTCTCTTCTTCTTTGGTGGTGGTGCAACAGGTGGTGCATCAGGATCATGAACTGTCTCATTGCAAGTTTTCTGGAGGTGGCCCAACCCACCACCACCCACCACAGGAGTTGCATAGGCAGCTTTGAACTTGTCTACAGAGTAGTAATGGTCAACATAATCCTCAAGTTCAAATTCCCTCCTAGTGCCTATGAAAGCAATTGCATGCACACAGGGCAAACCAGTCACCTGCCAGTGCCTACAGGTGCACTCCCTCTTCTCCAGGTCCACAATGAATTTCCATGGAACAAGCTCCTTATTCACTCCTCCTACTTCTCCAACCATTGGCCCACTCCTATGAATGTTGTATCTCAAATTCCTGCTTTTGATGTGAAGAGACTTCATCACATGGGGCAGCACCTTACAATTCAGCTTTGCAGCAAGTTCCCTCCTGATGTAGAACCTTTCCATGATGAGTTGCCTTATCTTGTCCATTAGTTCAACAACTGGTAAGGATTTCTCATTCCTGATCCAGCTGTTGAAGGTCTCAGCTATGTTATTGGTTACATAGTCACATTTGCTTTCAGTGCTAAACTTAGCCCTTGTCCATAGCTGCTTATGGTTCTCCTCCAGCCATTTAGTTGCTCTTGGGCATGCCTTCAGCATCTCATTCCAGTGCCTATTATGAGTAGTTAGCCTGTAGCACCTTGATGCAGGCCACAAATTCTTTTCAAACACTTCACCCCTGAACCGCTTCTGGAAATTTTTCACAAGATGTCTCATACATTCCCTATGCTCTACACCATTAGAGAACACTGAGGTAACTGCCTTGTCTATTCCTTTACCTGCATCAGTGGAAATGACAAGACCACGGGGTGAACCAATGGCTTTGTGCAACATCTTCATGAACCATTCCCAGTTGTCCTTGCTTTCACTCTCAAACACACCATATGCCACAGGGAACATCCAATTATGGTCATCAACAGCCACTGCTGATGCTAGCTGGCCCTTCCACTTTGCTGTCAAAACTGTGGAGTCAATTCCTAAGTATGGCCTACAACCATTGAGGAAGCCATCTATGCAAGGCTTCAATGCTACAAACATCCTACTGAACCTTCTTTTGTTATTCACATTCTGCCACTCAATCTCTACAATGCTTCCTGGACTCCTTTTCTGAAGCTCTAGTTTCCAGGAGAACACATGAACAAAACTATCTTCCCAGCCTCCAAAAATCTCATCTAAGGCCATCTGCCGACCGTCCCACACAACGTAATAACTTACTTCAATAACGTACTTCTCTTGTAACTTTTCCTTCAAAGCAGTTGCACCTATAGTTGGATCTTTTCTAAGCCAGTTAATCACTCTGTCTTTGACCCAATGATTGGTAGCCATGCAGTTTTTTTCAAGTCTGCCAGCTGCCCTACAATTATGTTCATGTGGTAGCTTCCTAATCTGCAAAAAAAAATACAAACAGTTAGTAATTTAGATGCATAGAAGCATATAATGCATAAAATCCATTGTAGGGGGCTGCAAGTTGAACTTCATACCTGCCATGTCCTTCCATCTCGGCACTGAGATGCATAAATGGTCCAGTTACACCTCTTTGCCTTGCAATATGCTCTGTACCTCCTTGTTTCATTGTAGGGGCTGCAAGTTCAACTTCATTAATGACAGCATACTGCCTAATACATCTTTTAAAACAAAAACCATCTTCAAATGTAACACCAAGAGCTATCTTAGGGTTATCTATGTCAGTGACATGTACCACACTCTCACATCCCTCTTCATCATCAACAACAAGTGGATCATCATCATCTATATCTGAGCCAGGATAGTAATCACTGTCCTCCTTCTGCTCCTTCTGCAACAAATCCTTGTACTTTTCTGTCTCATCATCTACTCCAACATACTCAACCTCATCTGACTCTCCCCAGTCATCAGCAGATGCATCACCAGCAGCAGAAGGGGCATCACCAGCTGGAGGAGGGGCATCACCAGCAGCAGGAGGGGCATCACCAGCTGGAGGTACATCACCAGCAAAAGGTACATCACTAGCAGGAGGGACATCACTAGCAGGAGGGGCTTCACTAGCAGGAGGGGCACCTTCAGCTGGGAGAATGATAGCTAATGGCAAACACATTACCTGACTCTCTTGTGTGGCAATCTGATATTGGGGTTCAACAGATTCACTGACATGAGAAACTTGAGAATTCAGTAAGCGAGGACCAGTGTCAACAACATCTACATTCAATGGCAGCCTTCTGCAATCCCAATATACTTCAAATGCAGCAAGCAAAGCAGAATCAGAATCTATACGCACTGTCTCACTCTTGGTTTTGTCTAAGAAGGTGACTTCAAGTGCTTGATCCTTGCCATAAACTATCTCCTTATCAAGCATAGCAGAGAAATCCATCCAATTGATGGTATCCTTGTCCACCACCCGCACGAAATTAGCAGTAACATGATAGTCATCACGGCCATCCGGTCTCTGCTCTACATATGCAGGAACCCTAATCGCCACCCTACAGGCAGCCGACGGATCCATCCTAAAACAATGAAACAACAGATCGAAACTAAACAAGCTCAAAACGACTGTGTTTCTATCGCAATCGACCGGTTAAAGCAGCGAAATCGGACCAACCGAGATTAGGGTTAGAACTTACCCTTTTGGGATCCTGAATCGCGGAGCCTTCGGTGGAGAACCCATGGTAGGGGACTTCATCTTCGTCACCGTGTTCTTCATCAGCCCTTCATTCCACACAGCGAGGGGGGTCGAGGCTTCAGCGGTGGCGCACGCAGAGGAATCGACGAGCGGCGGCGCGGGGGAGAGGAGTACGCGAGCGGCGGCGGCCTGGGTAGAGGAGACGAAGGACGGTGCGAATGAGGAGCCAGCCCCCGGTCCGGTCCGGTCCGGTGCGAATGAGACCTGGTCGAGCCTAACCGAGTCCGGTGTGAATCGAGCCAAGGGCAAAATTGTCCCTTCCCCTCTCTCTCTCTCCCGCCACATTTGGATATAATAAAATATGAAGCATGGTGTGTTTTGGCAAATTTCAAAGTCGAGATTGTGTGTCCTAGCAAAGTGCTCCACTTTTGGTGTCCTGTGGCAAATGGACGCCACTTTCTGTGTCCTGTGGCAAATTTTGCCTAGATTTTTATGTTAGCCAGATAGGTGAATCAGGTTAAGCGCTGAAGCTATTCTAATTTCTAACTATGCACTCTGGTTTTTGCTTCCTTCTTGATTTTTCCTTCTCTGTAACGAGTGGAGTATGGTCAATGCGGATTCTTAGCAACTTTAGTAGATCGTATGTTCACGTGTGCAGTGCAAACAATCTTGTATCACAGTACTTGTTCATTATTTTGCATCAGATTGCAGGCTCCCCCTCCTGATGTCCGATAAGCATTGCCGGAGGTGGTCAAGTTCAAGTATTGTATAAGACGAGACTACTTGGCCGCAGTGGACAACTATATCAAGCTAGCGATAGGCAGCTCGCTATGGCCAATTGGTGTGTAACCATGGTTTGTATTCATGAGCGATGAGCTCGCGAAAAGATCTACACGGACAGCGTGGCTCACATAATGAATGATGACACGACCAGAAAATAGATGCAGTCTGTGGAGAGGCTCATAGCATTCTGCCAAAGAAAATACCCCACGCAGTAACGCGAGCATACTCATGTTGTTGTTGGACATTGCTAGACTGGCCATTTTTCTCTTAATTTTCTCGTATTATTGAATTTTATTGAAACTGGTTTCACAATGGCAGCCTCTTAAGGTTCTTTTTTTAAAAAAAAAAAGCACTCTAGGTAGCCGCACGGCAACGCCACGCGTTGCTAGCTTTCTAGTTTCAAAAAAAAAAGATGGCGCAATATATTTTCCTTAGCCAATGAAAATTGTTGTTTCAAGGCTTGAGAGCGGAGAGAGTAAAGTTGGTTAATTTTATTTTGTACTACTGTGCGGAGGAAATGGAATTACTACTTCATGCACATGGTAACTATTTTGAAGAGGATGTGGAGGGGTTAGTATCATCATATTTCACCAGTAATCTGCAATAAAATCATTGTTGAACAAATCACACATGAAAATAGTACATCTGAAGTTTATAATTACATTGGATAGAGCTCATGTCATCAGAAAGGCACCGTATTGCGCTTCCTCCCTGATAAACTATGTCCTTGAGCCATATCATGAGTGCAATTTGGAACGAAGTGAATAGTTGAAGTGTAAGGGGGTAACCTTGATTCCCATATCAATAAACGAAATTCTCCTTTAGGCCTAGCAGAAGGATCTAGCAGTAGCTCTCCAAATGCCACCTTTGGTAGTTCTGTTTTGGCTAGATCGTAAGAAGTGCTACTACTACTAGTACAAGGTAAGATGTGAATGGGATTAATGACAGGACTCGAAATGAATCCCGACATGTCTACCTCACGGCCTTGCTCGAAAAGTAGATTTGGGTGCTGCCCGTAAGCGAAGAGGTTCTTCTCAATCATTTTTCTGCACTTGTTGAGGATGGAAAGCCAAAGTTGAGCATCCAGGTTGCTTCTCATCACGTCAGCCAATGCATTTCCTGCAACAAGTGATCCATGTTGATGCAATTCCTTGTCCTATATGTACTAGTCTTGGATGTTCTTCCGGATCCACACTTCCAAATGCTAGGTTCTTGAAGAGGTACCATAACTCCTCATATGACAGAGCATCAAGAAAGATTGACCTTACTGATCCAAACCTTGCTAATCTTCCAAGTTTGCTTATGATGATCACCTTGACTCTTGTATTATTGTTTGTTTTTCTCACAAATGAATAGAACTCATTCCATTCCATGTCATCAACATCTGAAACAAACTCAAGAACTATAAGTGATGTCCCCACCATGGCCTCTTCATGGTTATTAACGATATTCAAAAAGTTGTTTCCATTCAGATGCAAAATTGAAGTGAATTTCGAGCGTACCCTCTCATCAGCACATACATGGGCGACCAAAGTTTTCTTCCCAACGGAACGACCACCAATGATTGGAAGGACAGGAGGTGCATCATCTGGGTTATGTTGCAGTAAGAAGTTGAGGAGCTTGTGCTTCTCGGCGTGTCGACTAAACATGAAATTGCTCATGTAAAGGTATGCATCATAGGGCCTACGGGACAAGCGCTCACACCCACACAGAAACGCAACGAACTCTCCTATGTTAGCCACAACTGTTTCCAGGTTTTTCAATGCGGCATGTACCTCAAGGCTAAGGATTCTGTCCTTTCTTGCAGAAGCAACAGCTGTCACAGTGTGGGGACGTTTGAGACGAGTGGCAGAAGATGATGAGATGAATAAGCTGCTAACCTTGTTTCTGGAACTCTCCTCGCAGTAGAATCTCAAAGTATCCAGCGCATGGTAGCCCTGGTACATGGCCTCCGACAGTATCTTGAGCTGCTTCAACATCCCAGAGTTGCTGATGTATCGCGCATCTGCCTCCTCAACGACGGTGTGAGCCCTCATCAGGAGATGTCGCAGCCTCTCCCGCTTCTCTTCGAATCCTTCATCTTCATAGCTGGAGCAGTATCTGCTAAAGACGAAGGAGATAAATCTGTTGACAAGTTCACTTGCAACCGCAGTTATGACAGTTTCCATCGAATGGCGCACAAGAGTGTATAGATGACTGAAGAATGAACTGGTAACCTGGTACCTGTGAATAAATCAAAACTCCTAATCGGAATACCTATTGCCTTTGTTTGTCCTGTCCACAAAGTCAAAGTCGTCCTTCTCAAGTAAAACTCTTCTGTGATGCATGTAGCTAACTGCGGGTAGTTAATTATATTAGTCTTGAACACCCTTCCAATTCTTTGTCATGCCCGGCTGAATACCTCAACAGAGGCAGCTCTATCTGGTACCTGCTATTTCTGGTGAAATACTCAGCCGACAGCCCCCCACGGCGGACCTGGATCACATGCAGTTACAACTGCTACTAAGATATGCAGTAGCTGCATTAACCCATTCAAAAGGCCACCAATGTCTAGCCATATTTCCTTCTCCTTCCCTCCCCAAGGCAAGTTAGACTCCGCCTCTTTAGGACAAATTAACAGACAGCAGAGAAGAGAATGCATACATCTTCTAATGCAATGAAAGGGAACAAATCTGCATATTATGCTTACATAAGCTTGCATATACAAAAAAAAACGTGCTAAACTGAGACCCTTTTCTATATATCAAGTTTCTATACTTCTACTTTCATATACAAATGCTTGCATCAATCATCAGCAGCCTTGCATCCACAAAGCGCATATGTTTAACACAAAAGAGAGTATGATTAATGGGGAACCTTTTGCACATAAGAAGGTTCTCTTTCTCATTTCACATATAAAAACTTGTATCGCCCAATAGAAGCCAGCATGCTAAAATTCCCAGCCATCTATTCCTTCCAAAGAGTAAGGATTGCTGTCATCTTGAACAAGATTTGAACTCTGAAAAGAGAGGGATACAGAGACCAAAGTAAAGATTGAGAAATTAAAGAAGAAAATACCGAGTTATTGTGAAAACAAAGAATGCTATATTCATGGAAAAAGGTCAGTGTAATAAGCATACCATAAGAATTTTGGTAAAACTAGAAATTGATTCATACGCTTGTGATTCTGGAACATGACTTCCATCTTCTTGTTGCATAGGCTTGCTTGTATTCTTCTTGTTTCCTTTCCTTTTCTTTTTCTTCTGAAAATTTTCAGTCCAAGATTTCTTTCGTTTTACCTTTTGGCTTTTCATTCTTCTTTAGACTTCATCGCAACTGCTAAAGTGCTAATGTCATACCAATTTGTGGAATCCAAAAAGGAACTGCAGCAATTCTGCAGTTGTAAATAATGCATTCAGAACATAACTCACAACATTTGCTCATTTAAAGTAGGACTTCAACTATGCAGAAGCCAATAACTAATAAGGCTAACTAGAAGATGAGCACAAACCTTCAGGCCATTCGTCGAGCAGCTGCTGGGCGTCATCCATGGCAACAGCATCTATGGCTGGCACTAGTCGGCGTCCTCGGTGCCGCTGCAGGTCGTAGAGGATCTTGGGGAGGCTGAACGTCACTGGCTTTCTTCATCACGCCTGCCTTCTTTGGCGCCAGCGTGGGCACCTTGGTACCTCCACACCGACGGAACGAGAGCACGCGAGGACAGCAGCTCCAGCACGCGCACTGGCAGCAGCCGCGACGGCACCTTCATGCTTCCTGAGGACAGGAGCTGGGACAAGAGATGGAGAAGGAAAGGCAGGTCCGGCGAGGCGCACCCATGGCGGAGGTGGCCCCGGAGACCGGAGGTTCCAAGCCGCTCTCTGGCCTCCCTGGCAGTCGTTCCGAGCAAACAAACAGAAAAAGTGGAGCCAAAGTTTCTGATTTTCCCTCCAAAAACTAAGCCATCCATGCTCTGCCCGTCACTCTCTCTCTACAGTACTCCTAAGCGGCTGCGACATGGTCCATCATCCTCAAAATCACATCACATGCAGCCTAGCAGAGGCATCGTTAACTTGTCCCTCCAATACAAATAATACTGGATTTGGGCCCCAAAGCTAGCTATTCTTGTGTTTGGAACAATGACATTTTCAGTTGGTAATAAAAAGTGTCTGAAATGCAAGCGAAGAACCAGCCACTCTTTTGGGACTGAAATCCGCAGTTCACTGTTCACGCATTAGTGGAGGAAACTTTGGTGATTTAGTGTGCACAGCAGATATAGGATGGAGTTAGGCTCCCTTTAGAGCACGAGCTAGTTCAGCGATCCGAGTAGTATCATATTATCAGACAGATAGTAACAGGGTAAGCAAGTACTGTATATATCTATAATTAGGTATGCATGGAGTTCTTTCCTTTTCTAGCAACCAACCACACAGGAATGATTATTTTTTTAAAAAAATAACAGGACGGATTGTATAAACGAAGCCCATCACAGTACCTTCTAATCAGATCACTGACTGACTATATGTATGAGTTACTAATTATGGTAGCATAGGCCATTGGTTGCTGCTGCTGCTTCCTACTACTGCAGGACGGATGGATGGAATCATCTCAAAAAAAAAAAAGGACGGATGGATGGAATGGTGATTCATTTGTTGTTGTCAATTGATCCAGCCTAGCCGTGTGGGTTCTTGCTTGCCTAATTCCATAGATCTCTGCACATCTCCCAATACCGTATTTTTGCCCTGCAGGTTTTCATATTGTTTCTTATTAAGGATAGGATCGGAATAATTCCATGTGAAAATGGGAAATCCATCAAACTGCACCAGCAGCACATAATTCACAACTAATAGTGTACTTACTTCCATTTGAGTTCTTTCTCTGCCTTGGCAGTTGCGGAATAGACAATCTCTGCATCTCCAGGTCCAGGTCTTCGCTAAGCAAACACCAGACGGAATTTCTGTACAGAATTCAGCCAGTCAGCCTATAGGTTGATGAACAAAACATCCATCAACCTATTTGCTAACTCTGCAATTGGCGACGCCCCTGCCCATACCGTCCCAGCCACCACGGGAAGTTAGGGTTTAGGGGCACCGCCGCCGCCGCCACCGCCGAGGGCGCCGCCACCACCGCCTGCGGCCCCCGTTCCCTCGCCTCCGGCCTCGCTGCCGGCGGTGACGCGGAGCGGGGGTCCGCCTCGATTTCCAGTTTTTCTTGTTTTCATAGGGTCTTAATCGAGTCCTAGGTCTCGGGTTTGCTCGCCGTCGATGTTCGGCGGCGGAGCTAGGTTTGGTCGGAGGAGCGTGGCTCCTTTGCGACTTGGTCTTCCTGGCGACGCCGGCGATGCGGAGCGGCGGCGGCGCGGCCGAATAATTTCTCCGGTCTCTTCCGTTCTCCGATGGCGATCTACTCCGACGTCAACGGAGAGGCCGGGAGAACTCTCTTGGAGTCGAGGCCGGCGCATCGTTGTCTTCGTCGGGTGATGATCTTTGTTGACCCTGTTAATCTCGAGGAACATGTTTGGTGAAAACCTGAGCACTGCTCGGGTTGCCGGCGATGGAATCGAAGGATGCGTCGTGGGTACAAGAGTTGGCCGATGCGCCTGGGAGGCAACGTCGGTTGATTCGCCCAGAAGTAAGTCCTCCTCTGCGGCCTCCACTCTGTGGAGTTTGGCTCTGGTGCCTAACGACGATTGGTACGCGGCTTTGATGGCGGTGACGGATGGATCTCTGAAGGCTTCGAGGAAGATGAACAGGAGTTGTAAACTTCTATGTAATTTTCCTTTTCTTTGGAGTCCAATCTGTAAAAAGGCCGGTGTAAGGCACTAAGATGAATACATGTTTTTTCTAAAAAAAAAAACATCCATTATATTGGTGAGGATATCTGCACGCATCATGATTCAAGTAAGATTAATTTTACCTTCACAGAAACCTTATTGAATGCAGCCAGCCAGCCACCATTTGCAACACCGGTGTCCCCTTTCCTGTCGCCAGGATGTTCACACCTCTACATGCAATAGAACCAACCAATAGATGAGCATCCCATATTTAGCAAGCTTTAGATGGTTGCTTGAATATACAACAGCTGAGTCGTCCATGAAGTTGACCTTGTGCTGTTTCACAGGTTGAATGATTATATCCCCAATAAAGTATTAGTATTGACTCCAACAAAGTATTAGTATTGACTCCTAACTACTCTTAGCTTAGGATGAACTAATGAGTCCTGACCTAAACATGCAGGCTATGTTGCACATGATAAGAAATAAACAGTTCCCATGTGAACTGCACACACATCGAGAAGTTTGCACACACATGACCAAAAAAAGTACAGCCACGCTCAACGGCTCAAGATAGTAATTTAGTATGTCTATCCAATTGTTTGATCAACCATGATTCATCAAGGTCATATAGGACCATTAACGCCAAGGTTGGCTGTCCAAAGTATTGTTGGAAGAATGGTAGCTAAATATAAGTTTGTAGCAAAAGAAAACATTCTTTAGAACAAAATGACTAAATGAGCAATTAATTCAAGTAAGCTTGTGTGTCCCAACCAAGAAAAAAAAAGGAACCCTTAGATGTCATCAAATCCAAGATGACATGTTGGTCCCATTAGTAACACGGCCCTGGTCCCAAGTTGAAATCACAAGAAAAGGCAGGATACCGTAAAGGAAAGAAAATCATAAACATAAGTATGAGAATCATAACCAAAAGTATGACAAAACAGAACACTTGTCGAAGCACCATGTCATGCTTAGATTTGCCCCAGTATCAACACAATATTTGTAGAAGCACCATGTACTCCCTCCCTCTCTAGATGAACTAAATAGGAACGTTCATTCCAATATATACAATATACTACACCACTACCACAACAGCAAAGGCAACAATTAGTTGCAAACTGGATACTTGTTATGGTCAAACCCATCCTGGCAGCATTTTTTGCAAAATAACAGAGCAAACAGTTCAGGATGTTGCAAAGTAATAGCTTTATTATAGGGTTGGGGCGTCTGATTGTCAGACACTGAACAACAGTTCCAAACAAGAACAGAAGGTAAACAGACAGGCGACAAAGAAAAACATCATAAAAAAACAAATGTATAGAAACTACCAAAATGTATCAATGCTGCACCCTGCACGGCTATAATAGTGGAAATGGCCCAAAGCTAGTAATTCTGAAAACACAATGCCACTACTGTTAGAACATAATTGAAAGGGTTTCCAAGAGAAAGAAGAGGATTCCAGTATGGTTCCCATAGCAGCCTTAGATCAGGTACATCAGTTTCACACAGCAGGAAGGGAAGAGAAGGGGTTGGCACGCCTGGTGGGTGCTCAGAGAGAGAGAGAGAGAGAGAGAGAGAGAGAGAGACGCAGTCCGAGTCCCATGCATCAGTCCATCCAGCAACAGCACAACACAGCAAAGGCAGGGATGAACTTTGAAGTGGAGAATAGTTGCAAAGACGGGAAGAGGGGAAAAAAAGAGGGCTCAGCATTACCCTTGCTCAATCATAGAAACCAAGCCCTACCTTCTCTTGCTGCACAATTTACCATCCAAATGTAAGTGGCACTGCACTGGTTGTCACACATATCCAGATGACCTTCCTAGGCAGAACCACAAACAAAAAGGGATGATTAAATGTGCTTCAAGAGGGGAGAGGGTCAGCTCTAATGAGATACTCGCAGCTGCTTCGATTGCTCAATGGCATGCAACTAGAAAAGGTAGACATCATCGCCCCTCATCAGCAATCCATTCACAGGTTCAGGCTCATTTCCATGTCTCACATGGTCAACTCTTGGAGACGCTCTTAGAGCAAGGTCCGTGCATCCATATATCCATCCATCCATCAGGCGTAGCGAATGAGAGCAGCCACCGCAGACCAAACCCAACTCGTAAGCCGCAGCAGGCACCACAGCACGGTTCCCAGCCACTACCCCCACCAATGCCAAGCAATGGAATGGCGGCAAGGCAGCACCGTAGAAATGGAGAATGATCCGGGCACAGCCTCAACCATGTATTTTCAGGAGTTCCAACACATGGTTTTTCTAGCCATAGGATGAAGATCCAACAGCTCTCAGTTCTTCTTCTACCTCCAGACAATCACAAATCACAGACCACATACCACAGAAAGCACAGCACCGGCAACAGCAGCGGAAGGAGATCACTGCGGTGCCAGAGCCGTTTCTATGCATGGTCCATGCATCCATCTATCCATCCATCCATCAGGAGTAGCGAATGAGGGCAGTTCCAGCAGACCAAACCCGACTCGTACGCCGCGTCAGGCACCACAGTACGGTTACCAGCCCCTACCGCCACCAATGCCAAGCAATGGAACGGCGGCGAGGCGGCACCGTAGTAATGGCGGTGTGAAGCGACGGCCGAAACGGAGGATGGTCCGTGCACAGCCTCGATTCGAACTTTGTTAAGGGCACACAAGTAAAAGACTCAATAATTACTAGCTCCATTCCAAGAATGTTCAGCGAAACTAATTGTTTCATGGCTTAGAGGATGAATATAGAGGTTGACGAGTGCGGATAGTCAAGAGAACAGGGCGATATCGAGGTCATCCTGTTCTCCGTCCCAGAAAGAATGCGATCTAGCATCCTGCACCCAAAGGCACGATGACGGCGCGGACGAGGCGAGGAGGACGAGCAGGAGGAGGCAGACAGCATAGCAGGGGAGAACAAAACATTCGCAACCAAATGGTCGAAAGCGAACCCATCGATGGCGGCTCAGATCCCGCGTCGCCAGACCGTGCCTGCGACCAGAGCCCGCCGCGGACCCCGCCCCCACTGGTCCCCGACCCCAGCCCCCGCCGCCGCACCACCGTCGCTCGCACAAGCGTCCCCAATCCGACGCGGCGCGGCGTGGCGGGGCGGAAGAGTGGTGGCCCCGGGGAGGCGCGGATCCGAGGACGGCCGCCGCTCGGGAGCCGGCCCGGCGCCAGCCGCGGCGCCCTGCCTCATCGCCGCCGACTTTGTTCCCAGGGCTGTGGGTTTTGGTGGTGTGGTCACGGGCCGCCGCGAGTGGGAACAAGCGGCGCTAAGACTACCCGCACCCTCCAAGTGGCAGATTTGGAGGTAGCCCTGAGAGGGCTCGCCTCGCATGCTCCGCCGCCGCCGCTGCTGCCCACACGCGGTGGCCTCACACTTAAACTAACGAGTGAGTGTGAGGCTGTCTCCAACAGCATACAGATACCCAATCGTGCTTTGGATCGTCACAGTTGAAACATCACGGACCTAAACCATCACCGCCTCCAACAGCGAGCGCAAAAGAAGTCTGGGGCACAGCGCCGACGCGAGCTTTCTCGTCGGTCCTGCTCTGCTCGCCGGTTGCTGGCCTCGCCGCGTCGCCTCACCGGTGCCTCCCAGCCGAGCGCCGCCCACCTCGTCGGTCCCGCTCTTCTTGCCGGTCGTTGGCCTCACCTCGACGATCCCTCGCAGCCGAGCGCCGCCCGCCTCGCCAGTTCCGCTCTGCTCGCCGGTCGCCGGCCTCGCTGGTCCTCACGTTCCTAGACTGGCGGCCCCCAGCAGCGGCGCACCCAGACGAGCTCCCCGGCTACCCACAAGCAGCGGCGAGACGGAGCTCCCTCTCGGCGACGGCCCTTCTCCCCCGATCCACGGCGGCCATCCTGCTTTTCGGCCGGCGGTGTCTGGCTTCGGCACTAGCGGCGGCCCCTTCAACACAACGGCGGGCGGCGACGAGATCCCATCCAAAGACCAGGGCGCATCTGGCGGCGGCGCCACTCCCGTCCGAGACTCCATCGGCGGCGGCACCATCATCCCAACCTCGACACTACCGGCGGAGACCTAGCACCAGAGCGGGGTGGAGTGGCGGGGCCAGGCGGAGCGACCCCCACGGCGCCGCCGGCCCTGCGCGCCGGAGTTCGCCTCCTCCTCCCGCACCTCCCCGGCGCCCACCCCCGCACGGGCCACCTCCTCCAGAGCTCGCGGGCCTCCGCCTCCCCGGGCGGTCGGGGCCGCCCTGGCGTCCGACCCGGAAGGCCTCCTCTCCATGGACCCCGGCGAGCCGTCCCGCCTCCTCGACCTCCTGCGCGAGCTCCGGTGCCAGGCGGCGGTGAGGGGCCAGATCCTCGCCCGCGGCGCGCTCCGCGCCGCCGTCGGCGCCCGGCGGCAGGAGGAGCTCCTCCGCGCGCGCGGGCTGACCCGCCACGACGCCCTGCGCGTGCTCGCCGCCGAGCCGCGGGCGATGCTGTACTCGACGGAGGACGTGGACAGGTTGCATCGCGATCGGTCGCCTCTCTCCTCCGTGCCCAAAATCTCTCCTCATATGCGTCCTCTATTGGAGCGTGATTTTGTCACCTAAAAACACTGTGCACTGATTATTTTATTTTTGGGTTGCGTTTTGCCTACACCGTTGGAGACAGCCTGAGTAATCTGGCCGGAGACGGCGAGGTTTTATGCGGGGTTGGGGATTTTGGGGGGGGGGGTGGAGGAGGAAGTGACGACCTGCGGATGAGGGCCCCACTCGCACGCGTCCGCTGCGAGCGCCGGTGTCCGGTGGTGACAGGCGTCGTGCTCCGCGAGGCCTATAGCACCGCAGCATGTAGATTTCCATTTGGCCCATGGGCTGCGGCACGGCACGTGGCACGGCGGCACGACACGGCCCATGGGCCGGCACGGCACGGCGGCCGGCACGGCACGAAGGCCGTGCAGTGCATGGGCCGCCGGCCTGGCACGCGACACGGCCGGCCGAGCACGCACGGCACGGCCACCGGGGCACGGCCGACACGGCGGCACGGGCAATTTTCAAATTTTGGTTTGAAATTTGAGAAATTGAGAACACTTTTAAATTTGATGAACATGATGAAGAGTTGAAAACTTGTAAAATTTGATGAAAATGATGAAAAATTTAGAACACTTGTGAAAATGGTGAGGTGTTTATGCCTGACGGGCCATGGACCGACACGGCACGGCGAAAATGGCCGTGGCCCATGGGCGGCACGGCACGGGTAAACGGCCCATGTGCCGTGCCGTGGGCCGAAGGCCTGGCCCATGGCACGGCCAGACACGGCACGCCGCAGCATGGCGGAGTGCCGTGCCGTGCCGGCACGGTGGCCAACTATACCGCAGCACCGCTCAAGGCCCAGCGGCAGTGGACCTGATCTCGGCCCAAATGTAACCAGAGCTTCTGGTTCAATGGGCTCATAGGATAGATGCTACGCAATATTGGCAACAAAGCATTTCTCAAAAAACTCATGTGCATTTGCTTGACAGAGTTTGAAGAAATAAATTGACACTTCACTCAGGTCTGCAACAACACACTCTAATAGCTGAGCATGTCATTCCGAGGTGAAAGCAAGAGAGCTGCATGTCTCTCCAAAGCTGATGGACAGAGCTGACACCACAGTACCCGAACCCCGAACCCGAAAAACCCGAACCCGCAGTACCCGAAGTCAAAATCGGGTAGTGAATGCTATTACCCGAATTTATTTCGGGTAATTCGGGTAACATCCCCCGGTACCCGAAGTACCTCAAGTCCTAAATGTGTGAACCTATTATTGTCTTCGTGATTGTGTCCTTGTCGTGGTTTGCACTTGCTTGCATGTTACATTTACACAAGATTATTTAGTATTATTGTGTTGGCAGTTTGCCACCTACGATGAAAATTTTTATAAATTATTAAATATTTTGTCAAGTTCTAGTTCTATATAAAAATCTATGCTCTTTGAGTGTTCCCTGTCATTTTAAATATTTCGGGTAAATCGGGTATTACCCGAACCCGAACCCGAAATTGCGGGTACCCGAAGTTGCGGGTAGTGTTTTTTTTGGGCTCCAATCGGGTAACAATTCTCATTACCCGAATTTCTCAAAACCCGAACTACCCGACCCGAAGTTTTCGGGTAACCCGAACGCCCAGTCTTGCCCAGCATGAAGCCGGGAGGCTCCCTACGCCATGGTCCATCACCCTCTCTACAGCACTCCCTATGCCATGGCCATCATCCTCACAATCACATCACAGGCAGTCTGGCAGAGGCAGCGTTAACTTGTCCCTTCAATACAAATAGTGCAGGATTTGGTACCCATAGCTGGCTAAGCCAAACCATACCTCCAATACAGATTGTATAGGATTTATCTTTGCACAAAGCTAGCTATTCTCGTGTTTGGAACAATGACCTTTTCATTTGGGATAATAGAGTCTGAAATGCAAGCGAAGAATCAGCTACTCTTCTGCGACTGAAATCAAAGTCCAATGCTGAGGCATTTGTAGGGAAAAAACTTTGGCGAATTAGGGTGCACGCAGAGCAACTCAAGGATGGAGTTAGGCTCCCTTTAGAGTACGCGAGTCTTGTTTTAGAGTACGAGCTCTGAGTTGAGCAATCATGCAGAATCAGAGCGCATGACAGCACGAGTAAGCCTCATCAACCGATCCGAGTCAACAGTTAAGTATCATATTATCAGACAGAGACAGTCACAGTGTATAGTGTAAGCAAGCTTGTACAGTACTATATATCTATAATTAGGTATGCATGGGTTTATTCCTTTTCTAGCAACCAACCAAAGAGTAATATCAGGCTGGCCTAATAATCATACAAAAAAAGAATAACAAGATGGATGGATGAGATGGAACCCCCAACTCCTCCCTCTATACATTGAAGAAACGAGGACCATCCCAGTACGCCCTAATTAGATGACTGACTGACTATATGTATGATGAGTTGCTAATTTCGGTAGCATAGGCTGCTGCTGCTGCTCAGTTTGCTGCTTGCTACTGCTGCAGGATTGGTGATTCATTTGCCGTTCTCAACTGATCCAGCATAGCCGTATGGGTTCTTGCTTGCCCAATTCCACAGATCTCTGCACATCTCCTCGATCCCGTACTTTGCCCTGCAAGTTTTCATATTGTTTTCGTTATAAATAAGGATCGGATTGGGAGAATACCATGCCTAGTGCATCAAACTGCACCAGCAGCATACAAGAATCAGCATACTTACTTCCATTTGAGCTCTTTCTCCGCCTTGGCAGTTGCGGCATAGACGATCTCTGCGTCTCCAGGTCTTCGCCCAGCAAACACCAGAGGGATTTTCTGTACAAGAATCAGCCAGACAATCAGTTGAATGAACGAAACGTCCATATGTAATATGTTGGCAAACATATCTGCAGGCATGATTTTTCAAGTAACTTATGTTAATTTTACCTTCCCAGAAACCTTCTCGAATGCAGCCACCATTTCCAACACCGATGTCCCCTTTCCTGTACCCAGGTTGTATACTTCACAACCTACATACATCGTTACAAGCCAATAGGTGAGCATCGCATCATTAGCCAGCTTTAGTTGATTGCTTGAATATACAACAGCTGAGTTGTCCATGAATTAGAATTAACAATTGGTAACCAACCTATTTTGTCGGGGTCTTCATAGAGCTTCCTCAGGGCTGCTATATGGCCATCAGCCAGGTCAACAACATGGATGTAATCACGCACCTGGCAATTTTTTTTTTCAGAAGTAGCATATAGATCAGTAACGACCTGAGTTTCTGTACTACCTACCGTTAGACATTAGACAATAACAAGAGCAGCAGCCAGCAATAGAGTACGTACCCCAGTTCCATCCTTAGTGTTGTAGTCTGTTCCATACACTGTGAGGTGAGGTAACCTCCCAACTGCAACTTGCTGAACATAGGGCATCAGGTTGTTGGGGATACCGCAGGGGTCTTCACCGATGCATCCGCTTGGATGAGCACCAACAGGATTGAAGTACCTGAGTAGTATGATCTTCCAATCAGGGTCTGAACGGTGGACATCGCGGCAGATGTCTTCAATCACAAGCTGCAGCACGGTAATAATACATTTATGTATAATTAGTAGATGATCATTGAACAACAAAATGCAGTAGGACCAAGAATTTTTTGAGGAAAAAAAGAAACCTTGGTCCGCCCATAGGGATTGGTAGCGCAAAGCGGGAATTCCTCCGTGCATGGTACTTCTTTGGGCCACCCATATACAGTTGCAGATGACGAAAACACCAGCTGTGATGACAAGGAAACATGTTCAGTTAGCTTGGCAGCGACTGTGATGGTGATGGTGATGCATACTCTACTCAGGCTGCTGCTGTATAATGCGACATAATGGATGGATTCCATGTTGAAATGAGTGCTTTATAAAACAAGAATAATTGTCTGTTGGGAGCAATGATGGTCATTTTTTAGTTCCTAGCCCATACTGTACCAGAAAAAATATCGTCGCAGCAAGCTAGCACTACTGAACAGAAAACGCTAGATGGATGGATGGCCGAGACACAAGCAGCAGAATCTGGAACCATCGCATTGAAGATTTCGTCACGAGATGCATGGATCCTCCGTGACACAAATTTACAAGTTGGCTGGCAGACAACGAAAAAGGGCCAGGGGCACCTGGTCCACAGGTAAAGTAGGACACCGGTATCCTGTGAGCCCCCAACAAGGAGCATGCAGATGCGCAATGCAAAGTAGGTGACTCCAACAGAAACAAGTTGTAAAGCAAGCAAACATGAGTGCCCAAAGATGCAGGGGCAGAGAAGATGGCTTCGTGCGAATTAAGAGGCAATTATGTCTATTACCTTCTTGCAGCCATTTGCAGCCATCACCTCCAGAAGGGTGATGGTGCCAATGAGGTTGTTGTCATAGTAAAGCAGGGGCTTCTGCACGCTCTCGCCAACAGCTTTGAGCCCAGCAAAGTGAATGACAGCCTCAAACCTGCAGCCACAGTTCGAAGTGGTTGTGTTAGTCAGGAGCAAAGGGAAACTATCAAATATTTTAGTGATCAACAACAGCTGCCCTGGCGGCGCTGAAAAAGTGAACATCACAGATTGGCAGGCAGCTTAGTTAAGGTGAGCTGTTGTAATCAAGATATACATGCGGCACAAGCATTAGAAACAACTTGCTTTCTACAAATGCAAACAAAGCGACAGATTCGCCAACTAAAACTAGGCAATAATTTTAGCCAATTATTAAACTGGATAGCGAAGAGCGGCAGATTCCAGAAACAGCTTGCCAGGAATGAATTCAAGTCATTTAAACTGAATCTAATCATTTGACACCTCTGGAGATGCAAGCAAGGCAGCAGATTCAGCAGGCAGGTACAGCGACAGTTGATTGGTAGGCTGCCACGAACAAGTATTGGTAATGATGTATGTTGCGGTGATAGTATATACTAAAACTAAAAGCAGAGGTGGTATGTGGTGTGGCATATGTTAGGAACAAATAAACTCAATAAACTATTGGCGTGCTACTGCGAATCATTAGTGGTGATTGTTGGCAACCATGAAACTCATAGCCGCTAGTTTGGATGGTACTTTACATAGCAGCTGTCGTTGCGAATCATTAGTGGTGATTGTTGGCAACCATGAAACTCTGCTAGTTTGGAGGGTACTTTACTTAGCAGCTGTCGTTGTGTGGCATGCTGCTGGAATATTCGAGAGGCCACCCATAAAATGTATGTGAAGGTACATTGAACTGGGTCCCTGTCATGCAATTGGTTCGATCATTTGGGAACTGGAAATGGGAAAGAATGTCATTGATGGATACCTGTGGGACGAGAAGATTTCCTGCAAAGCCTGCCTGTCGCGAAGGTCAACCTGCAGAGCATAAGAAGAGCAGTTTAAGTTTAGCGTGCGTACTGCAGAAACAAACAGTTTCCTTCGAAAAAAAAAATGCAGAAACAGACACATGGATATACATACATAGACACATAATATAGTGTTTTTTTTTTTGTCTGAACAATGAATTCATGGAAATATGCAGGTGGAGAATATGCGAAATGGGAGGTGTATTAAATTGCGGGCTGGGAAGTCAATATAGTTCGGCGCTAATCACGCACCATTCAACAATGGAACGGAAATGGATGATTGGAGTTCGGCTGAATGGCAGGTCAGGTTCAATTCAGGTTTGGCTGCGCGCACGGGGAAGCAGGCTAATGGTTGACCCGACCAATGGATCCTCTCCGCGGAGGCAGAGAATCAGAGCAGAACGCGGCGATGCCGGCACGACGACGCGTTCTGTTTTGTTTACAATATTCATCATTTATTAAGTGTAGAAGAAAGGAACGGACGGAAAAGAGGAACGAAGCAAGAAAGCAACACGTTGCGTGTATGTGGTCTACCATTTCCAGTTTCCACGAGAGCAGGGCACGCATCACTCGCGTCACCCGGCCGCGTCAACGCGAGGAAAGAGTGAAAGACAGGGGCGGTGGCGCCGTCCAGATTGCCACGGAAACCAAACGAGACGGAGTCGACGCGGCGAAGCAACCAGCAGAACCAGGGTGTGCGAATGGAATGCCCCTCTGAAGACTCGCCTTGCTGATACATGGACGGTGTGGCCATGGACAGCTAGAGCTAGCTGGGTACTACTACTATAGTAGTTCTAATTCTAACTTGAGGACTACACGAAGAAAATGGTCCTCAACCGCCATGGCAGGGCCTGGGCCATGTCAACCAGAGCAGGAAAGAAACCTCCCCACAAATCAATAACTGCCCCTTTTTGCCCCTTTCGTTTATATTTTTAGTAGGAAATTAAATAATGAATGGAAACGAAACAAAAATAGACAAAGTTAAGTAGGACTCAATAATTCGGTTACTAGTCTGTGTGAAAAAAAAAATGATTAAACAAATAATATAAAGTTCCATCATCAGAATCATCGAGCCCCAAAATTTCTACCGAGGCGACGACGATACAAACAATGGAATGAACTTCAGCAAGTCAGGGGGGGAAACTAACTAAACTCTCAGTAGGAACAAATTGATGAAACGAAACTGGCACCCGGGGTAGGAAGCAATCAATCAATCACGCGTAGAGAGTGCGCACCTTGTGGAAGACGAGGTTGGCTCCGTTGTGGCCGGCGAGCTCGGCGACGCGGACGAGGGCGACCTCGGAGGCGTTGTCGAGGTTGTCGACGACGACGACGCGGAAGCCCTGCTGCAGCAGCTGCAGCACCGTGTGGCTGCCGATGTACCCGGCGCCGCCCGTCACCAGGATGGTCCGGAGCACGGCGGACACCATCGTTGCGCGCCCCTCTTCGGATCGCCCGTCAAGGATGCAAGAGAGAGAGGAGAGGAACGAGTTGTGTGTGCACTGCCTGCCTGCGCCTGCGATCGAGATCGACTAGAACTGCCGTGTTTTCGCTTGGCAAACCGCCCCGTCTCATCTCCGTCTCATATATAGCCGCTCGCCCGGGCCGGGCCTTGAGGGCCTGGGCCGAGGGCCGAGGGCCCGGCGCCGGGCGCGCGCGAGGATTCCGGAGTCCGCCACGTCCCCACAAAGTGCGCAGATTTTTCTCCCCATCGCCGCCCGGCGCCCACGATTCCCCCCGTTCGATTCCTTTGGCGCTGCCACGCCACCCCCGATCTGGCCCGTCCAAGTGTACGTACGTAGTCATCCAGGCTGCCGCATCAAGTCGACCATATCAAATCCAAGCAATTGACCTCCACAATCCATCTATTTCGAAATGGATTTGCATCCATATGCTTAACTATAAATAATAATTAAGGTTCAAAAAAAACTATAAATAATAATTAAATATCCATTAATGCTACCTAAGATACACATAAATAATTTATGGTTCTTATTAATTTTGAAGATTTCATTTTCGCTATACTCCCTAAGTTCTTTTTCATGTGTCATATTAGATATGTCTTAAGTCAAATATATATTAGACAACCATTTTTTTAAAAAAAAATCCTTATAGCTTTACAACATTTAAAGTAGTACATATTAGTTACGTAGGTATATTTTATAGTGAATATAAAAAATATGAATTTGTCAGAAATCTATATAGTTTTTAAAAGTAATGCCAAAGATATTAGTGTTTGGCTTATGATAAAAGCTAGTATGATATCCAAATAAAAACAAAAGGAATAATAAATATTGTCTCCGTCCTAAACTATAAGTCAGTTTAACTTTCTTAGATGGTCAAAGGAACTTAAGTTTGATTAAGTATGTATAATAAAAATAACATTTATGATACCAAATAAGTGTCATTACATTCTTCATTAGCTATATTCTCATAATATACTTATTTAATGTCATGAATCTTCGTAATTCTTTTTATAATTTTGATCAAACTTAGAAGTTTTGACTCTTCAAGAAAGCTAGGATAAATTATAATTTAGAACATGGTACATATAAATCCATTGCATAATAACTTGCCAATGATATCCCTTAATTGACCTCCGTGACACTATTTTTTGACCGAATTCCATGACATCGGGCTGTGATTTATTTTTTTTAAGTAACAGGGCAATGACTTATAATTTAGAACCGGGTACGTATAAATAACTACTCCGTATATCGTGACTTATAAGTTCAAGCGATTTTTCACGGTCTAGTTGCGTCTCTAATGTAAAAAATTTAACATAGAGTACAGGATTTTGACAGCGCAAGTAGCATGTGCGTGGATATCGGCCACGTGGTTCACCTGGATATGACAAATAAGCAGGATTAGCCCTCAACCCATGGCAGGCAGCCAGGTAGCGGCGGGTGGGTTAGCCTGACAACATGGACGGTACGGTGACGCAGGTAAACCTGCTCAAAGTGAACTGAAACCAAGGATCGGGAGGGGCACGTACTCGTATAGCGTATAACAAGATAAGACGAGCCATTTCTGGATTTTGGATGGACGGCAAGGCACGCAGCAGGGCCCGGGAAGGCCCGAGAGAAATTATAGGGAATCAAGCGAAAAACGGAGTCGGCGTCGATGGATCTGGATGAAAGCGATGGGAAGAAGCAGGATCATCGTTCGTCGATCATGTCTGATGATCGGAACGCAACGCGAGCTTTGCAGTCTCGGCCGGTCTCGGACTCGCTCTCGAACCCATCGGCATCATCGGTTAATTACTAGTTCCGGCAGTTACTCCTGGTACGCTAGTAGTAGTGGACAGCAAAACACGCACGACCGGCCTTGCTCAAACGAGGACCCCACCCACCGGCCCCGCCGACCGTTAAGAATGGAAACAGTTGAACACTCCCGGTGTTTCTGTTGCAATGCAATGCTTGGACGAAATAACTTTGTGAACATGATTATGTTAAGAGAAAATTTGCGCAGCGTCGTCACATGTTTATTGGTACACGGTATAGTTCTAGGCGGATGAGATGAGTCAACTTTAGAGTGACACGTAAATGAGATGACGATGTGGATGTCTGGAATTGACATATTGTCCAGCAGCCGGCATGGGTTCAGCAACCGTGTAGTTTGTCACTCATCCGGTGGTCTATCTTTACGGAGTACGTCAGATGCATATCCGGATAGACCTGCCTCTTCTTGAGACGACAACGTTTTGCGTTTTCCTTTCCCTTTTTTTTTTTTTGACAACATTGAGACGACAACGTTGACGACGGAATGAGCAGAGCAGAGGGACGTGAGGACAACAAACATCCCTATACGGCTACACCACATGGCCTTCAGTGTTTACAAGCCTTATCGTCAAATTCATCATTCAGCGTATATACTTGCATGATGCCGAGAAGGCATGGAAATATGGAATGGATTGAGATGGGTGAGAGAGGCGTGTGAGGCTTGGTCTTGGTTTTGGGGAGTGGACACCGACCTGCACCTGCGCGTAGAGCACGATCCACGTCCGCAAGCTTCCATCCATGGATGGATCAATCTTTCCTTTTCTCTTGGACGGCCAGACCGAATGGGTCCCACTAATGTTATATCCACAGGAAAAATTATATATCTATACACTGCAACGAATACATAATAAATTAGACTTCATCCAACCTTAAATCTTATGAATTCTAAGTCTATAATAATTGCTCGTGCGATAAATAATTAATTTCCTATGAAAAATAGCAAGAGATTGATTGAACTTAAATACATTAGATTGGTATATCTTGTTCCATCTATTTCACGTGCTCTGGAGCAAGAAATTGAAGCCAATATTTACTGGTCCCATCTCTTTCACGTACTATGTAGCAAGAAATCGATGCCATTTGAAGTCATATACGAGTATTAAACATAGGCTTATTAGCCCCTTAGTGTGCGTCCAGCCATGTGCTATGTTCTTTCACAGCGGGCTCGGTTTACCTGTCTGCAGTGTTGTTGTTAATAGCTGCACTAGCAACATCTACAGGCTACAGCGCGCGATGCAACCAGCTGAACTAGGCACAGCCTAACCCAGAAACAAAACTAGGCACGCCCTCAATTTGGTGGCTAGGACTAGGAGAGTAGTATAAGTTGTTGGTTAGCTTAGGGCGTGGGGAGCTTTGCCCTTTTGCTCTGCGGCGCACGAGAAAGAGCCGAAGAAGCCGGGCCGGGGCAGGGGCGAAGGCGACGGAGCGATGATGGATCGAGCAGTTTGGCCGCGCCCGTGCCTTCCGGTCGCTTCGCTTGCTTTTGTTTTGTTTCACAAAGAAAGCTTCTGTTCTGGCCAACCAGACCCGTGCGTGTGGTGATTTCGCCTCCGAGGCTTCCGATTCATTGCGTGACGACTACCAGAAAGTTCCACTTTCTTCCGGGTCAGCAACCGATCATCATGCATGTGCAGTTGCAGTGCGTCCAAATGAAAGGTAACTTATTGTCAAATTTTTTTACAAAGGTAACGTATGAAACTCATAATTGACTTGTAGAAACTTGAGTAGGCGTGAAGAGAGTTTTAGAAATTGTATAGGCTAAATTACGTTTCTGCTAGGCCATTTGGTCCTTTCAGAGACAAGAGAACAGTTTATGTTGCATAGATAGAGAACAAGAGAAGAATGATACAATAAATTGCACATAAAAATAAATCGTCTCAAATAAAATCAAACTTAGAAGAAACTGTAACCTACAGTTTGAGAAAACAAGAGTAAACATAAGAATTTTTCCCTAGCTCCAAGAATGAATTCAAATAATTAATTTGTGGTCATTAACTAAGTTTTATTAAAAAAAACACTAAAAGCAACAACAACGTAGGCATGTAGCATAAATAACGCCAAAAGAAATTGTATTCCAGGGTATATAGGAACAATAGAGCTAATATTTTCTCAACGCAAAGGGACATTCTCATCTTGGTTCTCCTTCCCCCCATGCTTCCTGCTGCATTCACGCATTCTGGGAATAACTTTTCTTGCACCCCATTGATGCTTTTCCTTTTTTTTTCAGATGAAGCATGCAATACAGAGGTCTTATGCGGTTGGATCAGATTGTGTAATCAATCAAGGACGCTATGCCATGGACTGTACAGTAAGTTGAAACATGAGCATTCTTTCATCCATAGACTGAACCAGACGTCAGTTATCATCTTCTTGGCCATGTGCTCTATAGTTAATAACAAGGATAAGAGGAGATACCACCATAGATCACTATGGGTGGTATCTCCTCTTATCCTTGTTATTAATAGAAATTCACTTTGACTTACTGGTATAGCACTTGTTAATAGAGCTGGCATTCCAACCCCTTCTCAAATCCAGGATCCAAACACACCTTTTCTGGGGTGGATCGCCATTAATCGGACTGATGTTGGTAAAAATTAGACTGACAGTAGATAGATTATTATAAGAAAGAGAGTTCAGTCGATTACAAATTTGGAGAAAAAAAGAGAAAAATGCATAATATATTTGGCCTCAGATTAGCATTTTGGCACATTAATCTTCGTCGCCGATAACTCGGGCAAGAGATTACCCGAAGCGCAAAATAGTTATCGAGACTCATGCCATACGCTGTCATCACCGGCAACGAACCACACAAATCAGTAACCCGCACTGAAAAGCTTTGGAATCAAACCGAGAGAAATCCAACCCCACTGAAAAGAGAGAACAGATCAAAACTGGGTGAAAACGAGAGATCCAACCAATAACTGGAAAAAAAAAGCGCGAATCGACAGGGTAAGACCAGGACAAGGAACGAAACGGCGCCCCGGAGGTGCGCAAAAAGGATATAGAAAACGTAAATCAGAGATCAAAGATCGAAAGAAGCCGCAGCGGCTGCCAGTGGGTGGATGGTTTTAAGCGGCGGCGGCGGAGGCTAGGGTTCCTTCTGCTGAGAAGGCAGAGTCACTGCGTTCCAAACGCTTTTATTAGGATGCTGAACGCTGGACTCTAACGGGCCACGTTTTGTGCCCCATGGGAATCTCGATTTTGCGAACCGGGCCATGGACAGAGAAAGGATTCTGAACGCTGGACTCTGACGGGCCACGTTTAGTGGTGGGAATCTCGATTGAGAATCGGCCCATGGGCTGAGAAAGAATTGAGCCCAAAATCACGCTGCAGAAGAAAAGATCGCAACTGAAATGACCTCGCAGCTGATCCGATCCGTTGCCCGCTGCTCTGCTCGCCGTGTCGCAGACCAGGATCACACCACCGGATTCCCCCCACCTCGCCACCGCCACAAACGCTGTCCAACTCCTCACTCTCCGACACTCCCCCCAATCTCCCGCCTCCCGCATTCCGTCCAACACCCACCGCCGCCATGGCGGCCCTCCTCCTATCCTCCCGCCTTCCAACCACCACCGGCACCGCCACGCCATCCCCAACCCGCCCCGCTCCCGGGTTCCTCTCCTTCCCCAGCACCGCCACCGCCACCCGACGCCTTCGCCGGGGCCCGCTCCTGGCCTCCACCGCGGCCTCGCCCCCCGCGCCGGCGCCGGCCGCGCAGCCCTTCCGCGCGCAGCCGGCCTCGGAGACGACGGTGCTCGTGACGGGCGCGACGGGCTACATCGGCCGGTTCGTCGTCCGGGAGCTCCTCCGCCGGGGCCACCGCGTCCTCGCCGTGGCGCGTCCCCGGAGCGGCATCCGCGGCCGCAACTCCCCGGACGACGTCGTGGCGGACCTGGCCCCGGCCCGCGTCGTCTTCTCCGACGTCACCGACCCGGCCGCGCTGCTGGCCGACCTCGCGCCGCACGGGCCCGTGCACGC
This sequence comes from Themeda triandra, assembly GCA_018135685.1. NCBI lineage: Eukaryota > Viridiplantae > Streptophyta > Magnoliopsida > Poales > Poaceae > Themeda > Themeda triandra. The sequence continues at coordinate 1,092,100 of JAENPR010000094.1, forward strand.
CGCGGTGTGCTGCCTCGCCAGCCGCGGCGGCGGCGTAAAGGACTCGTGGCGCGTCGACTACGGCGCCACGCGGCACACGCTGCAGGCCGCGCGCGGCCTCGGCGCGGCGCACTTCGTGCTGCTCTCCGCCATCTGCGTGCAGAAGCCGCTGCTCGAGTTCCAGCGCGCCAAGCTGAAGTTCGAGGAGGAGCTGGCCGCGGAGGCGGCCCGGGACGCCGGCTTCACCTACAGCGTCGTGCGGCCCACGGCGTTCTTCAAGAGCCTCGGCGGCCAGGTCGACATCGTCAAGAACGGCCAGCCGTACGTCATGTTCGGCGACGGCAGGCTCTGCGCCTGCAAGCCCATCAGCGAGGAGGACCTCGCCGCCTTCATCGCCGACTGTATCTACGATGAGGACAAGGCGAACAAGGTGCTGCCCATCGGCGGGCCCGGGAAGGCGCTCACGCCGCTGGAGCAGGGCGAGATGCTGTTCCGGCTGCTCGGGCGCGAGCCCAAGTTCATCAAGGTGCCCATCCAGATCATGGACGCCGTCATCTGGGTGCTCGATGGACTGGCCAAGCTGTTCCCGGGCTTGGAGGATGCCGCCGAGTTCGGCAAGATTGGCAGGTACTATGCCTCCGAGAGCATGCTGCTGCTGGACCCGGAGACCGGAGAGTACAGCGACGAGAAGACGCCCAGCTACGGCAAGGACACGCTCGAGCAGTTCTTCCAAAGAGTGATAAGGGAAGGAATGGCGGGGCAGGAGCTCGGCGAGCAGACCATCTTCTAGGAAGGCCTTCTCCATTGCCAGTTTCTGGGAGGAACTTGTAAATTTCATGCCGACCGACAATGTACTTGTAGAAAGGTGAGCCTTTTGACTTCTGATGATGCAACACGACTTGCGATTCGATTGTACCATAGTATCATGATTGTCTAATTTGGAGGAAGAGGAATTTTGTTTGTCTCGAACCAATTTTGATTGAGAGAAGGGCGAAATTTTGTCTGCACACAGTATATACTTTTCCCCCACTGTTTGTAAACAGTAAGTAAACACAGAAAATACAATTCCACCATCCTTAAATTGTCGAAAGAAAATCACACCACAGAAGATGGATTATTGATTAGCAGATTCCACATCTCCACCATCCCACGTTAACATCATTCGTTTTTGCATTATTATGTTGTTCATTGCTCATCAGCGAAAGAAGCTTTTGCATTGGAAATCAAATTGCATAATAGGTTAAATAACTATACACCAGATCGATCAAACATAATGGTGCTATTATTATCTTCAACATGTACGGACTATATACAGAGTGTTTGATCTCTTTTTTTTCGAAAGATCCGTGTTACCGGCTTCGATTGATAAGCAGAGAGCAATTATATATACAAGGCAGCCAACGTGGCGTGAAACGCCACGACGGCGAAGCCTACCCACGCACACAACCGAGTACACGACGACCAAAGCAAAGAGAGAGACCGGAGCTCCCGAAGCAGGAGACCACAGCAAGTCATCGTTGCCCAGCTCGAGCATAACGCAAGAGCAGCTCCGACTCCCGACCATGGCCACACGCCCTGCCACGAGACATCACGACCTAGCCGATTCCACAGCGACGCCTTCAAGAAGGTTACGACGTCCAATGCGCCGCCGTCGCTCGCCCAAGAGGACCGGGTTTTCACCCGTGGAAATGCCGGGGCCACGACGCCCCCAACAGGGAACACGGCGCCCACAGGCGTCGCCGTCGCCGGGCTTTCGCCCAAGGTACCCCAGCACAGACACCAGCCCTGAAGTCGGGTCCCAACAAGTCACCAACGCCGTCGCTGCCAGCCATCCAGCAGAAGCCTCACCGAGGGGGCACCGGCGCGCCGGCCACGCCCTGTAGCCGAAGCTGCGCCAGCCACCCCCACCGACAAGACAACGTGCCGGGAACCAGCCATACCCCGCGCACACGCGTCCACACCGCCTGCACGACGAGGCCGTCGCCGACCGCCGCCACCGGCCCCGACGCCGCCTCCATCGCTGTCGCCCACCCGACGGACGCAAGGCGCGCCCACGTGGGCACCGCCCGCCCTAGGGCCACCGGATCCGGACACCAAGCCCCAACCACGGCGGCCCTCGCCGACACCACCGCCTCCTGTCTTGGCCGGAAGGGTCCGTCCGTCGCCGTAAGCGAGCCGGCAGCCGCGGCGGCCGGGCGGTTAGAGGAGGGGGCAAGAAGGAGTACCCCCTAGCGCTGCACCCGGCCCGACCACCGCCGCGTTGCCAAGCCGCCGTCCACCGGACCGGCCGGCCGCTGGGCCGGATCCGGCCGCCGGGCGGCCGGGTTAGCCCGGCCCCGCGTAGGGTCGCGTGAGGGCGCCACCAGCCCGGCCGCCGCCGCCGCCGCGTCATCGTCAGATCCGGCCGCCGGAGGCTCGGGTCCGGCCACCTGGGCACCGGATCCGGCCGCCCGGGCGCCGGACCGGCGGATCCGGCCGTCTCCGTCGACGTCGCCAAGAGAGGATGGGAGCGCGCGAAAGGAGATGGAGCCCGTCGCCGTCCGGTCGGCCGGGCCCGGCTCCGGCCGCGCCGCCGCAACGGGCGGCCTCACCGGCGAGCTCCACGCAGCTCGCAAGGAGAAGGAAACCGTCGGCCAAGTGCCGCGCGCCGCTAAGAAGGAGGAGGGCCCCCGCCGCCGCCATCCCGGCCGGCCGAGCGGCCATGCCGGCGGCCAGCTCCGGCGGCGGCGCGGCTGGGGGTGAGGGAGGAAGGAGCGGCGCTAGGGTTTGAGGGGGTTCCCCCCGCGTCGCCCCGCGTGGGAGGCGGACGGGAGGAGAGGCGGACCCGCTCAGAGTTCAAAAACTTAGAGTGTTTGATCTCTCAAAGTAGTGTAGCCACTAGTCACATGACAGCAATATACACACATTGTTCCACTGTATATGAAGCTATGGTTATAAGCTATTGGACTGAAGGCAAACAAAATTCTGGCTCATTTATGCATAATAATCACGGAATCATCCCTAATCAATTTTCTTCTTCGTGCCTGAAGATGCTTAGCGTATTGCAAATTTGGTTCATGTCTGGTTTGCCTTTGCAAAACGCCCCTTGATCCTGAGCCTGCCATCAGCACGAACTTTGCGAGACTCATACCGGACCTGCCTGTCGAATCTGCAGGAGTTCCATTGCAGCACAGTTACGTACATTAGAAATTACCGCTCTAAATTGGTCCATACCAAGAAAAATTGTCAGGGAAAACAAAGAATCATGTCATGGCATATCCATATCTCACCTTCTTGTCTTCCTCTTCGCTTTATAGCGCGAAATGACAGAGTCACGATCAGGGCAAGGCACAACATCAAAGCCGGTCCTTTTGGGTAGACCTTCCATGGCCATGCCACTGCCAGGATTAACCTGGTGGTTATCCTCCATACCTGCCTCCATACCGTTACCATTGCTCATGCTGGGGCAGATTTCCGACAACGGAGCAAATGATGACAAGCACGGTTCAGTAGAGCTGACTGGGACTTGATCATATGTGACCTCGACCTTGCATGCATCATTGAGGGCATCATAATCACTGTTGTTCCATCTGCCATTCTGCCAGCCAGAAAAAAAAAACAGCTTATTACTTGGTGTCCAATAAGCAAGCACTGTGCACAGAAGTATGAGCACTGAGAACAAGTGACAAGTGTACATGTTATGTTTTCTAGAGCTCTTTGATTTTACACTCCATACTTAGACTTTAGTCTCATTTTTCATCACTAAGTTCAACCACAGCATGTAGCAGTACTGCTTCCTGAACGAGGTGTGGAACTATGGCAGTATCAAATTATTGTTTCAGGTTTAGTAATCGAATCTTTTGATGGTATACCCTGTTAATCTTTCAATATAAGCTGGGCGTCAAGCCTTCGGTCTAAAATCTTTTGATGGTATAGTCAGAAAAGAGAAAAAGGGAGCAATAGAACCGTATCAAATATATCTTATTCCAGTTATCAAATGGAATTTGCAAGATTCTTAACTACAACGACTTCTTTCTGATTCCAAAGTGTTGTGTCGAGCTGTTGACACTAGGAACATCAGATTCAGAATATATCCCTCGATAGCTATGACTCAATGGAAAGGGTGTTGATCACATGATGAAGAATACGCATGGTTTCTGCCATACAAGAGGAAATGCTTCAGACACTATCTTCTTTTGGCATAGTTTTTGAATTTTGATTCATGCTGTGGCAATAAAATTACTGGATTTTTTTATCCAGTGAGAAGAAAAAACATGTTTTACGAATAACGAGATTATTCACAACTTCTATAAGGCTATCTCCAACAGAGCACACCTCAACCGAGACCGATTCCACATATATGCGCCACGCTACAGTGAATGAGCATCCCACCCAAAATAGACATACTCAAACAGCTAACCTAATCGAGCGCACGCGCCGCCCCTCGTCTCCCGGCCAAGCGCATGCGCCGCCCTTCGTTCTCCTGGCCGAGCGCCCGCCCTTCGTTCTCCTGGCCGAGCGCACGCGCCGCCCGCCTCCTCCCGGCCGAGCGCATGCGCCGCACCTCATTCTCTTCCTCTCTATCACGACGTCGTCGCTCCCTCTCTCCCCTCCATCGTTGAGCACAGCGACTCCCCATCGCCTCCCTCCTGAATCCGGCGGTCGCGGGCGGCGAGGAGCCCTGATCCGGCGTCCGCAGGCGAGGAGGAGCTCGGATCCGCCGGCATGGCGGCGCCCCTTTTTCCCGGCGAATCCGGCGGCGACGCCCGCGTAGATGGTCCCCACGGCGGAGGCCGAGGCGAAGGCCGAAGACGCCGCGCAGTCCAGGGCACAGGAGCTCCGGCGACCCTGCGCGGCCTCCCGCCTATCTCCCTCCCCAGCAACCCCTCCCTCCTTCTGCAGCGGCGTCGCCTTCGTCCGAGGGCCGATCTTGGCGCTCGCGGAGTTGCGGGCCAAGGAACGGCCACAGCGACGCCTCCTCTTGCTGCTGCGGTGGAGCCGGACGAGCCGAGGCGGAAGCGGGTGGTGCCGCTGGAGGTGCGGCTCGCCGAGCTCTGTGCCGATGCCAACGCCGCCGCGCTCGCGCTGCTGCTCGTGGGCGGAGACGACTTCGCGGCCCCACCTGGCCATTTGCGTCGAGGAGAGAGAAGGACCCAATTATCGGTCTTCTCTCTCCTCGGAGCCAAAAATGGCTGCTCCTTTCGGTGCTCCGTTGGAGGCGATTTTCATCGCCCAAACTACTGTGCCGACAATTTTTATGTATGCGTCGCCTTTTGCGTCCGTTGTTGGAGACAGCCTAAGTACTGACTTTGTCCATACTTTGTGAACAGCATGGGTACTGACTGCTCAGTCATCCCAGAGATTTTTAACTACGGTGACGTCCTTACTCATGAGACTTAGGCAGTTTCAGAATATATCCCTCATCAGATATGTATGACTTGATGCAAAGCACGTTTTGAGAATATATTATATATATGCTGTAGAATATGTCATCTATGGTTTCTGCCGCCAAATGGTATAAGTTTCTGAACGATGCTGTCCCTCGATGGGTGACAAATGCAGTGAAAGATCCAGACTACATGTCTACCTACATAGTTTTAGGTTGTAAAAAAACAGGGGTAATGGATCATAACAGAGATTCAGATCAAACCTCGTAAACAGGAGTAGGCATGGTTGCAAACTCATGGTTGTTCTCTGTTCCAAAATTGTCGTGTCCAGTGGCATACTGCGGTGAAGCCCAGGAAGGGAACTGATCTCCACCAGCTTGCTCTGCCTCCTCACGACCTGCTGATGGCTGCACACCGCCGTCTGACTCTGCGAGCTGCCCCAGCTGCCGAAGGATCTCCTCGTTCATCTTCCCGTCCGGCGAGATGCTCCGGTTCTTGTGCATCGGATAACCAGTCGAGAATTTAGAACACAGAAATCAGAGTAAAAAGTAGACACGACTAAAATTGATTGGCACTACCTTGGGCGAGGACGGCGTTAGGAGAGGTTCGAATCCATGGCAAGGGGTGGTGGGCACGATGAGATCCTCCAGGCTCAGCACCTGGGGCTCCTCCCAGATGTTCCACCAGGCGCCACCATCCTCGGCGGCCGGCTTGTCGAAGAGCGGCAGCACCCCGAGGAGCGCCGCGAGGTCGCTCGCCGGCGGGCACCCGGAGTAGGGCTGCACGGCGCAGCGGTCGTGGAGCGGCGGCGACTCACCGCCGCCGCTGCCGTCCCGGTGCCTCCCGAAGTCGCAGTTGGAGCAGAGGAAGGCCGAGGACGCGGCGCGGCGGAAGACCGCCCCCGCCGCGCGGCAGCCCGCGCAGAGCGGGGCGCGCGCGTGCCGGGAGCACACCCCGTTGGCGCCGTGCACGACGCGGTCGCACGGCAGGCAGAGCCGGGCGGAGTCCGCGCGGCAGTAGACCGCCGCCGCCGCGGCCCCGCAGTAGTCGCACGTCGCCGCCGCCGCCTCCGTGCCGGCGCCGTCGCCGCCGGCCTCCGCCTCTCCGGTCACGGGTTTCTTGCCTTCCTCCGGCTCCGGCTCGTGGTCCCGGCCCGCGCCCAGCATCTGGTTCCGCTTGTCGTCCTCGCCGTCACCCATGCCGTTGGACTTGCGATGGCAAGCGCTAGTGACCTACTGCCTACTGGATAGCCGGTCGTGAGACTGAGCTAGAGGATGAGATGCGAGGTCTGCGGAGTGCGGGGAGAGACGGGCCCTGTTTCGCTTCCGTTTGCTCCGACCGGCGGCTTTGCTTGGGGGATAAGAAGGGGCTCAGACGGAGACCGGAGTACTGGACCGGAGCGAGATGCGTGAGCGCCGTAAATGCGGAAAGGGACGGCGTGAAAGGGAGGCGCCACGGACGACCGGCGACGTCGACGAGGACGAAAGAGCGAGAGGCTCCTCTCGCCCCTGCCAGGGCTGCCTGTACACTGAAAGGGAGTGCACTGCTACTTGTCTGCTCGATCTGGCGACTCGTGTCCCGTGATCTCGTCGGGTACCTTGTCACCGCATCACCGGGTGTACTACGTGACCGGTGATCGGTGACCCCGCCGCACAGGCAGAAACAGCGCGCGACTCGTGATCTTTTTGCCGGGAGAGAAGCTCTTTTTGAGGGGTTTCTCGACGTGATGGCAATCGGCGTCGGCGAAGGCACACGGGAGCGAGGGTCGTTGTACCTACGCGGGCAGGGAGCAGGGGCGTGGCGAGGAGCGACGATGCCAGGCTGCGACGGCGGCGGGAGGGGTGGTCGTTTTCGGAGAGGGTAGAGCTGGAGAGCCAGAAGGCCGTCGCATTGCTTGCCGGGGAGGGCAGGGCCGTGGGGGAGAGGAGAGGAGACAGGAGAGGACAAAAGGCACAGAACGGAACAGCAGCTTCGCCACGGTTCGACGGCGACGGGAGGTGCAGCTGTCTGGCGGGAAGATCTGCTGTGCGACCCGGCGGGAGATGCTGCCGTTGGTGGAGATGGGACAGCTGACAGCTCGGAAGCAGAGGAACCTGCGGGACTCTGCTGACGTCAGCAGTGATGATTTCACGAAAGAAATTGGTCGAGGGTACAGTTCACAGAACTTGTGATTCATCATCTCTACTGCATATAATAATGCATAAAAAAACATCTCTAAAGCCACACACTAAACTATTCCCAACCGTCATTATCTCTTCTAATTTTTTCTAAGTACATCCAATAAAATTACACCTAAACCCAACCATAGTTTGAAATAAACGGATGAGATTTCATTATAACCTCTTCTTTCTCTTGCTCACCCAAATTCAATGGACGAAATTGCTGCGATCAAACCTTCCATCCATCCCGCGCCCACAGCCCTCCGCGTGACTGTATCTCTTCCCGCCGCACGCGCTCCGAGCCCGAGGTGCCACCCCGTGCCCCACGCCGGCCCTCCATGTCCCACACCACACCTCACGGCCGCATGTGCACATCTCTCCTCTTCTTGCCTAAGCCCTAGATCGAGGCCGGAGATTACAGGAGGCGCGGCCGGCTCCGCGGACTCCATCCAATGGTGCGTCCGGAGGAGTAGGCTCGTCCAGCAGGAGGTGTGGTTAGGCTCCTCGCGGCCTCCAGGCACGGGTGAGCGGCCGGCGGAGCAGCCTCCAGCCCGCGGCGCGACCAACGGCGCCTCCTCTAGCTGGGCGCTCGTCCAGGATTAGGGGCGTGACCGGCGGCGCTGCCTGCAGCCAGGGGCGCGGCGGGTGGACTCGGCGGCGTTGCTGACGCGGAGCACGCGGCGGCGCGGCTAGGGTTTCGTGGCCGCCGCCGCGCGGTTCTGACCTAAGGTCTTCGTCTTCCCTGCGGAGCGGGCTCTGCCCCCACGACGGATGAGCTCCCCGGCGGGGCTGAGCTAACTCGGTTCCCTCCCTGTCCTCCTCCACCTGCTAGCTATTTTTTTCTGTTGATTTGGAAAAAATTCTTCGTCAAGAATGGTGCCTGCCATTTGTTCGTTACAATGTTTCTTAGGAAATTTGCATTGGGAATTATTTGTATGATGAGAGAATGGAGGCCTATCATGTGTAGCTACACATCAGTACTAATATTCATTGCATTTCGGTTCAACAGTTTGTTTCTAAAATGCTTTGACTTTGCATGTACAGTATCCAGGAAGATGAAGGTATCTGTCTACACTCATCCACAGAAACTTCCAGGTGCTTCTATCTTCTTTCTGAAAGCTTATGGGATTATTCATGATTATAAGGTTCTTAAGTCATTAGTGAAAATCTGCAGTGTACAGGTACTGTCAAATGCTTATCTTTGTTAGTAATTTGTTGTCCTGTGGCACTCTTTTGTTGACCACACCCATAAATCTTTTTGGCCAGGCAAATTAGTTTATGTTAAATCAATTAACTTGCTTTAGGCTCTTTAAACTGTTTAAGAAGCTGCAAAACTTTTGATGTGCCGTTGCTACTGTGTCTTCACTGCTTTGTTACATTTGTCTTGATAATACTCTTTGTTTTCCTTTCCAATGTCTGAGTGTTTTTCCCTGTGTTGGGAAGGTGGTGTTTCTGTCTAATGCTGGCACTACAATGAAACAAAATTTAATGGAATTTCAGTATAGGGAAGACAAAAAAAAAAAAATACTAAAATCTACTTGCTTATTTTCACTCATCCAGATTTGAACCGATTTTCTCTCTCCCTCCAGCGATCATGCAAAGGATCTTCTTTGAAGCATTACAAGATTCAGACACATCGTTTCTACCATAGGAACTTCTGCAGGAGCAAGGTGTGATCATATCTTTTTTCCTTTTGTTTTTCTATTGATATCAACATGTCAGATAATATATAACAAAATTCTGAGATTGCCAGGCTACAGATTTTTTAGTCCTGTTGGCATCTTTGAACAGTCCACTCTTTTAAAATTTTTGAGATTGCCAGGCACCATAATAGAAAATGCATGTTGGCATCTTCGAACATTCCATTCTTTTTTTTGGATCTTAATGGGGCCCGTACTTCAAATTTGATAGAATATTTTGGATCTTAATGTTTGTGCTATGATCTACAGGTAAACAGATAATGTCCATTCCCTTTTCTATGCAACAAGCAGGATGGTTGTGTACTTTGTCCGATAATAATTAGATCAAATTTGAAATCTTCTCTCTATTGCAATGATTTTCTATGGTAGAGGTTGCCTGTGGTTGCTTGCTTCTTGTGGTTGTGTTTTTCCTAAAGAACTGATTCATGATGTCGGTTGTGCTTCCTCGATACGACTAATAGCAGCATGGAAATACAACAGGCAACAGGAAATACAGCAGGCATGTGTGGTTGCCGGAGATGTGCGAGGAGGATGAAGTTCTGGTGCATGAAGCTTTATCGGACATCGGTAAGTAAATAAACATGGGACTGGTTTGAGAGTAACTGGACTTTCTTTACGAATTAGGACTCTGTTTCTATAATACAAATTTATTATCATTGTTATGTTTCCTAATAGTTTTTATCTTATTTTGTTTTGAGGCAGGGTGATAGTTTTATGCTTGATGAGTTTGGGGTGAACAGAGGAACACTTACAACATCTATAATTGATACAAACTAAGTGGCACTTCTGTTCAAGCTTTCATGTTGCAGTTACAATCCTATAATTTTTGTTCTTATAATTAGTTGCACTGCAAGTCTGCAATTGTGCTTTACTACATGTCCTCTGCTTATTTATTTGATGGATATATATCTTCACGTAGTTTAGAATGAACATAGTATAGATATACATTCTGAAAAGTATAAAGAGAAGGCATTCTATTTCCCGGAAGGGTTAAGAGCTGAATTTAAATGTATATCAGATCTGCCTTGCATATTTACTTGAACATTACAGGAATAACAACACTTCTTGCTTGATACTAATCTGTCATATTCTTTTGTAGGACACGTGGAAGACTAAAGTTGCATACTGATCTATCATACTAAAGCGCTTCAGACATAGATGTTGGAATGATGAAGAAGTGGGGTATATGTGCAACGATAAGATGAAGGTGTGGGGTATATGCTGTTCTGTCTGAACTGGGCTTGCCATGACAACTAGGTTGGGGCAATCCAATAGAAATTCTGTTTATTTTCTATTCAAAACACCATGTACTTGTGTTAATTGTGATTGTGTCATTACCATTTATGTAATAATGACAATTGGCTACAAATAGAATGTTGCAAAGATCACATTGAAAGCATTGTTTTTTTTTGTTATGGTACAACATGCGTGTGAATTACAATTATCATAGTATTTTTTTTCTGGTGTTCCCATTGCTTATTACTGCACAGTCCAAAGTTTACTAGATGATGATGGTTACTTGATCGTTTATACTTATGGTCATATACAATTGCGTGAGATAAGACTATGGAAAAAATCTCGTCGTTTGGTTGTTTTTAAGTACACACTTTAAATAAAACCGTGGCAACGCACGGGCGCTATACTAGTGTGTTTATAAGAACCGTATCATGGTCCAGAGATCAGTAGCACAACGCATTTTGATCGCCAAACCCTAGCAGAGGCAGCACCAAAGCTGCGGTGGCCATTTTGATTGCCAAACTTTTGGCAAGGTATGGCATCGGAAATGAACGGCTGTGTGGTCACTCATGCCGCAAGTGCGTCAACCAACCAAATGGTCGCCAAAACTATGGCGCAAGATGTGTGGTGCGGTTGTTGAGAACCAAACATGCCTAAAACCACATTTGGACAGTTCAATGTAATGTTTTGCCGGATTTCCTCCTTTCCATTAGATGCCTTCTACAGTCTTTCAAGTATCAGGTGCTCCCGCCCTTTGCCAAGATTTCGTGTTCTGATTTTAAAAAGAACCATCCAAATGTGAACAAAAAAAATTCAACAATAATATGAACTAATAGATTATAATAAGCGCTATGTTCATATATAATTTTAAATGCAACAAAAATCTATATAGGAAGATACAACAAAGTGCAATCAGCACAAGAATAGGTTTGGATTTGGCACTGAAGTGTTGATTCCACTTTTCTTAGCTCCTTGTATAAACTTTTGTTGCTTTTTTCAAAATTTATTTGAACATATAACTTCTCATCACCTATCCATTTATTATACTTTTCTGGCAATTCTGCAGCATAGTTTTTTTTTTTGGAAAATACAAGCACGGAGGAATGGAACGTTTTGTTTTTTATATAACAGAACCGATAGTCTTTATTTTTTTTGCCTCTATTATAGTTACTCCAATATGCATACGAGCATTTATTATTACAAGTTTAGTCAGGACTAAAAACAAATGCTAGCAAAGTAACAAAAAGCAACATAATTGAACTTGTTACAAGTTTGAGAAGTAGGGTTACAAAGTTGGTGTCATTAGTGATTGTGTTACGGATTGATTTACTAATCAGGTGCAAATAAATCACGAATTTTATGGAGCGAGTTTCTAACTGTTTTGTACCACATGTACACTCCTTACTCCGAGTAAGAGCATCTTCAGGGACTTTGCAAATGAGTTTTGCATTTGAGAATTTGTCAAAAACCTGAAAAAGAGGGCTCCAATGGTTTTGCATACTAGTTTTGCATTTGTGCAAACTTTGTAATTCTCAGCCTTGGTTTGGCATTTATGCAGAGGCCGCTCGCTTTGGCAAACGCGACTCCCGTCCCTCTCGCGCGTGGAAATCCCTCGCGCCAAATTGGGTAATTGCCAAGTCCAAATGCAAAGTCCCTTGAAGTTGGCCTATTTTTAGACTTTGCATTTTGGTTTGGGACTTTGCAAACAACAACAAATGCAAAACTCATTTGCAAAGTCCCTTGGAGATGCTCTAACGAACCCTCATAGGTAGCACATATTCATGAAACCGAATTTGTCCTTCGTGATAATATCTATAGGTCATATAGTCTATGGCACCCTTGCAAGTATGTGATCAACCCTTAGCAACCTTATATACTAGGTGATTTCTTGCGCGTTGCTGCAGGAATTTCTTAACTACTTGGCGAATATGACTCTTCTACTTCTATTTTAGACTTGCAGCTGACTTGATGCATTAATTGGGGAGGAGTTTCTGGTGAAAGTGAAGGTGGGGTGGGTTATGGTGTAGTGGGGTCAACTGATGATGTGGCACCCTGACAAGCTAGAGAAATACTCTAGTGGGTATTGGCTTTATAGGAGTAGTAGATATGGAACATGGCCTATTTTCACATTTTGAGAGCTCCATTCACAAATGAAAAATGGAACATCATTCTAGTTGCATTTTTCAAACTCAACCCAGATAGAAGGTATGAATGGAAGGAACAACACGGAGTTTAGAGCCCTGTTCGGTGCTTGTTTATAGCCAAAATAAGTTGGGGCTATAAACCAAAGAACATGTTTTTTTTTGTTGCATTATTTCCCGACCATGCTTCTTTGCGCAGCCCTAATTTTTTCTAAAAATACAAAAGCTATGTGAGACTACCTCACTTGACTATACTTTTCTTTCGCTTGCACTAGCGTAAATTTCTCATCCGCAGCATGTAATTCAATTCTATGCCATGTGTTTTTTTTGTACCTACTATTGTTTGAACACTAGATGAAATCTAACGAGCCAAGTGAAAACAAGTTTGTATTGGTTGTCTCAAGACAGGTTACCAAAATGAAACATGATTTATTAAAACATGTTTCTGGTTCTGAGAACACTGTTTCAATCGTACTAAGGTCCTCTTTGGATTCACTATATGATAATAATTATCTACCTAACAACTATTATTTGATTTAGTTCAGCTAGTGGATAGTTGTTATCTAAGCTTATGTCCCATCTCTCAGAAGACTTTGTTCGCTTGAACTTATCAGCCATAATGGTTTATCAAACGAACAATGACTTGATAATAGAGCCAAGCGTATGTTTTATCTCTCACAACAAATCAACGAATAAAATATTTTTTTCTAACTTTTCAATATGTATACTCCTTTTCTACCGGTTTGCTTAAACTTATTAGCTCGACTTCAACATCAGTTAGGTTTGTCAGTCTCAGAATCCTTTTAGTTGCGGCATCCTATCTCTCATACATCTCCGTTCCTCTCGATCCCATCGTTGTGAGAGCCTCTGGCGCAAGGGCAGCACGGGGAGGGCTGCAGGCAGCAGGTTGGCTGGCTGAGGACAACAATGTCGGGCTTTAGATGGCAAATAATTTGTTAAAAAGTACTATAACATTTTTGTTTGTATTTGATAATTATTGTTCAATCATTGGCTAACCATCGGCTAACTAGCTCAATAGATTATCTCCCAAATTACATATAAACTATGCAATTAATTATTTATTTACCTACATATAATGTTCTATATATACGTCGAAAGATTAGATGTGACAAAGAATTTTAAAAATATTTTTAAAGTGTTTTCTCACGGCGTGGACCCGGCGAGCAATCAGAGGATTCCTCTGTTTGGTCATTCCGACCCGCTAGCAAGCCGCATAAGTCCCGGTAACCTAAAACCCCAGGCAAACCATCCAACGGTCCAGCGGCACGGTCCCGCTCAGCCAACGGCCAGATGGGCCACCGAGCCCCTTTCTCCTCCCCGATAAATTACTCCAGCCCACCAAAGCCCTAGCAGACCTAAAACCCTTGCGGCGGCTACCTTTCCCCGCACCCCCTCTCGTCTGGCGGCCGCCGCAGGCGAAACACCCTCGCCGCCGCGCCGCCGCAGCCGCCACCGCCGAATCTCCCCCCAGGTTCGAGGGTTTCTTCCCTCTCGACATCTCGATTCGGTTGGCGCACGCGTTCCTCTGCCTGATTTGGTTCTGCGGGCGTCTGTTCGTTCGATGCAGGTTAAGGGGGGTGGGCGGAGATGTTGGTGCTCTTCGAGACCCCCGCGGGGTTCGCCCTGTTCAAGGTCCTCGACGAGGGGAAGCTCGACAAGGTCGAGGTGAGTGGCCGCCGCTGCGGTTTCTAGAGTCTGGTTTTGATTGGGTTCGCTAAATTTGGTCGGCTCCGTGCTGTTCTATTGAACTGTCAGTGCTGATGTGCTACGCCCTTGTGTTCTTGTTGTTGTTGGCAGGATCTGTGGAAGGAGTTCACGACGTCGGACTCTGCGAGGAAGGTTTGTGATTCTCTTAGGTCTTAGCCTTCAGCAGTTCGGAGCACAAACGGTTTTTTATTTTTCCGGAGTCACAGTATAGGATCTGTCATTCTCCGTTTGTCAGTTTTGAGCAAATGGCGTCAATTTAACTCGTTTCTTTCGTTGGAAACATTGGTTGTAGCCACTAGAATATGAGCTTTCACTCTGCTTAGGGTGGCTTAGCTGTTATGTTTCAGAATGTGTTTTCTGTAAGCTATTTCAATTATTTCACATTTCAAGCTACGAAGTGCTTAGAGATTTTGCGCTGATAAATATGCACACAATGGACGATGTCGTTCGGAAATCACCTTTATTAGCTTTCTGTTCTGACTAATAACAGTGGAGTTTCTTATAGGTGGTTGAGCTGAAGGCTTTCAACAAGTTTGAGAACACATCTGATGCCCTATCTGCTGCAACCCTGATTATTGATAGCAAGCCTAGCAAGGGTCTGCGCAAGTTCTTGCAGAAACATTGTGACGGTGAAACATTGGCAGTTGCTGATTCTAAGCTTGGAAATGCTATAAAAGAAAAGCTGGTCAGTAGTATTTATCAATTTGTTGCCTTTTGTGAATGACCAGCGCTCATTACATTTTTGTTGATTCGCAGAAAATTGACTGCCTTCACAATAGTGCCGTGATGGAGCTGATGAGAGGGCTGAGAAATCAGCTCACCGAGCTTATAACTGGGTTGGGTGCACAAGACCTTGGTCCAATGAGCTTGGGATTATCCCACAGCTTGTCTAGGTATAAGCTGAAGTTCAGTCCTGAGAAGGTGAGTCTTATATGGGTGCTACTGGCAATCTTATCGTCCATTTTATTATATGCTCTGTTTTTTTGCTTTTATTATGTCGCCATCATTTGTACTTGGCATGCATTTACCATTTTCCATATTGTACTCATGCTTATCCTTCGATTGCCTGTTTGTATTTCTATGTTATATTACTTTTGCAGCATTCATAACATGTAACATCTTGCAAGTTTTGACTATTGAAGATTCTTCGGATCTTTGTTATTGAAGAAACAATTTCAATCTGAAGTGACTTTTTATTGTTTCTGTTACACAGGTTGATACCATGATCATTCAAGCCATTGGATTATTGGATGATCTTGACAAGGAGCTTAACACTTACGCCATGAGAGTTCGTGAATGGTATGGCTGGCACTTTCCAGAACTCACCAAAATAGTTGCAGATAATATACAGTATGCCAAAGTTGTGAAGATGATGGGCAACAGAGTTAATGCAGTCAATCTTGACTTTTCTGAGGTGATTATTGACATCTAAATATGATATACAATTCCTATTAAGGAATTTGTTTACTTAGAAGCTCTATTGTTTTCAGATATTGTCAGATGAAGAGATAGAAAATCAGCTAAAGGAGGCAGCAGTAATATCCATGGGAACAGAAGTTAGTGACCTTGACTTGTCAAATATCAGAGAGCTATGCGATCAAGTGTTGGCCCTTTCTGAGTACCGAACCCAGCTGTATGACTATTTAAAAAGCAGGATGAACTCTATCGCACCAAATCTGACAGCACTGGTGGGTGAATTAGTTGGTGCTCGCCTTATTGCACATGGTGGAAGTTTGCTAAATTTGGCTAAGCAGCCTGGTAGCACAATTCAGATACTTGGTGCAGAGAAGGTCAGTTTACCTTTCTGGAAACTATTTTCTCAATTACCACCTCATTTGTGTGCAATAATGCCTGAAAGGGAACTATTTTCTCAATTACCTCATTTGTTTGCAATAATGCCTCGTATGACATAAACATTATTTGCTTACGTTGTCTGCTAGAATTGTCTAACATCTCATGAAATATGTGATTTTTTGTTTCATTGCCTCTCTCTTTTTTTATATAAAAAATGTTTATTCTCTAATAATGTCTTAGTGATGTTAATTGATGGCAGGTGTTAATGTTATTAATTTATGCTGTCTGCCTGTCTGCTATAATTTGCTATCTTTGCTATGAACTAAAGATTGTGTTTCTCTCCAGGCTTTATTTAGAGCTCTTAAGACGAAGCATTCTACACCTAAGTATGGCCTCATCTACCATGCATCCTTAATCGGGAAGGCTTCTCAAAAGAACAAGGGAAAAATCTCTCGTTCTCTTGCTGCAAAAACTGCTCTTGCCATCCGATATGATGCCCTTGGTGATGTTGAGGACAGTTCCATTGGAACTGAGAGTCGAATCAAGGTATAAGGCACTGTGGAAATAATTTCTTTATTCATTATTAGTATGATATACGCTGCCTTGTGACACATGACAACTGAACAGCTTGAGACACGGCTTCAAGTTCTTGAGAATAAAGAACTTGTGAAATCTGCTGGTTCCACAAAGGGGAAGCCCAAGATAGAAGTGTATGAAAAGGACCGGAAGAAGGGTGCTGGGGCTTTAACAACTCCTGCTAAGGTAATCAATGTTTATGACTTGTGACGTCTTGCTCTTCTTGAAAAAGTTAGTATGTGAAGGCTTCTGGATAATGAGTGGTTGAACTGAAAACTTGCCCATCCCTTCAAGAAATATATGGTTGGGCTGAAACGTGCCCAGCCCTTCAAGAAATATGTTTGTCAAAACCTTGGAATGTTCTAGTTTTGGACAGTTTTAACTAGTGACCATAAAAGGTCTCCCATTGGTTTTGCATGAAGTATCCTTAGGCACTGTTTGCCTTTACACTGTTTAAACACTACATGTTTCCGTTTAGTTGGCTGTTCATACCCCGATTTAATCAGCCGTTTTGCCTGTTTTAAGTGACCGTTTTGCCCGAATAAGGGCTATATAGTAAGCGACAGGCTGTTACCATTAAGTGTTTAGGATGACACTGTCCTTAGGCAAACTCTCCTCTTTTTTGCAGTATTTTTCTCTATAAATACTGCATGCTTTAACTTGTTTTGACTTGATTCTTTGATTTTATTTTAGACATACAACCCTGCAGCTGATCTGGTACTTGCCGAAGAAACACCAAAGATGTCAGAATTTGCTTCAAAGAAGAGGAAACATCATGAGGTGAAAACTGAACCATCCGCAGAGCCTGCAGAGGAAGCAATTCAGGAGGATGGTGACCAGGAGGATCGGAAGAAAAAGAAGAAAAAGAAGTCCAAGGAAAGCGAGGAGGCTGCTGTTGAAGGTGATGGTGAGAAGAAAAAGGAAAAGAAGTCCAAGGAGGCCGAGGAAGAGCCTGCCGTGGCTGCTGCCTTAGAAGGTGAGAAGAAGAAGAAGAAAAAGAAGAAGTCTGATGCCGATGGTGAGGATGTTGCAATGCAAACCGAAGAGTCTGGTAAGAAAGATAAGAAGAAAAAGAAGAAAAAGCATGCTGATGATGAGTGAGGCATTCGCCGGTAGAGAATGCACGGCCACCAAAGGCTGGGACTCAGCTGTTCTGTAAAATGGTTAGAAACCATGTTGAGATCAGTTTTTTTGGGGACCTGGCTTGTATTCTGAGTACTTGCTCGATCCTGAATGATATGGAATTGAAGTTTTGTTGTTGCAACCTCATAAATTAGTATGATGATTGTTCATGGTAACTGTGTAGCTGAGACACCTTCCATGCTCTATGCTGACCTGAACGTGTTTTAGCAAATGGTAGTATAATGCTGTAGAGATGCATCATGCAAGTTTTCTATGTACCCCTCTGCTCTAGAGATGTCTAATGCATTATCAAGATCGGCAGACGCAAATACAGTGGATTGTAATTTAGCCAAAAAAAAAAAGAGCAAAGGTAGGTTTTGATTCTAGGTTCTGCTTGTTCTCTCGTGAGTCTTGGATTAATTTTAGAAACTGTACTATTCTGATGACTTCTAGTGTAGAGAGGTCTAAGTTATATTTGCAACAGCCTAGCGACCGCTGCTGCTTGATAGTCGTAATTCGCTACCATTGTTTTGTTCGTTGATCTGGTCGTACATAGTTTTGTGACCCATCGTCACAAATCATTGGAGTAGAGCACTCGTCTAGCATGTGTGGTTTAAAATCGAAAATCATAACTTGGTACTTCACTCCTTGAGGTTGCCTCTTAGTACTCCTATAGTCCTATGTGATGTTTGAATCATCTACCTAAGCTCCAACATGCGGTAGAGTCAACCTAACATGATAAAGTTGCATTGCACCATTAAACAACCCGATCATCCTTGATTTGTTGTGGAACATTAGGTGAATGAATGATTCCCAGTGCAACAGTATGCTATTTTGAGATTTACTGTCCCAAGTAAAATATACCATTCTATATTTGAACAAAATCAAATATTTTAACACTTAATTAAATTTACAGGAGATAGCATCAACCGATTATTTTTATAATTAATTTAATAATATTTATTTGGTGCCAAAAATGATAAGATTTTTGTTTTGTCTCCTAAAAACAACAAGAATTGAACTCTTTTTTAGAGTAATCTCTGTGCCGTGCTCCAGGAGAAGATGGGCAGGCAGGGTGCCTTTTCATGGCGCAGCACAGCGGCAGCTTGTCCGGAAAAGCTTGCGTCAACTGTTCCTGCCCGCTGGAAAGGATGACGATCCGGTGACAGCAGTAAAGTAAACCAGACAATCAGATAGCTGCTCATGGTTGACGTCAAAAAGAGGAGGCAGATGCTCATGGTCAAAGCAACGAGCCATGTCAAGCAAAGCAAAGCAAAGGTTTGTGTGAGCAGCCGAAGCAACATGGGAAGAGAGAGTTACGCAGCGACCGACCGCGACCGACTCTTGCAACCAAACGAGCAAGGTCGGTAGTCTGTTCTGGTAGCACAGAGGCCAGAGAAATCACCCGTCGTGGCCTCCTTGGGAAATCCCTGTGCTACCTTTTCCACCGTCTGTTCATGAAATTGGAGAGACCTTTTTTTTTTTTTTTTGTGGGGGCGTGCGCTTGGAGCATCAATCGCTATGCGCATGCAAGAGCCTTTGGCCTAGCATAGCATTCCTTTTTTTTCTATGACACTGGCGCTACATGGCATTGGAGTTCCATGGCGTAGATTTTTGTTGTGTTCCAACACTTAGCCCACCTTTGATCTAAACCTAAAACCAGTAGCGGACCTAGCGTTGAAGGGACTCCGGGCGAAACTTTAGACGATGCTTGATAAGATCACCTGTTTTTAAGCTTTCTAGCGGAGTGCAATGTGACAAATACCTCAATGCGTGCCAATCTCGAAGTTGAGGCGGGCGCCAAAGCGACTTTAATTTTGTGGGTTAGTAACCGCAACATTAAACTTTCTTGGGGGTTCACGAATAAACCGTTTTGCATTTTTATTGGTTGCATGTTTATATTTCACCTTTCTCTATCATCCCTTGTTCTCTTGGTTACACACCAACTTGTTTTCTATCTTTACTATGGCTATCTTTTTTTGGCCTCCTAGCACATTAATTCTAACCAAAGATTGTCTTCCACCTTCTTTGGGGCAATTCATCTTCATGTTCGCTCGAGCATTAAACCACAAGCTGTGCAGCTTTTCAAGTATGATAGGCATTTCATTCTTTGTTGTCTATTAGGACAAACTGTTTCATATTTTTCTAGAGTAGCTACCTAGAGCTAGAGAAAGCTACTCTACTTGATGAGCTCGAGACAAAGCAATTTTAGATTGTGTTTGGTCCAGTTTCCTACTAAAAAGCAAAACATCAACCAAACAGGTGAAATTGAAGTTTTTTTTTTCAAAACTAACTATTTTACGTAGTAATTCTTTTAGCACCTTGAACCTTGCTTTTAGCTTTCTGCTTTTCTAATTAGGTGGGAATAGAGAGATGCTTCATAATCATGACTAGGTCAAAATAGTGAGATATTTCATTACTATCTTAAGGTAGATATAAATTTTAGGCCTAAATTTTATATCCATTTCAGTTAGACAGTTTATGTTTCAAAAAAAAGACGGTTTTAATTTTTTTCCATAACACAAAACTCACAAAGTGATTTTTTTTTGCATGTCACAGAACAAAGAGACCTTTAGACGGTTTATATAAAATATACTGTTCAATACAAGAGAGAGCCCTTTTTTTCACTGGAATACTTTCTATAACTTCATATTTGAGGTACCTAACACTACTGGCATCACTATTCGCAGGTGTACAAGAAGACGAAGCATTTGCCCGTTGCACAACTGAGAGGCAAAGCCGTGCAGAAAGCACAAAAGATAAAGCAACCAAACCAAAGTCTAATAAACCAAGCTCAAAATCAACGAGTCAAATACTAACAGCACCCTGAGCATCTCCAAGGGCCTCTCCAGATGAGTTTTGCATTTGAGGTTATTTGAAAATCTCAAAAAAATAGAATCTGAAAAAAAGATCCATCTCCAACGGCGCAAAATTGGCTCTGCATTACTAAAAATAGAAGTCGGGCGCGAAAGAGGGAGGGAGAATTCGGGCGCGAGAGGAGAGGACGGCGTTTGGAGAGTCGAGCTCGCTCTCCATATATGCAAAACCGAACCAGAGAATTGCAAAACTTGCACAAATGCAAGAGTCATTTGGAGACCGTTGGAGCCCTCTTTTTGAGGTTTTTTGCAAATTCACAAATGCATAACTCATTTGGAGAGGTCTTTGGAGATACTCTAAGCTAATAGCATGGGTAAAAGGTAATCCATCCGTTGCCGGCAAAAAGTCTGCCCATGTTTCAACTCTAGCCTCACATGGCACGGCCGCATGAGCACATCCACATCATGTCCAGTCCAGGCGAGCCCGGCATGATCCGGCCGGACACCGAGACAAAACGAGCGAGAGACCCATCAGCTTTCAGCGGCCGAGAGAGTCAAACCCTCTCCGGAGTCCGGAGCACCAGCACGGGCCACGGGCACACAGCAAGGCACAGGCAGCCAGCTCTCCTCTCGCTCTCGGTCTCGGTCTCGGTCCCCTGTTCCTCCCCGGTCCACACTCCCTCGCGCCCGCTCCACTCCACTCCCCTTCCCAGTCCCCACCCCGCAGCCCCATGAGCCGCCGCCGCCGGTGGTGACCAGCGGGCAACACCGCCATGGGCTGCGTCCACGGCCGCCCCTCCGCGCCCAGCCCGGACCACGCGCCGCAGCCGCCCGAGCCGCCGGCCCCGGCCCCGTGGCGGCGGCGGCGGCGCAGGAGGCCGCCGCCGCCGCGAAGGCCGAGCAGCCGGCGGAGAAGCCGGCCCGGCGGGAGAGGCGCTCCCGCTCGTCGCGCAGCGGCGGCGGACCCGCCCTCGGCCCCAGCTTCGCCAACCGGGCGCGCGGGGAGCAGGTCGCCGCCGGCTGGCCCGCCTGGCTCTCCGCCGTCGCCGGCGAGGCCATCGACGGGTGGACCCCGCGCCGCGCCGACTCCTTCGAGAAGATCGACAAGGTACGCTCTTTCGCTCGCGCCCCGCCCTCCCTCCCATTCCCCCGTTCCCCCGCCGCCACCGCGGCTCGTGGTGCCGGCCGCCATTGGGAGCTGGCTGACAGAGGCTTCGCTCGCCGGGCATGCAGATCGGCCAGGGCACGTACAGCAACGTGTACAAGGCGCGCGACACGGTGAGCGGCAGGATCGTGGCGCTCAAGAAGGTGCGCTTCGACAACCTGGAGCCCGAGAGCGTGCGCTTCATGGCGCGCGAGATCCTCATCCTCCGCCGCCTCGACCACCCCAACGTCGTCAGGCTCGACGGCCTCGTCACCTCCCGCATGTCCTGCAGCCTCTACCTCGTCTTCGAGTACATGGAGCACGACCTCGCGGGCCTCGCCGCCAGCCCGGAGATCAGCTTCACCGAGCCACAGGTCCTCTCCCCGAGATCCCCCCAACCAACCACCGTTCCCTTTCCGCACGGCATCCAAAGCTTCACGCGCTAACCACAGCGTATGAATTGAATGGAATGCAGGTCAAGTGCTATATGCATCAGTTGCTGTCGGGTCTGGAGCACTGCCACGACCGGGGCGTGCTGCACCGGGACATCAAGGGCTCGAATCTGCTTCTCGACAACAATGGCATGCTGAAGATTGCGGATTTTGGCCTTGCGTCATTCTTCGACCCTGACCGTAAACAGCCGATGACGAGCCGGGTGGTGACCCTATGGTACCGGCCGCCCGAGCTGCTTCTTGGCGCAACGGATTACGGGGTGGGTGTAGACCTGTGGAGTGCAGGGTGTATCCTGGCTGAGTTGCTCGCTGGGAGGCCAATTATGCCAGGACGAACAGAGGTTAGCATAACGTTCTTAACTGCACAATATCTCAACTAGATATACTTTACGTCTGGCTGAATTGCAGTGAAACATAGCTTGCCTCAGACTCAGTTCAGGATTTAGTGTAGTTCTGTTATAGGTTTCAAGAAAAAAAATCCATTTTGACTTTTGAGTTTACCGATTCTGGTTTGGTCGGTGATGGGGCTGAAGTGAGTTGGTTAGAGAACTGATTTGCTTCCTATTCCTCATCCCATGTTCAATACCAGGCAGGAGGTGAGAACCGAACATATCCTTGTCCATCATAGTATTGTCACTTGTGAGGACGACTGAGAACAGACCACATGAGGAAGATTCCTTTTTTTTAATTATTTTGTGTATTTGTTTATGAGACATCTCCTCTGTACTTTCTGTTGTATAACAAGCCACTCTAACTGCATCATGTCAGCATATAAAATATCTGTTCAGCAATATCTCTCGTGAAAAGTTTATCTTCCTTGAATTCTGATTAAGTTGCCACATGTTTCAGCATTCATTTCCATGCTTTCTGTCCATTTTATTTTTGAAAAATTTTCATGCTTTGTTTCATTGTGCATTCAATCTTCTGCATCTGAGTCAATTATGACCTGTTGCACTGTTTGTGCACTTAATGTTGTTGTCCATACCATCCACCCGTGAATAGCAACTGCATTTATCTTCCATATTTCACTGATCTTGTCATGTCTGCCACTTTTAGGTGGAACAACTGCATAAAATTTTTAAGTTATGTGGTTCACCAACAGAAGAATATTGGAAAAAGTCGAAGCTACCTCATGCTACAATATTTAAGCCTCAGCAACCGTACAAAAGGCGAATACGAGAGACGTTTAAGGATTTTCCTCAATCAGCACTGCAGTTGATCGAGACACTACTTGCAATTGATCCAGCAGATCGGTTAACAGCGACTTCTGCATTGAGAAGCGATGTAAGTAGGGCACAAAACATTTGAAATTCTTAATTTGTTTTGAAGTCTTCACAAATTTTCATGAACACAGTACTTAATGTTTAACAAATTAATGAGAATATTTATTTTGCTGGCACAAAACGATGTATCCACTGTTCAAAATTTTGGTGTATCGCATATCCAAAGAACAACTTAATTTGTTTTTGTGCAATATGAGGACATTTAGACCATAATTCTCAATTTTTCACGATTCCATTGGGACTAAAGAATCATATGGTTAATTCCAGAAACAACATAACCCTATATGAATCTAGGCTAGC
The DNA here is from genome assembly GCA_018135685.1 of Themeda triandra. Classification (NCBI taxonomy): domain Eukaryota; kingdom Viridiplantae; phylum Streptophyta; class Magnoliopsida; order Poales; family Poaceae; genus Themeda; species Themeda triandra. Next base: position 1,115,896 of record JAENPR010000094.1, read on the forward strand.
AGAGATCGTAGGGGTTTCTAGCGCCTGGTATGATAGCATTATAGCACCCAGAATCCCATCCTTGTCATTTGGTTTTTGCATCATTTTTTGTTGTTGTTGTGTATTAATGCCTTTAATTTTCTATGTACGCAGTTCTTTACAACCGAACCTTTTGCATGCGAACCGTCGAGCCTTCCAAAATATCCTCCAAGCAAAGAAATAGATGCGAAACGAAGAGATGAAGAAGCTAGACGGTTTGTCACCTTGCCACTTATTTCATTAGTTAGGATGATACACCGTGTCATAAACTTATCTGCTTGAGTGTACAGTAACAAATCTTGTTGCTCTACAAATGCACACTATGAGCATAGCAACTGCCGCGTACAATTGTGTTTCGTGAGGGTAACATCACTATCCTTATGCACACAAAAGAAAAAAAAATCACGAATGAGCAAGATCAATTAGGTTTTATGAATGCTTCCTATTTTATCTTCTGTTTTTCTTGTGGTCTGAAACTACAATTTTTACTTTTTTTTTAATATTTGATCATGTATAAGATATTACTGTAGAAATAATACCTTAGTATGATAATGTAGGGTCCCATGCTTAGCAAGTGCTTACTGTCGGCAAGGAAAAAGACTTGACTCACTTGAGTGCACATTATTAGAAGGTTTTGTGAACACTAACTTTGTCTAGTATCTGAGAATAACAAACATGCTAGGCATTGGATCTTTGGATCTATCCAGGTATTCGTTAGTCACCACGAGTTATTAACATTGAAACAGAAGTTGAACAACACTGTCATAATTTGGTAAATGTAAACGACATTTCGTCCTCCTTTCAGCTCCTGCTAAACATGAATGCTAAAAAGTGAGCTACTTAAATTGACTAGAACTTTTCTGGTATTTTTAATGTTAATGCCTATGTCTTTTGTAAGTTGAAAAAAGGGAAAACGAGAGAATGTGACTAAAGGGACACATTGGTGTACTAGTTTTATGCTTCCATTACTATACAATACAAAAGCAAAAAGTATCTCTTCTCTCAAAAAAACCTGTTTAGTTAAATTTAGTGCTAACTTTGTGCGGCATAATTGTGCTAAAAGCTCCTGGATTTCTGTAATTTGTTGAATACGTTTTAGACCTCATAATTGATTCTCATTTTTTTCATTGAGTTTTCACTCTTTGCATGTCCCCATATCTGCAACTTGACAAATATCCTAGTGCTACCCTTGAGGCCTTGACCCATCTCCCTGTTCGTTGTCTCCAGTTCAGTTGAGCACTTATACACTACCATGATGCTACCTGACTTGTCTACCATGTTCAACAGTTTAAGAGCTGCTGGTGGTAGAGCTAATGGTGATGGAGCCAAGAAGACGAGAACACGTGATCGACCTAAGGCAGTTCCAGCTCCAGAGGCAAATGCTGAACTTCAAGTAAACATTGATGTATGTTGAATGAACTTGTTACTTTTGGTACAATTTGTTACTATGAGCTGGACTTTTTAGAGGTTAATAAGATAAGCTAATAAGGTGGTGCAGCCACTGATTTGTCTCAGCCCGCCCTTTCAGTCTTTCACATAAACTCTACATTTGTAAAATACACCCTACAACTTCACATAGGTCCTCTGTGTCTTACCAGCCATGGTCCAAAAGGAAGCCCATACTACCATAAAACAAACTTTGTGGTATCGCTGACTTGTGCTTATCTTTTTCTTTCTGATTACAGAAAAGAAGGTTCATTACTCATGCAAATGCTAAGAGCAAGAGTGAAAAGTTCCCTCCCCCACATCAAGATGGTGCGGTTGGTGTCCCTTTGGATACTTCAAATCATATGGACCCGCTATATGAACCTCCAGACCCGTCTTCCTTCAGCACTGTGTTCACATATGAGAAAGGTGCTGTGCCCACTTGGTCTGGACCATTGGTTGATCCTGCTGCAGTGGTGAACCAAAAGCGGAAGCACAAGTCTGGGCGCTCATCAAAACAACCGGCCACTGCCCGTGCTCGGTAAGATCCTAAGGATCAATATTTACAGGTAAAAAATGATACTTCAACATGGGGGAAATACTCCATTGTGGTACCTGCACGCTGTTTTGCATACAAGGCATGCAATGATAAAGTCGTTTGTTGGTTACCTGTTGTCATGTGAGTGATTTTTTTCTAGACATCATGTATAGGCTGGGGAGGGAATTGAAGTAGTCACTTCTGTACATTAGGTTTTCTTTCCTGCTCTTCAAGCAGTTGCTTTTGATGTTAGATTCATTTGAATGGAAGCTTAGATCTCTAGAGTTTCACTACACCCCCTTCCATTGTAACAGTCTGTTGCCTGCACAATCAGTTCTTATCAATTCAACGGGAAATTTTATGAACCGTGACATGTATCACATTGGAAGCTGGAGCAATATTTCTGAATTTCTGATTTTGTATTGTTACTAGGCAGATTGAATGTGAAGTTTATCTTGCTGATAACATCAGGTTGCGCATAACTTGTAAATAGGTGGTATGAAGCTGCACTTGTTTGGCTGGAAACTGTGGAGCGAAACTGAAAAACATGAAGCTACACTTGTTTGGCTGGAAAATATGGAGTGGAACTGAAAAACGTAAAGCAAAGCAGTCGTGAACAATTCATATAGTACCCTTTGAGACAATACAAATTAGTCCCAAACAAGTCATATAGTACTATTTGAGACAATAGAAATCAGATCCCTGAAAAATAAGGCAAGTAAAAAAAACTGTTTTAGATAATTAATACGTCCTATGTTCCAAAACAATAAGTGCTCGTCTTGTATTTTGAGTAATCTTAAGTTTAGCTAAGTATATAAAAACACTAATGGTTATGTTAGAGCCTGTTTGGATCTAAGGGCTAATTGCTAACTAACTAAGAATAGTCCAGGTTAGCTCTAGTGCATTTAAACAAGAGGGCCGATGTGGGCTAATTTTTTAGATAAGTTTTTTTAACCCGTTGTTAGCCAACTAGCTAGCTAACCAGATGTAATTTGGGTAAAATTTTAGTCCAATAGTAACTAGCCATGTGTGTCAAATATGCCCTAAATATTGTTAGATTAATCACATTATCTATTTTTATAAGTGGGACTTGCTATATCTCAGTCGCCTCGGGCTTAATATCGTCGGACACAACATACGCAAAGAAAAAAGACCAGAGCGCATCGGCAGAACAGCACCGCGAGCAGGTTAGAACATCGTCTCGGTTTTTTCAAAAACCCGAGTAAGATTTAAGAAAAGTGTTTTTATAATTATTTCTGTTTAAAGATGCAAATCTCTATCTCTACTACATATAATGCACCAAAAAAACTTTCCTAAACCCACACCATAAACTATCCCCCACAGTCATTATCTCTCCTAATCTCTTCTAAGTGTACCCAAACAAATGCACCTAAAACTCGGTCAAATTTTGAAATGAAAGGACAAGATTCATTCCAATCCCTCTTTTTCTCTTACTCACCCAAATCGAACGGCCCAAATTGCCCGGATCAAACCTCCTCACTCGTCTCGTCCCCTCCCACGCCCACCCCACGCGAGAGCGCGAGGCACGAGGCACGAGGCACGGCATTCCCCTCCCGACGCCGGCTCTACCGCTCCCCGAGGCCATTCTTCACTCCCTCTCCTCGATTCTCTCCCACGCACAGTCAATCCCTCCTTCACGTATCCCTCCCTCATGTACTGGCCGCGGCCAGGAACTTGCGGCAGCGCGACGGGCGGCCGCGCGACTTGCGGCGGCGCAGCGGGCGGAGGTGCAGCGCGCTGGTCCCAGCGGGGCGGCCCAGGCGGCAGTGCTTCCGCAGCAACGCCAAGAACATCGGCTTCGCCAAGGTATAAGTGCGGCTGCTCGCCATCGCGGTCGCCGCCGTCTTCTGATCTTCGCTGCCATCAAAGGTCCGCGTGCCCGACATCCCCTGCTCGTGGGGCTCGCGATGGCGAGTGACGCATGCGTGCTCCAGCTGGTCGGCCGCCACAGGGCATCATGCTGCTGCTGCTCGCCGCCGCCTTCTTCTGCCCTCTCTTTGTGTCTCCTCTCTTCTAATGTTGCTGCTTCTATGATCCTGAAGGTCCCCGACGCCACCTGCACCACCCCGACACCCACGGCCTCCGCCTCTGATGACGCCGACCCTGACGCCCACGGCCGCGGCCAGCCGGCCACTACTGCACCTGCGCCGGCCCCGTCACCTCCCTCCGCCTGGTTGGCAATGTGGCGGCACCATGCCGGGCCTTCTCTTGCGGCGAGGTCTGCCCCCTGTCGATGATGAGACGGAGCTCGCGTGCCACCATGACAGGAACATCTCCATCCTCCAACTCCTCAGACTGATTTGGTGAGTAACTGTCGCCCTGTTAGGTGGATTGACATGCCGCTGTTATCTTGGATTAATCCATCTATGCAGGATTGAACCCAAGGTGTTTGTTGAAATGCCTATCCAGTCTCCTAGGTACTAACTCGAGGTGTTGCTGAGCTCGCTGCATGACCACCGTGAGCTTCCCTTACACAGGCTGAGGGAGCTGCGTCCACATCAGGGTGACCGACAGTTCCATGGGACAAGCGATGGTGGCATGACGGGGTGGCTTGTATGACAAAAGGTCCTTATGCGTGGTGATTCAAAATAAAATATTTATCATTGTTATGTTTCCTGATATTTTTTATCTTATTTTGTTTTGAGGCAGGGTGATAGTTTTATGCTTGATGAGTTTAGGGTAGTGAGGTGTTCCAATTGGACATCAACTATGGATGCAGATGAGGATCTGACATGAGCTCACAATGTTACGGATTGTGATTAGAGTTTTTACTAGCTTCAAAGATTATCACTAATTTTCTTTACCATGTTTTCTCCATGGCTTTCTCTATGTGATGCATAGGAATTGTTTGCTATATTACTGACTACCTTCTCGTGGGCAAGCCGCTTCTCAGGTAAGGTTCTTCTTCCCCTGTTGTTACTGATTTCGGTGTGTTTTCACTCTGAACTTTCAGTGAACTAAACGCCTATACCTTTTTGCATTTGTCGTCGTTCACTCTAGATTACATGGTTGAGAAGCTACGTGTTGATGGGAGCAAAATCGAAAACCTGGGGCAACCTGGTGTACTACGTATTGCTGCTTCTTGAATTGTTCAATTTTTCTATTAGTGTTCATAGCCAAACGGCGAGAAATGTTTTTTCCCTCACAAAAATGCAAATATCCTTGAGATATTTTGGGACATATTGGATAACTAATTGCTAAGTTGAATTTGAGAACTGTCTTGTGGAGCTCATAGTGATTGACTGGTTTAAGGACACCAAGTGTATGGATCATGTTGCTAGGTGGAAAGGATCAGCGGCTCAGGTCAGAAAACATATAGAAATAAAATGACAAATGATTTTAATTTTTCATTACATATACCAACTTCATCAGGATAAATCAAGCATTTCAGCATTATCCTCCACTTGCAGGAGAACTGTTTTTTGTTACTGACAGAGGGAGTGGATTTTGGAACATTTATAAATGGGTAAGCATTTTTCAACTCTTGATCTTTTCTAACAGTGTTGTAGCTGTATTTTGCTCACACAATTTAACCGAGATTAGTAATAAATTCAGACTTCGTAACCCATGTGACTCATGAATGAACTAAACTTGTTATTATATTCCTTTTTTCAATCTGAATTCGTCATCTAAACTTGTTATGCTACTTTGTCATCGGGTTGAACAAACCAATGAGATTGTTCCAGTGTATTCACTTGTGTGCCCGTGTTGTCAGGGTTACTTTTCCTATCCAAATGCATCTTTTGCCGGGACCAATAATGCAATTTTTGTCTCTTGAAAATAATGTGCTATCAGTACTACATCTTGGATAAGCACTGGTTGTTGTGTACTCTTTTTCACCTGTAGGCTACATATGTTTCCTATGTTTGATGATGGATTAGCAATCTGGAATGGGTCAATCTAATTTTGTTATTTTTTGGCAGGTTTAGATTCCTTCTCAGCAGGTGTTCGATTACAGACCAGACAGAGGTGATAGCAGTGTTTCACATTTTCTTTTTGTATGGAGACATGAATCTTAGCATTGATAAATTGCTCTACACATGGCATTAGTCTGCCCTGTAGTGTAGACAATATGACATCGATGCAGATTTTTTTAACGTGGCACCTGGTGTTTTCTTAATCATTTATATGATGAAATATTCATTTTTAAATAAGTACTGAGATAAGTTTCTCATCAGGTGCAGCAAGGAACCGGCTATTGCGAGAACTGAATTCAATGATACACAGGACAAGTTGAAGGATATGTTTGAGGTATTTCCTAATATGGTATCAAACTTTAGATCATCTTTTGTGTGCCTAAATATTCACTACATAGTTTTTCTTAAAAAAACAAAAGTTCTGTTATTTCTGGCACTAAACCTTCTCAGATTCTATGACTGGTATGTCGGCTTCTCTTTTAGCAGCAGGCCTCAAATGGCTAATAGTAGCTCTGCTCAAGTAGCCTAATTGTAGTTCGTTTGCAGGAGGACCACACTCCAAAACGAGTTGTTGAGATTGTTGAGATGCTGAGAAGAGGCGAAACACCCGGTGTGACAAACACTTGTATTTTGAGCTGATGTTTTCTTTGTTTGAGCTAATGTTCAGTGGCAAGCTCTTTTTATTTTAGCAGTCAGTGAAGGACCTAAACCTATGACAACCGAAAGAATTGACCACCGTACTATACTATGTAATTTATTGTGTTGTATTAGGTTTTGTTATTGTCCATTTGATCATGAGATCATATTACTTGATATATCTTGAATTTAATGATGAGCAGAACAGCTTGATTACCAGATGGTTTGTTTTGTAACAAGGAGCATTTTTTCTTAAAGTATTTTTTAATAAGAATTAATTATGGAAGTATCTTTTCTTGATAGAGATCAAGAGGGGATGGTTGACGCTTGTTGTTTGTAAGTGCATCCTTTTAACTGAAACCGTGGCAACGCACGGGCACTATACTAGTGTTAAGAGTGCGAGATAAAAGACTTGAGTCGAGAACTCCACATATAACTCCAACCTAGAGTAAAATGTACCATGAGTCCTTGAACTATTGACATCTTCCCACCTATGTCCTCAAACTATTGAAGTGACTATCCTGGTCCCTAAACTACTGCCGCTGTGTACCAAAAGTCCAAAACCTGCCACACCAGCGTAGATAGCTGATGTGGCTGTGCCGTGGTGGCACTTGGATACTATGGTTGTGCCAAACTTGTCCAAAACCCCCTGACTAAACCGTCATCGTGGCCCAGCGGCACACACCAGCTCGCGGCGCCGATGCTCGTGCCCCGCGCGCGCAGCCGCAGCGGCAGGACCTCCGTGCTGTACGCCGGGACCAGTAGGCTGAGCCCGATGGAGAAAGCGATTTGACCGCTCCGACGGCGATGGTGGCGCCCAAGGCCGTGCGGTCCGAGTCCGACAACCAAGGCCGCGCAGTCCGAGTCCGACATGCGAGCGTGCTTGAACACCAGTGGGCTGTACAGCACGAGGCCGATGCACGACGCTTCCCGGAAGAACTGCAGCCCGACGACGTAGATGAGGACTCGTCGCACCGCTGCCATTGGCCGGGCGAGTAGCTCCGTCCACGTGCCATTGTCGGCGGCAGTGGTGACGGTGACGGCCTGCCTGATCTCCTCCAGGCGGAGGTCGGCCTCTGCCGGGGTGTCCGAGGTGCGCGAAAGCACGGCGTGTGCGTGCGCGTAGTGCCCGCGCATCGCGAGCCACCGTGACGACTCTGGCATGGCCAGCACCCCGGCGGCGATGAGCACTGGTGGCGGCACTCCGGCGGCGTACATGACGTGCCAGCCGAGGTGCGGCGGCAGCTCGACGAAGACGTAGTTGGACACGTAGCCCAGAAGGATATACCAACGTTGATAAAAATGAGAAATGTGCACGCCACGAACAGAGCACGACGTCCATCAATGAAACGCACTAACAACAAAGCTTCGAAGTCATGGTCGTAGGCAGAGCTAGAAGGTGTGCGTCATACGACACAATAGAGAATACCGACATCAGGGCACCGTGCGTGGGCGCCGGCGAGATCTCGGCGTTGTACGTACGGAACTCCGGCGACCGCAGCGACCATCCTTGTGTGGAGCCGTTCAACGCTGTTCGTGTCCGACCAGCTCGCGGTGCGCCGGCTAGGTGGGCGCCGACGACGAGGCCGTTCGGAGGCTCACGTCGGCGCTGGACGCCAGGAGCGACGACGAGGCGGCCGGCAGCCATGCTCGTCGTGCCGCAGGAGGAGAGGCGCACTGAGGAGTTCGCGCCGCAGCAGGACTGCCCATCTGACGCCGTCGGCAGCGTGTTCTGGGCCACGCTCGGCCTCCTCAACACCGAGTTTGGCTGTTTCATCGGGCACCGGCCTCGAGAACGGATTTCACGCAAGTGTCTGCGTCCGGCAGGCTTATCTGGGACGTACAAAGTGTCCCGCGCATCAAGATTGGTGATGGGCGGTTTGGAGAGGCGCACAGTAGCCGGCGGTATAGGCAGGGGTACCGAGGGGCAAGTTCGGAATGGAAAATGTCCCCCTCCGCGCGCTAAAGGAGGCAGCTGCTCCTCGTCCTCTTCATTCTGTTCGAACTAGCAAGCTACAGCAAAAATGGCGGGAGGGGGAGATGGATCCATGGGAGAAGATGACAAGACCTTTCCCGAGTTGACGATTCGAGACACTCTGCTGTTTTCGGAAGTCAATGGTGGCCAAATCCAGCTGTCACGGCCCAGAATCTGTAGTACATTTGGCTCAGATCCAGATCGAGTCTCCGTCAACCTTCCTTTACTGTCGTCGCCGCTGAGGGTTGCTGCAGAAGATAATGCTCGCGCGGAGCACGTCCCGACGGCGATTGAAGATCTGAACTCGGGGAATGATATGCATCTCAGCTTATCTCCTAAACGTGTAAGTGCCCTGATGTGATTTGATTGCGCAAGTCCCTGTAGATTTCTATTGCGTTTACTGCTCCCTGAGTTATTTATTATGCTGCTGATTACAGGTTGAGAAGAAGTTTGCGTTTCAATCCGGAGGTCATGAAGATCAAACGACGAACTGCTTCACAATCCCAGAGGCAGGTAGCTTCGTACAAGGTATGAAAATCTGCGCAAACACATTTCTGCATCTAGTAAGTACAACAGAGATTGCTTAGTTCACTGTTATCTGTAGATTTAAATTAGTTTATGCAACTATTCTGTGACATTACGATGCGTCAGAAATATTTTTGGTATGTAAGCCTGGGTGGATCTCTCTGTACTTGCACTTTGAGTGTCATGGACTTCGGCATCTTGATTATAGAAGAAAAATAATGATGAAAGTGTCGTTATTAAGTGATTTGTGGTGATGGTTCACTTTGAGTGCCATAAGCTTCGGCATCTTGATTCAAGAACAAAAATTATGATGAAACTGTCGTTATTAGCTGATTTGTTGTGATGCTTATCTTCTTCTTTCGAGATGTAATAGAAGATTAATTGGTGTGTAGGTAATGGCTGTTACAGAAGTCTTCAAGAGCTGCTAATAGGATTCAGTACAGGTGCATTGACTGTGGTCAGTAGTGGACAGAGCCAGTTATTTGGTAACATTCGTGGAGATGCAAATAATGTCCAGTACCGTGATGAAATATGTAAACTTGTACGCAAAGAATTAAGCTCACATGAAGAGAGCTTCATTTCTGGTGATGGAACCACGAGTGGAGGCTCAGGTCCTCAAAGCACTGAAGTATGTTCAGTTTCTGATGCTCAATCGATACGCAAGGGTATTTCAGAAATACAGTTAGGGGATGTTGAGAGTGATCCAACACACAATGACATGGAGATATCTGAAAATAGGTCCGCCAACGAAGCTGACACTGACATTGAGGTAGATGCAATAAGCAGCAATGAAGGAGGTGCTGCTCAGGTTCAAGAAAAAGTTGATCAGCACCTCATACAGAAAACTAGTGATGTTGCCAACATGACAGACGAAGGAGGATTGGATAATGTGGACTGGGAAAGATTCTATTCAACTGGTGAGCTAGTAGAAAAAACTGATACAGACCCGAGTGATGAATCCACAGGCAATGAAAAAGCAAATAAAGAAGGGACACCTGCAGATATGGATGCACCCTGGAAGAAAAGGTAAATTGCTATACTTTGTTGATTAATGCTGTATTCGTCAGCTTGTAGACATCAGACTTACAATGTCGCGCTGTGTTGCAGGAAAAGAGATAAGATAATTCGCAACAGGCAGCAATTCCGGATGCCACGTGGAATGGGAGCAGTAGAAAGAGCAATGAGACTAGCCTGTGAAGAGAAGAAGGCGAATATATTTGAACCACGTGTTGGGTTAGAATTTGATTCAGAGGCGGAGGCATATGAGTTTTACAATCTGTATTCATGGGAAGTAGGTTTTGGCATTCGCAAAGGAAATGTTGATGGGAACAAGACTGGGTTCACGACAGTGAGGGATATTGTGTGCGTGAAACAGGTATCAATATACTCTGACCAGTGTTTATTTTATATCCCAATAATGACACATGTATATAGATATATATAAAGGTGAATAAGCTGTGAGTACGTATTGTACATCTGCAGGGTTTCGACAAGCGTGAAATATTGTTGGAGGAGCTTGTGGTGCTATGAAATCAAACTATATGTTAGTATGATGTACTGCAATTGAAATTGATGTATGCAGTGACATGATAAAAACAATGTACTGCTAAGCAGCTCCTAAAACTAAGCTGTACAAAACAATCACAATGACAACAAACAGATTGTATGCAAAGTAACATAGATGCTGAATGTTGGAGTTTGAGAACATACAAGTAGGAATAATGTCTGAGCATTTCGAATGGCGGTACAAACCAATGTTGTTTTTCTTTAGAAAGTCTGCAGCATTTGATGATAATCTTGCCATGGCATCATTGAATCTTGAATCAATTTGTTCTGAACAATAAATTGTAGTAATTGGCTGGTCTGATCGTCGTGGAAACTTGGCAAGACACTTAATTGCTTGTGATATGATCTGAAGACAAAAAAAAAAATAGTCTGAATAAACATTTTGCTTATAGGTATAAGCACTTGACTGGGAGTAAATTATGAACTGACACTTACACTAGTACACTGGCTCTCAGTGCACTGGAGCAGGGCAGCATCATATTGTGAGCGTCGAGTGTAACAAACCTCTTTAGCATGTCTCGGCTATCAAAAACAGAAAAGACAGTACAATAAGTATTCTGCAAACATTGAGGACAAGAATACAATCAGGTTGGTAGGCAGTTAACCTGTCTGTTACCAAACTTCAGCAGTCCATCATGTGATCTACCAGTTGAATCTAATGATATCAACTTACTCATCAGATCAGGAGTGAAATCAGATGCTCTGGGCAGGCATCCATGGTGTGGAGTTAGGGGTCCAAAGTCAAGATTGTCGAGGTAAAAGACCTTTTGCAAAGAATAATGGGCAACATATCATTAGTGTACGTCTGTGTAACATGAATAATGCAACTGAAACAAATGACAGTGTCTTATACCTGCAAGAAAAGACAGCAACCAAACAGTGAAATGTTCTTGCATCTTTTCTTGATATGGGTTCTAGTTTCTATTGATGCTCGACAAATAGTTCTCAGAACTAGATCCGCCCAGTCAAATTGTCCTAGACCCACTGATGCAGTAAAATTCTCCAGGAGTTCAATAGGAAAATGATTGTCAGCCTCAGGGGCCAGGAGATAGGTACAAGCATATAGGACAGCGGCCATTTTGAAGACATCCGCTTCGTCAGCAGTCATTGGAGACTGGTAATCTTTAGTAAGAACATATTCAAGGAAAGAGATGGAGAGAGCAGGAGATTTGCTGACGCGGCATAGTTTAAGGATGAAAGACTGCACTGTGAGAGAGGATTGAACAGGGGAATACTGCACAAATCGCCCTCCTGAAGGAATACCAAGCACAAGACTGACATCAGAGCGGCTGAAACGCAAGACACTGCCGCGTTCTAAGAGGAGGCAGTTGTTTTTTAAGTCAAGCCTTTCGTATAGCCATGAGCAAAGATTTGGATTCAACTTTCCTACCGGTTGCAGCTTAAGCAAACCACCAAAACCAATACTCTTGAGAAGCTCGGCTTTCTCATTATCAAACCGACTGAAGATCAAAGTTATCTTGTCGATCCTGCACGATGAGAGGATCTGGATTGGAGGGTCGATGGAAGAAGACGAGTCATCCATCACACCAGGCGAGGAATGTTTCGTCCCTGTCTTGCGCCTGAAATTTGCCGACAAAGAAAAACACTGTCAGTCCCCAAGAACACGATGAGATGTGGACACGAGGAAGACAGCATCTTACGATTTCATCTCGAGATTCTATGGTTGGAACCTCACAGGCGGAGCACGTCTAGGAGGGGAGAAGAAGAAGAATCGTACTCAACAATGAAGAAGTGGGGGAGTGGAATGGCAGGACATTGGACCAAAGCTGAGAGAAGGAGGCGAGTCTTCCCGGTTCTAGGCACAGTGGAATTGGAGGCCTCTCTTTTAGGCTACTAGATGGAAGAATAAAATATTAGCACGCCGATGGCTCAACGTTTAGCCCACTGGTACATGTACTGACACGGTGATGGATGGATGACTGGTTTTCACAAACAGTGTAGCGAACATGGTACATGTACTAGGGTAGCAGTGATAAGAACATGGTCTGCAGCTGGGGCTGGGTATAGGGCATGTCAAATCGATCACTATATCTGGTAGCCTTAGGTCTTGTATAGATGCTCATGAATTTAGTTATGTCCTAAGTAGACACAAACGAAAATAATCTTTTTTTTTCAATTATTACTTACTACATGAAGACGTCGAAACATGCTTAAAAATCATTTGAAGCATTTGACTTCAAACGGGAACCTATGAAACCATCTGATTAAGCATAGTACCTTGACTTGAGGACGAAAAGACAGACAGTAAAAAGAGCGACACTTATATAACACGATGCTAGTTGCAATCACAGCTGAAGTACAACATGATCACTTGTCCACACAATAAGAGCACAATAAAGTTTCAGAACTTATATGGTTACAATAATGAATTCAACGACGACACATAGCATATTAAAGTTCTTAAGATACCAAAGAAATGGCCACACCATCTCAGATACTGCTGTCAACGATGGTAACACTAACAATAACCTCCACGTAGATGTTCATGAAAGAGAATAAAATTGGCACTAATCCATTGCATCAATGCTCTGAAACTCAAGCAGCTTCCAGCTCAGTTTATGCAGCACTTCGAAATGTGGAGCACATGCAGCATAGCAACTAACTGCATACTTATCAACTTCTTTCAAGCCACTGAGGCAGAAACTAAAAGCATCAATCTGCCCAGCTGCCATCGGACCATTAAACGACTTCACTGCATCAACACTAAACTGTGCTATTTTGCCTTCAATAGCATTGATCAACTCTCCAAACATGAGCTTCAAAGAATCTGACAACTCAAGCGTCTTAGAGAGCATGGAAACAAGAGTCTTCTGGATCTTCACTTCCTTCTTCCGCTGGTAGAAATTTAAGTCAACAACCTTACTGAGAAAATGCCTCTCAATGAAACCCAGAGCCTCAAATGCAGCATTCTCTTCTGCTTCAACATAGGTAACACCAATTGCTTCTTTCTCAATCTTTCCACCAAATTGAAAGCCTTCCATGTAAGGGAAGCTGAACACAACTTTACTCAGGACCCTACCAGAAGGATGGTGAGAAGAGCTATAGTCCGCATCAGCAAGCCCATAATAACGCAGGACATAATTGAGAATAAACTTCGATGTCAGACAAACAGGATTCATAGGGCCCTGCACAAAAAAAAAAAAAAAGAAAAAAGAAAGAGGTAAAAGAAAGTAAGAGAAATAAAATATATCAAGATGTAAATATCAAGATGTATAATATATCAATGCGTACTGAGGCCAAAGTAGCTAAGGCCTGACTTTTCCACAAGTGAACTTACCATCATAAGAAACAACCTGCCCTTCTTAGCAACCCTTCTTTCATAGTGGCGGCGATCAAGCTCTACTTCGTCAATACCGCAACGAATTTCCGTGGATTTATTGTGCAAGCCATTGTGTACACTAGGCAGATAGTCACTAAGAACACCATACACCTTTCCAATAGGTGTAATTGGTCATCGGACATGGTCAGAGAATTCATATTGCTGAACCTTGACTGAGAAGTTCTCAAGTGAACCCAGTGCCAGATCCCACTGAACTAGCACGGCTTGTAGAGCACTGTAAGCTCCTTCGAAAGACCCATAGAAATTGTAACTCTCCATCTTTTTAACAACAGCACTGCTATAGTCCTCAAACCGAATACGGTAATTGCTCACAAGTTGCTTGAAGGCCATCGTGATAGCATCCTTTTCTGCTGAAACAGAATTGCATGAAGCTTCACCATGCACAACTAAATGATCAATATGTTCTCCATTGACTGTGGTCAGGTGGGAGACATCTAGTTTGATTGAAACTTTGATTGCAGCAACACCAATTTCCTCAACAGAAAATACAGGAGCAACAGAGGCGCCTGAAGATTTCATGATGTTCTCAAACATTGTACGGCCCTCAATTCTAACATTCTGAACCCATCCCTACAAATTACAACAGGTTATTAAATGACATGGATAAACATAATATATGGTATATAAAGAAACAGTGCTATGTCAGGCAAGAAACTGCCACATTTTCATGATTGAGGTCGCTAGACCTTTTGCATTATACATAACAAAAATGGATAGTGTCTGGCAGACTCGGAATCTAAAAGACATTATTTTAAAAGTAGTGTTATCCTCTTTCTGACCAAACAAATAGTGTTATCCTTAATGTTTCTTAACGAATAATTCAAAGCCTACCAATAACAGAGAATGCAGAAAAATCTACATGAGCCGAAAATGAATAAGAAAATGGTCCTGTCTTGTTCTTGTAACACCACATCCACAAATTCAGATATCGCTAGAGCAACTTCTATAATTTATTTTATTTCTTATTTGTTTCCTTTTTTTTGTCCTGAATGGACACAAGCTCCTGCCTCAAGCTTTTGCTTGGCTAACTGTACCTTTCAGCTTTTTTTTCCTTTTTGTTTTTTTTTCTGTTGAACTTTGACACTTGTTTTGTAGGCTCCTGGGTTGCTTTATCACTAATAACTTTCCATTAAGGGCTCTTGTGTCCCCCGTCTATCTTCAAAAATAATGTAAACTCTGGGAAGCTCTGTCTCGTGACAATGGCACGACGGCAAACAACGGTCGACTGGGAATGCGAATTTCAATTGGGTGAGGAGTATGTCTGGGCCGTTAGTGGGCTAAGCAAGGCCCAGCAAGCAGCTGGAGCACTTCGTTCATGGAGGCAGGTACGGTCGTCGCGTCGTACATCGCCGCTCTCTTAGCGCTCGCGGCGAAATCAGTAAACGCCGGAGATGAAGAAGAAACCTAATGGTGGTATCTTGGGGGGTCGTAGCTTCGATACGGAACTACGACCCATGGATGGCTCCGTCCTTGGTACCATTAACTAGTACATGATTCGAATCAAAACTAATCCTTAGCACGGCTAATATTGCTAACTGACTCCGAAAAAATAACATGCGCTGCTTGTTATGGAAGTAAAAGCCTCTAACATATAAGATTAGATACGAAATTCCAACCTGAGAAAGAAGCTTCAATGCATCTGGACCACCTACGGCGCAACCACCGACAGATACAGCTCCTGATGAACTGCTAGACGAGCCGGTGCCGGAGCCAGACATTGCGAAGGACGAGACAAGAATCGAAATCGGGTGAGGATCGACAAGATCCACAAATCGGCTGAGCTGTGAGTATGAGTCGCCAAGGAGGTATAGAGAAGGAGGGAAAAGGGCGAGCAGGAAGCGATTCGGAGGGAGGGAAGAGAAGATGAGAGAGATGAAAGACAATGAAGTGAGAGGGCAGCGGCCAGCCGGAGCCACTGCTGAAGTACTGCTCAACATTGTAATATTAAAATGAAAAGTACGCCAGTCCACGACGCCCACTAGAACCATTTCTTTTATCCACCTCGTAACATATCAAGGTTAATGGCAAGTTATTCTAAATAAAAACTTATGCATTATGATATAATTCATAACTGCATGATTTCTAGATGATTATAAGAGCCAAGAAACAAGCACACAACCTGATTTTTTTTTGCATAGAGCACGGGGAAGTCGAGAAGCATCCTCCTGTTCCAAATACAATAAAAAAACGTGCACAGTAGGCCTACGTACCTTTTGAGCGTTCGAGGGGGGGAGGCCTGCGGACTCATCACGTCGCGACTGTGAAGGCAGTCTGATGGATTCCTCTGCACACGCCACGGTCTAGTCGTGTCAAGCTTCTGATCGTTCCCAAACGAAGCCGGCGGGCGCTTCTTCTTCTTCCTCGTGAATCAGATCCGAGTTGGGGAGGCGATACGACTACAAGCGCCATAGGAGCAAGGGCGACGATTGGAGGCAAGTACAACTCTCAGGCAGGTAATCTCAGTCAAACACTTCATCAAACGTAATCGCTGATGCAATATCCCGCATTTTATTGTTTCTTGGCATAGATTAGCTACTAGGCCTATAGGTAGATCGGATGTAAAGAGACGGTTAATGGGTCGGCATCATCCATTTAGTAATACCTCGCTCGAATGCAGAATGGCGACGAATCAGGGGCGCAAAGGCAAAGGTGCAGAACACAACTCTGCGGCAAGAGTGCCGGAGTGTACCCAAGCGGCCATGAACGATTTCCACGCAAGAAGGGGGAAGGTAATGGGAAGTGGGAGTACTCTTGCATAGCTTCTGTTTTAAACGCATCATGGATGAATATGTTCTTCTGTGTTCCATACATGAATGGGCATTCTATAGCAGATCTTAGGGCAAAGAAATGACCCAATTATTGTTTGCGACTCAATGTTAGTGTACTGTTAAATTCATATAGGTCATCATAATCCAAACTACATTATGTAATCGACATGCAAGTGTGCATTTAGAACAAACTCTTATCATCCATGTGTAAAATAGGCAACCTAACAAGGCAATTATGAGTGGAACAAACCAAAATGCAGTCCAAATGTGAAACTGATCAGTACCTTTTAATTCTTAGGTCCATTCTTCGTTCAGAATATCTCCGCTTGTAGAAGTGTTAGGTCCCAATTTAAGCATAGCAAAGCAAAGAGTCTTGCGGAGGATGAGATTTGATGGTCTGATGAAGCTGCCTAGGGATGCTTCGGATTCAGATAGGCATGTCAAACTGACTCATGCCTTCTCATTGCTAATGAAAATGGAACCAAATACAGGTGATCTGAATCTAGGCGAGCGTGGAAAGATTCATATGAGAGATGAAGATGTGGAACTGGTTTTGGGTCTGCCTTGCTGGGGCGAAGAAGTAGTCATTCATGATCCATCAAAACTAGAGATCAACAAAGCTATTATCAGGAGGAATTTGCTATTAGAAGACAGTGAAGAGATTGACTTTGGAAGCTTAAGAAATGTGCTGCTAAGGGGGATTCCAGACTCTGCAGAAGATGCACTAACCAAGGCTTATATGACAGCTGTGGTTATATATACTGTCAGCTGGTTTCTTGCACCAAAGGGCAGGCCACCTAGGGTCAATATAGAAATTTTTGACTCCATAGTTAACCCAGATCATATATTGAGATTGAATTGGTCAGGATATGTGTTGAAGACATTGCGTGACTCAAGTGAAAAGGTTAAATCAGATTTATTGTCGAAGAAGTCATCAGTTTGTCTTGATGGATGTCTGCTATTCCTGCAGGTATGATTCACCATTTGTTCATCATAAATTACTATCCAATGCACCGTCATTGTTTTGTTACTAATGGTATCATATCATCATTGTTTCGATTGGTTAGATCATTTACTTGGACAACATCAAAGCTGGTGTTTGTACAACAACTCAGTACAAGTGGCCACGAATTGCAGATTTCTCTTACAGGAAGATAAATGAACTGATCAGTGTGGACAAACTACATGGACATGGAGAGAAATATGGTGCATGTGAGGTATGATCTAATTGACAGTTATGAAGCTTACTTTCAAATGATTTTATTCTGGGCTGAACTAACTAGAGTCATATGCACAGCTAAGGGATATCACGGAGAGTTTCTATACAACAGGGAGTCTGTACAGGCATATGCTTGATAAAACAGAGGCAGCATTCACTAAACTGCCATCTGAGTATGAGTTAGATAAGGTGTGTTTATTATCCTTGATAAGTTCTAGCTTTTTTATACAAAATATATTCACTTCTTTCATTCCTATACCGTTACAGGTGATTGACTACATCGATGATGAGAATTTATCAAACAAGAAGATGATGATGAAGCATATGGAAGAGTATAAAGACGAGCTGTGCACCCTCAGTGACAAGAATTGTGAAGAGATAAAAAACATTGTCACCAGGTGGACGTCGGTAAGGATTTGCAAAGAAAGAAGTGCTGCGAGTCAAGGAATGGAGAATAATTCACTTCTTAGATCACTTAATGCTCTGAAAGGTGAGAAATATCATAATTTCCAAGAAAGATGAACTGGATAATGCAACCCTTAGTAATTAATGTAACGAATCAATTTTCTCCTGTGCAGGTTGGTTACGAGAGTCTAAATATGGTCAGGATGGGAAGAGTGCAACGATATGTAATGCATATGAACCTGGCGAGACATGTAAGTACAAATCCCCATGCATATACTGATGCATGCGAAACAAATATACAATTAACCGACTGAAAATGTATTAATCTGATGCATCCAACACAGCGGTCAAAGAGCAGCAAACAAACTCCAGTTCTATGATGCATCCAAGGAAGAAACATGTGGTGGATCTAAGAGGTAATGGATATTCACTCTGCAACTGAAAAATAATACCGCAGATCACTTACATATATTTAAGATGTTGTCTGAAATTATTGTTTAGGTACTGATGCTGATGAAAGTATTCTGAATCAAGATAGTGACGACGATGAAGAAGGTACAAAAGCTCTTTCTTGAAATATATGGAGTTTGTAACTAAGAACGAATTTAAGTTTATGTCTTTATATCTTTTACAATGCTTTGAATTTTACGGGTCATATGCATTGGAAAACATGATACAGATTTATCTAGCGCAAACTAAGATTGTTTCTTTCTAGTAGAAGATGCTCATGTCCAGAAGCAGGAAAAGCATGACTTCCTAGCTTCAGCAATGAGTAAGATTACACATCAATAATGAGGCTCATGATAAATTAATTGATGTGTTGAGACATTGGTGTGGTGATTGTGATAAGGTCCGGAGAAGACGTCTCAAGATGAAGTTCGCAATGTATTGCCCCTAGGAGAGCGTCGTGGCACTAAAAGAGCTGCAAACAGAACACCAATTGGTAAATCAGATTCAATGAAGCTACCAGTAAACAATTCTTAAGCACCAGATGGTGATACTTTTTATGTAATTGCAGGAGTAAGCAACATCAGTGTGGAAAATGAGATGGCTATACAACATAACGAACCTGTGTGCAATCCCAAACAGGGGCAGTTGAGCACCAGCAAGATGAGGGTCGACAATGAAGAAGGTATTATAACAAAGGAGCCTTCAACAATTCTAGTACTTAAGAACATTGGCAGCTGAATATATTTTAACAATGATCGATGTGGTTCCGATCTAGAACCTGGCCAAAATGAAGATGGACTTCAGATCAATTCCAAAAGGCCGGTTGGTGGGAGCAGAAAGCAACTCGCTCGGAAAATATTGAAAGGTAGGAAAGAGTGAGTGGAAATCTAGAAGGATAATTTGTCGACCATACAATTAACTTGCAAGTATATTTTGCAGGAAACAAGGACACAATCAGTAGACCTGAGACAGAGCATTCAGGTTGAGACGAACTGCGGCACTGAGCTTAGCAACAAATACGATGGCTACTTATTGATAACAATTTTAAATCCAAAATGGAAGTGTGATGTAATAAGATGTTGAACTGTAGTACTTGCTTGAACTGAGAAACCTATTACAATGACCATTATTGATGATGAACATCGAGGGTCATGTAACAAACTCTTGAGCTGTAAGATTCCATTGCTTTTCCTACGAGGACTAGCTATAAGCGCGACCTATGAATGTTACTGGTTTATTGAATTGGCCGTCTAGTTTAATAGTATGAACTAGGTGTCGACGAAATATCGGCGATAGTCCGACCAGGGGTATGCCCTGACCGGTAATGGATTGGCGGAAGGCGCACGAGATTGCGAGCAAGACGTAAACAGGGAGCAATCACACGAGGTTTACCCAGGTTCAGGCCGCAAAGATGCGTAAAACCCTAGTCCTGCTCTCTGTTTCGATTATGATGTGGATGTATGAGTACGTGCGTTATGCCGGATTCTCTCCTCAGCACGGGGTCCTTGCTCTCCTTATATATCGCGGGGAGCAAGGTTACAAGTCGGAACTAGCCTATCGGTACTAAGTTTACATACTTTACAAGTCTAAACTTTCCTATCTCGGCTAGGTCTTGTCCTCCTTGTCGGTCTTCGATATTCTTGCTGTTTTAGGTCCAGGCCCGGCCCGAGCCGATCGGTCTTGAAGCTTGATGGGCCGGCACAGCGATAGCGTGTCGGCCCAAACTAGGCCATGAGGGTATATGGAGTTTATACCTCCACGGCTAGTCCCCGAGCATCATGGATCTTGAGGAAAAAACACCGTCTTGCTTGGTTGAGTGAGAAAGGGTGGTCGGACACACGTTTGACATGTGGTCCGGCGGGCGGGTGGCCGGAGGACCGTCTAATGCTTCCGACCATACTTTGCTTACACTTGGTTGACGTTTTCGGTTTTGACCGAAAGATTTATGATGCTCCGAAAAGAAAAAAGAATTTTGAAAGGGTCCCAAATGGAGACGTGGGCCCTCGTTAGTGTGTGATGCCCGCCATCACATGGTATCTGTCGTGATTGGTTGTTACCTTAGCTTAGTTTTGAACTAAACTTCTTTGTAAAGAGAAAGATTCGGGCCGAGTCATGCAAATGACGTGGGCCCACGTAGTCCCCGAGGTTCTTTGTAAGATGTATATGTTGCGGCAAGCTCTAAAAGAAGGATCTAGCCCATGTCACCTCTCGGGTGACGTGGGCCCACGTAGTCCCCGAGCTCGAGATGAGGTGGAACACGTTATGTCGGGTCTAAAAAAGAAGACAAGCGATCATTATATCGTGCTTTATGTGTTTCCGACCACTCTTTGAGTGAGACCGAAAGCAGGCCAAATTTCATTTGGGCTGGTCGGTTTGAACCATGCCATGACTTTGTCATGATTAAGTTAAAGCTGACTTTGCTACTTAACTCGGTCCCGCCGTGGGTTTGTGAGACCATGGTTTTGAATCTAAACCCATGAAAATAGCTTTGCTATTTGTGTGCCGAATAACCGGTATCATTGGCGAAAAAATCCCCCTTTCATTTGTCGGATTGTGTGGGTTGAATTGTTGATGCTATCTTGTAACTTTGTTACGGCGGGTTGGAACGCTTCTTCGAGTTGTTGCTGCAAAGAGAAAATTTGGTATGAGTGAATGTTTTGATGAGGTATTTGAATCGTATTGATTTGATATAATCTATGACACGAAGTTGTATCGGGATGTATTATTTAAGAATGGTCTTGGTAATCGCCTCTCCTTAGAGTTAATCGGTCCTCGGGTGTGTAGATGACCTATAGTGAATAGCGCGTTGCCGAATCACTTAGGGCCCTATTTCCGTTGGAAGCGACTGTCATCCCTGTGTTGTATAGCGTTGGAGCCGTGAACACGTAGCGGGATTGATCGAGAGACGGTGCATGCCGATTGTTTTTGTTGGAGGGGTGACGTACTTGGCCATTTGGTACAAAGAAAAGAGGATGTTTTTAGCTTTGTAAATATGTGTTGAACGTACTTTGAAGTAGTTCGTGTAAAGAAATCTTTTGTGAAAAAAGATTGGTGAGGGCATGTATGTTAGGTTAGGAGAGCACTTATACGTATTTTCTTGTGAGCCACCGTCTTCCCGTGGTGGATTTTGATCATGCCTTTGTTCTGAAAGAATGGTCATGTGATGTGTAAGATTTTCTTATCATGCGAGAAGGCTAAGTTATGCTTGTTATAGATTTAGAAGAAAAAATTGCCCGGCAAAACTAGTCTCTTTCTCATTCAAGAGCCGACCGGGCCTTAGGGATTAGATGATCCTAAACAAACGGCACGGTCGGAGTGTTTGGAGCCCTTTTCCTTTGGGAGCGACCGCCGGCGCACTCGTGTTGTTTGAGCGTGGTCTTTGTTAACACGTAGCGAGTGAGACCCGAGACGGTGCGTTCTCGACTTGCTTCGTGTTTGAGAAAAAAGATTTGTGAAGAACTGGTTTTTCCAAAGTGTGGTCTTTTGAAATGGATGGATAAATAAAATAGAAAATTTATTAGAGATGTTGGATACTTATCTTTTAGTCCGTTGTGTCACGTCACGATCGCGTGTGGAGCAAAAAATATTCGCTTGCCGATGCAACCGTACATCGGCAACCGACTGTCACGTCCATCGGGGTACATTTTTGGACTCCGGTCGGGTCAATTCTCTTTGTTGACGTGGGATCGAGATGTCGGTGACTCAATCGCTCCAACTCCCCGACGATGTGAGTCGCCGAGCGCGCGGGGGTTCCGTGCGAGGGAAACGTATAAATGCATATCATGCTAGTGGAGCGGTTTTTCGTTGCTTCGTGCTCTTGGGGAACGAGAGGGCTGCGGGGTTTTGATTACCCACAATCCCATCGGTTGCCTTCTCGAGTCCTCCAATCTCTCTATAAATTGGGCGCTGCGCGCGAGAACTTCTCTATCCGCAGCGCATTTTACATTCTTGCTCCTCTCCTTCGCCCTCCAAATTTAGGGTTTTAGATTGCATTCGCTCGTCGCCGCCATCTAGATGGACCGCCGCCATGGTAAGCGCCGGCGGGGGAGGAGGAGTCAGTGAACTCCCCTCGGGAGGTGAGGCCGCGGAGGAGGTGAGCTTAGATTGGAGTTTTTCCTTGATTAATCTTGGGGTTTTCTTCTTTTGGTGTAACCGCTATTTTTCGTTCACAATGTAGGTACACCCTCCCCGACCATTGGAGGTGCGGCGGGCACCTCCGCCGCGGCGCCGCCGAGGCGGCGAGGAGGGCGGCGGAGGAGCCGCGGGATGTGCCGGAGGCTGCGGCCCCGAGCGGGTGGCTCCGGTCGTGGAGGCCGGAGCCGTTCTTTGCGCGGCGGAGCATGTGGCTCCCGTCGTGGCGGAGGCGGCGGTGGCGGCCGCCAGTGTCTCCACCCCGCATTCGCTGAGCAGTGTCTCAGCGAACTCCCTGGTGTCTGCGCTCGACCGCTGTAGGGCGGAGCTGCAGCACATCAGGGACCTCTACTCCGACGCCACCAAGCGGGGCAGGGCGGCGGAGGCGAACGTGGACCTGTTCCGAAGGCGCTCTCCTCCGCCGGGGGGAGGAGCTGGGAGGCGGAGAAGCAGCGGGCCGCCGACTTCGACGCCGAAGCCAACGCCACCATCAATGAGGCGGCGGACGAGAGGCTGGCCCGCAAGGTCCAAGTGGATACGCTGCTTCGGCAGCGCGAGGCTGCCGACATCAAGGTCGGCGGTAAGTATCGTGTTCTTTATTGTTCATATTCTCTGAATTGTGCTTGCCTTGGCGTTTTAATCTTTTACTCTGTTTTTACAGAGCGACGGAGCAGCTGGAGCAGCTGCAGGAGGCCGCGCATGCCGCGGCGGATGCGGTGAACGCCCAGGGCGGCGATGTCATCGCGCGGTTGGCGGCGATCCCCGGCCAAGTGGCCGCGGTGGCGGTTTACGGCGTCCGCCATGGTGCCTCCGCCGCTTATGCCACCGTCGACGCCATCTCCGGCGTTGATGTCCGTGGCATGGAGCTGTCGGTGGCGGCGCATGACGCCATGGAGGGCGGCGCCGTCGAGTTCGCCGGGGCAGCGGAGGCCGTCGTTGCCGCGACTCCTGTCGACCTGGTGGTCGGCAAGCTTTTCGGGGATGACTAGATTGCTTAGATGCAATCAGTCCCCTGTTTGTAAAAATTTTTATATTTTTAATGAAAGAATTGGATCTTTTGAGATGTGTCTTGTGCCGGAATCCTTCGAGATTCCTTTTATTTATCTCTTTATTTTGATCTGTTTTATGACTTTGTCATGTTTATGCCGTAGGATTTTGTTTCGGGATTTGGAATCCTCTGTTTAGAGAATGTCGTAACGCGTCGGATCGAGGGATGATTTTCCTTTGAATGACAAGAAAAATTCATGTGCTCAAGTGTTTGACACGAAGAACTTGATTTCTCATTATAAAATAGTACACATTAGATTGCTTTTTTGTCATTAGAATGACTTACAACGATGTGTAGGATCGACGCTAACTTAAACCTTGAAAGGGAAATCGCCTAAAAAGAAAACTTGTCCGATAAAAGAGGAGGACGTATCTCTCATTCTTTTTAGTTTTCCGGCTCTGCTTCTCCTTCTTCCAAGTCGTGAATCATGACCGGATGTTCTTCGGTGCAGAGTAGTAGGTCGTCATCGTCCAAGACTCGATCGTCTCGGCGTCGGGCGTGGTCGGATATACTTATCCCGTTCCGAGTAGTATTGAGATTGTCCTTTTTGGAAAAGGCACATCGTAAAGGAATCTAAGGAGCTTGAGTTTTTCTCAAACCGGCTTCCTTTTTGAACTACTTCGTACCACTCGCCGTTGATAAACATGCCTTCGATGTTTTGCGCCCGGTGATCGAACTGTTCGATGCGCCGAAGGTTAGCCGGGTTTATTGGATTAGGGAATATGTGCTCGGTGTGCGGCGGTATCCTATCCTCGGGAGGAGTTGGGCCGGGAGCCTCCGGTTTGGTTCTCGAGTCGGCAAATTGTCCAAGAAAGGAGTGATAAAACCATTGCGGTTTGTTTGGACGGATGGAACCGTTCGACCGGGGGGAGGACTCCGAGCACGTTTGTATACAGTGGTCGTTTGTATGGGTTGGTTACAACAACGAGGCTCATCTATGTTAGGTGAATCCCTCGTGCCATCCCTTAATGGGTTCATGCCAAAGCTGCGGCGATTTTCTCGATTCTTTGCCATGTGTTTTTGGCGCTCTTCCCTTCGTTTTCTTTCTACATCTTGGTGTCGGTCGGCAAGTGCCCCGGCCCGTGTGCGACGCCCTCGTCATTGAGGAGACCGAGTTGATCGTGCTCGTGGCCGTTCGCTCTTTGCTCCGTTGCACCCGATGTTGTCATGGCAGTCAATATCTCTTGCCGTCGTCTTTCCCTTCGTTGTTCATCCCTTCGGGGACCGGGTCGCCATGACGAAGGGCGGCGGCTAGCTCGTACGTTCGCAAACAACCGAGCGTTGGATGTGTTGATTCCCGAGATTGTTCTTCTGTGTGTCGTAGTAGTATGCGCAGTTGGTGGGTTCCGACCGGATCGTCGAATTTCTCTGTTGGCGTCGCCGTCGTTCGTTGCGACGAGCGTTTCGCTTTATCGTTGACGCGTAACTCCGACTAGGTACATCGTGTCGGGTAGTTTGTGTCGTCGAGCCGGATCGTTGTTGTTCCGTGAGGCTTGTTGTGAAGTCCTCTCTCTCGGATCTTGAATATCGGCTAAGATTCTCGCCGTATATTGCTCGGCCCGGCCTCTCCGACCACTACGAACGATGGTTGGCCGTGGTCGGAGCCGCGTGAGTTTCTTCCGCCACTGTTTGTGTACGGTTGCCACGAGGATTTGTTGGAATGTGACGTCGTAGATTCGCCGGCTGCGAACGTGGCCGTTCGGAGCGCCCAAAAGTTACTGCGACGGTTGTTTTGTCCTCGTGTTGACGGATTAGGAACTTGTTGTTGTCGCGCGGTTTGTAGATCGCGACTGACGCGTCGTCGGAGCGACTCAAAGTTGGCATGGGTTTCTATCAACCTCATGTCTTGTTGATAGATCAAACGGAGTAGATCCGTGTTGCTGACATGCCTCCTTTGGTTAGGACCGGTCGGAGGTGTTGACGCCGTGCCGTCAACTATCAGTGGTGGATTGGTTGGGACTGCAATGGTGGTCACCGGGATGAGTTGGATCTGGTTTGGCGCAGCCACCATTGTTGGTGCCATTGTCGGCGTGATAGCCGGAGGCGTGAGAGTTGTAGTAGCGATTCTTTGAGTTGGAAGTCCAGGTGAACGTTCCGAAGTTGAAGGTGAGGCCGGCTTCGAAAGTCATGGAAGCCGGGAAGGAAACCATCTTGATCGACGTGAAATCTCGGTGCGCACCCCCTACTCCGGCGCGCCACCGTCGACGAAATATCGGCGATAGTCCGACCGGGGTATGCCCGACCGGTAATGGATTGGCGGAAGGCTCACGAGATTGCGAGCAAGACGTAAACGGGGAGCAATCACACGAGGTTTACCCAGGTTCGGAGCCGCAAAGATGCGTAAAACCCTAGTCCGCTCTCTGTTTCGATTATGATGTGGATGTATGAGTCGTGCGTTATGCCGATTCTCTCCTTCAGCACGGGGTCCTTGCTCTCCTTATATATCGCGGGAGCAAGGTTACAAGTCGGAACTAGCCTATCTCGTACTAAGTTTACATACTTTACAAGTCTAAACTTTCCTATCTCGGCTAGGTCTTGTCCTCCTTGTCGGTCTTCGATATTCTTACTGTTTTTAGGTGTCCCGACCCGGCCGAGCCGATCGGTCTTGAAGCTTGATGGGCCGGCCTGGCGATAGCGTGTCGGCCCAAACTAGGCCGTGAGGGTATATGGAGTTTATACCTCCACACTAGGCATCTCGAATAGAGCAGTATATAGTAGATGTCTTGACATTAACAGAATACTTATTTTAGCTAGTACACGTGGAAGATAAAATTCAAAACCTCTTATCCATCGCTGTCTTCTCGGTTTAACAGCATTGTTTTGCTGTCTTCCAGTCAGCATTGTTACTTCCGTTTATTGTGTTGATTTGCTTTGGGAGATAGAGAAAGTTGGAGAGAGAGAAACAGAGATACAGCCAAAGAGAGAGAAAAAGAGAGAGAGAGAGAGAGAGGGAGAAGGAAAGATAGAGGGAGGGTGCACTGTCGTGAAAATGTCTGACGACGGCATCGTGGTGAGCGTGTTAAAAAAATCAAACACACAGTGACATTGTACCATCCCAGAATGGCCCACTAGGGATTTTTTTTATTAAACATATGTTCTAGTTGCAGTTGATTTGGTGCAGAGATACTAGGGAGCTTCAGCCTACGACGGTTTGCATTTTCAGAAGGTAAACTAGAGATGCCGAACTAATGTCACGCTTGTCTATTTTTAATTGCCTATAACTAATCAACATGATCCGAATATACGGTATTGTGCATTCCGCTTCCAGCAAAGTACATTTAGTGGACTCCTATATATAGAAAATGTCGAGCTATCTGGTACATGTCAAGGATTACATGATAATCGATGCACAGTACCAAAGGTACATTCGTGAACAGCTGACACTGTGGGTATACAGCAGTACCGAACACTGTCGAAACAGGGTACCTGGTGCGATTATTCTGACGACCTGGACGGTACGTTGGACAGGGATTTGCCAAAGCAAATGTCTGTCCTTTTTTTTACATAATGAATCTATTAGAGTTAAGTGAAATGATACTGCGTTACAAATACTTGTTTGCTAAATCACTCACGGCGGTTTGTTTTACAAATATTTGTTTACAGATACTTGTTTGCTGAGGATATTAGTAAAATATAAATCACGAGCTTGTATTACTTGGGAGCGGTACAAGATTTCTCGGACAAACAAGCGAGGCACTACAAGCATAAGGACTTAATTGCCTTCGAACTAATTGAAGCGCGCCCTCAGACGAGATGTCTGAGTTTACAAGCATACAGAGTTCACGTTAAATAAGATGGCAATCTGGAATGGAAACTAGACACTAAGACACGAGATTAGACAGATCATGATTGAAATGCTCAAATGCAGGTCCAATCAGTACGGACTGGAACACGAGCAGTGGAACTGATTTTTCAAACCGAAGCTCACATCTCCAGGCGTGCTCGCTTTGCTGGTTCAGCCTCGACAAAGACACGGCGACGACGGAGATTGGTTGTACCATGGAATTCAGCCGCGTGACCAGACACGGGGCTGCTGCTGGAG
The DNA here is from genome assembly GCA_018135685.1 of Themeda triandra. NCBI lineage: Eukaryota > Viridiplantae > Streptophyta > Magnoliopsida > Poales > Poaceae > Themeda > Themeda triandra. The sequence continues at coordinate 1,143,941 of JAENPR010000094.1, forward strand.
GAGCCGGAGTCTTCTTCGGCTAAAGGTTCAGGAGGACTGACAGGAGCAGCGAGCTCTCCTTCAGTAGCCTGCACAGGATTATTTTGAAGAGAGTCGCCAAGGCCTTCAACTCCAATAGGTGATAGTGGCTACAATTGCAAGATGATATGTGTTAGCACCAAACACCTTCATTGAAGGAATGAGATCTAACGCTGACAAGATCAAAAGGAACAAACCTCCTCTGGTGTCGTCAAACTTGACATTATATCACTGTCGAATTCTGAATCACTATCACTTTCAGTGAATTCAGAAGTCTCGGATACATGAGAGACAAGTTCAGCTTCATCATCGGCGTCATAGCCAGACGGAATATCCTGCAATCAAGAATTCCACCACAACATTGAGATGCACAAGCAAGCATATAGAAACTACGATGAGGATGAGCAAGCATGTGCAACAACAGATCAAACCTGCATTGCATTGTTGATTGATGGCTGCGAGATTGTAGTTAGGCCTGAAAGAAGAACATCGCTAGAATCATCCTGGTTAGACATAGCCCTAAGATAGAGAGATGTAAGAACAAGGTGCTCTTTGCAACCAGCAGAATGGGCTTTATAGTTGGGGCTGCCACCACCTTTCCCTCCAAAATTTTCAAATTCAAACACTAGAGCTGCCACCAGCGTTCCCTCCATTGAAGGGGGCATACTATATATATGTCCGAGCACTGGTACACTACATGCTAGACTGGCCAGCACATTTCTCTCGAGCGTCCCTTGCATCATTTGTAAATTTCACCAAATGCACTGGCAGGTAATGCCGAAAAACAAAAAATATACTACATATTCTTGAGACCATACTGTGTGGTATTTTTCAAACCACTCATTCGATCATATTAATACTGCCTTGGAACAATTGTGTTCTATTGCTGAACATTACAAAGCGTCTAGACTCCAGATTATAAATGTTTCAACCTAGACTACTACTGAAGAACACATAGCAAAATGTTGCATCTTATAATTTCACACTAATAGTTTAATACAGTTCACAATGCACTCTAAACAGGGTACAGACAAAGCCATCCACACTATATTTGCAATGCTCGTCGTATTTCTTGTGGGTACTGCCCTTTGTTTTCAGCAGATACTAGTAATTGACATAGAAGAGAAGTTTGAAACAATGTTATAGTATCCTCCTACAAAAAAAAACAGAGTAAATATAAAGTCAGTAATAAGACCGTAGTGATTGGAAGATACGACAGTTGAACTTACCATGTCCATTGACCTAGTGCATTGTACGCCATCAAAGAACCGTGCATAGAAAGCACTGTATAGTCCTGAATTCAACCTGGAGTGATTTTTTAGAGGAGTTTAGTTCCTTTCTATCAGACAACAAATTATATATTAATCACAAATTCAGAGGAGTACATGGTCTGATGGCCACCTGTCTCGCTTAAATAGTTGTGATTCCAATGTTCATTCGCTGCCTCAATATACCCAAGGAATTTCATCTTACAAGATATTATTGCATCATAGAGGCAGCTTACTGAATGATCATGCTTGTCGGCAAGCATGTCATAACTTCTGGTTATTGGGTCCAATATAGATATTGTGTGAGTACAGAAATCCCAGGTGTACAATGACCAAGAGGATTGATCATACACCGGCACAAGAACCTGGGACAAGTGGAACTGAGAATGTGACAAATGGATTCTCATATATTAATCACAGATGCAAGAGTCATAGCTCCTACCATTCTGTAGCAGCCAACTTCATATGATATATGACTCCCACAGAACATGTCCTTAACTAGATTATTCTCTAGTAAATCTTCTCCTATTAGAGCAAGTGTCTGCATTAAATTCTCATTGTAATACTGAGATTCAGATGAAGGATGAATAATATTTAGCTGTTGGATTCCATACCGCCCATTCTGGTGGAAGGAAGTGTCTCCACCTCTTGAGGAGCAAGCCATTATACATCTCATTATCTAAGTGAGCATACAACCTTATAACAACACTCATCACGTTGGAGCTAAATTCCATATCATCGTAGAAAACATGGTACAAGGTTTCGCCGTCAATCTGTAGAAAGGTTGGGACATCATGTATGTACCACTTCCTATGGAGAGAAGAATTATATAGTGTCAGCACCAGTCCATGATGATGGTAATAGACATCAAAACATAAATGCTTACATTTTCTTGTCACCATCGCGTAATTTCGGAAGCACTTTAATCAGAGCCATCAGAATTTGCACAGGGACATCCTTGTGGTTCATAGACAATGTAAAAGGTGATGGACCAAACGCAGAGCCGACTGAAGATATGTCTTCGATGTGTAATGAACAATGCTCCATCAAGCTGCCTGAATTGAGTCTAGACTGACCTGATCAAGTGCATGGACAAGCATTAATATTATCAGTTAAAAAATGATGATTTCAAGCATACAACCATTGATAATGTGTAACAGGACTGTACCATTGTTGTTTGATTCTGGAGTATTAGGTACCTCGGCATTATGAGTGTTAACACTGGTCAAATTTGGGAGTGAGCTGTTCCTGCTTGTTGAAGAGGTTTCCACAGACATGTAGTGTACCCCTGCACATGGAGAAGTTCAAGCATGGTGATAATGATAGAACATAGTACCTACTACTAGATTAGCACTCTATGACTGGCACATACTGCTTTTAGCCTTGAATCCTACGTTGCTGCACTTCCCAGTATGCGCTTCACCAGTGCTATGTTCACCGTAGACATCTAAATGTAAGAGTACACGAGCTGTCAGGTTTGTACATGGAGATTTTAGTGACATATAGAGGAGGTCGTAAGCATACCTTTACGATTGTGCAGAGATGTCCAAACATTGTGGCAATTATGTAGCAGAACAATGGTTTTACACTCTAGTTCATCTATAGCCCGGCACAAATCCCTTCGGAAGCATTTGAAATTTTCTTCAAATGCTGCTTCTATAGCAGCTATGTTCAGATCGTGATGGTCCTAACGACAAATAACCGTGTGAGAAAATCAGTTAAAGAATCTGTAAACATAGGACCATTTTGATGTATCACCTCTGTCTTGTATGATTGGGTTTCAGAAGACTTTTCTAAGTCATCGACATGTATAAACAACGGATTGATCAATCCTGAATCACTTCGCCTCCTTCCAGTTGCAGAACCATATGTAGTAGGAGCAGCACTTCTGGTGTATATGACAGTTTCCCGCGCACGAAGCTGCATAAAGTAGGACATTTGGGAAGTAAACTCTACTTTAACTCTGACTATGTAGCATTGAAAGCATAGAGCGCCTAAGGAGAGCAATTGAACAATACCTTGGTCCGTCCAACCTGAGTTCGTCTGTTCGTAGGCGTGGTCCTTTGATCATAGGAAAGAAGTTCAGACACAAGAGAAGGAGTGAACTTGGAGACTCTTGGTAGAATATCATGCCGTGGTGTCATGTAGCCAAAGTTGAGATTATCAAGGTAAAAGACCTGATGAAAGGCAAATCAAAGATATCTAAGACGATGGATAAAACAATATGACTGTAGTTATAATTATGCTCCTTATTTGGAAAGCTATTACGCACCAGCAAGAAAAACAAACAGCCATCAATAACTACAGTTTTCTTCGCAGCCCTCAAGTTGTCCTGGACCTTCCAAGCTGATTCTCGTAGCACACTGAGAACATAACCTGCCCAGTTTTTGTTCGCAATGTTTGCTGGGTCTACAATATGTTTAAATATGTCCTTGTTGATTTTCCACTTGCATCCTCTAGGCGCCAGAAAACAATAGTCAACAAAAAGTACTGCTGCAACCTTGAATGCATTCCTTTCATCTTCGTTCATCTTCCTACCATATTGTTTCAATAAGACACCGTTGACAGTTTCTATGGTAATATCACTAGCATTGTCAAGAAGAAGAATTGACTTGAGTTTGTCAACAGTTGCAGTGCAGGGCGCTGAGAGATTTATATCTTCTCCTCCATATGGAATACCGAGAACAAAATTCACATCCCTGTCCTTAACTGTAAGCTCCCCACTCTTGAGTGATATTGTTCCACTACTTGAGTCCATGTGCATAAGCAGGGATAGAATCAGGTTTCTGCACTGCAAACATTGATTGTGAACTTTCAGCAATCCACCTAACCCAATACTATCTAGCAATGCTCGTTTCTCCCGATCAAATGTGACAAACATGTTGTGCATTTTATTGAGAGAGAACGACGTATTAACGGTTTTCTTTGATTCAGCTATGCCATAACTTATATCCATAGCATAAGATGACTGCACCTGGTGCTCATTATGAGGTCTAGCTGATAGTGAATGGGATGTATGTGAAGTTGAGCTATTGTGATGTCCCACTGATACTGTTGCCTGCAAAGTTTCAAATATATAACTAAGATTAGATATGTATACACGCGGCTTAAATGGTATACGTTGTCTTATTTTAGATTAAAATGCCATAAACTATTGAGGACAAGCGTATTATTGCTCGATCTTTTATTACATGTACCTAATTTTCCCACGAATTTCTAAATAAGATGACATTAACTGTGAAATCATCTACATCCTGAATCAATATTCAAACAAATTGTTCCAGTAAGCCACGGCTATGCAAACAATTTGTTCTTGTATATCCATGTCTAATACTAAAGTTTGCTCGCATATTCTACATAGTGATAATTTGCCACAAAATTAGGTTGTACCTAGAATATAGGAGAAAAATTGTGGTCTCTTTCCTTCGCAGGGAACTCGGACGCTACGAAACTGTCCTAAATAAAGCATCGATTGGAACGATACGGCCGCGAACTTGCTACATGTCAGGAAGCAAACTGACCTGAGGGATCTCAGATCCCGGATACGGCATTCCTTCCTCGGTGTTGCCCGGCGCTTGAGCAGCAAGAACGGTTAATGGTGGCATCGATACAAGGGAGCTGCCTGAGGTTGGCGGTGAGTCCAGACAAATAACAGGCGGCTGTCTGGATGATGGCGGAGGCAGCACCGTCGATGCCGGTGCTAGACAACTACTTGGGCTCCTATCGTAGACAGGTTCGAGGGTGTACGGCGTAGCCATGGGAGCGCAGTGAGGACGCAGCGGCCCGAGATGAGGACAGGGGCCTTGGGGCGTAGGAGGAAAGGGAAGGGACGACGGCGGAATGGCTGTTCCAGACTGGTGGGTCACTAGTTAGGCAGAGGGGACCGAAAACGACACTAATGGTCACCGTAATTAATCAAACTCAAAAGCTTGAACACTGGTTTCAAATGTTCCAGACATAGTTAAGACTATAATGAAGCGGAGAAAGTACGGTACACGGCGTTTGGAAAGGTACAGAAAGACATCACGGCTCCGTGCGAACAGCATGCACAGGGACGTACCTGTGCACTATCACTTCATGAACAATAGACATGTACCTTCAATTGTATTTTTATGGAACATAGATGAACAGTCATAGTTAGGCACATGTCCCTTCAGTTTGAAACGTTCAGAGTATTTTCTATGACCCCCCTCCGTCCAAAAATAATTCTTATTTTGCGTTTCCAAAAAAGACTGCAGCAATTACTACATTTAAAATTACTCATATTTATAACACATAATCTGTCTCAGTCGAAACATTTTCAAAAAAAATAAATGTTGCACGTCATCACATAGAAACAAATAAACAGCTAAAAATCTGACAAACATCACTGATATATATTTCGAGTTCTAGAATAATACGATAACTCATAGGTTCAAGACTAAAAGCTCCATCATCAGACATAAACAAGCCCAGTCAAAGTTCTTACAAGACTAATAGTTTTACAAGTACTTAGAGCTTCTCAACGGCACATGTTCCAAATACAAAGGATCACATGGCACGGATCATCATATATAACACAACTGTGGCACACTAAGAGCTGACCAATTCTCGGAGACAACCTAGTCATCAATCGTGATTGTCAGATTGAATGGTGGTTTGGCAGCATTCTCATTTAGAGACATCAGTTCATACAACATCACCTTCTTGAAATGGCAGAAGTATTGTCGGTGTTTCGCACCCCGGGGGGTATAACACCAACGAGTAAATTTCTACGCGTGCTCCCTAATCCGGATGGTGATGCAAGAAGGACGCAAGTGTTTATCCTGGTTCAGGCAAAGAATGCCCTACGTCCAGCGGGGGGAGGAAACTTGTATTATCTTGCACCTAAGTGCTTGTACAGGGGTGACTACAAGCGGGACTTAGCCGTGAACGAGTGTGTGAAAATGTGGGAATGTGTGCGAGTGAAGGCGTAAAAAACGTGCCCTAGGCTAGGTCCGGCATCCCCTTTTATAGGCCAAGAGGAGGCTCGGGAGTACGAGTAGATAGGGCATGTCGTGGGCGTGACGTCAAGGTACATACGCCATGTCGAGTCGTCGAGGCTGTAGACGCTCCCTTTGGTCCGGTTCGAGCCTGTAGCGGTATGGTCAATGATGGCTGCTCGTCCTCCTCGGTCGTGGGGCCGACGCGCGGTCGAGGTACGGTGCCGGCGTTGACGAGCACGTGCGCCCGGGAACCCTGCGGTATGGTCGTTGAGGTGGGAAAGACAGGGCACTGCGCGCCCCATGCTCAGGTCGCGTCCATCATCACTCCTCGAGCGGTTGGGAGCCGCCTCGAGAGGGCATCGATCCGAGCGACCGGACGGGACGACGTAGTTGGTGGTACGGAGAGTTGGTAATGGCGTTTGAAGAGGGTGCCGTACGAGGCATAGTGTAAGGTATGGCATAATAGTGGCGCTGCCATCCTCGAATCCGGGAGATGGGCGGCGTAATGGTGAAGCGACCGGCGTACGCTCCACTATTGCGGGTTACGTAGCCATGGGGTTAGGTGGTGTCGGCGTACGTCGGCGCTGTTCGAGCCCGTAGCCATGTGCGTGCTGCGGACGAGGCAATGATTGAGAGCGGACTCGAGCGGCGCTCGCTCAAGCGTTCTCCGTCTCGCTCGGCGGTTGCTCGCTCGAGCTGTTTTTGCGTCATCGTCTCGGCGGTCGCACGCTCGAGCGGTTTCCGTACTTCTCTCTCGAGCGGGTGAGCGGCCGGCGCTCGAGTTTAGGAGGTTACGAGGCTTTGTGGGCGATAGTGGGCCGGCCCGGCTCGAGAGGGATTGGGGTTTTTCTCGGTCGGTTAGTTTTGGGATTCTTAGAGAGGGATGAGGCTGATTTGCTCGTCTCTAATTCACCTAATTTAGGACCCCTAATCTAGATATCCGACGGTAGCCCCCGAGCCCTTGCTTGATTGTGAAAAAACTTCAAGTAAGGGATCATGAAGTGGAGTTGAAGTACCTAGACTTAGGGTCATGTTGTTTCGAGGAGTCATTTTGTCCTTTCTCCGTGGGGGCGCGCGGCGTCCCCCGTGGGGGGGTAGCCCCCGAGGCCCCAGAGGAATGAGGCATTCCTCTGGGGGCTTTGAGATGAACGGTTTTGCGTAAGAGTATTATTAACTGGAGTTGTAGCAGCTCGAGGCAGGAGATTCAATTACTCTTCGAGCCCCCGAGTATTTCCTGTTCCTCCCGTGTCGAGGGAGGTTGTTTATGTGACTCGAGCCCCCGAGCCTCGAATGGCTGGGCTGGAGTCGTGATCCAGTTCCTCGCTGGATCTCTTGGATCAGATCCAAGTGGTGAGAGGTCTGACACTACTCGCGACCGAGCGAGCGCCATACCCCCCTGTGAGCTGATGGCGGGTAGTCCAAGTGAGAGCTCGCCTCCTTTCGAGGGGAGACGGCTTCGTGGCCCGGGGGCGCTCTCATTAGAGCTGGGCGCTTAGTTTCCAGAGGACCGGCCCCGTTCGAGGGGACCGGCGGCTCGAGTGCCTCCCGTCGACGGGATCTCTTGGATACCTAGTGCCCCGCCTTGGACACGCCATCTGGGTTCGAGGGTTCGTTCTCGAGCGGAACCTTTCGAGGGTTCCTTCCCATAGGCGCCCCTAACTCGGGTGCTCGAGGGCGGCTGTTCGAACCCGTCCGTGGGTCAGCCTTCGCTCCCTCGAGACTTACTTGTGGGACCGGGGTCCCTGGGTTTCTTACCGTGTAAGGGACCGTCTGTCGAGACGTCCCGTCGTTACGCCTGTTCGAGGCGCATCCGTCCGTTGCAAGCGGCACGCCTTTTTAGGCGGAAACCGGCGCATCGTGGTGATCGTGGCTTGGCGACGGTTCCGCTCCGTCTCGCGACGCGTGCGCCTGTAAGTGGAGGTAGGTGGCGGTTTGTCGGGGCAATAAATGCGGTTACCTTTTTTCGTCGAGTCCGCCGGGCGCGCGGCCGTTGGATGGCGTAATCTAGGCCGTTGGATGCGATTCACGCGGATCAGCTTGGGCTCTATAAATATGGAGGAGTAGGCTCCCGGTTCTTCTTCCCCGCATTCTCGCCTTCCCTGCCGCTCCTGCCGTCAGTTGCGCCCTGCTCTAGATTCAATCCGCCGCCACCGTAATCTACAATTGCCGCCGCCACCGCCCGCGACCACCAGCGCCGCTCTAGCCCACGACCGTGCCTGCTTTCTGCGCCACCATTCCCCGCGCCACCGTTCCTCGTGCTCTGCCGCCGTCGTTGCTCCACCGCCCCGCTCCCGTCGCCGACATGAGGAGGTCAGTCAGGAAGACGGGTCAGGGCTCTGGTCAGGGCGCCGGTGGGAAAGGCAAGGGCAAAGGCAAGGTCATGACTGACGCCGACCAGTGGGAGGAGGCCCAAAGGAAGCTGACGGCGGCGGCCATCGTTGACAGCCACATGCGGTCGGTCGGCCTTGGTCCCACCGAGCCCACTGACGTCTCTATCGAGGAGCGGAGGCGGATTGAGGCGTGGGCGCTCGCCCAAGAGGCGTCCTCCTCCTGGAGTCAGGCGCAACGCCCACCTACCCTGGCCGAGTGGGTGGTGACGGCGGATGTCGACCTGGAGGCGGTGAGGAGACTCCACTCCTCCGTTGACAAGGAGATGCGGGAGGAGTTCCCTCTTTGGGAGAGGCCGCCGCTGGTGCTCTCCGACCCCCTTGACCACGAGGCGCCCCCGATCGTGATGAATGATCAGAAGGAGCTTGAGGCGCACGTGGAGGCCGAGGAGCGCCGGCAATGGCTCGAAAGCGCCTTGAAGGCGCTTTGTCGCTCGTTTCGGAGGACATGCCCCGGCTTTTCTCTCGTGAGTGCCCTTGAGTTCGGTTGCTTGCCCTTTTGGTCTATCGCGTTTTATGTTCTAACATTTCCCCTTCGAGGTTTAGGCGACACAGAGTCGCTCTTATGCCAAATCCGTGCATGTCCGTGCCACGCAAGAGAGCGAGCACGAGATCCGGCGGTACGTGCGGATGGGGCGGGAGAGGCGAGGGCGAGCGGCACCGCTTTGCTCGGCTCCTTCGAGAGGCTAATGCCGCCCGGACGCCGCCAAGGAGGACGCCAAGAAGGCTCAAGATGAGCTTGCTCGGGTGGCGCGAGGAAGCCGAGGTGGCACGGCGGGATGCGGGCGAAGCTTCCCAAGCGCGCGGGAGGCCGAGACCGCTCGTCGGAAGTACGCGCGGCCGCACGAAGCCTTCGAGCGGCTCAAGAAGGACGCGGCTATGGCGGCGCGGGGCTACAAGGCCAAATGCCGAGACATGGAGCAGCTCCGAAGGACAAGGCCAACGTCGAGGCGTTTGCAAAGGAATTGCGGCGGCGGTCACCGGAAACCGCCGAGAAGGAGGCCCTTGCCAGCGCGCTCGAAGCGGAGAAAGAGCGGGCGAGCGATCTCCAGACGGAGGTGGTCAACTTCCGTCAGGTGGTGACGGACAAGGACCTCGCCATCCAGGGCGCCGGCAAGGCTTATGAGGAGCTGCGGACGGAAAAGCGCGACGTCGAGCGCGCCCTCCAGAGGAAGGAAACTGAGCTCGCGCGGGCGCTCGAGCGCGAGCAAGGGCTCTCGACCCGCTGTACCCGTAAGTGCTCGAGTCCTTTAGTCCTTTTTTCGTGCGTGATTCATACGTGTTGCTCGAGCACTTGATTGAGTACTTGATTCTTGTCGTCCTTTTTCAGGTTTGGAGGCGGACCTGGTGGACGCGCGTGAGTACGCAAAGTCAACCCATGCGCTGGCTGACGGCGTGCTCTCAGCCAAGGCCCACATCACCGGCGCCATCGACACCCTTAGCGCCAACCAGGGCTTCCGCCGGTGGTGGACGTCGAGGGGCCGGATGCGCGAGCTATGCTAGCCGGGTCCGTGAGTTCGGCGCCTCTGCGGGGTCGTATCCGGGAAGCCCTTGTCTTCGGCCTTGCGCGCCGGACTATGGCTATCTTCTACTCGGGGTTTAGCATCTCGAGGGAGGACGCCGGGCCGGGATGGAGGCCGTTGCGGCGGCTTCACCTACGCCGAGGGTGAGCAAGAAGGAGGGGTCAACCCCGGATCGAGCGGCTCAAGGCCGAGGCGAGGAGCCGGGCACCCGTCTTGGAGGCGATCCGCGCGAGAAGTCCTCCCTTTGATGTAGAGTAGTTTTTAGGCGGCTCGCGAGCCGAAATCTGGGCAACAAAGCCCTTGTAAGAAAACAAGTATTTTGGTCATGGAAATGGCCCGAGTGGCCTTAAATCGTGATACTCAGATGTTTATAATCGTTATGCTCTAATTTTTCCTTTGCGCTTCCTGCCTTTATTTCATTTTAGCTAAGTGTTGGCGCTGCGCTCGAACCACTTCGAGAGGGGATGAGTTAGGGTGCCGTAGCTCGGAAGCGTGGGAAGCCTTGTGCTCGATCGCCCTGGCTCGAGGAGCTCGAGGTGACGCAAATACTTAGCTTACGAAAAATTTCGAGGAGAGGAGGGGAAAGATTATGTCGAGCATTGTTTTTGAAAAAGCTAGGTGCGCTTTTTCGAGGACTTCGGGGGTCCCCCGGTCAGCCCCGAGGGGGCTTGACTTTGTGGAAACAAAGTCGAGCCCACCTTGTGTATGAACAACAAGTAAGAAACTGACTTATTTATTCATACTAGCGGTACATTTAGACATAATATGTGCAAGGCATCGAGGCCTAGGGGAAAAAGCGACGTAGCTGTTCGATGTTCCACGCGTTGGTGAGGGTCGAGCCGTTCTCGTCGGCTAACTTGTACGTCCCTGGTTTCAGCACCTTGACCACGATGAACGGGCCTTCCCAAGGAGGAGTGAGCTTGTGGCGCCCCTTGTTATCTTGGCGTCGACGGAGCACGAGATCGCCGACCTTGAAATCCCTCTTGCGCACATTCTTCTCGTGATATTGCCGTAGCTTCGTTGGTAGCGCGCGAGTGTAGGAGCGCCATGTCTCGAGCCTCTTCGCTTGGTCGATGGCGTTTGCAAGCCTTTCGATTAGTACGCTCGTTGTAGGCCTTGAGTCGGGGACCCGTACTCGAGGTCGGTGGGGAGGACGGCCTCGAGACCCATAGACCAAGAAGAACGGGGTGAACCCGGTGGCTTGACTCTCGGTCGTCCCGAGACTCCACGGGACGAGATGGGAGTTCAGCTACCCACTTGTTGCCGTGTTTGTTCAAGCGTTTGAAAATCCTTGGCTTTAGACCTTGCAAGATCATGCCGTTTGCGCGTTCGACTTGGCCATTAGTTCGAGGGTAGGCAAGCGCCGACCGGTTCACACGGATGTGGTACCGATCGCGAAGTCCAAGAACTTTTTGCCTGTGTGAACCGGGTGCCATTGTCGGTAATGATGACGTTGGGGACTCCAAAGCGATGGACGATGTCGGTGAAGAACTCGACCGCTCGCTCCGAGCGGATGTTAGTGATGTGCTTGGCCTCGATCCACTTGGTGGACTTATCGATGGCCACGAGCAAGTGGGTGTAGCCTCCGTCGTCTTTTTGAGGGGTCCGACCGGATCGAGCCCCGGACCGCAAATGGCCACGTGAGGGGGATCATCGGAGTGCGTGTCTTTGGAAGATGCGTTTGCTTGGCGTAGAATTGGCATCCTTCACACGCTCGAACAAGCTTGATGGCGTCAGCAGTTGCAGTGGGCCAGTAGAAGCCTCGACGGAATGCGTTCCCGACAAGGGTTCTTGGCGCGGCGTGGTGGCCACAAGCCCCCGAGTGCATGTCTACGAGCGGTTTCTGCCTTCTTCGATCGAGATACACCGTTGAAGTATACCGGTCGGGCTGCGGCGGTAGAGCTCTCTGTCGTCCCCGTAAAGGACGTAAGTTTTGGCTCGACGAGCTAGTCGCCTCGCCTCCGTTCGATCTTCTGGCAACTCCCCTCGAATGAGATACTCGAGGAATGGTGCACGCCAGTCAGTTGGTGGGCTCGTAACCTGGTCGATCTCCATGACTGTGGCCCCCGTCGAGGGGGGTTCGGTCGTGGGAGCAGGCTCAACGGCTGGTCCTGCCCCAGCCCCCGAGTCCCACTTCACGGATGGCTCGTGAAGATCTTTCGAGAAGACGTCTGGGGGTAGCGGCGCCCGAGATGAAGCGATTTTGGCCGGTTCGTCCGCGGCCTCGTTGAAGCGCCTTGGGATGTGGTTGAGCTCGAGACCATGGAAGGCGGCTTCCAACTTGCGCACCTCATTGCGGTACGCTTCCATCTTTTCATCATGGCGGCTCGAGGCTTTCATCACTTGATCGATAACGAGCGCGAGTCGCCTCGAGCGTCGAGGCGTCGGACCCCAAGCTCGATTGCAATGCGCAACCCGTAACGAGCGCCTCATACTCGCCATGTTGTTTGAGGCGGCAAAGTGGATGCGCACCACGTAACGCATGTGTACTCCGAGGGGTGAGATGAAGAGCAGGCCCGCGCTGCTCTGTCTTCATAAGTGACCCGTCGAAATACATGGTCCCAGCTCGGCTCGGATGGATCGGGACCAGGGGGAGTTGGATGTCGGTCCATTCGGCGACGAAATTAGCCGGTACTTGAGACTTGATAGCTTTTCGTGGGGTGTAAGTGATGGTCTCGCCCATGAGCTCGGCCCGACCACTTAGCGATTCGACCCACTACTTCCCGGTTTTGGATAATTTCGCCAAGCGGGAATGATGACACTACCGTCCTTAGGGTGGCTTAGGAAATAGTCTTTGGAGTTTTCGACGGGTGAGGACGATTGCATAGAGCGGTTTACGGATTTGAGGGTACCGAGTTTTGGCATACGAGAGCACCTCAGCGATGAAATACACCGGCCGCCGGACGGGGAGCGCGTGCCCCTCTTCTGCCTCTCGACCACTATGGCGTGCCGACCACACGAGTGGTTGCGGCAACATAGAGGAGGAGGGATTGGGCGGGTATGCCGTCTCGAGCCGGCCGAGGCGGCATGAGCACAGGAGGAGATGTGAGCATGCTCTTCAGCTTCGAGAGGGCCTCCTCTGCTTCAGTTGTCCATGCAAAGTGCTCGGATTTTCTGAGGAGCCGGTACAGAGGCAAGGCTTTTTCTCCCAAGCGCGCAATGAACCGACTGAGTGCAGCTAAGCATCCAGTGATCTTTTGCACCCCTTTCAGGTCTTGAATTGGCCCCATTCTCATGATGGCCGCGACCTTCTCGGGATTGGCCTCGATGCCGCGCTGGGAGACGATATATCCTAACAACATGCCTCGAGGCACACCAAAGACACACTTCTCGGGATTCAACTTGATGTTTTTAGCCCGGAGACATCCAAACGTCAACTTGAGGTCCGCGACAAGGTTTTCTACTTTTCGAGTCTTGACAACGATGTCATCGACGTAGGCCTCGATGGTCTCTCCTATGTGTCTCTCGAAGACATGGAGCATGCGGCCCGATATGTTGCCCGGCGTTTCGAAGGCCGAAGGGCATTGTGACATAACAATACATGCCCATGGGGGTGATGAATGAAGTCGCGAGCTGGTCGGACTCCTTCATTTTGATTTGGTGGTAGCCGAGTAGGCGTCGAGAAAGGAAAGTACTTCGCAACCCACGGTGGAATCAACGATTTGATCTATTCGAGGTAAAGGAAATGGGACTTTGGGACATGCTTTATTTAAACTAGTGTAATCTACACACATCCTCATTTTTCCATTCTTTTTCTCTACCAATACGGGATTAGCTAACCACTCGGGATGATGTACCTCCTTGATGAATCCGGCTTTCTCGAGCTTCTCGACCTCCTCGCGGATGATCCTGTGTTTCTCCTCGTCGAGCGGCGCGGCGTTGCTTGACGGGTCTCGAACCGGGACGGATCTCAAGGCGTGCTCGGCGACATCCTCGGTATGCCGGGCATGTCCGAGGGACTCCACGCAAACATGTCGGCGTTTGCGCGGGAGAAAGTCGACGAGCAGCACCGCTTCCTATTTGCTGTCGAGGGAGGCGCTGATGACCAGCGTCTTCTCCCCCGAGGAGCTTGGATCGAGCGGGATCTTCTTGGTGTCTTCAGCGGGCTCGAAGTTGCCGGCCTGTCGCTTGGGTGTTGGAGCAGAGGGCTCAGCCGCCATGTGATCGAGCATCATGGCTAAGTCTTCAGATGCTCCCATCACTTTCGTTAGTGATTCCCCGTACTCGACGCACTCCACATCGCAGTGGTAGGCGTGCTCGTACGTGGAGTTGACAGTGATGACTCCTTTTGTTCCCGGCATCTTGTGCTTGAGGTAGGCATAGCTGGGGATCGCCATGAACTTTGTGTAGCACGGCCTGCCCAGGATGGCGTGGTAGGTCCCCTCGAAACTGGGCACGTCGAAAGTTATGACCTCTCGACGGAAGTTCGAGCGTGTCCCAAAGATGACGGGGAGGTCGATGCGGCCGATCGTGAGCGCTTTCTTGCCAGGGACCACTCCGTGGAAGCCTCCGGCGCTCGGCTGGAGGTGAGCTCTTGTGAGGCCAAGCAGCGTGAGGGTCTCCATGTAGATGATGTTGAGGCTGCTGCCTCCATCCATGAGGACTTTGGTGAAGCGGGCGTTGAGGATGATCGGGTTGACGACGAGAGGGTATGCGCCGGGATTGGTGACGTGCTCTGGATGATCATGTAGCGCTCGGTCTTCCGCTCTCGACGTGTCATCTGGGTGGTTGGGCCGCCGTAGATCATGTAGCACTCGGTGATGGGCGGATACCCGTTGTCGTCGTCGTCGTTGGCTCGGTCCTCGCCACCCTTATCCTTCTTGCCATCGTCCTTGTCAAGGCCAAATTTCTTGAAGTAGCCTCGAAGCATCCGGCAGTCCTCGAGGTTATGCTTGACCGGCTCCTTATGGTACGGGCATGGTTGTTTCAAAGCATCTTGTCGAAGACGCCCCATCCGGTGGGGGTCTAGGCTTCTTGCGCTCGGCTGCGGCCACCTCGTCTTCCACGACCGCGCGCTTGCCTTGCTGGTTGCCTTTCTTCTTCTTCCCGTTCTTCTTGGGCCTTGCTCGAGCCCTCACCGCCTCCGGGGACGGCGCGGGCTTGTTCCCAGCCCCACCAAAGAAGGCCCCCACGGCCTCGTCGCCGGCAGCGTAGTCGGCGATGACGTCCATGAGCTCGTTCACCGTCTTTGGGCGATTGCGAACGAGCTCCCGCACGAGCTCTTTGCAAGTGGTGCCTGAGACGAACGCCAGGATGACGTCGTGATCTGGAATGTGTGGCAGCTCGGTGCGCAGCTTTGAGAAACGTCGAGCAAAGTCCCGGAGAGATTCCGTGGTATTTTGCTTGCAGTTACGGAGATCCCACGAGTTGCCGGGTCGGATGTAGGTGCCCTTGAAGTTCCCCTCGAAAATCTGGACCAGGTCGGCCCAATCGTAGATCGATTGGGGGAAGCTCCTCGAGCCACCGTCGGCGGTGTCGGAGAGAAACGAGAGGAAGGCGGCATATGATTGCCTTATCCTCTCGAGCCCCTCCCGGGCGGCGGGCCCGGCCGGAAGTCGGCCCGGCCCGAGCTCGGCTTGGTCTCCCCGTTGTACTTGACCACGCTCGTGGGGGTCGAAACGGGTTTGGCAATGGCGTGTTGCGGATGGCTCGGCCCGAAGACTCGAGGGCCGGCGGCTCGGGAGCCTGCCGTTCCTCGTCGCGTCGTAGCGTCCCCCTCGATGGGCCTTGTAGCCACGGTCCTCGGCGCCGCGGCCTTGCGCCGTCGATTGTCGTTGATGTCATGACGCGCATCTTGAGGCGCGCGGTTGTCGAGGATGCGTTCTCGAGCGGGTGCTCTACCACCTCGAGGGGGTGCCTCCTGGTGGACGGAACCCTCCCGCTCGTGCCGTGGTTGTTCTGGGGCTGCTTCACGCTGTCTTGAGGCCGAGCTCTCGGCCTGCTGGACGGCCGCGACTTGGAGGAGCCCCTGGATCTCATCTCATATTCGTAATGCGTGCGGATTCGAGGGTGCTGGCATGTCCCGTAGCAACATAGCTGCCGCAAGGACATTTTGGCTTGCTCGGGGGAAATGGGCTGGCTCGATCGGCACCTCTGGCCGCCCGTCGTTGACGATGCGGTTGAAGACGTCTTGTGCCTTTCCTCGAGCGCCAAGAGCTCGAGGAGGGCGGATGGTTCTGCTCAAGCGCGCGCTTGAGCAGCTCAGATTTGCGCGTTCCTCATTCATCTTGGCCTCGATTTCTCTGAGCTGGGCCCATTGTGCTGCTCGAGCATCGTCTTCAGGTCGCTGGTTATCTTGGGCTTGTGGTGGCGGTCCGCGCGGCTCGATCACCTGCAAGGCTCCAGCTGCTGATGCTCCGACCGCTGGCGTCACGTCTGCCCGGTTGGCCGTAGGGGCAGCCGCGGCGGCGCCATCTCTGGTCTCCTCATCCGACGGGACGTCGTCGTTGAGATGAAAACACTCGCGAGCCGGGTCATAGCACCCTGAGTCCGAGTCATCGGAGTCTGGGCTAGCGCTGGACGGCGTCCAGGGCCTCCCCGTGCTCTCCTCCTCGATCCAGCGACGCATATTCCCGACCGTGTTGCGGCGTTGTGAGCCAGGTGCTCTGTCAAACCCGCGGTCTACTGACGCCGGCCATACAATCTCCAGGTTCATGGTGGCACGCAGGAGGGGGCCGGGGCTCCCCTCTCGCGGTCCCATGACTGCCCGGACCTCGTTGGCGTACGTAGTGGCGGCGTTGGTGAGCCCAAACGGGAGCCTGCGACGAGCTCGGTAGAGCCCGTGCGGCAACAGGTTGGGCGACGTCGGCCATGCGCGCGCTCGAGGCGCCACGCCGGGCTCTCTCGGCGAGCTTGAACACTGGTTTCAAATGTTCCAGACATAGTTAAGACTATAATGAAGCGGAGAAAGTACGGTACACGGCGTTTGGAAAGGTACAGAAAGACATCACGGCTCCGTGCAAACAGCATGCACAGGGACGTACCTGTGCACTGTCACTTCATGAACAATAGACATGTACCTTCAATTGTATTTTTATGGAACATAGATGAACAGTCATAGTTAGGCACATGTCCGTTCAGTTTGAAACGTTCAGAGTATTTTCTATGACCCCCCTCCGTCCAAAAATAATTCTTATTTTGCGTTTCCAAAAAAGACTGCAGCAATTACTACATTTAAAAGTACTCATATTTATAACACATAATCTGTCTCAGTCGAAACATTTTCGAAAAAAATAAATGTTGCACGTCATCACATAGAAACAAATAAACAGCTAAAAATCTGACAAACATCACTGATATATATTTCAAGTTCTAGAATAATACGATAACTCATAGGTTCAAGACTAAAAGCTCCATCATCAGACATAAACAAGCCCAGTCAAAGTTCTTACAAGACTAATAGTTTTACAGTACTTAGAGCTTCTCAACGGCACATGTTCCAAATACAAAGGATCACATGGCACGGATCATCATATATAACACAACTGTGGCACACTAAGAGCTGACCAATTCTCGGAGACAACCTAGTCATCAATCGTGATTGTCAGATTGAATGGTGGTTTGGCAGCATTCTCATTTAGAGACATCAGTTCATACAACATCACCTTCTTGAAATGGCAGAAGTATTGTCGGTGTTTCGCACCGGGGGTATAACACCAACGAGTAAATTTCTACGCGTGCTCCCTAATCCGGATGGTGATGCAAGAAGGACGCAAGTGTTTATCCTGGTTCGGGCAAAGAATGCCCTACGTCCGGCGGGGAGGAAACTTGTATTATCTTGCACCTAAGTGCTTGTACGGGGTGACTACAAGCGGGACTTAGCCGTGAACGAGTGTGTGAAAATGTGGGAATGTGTGCGAGTGAAGGCGTAAAAAACGTGCCCTAGGCTAGGTCTGGCATCCCCTTTTATAGGCCAAGAGGAGGCTCGGGAGTACGAGTAGATAGGGCTGTCGTGGGCGTGACGTCAAGGTACATACGCCATGTCGAGTCGTCGAGGACTGTAGACGCTCCCTTTGGTCCGGTTCGAGCCTGTAGCGGTATGGTCAATGATGGCTGCTCGTCCTCCTCGGTCGTGGGCCGACGCGGTCGAGGTACGGTGCCGGCGTTGACGAGCACGTGCGCCGGGAACCCCGCGGTATGGTCGTCGAGGTGGGAAAGACAGGCACCTGCGCGCCCCATGCTCAGGTCGCGTCCATCATCACTCCTCGAGCGGTTGGGGGCCGCCTCGAGAGGGCATCGATCCGAGCGACGGGACGGGACGACGTAGTTGGTGGTACGGAGAGTTGGTAATGGCGTTTGAAGGGGTGCCGTACGAGGCATAGTGTAAGGTATGGCATAATAGTGGCGCCGCCATCCTCGAATCCGGGAGATGGGCGGCGTAATGGTGAAGCGACCGGCGTACGCTCCACTATTGCGGGTTCTGTAGCCATGGGGTTAGGTGGTGTCAGCGTACGTCGGCGCTGTTCGAGCCCTGTAGCCATGTGCATGCTCTGGACAGGCAATGATTGAGAGCGGACTCGAGCGACTGCTCGCTCGAGCGTTCTCCGTCTCGCTCGAGCGGTTGCTCGCTCGAGCTGTTTTGCGTCATCGTCTCGAGCGGTCGCACGCTCGAGCGGTTTCCGTACTTCTCTCTCGAGCGGGTGAGCGGCCGCTGCTCGAGTTTAGGAGGTTCTGAGGCTTTGTGGGCCTGATAGTGGGCCGGCCCAGCTCGAGAGGGATTGGGGGTTTCTCTGGTCAGTTAGTTTTTGGGATTCTTAGAGAGGGATGAGGCTGATTTGCTCGTCTCTAATTCACCCAATTTAGGACCCCCTAATCTAGGTATCCGACAAGTATTCTTGACAGTAAAGACATACTTGCGTTAGATCCAAACTGGCATTCAATCTGGTAACCATGAAGTACAAACTGAACTTTTATAAATTACGCACCCTGTCAACATTGTGGAACTTTTCACCATCAAATTGTCTCATATACATCAGGGTTAAGAGGCCTGTCTCGTCACTACGAAAAAAAAACAAACAAAAGAGAAAAAGAATCACAAGCTGTAAACATAATGAAGGCAACACAGGTCGAAGGAGCTTACGAAGTTGCATCAACAATAGGAGGCTGAACATATTTCACATCCCACCCGTGCAGATTAGGATGCCAATTATCAAAGAACATGTCGAAACACTTATTTAGAGAGGCCGCAACCTTAGATACATTTGGAGGATGGATTTGGTTGAAGATATTTTTTCGATCCGTATTGTACAACGGGTCAATCACATGGACAATTTTGTCTTTGAAGTCAAAGAAGTAGCAACACCAATTGAGCAATATATAGGCTGGAACAACTATCTGCACAGTACAAATAATAGCATCTTAGAAATATACATACGGAGTTATAGTCCTTTCACAAGAGTAGCTAACAAGCTGTCATACCATACGGCAGTCTTCAAGCCTATACTGTATATCAGGTCCAATAAACTGCTCGATGATAGCATTTCGATCATAAGGAATCTCACCAGCTAGTGCAAGTATCTATAAACCATGGACATTTACGCTAGTTACATTACAAAGATGAAAACTCAAAATGTAGAGGGAATCAAGGTTTAAGGCATACCGCGAGTTCTGACTCAAACAAATGGCGCCAATGTGCAGATCGTGAGTTTGAGTACATTATGTCATCAAGCTGCTTAAGACGGCGGATTGCTAGATCACAAGCATCATAGCTTAGTCCAGATTGAGCGATGAAAGAGTTACGGATCCAAATACCATCTAGCTCAATATGTCGTGGAGAAGTGTGAGCAAGCCAGGGTCTGCAACACATTGCGTGATTTAGTTAGTTACAACGTTAAGCTTAAAGAGTATGCATAGAATGCAAAACAATAGTGAAAGCTTCTCATGCCTGTTGAGAATGGAGTCATTGCTGTCAGCAACATCTTGAAATAACTTCTCAACTATATCTGTTGGTGGAATGCGATGACACAGATTATTCATCCATGGAGATTCTGGCATTTTGGGGGTTCCGACCATTCTCTTGTCAATGGGTGCATCTGAATATCCCTCATCCCAAGGCTTGATGTTAAGGTTAGGACTGTCATCAGAGTGGGTCATCCGATCAACAAGGTCACCTTCAGCCAATATCTTGCTTAAGCTTGCTGGAGATGTTCTACAGTTTATAAATTTTTGGTCAGGAGTAGTAAACTCAGGTTCGGTGATGCTCTTTATGCTTGGTGGTGTCGCGCAACGAGGTTTGGAGCAACCCGGTGTTGAAGTTCCAGCAAAAGATTCATTAGTGGTTTGAATCTTGTCCACTGCTGACAGCTCTGGCAGTTCGATTAGCAAATTAAAACCACCAGAAGCATCAGAACATTGAGATGACACCATAACCATCTCAGAATTGTCTGCTGGTGACACCTCTGCTAAATCCATTCTTGAATCCATACCACCGGAGACATCAGAAGATTGAGATGCCACTGTCCAATGATTTTTAATGAGTGAAAATGGAATATTCAGGAAGTGACAAATTGTAATGTCCACTTACCTTGAGTGCAAGGAACAGGATTCATTGGGCCCTGCGAACAAGGCGGCTCATCTCTGACAGACTCGAAGTCTATGCCAAGATCAAATGATGGAGCATCTATGGTGAACCCTGAAATGTAAATGAAAATTACTCTTAATTTATGAAGCGTGCACACGAATCTCATTCTAATGGTGCTATCATAACTATAACTCGTGCCTGAGTTTTCAAGTGGAGTCGTAGACTGCTTGCCACTTTCTGATTGCCTAGAGGTGTTTCCAATATGTGACTTTCCACAGTGGTTTCCACTGTCTGATTGTTGATCTGCAGCTTCGTGTTCACGATACTTCGACACACCGGTCAATAAGGTCTCTGGCAATTCGTATTGCTGAAAGGACACATGGTTTTTCTTGTTTTCTGCAAAGGAGACGTTAACTAATTAGCCTGAATGGAATGATCTTTATCAATACATCTCAAAACGGAGTCAAACAACAGACTTAAACATTACGTCGTTGCTTCCAAGCAGTGAATGAGCTTGTATGTGAACGCTTGTTCTTCAATATTGTCCTTGACGGTTCAGAGTGTGCTGGCCTAGGTGCTGCACAGACGAGGTTCAGAAGCAATTGAGGGGATATCAGAATATTATGTAATATGATGGAACGTGCCTATGTAGTTCGAAACGGGTGGTTCAGATGTAATGCCAGGAGCTAAAACATTTGAACTGTTGAATAGTTTTCCAACAAGAGTGATTGTGTCTTGCTGCACATTAAGCCTCAATTGGTTATAGTGCTTCACACATCTTGCATGAAACCAATTCAATGCTATCGATTGTGCTCGAGTCACCTACAGCAGGGATAATTTTGGAGTAAATATGACCTGCTCACAACAAGCACATCTGGTCGTGTTGCCTAAATGCTTTATGAACTAAGTTCCGTACCTTATCTCCGAAATTTTCCCTCACGTACTTGCCTAAATCCTTTATGATAGCATCGTCGTGTGCAGGACTGAGTTGCACAGGATTAGTTGTTGTGTTTAAGCCCGAGTCGAAAGGTTCATTATCCTCTTGTGGAAAATGGCGCTGCAATGTGAACGTACAAAGATGAGAACTATATAATATAATTGATATGCTCTCAACCAAATATAAAATTTATCATACCACATTGGTTCCCCAAGTTCCATTTGATGTCCCTGACGAAGAACATGCTTTGTCGGCTACAATCATCAAACTCAAAGACTTGCCATCATACACCTTGACTCGTGGTAATATGCCTCTAGGTCTATTAAGAGATCCCATATTTATTGACTCAAAATATATGATCTGTCACAACAAGCGTACGGCACAGTAAAAAAAAAGGACAGTGTCCAAACATAAAACCATGTCATGGGGACATGTGAATGTTCATGATTGGTATACCTGAAGGAGAATAGAGCATCCAGTGATTGTGTTGACATTTTTATTATTCATCATTGCATCCTGAACCTCCCTTGCGGCATTGATCAGTTCATCTATTACATAAGCAGACCAATTGAAGTCCTTAATTTCATCCGGAGCTAACAAGGCACCCCAAAACCTGTCACTACCGACGTTGTGTTTCTTGGTAGGTGCTAGCAAATGACCCATAACCCAGACAACAAACGAGACCTTGAAATTTTGCTTGTCTTTGTCAGTGAAGGCCAAGGACGGATCGTGCTGGGCCGTTACTATGCTTTCAGCTGCTGTAAGGCTGTTGTTGTCGGTATCTGGGGATCCAATCAAATTTTGGATGAATTGTAGTTTCACTTTCCTATCATCAGAAGCTAGTGGACATACCTTCTTTCTGCCACAAGGGATTCCCATTATCCTGTTTGCCTCAAAGTCAATGAAATCAACTACAGGTTCACCATTCACAATAATGGTTTTGTTGTCAAGATTGATCTTAGTGAGCAACCAAAGTGTAAACTTGCGATCAACCTTTGTGATATGCGGCAACTCAAGGATACCCCCAAAACCAATCTCTCTTACAAGTTCTTTCTTTTCCTCAGAGAATTTTGCAACCGCAGAGGCAACATGTGTTACTGAACTTGCATTACTGAACTTGCATTAGGCTATACACACAGCAGCATATACAAATATATGTAAGTAAAAATTCGGATTCCTCTTGTCAAGAACGCAGTAGTGGCCGGATCATAGGAAACAATGGCTAACCATGCTTGCACAGAATATTCGCAAGAGTACAAATCAATATGAGGAAGCATTTCACCGCGCATTCAACATACCTGCTGAACTATAAGCTATCGAGAAATCTATTATACTAAGGGCATAGGGTACCAAGATATAACCAAAGCAACTAAACATGTCGCTGACCCTAAGCATGTGGCTGACCCTACTGCATACTGTGTGCATGTAAGATTCATAAACCTAGGACCAAATAACCGAATAGAACAGCAGGTTAACCTACCTGAAATGCAGAATAAATACGAAGCAGTGTACTCCTGAAATGTTCAATAGAGATCAGAGAAGGTTCCAGTCTGAAAAGAGAGCACCATCGAAGGAGAAGAGCTGAGTTGAGGTCTGAGAATGGCGGACAACGAACAGATTTGCTAAGGAGAGGACTAAGGTCGGAAGGAAGCACGCCATCCATTATAAAACATGGCGAGGACAAGTGTAAATAGTGCACACCTGTTCATCATATGTACCATGACTTGTACTATGCTCAACTGTACCTGTGCTCCATCCTTTCAACACCATACGCCACGACCTTTCATCATAATTGACGTATGACCGTCGTCTGGTACATCCGTTTCAGTTATCTGCAATGTAGCTATTTAGTCGTAGATAGTTACCCCATATCTGCAAAAAGACGTAGTCAGCTCCAAGATTAGCGTGATGAACTAAATTCTATTCTTTGCAGATTGAGGAAAACAATTTACACAGCAATATAAACATTCCATTCGAAAACAGCTTAAGCTGCAGGCTATTCCTTAACGCACTGGTACAAAAGCAATGCCGATTGTAATCCAGGAAGAAAACGATGCAGCGGTACACAATACTTGCCACGCAATTACATGTGACTTAATGACAATCATACAGCTGTGTCAATATGCACTAGCACGCAGCTGCTGTGCTTTTCAATGACTACAGCGTTGACAAAATGCAGAAACAATAAAGTTCAACCCTGGTCCATAAAAGATGCATATACCGCTAATCCTCGAAACAAACCATCCGGTCTCTAATTATATTACAATACCAAATAGTTAGAAGATATGCAAGTTATGTCCTTAATATTTGATAATACCCATTAGTGCTTTCAGAGCTCTCCATCTGACTTCAGAGAAGCAAACTTGGATGAGGCAGCACTATAAGTCTCTTTGCACTTGGCTGCAGTTGAGTCCAGATGGTCAATCAATTTGTGTATGAAGACCATCTCCCTCCCCACACTAGCACGTTGAGCAAGCTCTATGCGTGCTTTCTTGTGTTTCTCGATAGTATCTTCAAGTTTCTTCAGCATGTCCTCCCATAAGACCAAGACATTGTCACCGAGACTCAAGATCTCATCAAGTAGACCCTTCCAAACAAAGGTCTCTTTGTCAGCCATAACAGCGGCACGGTGATCGTAACCAGCAACATCAACTTTGAACAGGTCCTCGAGATAAAGAATAGCATTCCTAGCAGCTGCATTGTATGCCTTCTCAAGAGAATTCTTATGAGCATCAGCACAGATCATGGAAATTCGGTTGTCAGGGAAGGTAAGCTCAGCACAACCAAGATACTGGTCATTCTCATCAAGTTCTGCTGAATACTTGCATTCTTCGAGACTAAGCCACTTGAGAAGAAGTGCCAGGGCATCCATATCATGATAGTAGGCCTTCCTCTTAGGGATCTGATATAAGAACAAAGAAAGCCCGATGATAATGAATCAATGACTTCTCCTTAGAGAGATCAAGTGTATAATAAAGACTAATGCGGAGTCGCTACGACACAAAGATCAATCTCACAGTAACTAACCTGGGGTATGGATAGCGGTTCCGACCTCGAAGCTGCGACATATTTGTCTCTCTCAGCACGTAGACCTCTAATTTTGGCATCGAGCTCACTCATGTGCATTGTGGAAGCTCCCTTGACAACCAGGAGTGAAATGTGGACAGCATCAGTGAACTGTTTTTGCACACCATTACCAGCTTTCAGCTTTTCGAGGGCAAATTGTTCTACTAACGACAGATCATCAAGAGATGTGCACCACTGACCCATCATCGAATCGACAACGGTCAGAGCAGAGCAACCTCTCATATAAAATTTTCTTCCAGTGCGAATGGCAGCTTTATACTTCCTAGCACTGATATCAACTAGAACAACATGCTCCAAACGCTTAAGCTTCTCAAGAGCTTGAGCTACAACACTTGTTTCTGCCGCATCTTCAGTATAACACACCTCCCCTTGCATGAAATGAAGATTGGTACCAATTTCCATTTCAATTGTAGCCTGAAAAGTTCCTCCGTTATCCTGGACAGTTATAGAAGGATCTGGAATCCCAGCTGATTTCATAGCAGCAATGAATTCAGTTTTCAGAGGAAGCTGAAACCTCTGGAAGTCAACCTGACCACGATGGATTAAATGTGAGAAGGAGTTATCTTAAATGTTTTTTTACAAAAAGTGAGGGAGCATAACTCACATTGTTGTGTTTTGCCATCATGCACTTCATGCTCTCAGCTATGTGTGGATATTGCGACTGGTGCGCGAGTGAAAGAGGTGTAATCCGTTCCCCCGGCTTCCACGAATTGACAGTTGACGAAGCAACCCGCTAGCTCCATCAGCTGCCTGCAATCGATGTGATTCCACGTTGTAAGCAGAATTATATACGCAGACAGGTGGCACATGATACTTAAGCACCAGCAGGAATCACTAGGATCGCTGATTGTGGTAAATAAATTGAAGCACACTTAAGCCGATACTGGTAAGACGAACCCAAATTGAAACATGTTCATCATAGTATACTAGGATCTGGCTCACTCACACATTAAAGCACTCTCATCCTATCAGCCACTGCGTGATGCAGCATGTCAGCATACAGCAGAATAAGTCATCAGGGACTCCTAACAGTCGGGGATTAAATTACCTGGGATGAACCAGCTCCTCCATAGCGATGCATTTTGGCACGGTATATGTCCCTCAGCCTGCAAATATATACATAACCGTTATATTAGTTGGGACTGGACAGTGAAATGCAACAATATCTTAATAACCAATAAGTTTTTGTATAGGATATAGTTCCAGGGTATTTTGACTTGCACTATACCAATGGAGTGGTGGAAGAGGATCGATATGGCGCCTTAAAGATTTCAAGACATGAGTCCCTACACGCCCAAGGGTCCCCTATTTGGTGAAGGGGTGAGCATACAGACTCAATCTAACTAGGCAACACCTAGTATCAGTTAATAAGATAAATAAACATCCACATATAAGATATGTTAAGCCCTATATCATGGTAGACTGTGAAATGAATGAAGCTCTATACAGTTTACATATGGGATCTATTACCAGAGTGATTTGCCTAAACCCTATATCAATACAGTGCCAAAGGAGGATCTGCAGGGTCTCCTCTCTGCGGGAAATGTGAGTACACCGACTGAATGTATACTAACCCTTAGATAAGATCTCTCAGACTCTATCTAAACTACTAAGGACTAAGAACACCCACTTTGAATCTACATTAAGCACTAGATGCTTACTGGTGTTACACATTCTGTACAAAACGCAGATCTGATAACAGACTAACAGAGGAGGTGCAAAGACAAAATTGTTATTACCTGAACTATCGGAGATGATCCGGAGTGTGATCTGTAAGCACAGTGAAAAGAGGCAGAGAGTGAAGAAGGGGATGAGTTTGCTGCAGCACTCACTGAGGTGCTTTGGGGAGGAGCAAATGAGGTTGCCTGCTCACCTTCGATGGAGACGCAAGAGTAAAAGGAGGGGCACGAGAAAACAGTACATACCTGCTGATACTGTAGAAATTGTACCACATTCACTGTGTATACAGTTGATATACGTGCTTCAGTATTAGAAAATTGAGCCATCCCATCGTCCTTCCGGCCAGCTTTGCTTCTGGCATCATTTATTTTCTCTGACTTGATGTGACCTAACACAAAAAGCAGATAACTCAGAAACTGACACGCAGATCGGATACTAGTAAGATTAGAAACGAATACAGTTTATAAACACTGATAGGAAGCAGTATTTAACTAGTACTTCCACTAATTTCCATTCAACCATTGTCAATATGAGATGAATTAAAGAGCAGATTGCGAGGGCCAGTACAACTTATGAATTAGCCTTCGAGAATATTACACCAAATGTTTGCTTCCCATATATGAACAAGGCACACATAGTTAGATAATTAAATGCAGTGACACATAACGCCTGGACCACGCATTGAAATATTGTCTGAACCACTAATGTGCGAACATTAGACATTACGAAGTACATCAACCTTACTACCATACTGGAAGGCAATTATGGGCTGTATTAGTATTACAATCCTAGAATAGTTAGTGGATGCTGACTTTGTTATCAGTTTGTGGATGCTGATGACATCGAAGGATGATCTCACACACACAAGTGATCGCATTTCAATTCAGCAAATGGAATTTATCTGCAGCAAATTGAAAGGACCGAGTGCAGTCAGCATGAGCTACCTCAAGGCACTGAACCAAATCATGCATTAGAGATGACTCGTTGACAGTGCAACTTTCCTTGTGTTAATCAATGAAATTTCGAAGCTTCACCAGTGTGTCCTCATAGAAATGCATCATAGTGGCGGTAAGGCTAAAGAATTCCTCACTAAGACCCTTGTAAAGAAAACGGAGTTGGTCACCTTGAACACACTGACTGTGATTGCAGCCAACTACCTCGACTTTGAATAATTCCTCAAGATACAAGATAGCCTCGAAAGCAGCAGCATTGTGTGCCTCCCGAATGGTAGCATGTTCCTCACTGGCCTTAACGAATTTTTCACCAGCAGCCAATGAAAGATGGACAGCCCCAATGTACATCCCATTAACAACTCTGTGTTCCAAAAACTGGCAGGGACTGAGTCCAAGCCACTGAACCAGGAGAACAAGAACCTCCACTTCATCGAAGTATGCCTTTGTCGAGGGGCTCTGTTATCATCAAACAACCAAGTTAGTTTGAGTTATGTAGGGCAAAATGTAATAACATGTTTAGCCCATCCATCAAGAATTCATAAAGCTCAGTAGTGTTTTCAGTGTACTAACCCTGGGCCCTTGTAACATCACTGCTTCAATGTACCTTTCCTTCTCCGAACACAGATTTTCCTTCTGCTGTTTGAGGCTCTTGATAGTAACCAACGCCACACCTTTCAGATGCATCAGGGTGTTGCAGACACTCTGAACAAGCTGTGGTTCCAGACAGATCCCCTTCGATCGACGGCGGACATAATGCTCTACATCTGCCAACCTTTCAGCACAGTTCCTCCATTTCCACAGAATTGAGTCCATCAGGTTATTACTCCTGTTAATTTTCCTCCAATATACTTGGTTTTCAGGAGCCCATAGTCTGTTTTTCCGTACGCAAATGTCTACTATACCGACACTTTCAGCTCGGCATAGATGGGCAACAGCTTTGTTAATAGCACTTGTTTCCGCCGACTGCTTACTGTGGCTAAGATCTCCAGCTATTTCCAAATTTCTTTGACCAACTACCATGGAGATTGTAGCTTTCCAGGCACCACGTAATTGTACAACACTGAATGTTGGGTTTAGTCCAATTGAAGTTAGAGCCTTGCTGAATAGGTGTTTCAGTGGGATTTGGAACTGCATCACCTGTGGCTGGAAAAATGCAGGCATAGTCATATAAGAATTTAGGGTGTTATAATGTTTGAAACAGAAACTAAGTCTCAGGAAGCTGGACTCAACATAATACTAGCAAAATGCACCACTAATGATTTTCAATACTAAAGTGTTCTGAAAGTAGGACTTACACCATTGTATTTGGCGAACATCTTCCTCATGCTTCCAGCTATGTGGGTATAATGACTCTGGCATGCGAGTTGGACAGCCATATGTTGCAGTAGCTGTTGATTGCCATGTAGCGAAATCTCACTGAGCGAATTGCTGACCACATCAACAGCCTACAAGGACACTTTATTACTAATAATACATATCTCCCCGGACGAGAAATCATACGCATCACAACAGAGGTACAATTTCCACTTGTAGTCTACGCGTGATCCACCCTAAACCCTACATGAGACTTGCTCATACTTCCAACTATGTCGGAGTAGTCCTAAAACCGACATTCAACTGGGTCACCCATATTGTTTAATGCATGCCGAGCAAAACAACAGGCTACCACGATACTTTGATACTCCTAATATATATCAGTCCTAAAACATTACAAGTAGGGTTAGGACTCAAACAGCAATGGGCTAACACTCTGGGTCCATATAGCTGACCCATAGACAGGAAACCTAAAACTATATATTGAATCACAAGCAATCCGTAACATCTCAGGCTCAGGCGACCATCCCCGGACATTGTACAAGATGGTAAAGTGCCATCGGTTTAATTCCACACGACACAGATCTAAGCACAAGGTACCCAGCAAGATGACACAGCTGATCAAGCCATCGAAACATTACCTCGGATGAAGAAGCTCCTCCAGAGCCTGGCATCCTCGCATGCTCCATCGCTACCTCGGAGTCGTAGACACGCCTAGAGAGTGTCCCCGCAGCCGGATCTGCTTAGCTCCAAGATGTACCGCGCCCGGCTAACTGCAGCCGCGACGATCAAATGGGACAGCGGAAGGCACGGAGGGCAAAGTGCAGGAGAGTGTCCCCACCGCCCCCGCCCCCGCCGCCGGGAAGGGGAGGACACGGCTGGAGACGAGAGTGACGCCACAGCCACCGCCGCCCCCCCGCCGCCGGAAAGGGAGGACACGGCTGGAGACGAGAGTGACTGCACAGCCACCGCCGCCGCCGGAAAGGGGAGGAGAGGGCTGGAGATGAGAGTCTCGGCACCGCCGCCGCCGCCGTCGCCGTCGCCGTCGCCGCCACAAGGAGCTCAAAGATTCGACACGGGGGTAGGAGGGGAAAGTGTCTCTATGATTGCGTACGACCTTTCCCTCTCTCTTGCACATTTCCATTACCGAAAATGCCCCGCTCCAAAACCACCTGTCAACAGAACCAAACCGGTATCGCAAACGCTGGAGCACAGCACGAATCTTGATGTCTCGGACATTTACACGGCCACGATAAGCCTGCCGACTGCTTACACAAGTGTGGACGACCACCCGCACCGGCCTCCGCCTGCGGCCCTGCTTTATTATTCCTTAACGTGAGAGAAGGAGCAGGAGTGAGAAAGAGAAAAATAACAGGGTCTTTTTGGAAAAAAATTGCACTGCTATGTGTCCAACTGCCACAATGGCACTGACACATCATATGTTAGCGCTGACCTGGCTAGTCTTGTACCTTTGGTGTACGTCAGTAATAGGTAAAGGACCTAGATAGTCGTTTCGATACTTTGAGGACGTAGGTGGGAAGGGGCCAATAGTTTAAGGACGTGGGGTGCATTTTACTCCTCCAACCTACTTGCCCTACAGCGGGCTAAAACGGGCCTACGCTGGGCACGTCGTACGGTTGTTAGACTCAAGCCCAACAGTCTAACTCCACAGCCCAGGCTGCCTACAAGGGATGCGCCTGACCGCAGCCCAGCCCAGCCCAGCAGCCATTTCAGCAGAACGCTCCACCGCTTCTCCGAAAAGGCAAAAACCCCACAGCACGAGCGCGGCGCCGGAATCCTCCGCCCCCGAAACCACGAGCGAAAACCCTCCTCCTCCTAGTCCGGCGGTGATGGCCGGCGTCGGCGGCAGCGGCAGCGGCGGCGGGGGTGGGGGCGACGCGGAGATGGGCGGTTGGACGGGACTCCTCCACTCCTCTACGAAGCTCCTGGAGCAGGCGGCGCCCACCCCGCACTTCCCTCCGCTTCAGGTGCGCGGCGCCCGACGCCGTTCTTCCCCTTCCCTTCCTCGCAGCCTCTCTCCCTTCCTCGCCGCCGACGCCGGCTACACCTGTTCCCTTCCGCCCCTGACGGGTTCGTTTCTGGCCCCTGCAGAGGAACCTGGACCAGCTCGAGGCGCTCTCCACCAAGCTCAAGGCCAAGACCATCCGCGCTGAGGCTCCGTCCCAGTCGCTCTCCGCCACCAGGTAGATAAATCTCCGGAACCCACTTGATTAGCCTGGGAGGCCTTTCTGTGCATTCTCTATTATTTTGCCTGAATTGCAAGTGCCGCTTCAGTAAGTTTGTGGGGACTTAGGGTTTGGGCTGTACTAATGCAGGTTGCTAGCACGCGAGGGGATCAATGCCGAGCAGCTCGCCAGGGACCTCAAGTCATTCGAACTCAAGGTAATGGATGCGCGTGCCTACTGGGCCAGACATAATGCATTGAGGACCACATTTCATATAGTGACATGATTAGTTTCAGTGGTGTTGAAAAATCAAGCAATTGATTTGGTTTAATAGAGGATTTAGGTTTGTTTGAAGCAGAATAGGATATGGAATTTGCAGAAGCATTGTCATGATTTACATGACTATCTGGTTGTACTGGAAGCTGCTACTTAGGATCCTACAAGTTTGAAAATACATCACATATTTTTATTGTGATATGTGATGTGACAATACCTCCCTCATATACTAGTTATTTACTTATTACAGTAAGACGACTCGTCCATTATTCCCTTATCAGTTATGATACAGAACAAGATTTACTAGTAAAGAAATAAGTCATCAAACATAACCACAGCCCTTATATCTCTCCAGCCACTTTGGTTAAGATAAAAAGACACTTGGTGTTTTGCGCATCAATTACATCATGGAAAACAAGGATCTACTGAATGAATTATATGGTGCTACAGTCTATTCTAAGATTGACCTCCACACCATTTTGGTTCTAGTAAAACCTTAGTGTGCATGTGTATGTCATGGCACTTTTGCGAAATAGATGCCTAATTGATCAGAAAAGAACTCAATATGTCATTTTCGGCTGTGCTTCTATATGTACCTTTTATTGTAGATTTTCCCAATATCACTTGCTGCACAACTAATGTATGTAAATATTATCTGGCCAAATTTGATGTTTTGCAGACAACCTTTGAGGATGTTTTTCCATCTGAAGCAACTACTGTTGAGGAGTACTTGCAGCAGGTGAACACTTAACTATCGCCCTGATTAGATACTCGCCAGAATTTTACGGAGTATAATTGTATAAACACAATATTATGTTTTCAGCTTCATGAAATGGCCATTGTTTCATCCATTCAAGAAGCTCAAAAGGACAACTTAAGGAGTTTTAACAACTATATGATGCAAGTTCTTGAGGTTGGTTTGCTTCTTCCATCTATTCCGTTCAATTAATATTTGATCAGGGTTAATATTTGCAGAATTAACTTAGTTTATGTTTGATTAGCTATTCGAGTTTCTTTATCATCTGAATTTAGATCTGTGTTTGGACAACTTTTACATTCTGACAAGAACCTTGGTTAATCTGGTATAATGTAAATAACACATTACTTTTACCATTCAGAGAGTTAATATTTGTACACTTTTTCATTGCCACAATGGACATAAACTCATTAACCTGTGTCTTCATGCATTTTTTAAAGTGATTTCACTCTGTAGTTCAATAACTGTATATTATGTCTCCTGTAGGATGATTGGCAGAAAGAGAAGAGAGACTTCTTGCAGAGTCTAAGCCGGCTTTCTACATTACCCAAGAGAAACACAAATCTCTCGACCAGTGGGCTGGCTCGCCCTGCTTTAATGCCACCATCAACTTCCAATCTTCATGCTCCATCAGGCCTGCCTTCTGCAGAAGTCATGCCTATACCGAACAAGACTATTATCGAGAAAAAGTCTTCAGTTTATGCTGGGGTTGTGAGGGACCTCAATGATGCTAGAGGACGCAGTCTACCTTTTAATGTATGCTCTTTACACTTATGTTAAGATTATGCATATTATCAGCCATAAGAAATTAGAAATTTAAACCATTTAAAGTTCATTATCCAAGAATTCAATTTTGATTAATAGCTTAAGTTTCTATTATGTATGCTCTTTGATATATTATCATCATGCCATGACAAATTTCTCTTGATGCTCCATCTTAATTCTGAGTTCATTAATGTTGTATTTTGTGTAGCCTGCTACGGCTTTTAGGGCTGCTTATGAGTCCTTGTCTGTTGATGCTGTTGGCACAAAGTCAGTGACTATGCAGAAAGTGTGGCATCTAATTCAGGTACTAATGCTGG
The DNA here is from genome assembly GCA_018135685.1 of Themeda triandra. Taxonomy (NCBI): domain Eukaryota; kingdom Viridiplantae; phylum Streptophyta; class Magnoliopsida; order Poales; family Poaceae; genus Themeda; species Themeda triandra. The sequence continues at coordinate 1,176,892 of JAENPR010000094.1, forward strand.
CTTAATTGTTGTAAATATATTTACACCATTATCAGTTAAATTCTGCTTCTTTTTGAATTCATCATTATAGGAAGATCAGCAGCTTTGTGCATTGGCAGCTTACACGATTTGATTTTTTTTTGGTCCCTTATTCTACCATTACTTAATAATTGGTGTTTCTGTTGCTTATTATCTAATTCAGGCATTAGTTGGGGAAGGGTCGACTCATCGAAATGGTTCAAGAAAAATGTCACTAGTGGTAGGTGCAAGGCGCCATCTTGAATGGGGTCATGAGAAGTACATACTTGAGACCATCAACAGCCATCCAGCTCTTGTGAGTATAAATAGTTTTACTTATCTTTGTACTGAACTACTGGCGCTTGTTTAGCACATGAGTCTGTTTCCGTATGGAAGTTAAGTACCTTTCAAATCCAGTTATGTAAGGTTTATAGTTATGACTTCGGTGCATATCTATACATGCTATTGTCACAATTGTTATGTTTGCCTAATTTTTGTATTTTCCACTCTCTTGTTGAATTTCTTAAATCAAATTTGCATAAGCTTCCATCTGGTGCATATTTGTACAACACTTTTCTACTAGGTATTTAAAATGCTTTGGAGGTCACGAAGCTTTCCACATATATGCAATTATGTCAGCATATTTGAATTAGAATCACGACTAACAGCTCACTGAACTTCGTTAAGTGAAACGTTATACATCAACTCACCTAATCCCGCATGTGGATGCCATGGTGGCTTAGGAGTGTATTTTTGCAGAAACCTCTTGGCTCTATATTCTCATCTGCCTTCAACTTTTTTCCTTCTTTCTGTTCATTACACTGGTGTGTCGTTTTAGGAGCCTTGTGCCCTCACACCATAGCCATCATGTGCAGTCCATTGGTGACTGGTCATGGCTGCCCACCACCCCAGTCAACAGTCACAGCCAATTTCCTTAGCATGGCAGCTGAAGTTTTCTGCCCTTGCACCCCAGCATCCACATAAGCAGGCATGCATGACTTGTAATTGTAATGAGCACTTCACAAATTTTGGTGTCATCTTAGTCTGGTTTTTAAAATCACTTACCTAATTTCAAGTAGAGGGCAAGTTTCACTACCACCAATGCAATTTACTCTATATTCTTGGTCGTGGCATGTCCAATAAGCATATGTTGCGAAAGGGCCTCTAAACTAGTGGTTAGAGCATCTCCAGTAGTTTGCTAAATCAACTTGCTATCCTTATTTATTTGGCAAAACCACAAAATACACTCTCCAACAGTTTGGTAAATCAACTTGCTATCCCTGGCAACTTGCTATCCTCCAGCCTCACATTGCCATATTTGCCAAGTTGCCAAAGCCTTGCCATCGCGAAAATTCTCCGTCGCCGACTCCTCTCCCGCGCGATCTCCTTCCCTCCCGCGCGCGTGAAGTGTATTCTCGTGATTCTTTCATGGCGCGCGCGCACGAAGAAAATGGAAATGGCATTGGTGGAGAAGATGCCTGCCTTGTTGTAGATGATGGCCGGTTGCTTTCACGTATGAGAGACGGCGGTGGCTATCACGAACATACGAGAGGCGGTGGCGATCGATCAACAACGTACGAGAGGCGGCGGCTATCGATCACGAATGTACGAGAGGCCGCAGTGCTGCTTTCACGTATCGAGATGATGAGGGACGACGTCGCGGTGCGAGAGGAGGCCCGTGGGGAAGTGCACATTGGGCTGGGGTGGGCCTACTTTTGGAGATAGTTTAGCAAGTGGGTTTACAAAACTATTGGAGATACATCTATTTTTCACTTGCCATAACATTTGACAAGTTGCTAAATCACAACATTTGGCAAGTTATTTTTAGCAAACTATTGGAGATGCTCTTAGAGCACCTGAATAGCACCCAGCAGACCTGGGTTTGACTCCCGTGGGAGCGAATTTAAACAGGCCTGCATTATTAATTTTTTTTTAAAAAAACAGGCTGGGGTTTCCCTTGCTGACTTCGGTCAAAAAAAAATTAAGCATAGGCTTAAGATTAGTGAAACATTGCTATTTATGGGAGTTCTTTTACTACATCATTTGATGACATTCTGGGTCATGAAGTATCACTTTTTTTTTTGAGGGAAGGTCATGAAGTATCACTTGATTAGCATCATATGCTCAGAAGTTGCATAATTACTTTGTTAGCGCAATACTGTCATGGCCAATTATTCCTTCAAGCTCAATTTGTTCATCTTTCTACGTATAATCCAAATCTCCACTGCAATTAGTTCTTGTAGTGATTTACGTTTTACCTTATGGCCCCCTATTGTTTTTCATATTTGGATTTATTTGTGGGTGCAAATGCTTCTCCCATTGCGTTGTATAATAATCAATCATGTCTTGCATTTGATTTGTTGTTTTAGGCTGCTCTTGGTGGATCTGTTGGCAATCTTCAGAAGATCCGAGCATTTCTTCGGGTTGGTTTTGAATTTATGCTATTGTGCTCTATTCCTATTGCTTTTGCACTAGTATTATGCTCTAATGCATGCTTTTGTCCACATGACCTGACAGGTAAGGCTGCGGGATCAAGGTGTGCTAGACTTTGACGCAACGGATCTACGCAGACAGCCTCCAGTGGATACAACCTGGCAGCAGGTTAGTTTTGTTTGTTCACTTCTATTGCTGAAAAGAACTCGGTAGTTAACATCAGTGTTTTCATCTATTAATGGTATGTTGAAATCCGTAAATTAGCTATCTGTTAGCTCAGCTGCAACTGCAGCTGTAGTCAATGGGTTATTTCTAGACTTAATCTAATTGTGAGTTCTTTCTTATGATAAGCATTCTCATTTTTAGAGCACTGCTGCTAGATAAAATGGCCTGTGATTGGGTTTATTACCTTTCTTGAATTAACCTTCCAATAACAAATCCATGTTCCTTACTGTTTATTTTGGTAGAACTTTAGTAAATTTGAATTGTTGGCTTGTTGCCCACTTATCTTTGAAGCTTCACATATTGCACTCCTGCAGATTTATTTTTGCTTGAGAACCGGATACTATGATGAAGCAAGACAAGTTGCCCAATCATCTCGTACTGCGTATAACTTTGCTCCCCTGGTAAACTTTCTATGATCACAAATTCATGATGGATCCTTCTTGTTCGGAACAAGGGACTCATCAATAAATATGTTTTTCCACAGCTTGCAGATTGGATTTCTACTAATGGTGCTGTATCACCAGAGACTGCTCTGGCAGCTTCTGAGGAATGTGATAAAATGCTCAGAATGGGTGATCGGCCAGGGCGTCCTGGTTATGACAGGAAGAAGTTGCTGCTTTATGCCATAATTTGTGGTTGTCGGCGGCAAATTGAAAGGCTGCTAAAAGACCTGCCAACACTTTTTAACACTATTGAGGATTTCTTGTGGTTTAAGTTGTCAGCTCTGCGGGAATACACCAATGCATCTTCTTCTAATCTTATGAATGAAGGCTTGGTGCCTTATACGCTGGATGACCTGCAAAATTACTTGAATAAATTTGAGCCATCATATTATACAAAGAATGGGAAAGATCCCCTAGTCTATCCCTACATTCTGTTCTTAAGCATTCAGTTACTCCCAGCAATTCTTTATTTATCTAAAGAAGTTGGAGAGGATGGATACCATATTGATGCTGTGCATATTTCAATCGCATTAGCTGACCATAGTGTTCTCCCTGACGGTGTTGGATCAGGCCAGAAAATTGGCGTCATGGATGCATGTGCAGAGGCTGCAAGCATAATACGGCAGTATGGCTCTATATACTTACGCAATGGTAATATTGATCTAGCCTTGGAATATTATGCACAAGCTGCTGCTGCCATGGGTGGAGGTGAGGTATCATGGATGGGTGAAGGGCAAGCTGATAAGCAGCGACAACGAAGTTTGATGTTGAAGCAACTACTGACGGAGATATTACTAAGGGATGGTGGTATTCAACTGTTGCTTGGTCCAAATGGAATGGGAGAAGAAGGAGAGCTGAAAAAGTATATGATGGATTGGAGAAGTAGGCAGCAATTCTTACTTGAAGCTGCCCATCGGTGTCAAGAGGCTGGGCTCTATGACAAAGTAAGTAAATTTATTTTGTTGAACCTAAGTGTTTGTATTTGTTTTTTGTTCTCGTGCTTCTGGATCATTTTATTTTTTTGCATCTTCACTTTGAAAATAAGGTTCGTAGAAGGCAGCAGGCAGAAGCACTGACACTGACTCATCTTTATTGTTCTGTAGATATTCAAAGATAGGATTATTATTTTTTGAATTTCTTGCATGCCTATTGTTGATTGAAAGAGTTAAACTTAGGCTCTGCTTGGCATAGTCGTAGCTTTTCAAAAGCACCTCTTTTTTTCTTTGTTATTGTTTTGGAGCCGTGACAGTAAAACATTCTAAAGTGCTTCACGTGACATGAACCCCAAACTGACCCTCAGTTTCTAGCTTCTGACAGAGCACTATCCGATTCATTCTAGCTACTGATTATTGCATCTTAAAATTCACCAGTCCAACCATTGCCCTGCCATAAAACTACTTGTGTATAAACCTTATCAAGTGGCCTTGTTTGGATGTTATCATACTCACCTCAATCCATGTATTGGGGTGGATTGAGGTGGAATTTAGTTCAAGTTTCACTCCAACACATGTGGAATGATGTGAATCCGACTATATCCAAACAAGGCCTAATTTTGCTCCAATACTACTGTGCAAGAGACATGGCCAATCATTAAGCTTCGACTACACCCAAACAAGGCCTAATTTTGCTCCGACTACATGTTCCATTAAGCTTCTACGGTGTTATTAATTATGCTTAGTGGATCGAATAGGACATGTCTATTTTCTGCACTTCAGCATTCATTATTATCTATATTCTGATATTATCTGCTTTGTGATGAAATTGATTCTTGAAAAGAGCTACCGGTGTATGCATTGTATAGAACCGTATTGATTCAATTTTTGATTTATGTTATTTGAAACAGGCTGTGGAAATTCACAAAAGAGTAGGAGCCTTTGCCATGGCTCTTCAGACAATAAACAAGTGCCTGTCTGATGCAGTCTGTGCCATGGCACGGAGTATGCTAGATGGCGAGAGTCGTGCTGCTGCCCTAATTCATTCTGGCAATGAAATTTTGGAGACAGCTAGATATTCTTCTGAAGCCAGGTTATTTCCCTCTTCTTCTCTGGCACTGGTAGAATGCTGGTTATTTTGCTGATTGAATCTGTTTTAATTTGTCTTGTGAAAACTTGCTTGCAGCATTCAAGAGAAGGATCTCATTTCTGAACAACAAACTGTGCTGAGACAGCTTGAAGCTATTCTCCATATTTATAGGCTAGCTCGAGCTGGACACACTGTAGATGCTTTGAGGGAAATCATCAGGCTACCCTTTCTTCCTCTGGACAGTCAGGCTCCAAATGTGACTGTTGACATTCTCAGGAACTTGTCACCCCATGTTCAAGCTTGCGTGCCAGACGTCCTGAAGGTTGCTCTAAATTGCATTGACAATGTTAGAGATACTGATGGGACCTTGCGTGCTGTCAAATCAAAGGTATTATCTGTTTCTTGTTTAATATCGCCACAAATTCTTCAGACATGACAGCTTACTGCTTGCTGCTGTGGTACTTTTCACTACACTTAATTTGGCAATAACCGAAGGGTTGATCTCTTGCAATCTTATCAGAGGCCATATAAAGAGGGATTACATTATTGATTGTAATATAGTTTGGATTGGTTGAGACTGATCTCATGGGAAAAATGAAGGAATATATCAATATATTTTTTCCCTGTAGAACTGCCCATTTTTAATGTGTAAAACATGCATTTATGAACCTTGTCTTTTGCTGGTGTACTCAGCTCCTAAATAATAATGCCTTTACTAAACATAAATGCAGTCCTGACCTCTTCTGATGCATTTTCCATTCATAACTTGCAGATTGCAAACCTTGTAGCAAGCAACATGAGCCGGAATTGGCCACAGGATTTGTATCAGAAGGTGGCACAGTGCATATGAAGTGGCTTGTGTTTTGAGCTGGTCAGGAATCTGAACAAATCTGTATCACCCTGGAGCTTTCAAACTATTCGGTGTTGGCTGCTTGTCCCCACCTTGTGTTTAATGAGCGACAAATGTAAAATATTGTTTTTAAAGGCTGATATTATCCATTTTTGTTGTTGGAAAATGGCCCACCCACGGTACAGATGGCTTAAATATTTAAGGTGGCTATTGCTATTTTTGCCTTTTTTCGTGTACTTTTTCTTCATATAATTCTGTTTGAACATTTAGGATTTCGGCAAAAGGCGACTTTAACAGACAATTCTCTAAGCATTGCTCATGTGGTGCACTTTTACAAGTGGTCAACTGCACATCCGTCGAGTTAAAAAAGGAAAAGGGGGGGGTGGGTGGGGGGGGGGGGGGGGGGGGGGTTCCTGCGTTGTCGCGGGCATAAAAAGGAATACATAGGCAAATTGAATGTCAAGATAAATTCTTAGTGATAAATGATAGTGGATTGCTGAGGTGGACGCAAGAAAAATAGTTAGTTGAGTTGATAGTGGACGGGTGAGGTGGACGTGTTGTTTGTTGAGAGAAATAGATAGCTGAGTTGATAGTGGGCTGCTGAGGTGGACGTGCTACATGTTGAGAGAAATAGGTAGTAGGGTTTGTTTATATAAGAGTTATAGATATGTCTTTGAAGGCTACTTCGAGAGCATTAATGTTTCTTATGGGACCTAGCCAGATGGTTGTCACCTGTTGTTTGGAATGCAAGACTTACACCTGAATTTTTACGTTTATTATTCATATGGTAAAATCTTCTACTGTTTAATGGAGTTCAGATAATGTAATTGTAAGGAAAGACGGCACCACAAAAAAAAAAAGAGGATCTTGTTTGGTAATACTAAATTTGCTTCGAATTATATGATATTTTGTTTTTTCTAGATACATTGTTTTTACGATATGATATATCTAGACATAGTGTGTATCTATGTGCATTGAAAATGCAATATCTAGAAAAGACAAAACATCTAAGAGTAGAGTGGGGTAAATAATTAATGATTGAGAGAAATATGCATAATATTAATAAGGTTATAATAAATCTCGTATCGATGTGGATTGTAGTTAGGGCAGTCCCAATGCAAGACTCTATCACAGAGTCCAAGACTATTTATTATCCTCCTATTTATTGTATTTTGCTGATGTGGCGGCATATTTACCTCGAAGATTGTAGACATAGAGTCTAAATAAGACTTGGAGTCTTGGTTTTTCTGTCTCTCTCTTCAATAAATATACCGCCATATCAGCAAAACACAATAAATAAAAGGGTAATAACTAGTCTTGGACTCTGTGATAGAGTCTGCATTGTGAATGCCCTTATAGACTTGTAGCCTCATGGGAAAGATGGTACAACTACTACTACAAGGTGGGTCATCAAGAAAGGCAAGGTCCTAGTTGTTTGTGGCCTAAAAGAAGCGAAAGATTTCTAGGTTGGGGCGGCACTTTAACACGAGTGTTGTGATGCAATGTACCCCCACCTCCCCCCAGTAGCGGTCCTTTTATCAATAAATAAAAAAATTCTGAACTTGTTTCGAATTAAATGTTTTAAGTCTGTTGAATGAATTCATAAAAAAGAATACCGAGATTTACGACATTAAAATATTACCATTAGATCGTTGCTTAGTGATTTTGTGTCAAACATATGCCCTATTAACTTGAACTTAGCCACGGAATATTGTTTTTCTCTCACAACGAAACAATATTGGTCGGTTTATCAGCTGCATAAACTATCAGCCAAGAAGCCCATAAATTACCTGCGTTTTTACTAAGAAAACGAACTGTTTCATACAAATTCTGTGGAATTCTTGTGTTCCAAGAGGGCTTGACATCATGATGGGATTTAGGAGGCTTTGGACTGGTGGTACAGAAAAAGAAAAGTGAGAAATCCTCCTGCACAAGGGTACCACGGGTGGATCAAAGTGAACACGGATGCAGGTTTTGATGCTATGTCTGGCAGTGGCCGTGCCGGGGTGGTGCTTCGTGATCATTGTGGTAAGGTACTAGGGGCAGCTGCGAGGTGGCTAGAGGATGTGACGGACGCGCTCACAGCAGAAGCCATGGCGGCGAAAGAAGGCCTTGAGTTGGCAGCGGAACTTGGCTGCGATCGAGTGACACTGGAGGTTGATAGCCAGATACTGCAAAGCTTCCTTCAGAGTGGCTCCGGCTGGCGATCTGCGATCGGCGGCGTGTGTTTTGATACCACAGAGCTAGGGAAAAGTTTTAGAGATTTCAATATTGTATGGGTGTGTAGGGAAGCGAATTCAGTCGCCGACCACTGTGCTCAATTGGCCTCGGTGACTGAACGCTCCTTCTTTTGGCTCGACTATGTCCCAGGGTGGTTAGAGGACTTAGCCGATGCCGATTGTAATCCTGATTATGATCAATGAAAAGCTCTGTTACTCAAAAAAAAAAAAAAAAAAGGGTACCACGGGTGGCAGCTGCAGCGTGCAGGCATGGGCATGGAAGAGGAAAGCATCAAGTCAATGAGTGAATGAATGCACACTCACGCGCGCACGCCCAGCCGGCAGGGCGGCAGCCGGGGCCCTGAAGCAACACCAACTTCTTCAACTTGCATGTACGTAGTAGATGTAGCACACCTTATCCTCGGCATTACTTTATCTACACTCCACTCCACCCTGTTGAGTGTTCACCTGATCTGATCACTTCCAAGCTCGGGGAGGGATCCACATCTCTCCGAAAAGAAAACACAAACAAGTCGCGTCTGTTGGCTTGTGATCGGAGCCTAGTAACCATCTGTGTTAGAATAGGTTTTGTGTGATGCGATCCAGTGCCGAACCCGACTGATTGGTTGCTTGGTCAGATACTCATGACACAGATAAGCACGGAGATGGATCGAGGCTTGGTGAAGCCGCTGGCGAAGTCGCCGTTCCAAAGCTGACTGCGGTTGGTCGTTGAGGTCGCTGAGGTGGGGACGGATGCATGGCCGTCAGTTGGTCTTTCCTTGCGGCTCCGCGTGCTTCTGGCTGCTTAGGTGTCGAGTTCTTGTATTAGGTTCAGCTTGCCGGGGGTGTTAGGTGGAGGGTCCCCCCCCTCACGTTTTCATGCTTTGTGTTTGTGTTTGTGTTTGGGATTGGTAACCCCGGTTACTGCCCCAGCCTTTGTTGTATTGTTTAAAACTCCTGTCTTCTTAATGCAATGCATGCCTTTGGCATGTTCTAGAAAAAAAAAAAAAAAAAGCTGACTGCGGGTGGCAATCTGAACTGATAGAGTATGTTTTTTTTTTCCCAGATCGTGATGAGCATGTATCTTTTTTATTTTTGAAGGATCATGTATCTTTTTTATTATGATGAAGAAGTAGAAGAAAGTTTGTACGACAGCATGAGATGGTAGGCTGCTTCTCATTCATACCCTACGTGAGATGATGCGAGCAAAGCAACAGCAGCAGGATCAGGAGTTGCTTTGGTTTGCCGGCACGCTTCCCCCTGGGAAAGGAACGGAGTGATGGATCTTGATTTCTTTCCTTGAATGGAAGGTAAAGAAAGTGATTAGAAAGAGAGAAACGGGAGGGGGTACACTTCTGACTTCTGCTAGATCGAATCCCCAAGTCATGGCATTGAAGACTCGCTACCGGGCGGCCGTTAACCCCAGATAAAGAAGAAGATCCTGCCGATGCCATTACTCTTTACAGTGCTCCGGAGTCCGTATAGGCAGTACCCAGACACAGCAGCATACTCCTATACTATTTAGATGTCCTGAAGGGGAATCCGAGTAAGATCTACTACTACTACTATTCTTGTCAAAAAAAAAAAATACTCCTATACTATACTACTGTATATAATATTTGTAAATAAATAAATAAATAAAAATAAAGAAGAGGAAGGAGAAGCTTTCCTTTTACGACCGAGCCTGCAGGACAGTATCAGTCACGCGCGGTCAGGGGCAGCAGGGCGGCGACCCAATCCACGGCGCCCATTTCCGATTCTTTCCGTTTTCAGGCAGGCAGGCAGTCACTTTACCACCACTAGGCACAGGCAGTAGGCACCGGCTCTAGCAGCAGCGGAAGTATAAAATACTCTCCTGCTCCGGCACCACCGCGCCGCGGCAGCCCCAGCATCCTCCTCCTCCTCGGTCCTCAGATCTCATCGCGGGGCGCTCGTCCCGCCTCCACGCACGTCGCCGTCGCCGTCCATGGAGAACGACGCCGACGCCGAGGCGCGCCGCGGGTTCGCTAGGATGGGCTTCGGGTCCGTGCTTCTGTTTGCTGTTCGATCGCGGTGTCTGCACACAGCTGAAGCTGGCTGGTGCCGCTGATTTTGCTCGCCTTGCTCTGCTCACCGGGACCGTTGCTGAATGAGCTGCAGGTGCAAGCACTACCGGAGGCGGTGCCGGATCCGCGCGCCCTGCTGCGGCGACGTCTTCCACTGCCGCCATTGCCACAACGAATCCACGGTACCAGCCGTGCCGTGATCCTCCTCATCCATCCCTGATCCCTCTTCTTCCCTAACCACCTGACGCCTCACGCTGACCTTCTTTCCTGCTCTGTTTCTTTCGTCCTTTTCTTTTTTTCCCCACCCTTTCCATTTGTATTGCTGATGCTGCTTCTTGTTGGATCTTGGTCCGGGTGATGATGGTCTGGATTGGATTGGATTGGGCACAGAAAGACGGGCACGAGCTGGATCGGCACGCCGTCCAATCGGTACACTTGTTTACCATTTCTTCCCTCCTGCTCCCGATGCTTACGTATTCTTGGGCTGACTTCTCTTCTTTGCCATCCTACAAAGGTCATCTGCCTCGTCTGTGACACCGAGCAGCCGGTTAGTACTCAATACATTCACCTTTTTTTTTTTTTTTTTGACGATGGTACTCCTTTCACCTTAATTCCTGTAGTATGTCACTCTATGTCCCAATGACCTGTGGGACCGGCCCTGCATTGACCGCGCTATGATGAAATTATTACTGTATTATCATTACCTCCGTGTTTCCTGGCTATTACAGATCGGGCAGGAGTGCAGCAACTGCGGCGTCTGCATGGGGGAGTATTTCTGCAGAACGTGCAAATTCTTGGATGATGACGTGAGATGCACAACTGCCGCTGCTGCTACCGTATACGGTTTATTTACCTGATGATCTGCTGACTCACGCTGTCTGTTTGTGTAGGTTGACAAGGAGCTGTTCCACTGCGACGATTGCGGCATCTGCAGGTGTGTATCCCTCTTCTTCTCCCTTTTTTGCCCCCATTGTAGGATCTGAATCACTGTGCAACAACCTGCAACCTGCCATTGGGTCCAGTTTTGTTTCAGATTTACCGTGACAGAGGACAAGGAGTGCCAACGTTAGTTCAGAATGCATTTTTTTTCTTTTTGTTGGCATAGTGAAACTTGCAGTCACTATATATTCTACTAGGAACCCCTGACACTACTACCATTCTAGTTTCAATATTACTACTACTCCTAAATGAAGCTGACTGAAATTGTGATGCATTTGTTTGAACAGAGTCGGCGGAAAGGAGAACTTCTTCCACTGCAAAAAGTGTGGTAAATATAAATACACACGATGGTCTAGTTCGAGGAAGTACTGATTCCTGCTTTCCCATCATCAATCATAATATCATTTATTTATGTAAAACACGCAGGATCCTGCTACTCGACGACCCTGCGCGACAAGCACTGCTGCATCGAGAACTCCATGAAGAACAACTGCCCAATCTGCTATGAGGTGTGGTCGCTGTGCCTGTGCATTCCTTCCTTCTCCTGTCTCTCTGCCTTCCTGCTGCTTCAAACTTCACGCCTCTGCAGTGTGCTCATCGTCTGAAACCTTCAATTTGCTGTTGTTGCAAGGCAGTACATGTTTGATTCGCTTCGGGAGACGTCGGTGCTCCGGTGCGGCCACACCATGCACCTCCAGTGCTTCCACGAGATGTTGAAGCACGACAAGTAAGCGCCCATGCCTGCTGCCCTGCTTTTGCTGCTGTTGCTGGCGCCAGGTCGTCGGTGTCTCTTTCGTTTCGTCTCGTTTCGTGTGGCCTTCTTCTTCCTCTTGACCTCTTCTTCCCTGGATGGATGGATGGATAACGCCGGCTGGTCCATGTTTTGTGTAGGTTCTCGTGTCCCATATGCGCCACGTCCATCTTTGACATGGACAAGTTCTTCAAGGCCCTAGACGCAGAGGTATTATGCGTATCTCTCGCTCTCTCTTGGTAGCGTGTTCAGAACTTCGGATTGTCTTTTGACTGCAAGAAAATGCTCGATTTCTAGTCTAGAATGCTACATTGACCCTCTCCACAACAGGCACAGTAGTTAAAATGATATATTGAGATAACTAGTTTACTTAGGCCTTGTTTAGATGCCCAAGTTTGGCACCAAAAAGCAGCATTTGACACTATGCAAAAAAAAGATTCCCCATCACATCAAAACGTCGCAAGCACATGTCGTAGATCTTAATTGTAGATGAAATAAAAAACTAATTGCGAGTTTTATTGTACTTTATGAGATGAACATTTTGAACCTAATTAGTCAATATTTGGATAATTTTACTAAATACAAACGAAACGCTACGAGTATTGCTACGGGGAAATTTTGCCAAGTTTGGATGGGCATCTAAACAAGGCCTTAGATCACAACAATTGACAATAGATGATTATTTCAAGAACACGTGGCACAGGTTGTCTGAGTACTGAAAGTGGTTTGTTTCTTTCGAACTCTGCAGATGGAAGCAAGCTACTTCTACATGGGAAAGGTCAGTGCCAAACTGCCAAAGCTGATATGACCCACACCCAACAATCCTTCTCTATCGGAAATCTCTCTCTATCCGAGTGGAATCTCCGGACTCTGGACCCAATCCTGTTCAGGACATTTTACAACCACACCTAGATTCATCATATACTAAAAAAAGGCTGATAAGTAAAGTATCTTGCACAAATTCAGAGAGAAAAACCTAGAAGCTGACGCAGAGCAGAGATGCCCAGACCCAACTCGGCAGCAAGATTTTTCCCGGTCGATGCTGTATCAGTGTGCCCATGCCAATGCCATGGTGGTGGGTGATGGGTGGCTCATGCTTTGTTTGTGTGGTTTGTGTTGGTACAGGGCTGGATCGTGTGCAACGACTGCAGGGACACGACGCAGGTCTTCTCGGGCGTGGCGGGCCACAAGTGCTGCCACTGCCAGTCCCACAACACCTGCCGGGTGGCTCCCCCTGTCCTCCCGTAGCCACCACATTGTTTGTTGGAGGGCTCATCCATCCAACAATGCGGCGTATCGGCAGCCACGACCACGAATCACATATATATTGTTATAGTATTATATAGCAGAAGCATTTTTATACACCAGTCCATTCGAGTCCAAGATGAACTGCATATAATTTCGTGATATGCAAGAATTAGCGTATGTATGTATATGTACGTACACTGTTACTGCAGATCGGAAGATTGTCCGACTCTGGACGCATTTGTACCACGACTGAAAACTATTGTGATACCAAATTTGGATAGAGAAAAAACTATTTTAGGACATTGCAAATTACTAACGTGGACCAATGGTATTCTGTTGAAGTGCAAAATACTTATTAGTGCAAATCCATTCTCTCTTTCTGAAGCTGAAGACTGACAGATGAATTTCACGTGCATTTTGACATAAAAGAAGAAACTTCAAACTTCACGTGAAAACGTAGGTGCACATTTGTAATTTGTTGTGAACGTTTCTGTTGGAGCCCGCTCCTTTTACATGCGCACCTCGTATCCTCCCCTGCTCCTTTCTATCATTGTTTGCTTGTGAATTTAGCACAAGCACCATCAGATTTACTTCATCATCAGAGTTACTGCTCAAAAAGCACATGATTTCCATTGGGGCATAAAACGCAATCCATGGTGTGCAGAGATAATGAAATAAAAGGTAAACTTACATTTGAACATGTGGTTATCTTCCGTAGAGCCAAGAGGGACATATGCCCCTCAACCCCCCAACTAAGACAATAATAATGTTTGACTTCATAGTTTTTTTATTATGTTGTCTACAAATGAACCAAACACCCCATAAGTGTATTACCTTGTGCTACAAGGCACGTAATGTTAGGACTTTTGTTTATCTTTGGACATACTATAAGTGGGAAAGGGGGAAGGAGAGGGTCGAGATTAGTAGCTTGATCAATGGAGCTGAGAATAGTCTGGTGCATGTCAACATGAATTAGGAAGATATCCAAACAAGCTGGATCAAGAGTGGCTAAAACAGATGGAGAATAATAAATCAAGGATATGAAAGAAGCTGAGTATGATGAAATTGGGTTTCAAATTGACACATAATTCAAGTTTAAAGTTGAAAGTGCTTTTAGGACAAGAGCTGTCCCAATGGGACATCTCTGGTAGTTTCTATCTATTTTAATTTCTTTGTGTTTAAGTAACAGTAGATTGTAGATTTATTACAGAGAGAGAAAAATGGAGAAACTGATTCTTGTGAGGGAAACCTAGTTGTCCTCGTGTATGATGAAGCACTAAATTTAAAATGCATCTTCAAAACTAGAAGCGCCCGTTCAGCTTGACGAGGATAAAGCGATTGCGCATAGATAATAACAAATGACTAGTTATATTTAAACCATGTGGTCATCTTCCCTTGGCAAGGGAGAAGCCAAGGGGGGCATATGCCCCCAACCCCCAACTCCCGAATTACCACAACAATATTACTTCATAATTATTTACTAATGTAGTCTACATTTATACTAAGAGAGATATAGTACAATTTTTTTTGGTGATAACAATGTAGTTGAAAAATCTCTCATTACATGCAAGACTTAATTTATGTAGAAGCACGTGGATTGTCTTGTACTTTCCGTTGCATATAGGAGATAGTGGTTGCACGGACCACTCTGTTTTGGATTGATTGAGCTCCTGCTACATCTTTTTATTTGGTTTTTAGTTTGAACCAATTACATCTTCTAAACTATTTGTCTAATTAATGATCCATTTCTATCATTATAGTTGTCTCGATTAAACCTACATATTAAGACCCATTTGACTATGTTTAGAGCTTAAATAGTTCATTAAACATTAGAAAATCCCATTTGCGAAGATAATGAAAAATGGCTAGTTACATTTACACCAAGTCTTTCTATCTTATGATTTTTTTAATGTTTTGCTATGATTTATTAATATTTAGTTGAAATAAATTAAAAAGGAAAAGACAAAATCACCTTCAAAACTGTTCCGGGAGGTAAAATGCATAGTTTAAAAAGTTGAGTGAGACGATTTTACTGGTTTTAGAGTTTAGGGAGGGAAACGGACTTTCGTAAAAGTTAAGGAAGAAATGGACTTTTGCGCTCACTAAGTAATGGGATTTGTTTTTTTAGGAAAGTCGTCCTTTATTAGCTTACCACTGAACTACAAACACCATAAGGTGGTGACAAAAACTAAACATGTCAGATTAAAAAAAAAACTAAGCATGTCTACCAACAGACAAAGTTACATAGCTCCTAGCTAATCTATGCACATCCGTATTTGAACGCTTTTGTTCATGGATGAACTTCACATGGAGGAAAGGTTGCTTTTATCGTCTTGATCTCCTTCACAATTGGTCCATATCCCCATTCGTTCTCTATGGATACTTTTCACCGTATTGATAGCCCCATTGGTTCTCTATGAATACTCTTCACCGTATTGATACAGTCACAACACATCCTGAACTTGTGCAAGACCAAGTCCGAAGCCAGCGCCAACGCTTCCTGGAAGGTTATCGCCTTATACCGTTCATCACTAGAACTGATGCTCCTAGAAAAATTCATGCTGCTTCTCTCGCCACCGCAGCTGCAGTTGAGTAATCAGAGGCCATTGCTGCGTCCACATTTATTTTCACAATGATGGCAGGTCGCCCTGGTAGCAAATTTTCCTTTTTGCTCCTCGGACCATGGCGACGTCTTAGCCCGTTTAGTTCCTTCGGCAGTTTGGCTGGGCCGCCCAAGACCCAGAGGCGAGAATGGCGTTACGGGAAGGCGCCGCACTTCGCCAGATCACTCGATCCGGCTGGTCCTGGAAGCTGGGGAGCCTGGTCCCGGAATCGTCAAGACTCAAGACGCCCCCGCGCGCCATTACAGCCTGACAGTGACCCCACACAGTCGTCCTGTCACTGTCCCCGCTCATGAACCGGGCAACGACTATGGAGGATTTCCTGTTTCGATTTCCCTTTCTCTTCCTCTTCCTCTTCCTCAGGTTAACCATTAATCTCACTGTCACCCTCGCGTTCCACCTCCTCCCTTTCCTTGTTCCTCCAGCCTAGTACCTTGCTCTGCCGTTTGCCAGTTTTGGGTTCCTCATCGATCGAACCATCGAATCGTGCGTACCTGCGCTGGGTCCCTTGGTTTAGCCCTGGCGCTCTGTATAGCTCGACCGCATGGCTGGGCAGCGACGGGTCGGCAAAGCGGCGGCGGCGGTGGCTGCTGTGGCGCTCTTGCTCCTGTCCACCGCTCCTCCCGGAGGAGCAAGGAGAGGTATTTCGATCCGTCTCACTCGTGTCAGATTTCTGTTGAAGCCCAGAGAAACCTGTGCGCTCTGGGCGGTCTGATGAGTTATTTTGCTCCCAGATTGGGGGTTTGGGGTTTCCATTCCCGGATTCCCCATTTGCCTTTCTGCTTTCCCACGTCGTATCTCGCTACTGTATGTTAACGTTAATTAAAGATAAGTAAGAAATGCTTTGGAGTTTTTCTAGAGCTAAAATGCTTTTGCCATGTATAAACCTACTGCTCTAATTATCACAGAACCCCACGTCAAGAACAATGGGGCGAGTATTGTTTTTAATTATACTCTGGCCAAGGCTGTTGTGGAATATGCTGCCGCTGTAAGTTCTTTTCCTCAAATTTTCGAAGAACTAGTCAGTTTTTACACATTTTATTTTTGGATTATCATGGTTCATTTAGTTTCAGTTTTTCACTTTATCTTTCAATATTGTCAAAATAATTAAAGAGATCCCCAAAATCTTTTTTTTTCTGGTACACAGGTATATATGACAGATCTGACGGCTCTATATACATGGACATGCTCAAGGTGCAATGACTTGACCCGAGTAAGACTATCTAGCAGTTTGATGTTTATAGTAAATACTACTAAATAGTAATATTAGTTCAATGTTATCTGTTTCAGTTTCAGTACAACGAAGATCCGTTCTTCACTGACTTTGCCATGGTTACCTATTTTACAAAACAGGGCTTTGAGATGACATGTATAGTTGTTGATGTCCAGAATTGCTTGCAGGTCTCTATGCTGCTTCCTTTCCCTGATAAGTGTTTTACTACCAAACTATGAATTTTCTTTAAATAGAAAACAATGGTACTCGTGATTGAACAATCAAATGTTGCAGGCATTTATCGGTTTTGATCACAATCTCAATGCTACCATTGTTGCAATCAGGGGAACTCAAGAGAACAGGTTCTGAAATAATTTGCAAACTTGTACCGATCTTTTTTTTTTTTAATTTCTTCGAGTTGCCATCTCATGATATCCCACTTCTTAAATTTCTTGAGCAGTGTACAGAATTGGATTAAGGACATACTATGGAAGCAGGTTAATCTTAATGATCCAAACATGCCCAATGCTAAGGTTTGTGGCATTAACCATCTGATGTAATTTTACTTCTCTTTTTAACAGTAAGACATGGCTTAACTTTCCTCCAAGTTATTTTTTCCTGATGAGATTTCTCCTATGGTTAAAGGTCCACTTTGGGTTTTACTCTTCTTACAATAATACATTTTTACGTCCAACCATCACGAATGCTGTTCGCAAGGCAAGGAAGCTACATGGACATAGTGACATAATTGTAACAGGGCATTCGATGGGTGGAGCAATAGCTTCTTTTTGTGCGCTTGATCTTGCCGTAAGTGATTCTCAGATACTAAACATATATTTCTTGGCACAAGGTTCCATCTTTACTGCACAAGAGGTTACCATCGGTGACCATAAATGTTTTTTTTTTCCTCCATGATCTCTGAAATGTTTCCCTCATTTACAGATCACCTTTGGAAGTAACAATGTTCGTCTGATGACTTTTGGGCAACCACGCGTTGGCAATGCTGCTTTTGCCTCTTACTTCGCCCAGTATGTGCCAAACACAATCCGAATGACACATGAACATGATATTGTACCTCATCTGCCGCCTTATTTCTTCTTCCTCCCAAAACTGACGTACAAGCACTTCCCCAGAGAGGTATGCTCCTGAACAAACCTAGAAAATGTTGTCCAAATTTTCTCATTGATGTGCTTATCTTCTCTGTGGATTGAAATAAAAAGTTGATCCCAATGGCAATTTGCTTGGCAGCATGTGGCTTTGAGTGCACCAATGAGCATCCTCATAATATGTCAACACAATGAAAACATAACTAATCTTTAGTTCTTGAACGAATTGTGCAGCATGTGCTATTTTGTCTTGAATGTCACCTGAGCTAAATTCTGAAGTGTTTTCTTACTGATGAAAATATAGACGTCTTTGCAAAACTGTTTCATGTGTTGTTAGGTGTGGGAACATGAAGTCGATGGCAACACAACCTATCAAGTCTGCGATGGCAGCGGTGAAGACCCAAATTGTTCCAGGTGGGAAGGGAACCGGCAGCTTCAGTTTGTTGCTGCCTAGCTAGCTCAACACTTATTCAGTTATTCTTTTACATCATAGGGCGCTCTGTTTTGCTTTTGCCTTTTTTTATGGAACTTTTGCTTTTACCTTTCCTCCTCCAGGAGCGTGTTTGTGCTGTTCTGGAGCGCTTCTGACCACTTGACCTACATGGGAGTTCAGATAGCGGCCGACGACTGGAGCACCTGCAGGATCGTCATGGGGCGAAGCGTCGAGCAGCTCAAATGGAGCCTCGCCAGCGACATTGTGATGTCCGGACTGTCCGTCGACGTTGTCATCGCGGATGATAGCGTGCAAGTTGAGTGACGCGGTGCAGAGTAGTCGTTCGTAGTCATGAATTTGTAGGAGGCTGTTGCATATGTTTCAGAGCAAACGGAAGGCCTTTTTTCTTCTTCCGCTTTGTTCTCTGTGTGGTTCTTTCAGGTACATGTGTAGCTTGGGGCCGCCTTGGGCTGTACAGAAGCTGGCACGTCCGGCTTCATACTACTGTATGTATGTAGTCTCGGTGGGAGGTTTAGGGCTCCATATTTTGGAAACAGAGTTTCGTATGGGGATGAAATTGCTTCCCATTTAAACTCTCATCTCTCTCTCTTCATTAATTTTACATCGGCGTATTTAATATCTCATGAAACTCCATTGAGACTAGCCTAATATAGGGTACAAGGATTGCTTTTTTTTTTTTCTAATATGCATGAGAGTGCATATCATCATTGTACAAGGATTGTTTTACAGGAACGAGGATCATGCATGTGTGTTTTGGCGTCTCAAACAAAACAACGTACTAATAGATGCATGGGAGCTAAAAATGTTTGCGACACTAAATTACGATGTTAGTACCCATGCATGATGTCATTACTAATTACTAATTAATTTTTTTTTTTCGTTTGTCTAGGATTCGTAGCCTGGAAATAGCATGGTACTATTCTCAGCTGGAGTGATTCTCGGTTAATCAGAATGATCCCCATCCGCAAGATTAGTTCGCAAATTTGTACCGCCCAGAAACTCGCACCTGGAAGAGTTGTAGGTGCTCTTCGACCGTATACATTGTGAAGTAGTATGCAGGTATATAACTCCTTTATGTATGCTGGGAATTGCTCCGCTTCCTGTTCATCCCACCTGCCTTCAATTTCAAGCAAATTGAATTCAGATTTTGTCCAGGAATGGTGGCCGCAGTTTGTTGGGCACCTACTATCAGCCCTTTTTGCTATATGAAGCGTGATGTACATAAAAAACAGTTTTTGGGTATACTCTGATATACGTATTGTTTTCAAGAGTGTGTAATACCCCCCTCATGTTCGTTGCTTTGTCATTGACACCGATAATAGTGACACTTCCCTGATGCATCAGGTTGAACTATGCAAGTCTCTCCTGAGAACTACCACAAGCCTGAATAGATTGTTGCTGGCCATGTTGTTCACCGTGAGATATTGACAACCGCGCACGCAGATTTTTGGCGATGGCCATGAGTTTACACAGAGTAGTCCACAGTTTATTCGCAAAAAAGAGTAGTCCATAGTTAGAACCGAGCCAAGAAAAGTAGCTTGAAGCGTAGAGCTGGAGGGCGGCAGCATTCCCGGCGCGCGCGAGCTCCAACGGCTGCATGCGTGGGGAGGAGCTTATTTTTACTGGACGTGGGACAACGGGCCGCGTCAGCACACACGGATGGGTGACCGTCGAGAGGTGGTCGACGACGGCGAGACGGCGGTGGAGGTCCGAATTGAAGTCCCGCGGCAACGGGGGTCGTGCCGGGGACGACGCGACGGCCGAGGGAGCTCCGAGTTGACGCGGAATTCGAACTGTCGCGGGCCTCGCTGCGCGTGGCCCCATGGCACGCTTTGGAAACGAGGCGTCGTTCCGCCGGCTTTAAAAGAGGGGAGCTAGTGTGAAAACGTCTCAGTTGCGCTTCGTTCTGCTCTCGCGCTCGCAGCTCGCTTCGTCTGCTCAGCCCTCGGAGCTTGCCGGCATCTGTTGATTTCGGCGCCTAAAGCTTTCGCGACCGGAGATCGTCGTTCCTCGCCTTCGCTTCCTCGGTGAGTTCTCGCCTATCTTTTGCTTTGGCTGGATTTTAACTTTCTGCGATCGAGTTCTTTTTTTTTTTTTTTAATTTCGCCCGATCAACGTAGATGGCGGATGATGTTTCGGGAGGTTCAGAGTCTCTGGATGTCGGATCTGGGCAGTATACTCCGGAGGTGGAAGATGTGGATTTGGGGCAGCAGGAGCAGTCCTCGGTTGACGATGACTCTGTTTCGACTGCCGAGAGCTCTGGTGCTGTTCCTCCCGTAGTGTACTGGCTCGGGCGCTCCGATGTGGACGAGGCGGCGATCATGGGCTATGTCAGGAGCAAGTTTTTCAAGAACGCTGCTGACGCTCGGCCCCCCGGCGAGGAGGAGGTTCCGGATCCGAGGCCCTACGAGGCCGTCGTTTTCCGAGACTTTTTCGAGGCCGGGTTCGTCTTTCCGTGCGCTCCCTTCGTCGGTCAGGTTCTTGACCATTTTAACGTGCAGCTCCACGAGCTGTCACCCAACGCGTTCTCCCGGATGGCGGTTTTCGCCGGGGCGGTGAAGATGCAGGGTGCCCGGGCCTGTGTCGAGGCCTTCAAGAAGTACTACGCCATGCAGTACCAGAAGAAGAAAGTGGTCCGCGACGCCGGCGACGACAAGCAGGTTGTTCTCGGGGAGAAGCCTTACGGCACCTGCAACTTCGTGCCTCGGAAGCGCGGGGGCAAGAATGCCTCGTGCATCGCCCCGTTCTACCGGAACAAGTGGGACAACTGGACCAAGCACTGGTTCTACCTCCGAGTGGCCACGGATGAGGAGATGCAGGATGCTCTCATCAGGGAGGGTTCTCAGCTGCGGCCCAACTCCTTTTGCTCGGTCATCCGGCAGGTCGACGCCATTATTCAGCCGGAGTGCCGGGGGAGCGGTGATGAGCATATTCGTGCGTGCACTGCCTATGAGTCGACGGCGTCGCGCCAGACGAGCAGAGACATCATCGAAGAGCTTGTCGCGTTCAGGGTCACGGGGCTGGAGCCGGGCATGTACTTTGAGTCCTTCACAACCCGGGATGGCTACGTGTACCCGGACGCCGAGGTGGAGCCGTTTGAGGGTTTTGACAAGGACGGATTTGTTTTCGAGGTGGAGAAGATAGCCCGCCATATCTGCGGGAACTATGGCGCCAAGGAAGAGGATGCCAAGGCGAGGTGGCTCGGAGAGGGAGCTCGTCGCTTGAACCGGGCCTTCCACCTCGGCGGGATGGTTTACGCGGAACGAGTGCTTCCCGGCCGTGAGGCCTCTAAATGGCATCGAGAATGCAACTGGAAGGCTGCTCAAGAGGCCAGTAGTAATAAAGGCTTCGTCGGCCCGCCATTCGGCCACCGTCAAACGTCTCGAAGCCGAGAAGAAGCGGCAAGCCAAGTCTTCTTCTTGGAGATGTGATTTTCTGGGAGATGTGTGTATCTATTCATTGTGTCTGTTTTCTCTTGCTGAGATTTCTGACGTGGTAGCTAATTGTTGGCTCTGTTTTGCAGACTACTGTAGGTGACTCCTCCGAGATGGCCGGAGGAAAGCGCGCCGCCCTAGATGCCTCACGACGTGTTCCGATTTCCGGTGCCGCGAGCTCGGCGGTTGCTCCTCGTGCTCAGGCGCAGTCCGTGCAGCGGACAGATTCGCGGCTCAAGCGAATGGCGGACGCGAGCTTCCGGGGAGCAGTGCCGACCTCGTCCACGGCGCCCGCCGGCCGGCTAGTCAAGAAACCAGAGGCAACCTCGACAAGGGTGCCTGCAGGTGTCGCGGGCAGCGCTGGTGTTGCCCCTGTGCTGCTCCCGGAGGACATCACGGGTTGCCTGTTCGGGCGCGGCGCCGTGCAGCCCCCTCCGCCCGCGGATGCTCGCCAGTACGACGGCGGGGTTCGCGTGTACTCGGCGGAGTCCATGGGGGCTGCTGGCATTGGCAGCCCAGACCCTGGCCGGGCGAGGGCGGTCGAGATCGCCAGCGCTCTCGGGATGCCGCCCAAGGCCCAGCTAGTTGGCGGCTGTGATTTCCGCGCAATGGGCATCGTGCCCGATGACGAGTCGAGGTCTGCGTTCGGGGAGTGCGCCTCGTCGTTTGGGATGCCAGAGGCCGAACGGGACATGACGTTCGAGGACGACTTGCAGCTGGAGGAAGCAGTGATTAGCCATGGCGTCAGCGTAAGTATCTCTAGCTAGTCCACCTGGTTTACTTAGTGAATTCGATCTCATTCGTTTCCTTTGCTGAGCAGACGATCCTCCTCGGTCGGGCGATGCAGCGCCGGCGTCGGGCGTTCCAGACGAAGACCGCCCGGGTGGCCGACAAGGAGGGGGTCGTGGTAGCTGACCTGCGCCGCCAGCTAGTGGCCAAGGAGGCCGAGGTCGCCGAGCTTAAGCGCGATCTGGCCGGTGCCCTGGAGACGTGCCAAGGCTTAAGGGTGGCTGCCCGAGAGAAGGAGGCGGCGAGGAAGCTCGAGCTGTCGATGATCCGGGACACGGTTCGGGCCGTGTACCACGACTTCCGGCACGGCCTCAGTTTCGTCGGAATGGCGGGAGACGGAGTCGACGGTGAGTCGGACGACATCGACGTCTTCCTCAAGTGGGTTTCTGACGAGGCTGCGGATCTCCGGGAAACTTTGGCCGTTACCGGGGAGCTCGGAGCTTCCGTCGGCGTCCGGACGCTGTGGCAAGCTCTTCTCTCCCAGGGTTGCAAACACCTCCGGGCGCTCGGGCTCTGCGAGGTGTCGGAGTACCAGACTGTGTCGGAGGAGGCTCTCGTGTCCGCCGGGCGGTTCGTCGAGGACTTCTGGCGCAAGGGAGGCGACGAGCTGGCTGCCCGGCTGATCGCCACCAATATGGCCGAGGTTTGACTCCGAAGTCTACGTTTGCCGTTTTCTTGCATTTGGCCTTTTTTTTATTGAACTTGCTTTGGCTTTCGCAGGGAGATGAAGCAAAGGCCACGGCGGCCGCGGCGGTGGCCTCCTTGTTTGAGAATTTTCGTCAAAAGCAGAGGTAGATCAACGAGGCCTGTGCGCGGACTGGCGCGCTGCGGGACCTCCTCCGACTCCCGAGTGCCGGTGCCACCACCAAGCCTTCTGCTGCAGCTGCCGGCAAAGCTACCCGCAGGTTTACTATCGAGGATTTCGCGCAGTATGGATTCTAGGGCATATCGACGAGGGGAATTTTTTATTTTGTGATACTTTGTATTAAACTAGCAAATATGTCCTTGCATTGCATTGAACTAAATATGTGTAGGAATTAGACATCGTATTATTGCTAGGCATGGGTTGTTTTAACTCACTACCCGATGCCCGTCCGTTTGCTACGGGTGATAAAATTGATTAATCCAATGCGCTTTCGTAAGAAGGATTTTCAAAACAATTTTGGCACCAATAATAAAGTTAGAGTAATACATGATCTATTAATTTTTTTGATGGAAAACACATGATCTTTAAATTAGTTTGCATCACTGTATAAGTGGAAATAAAACAAGGAAGTGGAAGATACTATAGATATCAAGCATTAATATTTACGATGTCCTCTATGCTGCGGTGGGGTTAGAAGCCACTCCGCCACCTGGTGATATTGGGACAGCATATGAGCAAGCACATGCACTACTTTATTACAAACTCTGATTAATGCCTGGGCTCAGCTACATGCACCGATGGAGCAGAAGGTCGCACACATGTTCCAGGCGACTACGTTCGTCTTGGGCAACGGTGAGTCGGCCATTTTCTGGACCGACTCCTGGCTTCCCGAGGGGCGGCTATGCCACTTGGCGCCTGCGGTCTTTGAGGCCATCCCCAGGCGTCACCGCCGGCGTTCCGTACGCGACGCTCTGCACGACAACCAGTGGGCATGGGACGGCCAGGCAGCCACTACGACAACCTACATGGCGCAATTCCTCAGGATGTGGACGCTCATGGAGAATGTCCACCTGGACCAGCTGTGCAGGACAGGATGATCTGGCGGTGGACGCCGGATGGCTCCTACTCCAGTGCTTCATCTTACCGTGCGTTCTTCGAAGGGCGCATTCCTATGCGCGGAGCGAAAGAGCTGTGGGCCGTCCGCTGCCCACCAAAGGTCAAGTTCTTCTTCTGGGTTGCGCTGCATGGACGACTATGGACGGCAGAGCGCCGCAAGCGACATGGTCTCCAGGAGCATGACACCTGCGCACTCTGCGACCAGCATGCGGAACATAAGGACCACCTGCTACTCGCATGCCCCTACTCTAGGGAGGTCTGGCACACCTTGATGCGGCAGTTCGGCCACCACCACCTCGCGTCACAGGGCCACGAATCACTTCTTGACTGGTGGCTAGGCACTCGGGTCGCCGTGCCAGGAACGTTGCGCCGAGGTTTTGACAACGCAACCCTTCTCACGGCCTGGATGATCTGGAAGGAACGCAACGGGCGCGTGTTCGACGGTCTGGCTTCTACGCCGGCGGCGCTCATTTTGCTGGGTACAGGGACCTGGCGGCCCTGGTAGTTTCTTAGGCCTTCACCACGCTATAGGAGCAAAATAGTTTAATCAGGAGAGTACGAAAACCGAAGCTCCGCCGTTAGAGCCGGCGCCTTGTGTCAAGTGTGTTGTCCGATGTTCCAATGGCAACTCGCTAACTGAAACAACGGAATGTAACCAAAACTCTCTTCTTCTTAATGAGGCACGTGCTACGCACGTTTTTGAAAAAAAAAAGAAACTGAAACGAAAATCTTCGAAACTCCGGTTCAGGTCCTCCATTATTTGCAGTAAGGGGGCGATCGCTGACTTATTTGCCCGATTCATCCATAGATTGACTAGAACCTGGCAATCAGACTCCAAGTGTAGCAGCACCCATGCATCTTTAGTCATGTTACTTGTCATTGGTGTACCAGTTATAATGATATCACAGAGATCATGTCATTTCAAAGGACAAAGAGATACACATGATAATACATAATAAGAATCACATTAAATCATTCTAACTTGAAACCTTAAAAAACGCACGAAAAATCAGTATGGTCGATATATAGGTCTGCCCGTACATTGTACCAGGGGCGGATTTGGGCCTAGGGCCACTAGGGCCGTGGCCCTAGTCGTGGCCCAAAACTCCCTTGTAGTATATATGCATATGTGGGCCAAGGTTAGAGGTTAGGACCAAATTTCGTAGCTTTATGGCCCAGCATGGAGACGAACGCAGCGTCCATCGGGCTCCCCGACGGCCCGACCTCGTTGCCGGTGCCAGCAGCTTGCACGCCACAGGCCACACGCACCAAGCAGAGCCATCTGCTGCAGACAGCTCTGTCTGCCTAATTGCCTCTGTTCTTTTGTAGCTGCCTATTCCAAATTTGCTAGAGAAAAGTACCAGCTGAGTCTGGTATTGGACTATTAGTAATTCCCCATTCTCATTTTCAAATCTAAGTTATATTGGCACTGGTCTCTATTCCTTGCCAAGTAGACGGCTGAGTGAATAAGTAACTAAGCTGCATTCAGAAAAAATATAATTACGCCCGGTTTTTTAGAGTTGCACAGTGAAATGAAGTGATCAATCAAGACATTAAAATCTTTTTTCTCCAGCTCGTGTGACAATTACACAAACATTAGTTAGGTATTTTTAAATCACTTTCATATTTTCCATTGTAGATTTAAATTGGAATTGAAATATCATCTAAAATTACGTATTCATGAGCTAGTTTTGTTATCTATATCCTATGTGAGCGGTATTTTGACCCAATATAGAAGGTACACACGCTTTGATAGCGGCCCTAGCCTTGAAACTTGACGAGCTCCGCCACTGCATTGTACATCAGTTTACCAATTACTTTATCCAACTCTTTGCCATAGGTAGAGCAATGTGATCAAGCTTCAACAGAGCAACACTGAAAGTGAGTTCCATGCTGCTGCATCATGGGCTTTCTCCTTTGCTGTCTCTACCGCTGCCCCTGAAACTGAATGGAGTTATGGCATGGAATGTATCACAAAACTGGTAAACTGTTAAGAAACTTGTTGCCAGCGGTTAGGACTTTCCCCTCTCCGTCTCTCACCATCAACATGGTAGATGAAAGTAGAACAAGTAGACACAAGATGTAGAGAGTCTATTCTTTATTTCTCTGAATATTGGTGATTACAACATAGATCTCCCACGTATATATAGTCCGGTCAAGGCCTAAGAGTTTTGGTAAGAGCCCACATACAAACGGACTAGGATTAGGATTCCTCCTTCTCCTTTCCTTCTAGGATAGAAAGTCCGTGTGTTTCTCAACACTCCCCCTTGGGCGATTACCACGATATGCACATGCCTCATCAAAAACTCCATCCGAAAACCCAGTGGGAAAAACGGTTCTTGGAGAAAAGAGTACATCGCATTCGTTAATTGAATTGCACATGTTGTCTCATTAAAAACCTTGTGTGAGAAACCTTCGAGTAAAAACTCACATAGGAAAAAAGAGTACAACATTTAACCTTCTTGGTTATATATTCTTCGGGATATTGTATTCTTCATGAATAGATATTAATCTTCACGATCTATGCATAAACTTCAATGTTTTAGCAAATATGATCTACTTGATCTTTCGAATTCTTCTAGTGGATAATTACCTTTAAGGTAGATCGAATCAAATTGCTCCCCCTCATAAAGCCATTCTTTGAACTTCATTGTTCAAACCGCACTTTTGAAAAATTGGCTCATAATTCTTCTATAAATTATATGGGTACAAACAAGAGCAATATGAGTCATGCATAATGGCCACTTATTAGTTGTGCAAAACAAATAAATTTTATCCTTCGGGGTAATAAATCCTTTCTCGAGAATTATAGGGGTAAATAAGTTAATATTCAATATCTTCTAGATAGTGCATCAAACTTATACAAGCTTGAAGACTTTATAATTCTTTCTTAGTGGATTTTAAAACCAAAATCTTCAAGATTCGATAGTATCACTAAATAATGAATCCGAGTCTTGCATTTGGCATTTAGGGGATAATTTAAATACCAAAGTCACCATTATTCTTATACCTTCTATGGTATTTAGAGGATATCAATATTTTTATTGCTAGCTTTACACTTTCTGAGTGTTTGTATGACACTTCATGGTGTTTAGAATTCCTCATTTTCTTTCTCTCGGGTCTATATTCACTTCAGGGATAAATGGTATTTCTTCAAAAATTGACTGATAAATCCTTCATGGATTAGTTCCTTCAAGAACGTTCTCACTCTACTACAAGAGAGATTATTAAGTGATATACACAATAAGATAGTGTTATTCACTATAAAGTTATTCGATGACTGTTTCTTCTAGGATATGCTCTTCTAGAGACTTTAATATTCATTCATGAATATATTCTACCTTAGACTTAATAGCACTAGTATGAGATTTAGTTTTCATATGTTGCGATTTGTATTCTTCGGGAACTATGTATATGGATCTTCATAATCCACTTATTAACGCATATTTCATATTCATTCATTTTATTTGCCGAGAGATATAGCAGAACATTTGTTTCTTCTTAGTAGGAGATTCAACCTCAATTGCTTTCTTCATTGACCCGATATAATCGCTACAAGCGACTTTGCCATGGACTTTGTTTTCCGGATCCGGGTTCTCGTAAGAGAAACATTTGCAATTATAGAGGTAGCGTTGTCGACAACTATTATTTTCTCCCAATATTCTCATAATATGAGATTATTCTATCTCTTTGTCATTTCCCAAACAAGAGATACTTTATTGTTCCGCATATCCAACACTAAAGATGTGCGCACTTAGTGTGTTGGATTCCATCTTCACGATGATCCTCTTCATGAGGTGCTCAACCTTCTTCATGAGGTGTTCTCTTCATGAGAATGGAGGAGTTTTATTTTGTTTCTATTCAATAAGTATATGCTAAAACTATAACCCACAGGGCGTCCCCCGTAGATTTTATCTTGATAGTATACAATATTTACGACTAGTAAGCAAAACTTCTGGTTTATAATTTCAAGTTACTCCTTTCATTTTAAAATATCGGCATATGCTCCGCTTCATGCTTCATAAGAGCAATAGTCAAACTATTAGTTGACTTAGTGTGTGATTGTATTCCTGCTTCAAGCTTCAAGGAATATTTTTCTTGATCATTTTCCTTCTACGGAAATAATATTTGGCATTTTAAAATAGGCTTTCTCTCCCCTAATGCCAATATTAGATCTTTAATAGCATACTTCAAAATAATCCCCTATGATGGGCTTATAATAATTCATATTCATGTATCTCCGACTACAAGCGGAGGCCCATTCATGTATGCTATGATGAAATTGTATGGGAAATACTCACACACATATTTAAACACGGGGTTATTATTCATTATATGCGGTGAGCTAGAAAATATAAAGTGCATTTGTGGACGTTCAAAGCATCTCTACAAATACGGGGATATTCTCCCCCTGGTTTGCACATATCATAGTTTATAAACTATTCCACTATCTAACTTCTTTATTATTTAGCCAAAATAATTGATCCAAGTACTAATACAAAAAAAAAATGAACCATATACTTCAAATATATAAAATACGCAACATCCAATTCACATGAAATTTCTTCTAGAATTTTCTAATTGCCATTAATGCAAAATTCTCTTGATGCCTTTTCTTTATAAATCCCAAATCATCATAAATATGTTATCCACCATCTTATATCCACAATTATTCATTCAATCAATTGAGTTAGTCTTCATTGAGCAAACATATTAACTTACTCCCCTTGATATTAGGCTACATGGTCCTAGACCAATCTTTTGCTTATGCATGCAATGCATTAAAAGCAACATATTTCTTAGTTAACAAGAACCATTGGACATAGCGTGCTAGCTAGTCAATTTAATTATAGGGGTGTAAATGTAGCTACTAGCTACAACTATAGCTTCTATGCTAATATTCATGCAAGAGTGTAGATAGTTTAGCTCAATGAGTGAACAAAATAGTAATACACGTGCATGTGTATAATGTGAAATGTTGGTATTCGGTCCAACGTAGTAGATAACAATAAAATGCAAAGCTACAAGCTTACTTGCAATTAGTGCGTAGAGAAAGTTAACTCGGCCTTAGGAAGGGACGCGGGCAAAACTTCAAGTCTTGATACATGCACTTAAAGAAAGATTTAGGAAGGCTACGCCTATTAAATATATATTATCCACATTTTCTTATGCCTTTACCCAAAATTTCTCCCCTCATGCCATAATTACTTCAAGTAGTAATATGCTTCTTGCATCATCTATGAATAATCACTTTTAATGCTCCATAGAATCCAATCATACTTCTAGTATTCATTGGTTATTGCATGAAATTCACATACATAGGGTAGAAAAAAAACTTCTAGTTCTTGGGCTAAAAAATATTAAATACTTAGTTTTAGGATTATACTATTTCTTGGCTAAATTTGTCCTTCTAGGAGCAATTCATACGCCAAGTATAGTCCAATTGTTCATGTGCTTCTAGGAAGTTCGGTTTCCATTCTACCTAAATGGTAGTAGTGCACAAAAAACTAACCTTCATGGTTAATTGAGGCTTTGTGGATAAAATAATGCAAAACTTATTTAGATAAGCAATACGGGCAATTGTTTATATGTGAAACATATAAAACTAATTTATTCCATGAGAAATTATCACTTGTTACTTCATGTAACAATTGCAACTAAGAATATCAAATATTTCATATTAGTCTTCAAGCTAATAAATTAACCATCAATCACTTAATCCAACGGGAATTAAAACTTAATGCACCACTGCCACTACTATTAATACTTCAGGATATGAACTTAAGATACAACAAATCTATAAGCACATGATTTAAGTCTTTAAAAGTTCTCATATGTCTTAGCTTCAAGCGCTTGACATATAGTAGCTTCATGCTTGCTCGATCTCCTTCTAGGAGTATGATATATGCAAGTCATATATTCAAAGTTATTACAATTGATAATATCCTGGTTTATAAAGCTGTCTAAAAATTAAACTCAATTTCTATGTTGAGTAATGGTAAATTTAAATACTTCATGTATTATATTGCTCTGTGATATTCTATACACAAGAGACATTTCTTCGAGAATATGCATTGATAAAATCTTCTTTACCATCTTGTCTTCTAGACATTTAGTATAAAGCTTCAAGCTATTGTTTATAGAGCAGCATTATACCTCAATCTATAGGTATACAAGCATGAAAATTCAAATTTCAATGCAATATGATATTCTTAATCATAATTTGGGATTTTACTCATTCGGTGAGTATCACAATTCATTTGTTACTTCTCTCGGTCGCATACTCATTCTGGAGAGTAATTATCACTACACTTCATGGTAGTCGAATATCCTTCATGGATTTAATAATAACCGTAACAAATAATTATGCTATTGAAGGCAAGTCAGAATATTCTTTCTTCATGAAAGTATTGCATATATTATTATAATAAAATCGTGTACATATAGGTTTACTTGCGTGTAAACAAGTAGTAAGGTGCAAAAAGGTAGTGGATAGTTATGCAAAAATATTCTTAGAAGCATCCTAACATTTTTCAAGATTATGGTATATGCAAATCTTCGAATAATACCAAGCATTCATTGATCCCGAGAATTTATTATGCTAGGAAAAATAAATATGAGACTCTCAAAGGTGGTCTAAGGTGCGGGATTTAGAGAGCTCATATACCATATACCATGTTTCTATAAATAAATGCATTCAAAAGAGCATAAAAATATCAACACGTGATACATAATACATAAATACAAATAAATGTGTAGAAATATAACAATCTTAATTTTCTTCTAGAAAATTCTAGTAACTTGTGTACATGTAGCTGCTGTAAGCTTGCTGATAGCATCAGATTAATAATTCATTATGCATGTTGAAACTGCAGGTTACAAAATTTTCAATGCCGGACAAAGACAAGAATACACAGTAGATTAACATGCACACAGGAAACTACAGGTTCCTAAATCAATCCACTGTTTGTCCGATCTAGCAAGTATATGATCAACGGGATCAATATACTAGTACAACATGTCCTGGCTTTACGTAAAGCCCTTCAAGGCTAGGAACGATATTCAGATCGGGTTGTGTAGCCTCGACATGGCTCTGTGGCATGCAGGCAACGAGAGAAACAAAAGAACAGCAACTTGGTACCGTACCCATATTGTCCAAAACTCCGAGCGAGATAACAGTAGCATACAAACTGTTGTCGCGTGGTGGCATGCGGGCCACACGGTACGCACAAAAGGCTTAGGCCACCAATGCAGACCATGGTAGGATACGGTGGGCTGGGAGTCGTGTTAATTAAAACACGATATCGGGTTCTTGTCGATTTCTACTCGGATGACAGGTAGGTATCCAATTCGAATTCAGCTCGATTCAACTTTTGTTTTCATAGTCCAGATCTCAGCCGATAGCAAGATGCAGCCTTACTAATCGATGATAGTTTGCATGCATGTAGTACCAAATCTGCAACTAATGCCAGATCCAATGACTTACAGGTCACAGACAAAATCAATGCAAAAGACAAGTAGATGGCTCCGATTGCAGATCGTGTAGCCTTAGCCTTGCTGTACGACAGCGTGTGGGCTCGTTTCATGGTAGTTCGTGCAAGAACGATTTCCAGCTTGTACCACGAGTTCGGATGGCATGCAAAGCCTCAGGTACAGAACATGTACGTATGTGATTGAAGTATAACTAGTTAACGTGCATGTGTACATATTAAATTCGTATGTACTTTTCATATACACGTATTAGTTCCGTTCAATAACGGGAACAAAAACAATCTGCGAGATAGTAATTCTTTCATACCTCATAGAGGATGCCAATTGATCTACCTCACGTACCGCGTAGGGTAGTGGTTAGTAGATACATACCGCGTAGGGCGTTTGGCATTGTCGTAGACCTGTCTGCTTGATGACGATAGTACATGTCGATGCGGTGCAGATCGGTTGTAAGTAGAGGAAGCAGATCCGTTCCGCTAACAACGTCGGGGACGTCGACGTCGTCGAAGTAGTCGCGGCAGGGACGTCGGCATGGACGTTGATGTCGAGGTCGGCGGCGGCTTCAATGACGATGTCGACGCAGAGCTTGTCGTGCTGATAACGTGTTAAGAAACTTGTTGCCAGCGGTTAGGACTTTCCCCTCTCCGTCTCTCACCATCAACATGGTAGATGAAAGTAGAACAAGTAGACACAAGATGTAGAGAGTCTATTCTTTATTTTCTCGAATATTGGTGATTACAACATAGATCTCCCACGTATATATAGTCCGGTCAAGGCCTAAGAGTTTTGGTAAGAGCCCACATACAAACGGACTAGGATTAGGATTCCTCCTTCTCCTTTCCTTCTAGGATAGAAAGTCCGTGTGTTTCTCAACATAAACAAGCCCATCATTGGCAGTTGCCTGAACCTCAACCAAAAAGAAGGAAAAATATCAAATGCCTAAATTAGGATATTGGTGATGAAATCATGTGTTATAAACTTTAAAAAAAAAAGAATCAACAAACTGAAATCCTTCGAATAGCATATGAATCCGACACATTTTTCTCATTTTCTATTCCTGCTAGCTTCTCTAGAGTGGAAATCAGTTAACTTAACCAACCACAAAGGCACAGAAGAAAGAAGGCAAGAACCTTGACAGCGAAAGCAAATTTGTGGCCAACCAAATCTGCTATCTCAGCTTTATCACAGTATAATCTTTTTTTAATGAAATCACAGTGTAATCTAAAATACATCAACTAAATATGTACTACAAGGCTGTGGAAGCAATGTGCTACAAGGATAAATATGTAAGATAATGATTGCAAGTAAACATAAGCATGTCCCGAGGTTGCCCCAAACAAAAAGCAGAAAGTCAATTGTTCATAAGATCACCCTCTGATAAATGTGGACAGATCATCAAAAGTGGAAAGCATAATACGAAACCAGAAATGCAAGTGTGCCCACTGTATTTGACCTCAAGAGGCTCTTGGTTGTCCTCGGTGTCTCTCTGGCCTTTGTCTCGTCGAAGCCGTCGTCCAGGGATCTTGGTCGTCCTTGGTGTCTCTC
Organism: Themeda triandra; assembly: GCA_018135685.1. NCBI lineage: Eukaryota > Viridiplantae > Streptophyta > Magnoliopsida > Poales > Poaceae > Themeda > Themeda triandra. Next base: position 1,210,479 of record JAENPR010000094.1, read on the forward strand.
TGGCCTTTGTCTCGTCGAAGCCGTCGTCCAGTGTCCATAGGTTTATATAGTCTAGGCAGAAGTGGATGGCTTGCAGGAAAATAGCTGCTTTATTAGGTTATAATTGATGGAAATGTTGCTTAAGAAACATTCAAATTAAGTTGATAAATAAGATTAGGCCTTTTCAGGACAATTAATACAATTAGCTTATTGTCTAAATGGTCATCTGTCATGTTACATGATGCTGTAAACTAATGGCTTCTATGTGGTCATTTTGATCAGATTGTTTCCTCCAAAAACAGATATAAATAGAAGTGTTGTAAAACTCAGCCTTCCAGAAAACATGTTTGCTTGAAGTCATATAGAAAGCAAAATTTGTATCTAGGGCATACTAATAAATAAGATACTTTTCTTGAATTGAATCACTTGAGTTCTCAGTTTATAAGCTTGAAAATAGGGACATAAAGAAAACTGCGCCTCAAGCTATTTTTTCTTTCTCATGCTTTTCTGATTTAGAAAAAGACCTAGCTACATGAAGTTGGGTACAGACCAAACTGATGTTGATCACAATAAGGTGGATTTACCAAAAATTTTTGACCACACACTGTATGCATATATTTTGGAAGTTTTTGACACAGCATGGTTTACATAGGACTTGGAAGCAAATATTGCAAACAACTCCTGCCTAAGCATTACAACCATTTTTTGGGGGGCAATAGGTAGCACACCCTGTAAACATTCCTAGTATGCATGATTGATGACACTTAACACACCTGGCTGAAAGATCATGGGGTGTGCACTTCAAACGAGACTCCAGCTGCATCTGATATTGATTAGTGCTACAATCCATCCCCTGCATGGTTATGGATGTATTGTTTCAAAGATCAGTAAGACGAAATCTTATTTTATAACATTGATCAGACCATTAATGGTAGGAACCACAAAATCTAAACACATTTTAGTTTGCAAAGGCCAAAGGGATGAACATACCTCTGATGCCTCTATTGTCAAGTATCAAAATACACAGGACAGCTGAGAAGGCATACGAAAATGCTGCATATTGCGATGGCACACATCCTCCTTTACTGTATCCCAAATTACCATAATTTATTTTTCAGATTTGCATCAAGCTAAAAAGTTTGCAAAATGAGCGAGCTGCTGGACATTGCACATGCACATATGATAGAAGACAAACATCTAAATTCACATATTGATAACAAAAGGAGACGGAAACATGGCAATTGACTGAACCTGCAAGGCTATATACAAAAAGGGTATTAAGAACAACTCATGCTTATGCCCAATCGAGTACCTGAGGCTTTCCAAGTATAAGTGAACACAAATAGTCACTATGCAAGCAGAACCTTCTGCAGGAACTCTGGTTTGATTATGGAGTTTGCAATCTTTAAGCTATTACCTTGCGATGCAGAAAGCTGTATCTTCTCGTGGGCTTTACTGTGCTCCATGGCGCCTGTCTACTGGAGGGAGGCAAACCTTGTAGGCATTTTATCGAGGATGTGTTGGGCGTCGTCCGCAGGCGCTGGGGCGCTAGCTGCTTTGTTCTGCTGCACCGAAGAAAGCAAAGAGGATTGAAAGAGTGGAGTGTTGGCGTGCATCGAGGAAATGATGAAGGCGGGATGGGATGCGGCCCACGGCGCCGCAGCCACGACCACGAGCAACGGCGAACTGGAGCCGTGCTGCTCGGTGCCGAGCAGGCTCCCATGGTGTCGATCCGGCTGAGGCGACCCACAGCGCCGCAGCCACAAGCAACGGAGGACTGGATCCATGCTGCTCGGTGGCGAGCAGGCTCCCATTGTGTCGATCCGGTCGGGAACGGCCACGGCAGCGGCTGCGGCTGGATGGCCGGCGAGCTGCGCAGCACCCACCCTGTCCCATGGCCGCCTGTGGGTGCTAGCCATGCGCGCTGGCCCTGCTGCAGCGGCGCAACATGGCCGCGACGACCATGCGGCGGCGACGGGGACGGCGAGAGGGAGGGCGCCCGCGCCGGGAGGCCCGGGACTCGGGGACTCGGGAGGTGTGGGAGTCGCATGCTATCGGGTTCGTGAGGAACCCGCGATAACCCGGTTTTGCGGCGTAACGGGCAGGACACCCGCATACCCGTCATCGGACGTACCAGATCGCTTGCTAGCACGATCCGACTGCCTGCGGCTTAGCGGGCGACGTGTCACGATGGTTAGCCCGGCTTTTGGTGCGTAAATCGTATATAGAAGATTGGCATGTACACATCGCTCCCGTTGTTACTTCGTAGCAGACATTGACAGTTAAGCCTGATTTTTGTTAGCCCTTTAGTAGTTGTAAAAGATTACAGCAGAATATCTACATTTTTTTAGGAATAATATTCAATAGTGCTGCCCATGAATGCAAATCCGAAAGATTTGAGAAAAATTAAATTGTAGGCTCGCTTGATTGCTTGATGTTGTAGCAGAAATAAAGTCCATTACATAAAAGAAGTGATTTAGCCACATATTCTAGGAAGCACATGCACTTGTGGGCTAAATGAATAAACATGGGCTAAAATGCTCCATGGAACAGTTGGGCCACATGGGCTGGATCCGTTCTCACCCAATAAAAAAGAGTGGTTTTTTTTGACAACTACAAAAAAGAATGGTTGTTCCCTCCAAAAAAAAAAATAGTGGTTTTGTTTCGACGGATGGATGAGTTTAGCTGGCCGTTGTCCTCTCTCTTGTCCACACCCTACTACTGCCTTCAATTCCTCCTTTCCTCTTCATTTTTCAAGCCCTTAGGATTTCTTTTCAAGTCATGGCCATTAAAGGTCCAGCAGCCTCTCATTTTACTTTTTAGACCAAAGGCTTATATTGAAAGCGGTAATGCTACAGTTCAGTAACTTTCGTGGGCTTTAACCCAGCGGCCGTTTCATCACCGTTGTTCGATAGGGGCGCACACGCTACGTGCCCGGGACCGCGCCACGTGCGCTGCGAAGGGGGAGGGCCTCAGATTCTCCGCGTGTCGTCATTTTTCTTTTTCGCCACTGCCCTGCTGCTTCCACTTTCCTCCTCTTGTCCATTTTCTCTCCGACGACATCGCCTCCATCTCCGCGCCGCTGCCCCTCCATCCCGGCGTTGCCGCCTGCCCGTCACCGCACCTCCACCGAGAGATGAGTGCGACCGGAGCCAGTGGTGGGGGCCTCACCCCTTCGCGCGCACCGCTGGTGGGGGCGGATGCAGCGGCGGCGGCCGTGGATCCGACGGATCAGGCGTTGCAGGCCGCGGATCCGCTGATCTAGCGGCGCCCTCGCGCAACCCTCACTGGTGTGACCCATGGGGACCGCCGGCAACGGGGGAGAGGATGCGGTGGCTTGGTGGAGAGGAGAGCCATGGCAGGGGCCATCCCCGACGACAGCCATGGCAAGACTTGCTTGGTGCTCCCGCGAGCTCACCAGATCTGAGCTCCTCTTTTCTCCTCCCCCTGCTCATGTTGTTTCCCGCTCCTCGCGCGGATTTGAGTCCTGTGAATCTAGATTTTTTTTCTCCCCCTCCCTGCTGTGTGTGTGCTTTGTATTCTGGATGTTTCAATTTGTCACAAATTGATGGTGCATTAGGTGATAAGCTGATGTTTCCAGAATCTTTTTAGGTAGCAAGTTGATGCTTTTTGATGTTTCAGTTAGGTTTTTTCTTGTGTTTCGGGGGTAACATGAATGTTGTTTCAACTTCTTTTGAGCAATTTGTTTCAAATCAGCGTGTAGTTTTTTTGTTTTGTGTGTGTTCATGTTGTTCAAACAACTGTGTTCATGTTGTTTCAAATATGAAAAGCCTAATGTTTTGGTTCATGTTTACCACTTTTTCAATCGGCCTCGTTCCCATATCCATGCCACGGCGCTCTCGACCAATACTGTGTGCTCGAGGTTTTTGTTGTGTTTCAAATGTCATGCCATGTGTGTTTCAATTCTTGATATTAATTTGTTTCACTGTCTCTTATCTCCGTGTGTGTTTCATCGGTTTGTTTGACGATGTTTCAGCGATTGGCCGGCGATGTTTCTGGGGGCCATATGCGGCGATGGGGAGCGAGACGGGAGCGGATCGGCCCTTGCGGGACGCCGGCGGGGGCACGGGGGTGGGGGGTTGGGGGGGGGGGGAGGGGTGGAGTGGGGGGGGGGGGGGGTAGAGGGGGCCTCGGATGCTCTGTGTGTTCGTTGGATGGAAGAGTACGGGGGATGGGGGTCCGTGTGCGTCGGGGGAGTGGGCTGGGTGGGGCGAGCGCTATGGGAAGGTGGACCGGGCCCTGCTAGCGCAGTAATGTTGTCGTTCTACATATAGAACGTTCTAGTGCTAGCACAAGTATTGAAAGCAGAGTTTCGTAAAAAAAAGTATTGAAAGCAAATAAACGTTAGTACTTAGTGGGCATACGGAACATTTTTGCTCTAAAATAGCTATGTTCGATTACAAATCGGTTTTCAGATACATCATGTTGGCGTTGTTTTACATTGCACTAGCTATTATTGAACACGAAACAGTGGCAATTGATCTATTGCAACGATGCGGTAATCGGGCACCCCACAGTGGTTCCACCTGCCCGTCATTGTGGGTTGGTAGTGCGGGGGATTCCAGAACTCTTGCGCATTTGGACAGCCGAACTTATTTCCTCAGGATTGTCCTGGGTGAAGTGTCGAGTTGCTCAAAGGGAGTCTTGCCATTGCCAGCAACATTATGATGTCTGGACAGTCCGTAGACATTGTAATCCCGGATGTTAGTGTGCAAGTTGAGTGACGCAGTTCAGAGGAGTCGTTTCGTCGTAATTTTTTTTTCGCGACCGAGACTTTACCCGTATTTCATTAAGAGGGGAATACAAAGTTACAAAAATGCCATATTTTGGTGGCAAGATGCCAACAAAACGTCGCAATAAACACTTGCCTAACTACTGGATCCTCTAGTGTTCGATTACATTGCAGCTAGGTTTTGGGACAAGGCTTCTAGAATAGCCGACACCGGCGCGAAGCCACCAAGAACCCACTCCTCAGCTTCCTTGAAGACCTCCTGCGACACCACCGAAACCAGCGAAGCTACACTCCTGAAAACCCTACTATTGCGTTCCTTCCACAGTCTCTATGAGATCAGCAGGACGACGGTGTCAAAAATCTTCTTGGAGTTGCGTTCGTTTCGTAGTAATGCATTTATATATAGGAGCAAGGCTGTTGCATATGCTTCAAGAGCAAACGAAAGCCTTTTGTTTCTTCCGTTTTGTTCTTTGGTACAGAAGCTGGCACGTTCCTTGGCTTCATATATAGTGTGTCACCAGCAGGGTAGCTGGTTATATTTGGAAATGCAATTTCCCTTAAAGATCAAGTGTGTTTAATAACAAGCTGCAGATAGCTAAGAGCTTAGTTAACAGGGGCTGGAAAGGGGAAATTAACTGCTGTCTTTGTGGCTGCATAGAATCTATAGATCATCTTCTGTTTAAGTGCCATCTGGCTAAATTCATTTGGAGCATGATCACGCAGGTTTTACAGGGCCCTGTGGACTACAAGGAACAAGATGACTATTGAGAAATTTTTCTCTAAAGCACCAACTGATTTTATGTAGTTGCTATATCATTTGATGGGCAGAGAGCGAGACAGAGTATTCTGCTCCGGAGCGCATCAGTCCAGTCTTGGAGAACATCTTGTCTTTGCTGAGGGCCTTTTTTGTCCTAGTGCGAGTGTGCTTTAATTTCTGATGTTGTTGAGATTTAAGTTCGTATCCTATAGGACTGGTACTGTTTTCCCTTGTTGCTGGCAACCGCGGTGTACTTTATTTGGATTCATATGCTATATAAAAAGCAGAGTTAATTAATTCCCATTTAGAAAAAAACAGATCATGCATGTATGTTTTGGCGCCCCATCAGATGGACTACTCAGTTTTATTTAAGGAAAGATGGATTATTCAGTTGATACGGTAATGGGGTATGTATGCTTGTGTGCTAACAGACGATGGTTATATTACTCTGTTAACATCGTTAAAACAATTCCTTTTTTTCTGTATGTACTATTGCTCAATTAGTTTTTTTTAGCAGAACTATTGCTCAATTAGTAGCGGCTAGGAAATAAATATGTGTTCTGCCAGTGTCACCACGGAGCCAAAAGCCCAAAACATTTCCGTGCAGGAAAAATCCATCGACAAACAGGACATGACTATTACTGTCTTAGGTTCTCCTCAAAAAAAAAAAAACTATTACTGTCTTAACGTTAGCACCCTCTATACATAAACTCTGTTTACCTGCATTTGAATTCACGTCAACGGTCAACCCATATAGACTGGGAGGAACAGTCAGCCAAACAACCCCGTGGACGACGGGATCCGTTCCGAAGTCCCGATCGTCCCACGTGACCGCGTGTTCCTTGTTGGCGGCTAACGGCTTTGGGTGTACAGTATGTCACAGCGAAGGCCAGGCCCACGGCTGCTTTGGTTTCGACGCGGTACATTGAATTGCTCAATGATTATTTGGCTGTCGATTGTGTACTTTAGCATCTCATTGGGTTTCAACGGATCGGAAAGCTGTCACGTACCAAACGCTGATACTGTGATACAATCTGTCCTGCGAGGCTCTCACACAGATACACACACTCGCTTTCTTCCTGGTGTTCTTAGAGCATCTCCAAGTGCCAACTCAAAAAAGATTTGCCTAAGCTAAAAAAATCTCTCTAATAATTTACTATTTTTAGCTTGCCAATTCAAAAAGAAGACCACAAACTGTTCTTTTCACCTGCATGCATGCAACCATGAATGCATCCACCACCGTAGGCCAGCCGAATTCGCGATATGCCAAGCGTTCCTATGCGCGCATATTTACGCCGGGAGGGGCTGGTTTTGCCAACCTTGCCAATTTGCCAAGTGGTTTTGCTAAGTTGTTGAAGGAGGAATTTTGTGGTTTTGCCAAAAATAGAGATTTGCCAAACTGTTGAAGTTGCTCGCGCTGGAGCTCAAACTGATGCAGCCAGCAGATCGACTTAGTATGGCAGCAAGGTCCAAGGCATTTTTCTCTGATAAAACGACCAATTTGGTACGGATCCACTTCAATAGGAAAGCCATTTTTCACACTTTAACTCAATATAAACAGCGCCGTCGGTAGAGTTAGAGGCGTTTTGGTGATCCATTTGGTAAAACGTGTAGCTCCACATGTAGAGGTCCTTAAAACATCTCTAACAAAACACCATGCAAGACCAACAGAACGAGATGAAGCCCCTGTTTTTTTAGCTTTATCCTATCTTAAGCCTATATGGCATATGAGAGCACAATTTAAAAGACCTTTTGGGTAAAACTATTCTATTTTATTCCCATTTGGCATAGAACAATCAGACTCCCGTGAAAACCCGTGCTAAACGAGGCCTAAACGAGTTGACTCATGAGCTCGGGAACTTTGGTGGCGGAGCTCAGGGAGGAGGGCCTTTCAACAACGGTGAGCTTGGGAAGAAGAAAAGTAGGAAGGGAGGGAATTTGTGGGGCAGAATGATGCTGGCGCATCGAGGGCTAAAAGGATGAAGACAATGACAAATTCATCAATTCGGCTTCAGCCCCATGAAGCATGAACTACGTTAGCTCCTCTTGGGCTTGCATCTAGAGCAATTTTCATCTCTCTCATCTTTACCCTTTTTTCCTCCATCATGTGATGTGAGACACCGTGGCGATCAGGAATCAGCTTGCCACTATTTCCTTTTTTGGGCAAGTCTAACCAAGACCAAGTCTACGCCGCCACTGTTGCTTTGTCAGCTCATCATATTGATCTCTGTCACTAGGAGTAACCTGACAATTGTAAGCACTGTTTAGTTTCCCAAATTCTCTCCTAAATTTCACTATGTAAAAAGAAGATTCTCCGTCACATCAAAATGCCGAGACATGCATAGAGTACTAAATGTAGATAAAATCAAAAACTAATTGCACAGTTTGTTGTACTTTGCGAGACAAATATTTTAAGCCTAATTAGTTAAAGTTTTAATAATTTTTACCAAATACAAACGAAATCTTTACGGTGCGCATTTATTGCACAACAAGCATTGGGGCTACCACGAATCGGGCATCTAAACCTGAGCAAGTTGGGCTGCGGCATACTATGACAATAAGTCATAATTTCAAAGACCATGACAAATTGTTAATGGCAATATTCCCTTGCCGCCATATTTGAAACACTTAGCAGCCGCTATTTATATTTATATCGGCGACTGTGCATCATCATTTTCACGCCTACTGGTGCAGCCCCGTTCACATTTAATTCCTTTGATCATGAACATGAATAGGAATACAGGTCGCCTTGAGTGTTACCGTAGTTTATTAGGTAGGTTTGTTTGGATGTCCATATCAATCTATATGTTTTAAATTTTTATTCTAGTCCATCATACATATGCGAATTGAGGTGGATGAAGGTAGTTCAAACACAATAATCATGTAATCCCCTCCAAGATACTGTTTTGAAAATCAATATAGGTTATTTGTACTCAAGGTAACAATAATTCACCTGTATAATCTAATGACCAAAATCTAAATTATTATAATACTCCCTCCGTCCTAGGATATAAGGCGTAACTACTTTTTGTTCATGTCCCATGATATAAGGCGTGTTCTCTCATAGACATTAATACACTAATACTAGTGCTGTGAGAAAGAATTAAATGTGTTCTTGGTCTTTGAGTCAGAGGTGGTTACGCCTTATATCGGGACGGAGGGAGTATCATTCATAATCTAGATTACTATAATTCAGTTTGATTCAAAAGAGCTCAAATGATCATAATTTTGTTAGTTGAAAGTTACAAAAAAGTTGACTAGTAGAAATCCTAGTAATTACAATATAAGCATCTTAAATTTACAATTGGAGACACATGTATATCGTATAAAATAAACAAACAAGATCTTGGAAATTTGTTATGTTTTCTTCTCCATCATTCAAATAAAAAGATGGGCCATTATTTATTTTCCAAATGTAGCAACGACTGCAGTATGATATACCAACATTAATAAACGTGTGTAAGTACTAGTAGTAGACTTGAATAATAAGTCTAAGTTTGCAGTTTTTTTCAATAAATGCAGCTGGCAGGTAGTCCAGGGCTCCGGCCCCAGATCCGGGCGTCTATATAAGTCCATGCATTGTTGCCCTTTTTTCCATGTCTAGTACTACTGCACTTGATTGAGATCTAGTATCAAGTGGTGTACACACACATAGAAATGGCGTCAGATGGTGCTAATGTTCCAGAGAGGGCATCTGGTTTTCGTCCCACAATCTGGGGTGATTTCTTCATCAGCTACAGCCCAGATCCATTACAGGCATGGCTATATTTATGTACATTATAGCTATAAAATGGAATGCTATGTTCCATCATGTTTTATATATATATATATGGTTCTTTGATTTTTTTATTTTGTGTATGAGGATGCTCTCTGATATACTGTATATATGCCGTCTCTTGTACACCATTATGCATGCTTATTACATATTTAAGTTTCCTTATTACTGCTTATATGATCCCCACAATAATGATATTTATTCCTCTATGAATGTAGAAATCGGAGGAATGTACAGCAGAGAAGGTGAACCAACTAAAAGAGAAAATAAGTGGGCTATTTGAAGCTTGCACAACTACAGTTGAGCAACTCAACTTAGTGGACACACTCCAACATCTAAGTATAGACCATCATTTCAACAACCAGATTAACTCCGTTTTGACTAGCACCCATGGTGCGGAGTTCAGCAGCGCTTGTCTCCATGATGTTGCCCTTCGATTCCGCCTACTGAGGCAGCAAGGGTTTTGGGTATCTCCAGGTACAAAGAAATGCAATGCTCCTAATAATATATGCTTATTGATTTTCTGCCAAAAGAGATTCTCAATCTTCCTTTGGTCAAAAGATTCTCAATCTTCGGCAATAGACATAGATAACACGTGTGCCTACGTATAATTCTGAAATACAGAGCAGTTCACAACATAGAAATCTTGTGGTCACAACAATAAAATATACTTGCAGAGACAGGATCACGCGCAATGCTAATAAGAATATAAGATCATACGCTGCATCACTTGCATATAATATAATTGTTCTATCTTGCAGATGAATTCAACAGGTTCAAAGACGAAAATGGGAACTTTCATGTTGACATAACAAATGATGCAAGAGGATTACTAAGTTTATATAATGCAGCTTACCTTTTCACTCATGGAGAGGCAGAACTTGAGGAGGCTATTTTATTTGCAAAGCAACATCTTGAATCGATGAGAAATAATCTTGAATACCCATTAGCTCAGCAAGTGAACCGAGCCCTTCACCTACCGCTGCCACGGACCTTTAGAAGAGTTGAAGCTCTGCATTATATCTCAGAGTACAAAGGAAACCCAAAGCACAACCCCTCCATTCTGGAGTTTTCCCAGCTGGATTTTCACCTTTTGCAACGTCTCCACTTGAAGGAGCTCAAGGCTCTTTCTAGGTATAATCAGTATCTGACTATCCACTCAACCTTTGGTTACTGAAACCTCTAAGTAGTGTTAAACTTCAAACATAACTAGGCTTGGCTTCTCAAACCATCAAAAGTGCATGCACGGTATTAGTTTCAAACTGTGTCCTATTGGACATCCAGAATGATCTACTAATCTTCCAAATTAAAAGCTTGTTTTCGTGGCATAAATTTGATATAGCTATCTTGAGCATAAATTGGAAAGAGATTATAGCATGCATGAACTACTTGATAGTTGATATGCATCATTACATAATCCTACGAGATTACCTCCCAAAAATAAGTTACCTTATAGCTTAAGATATCTAGAATCTGGCTAAAATCTAAGAATATCTAGTTTTATCTGCTAAAAACTAGAAAAGGGTGGATGATTTCCAGAAGAATCTTTATATTTTCATCTAAAATTCAGATAATATATATTTTGAAACATTTTTGTCATGAAACAAACCTCATTTATTCGTAACATAGTTAACAACCTATGTTAATCTCAGATGGTGGAAAGATCTTTACAATGAAGCGGGACTGACCTACTCGCGGGATCGTGTGGTTGAGTGCTACCTATGGTCTTATACAGCATACTATGAGAAAGAACACACAAGGGCAAGGATGATCCTTGCAAAGATAATCGCACTAATAATCGTGACAGACGACACTTACGATGTCCGTGCTACATTGGAGGAGTGTCGAAAATTCAATGAAGCTATACAGAGGTTGGATTCCTCCAATTTAATATTACTAATTTGATATAGGAAAGCATTAGTTCATATAGTATTTTCACTCAAAGCTGTAACTAGTTGATTTTCCTACAGATGGGAAGAGAGTGCCATTTCTCTTCTACCAGATTACCTGAAGAAGTTCTACCTCAAGCTGATGAACATTTTTAAGGAGTTTGAGGACGAGTTGGAACCACATGACAAGTACAGAGTGGCTTTTAGTAGGAAAGCGGTACAAGCCACCGCCCCCCCCCCCCCCCCTCTTCATCTTTCCTCATAACTTCAATGAGCTAGGTCTTTGAAGTTTGGTGATAAATCTTGTTGGAATTATTTGAAGTTTTTGCAAATGATTATCGAAGCCAAGAGAATATTATACAAGATATGCTTGATGTATGAATCTTCCTATGTTTAATGACAGAACTATGTAAGGTGCTAATCAAGATAAGAAACTACAGATATTTATGTTCTACCAGTTAGTTATTTCTATTATGCATATATGAAATCCACTATTAAAGATTACTTGTAATGGTACACCTATCATATATATCTGCATATATTACAGAGACCTCATATGTTAAACATTCCTTTCATCAGAATATTAGATTGTTTCACTAGAAGTAAGAGGAAGACTTATACTTTTCTAATTTTTTCATCCCCAGTTTCAAATATTATCAAGTAACTATCTCCAAGAAGCAGAATGGTTTCATGGTGGTTACAAGCCAACATTTAAAGATCAAGTGAAGATATCTACTGTGTGCTCAGGTGCTCCATTTGCATCTGTTGGGTTACTAGTTGGCATGGGAGATGATGTAGCAACCGAGGAGGCACTAGAGTGGGCAATCAGTTGCACAGATGCTGTCAAGGCTTTCGCAGAGGTGACCCGCTTCATGAATGACCTTGCTTCGTTTAAGGTACGATGAATTATCCATGTCTCCAATCAAGGTTAAAGATCATAAGTTTTTTCTCCAGTAATTAATGGATGTGTTTTTCACAGCGTGGAAAGAACAAAAATGATGTGGACAGCTCAGTCGAATGCTACATCAGTGAGCATGGCGTTACAGCTGAGGTTGCCTTTGCAAAAATAAATTCCCTGATTGAAGATGCATGGAAAACTATAAACAGAGCACGTTTTGAGAACAACAATGAACTACTTCCAGCAGTGCAACGAATTGCCAACATAACTGCCAGCATGCCGTTAATGTATGGTGATAACAAGGACGCATTCACATTTAGCGACGGTCTCAAGGGGGTCATCAAGCGCCTGTTTCTCAAGCCTATCCTGCTCTAGACAACAGCCTACTTTTTATGTTATGAATGTACTAGTAAGCACCAGAATAAGCAGTTTATGTTATGAATGTCACACTAAAATTGTTACTAGTAGCTAGATCCAAATAAACCTGCTAATAGACAAACTAACTGTTAGTTTCATTAGCAGGTTCAAATCATTTCAGATCTTGTTCTAAGGTTTTTGGGGCTTTCGAAAAGGAAAAGGCATGTGTAATAAACGTTTTTATTTAAATAAAATAAGTTTCTTTTGGTATCTTGTCCGATTATATGCTGCCATTTTTTTATGCCGGGGACCCCTATAGAAACACCCTTCTATGTTGTGTATTTTTCCAATATTGCAAGGAGTTTAATGCGTATTGTACATGACCTCAGGGTACTGCAATACAGTCTGAGTTGCTCTCTTTCTAACATCATGTAGAATTTTATCTCTTCACCCTCCTCCTACTTCTCTACTATATCTTATTCAACACTTGGGAAAGTTAGCTTCTCTATCTTTGGCGAGCAAGAAACTAGAAATAAATGCTGACAAGTGACAATATTTGGAGATCTACTTGAAAGAAAATGTCAGAGTAGATATTTTTTACCAAAATATCTTTTCTCACCAATACCGAAAGATATAAAGAAACTTTTTTTTATGATTATGATATAAAGAAACTCTTTGCCAGATAACTTGGACCTCTGGAATCACTGAAGGAACTGAACATCCAGGAGTGCCCAAACATAAAAACATTTAGTCAATCTCAAAAGAAAAAAAAAAACATTTAGTCACTGCTGCGACTACCATGCATCCTCAAGACACTTGTACTTTCTCAATTCAACCGCTCTCTTACATATAGCTGTCGGAGGTCGGAGCGATGGGCACCCAAATTGGCAAAAGATGAGACAAATCACTGAGAAAATAACTTCTTAGGAAACCCATATTCCAAACTGCAGTTGTGGCACTGGTTGTCTCAGTCACATGCAAGTTGGCTTTGTATGGCTTCGTATTGATGACAACCTAACAAAACCCTAGAACTAGTTCAAGGATCCTACCCGGTTTTATTGATGCCTGTGGAGAAAATTGACTATTTGCCATTTTCAAGATTATCCCATGTTGTGTGTGTTTACTCTTTTCCTTGCAACCATCATTCCACTGTAACTCATGAGGACACGAACTTGGCACGCATTGTTTCACAACCCTTAGTAATCTCCCCATTGTAAACAGTAGCCACGGAAGCTCTAGATGTTTCCACTTGACTGTGAACTTGTCGGAATACGAGTCTTCTGTTAAGTTTTACTGTGGAAATAGTAGGATCTTCAGCTCTGTGCTCAAATCTAACTGCATACACAGATATTAGCTATGCTGTAGTCTCTAGTTTTTGAATGGAATTGTTTATTTCTATATTTAGTACAAAGCTTGATTACAGTGGTGACAGACCTTGTGCAAAAATGCCTGCTGATTGTTCTTGTTCTTTTTTTTTTTTTTTTTTTTTTGACTGTTTAGTGTTAGGGGAATTTGCCATGAAACGCTACGGCTTGTCTTCTACGGAGTACTAGTACTTTGAAATGAGCTAATGTTTGATAATTAATCAACTCTGGGAGTCTTCGACCTAGCCTTTGAGAGAAGTCTGCTGATATTTCTGTGATAATTGATCAACTCTGGGAGTTCCTCTCATCGGTTAGTCTGAAATGACAACTCTCGAGTTGATAAGGGTTGACCGGCAGGTAGTATATATGATGATGATTGACCACTCAATTTTGATTGAACTGATCATATACAAATTCTGATGAATCTTATTCTTCATAGTTTGACTGCTTTGGTCAGACATACAATAATTTTTTTCAGCATACTGCACAACACACGGCGTACAATAATTGGCCATAATGCAGCACGAGTGTCAAGTCTCCTGGTGGCGCGCGCTGATTCAGTTTCTTACTTGCCGACGTTCTGGTACTTGTACAGCCTGGCACAAAACATGTAGTAGCCGAAGTTGAGAGACACCAGGACGGCGAGCAGCCAATAGAGATTCTCCAGCCTGGACGCGTTCATGTTGTCCGGCAGCCACGCCGTGGCGCGCCGGACGATGCCGATGAGCGCCGTGCTAAGATAGAACCCAAGCGCGACGATCATGGCTACCATGCCTGTGGCCGTGTTCTTGAGCGAAGGTGGAAACTCCTGGTAGTACAACGTCACCTGCCCGGGGAAGTGCAGGGCCTCGCCGAACCCTGACAGAGCAAACGGCAGGAGCAGCCACATGGCTGACAGCGGCGACACCCACGCTGGATTGCCCTCCTCGCCGTGCGCGTGCACGGTGGCCAGGCGCCGGCGTTCAATGACGGCGGACGCGGCCATGCTGACGATGGTGATCACGTGGCCGGCGCCGATGCGCTGCAGTGGCGTCGGGTCGTGCCCTGTGAGGCGCCGCCACATAGGGAGGAGGACACGGTCAAGGAGGCCGAGGGAGACGACGACGGCGATGAGGGTGCCAACGATCATGGAGCCCGCCGGTATGACGAAGCGGCCCACGGCTCGGTCCATGGCGAGCGCCTGCAGGATGGTGAAGTTGATCTGCACGCCGATGGCCACGCTTAGCACGATGGCGGCGCTCCACAGCGGCAGGATGCGGAGCACCGTCTTCAAGTCCTCCACTTGCTGCACCGTGCACACACGCCACGGCCGGATCACCGTCGTCGACCCGTCCGCGGCAGCTATGGTGTCACCGTCCGTGATCAGTGCGGCGCGATTCAGAAAACTGCAATACAATGAATTGTTGTTAGCGATGTAATGGTGCACGGTTTGTAACTTAATTACTCGATCGTAGAAAAGGACAGGAGCAAATTTCAATCCATACAGTAGGACTCACATCCCATAGTAGTATGTGCATTGGAAGTACTCATTATGTCCAAGCAAGGATGCAAACTCTACGAGTTGTGCTAGATAAACTAGTCAACGTTTCACCAAGTTTACTATGAATAAATAATATTCATAGTTCTAGTCCTAAAATAATTTTATTATAAAATATATTCCATGATTAATCTAGTAATGTTTATATGCATATCTGCAGATTCAAAATTTTAAATTCCAAAGAAAACATTAGTCTTTATGCTTGCAAGAATATGTTTGTATGCATGGTAAAACCCCATGGTTGTGCTGCTGAAATTGTGCATACAACCCTTTTTGGACTATGTTTTCTCTGTGAAACTATGCATATAAACCGTCCTGACTACTATTGATTTTTTCCCTGTAGGAATCAAGGTTTTTATGCAATGTTGGATTGCAGGAATCGCGGCACAAAGGATGGGGTGGGTGGACTGTTTTGTTGCTTTGCAAAGCGGATGGCAGCAAGTCACCCTGTGGAGTGTAGTGTTCCTTCAAAAGCGGCGCGAATAACGCTCATATACATTGTTACTATAAATATGTATACTTTGTTTTATGGGCATTTGAACGCCTCTCCCCTTTAGAGGTTTTGTATGCAATTGTTTATAGTTTGCTCAATGAAGAACTAGGTTGTACGTATTTCAATCGTCCATGTATAGTATGTATGTTTCTATACATTGTTGGAGTAGTTAACTATGCATTGGTTAAAGCACTTGTCGCTGGATAAGCTCATGGTTGGTTTGTATTCAAAATTTAAATTTCACACAAGTCTGTATACATTCTTGAGCACACCTTTGTATGCACATCTTGACAGTGTTATATGCATACTATCATCTAACATGAGCCATGATTCAAATTTCAAATTTTAGAGAAGAATGTAACATATATTTGAAATCTATACGCATCTTGACAAGTGATTGTACGCATCTAATCGGCCATCTAAAAACCTTTGTACGCAACTTAACTAGTGACTATATGCACCTAACTATCACATGTCATGATTCAAATTTTAAATTTATGAAATTTAAATTTATTTAAAAAATATATTAATAATGGATCTTGAATCGTGCACAAAAATATCAGGAGTTTAATGGTGAAAACCGTTTTTGAATCGGATGCTTCGTTTAGGAATTATTGCGAAAAAACGGAAGAAATTCGAGTGGAGGCGTGCATGTCAGCATGTGTCAGCCTGCGTCGGCCCTGTCTGGTGGAAGCTCTGCTCGCGGAGAGTAGCTCTGCTCGCGGAGAGGTTTATATGCATCGTAGAACTGGTCTGTAGACATTCTAACCCGTGTTTGTACGCGTCCAGTCTGCTGAGTCAGCACCTGCATGTGGGTGGTTGACTGGTTGGTTGGGTGGGTGACTAGTTGGCTGGAGCTAAGCCTGGGCAAATTACCCGCTATCCAATACCCGAACCCGAACTACCCGAACCCGCACCCGAACTACCCGAACCCGATCTACCCAATTACAATTTCGGATAGTGAATCCAGATACCCGAAACTAGTTCGGGTAATTCGGGTAACACCACCCGGCACCCGATTTACCCAAATTACCCGAATTTTTCAAAGCCTACTAATATCACCAACATTTACTGTAAAAAAAATGTCATCAACATATACATTCAAGCCCACTACATGGCCTAGCAACAACCATGACATCGGATGTTCCTGTGCGGCACTTGGGCACATCTCATATTTGTATAATTGCTAGAATTCTCTATACATATTATTGAGTCATGTCAATTTCGGGTAGATCGGGAAAACCTGAACCCGAACCCGAATTTGTGGGTACCCGAAATTGCGGGTAGTGTTTTTTCGGGTAGAATATCGGGTAGTTTTCAGTACCCGAACTTTCAATTACCCAAACTACCCGACCCGAAATTTTCGGGTAACCCAAACGCCCAGGCTTAGCTGGAGCTTCCAATAAGCTATTGGAAGCCATAGCGGGACCCATATTTATAGACTTTTATTTTTAATAGGTCAAACTTGATATACTACTTTTATTTTTAATAGGTCAAACTTGATATACTAAAACATAGGGCATGCTTGGTTGGCTTTTAATTTTTGCCAAACTAAAATTATGGCGTACTAATTTTGTGGTCATTAATTGGTTCACTATCAAAAAATTGGCACCACCAATTTTTATAGCCAAAGTTTTGCCTAAGTCTCCGAAAAAGTTTTTAAACTACGTGAAAAAAGAAAATTGGTTCACTACTCATTCCCTCGGCACCTTTTTATCTATTGTTCTTGTTTTTGGAGGGAGCCAAATTTAACTTTGGCCAAATAATCTACATATAATACATAACTAGTATAATTATTATTGAATTTTGATATAAACATGGTCGCCAATGATTGTCGTACCTTCTGCGACCAGCTCGACGAGACCATCGACCACATCGTTCTCGGCTGTGTCTACTCGAGGGAAGTTTGGGCAAGGTGCCTTCGTGCTTATCGCCTACTAGACATGGTCCAGGTTACTGAGCGCCTGTTCATGCAGTGGTGGTTGGAGACTCGTAAGATCCTCGAAAAGCTGCTTCGGCGGGGGTTCGACTCCTTCTTCTTGGTCGCCTGGAGGATTTGGAAAGAGAGGAATGCCAGAACCTTTGCAACAGGCCAACTCTCACCGACGCAGCTTGCTGAGGAGATTCTGGAGGAGGCCTCCTTGTGGGTCGCTGCTGACTTCAGGCGCCTGGCCGATCTAGAGGCACGTCTCTAGCCCGCCCCCGCTACTTGTACTCTTTGCGGATTAGTTTTCTTGTATTCACAACCTCGTGTTGTTTGGGGTTTGGGAGTGTGTCTTGGTAATCTGCGGATTACTCGTGTTGTAACAAACTCTCTTCTTCTTAATGAAATACACGTCCAGGGTGTGTTCTCGAAAAAAACAGCTTGTGTGCCTGAATATGATATGATTTGTTCTCGCCAAGTCGTATTATATCATGTCAGATTGCCAAAAGGTTATTCTTAGATTCTCATTAACTTACTTGGGTTGTTCAGCTCATGGTTTCTACACTCGATAAGTCAGCAGCCAATGCTATGTTGCTGTGATAAGTTCAAGTGAACAGGGCTCAAACATTTTTCAAAAAACAATGCATGTCTTTTGGGATTTTTTTTTTGTTAATTGGTACTCCCTAGCGAACTGATTATAAATCAGTTGGTTGGATTTCTTGTGATAGAAACTCACCTGAGTTCAAGTCATCGACTTGTCATGGGCTAAATTTATTTAAGAATTTAACATCGGTATGTTGTTTTCAGTGATAGACGAGGTTCTTGTGTTGAACACGCCATGATGCATTTGTTATTGGAGGATTAGCTAGTATGTCCCCATCATCACTCGACGGAGCTGGTTGTAAAAACTGGAATTTTGTAACAGGTATAGCCTGAGCATATTAGTTGAGTCTACCTTAGTTAAGAGTGGCATTAAAAATTATAAGTCATATACTCATATCGCCTAATCGACTAGTATTAAACTATTTTAATGATCGTGCAGCACACCATTATTTATTAGGGGCTTGAGCATTTCTACTCCTGTTTTGAAGTCCGTTTGTGATTTTACCCTCGTTTTTTTAACTTTGTGATTTTACCTCTGTAATTTTTAAACGAAGAAAGACTTTACCCCTAGTTTGTTAAGTTCTTCTAACGATGTTAACTTTTGGACAAAATAATGACTTTGTCCATGAGTTTTTACCCCTATTTTCTTATGCTGTGTTTTACCCCTATTTTTAGACATCAAGCTCTCATTTTTATTGCACAGATTTTTTAAAAAAATCTGCAACACTTTAATTAACAATCCACGTAAACGCAATTTAATATCGTTAGATGTGTGAACTATCGCCTCCCGGTGGTTGGAGAGGGACATAAGAGTATCCATGTCTTTTGCGCAGGTGTTTTTTCATTTATTCTTCTTTTTTGGTTATTTAATCAATTTATCTTAGATAATGTTACATACTAGGGGTAAACTGGAGCTTCATTTAAAAAAAACGAGGGTAAAATCACAAAGTTGAAAAAAGAGGAGCAAAATCACTATTAGACTTTGGAATAGGGGTAGAAACACTAAAATCCCTATTTATTATATAATTAGGATATATGTGTTGAAGAGCAAAATTTGTTCTTACCTAAAGCTGTCTCGTGGGGCAAGGTCAGTGTCACCATTACTAGCTTTGTCGTCGCCGTCACCTCGCCGTCGTCGGCCATGGTAAAACCTCAACTCCCCAGACGTCCGCACGTTGACTTTCCACTTCCTGGCGGCGGCGACGGCCACACGAGCGAGCCCCGTGAACGGGCTGCCCCGCACGGCCGACCGGTGGTAGTAGCGCGTGCCGAGGAGCAACGCCACAAGGCCGACCACGCTGGCCGCAGCGGAGATGCCGAATCCCAGCGTCCACGACACCGTGTCCTGGACGTAGACGATGACCGTCGACGCGAGCACGGAGGAGGCGTAGAAGAAGATGAAGAACCAGTTGAAGAGCACGTCGCGGTCGGCGGCAGAGTCGAACTGGTCGGCGCCCATGGTCGCCTGGTTGAACCTCGAGCCTGCGGCGCTCACGCACATCAGGAACACGCCGGCGTACAACGCAGCCATCTGCCCAGCCGTTGCCGGCTCGCAGGGGCCGGCGCCGAGATGGCACGGCGCTGGGCGGAGGCCGCGCAGGCTTGCCGTGAGGGTGAAGACAACCGAGGACTGCATGCGCGCGCACGCATTTCAGCGGCAAGTACGAGAAAACTAAGGCACGACTGTTCCGGGCTCTGCACTGAGTCACTGACCAGGACGGAGAAGGCCATGGAGACGGCGACGACAGGGTAGCAGCCGAAGAAGGCATCGGCGACGACGGCTCCGGCGACAGGGGCCAAACTGAGGCAGCCGGAGACGATGTTGGAGATCTGAGCTGCGTCCACGCTCGGCACGTTATACTCCTTGATCAGGTAGACCACAAGGTTGCTCAACGCGCCGCTCGTCGCCACACCCAGACCCATCATCGCCGCTGCAACCATGACATGCACACATGGAGCTGTAATAAGCATGCATGGATCGATGGTTTGAGCAACGGCGACAGCGAGAGAGACCTCCGAGGAAAGGGAAGGTGATCCATCCACCCTTCCTCCTCTGATGGCTCTGCGGCTGCTGCAGGGACTCGTGATCGACGCCGAGGCCTTGGCGAGGCAGTGCTTCGTTTGCCTCCATGCTGCTGAATCTCTCTCCCTCTCGCGTCGCTGGGAACTTGTATTGATGTGTCGCTTAATTATAAGCACGGGTGCAGTGTGTCACACGACTAGTAGAGCGATGACAAGTAGTAAACAGTAGTCAGTGGAGTTGGCCACCCACTGTTGTCCCTTTCAGCATGGGAAAGATCCTCTGATTTCTCCAAGAAAAAAAACATGCGATCGCGAGGTAGCCAGAGATGGCTGATCTTTTTAAAACAGATTGACAGGTATAGTAAATAACAAATTGTAAAACAAAGTGGATTGTTCGGAGTAGAAAAACGTATTTTTTATTTTTCTAATTCCATTGTCCTGCAGCACCTCCTCACTACAACAAAAAATTCTAGCCGTGTCCGAGCCATTCTCAACTTTTAATTTGTGTCAATTTTGATTGTCAACATAAAACATATTGCTTAACAAGCCATAAAACGTGTTTCATCTTTAGTCTGGATATCAAGAGGTGTGCTGAAAGAGTAGTTCCCTAACAAGCAGAGTCTAGTCATCGTTAGTCTGAATATCATGTGGTCTCAGATGCTTATACTTCTGATCTGCATTTGACAATCTTGCTGCCTCTGTCAAACCTTTGGTGGCCACCATCTTCAGAATATCGACACCCTCCCTTATGGCTGAATCAATCTAGGTTGTAGCAAAACATGCAATCATGATAAGCTTTGGTTGTTACAGCACATCAAATTTGTAGAATTGAATATTATTGTGCAATACTACAGATGTTGCGATACAATGATAATAAATTCTGATCTGGTGTTTGTCACAGTTGCATTAGTAGAACGAGTCCATGATCATCACTTGTAAAAGCTCAGCAGTATGACTACGAGTTTTTTTATTTCCCAACCTTCCATGCTTGGCAAGATGCGCCCAACTTCAACTAAATCTTTCCATGACATAATAGCATTAACTTGGACAGAAAGGAAACTCAAGGCCTACAGTTTTCAAGAGGTTGGCTCAGATTTAGCTCAAGCCCAACTCTCTAAATACCAACCTCTCTAAATACCAACCTCAACCTTGATCTTAACTTTGACACCAAATTCAACCAGTCTACAATCTCAACAAACAAACCAAACAAGCATCGCCATATTCCATATAGTTTTTTTTTTTAAAAAAAATTCCATATACTGTGGTTGTTTCCGTTGAGATCAGGAATGTGCAACCAGACTGCTGGTAAGAAACAGCACCCACCAAATTTAAAAGTTTTCCAGTATCAATATGGTGGTCCTATCGCAGAAAGCATTGTGAAAGTTGCCAAGGTTTCATTTTAGTTTATACCAAAAACTAAAGCTTGCAGCATGCTTACATAAACATATACACATTTGCTGGAATAGTGGAATCAGTATTGTATGGTCATATCTATCAAAAAAATTTCGAAATTAATATTACTGGGACCAGATAAAAGATTAATAATACAACTAATGTGGTAATGTGAATCTTACCTAGTTCATTAATAGCTACAGCAGAGTTCAGATAATATTAAAACAAATAGCATAACATGAAACAATAACAACAGAAGCACAAATTACTAGTGAGATGTTTACCCGTTCACGACCACTCCTATTGAACTTCTGAAGAACAAAGGCTTTAGGATCCATCTGGCCAGGTGGCCGTCCAATTCCTAAATAAGTCAAAATGAATTCTTGTCCAGAAAAATTAAACAAATTCTAGATGCCAAGAGTGTAGAAAGTACCAATCCTTAATCGGCAAAATTCTCGATTCTTACGGAAGTGGTATATAACACTCTTCAACCTGATAAACTAAAAGGGTAAATGTTTATTGTCAAGATCAGATAAATCCTTTATCTGCCAACATCCAATAGATATCATATAGCTAATGGTTTATTTTCATACCAACCAAAGAAAAAAATCCAAAATTTGATACAGGGTAATCTGCTGTTACACAGACAAAGAGTGTTGTAAACTAATGTATAGCCTTTTCAGATAACTAATTAGATGGAAAAATGGAAAGTGCAAGCAAGAAAAACATACTAAAAGAAACATAGAAAATGAAAGGAAAAAGAAGAGCAAGCCAAATGTGTGAACACCACACCGATAGAAAAAAAAAAAGAAAATAGGTACAGAACTTTAAAAAGATTCTTTTATTGTCTCCTAAAGGCATGCCAACAACGATTAGGGGACTAGGACAACAGCCAGGTTCGTGATGATAAAGTGGTTACCATTGCTGATATCTGCCAACATCCAATAGATATCTCATATAGCTAATGGTTTATTTTCATACCAACCAAAGAAAAAAATCCAAAATTTGACACAGGGTAATCTGCTGTTACACAGATAAAGAGTGTTGTAAACTAATGGATAGCCTTTCCAGATAACTAATAAGATGGAAAAATGGAAAGTGCAAGCAAGAAAAACATACTAAAAGAAACATAGAAAATGAAAGGAAAAAGAAGAGCAAGCCAGATGTGTGAACACCACACCAATAGAAAAGAAAAGAAAATAGGTACAGAACTTTAAAAAGATTCTTTTAGTGCCTCCTAAAGGTATGCCAACAACGATTAGGGGACTAAGACAACAGCCAGGTTTGTGATGATAAGGTGGTTACCATTGCTGATATGTGCATTTAAACATGATTTTCCTTTCGAAATACAAATTTCTTTTGTCAAGTGGAAGATGCTCCCTCAAAATAAATAAAAATAAAGCTTACATACCCATTGTGCTGTCCAAAACCTCCTTTTGGCTGTAAACGGAGAACTCCACATGGCAAGTCCATATCATCAAACGCCTGAAACTCGCATACCAGAGAAGTCATATTGCCTTGTAACATGGCTCTATCAAAGTTTAGAAACGAACACCTACCACTAGGACACGATTAAGTGGCAGTTTATAGTAGGCAGCAAGTGGACCAACCTGCAAGTGAAAACAGAGACTGATCACTAATTTACTAGTAGTCATCAAACAAGAATTGTGTAAACAATTTTGTATGTCCAGTTAAAGAAAATAAGACATACATAATCAAAAACCCATAATGCATTAAGATTACTACAGTATCATTTAACAGAACTAGCATGGTTAGGTTTACATGTTGTGCAATGGTACCACAAATTCAAGAGGTAGCAGGTGAAACATCTGATAGTATTTACTTGCATTAACCAAATTAAAGCCCATATCACAGAAAATCAGCGAAAGAAACGAAGTATGCAAGAATAGAACAGTACAAGGCAGGAGAATTAGGAAACAAGCCAGAAGTGTTGCTTACAGATTCTCCACTGAGATTCATATAAGTCTGGGGCTTGGCTAGAAGAACAGGGACTCCATCAACCATCCCTGAATCAATGGTGAGGACAACACATTCATTTACCCTTTGTGCTAAAAACATAAATCGGAAAATATGAGTGATATTCTTTCTCAGGGTGCGTAAACGGCGCCAAACCTTCACCAAAGAGTGCTTTGAAGTAATGTGTAGTCAGGGGTATACCGTGGGATTGTGCAAATGCATCTATCATATCAAAACCCACCTGTGAGCAAACAAATTGCAAGAAAATACAAGAATAAGTAGCAAGAAATTGAGAAATTTTGAAATACAAGATGAGATGTGAAACTTACGTTGTGCCTGGTGGATTGATACTTCTCACCAGGGTTACCAAGACCGACAAATAACCATGGTTGTATCGGGGACAAGGATGAGGAAAAAGATGAATATGCTGAGGAAGTCTGAACGGTTGAAGTACAACATTTTGAAATGAAGGGTGTGAATCTATTCCAGGGCATCTCCTTCAGGGTTTATTCAATCAGAGCCATCCAGAAATCTAATGAGTCCAAAATCAGATGTCAATATCTGCAAAGCAAGACAAATTTGTTCTTGAAATACACCACAGAGAATCAGACAGGAACATAAAAATATGAATTGAACATCTAGCACATCTAACACTGCCTTATACTTACATACTGCCAGAACAAGATCGACTTAATACTTGCAGTGCAGCAAACAATCAGAAATTCAAAACAGAACGTGGCATATAATTTAGGTTAGGCATTTCATTGAACACCTCCGGGTAACTTGACACGGTAGTGCTGCACTGCTGCTCCCATCTTCTAGATTCGTAAAAAAGCTTGCATATTTTTGAACTCTAACCACTTGATACTGGCGAAGCACGGATTTTAGAATTGGGTATTCCCATTTTGTGAGAAGACAAAAAAAAAAAAAAAAAAAAAAAAAAAACTCCAATCCAATTTACATAAAGTCCACCATACTGATAATATTGTACAAATCTAAGATATCAATGAAATTAAGAAAAATCACATAATCCATAAAAAATAGTGCTCCTTCATGGCTTGAAAGCAGT
The DNA here is from genome assembly GCA_018135685.1 of Themeda triandra. Taxonomy (NCBI): domain Eukaryota; kingdom Viridiplantae; phylum Streptophyta; class Magnoliopsida; order Poales; family Poaceae; genus Themeda; species Themeda triandra. The sequence continues at coordinate 1,235,268 of JAENPR010000094.1, forward strand.
TGATGATATCACTATCCTTAGAAACTAGAACCAATTGATTTCTTCTTCATTTTGCAAAGCTCTACGATCTACGGGAACAATAAACACTGAGTCACTAACTAATACCAGTATGAACCATGCTACAAAATCACAAATAGCCAAATAGGAATTAGAAAAGGGAAATTCAATCAGTCATTACCCCTGCTGCCGCCCTTGGCTTGGTTCACTGACGGGCTGCTTCCTCTCTGTGCCGGACCGCCTTCTGCTGACCTCCTATTCTGCAGCTGGCTGTCGGTGTTGGCTGCCACAACTCGGCCCCTGGCCCCGGAAGCCGCGCACACGCCCACCTAGCTACCAAGAATCTCGCCCGAATCCTGGCTCACCGTTAGGCCCAGCCATGGCAGCGCTCCCAACCGCTCCCGCTCCCGTAGGCCGTAGCTCCGACTCCACTCCACTCCACTCGCTCCCCAGCCCGCGATTCAAGGGTTGGGTAGGGCTTCTCGTTGTCTCCAGCTGCAGGTCGGCGTGGAGCAGACGACGCGGCGGAGAGGATTGCAGGCAGCGAAGAGGGGCGCGGGGAAGAAGGTTGCGGCGCGGCGGATGGAGGCGGCGCGGGAAGAGGGGCGGCCAAGGAGAGGGGAGGCGAGGCGCAGCGTGGCGCGGGGAGCCGGGGAGGAGTGCCGCGGTTGTGGGCTGCTGGGCCTGTAGGTGAGTGATTATGGGCTTATGTCGTGGGCTGTCAGCTGTGGGGTATATCCAGTGGCCAGTGGGCCGGCCTAGGGTTGGGGCTCATTGTGTTTTTTGTTTTTTGCGAATGGTATTTCATCACAAAAAAAAAAAAAAAAAAACGGATAGCTCATTGTGTTTTGTGACTAAACACGGGTTTTTACTTGTGCCCACCAGCAGACATTAGGGAATCCCTCTCGCTCTCTCCTGGCCCTGGTTGTAAGAATTAGCAATTAGCAACATGTGATACATAAGACTATGTATACAACGCTCTGTTTGGATCCGGCCAGATTATCCTTTTGAAAAAAATAAAAGTAAAACTCATAATTGCTTAATCTAATCCAAACAGACTAGATTTAAAAGCATTCCAACACATAGCTCAGAAGTACATGATAAAAGAAAGATCTCAGAACTGCGTAATCCCATCCAAACCGACTAGATTTTAAAGCATTTCAACACATATATAGCTTCCTAGAATCCGTTGAACCTTAATAAGGGAAGGGGTGACGAGCTAGGTTCCTTTACCCCTCCCTACTAAGGCTGTCTGCACTCATGTCATCTATTTTTTCCTCTATCCATCCTAGTCATCAAAGATTCTCTCCTCTATATGAAATTCTCCCGCATCCATCCATCCTCAACTGCAAACTATATACTAACTACCAGCTGGTGGGGTCCACACGTCATTCTCTAACTTCCCAACCTACCCTTCTCCCATCTCTCTCTCTTCTATCTCCCACCCGCGCTGCATCCACAGGCGCCGCCGGGCCGAGCTTGGACCGCATCAGCGCCGGCGAGCGCGCGCGGAGGCGCCGGCGAGCGCGCGCCCTCCCGACCCGAGCAGCCCCCGCTCCGCCCGCTCCAATCTCTACTCGCCGCGGTTCTCCACCACCTGCGTGCGACCGCAGCAGGCAGCAGTGCCGGCGAGCGCGCGCCCTCCGGCCCCGAGCAGCCCCTGCTGCGCCCGCTCCGGCCTCTACTCACCGCAGTTCTCGCGAAGTCCGCCGATCCGGGCGCCCCGCTCTGCCTCTCCGGTCCAGTTTGTTGTTCTGAAAGGTGTGTGGTTCTCCACCAGCTGCTTTACCTTCAGCGATTGGGTAGTATTTCAGCGATTGTGGCACTTGGTGTAGTAGTTCAGCGATTGTGGCTACTGGCTAGTATTTGTTTGGGTTTAGCGGCAGCAGAAATCTAGGGGGTTTGGATGAATTTAGAAGTAGACAGAGAGAGGACAGACAGAGAGAGGACACTCATCTTGAATGTCAAAGCAGCTGGTAGAATTGTTTCCTTTCTCTTCTTGATAAATACAGAGGAAAATGAAAAGTTGTAACACAAGAGTGCCAACTGAAACAAAACCCCGACGCCACATTCCAATCCCAAGGTTCAGAGGAGCTCACACGTTATGTTTATTCCTTCTCTGTAGTGCTACTTGCACAACCAACTAACTCTAATTGCTTTGCTTTGTTTCTTCAAGGGGAGAGGTGCTGCCCTTTTCTATCAACAACGCCATGGATCCCTTGTGGGACTCCTCTCTGAGACAATGGATGATGGAGGAGGAAGACGATGACATTATTTTCTCACTTGATGATGACGAAACAGAGCTCGCTACATACACTTTTCTAGCTGAATCTGAGAGTTCTAGCACACGCAGGCGTCGTCGATCAGATGCGCCACCAAAGGTAATTCGCAAGAGGGACCTTCCTTCCGGTCACAGGAGGATCAAAGCCGATTACTTTGGTGCAAATCCAGTATATAGTGACAAACAGTTTTGTGAAGGTAATGTTCAGTACATTTGCAATTTGGATGACTCAATGTCGTATAGTTGTTGATACATTCACTATTATTGCAGGTTCGGATGCGGCGCCATTTATTCAAGCGCATTAAAGAGGCGGTTAAAAATCATGATAGCTACTTCAAAAAGAAGCCCGATGCCCGTGGCAAGGAAGGACTATCGGCTCTGCGAGAAGTGCGTTGCTGCTCTACGCATTCTCGCTTATGGTCTCCCTACAGATGCCGTTGACGAGTACGTGCGTATTGGTGAGTCAACTGCTCGGCAATCGTTGCAACATTTCTGTCGGGCTGTCATTGAGGTTTTCGGGGATCAATACTTAAGGGCACCCAATGCTGCCGATATAGCTAGGCTTCTTCACGAGAATGAACAGCGTGGTTTCCTGGGGATGCTAGGTAGCATTGATCGCATGCACCGGAGTGGAAAAACTGCCCGCGGCTTGGAAGGGTCGGTTCACGGGCGGGGATAAGCGTGCAACCATGATCTTAGAGGCGGTTGCATCACGTGATCTATGGATTTGGCATGCTTACTTCGGCATGCCTGGTAGTAACAACGACATTAATGTTCTTCAAAGATCCCCGGTATTCTCGTCTTATCTACGGGGTCGTTCATCCCCCGTCTCGTTTTAAGTTAATGGAAATACATATGACTTGGGATACTTCCTTGTCGATGGGATTTACCCCCGATTGGGCGGGCTTTGTAAAGAGTATCTGTCGCCCCATGGAGATGAAGACCCAGCACTTTGCCACCGAACAGGAAAGTGCACGCAAGGATATCGAGCGTGCTTTTGGTGTCTTGCAAGCTCGGTTTGCGGTCATCCGAGGACCCGCATATGGTTGGGACCGTTCGCAGCTGAACGATATCATGAAGTGTTGCATAATTCTGCATAACATGATCGTGGAGGATGAACAACACAATGCCGCGATACTAATTTTCAAAATACCGGAGATGTGGCTGTTCCATACGGCAACACTCCAGCTCGTGCGGACTTTGTGAAGGCACACCATAAGCTTACGGACAAAAACACACACAGACGGCTACAAAAAGATCTCATCGAGCACCACTGGTTGAGGAGGGGATCTCAACAGCAGCCGTAGAGAGTCTTTCATCACTGCACTGGTGGAGGTCTGCTTCCTTCTACTTCATTTTGGCCTGCTTTCAATTATGGGATGCTATCCTCAGTCTATCTTGCTAAAAATATTTGTAATTGTTGCAGGGTGAAGAAAAAGAACCTGAAGATGGAGTGACGATGGACAAGAAGCATCACCTAATACACTATTATGATGTGTCGTGGATGGTTGTCATTTTACCGTGTGTTGTTAGTACACTGTACTTAGATGCTATGTTCTTCACTGTAATCTAAAACCATAACTGGAATCTTTCGAATGGGTTGTGCAATGCTCTGAAGGTTGTGAAGGTTGCCAAGACGAAGCTGATAAGAAGAAATAGAGCATTTCAATTGTCTGGTCTTCCAACCTGTTGAACCTAATACTGTGTTGTATTGAACCAAGCAAAGTATTGTGTTGTATTTCAATAACTTCATGGGATGTCATTCTGAGTTATCATATATGCTAGTTCAAATAATTTAATGGTCTTTGTTTCAAGTACTGTCTAGCTTGTTGAAATATAAATGCTGCTACTAGCAAAAGCTTGTTGAAATTGTACAGAATCTTGTGTAATAAAAATTTGGACAGCATATCCCCATAAATTCAACATGAACATACAAGATATATATATGAGGACCAAACATACATGGTCTCCAATCCATGTACACAAGCCAAATGCACAAGATACAAGCTGAATACACTAGCCGAATGTTCTCAAATAACAAATAAATTACAGGCTGAATACAGTAGCCGAATGTTCTCAAGTGACAAATGAATTACAGTCCTCCACAAAGGTTTTGTTCTCAGGACAAATGAATTACAGTCCGACTACACAAGGCGATCTCAAATGGAATGGTGTCATGACAAATAAATGTTAACAATGAATATAAGTACGCATAAATAAGTACGGCTATCAAATGAATGTTCTTCAGGGCCCTGCAGTCCTTCGGGCGCGCCTTGCTGCTTGCCTCTCTAAAATTTCTGCCTGGCATATTTCGTAATAAGTACGCGCAGCCGGTGGGCAGGCAGATAGATCAATGCTGAGGATCCTTTCATCTTCTCTCCTCTCTTTTTCCAGCATTTCCTCTTCGTGCTTGCGCAATTCAAGCTCGTGCTGCTCACGCATAAACTGCAACTTCGACTGTTCAATCTCTAAGCGCTTCTCATCGATGGAGGCAAGGTGCTGGAAACGCTCAGTTCGGCTCTTAGCTTCCTCTTGCATGATACTGTTCCTTTGCAAAGAAAGATCTTGCAGTTTCGCTGCGTACTCTGCTAAAGACGATGAAGCGGCATCGGAGTATGCTTTCTTCTTCGCTGCTTTGGCTGAATCCCTGCCCATAGGCCTCCTCGTTTGAGGTCCGGATGGAACAGGGGTGGACTGGTCCTCTCCAGCTTGCACGGTCTCGGTCGCTGCGGTTGCAATATCTTCCCCAAATCCTTCACCTCGAGCATCTGCTGCATTTTCTCTGGTACTGACATCTTGCCATTTCGGCTCTTCCTTCATCAGCTCCCAACAATGCAGGTAAGCAAACTTGCGTTGCTGGAACTTTGCAAACATACTTGATGCATAGGTGGTCTGCAACAGAAACATATAATTTGTTTTATCAGCTGATCATTCAAAGAAACATGTGAAGGGAGCAGCATTCCATCAAATAAATATGGTTCAAGACATCAAACAAATTTGCGCAAGCATACTGGAATCATTGAATGAATCCATACAAGTAAGTGTACAGATAATATCTACTAGTACCAATAGATGAATTTAGAGCAGCCAAACAAATTGAATGTAAAGTAAACGTAAAGTAATTGTGCAGATAATGCCAACCTTATCGGCATCCGACATCCCGCTAGGATTCTCTCGAATGGCATCTGCATGGTAGTTTGCAAAAATGGTAACTTCACCCTTTATTTTGTCCCAATGGCTCTGCAGAGACCTTAAACTCCTCGTTGGGTTGGATCCTCTCCTGAAATTGTACCTTTCAATGATCCTCTCCCACATTTTTTTCTCTTCTTTGTCCAGTACCTTTAATTGGGTCACAGCTGACCTCAAGCCATGACGTCACAAGGTTCTTATCTTCATCTGGATTGAAGTTAGACAACTTGATCCTACTGCCTGATTTTTTTGGCCTTGTTTGTCCAGTGGGAGGTGTCAGTACCTCGCAGTCTGCCTCAGGTTGCTGCACAAATGCTTGCGTTGTTTGACCCTGCTGAAAACCATCTGGAGCATTCCCACTTGGATTCATCATTGGAACATTGGGTCCATTGGGTTGGAATCCTGGGGGGATCCAGCCTGGAGGAGGCGGGTACGCATACATGTACGGGTTCCAGTGAGCCTGGTATGCACCATTGTTGGGACCAGAATATTGTCCCTGTGATGATCCTTGACCACCGTTAGGTCCCTGTGATGATGCTTGACCACCATTGGAAAGCCAAGTGTCCATCCTGAAATAAGATGCAGAAAAAGTAATGGGTTAGAAAACGTACTGATGACTCAAATTCAGCAAGGGCAGTCAGCAGTGTGTGTGTTTTTATTAGCTGGAATAAGGTGAAGCAGTTGCAGTTTGGATGACCAAAGCAAGATCTTAAGTTAGACAAAGTACAGCACTGAACATTCTATTATTATTAGCTTCAATGATCAGTAGTACCAAACGGTTTATAAAATTTGTAACTACTCATATCTGCTATTTGGGATGAAAGGGGATCAAATACCACCAGAGGCAAAGAGTGTGCAGCTACTTGTTATGCATTGAATTCGATATGCATATTGCATGGGTGTGCAGCTACTTGCTAGATGACTTTTTTTTTTCTCAAACACGAATACTAGATGATTTTTTACTTACTATTAATACCACAAGGATGTCATTATGGCATATAGTATGCTTGGGAATCAGATGTTTACACAATCATTTGGTCTGATCAATTTGTGTTTCTTGCTTCTTGCTGCAATGGGTGATCAATGATGGGCTATGCAGCAGAGATAGATGCATGAATCCTTTAATTTTGAATCTGTGGTAACAACTAGTTCCTAAAAGGCAATGTAATTACATTTTTCCATCAGCCAGCTGCTTCAAACGAAAATTGGACACGACACAACCACCACTAGTGTACTATCAATGGCAGATCTAGACAACAAATTTCAGGGAACAAAAATACAATGAACTACCAGGGTCGAGGTGCACACACCTGAGAGGGACAGGACGCCGACTTGAGCGTGCGGTGGAGCTCGCGGTGGAGCTCTCCTCAGATGATGATGGCTGCAGTGGTGAACTTCCTCGCCGCCGCTTTCCCAGACGCCTTGTGGGCTGAGCCTCCTGCTCGTGAGCCCGAACTCCGAGAGCCCCCGATGCAGGGGGGGCACTTTCGTTGTCCAGGATGGCCCCCCTGGTCCGGCAGCCTCGGGGGCGGACTGAACCCGGATGTTGTGGTGGCCGAGGTCGACGCGGAGACGATGCAGTCGTGGAAGACTTCGTCGACGCCGGCGGCCGACGCGCAAGGACCCCTGGCGGCCGGCTTAAATCGGAGCATAAGCGGACGCCTAGGGCACGACGCCGGCGGCCGACGCACAAGGACCCATAACTTGCGCCTCGCCACAGATCCGCCCCGGACGGCTCCTTGCGCCTCGCGCCGGCCTGCCGCGAGGGCCGAGGGGCGTCGGGCGGAGGATGTCGACGGCGGCGTCAACCCATGGCGCCTCGGGTCAGGGCTCAGGGGCGCCACGCCGGGGACGGGCGGGGCGGAAGAGCGAGCTGGGGGAGGTGGGGGAAGGGACGTCGCCGCCGGGAGGGGAAGGGAAGAGGGCCGCGCGGGTTTGGGGCGCGGCGCGGTGGATCCGGACGGGGGGTGCGGCGGCGCGGTGGATGCGGATGGGGAAGGAGCTTCGACGCGGAGAGAGATTGGGCGGGGGACCATTGAGACGTGGGCCAGCGCCGTTTTACCGTGGCCACGCAATTCACCGGAATATGCCGGACGAGCGCGGCTTGCGGAACGTGTGGCGTGCACCGCTGCAGGCAAATTTCCTGTAAAACGTTCCTTCAGTGGATGGTTGAGGAAGCCGCTGCAGCTCGCCTAACGGCACCTAACTGCTCACCAGATATGTACTTCTTGTCAGTGATATGTACTTCTTGTCAGTCTTGCACACGGGGAGGAAGCGATCGAGGAGACCGGACCTTGCTCGATCAACTATCAGCTAGACTAGCTAGACACTGTAGATCTCAGTTCTCCTAGCTCTCGCTGTTTGCGTCCCCTTTGGACGGAAGGGCAGCGAAAAGTCGAAATCATTCATGTGCGCAGCACAGCAGAGCCGCGGCTATGATTAGCTTAGCTCTAAAGCCTAAAGTGTCTCGCGCAGACCACGTTCTCCCCTCAAACCCCCAAAGCATTCGCGCGCCTAATTCTGATCCTCTTTTGCGCTACCAAGCAAAATAATGCAAGCAGCTGCCAACGACGCTTCTACCTCGCTTTTCCCAGCAACAAAATGTTAGTATATATATGGTATGAGCTAATATGCATCCACCGGCTGATCGGCACCGCCCATGATGAGCTCAGAAAGCTAATCACTCATTGCCGCGTTTTTTTCTTTGGTTAATCCTGCTCTGTGAATGGGACTCTCTCTGTAAGAACACGTAACACAAGCATTCTCTGATGGTAGTACTTGAGAACGACCATCAGAATTCAGTTTAGTTTCCAGAGATAAAATTGGGCAAATAAAGCGTCAGTTTTGAAGGAGAAGCAGATTATGATTGCATCAGAATAGATTAGAGACGAGGTGATCGATATCGATCGATCGATCGATCTGCGCGAGTCCAAGCAAGGATGATGAGTTCGTTCGTTGCTGCTTTATTTTCTTCTTCTGACATCACCACAACGAGGGCCAGGCCAGCCACTTGGTCTGCCTACACGCCGCCGCCTAATGATTCCAAGCGCCAGCTTCTCCAGCGGTACGGTGCGCCTGTGCCCAAGACAGGAAACCTTGGCTGCTCTCAGGCGCTATCTGGACTCTGGAATAGCTAAACCACTGCTCTGTCATGTGTGCTCGGCTTTTGCGTGCTGCACTGCTGCGTGCCCAGTCGCTTCGGCTTCGGCTTTCATCTTCTCCCAAAATTTCAGGTACCTGCCGGCTGGTTGTCAGTTGCGGCAAATCCAGCAGCTAGACAGACTTGGAAACCTGTCTGCATGTCCCTGTTCTGAAAGCAATCCGACAAAATGTTAGTCGCCGTCAGCTTCCATCAACCACACAGACTGCAGCTTCGGCTTCCATCCTACTCCTACGGCTGTGGAATTGTGGTACGGTGCAGCGTTCAGGTTTTGTCAGTTATAAGCAAACAGTCAGTGCGGAGGTTTACGTGCAGTATACAGACGTTTGGATGTAGGACAAAAGTTTAGTCCTTGTCAAATTGACAAATTGAATGTTCAGATGTTAATTAGAAAGACTAAATATAAACTAATTATAAAACTAATTACATAGATAGAGGCTTATTCGTGGGCTCTACCCATCGAAAGTCTAAAAGCACTCCACCACGGTGTGCTCATTTGGTGCAGTTCACCGTGGAGGAAGTTCAACCCGTTTGGTACGGCTCTCGCAGTGACTCCGGGGTGAAATGCATCAAATAGGCATTACCATGGAAGAGTGTTTTAGACTTGGAGCACGCGAATTAACCTCTGTCTATATAATTAGTTTTATAATTAGCTTATGTTTTTTTGTGTATATATAGCATGCACGCGTAGCACTAGTTTCGAATTCAAAAGATTATTCGGCAATCTTTATTATTTTTTTGGCGAGGTTGAGAGCACCTAGATAGAGGGATGGGACATTATGACTGTCTTCGCAGTCACCTTAGCATCATTATGCATTCCTTAGCTAGTTTGGTAAGAGCATCTCCAACAGTATGCAATTTTGGATTGGCATTTGTTGTTGTTTGTCAATTCCCAAAACGATATGGAGAGAAAAAAATAAAGCCATCTCCAATAGTTTGGCATTTGGACTTGGCATTTTAGGAAAAAAGGGAAACTAACTGCGATGTGGGCAGTTCGCGCAAAGATAACTATGGCAGGATTCTCAAGATTTCACAAATGCCAAGCCACCGGTGCCTATGCAAAAATGCCAATTTTCCTCCCTCAAATGCCAAGTTACCCAAAATGCAAAACTCAAATGCAAAACTGTTGGAGACCTCTTTTTTAAGCTTTTTGGCAAATTTTTTCAAGAATGCAAACCCCAAATGCATAACTGTTGGAGATGCTCTAACGAAGCGATAGAATAGGACTAAGATAATACTCTACATAAGATCTTTTTGCTACAAAAACACAAAAGATACTATATGACACGAGCGAATCGAATAGAGATATAGAGGAACTAAAAGCAAGCATCTCGGTGTTGCCCATGTCCTTTGTCAAAAAACACCAAGATGCTTCTGCACTTTTGCCATCTCTCCTATGATTTCCTGTCTGACCCGGCGGACACTTTACACTCACACTGTGAAATGGAATAATCACCGATAGCTGCTAGCAGAGCACATCTATACTATGCAGCTACTCCTATAATATTAATTAATTATTAGGCAGTTATTAAGTTACCAACTGGTAGGTGAGGGATTATTTGTTGTAGCAATGCAGATCAGCATGCATGCACATTTAGAAACATGGCCAATAGCCCAACACAACGCTGGCATGCTAAGCTTTCCAGGCAATTTGCATGACAAATAATACCGAACCTCTCTCTTGTTAATTTGCTCATGTTAATTAACTAATTGCCTTTGCTTTGCTTCTCTTTCGCCTCAAGCCCTCCTTTTGATCCCTCCTTGCGCTTAATAAAATCCATGGCTTAACACTCGCCGTCATGATGCATAGATCGAGCTTTTCACTATCTTATACGAACAACAATGCTGATGGCCGGTCCACGGGAATCCAGCTAGTCATTGCATGCAACAACCAAGATATCAATCTTATTATGCGAAACATAGAATAAGATACCAAGATATAGGCCCTATTTGACACAGCTTCACCGGCTGATGAGATGTTGTGAGCGCTTGCCAAAGGAGACTCTTGAAAACAGCTTCATTTATAAAGCTTCTTAAATCATGCTCTCACATGAAAATAGGGTGGGATGAAACTGAAAATAGTAGCATAGCTTTTTCACTTCACACCTGTGGAACCTATACAGGATTTTTTTTTTCGAATAGGAACCTATACAGGATTATGAGAACACATTTTAAGAAAATCTACAAGCAGGGCTATTTTGCCAAACATATATCCAAAACAGCTTTACCTTCCCTGGGAAACCTGCTCATGAAGGTCAAACAAAAAAACCTTTACTGCTGAAGCTGAGCTGTGCCAATGGGACCATAATCTCGACCCTCAATGTAAAAGAAAACTAAGAGATGTATATATGGATTTTCATATATCAACCAATATAGTATTCTTCTCCCCATTTCTTATTTGTTGTAGTAGGCCATCTCTATCTCTCTCAAAGTGGAGTCAATATTCTTTGTTGTGACCAGTGATGGAAATTCATCGTCACCTTCTTTAACATTTCAAACTTCAATAATCACCTTCTGCTTTTGTATGGACCATTCTTTTGTGTTTGATCGAATCTTTCCTTGTTTAGTCGAACATTTTAAACACAATCTATGAACACTATCATCCCACAAACATAGAAAAAAGGACTGATTTTGTAATGGGGTAGATTTGACCAACTGAAATGACTGAGTAGTAGGAAAAAAGTTAGTTTATATGGTTATTTGCATACATGGCTTACTTGAGAGGAGTAATTTGGATTTCCCGGCCCACATGTGTCGTATACAATGTCTATATTTGTTGAGTGTCAGAAAAAAATGAGGACCTTCACATATTTTTTTTCATGTCATGTCCATACCAAATTTGTAACCAACTCAGCACAAGGTTTATATATAGAAATAAACCTTTGACGCGTGGCACAAACCCACATGAGAGAATGACATTGTATTGTATATGTTCGTATAACGCCCGTAAACACAGAGCAACTGCTACAAATGATTTGCACCGCCTCGCAAGGCACCCATTCATCAGCCAGACAAAACTTTTTAGATGAAAAAGCAGAATGGCAGAACGCACAACTCGTGCAATACTATATTCAAAAGGTGGCCATTTGCACAGGGATCCCCGGCCCCACAAATGCTTAATTAAAATTAGCATTATGAGGTAGTAAAATACAGACAGCATCACAGCAGCGATCTGATAGCATAGCATGCAGATCAGTGTACAAGATTTAACCATATAGACGATCGAGGTGGAGACATGTGCATCATAGGGTCATCACTTCACGGCAGGGGTCTGTCCTCTAATCCTATCAGGTGTGCCGCCATCCTACGAGGAAAACAGAACAAGTCAGCCGGCCAGACACTCTGGCACTCATAGCCAGACACTCTGACGTACTACTTTGTCAGTCCTACTGTCAAAATGAAACTATCCTTTACAACGTACTCTCTCCATTTCCAAATTTCTAGGATTCAGCTAAGTAGAGATTTGTAAAGTTTAAGCAACAAATGTTCATATTATGTATACAGTTTATAGATAAATCACAACTAGATTACGTCCAAACATATTCAAATATCAAATGAACTTGTAGCAAATTCATGGTATATCATTGTAAGAATAATTGACATTTAGAATACACTTGTAAAGACTTTTCCAAATGATTGTATTTACTTATAACTAACCGTGATGAATTTATTCTTCACAAATCATAATCTATATCTATATTTCTTATAAAGATAAACCACAGTAGCTATTTCTCTAAAAATTGAAAGATAAAAATTCCTCTAAAAATCAAAATATTTCTTTGCTTCTTACAAAAGGGTGTCGTATTAACTAAAGACAACCTTGCTAAAGAAAAATTGGAAAGGAGTCAGAAATGTATGTTTGTAATGGGAATAAAAATATCCAACATTTATTCCTAGATTGCCCCCTTACCAAAATGATTTGAAGGATTATCTTCTTTGCTACTAAGCTAACCCCACCTAGATCAATCAACCACATGTTTGGTAGTTGGCTTACTAATCAACATAAAAAGATTAGAAAATTGATTTGGGTGGGGGTGGCTGCAATGTCTTGGGCTATCCGGAGATGCCGCAATGATGTTATTTTTAATCAAATGAAATATAACTCTATTATGCAGGTAATTTTCGAGGAGCTTCGGGTTGCGCTCGTGGGCTCGGTTGCGGCGCGATGGGACAGCCAAGGACGCACTCTCCACGATGAGTAAGAAGTTAGAAGTAATTGCTCTAGAGATATCCAATAAAAGATGGAAACATGTATATTGTTTAAATTAGCGTCCGGATTGATCTATAAGACTTTAGCTTTCTCTTTTGTTTTAAGCAAGTCCTTGTAATAATTGGTTGTGTACATTCTTCGATGTAGAGGCTGGATATTTATTTATCCATTATCTAAAAAAAATAGTAGCTATTTCTCTTGCTACACAAAGTGTCCACATTAGCATCAACTCAATGTCCCACTAGCACATTCTATCTCGCTATGCAAAGCGTCCACATCATCATCCACTAAATATCCGACTAACATATGCCATTATGTTTTATTCAAGCTATTCACATTAGCAAACCACAACATTTACTAATATATATTTAGTTGTCCACATCAGAATGCTAAAAACATTCACTAATAAGTATTATAATATTTATTCAATCATATTAGTAAATATAAATAACATAATTTCACCGATGATTTCCACAACAACGTACGCAGTTTTCTCCTAGTTGTGATGATACTTAAAGCATTGTAAACCAACACGTGGATATGGGTTTTAGGAGCCGGTACAAATGAGGTATTCTATAGTGATGATTGTAGCTAAATCCTTGTAGCATAATTGATAACCTTTTTAATTATCTTGTCAACGACTGAAACCAACACAATCTCATGCTGTTGCCTGCCATGTTACAATGGGATTGGCTGTGTTTGGAATGTGTCGTAATAAAGTCGAAACCACACGGTTGCCATTGAAAAGGGGTCGCGGAGGTGAAACCGTGGAATGGGGTGAGGTGTGATGCTAAACGTATAGAGGGCAAAGCATTTTGTTGTGGAGGGTCTTGGCTATGTTTACTGAACTAGGGGTGTGGGAGATTTTTTTTCTCTCTCCTGTTCGCAGGGAGTTGCTAAATCCTGAGTTTTGCTTTTCTTTCAGGCGACAAACATCACTTATAGGTCATGTTCAGCTGGTTGCAAGCCGACATATTTCGGTAGATTTCAACTTATTTCCTCTTACAAGCCACTATTGAATTTGTCGACTTTCAACCTGCTGAACAGGACAATCTAAATCCAACCACCAATACTCATCCTCAACCCATCAAAACATCTCCCTTGTTGCTAGTTCATCTTCACTTTCACGCACCAGTAGGATAGTAAATGTGAAAAATATAAGGATACCTAATTTAAGTTGTAAATCGCTTTGGTTTTTTAGATACATATAATTTCTCGGTACATAGTAAAGTCATGTGAGTCAGTACGAGCTATGGAGGTAGTAGAAAACTCTTGCACATTTTACTAATATGATATGCATGTTCCCAATCTCATCCCAAACACACTGGGTGGTTGAATGAACCGCATGATTACAGCTCTCCCGGCAGCTTGCCCCCAGCAGCATCATCAGGAAGCGATCGTTAGGAGAACGTAAAAAGCCTACGCTACGAGCATGATAACATCACAAGGGGAAGGGGGGAAGCCTATGTGAATATGTATGATGCTCCCTGTCCCCCTTTTTCACAATTTCATATTAATAACCATGGAATTGCCCCTGCCGAATGGCTTTGCAGTCTGCGCCGTCATCATCATACCTCCATTCCAATGTGATTTTGATCCATGGCTTAATGGCTAGGCTAGCCGTAGTATTCTGCCAGCGAGAGCCTTTTTGAATTGAACTGCGGCCCATGGCCGTGGGCATCAGATTTGGACTGAGATTTCTTTCTGCACGCACTCCCACACCACACACTCGCCGCCACTGTCTTAAAAAGCATTAGTACTGTCCTCTGTCCTGACGCCCACGTAAACATATTTAGGCGTGCATCCCTTTGCAGTGTTTGCTTCATTGGAGAGAGAGAAAGAAGAGGGCTAGCAGAGAAGAGACAGAGACAATGGGGGTGGCGACGGTGACAGAGCTGAAGCAGAGCATCTCCGGGAAGAGGACATTCCGGCCGAGCCTCATCAGCCGCCACGCCAATGAGTGGTAACTCATTCATTCTGCTTCCTTCCTCGGATCCCGTGCTGCTGAGTCCTGTCGTGAACTCTCAACTCAGCTCTCTGTTTGCAGGCCTCCGACCGACGTCTCCAGCGATCTCACCGTCGAGGTCGGCACCTCCAGCTTCGCGCTCCACAAGGTGAGTGAGAGACCGATCGAGAGCTCCCTGCCCTCGCACAATTAAGAACGCGGCAGAAAACGAAAACGAAAACGAAAACGATGTGTCTGCTAACGCCGGCGGCATAGCTGTTCGCGCAGTTCCCGCTGGTGTCCCGGAGCGGCAAGATCCGGCGGCTGGTGGCGGAGGCCAAGGACGCCAAGCTGGCGCGTCTCAGCCTGCACGGCACCCCGGGCGGGGCGCCGGCGTTCGAGCTCGCCGCCAAGTTCTGCTATGGCGTGCACGTGGACGTGACGGTGGCCAACGTCGCCATGCTGCGCTGCGCCGCGCACTACCTGCAGATCACCGACGACTTCTCCGACAAGAGCCTGGAGCTCCGCGCCGAGGCGTTCCTCCGCGACGCCGTGCTGCCCAGCATCGCCGCCTCCGTCGCCGTGCTCCGCAGCTGCGAGGCGCTGCTCCCGGCCGCCGAGGACGTGGGACTCGTGCCCCGCCTCATCGCCGCCATCGCCACCAACGTGTGCAAGGAGCAGCTCACCTCGGGGCTGTCCAAGCTGGACGTCCAGTGCCATTCTGTGCATGCGCAGCTCAAGCCCGCGTCCGCGTTCATCGCCGACCTCGACTCGCCGGGCGGCGACTGGTGGGGCAAGTCGGTGGCCGCGCTGGGGCTCGACTTCTTCCAGCGCCTGCTGTCCGCGGTCAAGGCCAAGGGGCTCAAGCAGGAGACGGTCACCCGGATCCTCATCAACTACGCGCAGAACTCGCTGCACGGGCTCATGGCCAGGGACGTGCACAGATGCGGCGGTGGCGCCCCGGACGCCGACGCCGTCAAGAAGCAGCGTGCCGTCGTGGAGGCCATCGTGGGCCTGCTCCCGGCGCAGTCCAAGAAGAGCCCCGTGCCGATGGCCTTCCTCTCGGGGCTCCTCAAGACGGCGATGGCGGTGTCCGCGTCCAGCATCTGCCGGGCCGACCTGGAGAAGCGGATCGGCATGCAGCTGGACCAGGCCATCCTGGAGGACATCCTCATCGCCGCCGGCGCGGGTGCGGGCGCGGCCACGCCGGCCGGGCACGGGCAGCAGCACGCGCTGTACAACACCGACGTGGTGGCGCGCATCTTCTCGGTGTTCCTCAACCTCGACGACGACCACACCGAGGACGACGCCGGGTTCGACTACGACAGCCCGCGGTCGCCCAAGCAGAGCCTCCTCGTCAAGGCCGCCAAGCTGCTGGACAGCTACCTTGCGGAGGTGGCGCTCGACTCCAACATCCTCCCGTCCAAGTTCATCTCCCTCGCCGAGCTGCTCCCGGACCACGCTCGCGTCGTCACCGACGGCCTCTACCGCGCCGTCGACATCTTCCTCAAGGTCAAGACACGGGACGCGCTGCACCGCATCGCACCGAGAGCTGAAGGCCGATATGATCTGATCTGACTTCGTGCATATATGCAGGTGCACCCCAACATCAAGGAGGCAGAGCGTTACCGGCTGTGCAAGGCGATCGACTGCCAGCGTCTGACGCCGGACGCGTGCAGCCACGCGGCGCAGAACGAGCGGCTCCCGGTACAGATGGCGGTGCAGGTGCTCTACTTCGAGCAGCTGCGTCTGCGGAGCGCGATCCAGGCCGGCGGCGGCGGCAGCATGGGCGGCGGGCCCGACACGGCGCTCTTCTTCGGGTGCGCCGCCGCGGCCGCCGCGTCGTCGGCGCACGGCAGCGTGAACATGAACATGCGGTCCGGCAGCGGCGTGGGCAGCGGCGCCATGTCGCCGCGGGACAACTACGCGTCGGTGCGGCGGGAGAACCGGGAGCTCAAGCTGGAGGTGGCGCGGATGCGTATGCGGCTCACAGACCTGGAGAAGGACCACGTGAGCATGAAGCGGGAGCTGGTGCGCGTCGGCCCCGCCAACCGCCTGCTCCGGGGCTTTGCGCGCAGCCTCGGCAGGCTCTTCCGCATGCGACCCGCCGCCGAGCCCGGGCTGCAGCAGCTCGGCGCCAAGGCCACCGCCGACGCCAAGGTGCTCTTCCAGCGCCGCCGCCGCCACTCCATCTCATGATGATCTCTGTGCCTTGGAAGCGGCGGAGACGGCGCCCGGGCGGCAGCCACGGATCGAGCTTGTTGCTCACGAGGATGAGTGGCCAAGCTCCTGATGCTGTATGTACAGCAAAGTTCGCGTGTGCAACTGTGCATACAAGAAGAACGATGGTTTGAGTGAGTGCAGTGCAGATTTTTACTTGTTGCCGGATTTCGTGCAGCCATCGCATGGTCTTCTGCTGATGAAAGTCATGGCGTTCGACACAGCATGCTTTATGCGATGCTTGTATATTGGATGGACGGGTTATGGAACGGTTTGGAGTGGTGTATATGTACGTACCATTGAGTGTGCAGAGTATTTGAGTGTGGCGAAATTGGGATGGGAGGAGATGGTTATTGTGTTTCTCTGTGCTTTCGGGCCAAAATCGGTTCAGATGGGCGATTTTAATTTTTTTGTTTAGCCGAAATTGTTCAAGACATGCGGTTTAAATTTCTAATTTAGTGAAATTGCTAAGCAAGTAGAAAATTTTAAATTTAAAAATAAGACGAAATTGATCAGCAAAGTAAGAAAGCTTGATATAAAATCTGGTTGATGCAAAATTGTTCAGCAAAGCAGCCAAAAGAAAAAAAAAATAATGCTCAGCAAAAGTAGGCATGCAATTTGAAATTTCTTCTTTCGTGAAATTGCTCAGCAAACACAAAAACAAAATTTTACACTTCAAAACAAAATTAAATTTATATCGCTAGAAGAAGGGCTTGAACCTTCGACCTTGTGGTTAACAGCCACACGCTCTAACCAACTGAGCTACTCCAGCTGTGCTGATTTTGCTTTCTAACAAATCCTATTAATACGCTAAATCAATTGGGATACTGGGTCGGTCCTGCTAAAGAAACACCGGTCCATTTATCAGACGGAGACGCAGATTCGAATTGCGAATCCAGCCCGTAACGAGGTTTGCTTCCCCTGCGAATCCGCCTACAAACTACAAGGCCCACCGAACCTGCCTTGTAAAGTTGTAATAAACGGGTTCTGCCAAACCTACAAACTACAAGGCCCAACTCACGCTTAGCACAGGTAAAGTTATTCCCGATCGCTTCCATTCAATGCTAGTAGCACTATACATTTTAATCGTTAAATCAAGCGCTTGTTTGGCATGGTTTCTCATCAAGTGCTCCTAGTAGTATTGTACACTATAATTGTCATATTAAGTGTTTGTTTGGCATGGCTCCTCTTCGAGTGCTCCTCTCTTATTAGTAGTATTGTACACAATAATCGTCATATTAAGCGCTTGTTTGGCATAACTCCTTTCGAGTGCTCCCGCGGAGGAATCAGAGCACATAAGAGGAACCAAAAATTGCAGCTCATTCAATCCCAAAAACAACTCTAGCCCAAGTGTTTGGTACGGCTCCTCCATAGAAGCTCTACCAGAGCCAGAGTTGTGCCAAATAATAGCCTCTAGAAAATTAGATTGCTAGGCCTTTACTGTTTTTTTATCCAAGGGCTTTTATAATTATTGGGATGACTTCAAGATAGCTAATAAGGAGGTTAAGAACATGTAATGACTTGGAGCCGTTCCATCGAGTTTGGACAATGATGAATGGGGCATGTCCAGGCAAATTTGGACTAGGAGTGGATATCTCATCAATAGATTAGGAATCTATATTTGCATTTTCATAGTTTGGAGGACAAATATAAGAATCACACATATATATTTTATAAACCGACCATGTAATTATGAGATATGGATCTTCATCCTAGTTCCACGCTAGAGCGCCACGTTAGCTAATTTGCTATGATGTAGCTGCTTTGGACCAAGGCTGGGGTAGTTAAACAATTTAGCTAGAGACCGTTTGATAGTTTGGAGACTTAATTAGACAAATATATGGCATAGCACAGTTTGGGGCCACATGTGTAGTTGTGCACTTTCTTAGGCAGGGGGTACGTACGTAGACGTAGGTCTCTATTTGTCACGAATTATCAACGGGAGAGGCAGCACCATTTTGTGGCATTGTCGTAATTAATGATGACCACGAGCTTCATCGCCAAATCCGAGCTTCTAGTAGAGAACCATGGATATATATTTTTTTAGATAATAGATAGAAACTATCGGCTTCATCTGCCCGTAGGCAGAATCAGGCCAAAAGATTACAATACTACAAAAAATAAAAAGAAAGAAAAAGACAAAGAAAATACATCCCTATCAAGGAGCTCATGTAGTCCTACTCGACTTCTTACTTGCACCGTGGAATCTACTCCTAGAAAACACTAGAGTAAGATCGCCACCGTCAAAATGAAGCCACCAAAACACTTGTCATCCCTAAAAAGGTACTAAAACGATGGACACCGAGCACTGTTGAAGATGGACGTTTTTTCTATGGCAACAACACGAAGCATTTGGTGCACAAGCACTAAACACCAAGCTGTTACGCCTTTGAGCACCACCTCTGACTTGAGCACCTGGATCCGCACCGACGACAGGGAACACGGCCATGGCCTGCTGAACGGACGAAGCTTCGGCGGCACCTTCGAGAAGGAGGATGACGCAGACACGCCACTGCCGCTGGCCTGATTCCGGGCAGGGTTTTCACCCCGCTGTAGTCGTCTCATGAGCAGGCCACCCAACTCGGACGGCGAATCCCCGCGGCTCCGGCATGGATGAAGTCATCAACGACGCCCCCCGGAGGGTAATGACGTGATCGCCGCCGTCGCTAGCCCTCTCGCTGTACAACAGCCAGGGCAAGGTTTTCACCCAACTCCATCTGCGGAAGACGTCCGCAGCGCCGCCGCCCCGCGGGGCCCACTACACCGGAGAGCCGCGCGCGGAGAAGCCAGATCCAGGCGGGGAGACGGCGGATCCGGCCCCCAAGGGCCCAGATCCGATCGCTGGCCGGCCACCGGTCGCCGGGGGAACCAAGGTCGCGCCGGGGTGGTAGGAGAGGGGGAGAGGGAAAAAGGCGAACGGGCCCGAACGGCCAGATCCTCCCACCCTCGCCGGATCGCCGGCGACGAGGAGGAACCGCCGTCCCCACCACCCGCCGACCGTCGGAGTTCCCTGCGCCCTCCCTGCACGAGGAACAGCAGGCACCGCACCGGGGAGAAGCCCCGCCGTCGCCCTCATGGGGAGCCGTGCGGGCCTCCTGGCGGCGCCCTTCGGCGGCGGCGAGGGGAAAGGAGAAAGGTGGGGGGCGCCTACCGCCCGAGCCGCCCGTGCAGGAGGGCGACGCGGGGGTCAGGAACTCCCGCAGAACCATGGATATATATGGTATACACGTGTTTTGGATATACACCGATATGATGCAGACATCATGCAGGCGTACACTGATCTGACGACCTTTTTCTTCTAAAGTGGGCTGGCCGCGGCCAGCCGTCGAACGTACTGTATCATTCGCTGGGCCACACGCCACCTCAAGTAACAATGGTGGTAGGAGTGCGTACGACTCGAACGGCTGGCCGCCGCAGTCAAACCGTAAGATAGAGAGGGATGCAAAATCTCATTTCACATCGGGGAAAAGCAAGCGCGCAGCAGTTTGACCACCACCGTGCAGTGTGTGATCAGACTGATACCACATAAGTCGCGCATCACATCAACAGCGCTGCGGCTGGACGCGGTATAGTAGCAACACCGCATCATGAGCCACCAGGCAAAAGCAACAGAAGCAAATCTCTCTCCGGCCGGTCACCGGCCGTCGTCGCGACACTACTCGACAGCTAATTAATTAACAATGCAAAGACGATCAGCACTGTTACGACACATAAAAAACTAGCTTCTCGCACACCACCTTCGTTGGCCATCGACTCGATCGTCGTACGTCGTCGTCACCTTTATAGTGAAAAAAAACCTTGGTCCCCAAGAATTAAAGGTACGGTGTAGCAAAGATGGATCCATGAAGAACGTTCTACAGAACTAGAGGAGATGAGATGACCACCTCGACGATCGCTTATATTCCTAGTAACAATATAGGACCACCTCGACGTAGTACTGTAGTTCGGTACACGGCGCACACAGCAGACAGCACTACATGCAGCAGGCATCAAACGAGCGAGCGGCGTGTGGTGTGTGTAGTAGCTTCCTCCTGGCCACAAGAATGGGCGAGGCTACTATCTTCGGTATTATCTGCTCCTCGACTCAGCTAGGCTTTTGGGAAAAGGTTTGCATCCATCATGCCGTTTCGGTCGCACACGAATGTTCAGATGTTGATTGGAGTACGTAGTCTCATCAACATAAAGTCTCACAACACACGTACCACGCGTGTCCCCTTATATACTTATAGAGTGCGTTTAATTTGCGTGCTTCCAGCCATAATCAGATAATGCTGGGAATACCGGCCTCTGTTACCGCTAGCTAGCACACTCGAGCGCAAATCATTACTGTTGGCGATTATGTTACAGTTCCAGAACCAAACAGTTCGTTGATTCGAGGGCAGTGGCGGCGGAGCCGGACAAGCTAGACAATATGTGTTGTATTAGAAAGGGGATGTGGTATATTGATTGAAAAATAGATTGAATTTTAAGTTTGTGGTTTATTTTTTTCTACTAGGATTAACTATTAATATTTCTCTTTGAGATTCTACGTACGAGACCGACCCTTCACCCCTAGTTTGTTTGGGGATAGTGGGACGATAGAAGCATGCGTGGCCATCTATAGCTAAAGACGTTGCCTAAAATTTGAGGGCACCATGGCCTGAGCTAGTCGCATTGCCGAGGAGCGACGCCCTAAGGATGGTTGCATGGTTGCGATCCCTAGAAATGCTTGTCGACCATGCCCTTCTTCTTGACTACATTGTTGGCAGTTTTATCGTAGTTATTATGGACACTGAAATGATATAAAATGGAGATGCACAGTAGATTTAATGTCATCTACTGGTTGTGGTGTTTATTTGGATGTAGGAGCATCAACGAATTAAATTGGGCCAAAGTTACCTATGAGAGGGATCGGTCGAGGTCAGTGGGCATTAACCTTTGGTTAGAGTCGGCCAACACGTCTGCCTCTGAAAATATTTTTGTACTAGTACCTCTTCAGTAAGGGCCTTTTGGATATGAGAATCTTCATGATAGTGAATGCATAATTTGAATTCTAGATAAAAAAATGAGGTGTGCTTAAATCTCATTCTCATAGAGTCCTAGTGATTATTGTCTTTGCATAGTAAAAATCTCTAAATAGAGGGTTTGTGGATAGTTTTGAGACTCTGGTATCCAATTGTTTGGATCTCTTATTTTTTGTTTTTTAATCTTATTTTCATTTTTTGAGAGATCCAAACATGATCTAAATAAAGCTAAATATTAGCTAGGGCCTATTTGGATCACCAAACTAAAGTTTAGTCTTCACTGAATAATAAGCTAAATGTGAACTATTTTTTTTCTAATGAGTTTTATTCATGAATTAGCCTTTATTAGTTTTGGTTAGACTATAAGACCTTCTATTCAACATAAAAAATATGGACTAAAAAACTGCCCATCCAAACAGGCCCTTAGAGGATTGAAACAACGACAACTAAAAGAAAGCTGGCTGGATGTTCAAAACACCTTAACAACGAAAGATTCTAATAAATGGTGAGCCACCCCTTTTAAATAATGGTGGCATTCGACTCCCTTTTGTAACAGGATCGGAAACAGTTATACTATATGCATGCAATGCAAACTTCTCCAATAGAGCTACCGTTTATAATGTCTGTATCCATCTTTGGGACACTCAACCCATTAATTAGCTCACTAGTGCATGGAGTCATTGGATTGTCGAAGCTCCCTCTCCTTGCTTGCTAGAAGA
Source organism: Themeda triandra (assembly GCA_018135685.1). Classification (NCBI taxonomy): domain Eukaryota; kingdom Viridiplantae; phylum Streptophyta; class Magnoliopsida; order Poales; family Poaceae; genus Themeda; species Themeda triandra. The sequence continues at coordinate 1,257,992 of JAENPR010000094.1, forward strand.
AAAAAACTCTCTCTCTCTCTCTCTCGCGCGCGCGCGCGCCATTGTCATCGCATCAACATTCATGTACCGATGTATGGTCGCGATGAGCAAAACTGTAGTGCCACTGCCAGCTGGCAGCCGCATATGCTTATTGAGGGATTGCCAGCTTGCATTCATAGGTCACTACTATTCAACTTACCACTGTATAAATAATCATCGTGCATTACTGAATGAGAACAGAACATGCATATATACTACATACTTTGACTCTTCGAGTGTATGGTATATATACAATGTGACCTTGCTCGATCTATCGGTTAGGTTACATGTTACCTTAAATTTGTTATGCCAAAAGGCAGGAGTCCGTACATTCCCAGTGGGGGAATTAAGGGATAAAAAGCGTGTTAGGCATGCGCACATAGTCACATCAACAACACCTGGTGTGCAGCATCCTAGCTATCCGTTCATAGAAATCATAGACCATCATTAAGTCAGTGCACAGCTAGCTGCACAAGAGTGTACGTAATACTCAACATGGAAGTGTAGTCGTCCCTCGTACACACATTATATTTGGGCATGCATGTCTACGTGTAGAGGCACATCCGTCGCCTGCGCGTGCACACGTACATGTAGTCATGTATACGGCTATAATTTCTCTAGTGATGTTGGAACATATATTGGATATGATTTATTTAGGATATTCATTATATAAAACTCACAAGGTTTGCAGACCCTAATGGTGAGTCAGCGAAAGCAGAGTTCCAAGATCTCGTGGATATTGACATGCTAGAGCTGAACAATGAGGATTATTAGACTAGTCATGGAGAACAAAAACAAGCAATGATTGGAAAACTTTTGTTATTCACACTTGGGTGTGATGACTATTGTGGATTTGTAGTTGTCTGCACTCCATTAACCTGATCATCATAGAGATTTTTTTTAGATAAAGGAATAAACATCCGGCTTCATCTATCCGAGGATAGAATCAGGCCAATTATTACAAGGTTCAAAATAGATACAAGGTTCACTGGTGCACACCAGGCACAAACGACTAGAAAGAAATGACCAAAGTTCATGACTAAATGAAACCAATATGTCTTTGATGTAGCCATCCATTGGAACTAAAAAAAGCTAGAGCCGACGTCTCTAGATGCGTGTCTGCAAAAGCAACCAATTGATTCTTAGAATCTTCATGTCGCTGTAAGTTCGCCCATTGACGAAGCCAGTATGTTCCCCTGAATAGTACCTGCAAAAAAGTTTTCGGTTTGCATTTATCAAAAACCACTTCATTTCTTGTTAGCCAAACTGCCCAAAGTAGTGCTGCAGCTGCTGTTAATAACAATGTATTAAACTTTTTAGTTCCTCTTTTTGACCAAACATAGAAAAGATCCTCAATATTATTAGAAGGTTCTACCCCAAAAAGCATATGAATAGCACGCCACAAGAATTTTGCATAGGAATAATTAAAAAAGAGGTGATTAATTGTTTCTTGTAGGTGACAAAAAGAACAACTTATATCTCCAAACCAGTTCCTCTTGGCCAAATTATCTTTGGTTAGAGTAACCCCTCTTTTTAAATACCACATGAACACCTTTAATTTCATTGGTAGTTTTGTCTGCCAAATATCTTGTGACACCCTAACACCATTGTTAATTAAAGCAGCATACATTGACTTGACACCTAAATACATCCCGTTCCTGAAGTAAGTTAACTTGTTCTAAAGAGGCTACAATACGATTCCAGTTTGTCAAGTTTGCACCAACCAAATTTCTCCTAAATGAGATATTTAAGATTGGTGAGCCCATGACTGTTGCAATTGTATCTTGTTTCCTCCTTACAATATTAAACAACCCAGGGAACTTATCTTTTAAAGGTTTATTACCTAGCCAAGTATCTACCCAAAATCTTGTTTGTGTCCCGTCCTTAACAACAAAATTTCCTAATTGCATAAAAGTATCTTTAAAGTTCATTAGACTCTTCCAAAAGTGAGAATCAGTTGGCTTTTTTTCACAACTGCCCAACGTCTTGCTTTTGATGTATTTATTCCTCAACAGTTCCTGCCACAACCCCTCTTCATTTAGTAACTTGAACAACCACTTGCTAAGTAGACATTTACTTTGTATTTCTAGATTCGGAATCCCAAGACCTCCCTGATCCTTAGGTTGGCACATTGAGTCCCACTTGACCAATCTATATTTCCTCTTATGTTGATCGTTCGCAATAAAATCTAGAGCGAAAGCAATCTATGTTTTCTAGTACACCTTTTGGTAGTTCAAAAAAAGACATCATAAACATTGGTAAGCTAGAAAGCACCGAGTTTATGAGAACTAAACGACCACCAACCGTTAGTAATTTACCCTTCCAACCATTTAGCCTTTTCCCTATTCTTTCTTCGATGTATCTCCAGTCCTTATTACAAAGTTTTCTAAAGTGCATAGGTAAGCCTAAATATTTGAATGGGTACTTTCCAACATTACATCCAAACAATTGCGAATAAAACTCTTCCTCATCTTTAGCTTTTCCGAAACAAAAAATTTCACTTTTATGGAAATTAATCTTCAAACCGAGATAGTTGTTCAAAAGTCGAGTAATAGTTTCATATTTACGGCTTTTACAACATCGTGGCTCATAAAGATCAACTTGTGTCATCCGCATATTGTAGAATGGACAAACCATCCTCAAGTAAATGTGGAATTACCCCATCAACCTGGCCGGCTTCCTTTGCTCTAGCAATTAGTATGGCCAGCATGTCCACCACTATATTGAATAGTATGGGTGACATGGGGTCACCTTGCCTTAAGCCTTTTTTAGTTTGGAAATAAGATCCTAATTGATCATTAACCTTAATATTTACATTTCCTCATTGTGTAAAGTGCCTAACCCATTCGCACCACTTTGGTGAGAATCCTTTCATCCTCAAAGTTTGTTGTAGAAAGTTCCAGTTTACTTTGTCATAGGCTTTTTCAAAATCTATTTTAAAAATAACACCGTCTCCCTTTTTCGTATGTAATTCATGAATTGTTTCATGTAAGATAACAGCACCTTCCATTATGTTTCTACCCGGTAAAAAGGCGGTTTGAGTAGGTCTTATCAGTTTACGAGCAATGGATGATAATCTGTTTGTTGCCACTTTTGTAAAGATCTTGAAAGAGACGTTCGGCAAGCATTGGTCTCGTATTATTGAACAACTTTTGCATCTTTCTTTTTAGGCAATAAGATTATATTTCCAAAGTTGAGACGATGTAACGGTAAAGTTCCCCGATAAAAATCAGCAAACAATGCCATCAAATCGTCTTTGATTAGCCCCCGAGAAAACTTGATAGAACTCCGGTGGAAATCCATCCGGTCCGGCGCCTTATTATGTTCCATCGGAAGATAGCTTGAGTCCTTACTTCTTCCTCAAAAAAATTCTCGAGTCAAGAGCTCATTTTCTAAGTCGATACTTGAGGAATATCCGCTCTCGGGGATTCATCTAATGAAATTAGAGATTCCTCGAGATGGCCCAAATAGGTTTTTGTAATAACTAGTGATGTGTTCTTTAAGTTGAGCATCACCGGTAATAATACTATCCCCATCCTCAAGCTGAAAAATACGAGTTTTTTCGTGTCTACCATTTGCTAATAAATGGTAATACTTTGTGTTCGCATCACCTTCTAGTAGGTGTTTCACTTTCGCTCTTGGGTACCATTTAATTTCTTCTTCTCTAAGTAGCTCACCTGACCTTTCATTCAACACATGTTTCAAATCCCGTTCGCCTCACTCAACGCGGTAAGCTCGCTTTTTTATCTAACTCAACTATTTTGTTTAGCAAGGTCCCCTTCTCCTTTTTATATATACCACTCACATGCTTTGCCCATCCCCTCAGGTGTTGTCGAAGCCTTCTAATTTTAGCCTGCCACCTTTCTATAGGGGAGCCACTAACCTCAGTATTCTGCCACACCTCCGTCACCATCTCACAGAATCCATCACGTGACAACCAGCCTAATTCGAATTTGAATTGAGGCTGGTAAGTAGTAGATGGTTCATTTGTAGAAAATAACAACGGAGTGTGGTCAGAAATTTCCCTAATTAGAGCGTGAACAAGTGGTGTGAGTGTATTTCGTTTTAAAATCTGTGCATACTAGCACTCTATCCAATTTTTCATAGGTTTGGACGGGCATATTGTTCGCCCATGTGAATCTTCTCCCCGACAACTCAATTTCCCTTAGATTTAGGGAATCAATTACCGCATTAAACATAAAAGGCCACTGTCACTATAATTGGCATTATTTTTCTCATCCGGGCTACGAATAATGTTAAAGTCTCCACCTATTAATATAGGTATGGTTTCCTTTGAACACACTCTAACCAACTCGATAAGAAAATTGATTTTAAATTCGATTGGGCCGGCCCATAAATTGATATCAAATTAAACTTAAAGTCAAGTTCCTTATGATGTAATTTAAATCTAATAAAGAATTCACCTTCCTCAATTTCCCCGATGTCAAAAATTAACAAATGGACTCCTAGTAACATGCCACCAGATCTGCCTTTTGGTGCCATACAATGCCGAGATAAAATCTCTACCTAAAGACGAGATGGTATTGAGAGTATTCGAGGAAAGTCGCTCTCCCGGTTTCGATAAGGCAATGAAATCTAGGCTTTTCTCCTTTGTTAGATCTGCCAAAAATCTATATTTTTTACTATACGCAAAACCATTACGGTTCCAAAATATTCCTTTCATCTTGTATTGACTTTTTTTTATTTTTATAATGTCTCGGTGGGCCTTTTACAACTTTGTGATACGGGGTTTGTAAAATCAAAGGATCAAAACCTCCATCACCAAGCCCTTACGCAATGTCTAAACAAATAAGATTTAAAGCCTCCACATCTATATTATCATCATTAGAACATATTGTCGACGCATCCTCCACTAAAACAAAATTTTCATTCCTCTCCACTAATGTTTCGTACTCTAAGTCTTTTAGTTGTTTTACTGAGTTTAAAACTTCTACATCATTATTTCCTAAAACCACTCCTAAAGACTTTGAAGTATTGACAAAAAATAAGGTATTCTGTGAAATAAAAGAGGAGGGAATTTGCGGATTACCTTTGTCTTTTGGAGTTTCTAAATTTTTCTTTGCTTTGAGTCTTGCAGCTTTTTCGGTGGAGTCGATCCACCCACAGCTAGTTCTCTTGCTAGCTCTCAACGGTGATATAGGTGCGGTGTTTATTTTCTTAGATATCCCGAGAACCCAGTTGTGTAGACGCTAGAGAGGCTTTCCAACCTTCTCGTTGTTTGTGTGAGAACGGCCATTGGTTTTTCAATTGCGGGTTTGCTCTTTGTGTTGCATCCTTCGCCAGTGCCCCCTCCATAGGCGTACCATGCCGCCGCCCAACATTAGGAGGAATGTCCTTCCCATTAGCCGGCGCATGAGCATCTCCAAGCTTGCCATCCACAACCATATTCTCCCCTGGCTTGTTATCATCTTTCGGTGCGCCCCCATTGGGATCAGCACCCTTCGGATCCTCCTCCTTTGGAGCGTCCATATCAATGATCTGAGGCTCTCCATCGGAGTCACCATTTTCAACAGCAAACTGTAGCTCGTACACATAGTCCCCAATAACCACATCCACAAAACCGGGACAAGTGTTGGGTCTAGCACTTGCTACTTTCATTCTTGCCACGCCCAGTACTTTTGGTAAACAAAGTATCAACGGCTCTAGGTACACCCGGGATAGTTCCAATGCCCAAATAACTGGAACTCTTTGAACTCTCTAGGTAGTCCTACGAACCGTACCCACACTTTATTTATTTCCCGCTTATAAACCTCACTATCGTACCTTTTTGAAACTTAAATCTGCCTTGTACGCCCGAGCAACCATTGGGCCCAGTTCACAACATTATCCGAGAAGGTCGGTGATGGGAAATTAATTAAAAAGCATACGTGCGGTCCTCTCAATTTCCCATTTATGATTCTTATCTCGGTCGTAGCCTTTCCGGGCCCACTTTGCAATTTGATTGACGATAAAGGAACCTTCTAGAACACGAACCAAAGCTTTTGTTTCTGTACATTAGCTTTACGATTTTCAACCACCGGAATGAAGTAAAAACCAAGGCCCTCTGCTGCATAACCACAAGGAATAGCGCTTGTGTTTATTTTTTTCATATTTGGGCAAGATTTCTTTGCATGATCACCATAACATATTTCACAACACTGAACAACAAGACATTCATGAATTGTATGACCTTTGGTATGGCAGCGATAACAAAATGGAGTTTTCTTTATCGAGTCCCTTTTGCGAGATGATTCGGGATATCTAAGATTTTACCTCCCGATTGGGATCCACCGGAGCAGCCATGACGTCGTGTTGCTGATCTTGTGCGATCCCGAGTCCACCACCATGGCGGTGGCTGCGATGTAGTTCCCGCACCCGGCCTCCACCATGGCCGGTTGGGCGGTGCGAGCCCGGCCAGGCTGCGCGGCTGCACGGCCGGCCGCTCTGCGCGCGCAGAGCCGTAGGCGTCGCCACTCCGCCTCCACCTTGGATAGCAGCAGAACCAGCTTGTTGAATTGGCACGCCAATCGGTGCCACGGCCGGAGCAGCATTGGCCGCGACAGGATGGGGAGGCGCGTTCACGAAACGCTGCCCTCCATATCCCCCACCACGGCCCCGGCCACCATAGCGACCTCCGTTTGGGCGCCTGCCACGCCCCGGGTTAACATGGCCATAGCCATATGTTGACACAAAAAGTGACGCACTGTGTCTCACACACAACAAGCCGGAAAGCCTAGCTTCAATCGGGTGCCCGGGCGTTGAATCCGGGAGCGTGCGATCAATTTGACACGAAAGTCGACAAGGGATAAAATGGTAAGATCAAAACTGGAACATCTGGGTGAGACAGACAGTTCCATATTTACGGCCCCTGAAGCCACTTACGATGACATATAGCTATAGAAGCTATCGCCAACATGTTTGCAAGTCATTCGGCTAATCTAATATAAGCGATGTGAAGGGAATCAATCGCGAATACGTGTTCATGAAGACATGTTTGAACAGGATCAAAGCATTGAGTATAGCAAACCATATCTTAAGCTGGAGCATTATCAGTACATTGACAATTATAGATAGGTAACTTGTAAATGTAAATCTACTAAGATAACACATGTATAGGCTAATCCAACTAGTCTGCCGCACGTCTAGCCTTCATAAAACCCATCAAGAACATACTAAAGCAGGTTAATCCACCGCATGACACGACCTACTAAAAGCAAATGCCACTCCCTACACTTAGATCAATCCACCGCATGATACAATCTAATAATAAAGAGCTAAAAGCATGCAATTATCTAAATAGATCTATAAGCACTCGTTACATGTATAAGCATGACCGTATCGGCAAGGTTACCAAATCGGGGTCCATGAAGAAGGAACAAACAAGCTATCACGATCTAGATCAAAGCCAAGCCTACATCTCGCACGATATCCGGCTTTATCCAAGACCTATACGTTCTAGCATGCATGAACCCGCAACATGTAATAATATTGATTGATCTAATTCGGCTATGTGAACTTGACACTACTTAACATTGAATAAGTATGAAAGGATGATCGAAAGCCGAAAGAGTATCAATCTAGATTGGGCAAAAGAGTGTTGCAATCAATTAAACATTAAAATAAACATGCAACACGTGATAACTTAATGAATCAATTAGATCTTGCCAAATCTAATGGAGCCGGATAACTATCTTTACTCATATCTTAATCCGTCGCACGATACAAGGCATAAGCAAAAACTTCCTATGGTCGAGCTTAGATCTACCGCATGTTCTAAGCTAAAACAATGAGAATACTTGCATCACGATCTAAATCCACCGCATGATACTAGACATGATAGCAAGGTTGCCGGGACTTACGGAGGTCGACGGATCGATTGGCCCTCTCGAAGAACTCGACGACACGACTAAAAGGACTCGAAAGGTGGCGCGGGGCCGGTTGTATTGATTTGGTTGTGAACCCTTATTACAATGGTCGAGGGTTTATATTTATACCCTGGACAAGACATGAGTCCTAAAAGACTACGAACTATCAAACAAAATTGGAAAAACATGATCCTAATTCTAAACAAAATCGGAGTCCTCGATCATCATGACTCCTTCCCTTTTTGGTCGCTCCCTCTTGCCATTTTTCACTTCCCGAACGAAGTCATTGCTCGGGCGAGGATAACCGGCCGCCCGATCACTTGCCGAATCGTGGAAAATTAGCCGACCACATATGCTCGCCGAATCCTTCTCTCTCGCCAACCATGGGCCTACCTGTCATATCCTTTACCAAATTTTGGTGTTAACACCATAGTTGTTGTTGTAGCCCCCACCATAGCCTCCATGGTAGCCGCCGTGGGTGCCGTGGCCACCATAACCATAGCCGCCATAGGCATGGCCGCCATGGCCATAGCCACGCCCCCTTCCACGGTGGAAACCACCGAAACCGCTGCGTCCTTGGCCTGATCTGAAACTAGGGTTGTAGCCCGGGTTGAAGCCAGGGTTGAACCCATCACCGCCACCTTTCCCTCCTTGACCGAACCCTCCTCCGTTCCCACCCCCCTGCGCCGCCATTGCCTTGCCCTCTCGTATGACCTCGACAAAGGAGCGTTTCGAAGAGGGAGTGTTTGGTGGCGGGCGGGTAGGTAGGGTTTTTTGTTTTGTTCGCTCCGTCCGGCGAATAGGGCGCCTGGCCCCTTGGTGGGCCTAAAAATTAACCCCGAGCTTAACTGGACTCGACCACGGCTCGGAGTACCTAAGGTGCGCCGATTCACTTTGTTCTCCGCAAAAGAAGTACCGCCGGTGTTATACCGAGATGTACGTAGTGGAGGAAATGTAGGATCGGACTCCTGAGACTCCGGCCTAACTGAAACTTTTGAAACTTCCGAAATTTGTGCCAATTCAAAATTTTTGAACTTTGGAAAACCTTGACGACGAACACCTCGCCGGCGGCCCAGGAAGAACGCCATTGTTGGACGCATCCTTGAACGCCACGGCTAAGTAATCCCCAAGGTCCGAGTAGGTGAGATGCGCGGTGATGGTAAAGGACCTTCCCAAGGAGGTCCCACCAGTCGCCGTTTTGCCATTGCGGAGACAATAGCCTTGGGAAGAGATTTGTTTACCGAATTAGATGAGTTACCCGAAGCTAGAGCACGCTCGGCTCTAACCAATTGATCCATGGTGAAGCCAGCGTCCATGGCTTCCTGTATGAACTCTGGAGTTGTAGGCGACGACAACTTGGAGCATGTTTCAACTTCCTCGCCAGATTCTTCATCGGGACCAGACCAAAACTTGCTTTGGATTGGTCCGAGTTGAATTGGCTGAACGACATGAATTGCTTTAGGTCGCTTGCTCATCGCCGCCACCGCCGCCACCATCTCCTGCAGTTCTTCCCAACCACATTCAGCTCTTCGCCTCAACTCATCTTCATCTTCAACGTCTTCCGGCTCCGGAGGAGGAAATAGGGTGCGTCGGGTGCTGGGTGCGATCGTTAGCCGGCGGCCACACGACGGACCCAGCTCCAACTCGGAACCCACCTCGCATCCTCCCCGGTTCATACCAGCGAAGGAACGGCAACGAACGGTGAAAAACTCCCTTCAAACGGCGATGAAGAAGATCGTCATTTCATGTGTCTTCAGATTGGGGCGCAGGCGCTAAAACCGGTGCAGATCCGGCGTCCGATCCGATGCAGATCGGGGGATCTGCCACGGAATCCAGCCCTTCCCCTGACACCGCACTTCCCCGACTGGAGATTCGCCGGCGTCCAGCCACGGGTCTCCGCGTGGAGCGAGACCAGCCGCGGTGGGCGGCAACCTTGGCCCGCACCAGGGCGGTGGCCCGTCGCCGGCCGCCGCATGTCCACCGTGTCGAGGTCGCCGCGCCGCCTTAGTCCCTCAGTTCCTCAGTCCGCAAGTACTACCCTCTCGTTCGATAATATTATGATAATTTCCCTCATCATGGAGATATATTTGACTATGATCTTGTTTATGAGCCTATGATTTATACATATTGGGTGCCCTGAGGAAACCGGAAGTTCTAACCTACACAGCGCGGGTATTATGGGTGCCAAAATTTGAGTTTTTAAGAAAATTAAAACCGCCAGTCTCTATAAGAGTACGCCTGTGACATGAGCACATAACTCGTCAGTGCAAATGACCTTCAACCAGCAGATTCGTTATAAAGCGCACGGCTCTATATCCTTATGTTGCGATTTTGGGGAATTGCTCTGGCTGGATGCTTCCAGACCCTGAGTCACTCTTTTTCTTTCTTCTCACTTTTACATATTGATCCCTCTACAATACATTATTTACACCAACACTCCCCCTCAAGATGGGCTAAATATGAAACAGAACTGACCAATTTACATAAGCACAAGTACGAATATCAACGCCAAGGCGTCGAAGAACGCACTTGAGCACATGTAAACCCGGTAGTCATCCAAAATCCCGGAGGATTTTAAACTTTTTCCGTCATAGCCAAGATCGTAATAAGTTCAACACTCGTCATGCATTACACAAGACATATAGTAATATTACATAAACATCGGAGTCTAAGTAGCATTATTACAAACCACACTTAGTTCTCACATTGCGGAAGCTCACAACTTAAGTCTTACAATACTTAGAGGTTACAGTGCCATGTCCACGACCAAGTCCAACCAAAAGCAAGTAGAGATGAGAGAGATATAGGACCATGCCCACGGTCTAGTAGTCTCCCACTGCGGGGTAGAAACACGTCTCGCAGTAGCCATAAAAGATCTCCCCATCTGCAATAACATGGGAATAAAACCCTGAGTACGTGGGGTACTCAGCTAGACTTACCCGTCTTAAACCAGAAAATAAGGACTCTTATAAGCATATGCAAGGCCATATGGTGGTTTGGTTAACCCTTTCTTGCACAAAGACTTGAGCTTATTTATCTTCATTAGGTGAACTATACTAAGCTTACCATATTAGTTAAAACCTTCCTTTCTAGGTCTGCACCTGTACAATAACATATCAAGTAGAAGTATAAAACAATCATCCTTTCACATGGTTGATCATAATCCGATATCTCATATCCGTCATGGTAACATAACCCCGCAACCAATTTTCCCGTTTATATACGTATTGCATGTACTCACGTCAAGTTATCCACTATCTAGGGATGATGGCGATTATAATCGATTCCTACTCAGCTGAGGGTTTATTTCTCACACAAACCACACTACCCCCATCAGGGTAGATTAGGTCATCGTTAACGAGTTCGAAATTGGGGATCAACAGGAACCGTGCGAGCCCAGGCCTCTTGATGGCTGCATCTAGTCGGGTCCCAACATCAGTCTTAATGCCACGACCTGTCGCACCCCAACACCAACCCCACGGGTCGACCTGATACCCCAATCCAAACAAGCTACTAGACTTCGGGGTCCCAGAAAACCACCTAAGTGTGAGAAGCTATTCAAAATGACTGAGGGCTGGAACAATACAGGGTCTATGACCAATCCCGTTTGGGTTATGTTCCATCCTTTCCTTTTCCGATCCAACCATTTTCATGTGAATCCTATCCTCGCGGATGATCATTAACCACCCGACTTCTACCGCATAATTAAGCAAGGCTAAGCATAATACGTCCTATACTTAATCCAGGGTAGAGGTATATAAGTGGTCAAGGTAGATAATGCACCAAGGGTGTCAATCAACGCCTACTACTTAATGCAACATCAACAATAAAACGACGCAAGTTAGTTTGGCAAACCGTAGGAGAAATGCTCGGGGCTTGCCTTTCTCGAAGGAACCGGGCCGGTGGTTCGGGCACTCCCGGCCTCGGCTTCGGCTCCTCCTCCTCGGCCGCTCCTCGATCCACTAGCTCTGTTGGGTTCCTCGTCTGGCTCGACTGGAACGAACTGCTGGGCATTGTCCGACGATCCTGTATGATGCAATGCGTGGTTGAGTAACTCATATGAATTACTTCAGTTGTCGATGATTAATGCAAGCATATGTCACAAGATGACATAACAAAACGACAATGACTCAACACGCGACCGACATTCGTGACCCTAGGCGAACCATGTTCTGACATGGGACGAATGGACTTCGTCCATGGGTCGCTAACCCTCGACCAAACATGACCAAGCAAACATGACATTGATCAAGACCTGACCCCATCATGGACATTGATCAAGTATAACATCACCATGATCATGTGAAAAGAATCATCATGATCATTACTCCTAACCAAGCATAATTAACACTAATCATGGCATAGGTTACAACAAGCAACCCATATTTCGACATGTCCTAAAATCCTATAAAAAATAAAGTAGCAACATCGGGTTGGCCATAGCTCAAATTTCACTCCATTTGGACCTATGGTCAATCCTACACAAAAATCACAAGTTGCTACCCAAACATGGCAAAATAGTGAACCAAAAATGGTTTGCACTATGAAACATGGTAAACACCCCCTTGAGCTTCACCAACAGCTCCTACACAGTGAAGAACCATCACACAAAATTTACCAAAGCTAAACTCTTACTAGAATTAGCCATAAGAATTTATTTGCTATCACTAATCACTAGCACCTTCTAAAGGAACTCTAATTCCTATAACATAACATGACCAAGCTAATACACCATCACAAAGTATACCAAAAATGATGAATTATGACATAAAGATCCTCATTTTTGATCAGCCATGCTCTAGATATGAATTTCCCAAGAAAATGCCTAAAACCCTTTTTTACCCAAATTTAAATCACTTTGCATAGAAAAGTTTCCCCAAATATTCCCATAAAATTCCATAGCATAAAGCTTCTCAAGATATGAATTTAGGAATTTGAATCATTCGATTTGGACATGTACAACTCGACTTACAAAATTCACAAGGTACATCATGAATTCTGGAAATTCCATTTCCAGAATTCCCAACCCAAAATGCTATGGGTACCCCGGATGTCCCCGTCTTGCCAGGCCATGCTAGGCGCACCGAGCGCGTACCCGGCCAGTCCCAGTCAGTCGAGTCGCCCACGGACCCGGCGGGGCCCAGCAGCGGCCGGGCCGGGCGAGAGGAGGCCCCCTCGCCGGGGCGAACTCGCCGGTGGTGAGGTCTCCGGCCTCGGCGTGCGCCCGGGACCATCCCCGAGCCTCGCGACTCCGATGGCGCCGAGGGTGACGGCGGGCTCACCGAGCACCCTCGTCGGCGGTCGAAGCGCACGACGGAGGCGCTGCGACGGCGGCCTTGCCGCGAAGCCTCCCGGCGACCAATCGGGCGGAGCGAAGGGGGCCAAGGGCCCGTGTACTCTCGAGGACGGCACGGATCGGCGTAGGAGCGGCACTCGAGATCGCTCGAGCGAGCGCGGCCAATCGGGCGGCGTTGCGCCGGAGGGAAGAAGAGGAAGCCGGTCCGCCCTCACCTTCCTCTCACGGCCAAGTCGAGGCGGCGCCTTGCACGCGCGAGCCGAGAGCTCGCGGCGGCACGGCGGCGTCGGCACGCGGCGCTCCGCTAGGTCGGGCGGCGGCCATGGCGGGCGACGGTGGCGGCGATGCGGTGGGCGTGGTGGCGGAGAACGAGAGAGAGGAGCGAGGAGAGAGGCGGCGGCGACGAGAATGACAATGACGAGGGCGACGACGGGCTCGAGGCGGGGTGTACCTCATCGAGGACGGTGGCGTGCTCGCGGTGGCGACACACGTCCGGCGGTATGCCGACGCCGGAGGACGGTGCCGTGCTTGTCGGTATAGAGACCAACGGGTGGGGCCGGTCTCTCGATTTAAAACCCATTTTCCAAAGTCTATAACTCCCAAAATATACCGAATTTGGGCAAACTTCCAAAAGAGAAAATGATCCTCATAAAGAGTAGACTATTTCACTGAAGGAAGTTTCTCCAAATTCCCAACCGTTTTTGAAATACAAATTTTTGAAGAAAATAGCTTGGAAAATCACCTAAAAAGATAAAGCCCCTAAAAGGCTGAACTTAACCCCAAAACATATGCCTTGCACTCAAAATCATGAGAAGTGACCTTTAGGACTTTTATTCCTAATGAAAAGCTTCAACTAAAACATTTAGACCCCCAGAACATCTAGAGTGTCCGGGAAATACTTTTCGAAGCTTCTAACTAGCACAATCAAAAACTAGTTAAGCCAAACTAACATTTTTATGCCTATGGTCACTCACATGACCCCTTAATAGATTTAGGCTATCTTTGAGTCTAAATGAGGTTAGTGAGCATCACATCAATCACTTGGTAATTATCATGTTTTGCACACAAACAACAAATGAACAAGCATAACACACATGTATGCATATGCCATGAGTGAAATGCAATGTGAAGTCACATTCAGATTTTTGTTAACCAAGAGCCAAAAATCAGGATGTGACAGACTTTCCCTTAAAGAAATCTCGTCCCAAGGTTTGAGTGGACCAACCATTTCCTATGAAAATCAGGGTAAGCTTCCTCCAAATATGCTTCAGTCTCCCAAGTAGCATCACGTTCATCGTGGTGACTCCATCTTACTACTAAAAGAACCAAAAGTATCGTAATCCCCTCGCTAATCTCCCTGCCTCGCTAATCTCCCCGCGGTAACACCACGGCCCCCTCGCTCCCACCCTGTCTACCCTACGCATAACCGCCGCCCGTGGTGAAGCCGTGGTCAAGTCGTGCGAACCGCGTCCACGATCTCGTCGCCCACCAAAACCGTGGTGAAGCCGCCCGCCGGTTCGCCGCCGCCCGCCGAGCACGCCGCCCAGCTTCCACCCCTCCCTGCTCTCCAAGGGCGCCGCCCACTCGCGCCCGCCGAGGGCCCGCCGCTCGGCCGCTCGGTGCCCGGCTCCGCCCCGGTCCGCCGCGCACGCTCACCGGCCGCCCGCCGGCTCGCCGCCGCCCGCTGAGCACGCCGCCCAGCTTCCACCATACTCGCCTTGCCTGGTTGCCCCTCGCCTGCGACCCTCCTCGCGACAAGCCTCCCCTGATGCGTCCTGCTTGCGACGCCGCCGCCTCAACCGTGGCCTCCTCCTTAACGCGCCGGAGTCTCATCGCCGATCCGACGCCGCCGCCTCCACGATCGCCCACTGCTGCCCCGATGCGACGTAGCGGGATCTCCAGGTGTGCCAATCCTTTCTCATCCCTACCTGCTGGGCAAAAGTACGAAGCCAAGCAGCTGAACCCTAATCCTCCGCCGCCGCCGGACGCCGCCGCGTCCAGGATTGCCTGCCGGAGCGTTACTTGCTGTGCCAAAGTGCGAAATTGAGTACCTATCTAATCGATACGATCTATTGCCATTTTTCCGTTCTCACAGACTTTGACTGATTAACTGAACTGTTGTTCATTAGGAGGTCTTGGCATGAGCAGGATGTCAGTTTGCTCTGAAATGCCATTTTATTCTGTGGTTTGCTTTCTAAAGCTTCTGCTTATCACTTCAGATTTTCAAGTTCACATGGACAGTAGTATGATATAGCTGACTGAGCTGACAGATTTAACTGCATTATATAAATATAGTCATATATAATTGGTGATATCATAGGCCATTATTCTCCAATTTAATAATTTGGCTACATTCTGGATCCGCCTCTACTCCCATGCATCATTTTTGTGTGGAGAGTTATATATTGAAATTCATTTAAACACGGGTGAAGGCCCGATCGAGAAAAAAATATTGAAATTCAGAAAATTCATTATATACATGAGGTTATAGTACGAGGACTATATAAAAATGCTTTGCATTTCTGGGTCTTTGCAATCAATGCTTTGCATTTTTTTGGGTCTTTGCAATCAGCCTTGATTGAAAAGGGATGCAGCAGCACCTTACATGGAATTTTATTTTATATTATGATGCCATCTAAACATTTAGTTTAGACTTTTAACAATACTAATGCTAGCTAAAGTTTCAGTCCCTGTAACTCCAGTGAAGAAAATTCATATGGCAGCAAGATCTTCTTTTTGTATGTGCACTACAACACTATTTCTCACGTTTGACTTTTTTAGCCATAGAACATTTTGGTTATGGTTTACATGTGATTCTGAGCATAACAAAAAAGAATGTGACTGCATCCGGACCACCTCCTAGATCCTCCTACAGGATGCAATGAATGTGACTATGACAGACCGCCATGTTGGTAAATTTGAGGCTAAATTTTGTCACAAGGTAAGTTCTTTTCCAGTTAATAAAGTATCGAGATATTACTCCTTTTGTGTTACTTCGTTGCTAAACTTTGTATGCTTACAATACTTGAACTGCTGATTAAAACTTGCTCTGTTTTAGATTTTGCAAGAGGAAATTGGCGGTGATAAAGAACAATTTGGGCCTTTACTCTCTTGTGCGCAGAGGATTTTCATTCGAGCAGGAAGGAGCACCACTGAAATATAGGTATTCAGGATCCTCCGTCAGTTAAGGAGCCCCAACCAGAGATAAGTGTAGCACATCGCCCTTGGCCATACACCGCCATGAGCCACTGTCAACGCAGATGCCACACGATCCACGCACAGGCCACCATTACCATCGATGCTTGTGAGCCCGTGAGTCGTCCTCGACACGAAGGTCGCCTCCTCAACCCCACGGCCCATTCGTCGGTCCATCACCGCCGCCGCTGCTGGCCAAAGCCTGTGTGGACTGTAAATTAAAACTCTATACTAACACCAAATTGTGAACTTATTGCCTTTTGTTCGTAATTGCTCAGGGGAAATACAATTCCACTCTTCATTACAGTGTCTATAGGGATTTGAGGTGTGACACATCTTTTCATTCATCCCTGGCCAATAATTGACTTTGCTGAGAAGATTCTGAATATAAACTCATGAGTAGCAGATGGAGTCAACCAGAACTGTTTGTTCTAAAATCACATGGCTGAAGGATCCATAACACTTGACACAATTCGGTATGTACTTCTTTAATTGGACTTCTCTTTTTAGTTCAAACCTTTATATGTATCTATCCTGAGCCTCCTTGTTCAAGTAAATGGATGGAGAGGGGCTTCTAGCCCTTTGTCAAATTTGCATGTTTAGCTATTTTGGGAAAACGATATTGGTGGTTTTCATTAGAGGGGGCCTAAGGTCCATGATCTCAGTTCAAACTACTTCAGTTAACTATAGAACCAGTCTCACACTATAGCTCTTCTTAGTGAGTGAACTGTCAATTTGATATTGCAGGCACTCTGCTTTTGCTTTAAATGCCTAGAATGGGACTATATGCAGGGTTATTTAGTGCTGACATTATTTCAAGCGGAATATTGTTCTTATAAATTCATTCATGTAATTTAGTTAGTGATTGATATCAGTATTTTTTTATCGCTGCTGGTTTTGTATATTTCCTGAACAGTAGAGTGTTGTATTTAAAATTTGATTGCTACCTGTATTCTTCATATTTCCTGTGAACACTGTTTTTTTTTTTTTTTAACTTTTAGATCCAAGAGAATTGGTCTTCCAATGGGAGCTTGCAAAATTGTTTGTTCAAGAATGGGTAGGTGATGTCACGATGGTTAGGCCAACAAAAGTAGCTTAGGTATCATTCTGAGTTCTGAATAGGTTATTTAGGTGAAATACAAGCACTTTGAGTTCAAGAATTTTCCCTCATATCTCTCTAACATGCAGTATTTGAATATTATTCAGAATCCAACATATGCAGAACTCCAAATGGGTGCCAACCAAGGCTGCAGGTACACATGGGAGAAGCGCTCTGCAATCAGAGCAAATTGTGCCATCGAACTTAGATTAATCTCTTGTAGTTCTAAACCACAAATTTGAGGCTAAAAAGAAGCATGGAAAGAACAGTGGCTGCTTCTATTGTTGTACATCACATCTTTTTGAGCAATTACTTGAAAAAGTTTTTGTGCACTGTCATTCTTGATCTACAACATGCAATTTCTAGGATTCGATGATCAATCTAGCATTGGACACGGGGCTAGGATTAGTGTTTTCTAGGCTATCAGTATTTTCCGCGCATGATCCTGTCTGAATGCACGAAACACTGACATTCTAGAGCATCAGCTAGGAATCGTCTTCTGGTGCCCTTAAGCCAGGCCTCGTCGTCAATGCCCTCGACCTTATTATGTGATATGTATGTTTTGATAATAAAAGTTTAGTTGTCTCGTAGCAACGCACGGGCACGATACTAGTATAACCTTATACATCTTAACCACACGGCCGCGAGTTACTCGTTCCTTTTCATCAGCTATTCTGACTGGCTGCTCATCATATGACAGGTCCGATCTGACTGCCACATCCGTGGTCTTGATCTGCTCGGATGATACACGCAGACACTTCCTGAGTTGCGACACATGGAACACAGAAGCACCGACTCCATCTCCACTGGCAAAGCCAACTTGTATGCCACTGACCCCTTCTTCTCTATGATTTCATACGGACCTATGAACCTAGGTGCCAACTTACGTTTTGCCCCAAACCGTTGTACTCTTCTCATGGGTGACACCTTCGGGTACACATGATCCCCAACTTCAAAGGTCAATGGCCTTCGCCTCTTATCGCATAGCTTTTATAACGAGGCGGGCCGCTTGACAATATGTTGTTGAATTATCTTCACCTTCTCAGCTGCATCCTTGACAAAGTCTACCCCGTAGAATGTCTTTTCTCCACCCTCAACCCAACTCAATGGTGTTACGCAACTCCTGCCATACAAAGCCTCGAATGGGGACATCCGAATGCTCTCTTGGTAGCTATTGTTATAAGAGAACTCTGCTAATGGAATCCACTTTTCCCATGAACCCTTGGCCGACAACACACATGCCCTCAACAAGTCTTCTAAGATCGATTCACACGCTCGGTTTGGCACGATGTTTGCGGATGATATCTTTGTCTTGTTTACCAACTTTGAATCTAAACCTTTACGCAAATGTTTCAGAAATGAGCCATAAGCGAGGTCCTCTATCGATACTATGGTTTTTGGAACTCCGTGTAACCTCACTATCTCCTTTATATAAATCTCGCATAGTGTGGGGCTCTCATCCCCGTGTGTACTTTGGAATGAAATGCGCGAGACTTAGTGAGTCTATCCACGATTACCCAGATAGAATCGTGGCCTTTCTGTGTTGTAGGCAGCCCTATAATGAAATCCATACTAATTTCTTCCCATTTCCACTCAGGAATGGATAATGGTTTCAATAACCCGGACGGTTTTAGGTGTACTGCCTTCACTCTACAACATGTATCACACTCAGCTACATA
Source organism: Themeda triandra (assembly GCA_018135685.1). Taxonomy (NCBI): domain Eukaryota; kingdom Viridiplantae; phylum Streptophyta; class Magnoliopsida; order Poales; family Poaceae; genus Themeda; species Themeda triandra. Next base: position 1,277,144 of record JAENPR010000094.1, read on the forward strand.
CTTGGCGACGTCTTCTTTAATGTGTCGCCACCAAAACCGTTGCTTCAAGTCATGATACATCTTGCTAGTACCGGGATGAATGGCCAATTTTGTCATGTGAGCCTCATCGAGAATCCGTTTCTTGAGATCCGGATCCACAGGCACTACTATTCTACCATTGAATCGCACTATACCACGATGATCAGTGGTAAAATTCTTGGATTGCTCTCGCCTTAAGCGTTTCTTAGTAGCTTTGATCTCCTTGTCCAACTTCTGACCCTCAATGATGTCAGTCTCAAGTTGACAACTTAATTGTATCCCCATTAGCACAATGGGATGCATCAAGTCAAGCCCTTCCTCCTCATCTAATTGTATAGCTTGACAATGTGACTTCCTGCTTAAGGCATCAGCTACCACATTTGCTTTCCCGGGATGATAATGCACTTGCAGGTTATAATCTTTAATCAACTCAAGCCATCTCCTCTGCCTCATGTTCAGCTCTGGTTGGGTGAATGTCGACAAAATATCGGTGATAGTCCGACCGGGGGTATGCCACGACCGGTAATGGATTGGCGGAAGGCGTACGTGATTGCAAGCGAGATGTAAGCGGGAACAATCACACAAGGTTTACCCGGAGTTCGGGCCGCTATGATGCATAAAACCCTAGTCCTGCTCTCTGTTTCGATTATGGATGTGGATGTGCGAGTCTATGCGTTATGCCAGATTTCGTGTGTCTAGATGGGGGGTCCTTGCTCTCCTTATATATCACGGGGAGCAAGGTTACAAGTCGGATCTAGCCTATCTGATACTAAGTTTTCCGTGCTTTACAAGACTTTACAGAAACTTTCCTATCTCAGCTAGGTCTGTCCTCCTTGTCGGTCTTCGACAAACTTGCCCGTTTTAGGCTGTCCGACCAGCTTGGGCCGATCGGTCTTGAAGCTTGGTGGGCCGGCTTGGTTATCTCGTGCTGGCCCAAAGTAGGCCGTGAGGGTATATGGGGTTTATACCCCCACAGTGAATAAGTACTTCAAACTCTTATGATCGGTATATAGGTGACACAAATTTCCCAACAGATAGTGTCACCATATCTTCATTGCATGTACCACTACTGCCAGCTCCAAATCATGAGTAGGGTAGTTCACTTCATGTTTCTTCAACTGTCTAGATGCATATGCTATTGGTCTACCATCTTGCATGAGCACACAACCCAAACCAATCTTCGATGCATCACGAATACATCAAATGGCTTCTCGATGTCATTTGTGCCAACGGTGGTGCGAGAGGTTAACGGTTCCCGCAAGGTACGGAAAGCTGTTTCACACTCCTTCGTCCATACAAACTTCGATCTTTACGCAGCATTCGTCATTGGTTTTGCAATCTTGGAGAATCCTGGAATAAACCGACGGTAATATCCGGCCAATCCCAAGAAACTCCTTACTTCTCGCACAGACGTCGGGGCTTTCCATTCCATAACCTCCTGAACCTTGCTTGGATCTACAGAAATAGGGAAAATTGGATTCATACCATTGAAAGAACTTGGCTTTAGAAAAATACCATTGAAAGATTCAACTTTAGAGAAATAGCATTGAAAGGTGCTCATTTGTTGATTTCTACCATTCCGTTAATTTACCGTGAGGGTGATGCTCCACCTCGCCATTACCATGGTCTTCTTCTTCTGTGCTGGAGTTGCCTCCCTCGACAACGATTGCAGCCATGTCTCTAGCTCCCTTCCTCTTCATCCGCTGGACACTTTGGAGACACGCATGGCATGGAGCGCGGTGCATGCATGCGTATGTAGCGCATGGACACGCACACGGACTAGGACGAGAGACGTGTGTGTGAGTGCGCAGGTGGTCGTGCCCGCCCAGGCGTTTGCCACTTTGCCTCGTCCCCGCCCGAGACCGCCTCAGAGCGTGCAGAGCACGCCGAGCCCCGCCGCCCGGCCGCCCGCCGGCTTTGCCCCATGGCTTGGCATGCCGCAACATTTCACGCGGCATGTATACGGTCAATCTAGTGATTAATATTGATCGACAATTCGTGTCTATCGGTTCTCGGCTCGCCATGCCATGGGCCGTGTGAGTTGTGCGGCGCCGGCGGCCGTTCCGTTCCCATTGCGTACCCGTGACGGGAAGACGAAGTAACCACACACATTTTGTCGTTTCGAGATGTGTCGCGCCATCCTCCTCCGTCGGCCATCATGGCGCCAGCTGCGCCCTCCCGTTGGCCATGCGGCCATGCCAGTTGAGGCAATACTTCGCGAGACCCTTCTAGCGCCACTCGTGTCGCTGCAGCCGAGAGTACACGCGAGGAGGTCATGGCCAGAACAGCGTTCTTTTCTCAGCAGCTCAAGCGAACTAACGTCAAGTAAACGGAATGGTAGAAGTCAACAACAGAGCAAGCTTCAATGCTATTTCTCTAAAGCGGAATCTTTTGATGGTATTTTTTTAAAGTCAGGATCTTTCAATGCTATGGATCTAATTTTCCCACAGAAATACCATTCTCGGACAAGATATGACCGAGAAATGGGACTTCTTTCAACCAGAATTGACACTTACTAAATTTGGCATATAGCTTGTGCTTCCTTAACCTCTCCAACACTATTCTCAAGTGCTTTGCATGATCTTCCTCATTCTCAGAATATATCAATATGTCGTCAATGAACACTACCATAAACTGATCCAATTCCGGCATGAAGACCGAATTCATCAGATACATGAAGTATGCTGGAGCATTGGCTAGTCCGAAGGACATGACCAAGTACTCAAACAACTTTGTACCTGGTAGAAATAGCAGTCTTTGGCACATCCTCGGCTCTAACCTTGATTTGGTGATATCGACCTCAAGTCAATCTTGGAAAACACCTTGGCTTTTGATAACTGATCAAACAGAATGTCTATGCGGGGTAAAGGATACTTATTCTTTACTGTTACTGCATTTAACGGCCGATAATCTACACACATTCTGAGAGTCTGATCCTTCTTCTTCACAAACAAAACTGGTGACCCCCATTCTGACATACTTGGCTGAATAAAACCCTTATCTAACAATTCTTTCAAGTGCTTCTTCAATTCCCTTAACTCATTTGGCGTTATCCTATATGGTCTCCTTGAGATAGGTGCCGTACCAGGCAACAATTCAATGCTAAACTCGACATCCCGGTCGGGTGGAAGTCCCGGGAGGTCATCAGGAAAGACATCCAGAAATTCACACACGACTGGAATCTCGGGTAAAGGTGTAGTTTGAATTGCGTGCGTGGCACTTTCCATATTAATCTTCCAGGGCAAAGGGATTTGAAAGGTTCCCTCCCCCAAAGGGTTTCTGATTGATATCATTCGATTGTTGGTGTCTAAAACTGCTCCCCAAAAACTCATCCAAGTCATCCCTACTATGATATCTACCCCAAGACCGGGAAGGACTATCAAATTTAACCGAAACCTCCACTGATCTAAATCCAAAGCCACAGACTGAACCATCCTCCTCGTATTAACATCAGCCCCAGCTGAGCTAATACGAAATTATATACTTAACTCAGTGATACTCCAATTGTGTTTCAATGCAAATGCCTCACTTACAAATGAATGCGATGATCCAGAATCAAACAAAACAACAGTGGGAGTTTGGTTGGCAAGGAACATACCCGCTGTCACTGGTTCTCCCTTCACGATGTCCTCCAAGGTAGTGTGGTGCACTCGAGCTGCTGCTTCTTAGGATTTGGGCACTCCCTCGAGAAGTGACCGGTCTGACCACAATTGAAACATGGTCCCATCATTCCTGCCTTAGCTCCTGCATTGCTATTCGGCCTACCTTCCCTTCTTTGAGCGGGCGTCCGAACGCCTTATTGAACTTGTTCGATTACGCCCATGATTTCCTTTCTTCTGAGGTGGACGGAACTTGGAACCAGAGTTGGGAGGACGATACGGCGAACGGAAATTGGTCTGGAACCTCCCCTGTGATGGACCTCCCTCAAAGGTCCTCTTGTTGCGACCCTTAGCTACCGTATGGATGTTGTTCTGATTCTCCTGAATCAGACAGTCGTTGTAGAAGTCATTAAAAGTGACACGAGTAGAAGTACCCAGTGTCTTCATCAGCTTGGAACTCAGGCCCCTCTTGAAACTTGCAATCTTAGCTTCCTCGATGTTCACAAATTTCGGAGCATAGCGGGACAATGTCAGGAAGGTATGATGATACTCCTTCACTGTACGGTTGCCCATGGTCAACGCTAGGAATTCTTGCTTCTTCATTGCCATCAATGATGTTGGAATGAAATGTGCACGATACGCCCTGGTGAACATATCCCAAGTGATATCTTTGATTCTCGGGATAAGTGGTACGATCTTTGTCCCCACCATATCCCAGTGGCCCTTCAAGCAAATGGGGCTGCATACTTCACCTTGAGCCCTTACATTAGTCGGCGAGATGGAACCTCTACTCAATAGTGTATAGCCATTCCTCGGCCTCCAACGGGTTTATGGCCTCCTTGAACACCGGCGGCTTGGTGTCCATAAAATCCTTGAAGCTGCATCGATTCGGTTCTTGACCGACACGGACATTGCGGTTGTTGCGGTTGGCCTCGAAGTTCGACGCGGCAAATCTTCAATGTTTCTCGACTCCCGGAATTGTGCGAACAAGCTTGCTCGGGGTGAGTGGAGGCGGAGGTGGTGCACCGTGTGCAACATTATCTTCGGCCCCATGGCCTCCACCACCACCACCACTTTGCCCTTGCCCCTTTGCCACCGGCATTACGGGCGGCCGTTGCACTCGGGTATTCGCCATCGCAATATTTCAGCAAGCATGGTCATTAGGAGTTGGATTTCTGGTGGTAAATAAATGTAGAGTTGTGCCATGCAAGGTTCATTAGAGAGAATAAATTCAAACAATTCATTCGCACAGCACACAACATTATTATTTTTCCACGATCACAACATCACTAATAGAATTACCAAAATGCCGGTATTGCCAATTTGGACTTTCACGGCGTATCTTACATCGCCATTACACATCACATGACTACCATCGGCAAACCCCAACTAGGTGACTCCACTATCATACATGACACTAGCAAACCCAAAAGTACCACTACTAGTGATCTAAACACTAGCCTACTCCTCGTACGCCACAAGCGGGACACTAGCGGCCTCGTCGTGCCCTCCGCACGAGGTGCGTGCCTGCGGCCATCTTTGCCTCAAGTACACCTCGTCACGCGAGACGGTCATTGTACTCCTCCGGGTGGTCTAACTCCTGTGCAAGCGGTGCTTGCTCTCATGCGCCCTCGCTTTGGTTCCAAGCGGCGGTCCTGTCATCCACCACTTTCCCCGAGTGTGCTCTCTGTGTACTCCAAGCTAGCATGTCAAGCTGTGCTACCCTCTGCTGAAGCTGCTCAACTGCTCGCCAACTCTGCCTTGCCCCTCAAAGCCTCTCGCCTTGGCCTCTGTCTCAGCTTGCCAAGTCCTCATTGAGCTTCTTCACTGCTCCTCAACCGAGCCTTATGCTGGCGCTCACTGCGGATCTTATCCCACAACAGGTTGCGCCCGTGGATATACATGGTCTCAAGTGCGTCGTACGCCTGCATTACGGCGAACATCGCTCTAGCAGTGTGTGAGCCACCCTCCTTTGACTCCTGAGGTCCTGTCACAAGTGTTGTCCCCTCTTCCTGCCTCCATACCGTGTAGGTAGGATCGACAAAGGGAAACACACCTGGCACGATCTCTGCAAGCTGGTCAGGCACCTCTCCCACCAGCAAGTCCAACAGGTGGTAGGCGGCTACCTGTGCTTGCACACCACGGCGTCTTGCCCTCTCCACGAGACTCTCCAACCAATCCGGTGCGGGTCATCATCCAGCGAGGAACCACAAGCGACACGGTGGCATATCCACGCCTCACTATCATATCTCGATCCCAAAAGTAGAGAGGCGGGTTGCGCTCGGGATAGCCGGCACGTTGAGAATCCTCCGAGAGAAGGGTAGGCGTACCGAACTTCTCCGAGGAAAGTCTTTGGACTCCTGTCCACACGAGTGGGTAACGGTGGCACGCGGGGGCTGGGACAACCACGGGTGGCTCAACCACGGGTGGCGCTGCACTGGGGTGTCCAGGTGCTTGCACCTCCCACACTCTTGCGGGGCGGTGCTTGGTCCTTGGCATCGAAAGAGCGACATATCACGATAAGCACAATTATATAATTATAAATTATATAAAGGCCTCATAAGCATGGTGTACTCAATTCTTTTAAGGGGAAAGGATTAATTTTAAAATTGTCATGAGCAAAATTTTATTCATATGCAATGCACAAAATTTTATTACGTCCTCACAAGATTTATTACTTATACTATTATAGTGATAACCAAATAATCGCGCTAGTCGGTGGCATAACAACGCACTCTCATATACGAGGTTAGGGTGATCTACATGTTCGCGTGGTTAGCGTACCTGCAGAAAATTTCATTTCAGCCCAACCCCATGAATGCAAGCGACGAACAAAACTCGGCACCTTAAGAATAAGGTCAAATCTCCGATTACAACTAGCCCTATTCAACACCCTTCTCCATACAGGTATATCCCTGATATCCCTGCGTGTAGGTGCACGCTACCCGAAAATCATCGCCAGAAGACGACCCCTCACATGAGATACTCTCTTATAAACATGTGTAGAACATGGATGTAATCGAGCATCATTAAGCACTCCCCTAGACTGGCAGTGTACCCAGTCATGCTCTCACAACTCACCTTACCTTGGGCGTAGAGGCAAAATATGATCCATACACAACCATTCAAGTGAATGGCCCTCATACAAAACCGTCGTGTATGGCGCGACAAAGAAAAATATGATGCATTTGCCCCCAAGTTAGTACTTTAGTAAGCCACCTAATAGTCCTTATACGGGCATCTTTGGACAGGTCGGACATTCGGCACACTCTAAGACTTTATCCCAACTTATAGATTCCTATGTGAACCTTTGTATAAGTGGCTACAAGTTTTACTCTCTTTTTTAAAAAAAAAAACTGTAGTTTTTATTACGTAATGAATGACGTCATGTTGAACCACGCTCCGATGCCAGCTGAAACAGAACCGACCAATTTACATAAGCACAAGTACGAATATCAACGCCAAGGCATCGAAGAACGCACTTGAGCACATGTAAGCTTGGTAGTCATCCAAATCCCGAAGGATTTTAGACTTTTTCCATCATAGCCAAGATCGTAATAAGTTCAACACTCGTCATGCATTACACAAGACATATAGTAATATTACATAAACATCGGAGTCTAAGTAGCATTATTACAAACCACACTTAGTTCTCACATTGCGGAAGCTCACAACTTAAGTCTTACAATACTTAGAGGTTACAGTGCCATGTCCACGACCAAGTCCAACCAAAAGCAAGTAGAGATGAGAGAGATATAGGACCGTGCCCACGGTCTAGTAGTCTCCCACTGCGGGGTAGAAACACGTCTCGCAGTAGCCATAAAAGATCTCCCCATCTGCAACAACATGGGAATAAAACCACGAGTACGTGGGGTACTCGGCTAGACTTACCCGTCTTAAACCGAGAAAATAAGGACTCTTATAAGCATATGCAAGGCCATATGGTGGTTTGGTTAACCCTTTCTTGCACAAAGACTTGAGCTTATTTATCTTCATTAGGTGAACTATACTAAGCTTACCATATTAGTTAAAACCTTCCTTTCTAGGTCTGCACCTGTACTATAACATATCAAGTAGAAGTATAAAACAATCATCCTTTCACATGGTTGATCATAATCCGATATCCCATATCCGTCATGGTAACATAACCCCGCAACCAATTTTCCCGTTTATATCTGTATTGCATGTACTCACATCAAGTTATCCACTATCCAGGGACGATGGCGATTATAATCGATTCCTACTCAGCTGAGGGTTTATTTCTCACACAAACCACACTACCCCCGTCAGGGTAGATTAGGTCATCATTAATGAGTTCGGAATTGGGGATCAATAGGAACCGTGCGAGCCCAGGCCTCTTGATGGCTGCATCTAGTCGGGTCCCAACATCAGTCTTAATGCCACGACCTGTCGCACCCCAACACCAACCCCACGGGTCGACCTGATACCCCAATCCAAACAAGCTACTAGACTTCGGGGTCCCATAAAACCACCTAAGTGTGAGAAGCTATTCAAAATGACTGAGGGTTGGAACAATACAGGGTCTATGACCAATCCCGTTTGGGTTATGTTCCATCCTTTCCTTTTCCGATCCAACCATTTTCATGTGAATCCTATCCTCGCGGATGATCATTTAACCACCCGACTTCTACCGCACAATTAAGCAAGGCGAAGCATAATACGTCCTATACTTAATCCAGGGTAGAGGTATATAAGTGGTCAAGGTAGATAATGCACCAAGGGTGTCAATCAACGCCTACTACTTAATGCAACATCAACAATAAAACGACGCAAGTTAGTTTGGCAAACCATAGGAGAAATGCTCCGGGGCTTGCCTTTCTCGAAGGAACTGGGCTGGTGGTTCGGGCACTCCGGCAGCTCAGCTTCTGGCTCCTCCTCGGCTGCTCCCTGATCCACTAGCTCCTGCTGGGTTCCCTCATCCGGCTCCACTGGAACGAACTGCTGGGCGTTGTCCGACGATCCTGTATGATGCAATGCGTGGTTGAGTAACTCATATGAATTACTTCAGTTGTCGATGATTAATGCAAGCATATGTCACAAGACGACATAACAAAACGACAATGACTCAACACGCGACCGACATTCGCGACCCTAGGCGAACCATGTTCTGACATGGGACGAATGGACTTCGTCCATGGGTCGCTAACCCTCGACCAAACATGACCAAGCAAACATGACCTTGATCAAGACCTGACCCCATCATGGACATTGATCAAGTATAACATCACCATGATCATGTGAAAAGAATCATCATGATCATTACTCCTAACCAGCATAATTAACACTAATCATGGCATAGGTTACAACAGCAACCCATATTTCGACATGTCCTAAAATCCTATAAAAAACAAAGTAGCAACATTAGGTTGGTCATAGCTCAATGTCCAAATTTCACTCCATTTGGACCTATGGTCAATCCTACACAAAAATCACAAGTTGCTACCCAAACATGGCAAAATAGTGAACCAAAAATGGTTTGCACTATGAAACATGGTAAACACCCCCTTGAGCTTCACCAACAGCTCCTACACAGTGAAGAACCATCACACAAAATTTACCAAAGCTAAACTCTTACTAGAATTAGCCATAAGAATTTATTTGCTATCACTAATCACTAGCACCTTCTAAAGGAACTCTAATTGCTATAACAGAACATGACCAAGCTAATACACCATCACAAAGTATACCAAAAATGATGAATTATGACATAAAGATCATCATTTTTGGATCAGCCATGCTCTAGATATGAATTTCCCAAGAAAATGCCTAAAACCCTTTTTACCCAAATTTAAATCACTTTGCACAGAAAAGTTTCCCCAAATATTCCTATAAAATTCCACAGCATAAAGCTTCTCAAGATATGAATTTAGAAATTTGAATCATTCGATTTGGACATGTACAACTCGAGTTACAAAATTCACAAGGTACATCATAAATGCTGGAAATTCCATTTCCAGAATTCCCAACCCAAAATGCTATGGGTACCCCGGATCTGTCCCCGCTGTCTTGCCAGGCCACGCTAGGCGCACCCGAGCGCGTACCCAGCCAGTCCCCAGTCCAGTCCAGTCAGCCACGGGACCCGCGGGTGGGGCCCAACGGCCAGCGGGCCAGAGGTAGAGGAGGCCCCCTCGCCGGCGGCGAACTCGCCGGTGGTGAGGTCTCCGGCCTCGGCGTCTGCGCCAGGACCTTCCCCAGGCCTCGGCGACTCCGATGGCGCCCGAGGGGCGACGGCGGGCTCACCGGAGCACCCTCGCCGGCGGTCGAAGCGCACGGCGGAGGCGCTGCGACGGCGGCCTTGCTGCCAAGCCTCCCCGGCGGCCAATCGAGCGGCGCGAAGGGGCCAAGGGGCCCGTGTGCTCCCGAGGACGGCACGGATCGGCGTAGGAGCGGCACTCGAGATCGCTCGAGCGAGCGCAGCCAATCGGGCGGCGTTGCGCCGGAGGAGAAGAAGAAGAGGAAGCCGGTCCGGCCCTCACCTTCCTCTCACGGCCAAGTCGAGGCGGCGCCTTGCACGCGCGAGCCGAGAGCTCAGCGGCGGCACGGCGGCGGTGATGCGGTGGCTATGGTGGCGGAGAACGAGAGAGAGGGAGCGAGGAGAGAGGAGGCGAGCGACGAGAATGACGATGACGAGGGCGACGACGGGCTCGAGGCCGGGGTGTACCCCCTCGTCGAGGGCGGTGGCGTGCTCGCGGTGGCGACACGCGCCCCGGGCAGCTGTCGACGCCGGAGGACGGTGCCCTGCTTGTCGGTGTAGAGACCGACGGGTGGGGCCCGGTCTCTTTTTTTATTTTAAAATCGATTTAACACCCATTTTTCCAAAGGCTATAACTCCCAAAATATACCAATTTGGGCAAACTTCCAAAAGAGAAAATGATCCTCATAAAGAGTAGATTATTTCACCTGAAGGAAGTTTCTCCAAATTCCCAACCATTTTTGAAATACAAATTTTTGAAGAAAATAGCTTAGAAAATCACCTAAACAGAAAAACAGCCCAGGCTGAACTTAACCCCCTAAAACATATGCCTTGCACTCAAAATCATGAGAAGTGACCTTTAGGACTTTTATTCCTAATGAAAAGCTTCAACTAAAACCTTTAGACCCCCAGAACATCTAGAGTGTCCGGGAAATACTTTTCGAAGCTTCTAACTAGCACAATCAAAAACTAGTTAAGCCAAACTAGACATTTTTATGCCTATGGTCACTCACATGACCCCTTAATAGATTTAGGCTATCTTTGAGTCTAAATGAGGTTAGTGAGCATCACATCAATCACTTGGTAATTATCATGTTTTGCACACAAACAACAAATGAACAAGCATAACACACATGTATGCATATGCCATGAGTGAAATGCAATGTGGAGTCACATTCGGATTTTTGTTAACCAAGAGCCAAAAATCCAGGATGTGACAAAATATATCTAACATGCCCATCTTGCTACAACTCAACTCAACTTCACTAGGTCCTAAACCCTCTGTAAAACAGTCTGCTAGTTGACCATGCGATTTTACATATTTTAACTTCAGGACTCCACTATCTAGCTTCTCCTTGATGAAGAATCTATCAATCTCCACATGCTTGGTGCGGTCAAACTGGATTTTGGATTGTTTGCAATATTGATTGCTGCAATATTATCACAATGAAGCATCATTGTCTCATTTCTTAACACCCGCAGCTCCTTTAGCAAGCCTTTTAACCACAACATCTCACACAAACTCAATGCCATTGCTCTGTACTCAGCCTCCGCACTAGATCGAGCCACAACAGCTTGCTTCTTGCTTCTCCATGAGACAAGATTGCCTCCCACAAACACACAATACCCAGAGGTCGACCTCCTATGATCTTTGCTACTCACCCAATCCGCATCACAGTAGCCTTTCACATCAAGGTGCCCATTCTTCCTGAACCATAACCCTCTCCCAGGGGTTCCCTTCAGATACCTCAAAATCCTATAAACAACTTCCATATGTCCTGTTCTTGGATAATGCATATACCTACTCACCACACTCACTGCATAGGAAATGTCAGGTCTTGTATGACACAGGTATATCAATCTTCCCACCAATCTTTGATATGTTTCCTTGTTCACAGGATCTCCACACTGGGCATTGATTTGATGATTTTTATCAATAGGTGTACTACATGGCCGACATCCAAGCATACCGGTTTGATCAAGGACATATTTTCTTTGAGAGAGAAGAATACCCTTAGGCGACCTAGAAATCTCAATCCCAAGAAAATACCTTAGTGGTCCAAGATCCTTTACCTCGAAGGCCTTTCCCAAATTCTCCTTCAAACATTTGATTTCCTCCACATCATCTCCTGTAATCACAATATCATCCACATACACTGCCATAATGGTGATAAATGTTTCTCTATGCTTGTAGAAGAGCATATGATCACCATTACATTGAGTGTAGCCCATACCATAGACCGCTCTCCTGAACCTGTCGAACCATGCCCGAGGTGATTGCTTTAGTCCATAAAGTGACTTTTTAAGTCTGCACACCTTCCCAATAGTTTGACTATTTGCAAACCCCGGTGGGATTTCCATGTAAACTTCTTCTTGTAAATCACCATGAAGAAATGCATTTTTCACATCCATCTGATGTAGAGGCCAACCAAAATTCTGGTCCTAACAGTGCCCATTTTCGCCACAGGAGCAAAGGTCTCATCATAATCAATGCCATATGTTTGACTATAGCCTTTTGCAACCAATCTCGCCTTATATCTGTCCACCTCCCCTTTTGGGTTTTGCTTCACAGTGAAAACCCATTTGCAGCCCACAACCTTTTTCTCTTTTGAAAGTGGGACCAGTTCCCATGTCTTGTTCTTCTGAAGTGCATGCATCTCTTCTCTCATAGCTGCATTCCAGTTAGGATCCTGTTTTGCACACCTCCAGTCCCTTGGAATAGGCACTGTTTGTAAAGATGCAACAAAAGCTCTATATGCAGGTGAAAGGCGAGAATATGAGAGAAAATTGGCAATGTCATGATCTGTACTAGGATGCTCAAAACCATAATGAACAGGGGGTTTTTCAAAATTGGATCTAGTATCCCTACGTTGTGCAAGGGGTAACTCTACATATTCAGGGCTAGAAGGGACATGACCACTTGATGGAGAGAGGTTCGAGAAGTGGTTTGGGACTGGTGTAACAGGCTGTTGTAGCTGTGGTGCACTTATTTGCTCCCCCTGACTCCTGACTTGCTGATGAGGACATCTCAGCCATACATGTTACTTCAAGTACCGAGCAGCCATCATCAAACATAAATGATACAATTCAACGTCCACTTACAAGAAGCCGTGTCAAGAAACTACAAGTGCAGGTGAATTCATTCCTAACTGATTTTAATTTCAATACTTCTAAGAATGTTATACTACCTAAGTGTTCTACTTTGGTTGTGCTTAGGAACATACAAAAGGATGTTGATGAAAGTGGATTGGCGGATTCTATCAGTGAAGTACAAATGGACCAGTTACAGTGCAAAACAGACCAGTTCAAAGAACTACTCATAACTCTCAATTCCCAGAAGCTATGGAAGTAAATGAGGACTCTTTGGAAAGCTTATCAAGTCAGCTTTCTAATGCCACCAAGACCAAGTACGTTGGACTTCATACCAATGAGAACCAAGTACGTTTGTGAAGACTGCTCGAATGCCGAGTCTGCGAGTCAGCATGTTGGTACAACTTCATGTTCAAAACTGTACCAATCTACAATGTTTCGTGGCGCATGTGATACATGGTTGGAAACATGGTGAAGTTAACTTTCCAATGCAGCGACAATGCATCATTTGGAGTTTCCAATAAAGAGTTATTGCCAAATTGCGAAGACTACTCCGGAAGACCAGCGGCCTCGCGAACCCACTTCGAAGCCATTTCATGGAGGCCTTTTCACATTCTTAGTCTTTTCATTTCCATCTCGAATTCACACCTATCTAGCGGCTGTTGCTAGTATAAGTAGCTGTCGACGAAATATCGGCGATAGTCGACCAGGGGTATGCGACGGCCGTGTAATGGATTGGCGGAAGGCGCACGAGATTGCGAGCAAGACGTAAACGGGGAGCAATCACACGAGGTTTACCCAGGTTCGGGCCGCAAGGATGCGTAAAACCCTAGTCATGCTCTCTGTTTCAATTATGATGTGGATGTATGAGTCTGTGCGTTATGCCAGATTCCGTCCTCTGGCATGGGGGTCCTTGCTCTCCTTATATATCGCGGGAGCAAGGTTACAAGTCGGAACTAGCCTATCGGTACTAAGTTTATATACTTTACAAGTCTAAACTTTCCTATCTCGGCTAGGTCTTGTCCTCCTTGTCGGTCTTCAATATTCTTACTGTTTTTTGTCAGGCCCGGCTGAGCCGATCGGTCTTGAAGCTTGATGGGCCGGCTGGCGATAGCGTGTCGGCCCAAACTAGGCCGTGAGGGTATATGGAGTTTATACCTCCACGGCTAGTCCCCGAGCATCATGGATCTTGAGGGAAAAAACACCGTCTTGCTTAGTTGAGTGAGAAAGGGTGGTCGGACACACGTTCGACATGTGGTCAGCGAGAAGTGGAGGACCGTCTAATGCTTCCGACCACACTTTGCTTACACTTGGTTGACGTTTTCGGTTTTGACCAGAAAGATTTATGATGCTCGAAAGAAAAAGAATTTTGAAAGGGTCCCAAATGCGGAGACGTGGGCCCTCGTTAGTATGCGATGCCTGCCATCACATGGTATCTGTCGTGATCGATCGTTGCCTTAGCTTAGTTTTGAAACTAAACTCTTTGTAAAGAGAAAGATTCAGGCCGAGTCATGCAAATGACGTGGGCCCACGTAGTCCCCGAGGTTGCTGTAAGATAGTATATGTTGCAGCAAGCTCTAAAAGAAGGATCTAGCCCATGTCACCTCTCGGGTGACGTGGGCCCACGTAGTCCCCGAGCGAGATGAGGTGGAACACGTTATGTCGGGTCTAAAAAAAAAGACAATTATATCGTGCTTTATGTGTTTCCGACCACTCTTTGAGTGAGACCGAGCAGGCCAAATTTCATTTGGGCTGGTCGGTTTGAACCATGCCATGACTTTGTCATGATTAAGTTAAGGCAGCTTTTCTACTTAACTCAGTCCCCAGCGTGGCTGTGAGACCATGGTTTTGAATCTAAACCCATGAAATAGCTTAGTTATTTGTGTGCCAGAATAACCGGTATCATTGGCAAAAAATCCCAGCTCAGCTGTCGGATTGTGTGGGTTGAAATATGGATGCTATACTGATGCTATACTGTAACTTTGTTACAGCGGGTTGGAACGCTTCTTTGAGTTGTTGCTGCAAAGAGAAAATTTGGTATGAGTGAATGTTTGATTTGATGTGATTTGATATAATCTATGACATAGAGTTGTATCAAGATGTGTTGTTTGAGAATGGTCTTGGTAATCGCCTCTCCTTAGAGTTAATCAGTCCTCAGGTGTGTAGATGACCTATAGTGAATAGCGCGTTGCCGAATCACTTAGGGCCCTATTTCCGTTAGAGCGACCCTTTGTCATCCTGTGTTGTATAGCGTTGTTTGTGAACACGTAGCGGGATTGATCGAGACGGTGCATGCGATTGTTTTTGTTGGAGGGGTGACGTACTTGGCCATTTGGTACAAAGAAAAGAGGATGTTTTTAACTTTGTAAATATGTGTTGAACGTACTTTGAAGTAGTTCATGTAAAGAAATCTTTTGTGAAAAAAGATCGGTGAAGGCATGTATGTTAGGTTAATAGAGCACTTATCCGTATTTTTCTTGTGAGCCACCGTCTTACCGTGGTGGATTTTGATCATGCCTTTGTTCTGAAAGAATGGTCATGTGGTGTGTAAGATTTTCTTATCATGAGAAGGCTAAGTTATGCTTGTTATAGATTTAGAAGAAAAAATTGCCGCCACACTCTTCTCTTTCTCATTCAAGAGCCGACCGAGTCCTTAGGGATTAGATGATCCTAAACAAACGGCACGGTCTTAGGAATGTTTGGAGCCCTTTTCCTTTGGGAGCGACCATTTGGATCACTCTGTGTTGTTTGAGCGTGATCTTGTTAACACGTAGCGAGTGGGACCGAGACAGTGCATTCCTGGTTTGCTTCGTGTTTGAGGCAAGAAATTTGTGGCTGGTTTTTCTAAAGTGTGGTCTTTTGAAATGGAGGGGATGAATAAAAAATTTATTAAGGATGTGAGATACTTATCTTTCAACCGTCGTGTCGCGTCATGATCACGTGCGGGCGAAAATATTCGGTTCTTTGATGCAACCGTACATCGACCGGGTTGTCACGTCAAATCTCGGTACGGTTTTCGGACTCGGTCGAGTCAATGTTTTCTGGCGTAGTGGGTCCGTTGTGTCGGTGGCACAATCGATCCATCTTCGATGACTGAGTCGCGGCGTGCGGGGGTTCCCGGCGGGGAAACGTATAAATGCTCATTGCTTTAGTGGAGCGGTTTTCGTCACTTCGTGCTCTCGGGGAACGAGAGGGCCGCGGAGGTTTGATTACCCACGATCTCATCAGTTGCCTTCTTGATTCCT
The DNA here is from genome assembly GCA_018135685.1 of Themeda triandra. NCBI lineage: Eukaryota > Viridiplantae > Streptophyta > Magnoliopsida > Poales > Poaceae > Themeda > Themeda triandra. The sequence goes on from JAENPR010000094.1 coordinate 1,293,310, forward strand.
CCGAGCTCTTCTATAAATTGGGGCCTGTGCTGGGAGTTCTGTACACGCAGCACATTCTCTGTTCTTGCTCTTGTCCATCTGCTTCCGCAAACTTTAGGGTTTTAGATCCCATACTCGCGCCGCCGCCTCCTTAGATGGATCGCCGTCACGGTAAGCGCCCGGCGGAGGAGGAGGAGTCGGTGAACTCCCCTCGGGAGGTGAGGCCGCGGAGGAGGTGAGCTTGGATTGAAGTTTTTCCTTGATTAATCTTGGGGTTTTCTTCTTTTGGTGTAACCGCTATTTTTCGTTCACAATGTAGGTACACCCTCCTGACCATTGGAGGTGCGGCAGGCACCTCTGCCGCGGGCGCCGCCGAGGCGGCGAGGAGGGCGGCGGAGGAGCCGCGGGATGTGCCGGAGGCTGCGGCCCCCGAGCAGGTGGCTCCGGTCGTGGAGGCCGGAGCTGCCGTTGCTACGGCGGAGCAGGCGGCGGCGGAAGAGGCGGCGGTGGCCGCTAGTGTCTCCACGCTGCGTTCGCTGAGCAGCGTTTCAGCGAACTCCCTGGCGTCTGCGCTCGACCGCTGTAGGGCGGAGCTGGAGCACATCCGGGATCTCTATTCCGAGGCCACCAAGCAACTGGGGCAGGCGGAGGCGAACGTGGACCTGTTCTCGAAGGCGCTCTCCTCCGCCCGGGGAGGAGCCGGAGGCGGTGAAGCGGCGGGCCGCCGACTTCGCCGCCCAGCCAACGCCGCCGTCAATGAGGCGGCGGACGAGAGGCGGCCCGCAAGGTCCAAGTGGATCGTTGCCGGCGGCGCGAGGCCTGCCGACATCAAGGTCGGCGGTAAGTATCGTGTTCTTTATTGTTCATATTCTACGAATTGTGCTTGCCTTGGCGTTTTAATCTTTTACTCTGTTTTTCTGGCGCGGGCGGAGCTGGAGCAGCTGCGGGGAGGCCGCGCATGCCGCGGCGGATGCGGTGAACGCCCGGGCGGCGATGTCATCGCGGTTAGCGGCGATCCCCGGCCAAGTGGCCGCGGTGGCGGTTTACGGCGTCCGCCATGGTGCCTCCGCCGCTTATGCCACCGTCGACGCCATCTCGGCGTTGATGTCCGTGGCATGGAGCGTCGGTGGCGGCGCATGACGCCATGGAGGGCGGCGCCGTCGAGTTCGTCGGGGCAGCGGAGGCCGTCGTTGCCGCGACTCCTGTCGACCTGGTGGTCGGCAAGCTTTTCGGGGATGACTAGATTGCTTAGATGCAATCAGTCCCCCGTTTGTAAAAATTTTTATATTTTTAATGAAGGAATTGGATCTTTTGAGATGTGTCTTGTGCCGGAATCCTTCGAGATTCCTTTTATTTATCTCTTTATTTAGATCTGTTTTATGACTTTGTCATGTTTATGCCGTAGGATTTTGTTTGAGGATTTGGAATCCTCTTGTTTAGAGAATGTTGTAACGCGTCGGATCGAGGGATGATTTTCCTTTGAATGACAAGAAAAATTCATGTGCTCAAGTGTTTGACACGAAGAACTTGATTTCTCATTATAAAATAGTACACATTAGATTGCTTTTTTGTCATTTAGAATGACTTACAACGATGTGTACGGCGACGCTAACTTAAACCTTGAAAGGGAAATCGCCTAAAAAGAAAACTTGTCTTGATAAAAGAGGAGGACGTATCTCTCATTCTTTTTAGTTTTCGCTCTGCTTCTCCTTCTTCCAAGTCGTGGACCATGGTGGGTCTTCTTCGGTCTGAGTAGTAGGTCGTCATCGTCCAAGACTTGATCGTCTCGGCGTCGGGCGTGGTCGGATATACTTATCCCGTTCCGAGTAGTATTGAGATTGTCCTTTTTTGGAAAAGGCACATCGTAAAGGAATCTAAGGAGCTTGAGTTTTTCTCAAGCGGCTTCCTTTTGAACTACTTCGTACCACTCGCCGTTGATAAACATGCCTTCGATGTTTTGCGCCTGGTGATCGGACATTACGATGCGCCGAAGATTGGCTGGGTTTATTGGATTAGGGAATATGTGCTCGGTGTGCGGAGGTATCCCGTCCTCGGGAGGAGTTGGGTGGGGAGCCTCTAGTTTGGTTCTACAGTGCGCAAATTGTCCAAGAAGGGAGTGATGAAACCATTACGGTTTGTTTGAACAGTCGGAACCATTCGTCTAGGAGGAGGACTCGAGCACGTTTGTATACGATAGTCGTACGTATGGGTTGGGTACAACAACGAGGCTCATCGTGTTAGGTGAATCCCTTGTGTCGTCCCTTAATGGGCTTATGCGAAGCTGCGGCGATTCTCTGCGGTTCTTTGCCATGTGATTTTGGTGCTCTTCCGCTTCGTTTTCTTTCTACGTCTTGGTGTCGGTCGGCAAGTGCCCTGGCCTGTGTGCGACGGGCTTGTCATTGAGGAGGCGAGTTGATCGTGCTCATGGCCGTTCTGCTCTTTGCTCTGTTGCTTTGATGTTGTCATGGCGGTCAATATCTCTTGGCGTCGCCTTTCCCTCCGTTGTTCATCACGACGAAGGGTAGCGGCTAGCTCGGTGCGTTCTGCGAACAACCGGGCGTTAGATGTGTTGTTTTGTGGGGATCGTTCTTGCTGCGTTGCCACGGTAGGTGCGGTTGGCGGGTTCGACCGGTTCGTCGGATTTCTCGGCGGCGTCGCCGTCGTTCGTTGCGACGGGCGTTTACGCTTATTTATCTTGTTGACGCGTAATTCCGACTAGGTACATCGTGTCGGGTAGTTTGTGTCATACGGCCCGGGACTGCTTGTTGTTCCGTGAGGCTTGTGAAGTCCTCGTTCTTAGATCTTCGATATCGGCCGGAATTCTCTGCCGTATGTTGCTTGGCGGCCTCTCCACCCTGCGTACGATGATCGGCCGTGGTCGGAGCCGCTGTGGTTTACGCCACCATCGGCCGTGTATGGTTGCCACGAGGATTTGTTGGAACGCGTCATTGTAGATTCACGGCTGCAAACGTGGCCGCTCGGAGCACCCAAAAGTGACTCTACGATTGTTGTTCTGCCTTCGTGTCGATGGATTAGGAATTCGTTGTTGTCGCGTGTTGACATTTCTAACGCCACTCAGTGTTAGGTTATCATCCCCAACATGGCGCCAAAAATGCTGGTACTAAATAATGCAACTGCTACTAGAAATAAACATGGGATCCGCAAGCGCACGAGATAATACCGATGTAGCATTTTAACCGGGAGTAATCCAGGTATCGTTATTTATATTTTTACCCTTTGGGAAGGGAATGCCTTTGGATAATGAGTGATGAGCAATGCACATCTTTGTAATGGAGAGCTTAACCTTGTCGTATCGATCATCTCATACGGGGTAAGTGTCACATAAAATATAGGAATGAATGATAAATGACATAAGATAAATGAGAGCAATTAGCCACATAAAATAATAGTAATAAGCCATCTCAACTTAGCACTCTAAGCTTATAACACTAGCATGGACTAGGACGATCTAGGGTATAATTCTATGTTATTCTAACTACAAAGTCAAAGCATACAATGATTAGTGTAAGAACATCTAGCAATCATGGCGGGAAAAGGTTACATCTATGCATAGTGATATTACCAGAGAAGATAAGAGACATAGCAATGACTTCAATGTAATAGGTTGTTCTACTAAGACCTACCAACGGGGGATGGAATACAAAGGACTCAACGGAACTGTCACTTCCGCGATCTACCACACGACCCGGCCAATAGGGTGCAATCGCGAGATAAATACGGTCTAGGCACCACGCCTACACAATATTTACCACTCTCCCATCGATCTAATGAGCGGCGCTATACGATCCTATGCATAAACATAATTCTAGTCCAACTATGCTAAACATATAATCAAAGTAAACTAAGAACAATATAATTGAGAACATAATCAAATAGAGCAAAGTCAAGTCGATATAATAGAATAGAATAAAGTACTACTCATAGTATCACAAACAATGATGAATATTACAAGAATGTAGAGGGGAATTACCAAGAACTCCGATGAGATCCGGACTCCAAGCTAGGCTTGATTCCCTCTAGATCTATTCCTATGTAGCTATGCTACTAAACTATGGAGCTCTAATTGAGATGGTGGCTCGGGCTTCTACGAATTCGATGAGAGAATGAACTCTTGAATGAATTAGGGTTTCACCCGGGGGCCGGGGGCTCGAATATATAGTCCCCTAGGATGAACCCGGCCCTCGGATCAAACCGACCTAAATGGACGATAATTTATCATCCTCAAAGGCGGTGGAGGCGGGATCCACGAGACTCCACCCGATTGGTGGAGATGGGGAGTCGGCCGAGCTCCCCCCGGGTCGGCCGGTGGCCCCCCCAGTGGGGCCCGGCCTTCGGGGGTCGCCTTACGGAGTCTTCTAGATTATACAATTTTACCCGTTCGGTCTTTATCTCTATGTAATCATGACATGTGGGCCTCCTTTGGTTCTCTTTACGATAACCCCTGCGAGAAATAGACAATCACCAAAACTCGTGGAATTACGTCGGTGTAACCCCTATATCTAACGGGTGAACTCATATTATTCCTTTCTCTTGCTTGTGTTGACGGTATAAAATTGATACTTAACGACCGTCAACAAACTCCCCCAAGCTTACCTTTTGCTCGTCCACGAGCAAAGATAGACTCGTGATGGATCGGGAGTTGCTACAATGCTTTCACTCCTCACAAGTACACATGCGTTCAAACAAGAACTCTCCTTCGGATTAGAGTGAACTATCGACTCAAAACTCACTCATATTACCTTTCACCATGGGGCTTGTAACCGTCACTTGGGTCTTGAGTAGTTGAAAGATAGAACGGTCAAGTCAAGCGCCATGTTTCTCGCTCTTTGATCAACTATTATCCCGGAGTTTTTGCAAGGTTTTGAAATAAAACTCGAGTTCCTTGTATGAACCTTTCGGGTCTCTCATTTGTGGTATTTACGGATCCTCTCCAAGGCATGAGTAGTATATGCCTTCTCTCTTCTCTCAAGAATATGTGGTATTTGTGGAACTAAGGCATAGTGAAAAGTGCCTTCTCTCTCTCACCCTACTTTCTAATAGGCTTATGTGGAGCTCATAGGTGGGGAGACACTCAAACTCACTTGCATATATTGCACAGTTAAGACATGGATCCAATAGGAACTAAAATAATAATAAAGTCATATGTGCGTGTGAATGAGGAAATGGAATGGATGAAGAGATGATAGGATGATGGTGATAAGGAAATGATTATGAGGGGTACTCAACTGGTGAACATCTACTTCTACACTTGCTCCTTCGAGGATAACATGACTCCCTTTATTCGGAAACCTTGAAACTTCTTGAATGGAAGGACTTGGCTACTCTTTCTTTTTCTTTCTTTTTTTTTAGAGCAACCAATCCTCTGAAAACGAAACTTTAGCACAGGGAGTGTATAACTTGAAATGATAATGATTTGGAGCTTTTATGTAGGCAAATAGAACGGCGATGATTATGCGGATGTTCACTCCCGAATAGGAGTAGAACTTTTTCTGGATGATGTGAAAATGAATGGCATATGTAAATGTGGATGGATGAATGGATGGATGCGTACTCCCAGTGTAGGAGCAGCATAAGTGCGTATCTCCGGGGTAGAGACTTGACACAATATGTGGGGAATGCGTACCCGGGATAGGAGTAGCATAAGTGCGTATCTCCGGGGTAGAGATAGCACAATATGTGGTGGATATGGATCTATATGTGGGTGGTACTTCGAGGAACGAAGTAGCACTGAGAATGAATGTAGTATTTATAAAATGGGTGCATGCTTCGAGGACGAAGTAGCATAGATCAATGGATGGAGAGCACATAGTATTGACTTTAAGCTGCGTGACTAATTCCTTATGGGTCCACAAAGCATAACCACACTCAATGCCTATAAAGTCTACACTCAAACCTACAATATGATCTATATAAACATATGGGTTTTCCTAATCTAGTAAGCATGAATATATGGTTGTGGTAGGAATTTGAACTCTCATCATAAAGGAACTCATCATGCAGGAATTTAATATTTTCACGAGATAAATTCTCCGAGAACTCTAGTATCTCTAGGAACAAGATGGATGACTGCTCAAAACCTTCCCATATCATACCCGTCAACCACCTAGACTTAGATCAAGTGTTCGCTACCCACAAGTTTCGGGTTGAGCAAATCTCAAATCTAAACAGTTGTGTCCAAAACTCGGGAGAGTGCAAGGTTGAAAACTAGGTACTTGAAAGGAATTACGCAGAGCAATTATTCATCATCTCCATATAGAGGTTATTCTAGGGATCACTTTTAAAGACAGTTGCAAGAGCTCTCCAAAAGTAGAAAAGATAGATAAGGAAATTTTTTACGGGTTTCTATGGTTATGCATCTTTTTTAGTTGTTTTAACAAAGCATACTTTAATAAAGCATAATTAGATAAGTTGGAGACACTTAGCTTGGTACACGGGGATGCTCTCCCCCAAGCTGGATGTTGACATAGTCTGCTGATGTTGCGACAGGCACGAAGACGTTCTAGTCCTCCGGGAGTGTCGTAGATAGTTGCTTTGTTGGAGACAAGCATTCAATTGTCGCGGCAAGCACTCCGACAGGGGACCTGGATGTCCTTACGCTTGTTAGCTCTTCTTGATCCTTGATGTTCGTGAAGCTCAAATAGACAACAAAGCTTGTGGAACTAATTAAGTGTTAGTGACAAAAACCTCTAGGCTTTAGTTGTCTAGAACTTTCCTAACTTGAAACTCATTCTAACAGGATCACAAGAAATATTTTTATCTTTTTTTTATTATTTAAGGAATGCGAGACGGGGGAAATAAATATCTTTGAGAAATTATTTTTGTGCCACCACGGTGAGTGGTTATCCACATGGGGCTTAGTGATTTTACGGATGCAAATGCACAACATCTTTATTTTCTTTTCAAATGCGAAGATAAAAGAGTAAAGGTGCAACTACGATGCTAGTAGGAAAATAAATATGCTAAGGTAAAAATGCAATCTTTGGAAAGTAATTGCTGATAAATACCAAGTTACCTCTTGGCGCGGCGTTCGGTGGTTTTAAGTCCTCCGACGGGACTTGTCATGTTCGCTCATTTTTCAAGGGCGCATTGGCGGCGCCTCGATGATGTCGCCTCGTGTGTAGGAGTTGATTCTGATTTTTCTTTTACTTTCCACACCTTCTGTCGGGTACCTAGATTAGGGGGTCCTAAATCAGGTACGTTAGAGGAAAATGACCCAACCCGTCTTACCTTTAAACCTCCCGAGAATTAACCGAGAGAAATCCCAATCCTCCTCACACCGGGCCGGCCCACTACCGGGCCCGCAAGGCCTCGAGACCCGCGGCTCAAGCAACGGCCGCTCACCCGCTTGAGAAATACGGAAACCGCTCGAGCGTACGGCGCTTTCGAGACGATGGCGTAAACCGCTCGAGCGAGCGGCCGCTCGAGCGGGACGGAGAACGCTCGAGCGAGCGGCCGCTCGAGTCCGCCCACAAACATTACCTATCCAAGACACGCACATGGCTGCAGTATATGTAATAGTGGGAAGTATGCGCTCCGCCTAACCCCATGGCTACGGTGCGCGGCATGGAGAGAAGAACGCCGGTCACTTCTCCTATTCCGCTGCCCATACCCGGGATATAGGCATGCCGAGGCAACACTATTGCACCACGTCGAGTACCGTGGCGCGAGCGGCATTCCCTCCGACGCCGTCGTCAACACTCGTGCCACCAACTACGTCGTCCCGTCCGTCGCTCGGATCTTGCCCCCTCGAGGCGGCTACCAACCACTCGAGGAATGGTGACGGACGCAACCCGAACAAGGGACGCACGGTGTCCCGTCTTTCCCACCTCGACGACCATCTTTGCGGGGTTCCGGGCGCACGTGCTCGACTACGACAGCGCCATACCTCGACTACGTCGGACCACGATCGAGAAGGACCGGCGAGGCCATCGTCGGCCATACCGCTACGAGCTCGAACCCGGACCGAGAGAGCGTCTACAGTTTCGGCGACTCGACACAGTGCCCGTAGCTCGACGTCACGCCACGACAGCCCTATCTACTTTGTATTCCTGAGCCTCCCCTTGGCCTATAAAAGAGGATGCCAGGGTCTAGTCTAGAAGAGGTTTTTTCGGACGCCTTCATTCGCAACACATTTCCAAGCACGCTAAGTCTCAGGACTCGCTTGTATTCACCCCTGTACAAGCACCCCGGTGCAAGATAATACAAAACTCTCCCCTCTGCTGGACGTAGGGCACTCTTTGCCTGAACCAGGATAAACGATTGCGTCCATCTTGCATCACCATCCGGATTAGGGAGCACGCATAGAAATTTACTCGTTGGTGTAATACCCCCCGGGGTACGAAACACCGACACCTTCTTTGTTGGAGAGGGTGACCTTGAGGAGGAAGCTTCTCGGGGCACTTGGTTCTCTTCTGGTAGCACCTCTTCGGGTTCCTCTGCAATGTTCTTCTCTTCTGGGTATCGATCTTCATATCTAAACAATTCTCCCTCATAGTTGGCCCATCCATACGTAGTGATGTTCTTCTTGTTACGCGACGGTAGTGCCGCTTTGCCTTCTCCTTGCTGTTCTTCTTGGGCTCTTCGGTGATTATATAATTATTGTTGAAGTAGCGGCGTACCTTCTCGGTGGGAAAGTGGAAGTGAATCTCTCTGTCCCAATATAGATGATAGCTACGGTGGTGTTCGGGAATGGTCTTCCTAGGATGATTGGAGGATCATAGTCATCTCCCATGTCAATGACTAGGAAGTCTACGTAGGGACATAATGGTCATCTATCCGGATGAGGACATCCTTTACTTCTCCTTCGACGAAGCGGAATGTCTGGTCTGCCATCTGCAGCTGTGCATAGGTAGGCTCCAAAGGCATAGTGCCATATAGGTACTCATAACTTGGCCATAATGTTGACGCCCGATCCGGTGTCACACACAGCTTTATTGAAAGAGCATCTGTTGATGGAGCATTGAATGGTTGGGACACCTGGGTCATCCTTCTTGATTAGACGTGGGGATCTGAGTAAGTGGTCATGCTCCTTGTGGACTGCAGTGACCATCCTCTTGTCTCCGTCTTCTTGGTCTTCTTATCTTTGTTCTTGCTCTTCTTAGTGGATTCTTCTTCTTCTCACATTGTTGATGAGGGTGTCTTTGGGAACTGCAGCACTCTGTTCTTGAAGAAGAAGGTTTCTCTCTTGCCCTTGATGTTGAAGATGATCTTGGCGGTGTTGGCATACATGATGGCTCCGGCGGTGTTCAAGAATGGTCGTCCCGAATGACAGGGGACCTTTCATCACTTTTTGTATCCACTACCACGAAGTCTGCGGGGACATACGAGTTGCCTACTCGTACACAAATGTCTTCTAGTATTCCCAAAGGAACACGGAGTGACCGATCGCAAGTTTTGTAAGCACATGGTTGTGTATGCTAAGGGGCATCGAATAACTTCTCATATATCACTCTTGGCATAATGTTGATGCTTGCACCGAAGTCACAGATTGCCTCATTAAAGTTAGTACTTCCAATGGAGATCGGAATGGTGGTCTCCCGGATCGCCCTTCTTGATTGGCGAGTTGAGTCTATCCATGACCCCTTCGATGGATCACTCCGGCTATCTTCTACATTGAATATATCAACAAGATTTGCGGTTTCGAGCTCTTCGGGTTGTCCCGGTTTACCTTGGCCGGTGGAGGGAGCAAGGTTAACAAGCTGTTGTACCGTGACTCAAGTATCTTGTTGAAGCGAGCCGACTCTTGATGGCATTGGAAAAGCCATCCATCCCATTCCGAGTGTCTCTAGGACCTTGTCATTTGATGTCGGCTTCTTGGACAGATTGTCCATCATCTTGCCTTGGTTCGGCACTAACTCTCTCAAAGGCGATTTGGTTGTAATTATTGTAGGAGGAGTTGTTACCTTGATAGTTGCTGAATAATTGCACGAGTAGTTAGGCCTCTGCTGCGATTCCAACCTTGATTCTCCGCGAGGACGGTAGTAATTATTATTGTTGTTGTTATTGAGGTAGTTCACTTCCTCCTTGACTCGGGCGGTTAGCTTTTTGTGTGCCCGGTCTCTCCACACTCTTCACATGTCATGCGAGCATCATGTATATGCATGACTTCTTTCTTCTCTCGGGGCTCTCTCATCGAGCCTCTTCATCAGCAGAGATCCATTTTGGCGGACGGCATGTCTACCTCCTTCGGCTGGTGCATTCCTCCACCTCTCTTGCGGGTCGAGTTCTTTCTTCCCTCCAACCTTGGTTGGATGCCATCTTTTCCACAAGAGCGTGGCACGAGGAATAGTGAGTGATAAGAATGCACCTCAGCAGCGGCATCCATCGTATCACGTGTCTTGTTGCTAAGCCCATGGTAGAATGTCTCGCATAAGCAGCCAATTCTCCATGCCATGATGAGGACACTCGAGGATGTAATCTTGAAAGCGCTCCCAAGCTTCGGGACAGTCTCATCATGGTGTTCTTTGAAAGCTTGATATCTTCCACGAAGAGCATTTGTCTTGCCCATGGGGAAGAACTTCGCCAAGAAATTAGTGGAACATAATGCCCACGTAGTATTCTTCTCCTTATTGGCGTAGAACCACGCTTTGCGCTCTCCCCAAGAGTGAGAATGGGAAGAGGCAAAGTAGTATAGCATCTCTCGGGGACATCCTTGATAGTGAATGTGCTACAAATCTCCGAGAAAGTGTTGGAGATGAGCACTAGCATCTTCATGGGCCTTCCCACAACCGGCTTGCTTGCACCATGTTGATTAGCGCAGCTTGAGCTCAAAAGCTCCTTCGATGTCCGGCTGGTCCAGTACGAATGTTGGCCGTAGTTGGAGCCGAGAACTCGCGGAGTGACTTGTTCGCCATGGCTTCAAACGCTGGTGTCAAGTCTCGCACGAAAGGTCGACTTTACGCCGACAAACTTCCAAGTTGAGTTGATGATGATGATTGATTGGTCTTCTTCAACTCCGCTTCCGCCTTCCCGAATAAAGCTTCTGGATCGTCAATATAATTATCAGGAAGAATTGTCTTGATTACCCTGCATAAGATACACAAGTAGACAAAACAAGGGTAATCCTGTAGAGAAGGGTTAGTATGACAAAGACAACTCAATCACATTATCTAGTGCAATGCTGCTCATTATCCATTGGCTTTCAACCTTCCCCGGCAACGGCGCCAAAAATGCTTGTTGACATTTCTAACGCCACTCAGTGTTAGGTTGTCATCCCCAACATGGCGCCAAAAATGCTTTGGTACTAAATAATGCAAGCGCTACTAGAAATAAACATGGGATCCGCAAGCGCACGAGATAATACCGATGTAGCATTTTAACCGGGAGTAATCCAGTGTCGTTATTTATATTTTTACCGGGAAGGGAATGCACTTGGATAATGAGTGATGAGCAATGCACATCTTTGTAATGGAGAGCTTAACCTTGTACGTATCGATCATCTCATACGGGGTAAGTGTCACATAAAATATAGGAATGAATGATAAATGACATAAGATAAATGAGAGCAATTAGCCACATAAAATAATAGTAATAAGCCATCTCAACTTAGCACTCTAAGCTTATAACACTAGCATGGACTAGGACGATCTAGGGTATAATCCTATGTTATTCTAACTACAAAGTCAAAGCATACAATGATTAGTGCAAGAACATCTAGCAATCATGGCGGGAAAAGGTTACATCTATGCATAGTGATATTACCGAGAGAAGATAAGAGACATAGCAATGACTTCAATGTAATAGGTTGTTCTACTAAGACCTACCAACGGGGATGGAATACAAAGGACTCAACGGGCTGTCACTTCCGCGATCTACCACACGACCCGGCCAATAGGGTGCAATCGCGAGATAAATACGGTCTAGGCACCACGCCTACACAATATTTACCACTCTCCCATCGATCTAATGAGCGAGCGCTATACGATCCTATGCATAAACATAATTCTAGTCCAACTATGCTAAACATATAATCAAAGTAAACTAAGAACAATATAATTGAGAACATAATCAAATAGAGCAAAGTCAAGTACGATATAATAGAATAGAATAAAGTACTACTCATAGTATCACAAACAATGATGAATATTACAAGAATGTAGAGGGGAATTACCAAGAACTCCGACAGATCCGGACTCCAAGCTAGGCTTGATTCCCTCTAGATCTATTCCTATGTAGCTATGCTACTAAACTATGGAGCTCTAATTGAGATGGTGGCTCGGCTTCTCGATTCGATGAGAGAATGAACTCTTGAATGAATTAGGGTTTCACCCGGGGGCCGGGGGCTCGAATATATAGTCCCCTAGGATGAACCACGGCCCTCGGATCAAACCGACCTAAATGGACGATAATTATTCATCCTCAAAGGCGGTGGAGGCGGGATCCACGAGACTCCACCCGATTGGTGGAGATGGGGAGTCGGCCGACTCCCCCTGGGTCGGCCGGACCGCCACCCCCCCAGTGGGGCCCGGCCTTCGGGGGTCGCCTTCCGGAGTCTTCTAGATTATACAATTTTACCCGTTCGGTCTTTATCTCTATGTAATCATGACATGTGGGCCTCCTTTGGTTCTCTTTCTGATAACCCCCTGCAGAAATAGACAATCACCAAAACTCGTGGAATTCTGTCAGTGTAACCCCTATATCTAACAGGTGAACTCATATTATTCCTTTCTCTTGCTGTGTTGACGGTATAAAATTGATACTTAACGACCGTCAACATCGCGCGATTTGTAGATCGTGACTGACGCGTCGTCGGAGCGACTCAAAGTTGGCATGGGTTTCTGTCAACCTCATGTCTTGTTGATGGATCAAACGGAGTAGATCCTTGTTGCTGACATGCCTCCTTTGGTTAGGACCGGTCGGAGGTGTTGACGCCGTGCCGTCAACTATCAGTAGTGGATTGGTTGGGACTGCAATGGTGGTCACCGGGATGAGTTGGATCTGGTTTGGCGCAGCCACCATTGTTGGTGCCATTGTCGGCGTGATAGCCGGAGGCGTGAGTTGTAGTAGCGCTTGATTCTTGAGTTGGAAGTCCAGGTGAACGTTCCGAAGTTGAAGGTGAGGCCAGCTTCGAAGGTCATGGAAGCCGGGAAGGAAACCATCTTGATCGATGTGAAATCTCGGTGCGCACCCCCTACCTGGCGCGCCACTGTCGACGAAATATCGGCGATAGTCCGACCAGGGGTATGCCCTGACCGGTAATGGATTGGCGGAAGGCGCACGAGATTGCGAGCAAGACGTAAATAGGGAGCAATCACACGAGGTTTACCCGGGTTCGGGCCGCAAGGATGCGTAAAACCCTAGTCCTCGCTCTCTGTTTCGATTATGATGTGGATGTATGAGTCCGTGCGTTATGCCGGATTACGTCCTCCGCATGGGGGTCCTTGCTCTCCTTATATATCGCGGGAGCAAGGTTACAAGTCGAACTAGCCTATCCGGTACTAAGTTTATATACTTTACAAGTCTAAACTTTCCTATCTCGGCTAGGTCTTGTCCTCCTTGTTGGTCTTCGATATTCTTGCTGTTTTAGGCATGTCCAACCCGGCTGAGCCGATCGGTCTTGAAGCTTGATGGGCCGGCTGGCGATAGCGTGTCGGCCCAAACTAGGCCGTGAGGGTATATGGAGTTTATACCTCCACAGTAACCCCTAAGACCCTTGCAAATGAAGACTTTTGATAATCCAATTCAGAACCCTTTGTTCAGCTGTGTGCTAACAAACCCCAGAGAGAGATTCTCTACCCCTTTGCTCTTGTGTTTTCCTTCGCGGAGATTACAGAAGCGGCCGCGTCATCGGCACCCAATCCGTGCTCCTGATCCTCGAGTTCGGGTTGCATAGGTTGGTTCTTTGAGAGTGTGGTTGGGCGAATCCTTGGTTGCTGCCGTATAGAGACGGTGGTTGGCTCCTTGTGCGTGTCGTCGGGTTGCACTAGTTATCGCTGCTTGCGGCAAGTTATCGGGCGTTCTTCGGCTAGTTATCAAGATCGATCCTACGTCGTGAAGATCGGGACAACAACCTCATCATCCGGCATCAGCTCTTCGGTTGCCACGGTAGGATTTTTACCCTTAGCTACATATATATTTGTGTTCGTCCTATCCTTTGAAAAAGCCACAAAAATATTCTGCTATAACCCTTTGTTTCAATCTGTTATTCTTGTGAGTTTAGTTAATTTTCAGTCCATTAGAGTCTTTATTTTGTTGCTGATCATTAGCCTTTGCGTATCCTTTGTGCCTCTTTTATATATCTCGAAATCCCTAAAAAAAAAATTCAGAAACCGGTATCATCCTTCGCGTAAACTTTGATCCTATCAAGTTAGAACGCCGACGGTTGTGTCTTGTTTCTAAAAAAAGAAAAGTGTGTCAGTTTCATATCTATTCTTGTTCTTAGTTATATATAAAAAAAGTTACAAAAAAAAAAGAGAAGAAAGAAAAGTTGTAAAAAAAGAAGAGTTGAGGAAAGTTTGTGAAAGAGAAATTTAAAGATCAGTTGTTTATGTGCACAAGTTCTGAATTTTATATCAAGTTGCACAATCAGTTTGTTATCTATCCTTTGGTGTAAAATTTTGCTTAGGTTTGATTGCAACATTTGCATCCTAAGCATATTCCTTGTTTGCATCAAATCTGAAATTAACTTTGCGTGTGTGTTTGATCCATTTACATCACTCATATCTTGTGGTCGGCACTAGGCACCGAACTTATATTTTGGACTGTGATTTAACTTTACAATAGCGAGAATTCAGATTGCATTCCTTGTGAATTATATCCCCACCAAGCTCCACAAATAACCCACCGTCATAGGAACACGATCTTGCATTCTCCGAACCATCATTCTCAAGTTACCACCTCGCATTGGCCCTACGTAATGTCTACGGGGAATTCACATGAGCTTCGGTTGGTAAGAGAGGTGAGGTTGTGAGATTTCACATATATTTTCCTATAGCACATATAAGCTTGCTATTTTGCATATATATTAACCATGATAGGCCGAAGATACACCAATCTTCCATTCTATGGAAGTCGATCCGGAAGAGTTTCTTGATTGGCAAGAACAAATGGAGATTGAACTTGAAGTTCAAGATTTTTCGAAGCCAAGAAGATAGCAAGAGTTGTCCTTGAGTTTGAGGATTATGCTCTTGATTGGTGGAAGCAATATCCACATAAGCGCTTCATCAAGAATTGGGAAGATTTGAAGAAAGCCATGAGAAAAGAATTTGTGTCAAGGAAGTATGGGCTGATTTTGCTTCGTCGTTTGGAGAATGTAAAGCAACGTAGTAAATCTGTCCAAGCATATTATGATAAGCTATCTTCTTCCTTGCATCGAGCAAATGTTGTTGATGACATGAGTGCAATGACATATTTCAAGAGAGGTCTTAATGCTAACATTGCTGCTGCACTTGAGAGAAAATATTTTAGAAGTATGCAAGATCTTCTAAGTTGTGCAATAAGTGAGGAGAAGAGAATCATGAAGGTGCAGCAAGGCAAGAGCTCACGGCAGTCATTTGTGCCAAGACATACATGCTAAGTTACAGCCCACTTGTATCCTGTTATTGGGGAGAAGCGAGCTTCAACTTCATGCAAGAAGAGAGGACATGCTATTCCAAAAGTTTCTTTAGTTGATTCTAGTGCTAGAAGAAGTGAAGACCATCAACCATTCAACTCCAAGAAGAACTTTGTTGTGCAGCAAGAAGATATCTCGTGTCTCTAGTTGATAAGAGAAATGATGGGGTGTGTGACATTGCTTTGGATCATATTGTTACACCAACCCTTGATATTATTGTTGCCCCAAAGTGCCATTTACAATCTGAGATTGATGAGGAAGAAGTTGCAAATGTTTCCATCACTGGTTGTCTCGGCTTTGAGCAAGATCAAGAAGAAAAATCTGCTGCACATGCCATAGAAGTTGAGATAGAAGCAACTATGCAAGTAGTGGAAGCTCATCGGTCGAGCTATGAAATTAGAGAACATCTTTGTCTATTGGAAGTTGATCCTTTGTGTGTTGAGTTGAAGGAACATGCTGCAATTGCACATCATATAAATCTGAATTTTGATGATAAGAATGAGCTGCTTGCTGCTATGTCTCATTGTGAAAGTGTCCACATCATTCAGCAAGAAGAACCAATGCATTGCATCAACACAAGTGATGAGCATGATACAAGTTTTATGCCTTGTGCTAGTGCCAATTATGGTGATGTTGCAAGTTCGAATTTGTCCAGAATTCTTCTATGCAACATTGTGAAAATTGAGCCAAAATATTATCAAGAGATTGATAAAAATTCAATTTTTGAAGGTGCATCTAATCTGAATTTGAAGGTTGACCATAGTGCCAATTTGAGTGCTCAATGTGAGAAGAAAGATACTTCTATTGTGCCATCAAGTGCAAGTGAGAAATCTGTCCAAGATGAGGTTCATCATGATCCAACACTTCGAAGTTTCACACTGAAGTTGTTCCAAGCACAAATGTGGTGCCAAGGTGTGATGTACCATCAACTCCGTTGTGTGAGGAAATATTGGACAGTGGTGCTGAAATTGAGTGCTCTAACTCACCACTTAATGATCGAAGATTGAAGGCATGATTGATGAAGATGATTCCACTTCAACCATTGAAAGATCATTGTCTTTTGAGAAGGCAAAAGATGGCTCTTGTGCTAAAACCATTGCTGCCCCTATGGCAATGGATAACATCACGAATGATGACACATATTCATATGTTGCTCCACAAGATGTTCAAGACATTGTGCATCAAAACCCAAGTGAGAATGAGAGCCATGTAGCCAAATTGAGTGAGAGTGAAAATAAAAGTGAGATGAGTGATTCCACCAAAAGTGAGGTTGAGAGCATCAACAATATGAGTGTGAGAGATACACTACACAAAAAGAGAGAGCTTCATTGCAAAACATGTGAGGATGATTTTACTAATCTACTAATGTCTACTTTTAGTGTTGTTTCTCCAAATGTTCAGGTGTACAAGTGCAAGAAAAAGGTGGAAGAGAAGGTTGTCCAAAAGACTATCATACTTGGTAAGAGAACTGAGAAGGTAGCCAATCTTGAGAACCAACTCTTTGCTGTCCAAAACCTAAACCATGTCAAGGATAAAGGTAAAAATTCAGAGATACTTTCTATTATGTATACACCATCGTCAAATCTAAAAGGTAATGAAGATAATCTGAATCTGAATTTACAAAACAAATTGGTGAGCAATTATGATGAAAAATTTGTTTCAATTGGAACTGAACATACACAAAATCTTTATATTGATCTAAATGATCCACATGTTCATACAAGTGCTGAATTCTTGCAAGTTCATAACCATTGTTCAATCATGAAAGATAATTTCTATTCTTTGACTGATATTCATGCTACTCTACATGCTAATAATGTTGATCATGTCAAGTTGATTACTCATGCTGAATTTTTCATGAGCGTATCTCTGAATGTATGTTTTATATCAAGTTTGATGAATTTGTTGATATCAATAAATTAGTTGAAAGTGTTCTTGATATATCATCTATGAAATCTTTGAATGGTGTATATAGCTGCAAGTTTACTTTTCACTTCATTGGACATCATGCGGTAAATAAATTTTGTGCTTGTGTCCTTTGCATAACATGTGACAAACTTGCTGAACTACAAGTTGAATGAAGTGAGTAGTATATCTTGTGAACCCTATTTTTCTGAGTGTGAGATAAATAAGATAATGAATGCTTGCTGTTCAGAATTGCCTATGCTATTACCATGTTCATATTATACTTTAAGAGAAAGAAAATCTGTGCAAACATGTTCTGTACATGCACCTAAGGATTTTTCATCCCCATGTGAGACCATTGACTATGAAAGGTACATTTCTAAACCTTTATCTGAATTGTGCATCAAGAATTCTTGGAATATCGAATATGCTTCATTCCCATATGTTGATATGATTGATCTCAATAATGTGAAATATGATAACTTGAATCAAATGAGTGGTCTAAAGGAAATGCTTGTGCTGCCATCTTATAACCTATTTCCTAGTTCACAAAAGTTGAGAAAATTTTTCTTTCATGGAAAAGAAAAATATGAAAACATGTATTACAAAAAGAATCGACCAAAATGAAATAAAAGATTATAAGAGCAATCGCATATATGTAAGGTCCTAGATGGCTAGAGGGGGGTGAATAGCCTATAAAAATTTCTACAAACTCACTAAGCAAACTTTATTAGATACATAAATGGCGGAAAGCAAGTTATGCTTAGCCTACTAGGTGTTGCAAGCCTCCTATCCAAACAATTCTAGTAGGTAATCACTAGTACACACAAGAGCTACCACTAGTGATCAAGAGTTCTACCCACGGGATTTAATCTACACAAAGAGTGGTTCCCGACCGACCACACAAGCAATTCTAACCCACACGATTTTAGTCTACACAAGAAGTGGTACACGGCCAACCACACAAGCAATTCTACTTTGCAAGAATGTAATCAAAGTAATGCAAGAGAGGAGGAGACTTGTTATACCGACGCGTCGAGTCGGGGTTGCCAATCACCAAGAGAATGAGCAATCAATCACAATCGGCAACACACAATCGATGACAACCAATCACCGGGAGACAAAGATGAACACAATTGTTTTGTTCACCGGTGTTCACTTGGGCACCGCCAAGCTACGTCACCGGTTGTGTCGACCAACACCTAGATGGTTCCTCGGTGTGACCTTCAAGTCACTAGCCCCTCAAGGCTCGCCCCTCAAGGCACCGCAAGACCCACTCTCAAGCGAGGTACTCAACGACATGAGGATTCCACTAGGATGCTCTTCGTGATCCCCACGAGGTGAGCTCAACCTCTCACAAATCAACCGGAGGTGGCCAAGAACAATCACCTTCACTTGCCAACGCCTCCAACAATCTCCAAGCCGGCTAGGAGCGGTACTCTCCAAGAGTAACAAGAAATCCACCGGCTAAACCACCCACAAGTGCCACTAGATGCCCTCAAGCAATGCAATACACTAGGTGATCTCTCAATCTCACTTTGGATGAGCAACAAGCAAGAGAGATGAGAGGGAGAGTGTTTCTTCAGCTCACAAGTATGAATGAATGAGTTGGGGAGCCAAGAGAGGGAGCCAAGCCCGGCCATCCCTTTATTTATAGCCTCAACTCAAACAACTAGCCGTTGGGCAGCTCGGGCAGCCGAAAAACAAGCGCCGGATGCGTCCTATGCTAGCGCCGGACGCGTTCTATGCGTTCATTTCCGTGTGCTGAAAATTAGCCGTTAGGAGCGCCGGACGCCCAAAAAGTGAGCGCCGGACGCATCCTACACTCGCCGGACGCTACCCAGAGAGCCTATTTTCGCTGCCCACCATCGAACTCTTAGTTTTGTGTGCGCCGGACGCATTCTATGCTCTCCGAACGCGTCAGACGCATAGCTCCGGACGCGTCCGTCGCTCTCGAGGGCAGCAGACCACTCCGCATTCAACTGGGCATATCTCTTAGCTCCGAACTCCGTTTTCGATGTTCTTGGGCTCGTTGGAAAGCTTATTCAGAGGACTATGCAACCAATATATCCTCATGATCCCAAACATTAAGGATAAAAACAGTTTTCCAATCCAAGAACCATCGACGCTCATTTCCAACACAAGAGTTCACGGAACCTTCTCCAACTTCTTCTCTTTTCTCTACTCCTTTGCAAATGTGCCAACACAATCAAGTGTACAACTCCATGTGCTTGTGTGTTAGCTTTTCACAATCATTTTCAAAGGATTTGGTTAGCTCACTAGGCCCAACATGCAATGCACTTCATGAATTCACCTAGTGGCACCCTTGCGTCGAATAGCCGATAAGACTTCCCCTCTTAATAGTGCGGCTATCGATCCTAAACCACTCACACCCTCTATGGTGTCTTGAGTGCAAAATAAAATGGCCCTATCGGTTATACCTTTGCCTTGAGCCCATTTTGTTCCTCCAAATGATATGAACGCTTCACACCATCATGTGACCGTCTCGATCCATCGACCTTGACTTCACTTGCCCTTCACCGTGCATCGGTCCATCGGCGCCTAGTCTTGTCCGAGCTTCACCATCGCATGGTCCTTCACTCCAAATCTCGACTAGCCCTTCACCTTCAACACCGGTCCATGGAGCTAAGTATCGTCTTGGTCTTCATCTTTGATCACATGACATGTGTCATGCTTCATATGCATTAAGCTCATCATGTGGACAACCTTTCTCTAAATCAACCACTTTAGATAAACAAGGTTAGTCCTAGGTTTTATCAATTAGCCAAAACCAAACTAGAGACTTTCAATCTCCCCCTTTTTGGTAATTGATGACAACCTCAACAAAGATGATTTTATAATAAAGATTTTGAACTTGTCATACTTGTCCAATCATTAAGCTCACAAGAGAAATTTGGACAACTATAGCAAGTTGGGTTTTGGTAGTATTGCTCCCCCTACATATGTGTATAGAGTTTGGATTTGAAGCTTTGCACATATGCATGGATAAAAGTGTGGGGAGAGTAATTCTACCATAATGATGCTAAGGTGTAAAAAATGGACCTTTGAAGCGTGATACCAATCGGAGTTGCAATTTACACCATCCTTAGCACCACGAAGTAACTAGACATCCATCAAAACTCAAGAACCCTGTGAGATCAACATTATAAGCAAAGTTCTTGAACTACTTGTAAAACAAGAGGAGTCTAGTTACAACCTATGCATACTAGTAGATCATTTCACCATTCAAGTCCTATACTAGCATTGCACCACACAAGCAAGGAGACACCACTTGTATAAAACTTTAAACTAGGTGCCATGAGCAAGTCATATGAGAATACACAAACAAATGCAACAAATTTGTTCATGAGCTTGCTCCCCCTTCTTGTGTGCATCAAAATTTTATTTACCCCTTTATCATGTTCAGTCATCTTTTTCTCTCCCCCTTTGTCAACAATTGCCCAAAAATGAGATCAAATTGTGGAGAGAAAAGGACTTTGATGGAGTAAACAAAACTTTAGTCAAATTGGTTCAATCTAGACTACTTGCCGAAGACATGCATTTAATTCGGTTTGAACCAAAGACAAGCTTCTTCACACCTCATGACAAGGGTTATCTTGCCTATGTTGAATTAAACACATGTAGCAAGTATTCTAGATTCAACACTAGGATTGCATGCTCACAAACATGTCATATGTCACCACTAGATCAAGAAAAGCATAGAAGCAATAGTGGTAAACATATATACATCAAACACATTTGATTTATCATGAACGCTCCAAATGCACCTTGTATGTCTACATGTGCTACCACAAGTATAATCCTAAGCATGAATGACATGTCGACCAATGGTACCTTGCTTTGTCGAAGGAGAGGCATGTCAAGTAGTGGTGGGGTGCATTCAACACATGTTTGAGAAGTCAAGAATATTCAATTCATTCCTTAGCTTACAAAACCTTCTTTCATCAAGTGGCTTGGTGAGTATATCGGCAAGTTGATCATCGGTGCCCACATTTTCAATGGAAATGTCACCCTTTTATTGATGATCTCTTATGAAGTGATGCCTTATGTCAATGTGCTTTGTTCATCCATGTTGAATCGGGTTTTGTGTCATCTTGATTGCACTCTCATTATCACAAAACAATGGCACATACTTGAAGTTGATGCCATAATCCTTCAAAGTTGACTTCATCCAAAGCAATTGTGCACAACAACTCCCCGCACTAACATATTCGGCTTCGGCGGTAGAGATTGCCACACTATTTTGTTTCTTTGAGGACCATGACACAAGTGATCTTCCAAGAAGTTGACATGTACCACTTGTGCTCTTTCTATTGATCTTGCAACCACCATAGTCGAGTCCGAATATCCAATCAATTCAAACTTTGACCCCTTGGGATACCATAGTCCAACATCTCTTGTTTGCTTCAAGTACCTCAATATTCTTTTTGAGGCCGTGAGATGACTCTCTCTAGGTGAGGCTTGATATCTAGCACACATGCAAACACTAAACATGACATCCGGCCTTGATGCGGTGACATAGAGTAGGCTTCCAATCAAAGACCGATATTCCTTTTGATTCACCATATTGCCATCAAAATCACTATCAAGATTTCCATTAGTGCCCATTGGAGTTGAGATTGGCTTTGCATCTTGCATCCCAAACTTCTTCAACATGTCCCTTATGTATTTCCCTTGACTCACAAAAGTCCCATTCTTCAATTGCTTGACTTGAAGACCAAGGAAATAGCTAAGTTCACCAATCATGGACATCTCAAACTCTTTTGCCATCATTTCACCAAATTCTTCACAATATGTTTGATTGGTTGATCCAAAGATGATATCATCAACATAGATTTGCACAATGAAGAGATCATTACCAATCTTCTTGGTGAATAGAGTAGTATCAACCTTGCCCATTGTGAACCCCTTGGAGTGAAGAAAAGTCTTCAATCTCTCATACCATGCTCTAGGTGCTTGCTTCAAGCCATACAAGGCTTTCTTCAATTTGTACACATGGTCGGGCTTCTTCTCATCTTCAAAACTGGGAGGTTGCTCAACATATACTAGCTCATTGATGATCCCATTGAGAAATGCACTCTTGACATCCATTTGATATAACTTGATGTTGTGGGCACATGCATAAGCTAATAGAATCCTTATTGCTTCCAATCTTGCCACGGGAGCATATGTTTCATCATAATCAAGACCTTCAACTTGAGTATAGCCTTGAGCAACTAGTCTTGCCTTGTTTCTAATCACATTGCCATCTTGATCTTGCTTGTTCTTGAACACCCATTTGGTTCCAATGACATTGTAGTCCTTCGGCCTCTCAACTAACTCCCACACATCATTTCTTGTGAAGTTGTTGAGTTCATCTTGCATTGCCATGATCCAATCGGCATTCAACAAAGCTTCATCAATTTTCTTAGGCTCTTCGGTTGACACGAATGATGCATGCTCACAAAACATGGCCACTCTTGATCTAGTTTGCACACCACTTCTAATATCACCAATGACACTATCAATTGGGTGATCTCTTGCAACATGTTGTGGTTGTAGCACTTGTACTTGATTGCTTGAACTTGGTTGATCACTTGACTTGTCTTCATTTGATGAACTAGCACCATGATCTTGCACTTGAGCATTGCTAGCTTGCCTCAATGGAGAGTTGAGCACTTCTTTATCATCTTGCACATCAATCACTTGCTTTGCTCTAATGTCCCCAATGTCCATGTTCTTCATTGCTTCAACCAATTGAGTTCCACCAACATCTTCTAGATTCTCATCTTCATCTTGTGACCCATTATCAAATTACACATCATGGACTTCTTCTAGAATGCCACTTGAGTTGTTCCAAACTCTATAAGCCTTGCTTGTAGTTGAATAACCGAGTAGGAACCCTTCATCACATCTCTTTTCAAACTTCCCCAATCTAGTGCCCTTTCTCAAGATGTAGCATTTGCATCCAAACACTCTAAAATAGCCAATATTGGGCTTTCTTCCATGAAGTAACTCATATGGGGTCTTCTCTAGCAAAGTATGACAATAGAGCCTATTGATGTAGTAGCATGCCATGTTGATTGCTTCATCCCAAAATGATTGACTAACGTTGTACTCATGAAGCATTGATCTAGCCATATCAAGCAATGTTCTATTCTTCCTCTCAACTAGGCCATTTGATTGTGGAGTGTACTTGGCCGAGAATGTTTCATGGCGCATGCGATACATGGTTGGAAACATGGTGAAGTTAACTTTCCAATGCAACTGATAGTGCATCATTTGGAGTTTCCAATAAAGAGTTATTGCCAAATTACTGAAGACTACTCCAGAAGACCAGCAGCCTCGCGAACCCACTTCAGAAGCCATTTCGTGGAGGCCTTTTCACATTCTTAGTCTTTTCATTTCCATCTCGAATTCACGCCTATCTAGCAGGGCTGTTGCTAGTATAAGTAACCCCTAAGACCCTTGCAAACGAAGACTTTTGATAATCCAATTTGGAACCCTTTGTTCAGCTGTGTGCTAACAAACCCCAGAGAGAGATTCTCTACCCCTTTGCTCTTGTGTTTTCCTTCGCGGAGATTACGAAGCGGCGCGTCATCGGCACCCAATCCGTGCTCCCGATCCTCGAGTTTAGGTTGCGTAGGTTGGTTCTTTGAGAGTGTGGTTGGGCGAATCCTTGGTTCAGGCTGCCGTATAGAGACAGTGGTTGGCTCCTTGTGCGTGTCGTCAGGTTGCACTAGTTATCGCTGCTTGCAGCAAGTTATCGGCCGTTCTTCGGCTAGTTATCAAGATCGATCCTACGTCGTGAAGATCAGGACAACAACATCATCACTTGCTCCCCTGACTCCTGAACTGTCTCCTCCGGTATACTATTGGTTCCTTCTCTTGCTCAACATTAACCTCTACATTTCCTCCACCACTTGTCTCCTCACTCCCTTCGCCAACTACCTCATCACCAACTGTCTCTTCACCTCCACCTTCACATTCATTATTCCTCACATATCAACACCTCCATTATCCTGATGCATTTCCTCTTGAGTTTTAGACCTATCCATTGGACATGGAATAGTACCAACAATCACCTCCTTTTTTGCATCAACTCCTGACTACCGTCATTCTTTCTCTCCAAAAACGGATCAAGATCTCCTCCACCTTCACATTCACTTCTTTCAATAGGATCCCAAACTTATAATAATTGATCTTGATCCTTCCAACAAGTGATCCCGATTCTTTCTCTCGATTGCAACACCATTTTGTGATCTTGCTACTTCCAACAAGTGAGGTATTTGGACAAGTAGTTTGATGTATAATCCCATGTTTTGAGAGATAAGCTCCAAAATCATTATTCACATATTCCTTTCCATTATCAGTTCGGATAATCCGAATTCTAGTATTGAATTGATTTTCAACCAACTTGTGAAAGTCTTGGAAACACCTAAGGACCTCATGCTTACCCCTAAGAAGGTAAACCCACATCATACGAGTATAGCAGTCAATGAAGGTCACAAACCACTTAAATCCACTCAATGATGTAACTGAGCAGGGACCCCAAACATCAGAGTGTATTAACATAAAAGGTTCACAACCCCGGAGGCCAATACTACGATATGTTGTCCTTGTATGCTTCCCAAGTTCACACGCATCACACACAAGTTTATTTATGTCCACATCTCTAAAAGCATCAGGATATAATTTATTCAAACTTCCAAAAGGTACATGTCCTAACCGGCGATGAAGCAAGTAGACCTCCCTCTCTTGTGCTTCAGTAGCTGCTGCCAATGCTGATTGTTGTTGGTTGATGAACCACAGCCCATTACGCCTGACTCCAGTCCCAATCACTCTCCCCGTCCTCTTCTCCTGAAAGACACAAGAATTTTCATCAAATGTAACTGTGCATTTGAACGATCAACAAGTGAACTAACGAGAGAGGAGATTGACGGGAAGGAGGGGACATGCAAGACAGAAGATAAGTGAAGAGATGGAGTACACTCTATAGATCCTACACCATGAATGGGTTGTGAGGTACCATCAGCAGTTTAGATAGTCTCACAATAAGAATGTGGGTTGTATGTTTTAAAAACACTAGATATGCCTGAGACATGCTTGGAAGCTCCGGAATCAATGACCCACTCAATGTTGTGCCTACATGTAGATGCAAGTGCCTGTGCCTGGGTACCTTTGCCTAGGTGGGCATAGTTGACGAAGTTACCAAAGTGACTGGTGGTAGCAATTATAGAACCCACTGGAGTAGTACTTGAAAGCTCTAATTTGGTTTTGGTAATTAATGAAACCTAATATACTAACCTTGTTCTCCAAGTGAATATGAGATAGGTTGCATATACCAAGTGTTGAGCTAGTCGGCAAACCATGGAGATGATGGTGACGGCCTCATGATGATGGATCAAGTGCTCTACATTTGGAAAAGACGAAAGAGAAAAATAAAATTGGGCTCAAGGCAAAGGTATATTTATAGGAGCCATTTTTATTTTGCACTCAAGACACCATAGAGGGTGTGAGTGATTTAGGATTGATAACCGTACTATAAAGAGGGAAAATCTTTAATTACAATGCTTATCTTATACCACTAAAGTGTGAGTCACATTTGCATATGCATAACGCTTAGTGATGCGGTGAGTTGAGATTAACTCTAAAATTATTTGTGAAAATCTAACCCAAGTGCTAAAATTATTTCGGTAATTTTTCTTGAGGGTTAGAATCCTGAGAAGGGTTGTCTTTGGACATATATAGCTGTTGGATAAATATTCAGAGAACTATCTGACCGGACCAAGTATCAAGTCCAGGAGCTGATCGCAACCTCACCGGACCAACTATCAGAACCATAGCTGCTGCTCACTGCATGACCGGACCAAGTATCAAGTCCAGAGAAAGGAGATGTCTGGACCAAGAATCAGAACCAGAGCAGGGCGCACTCGAGACATGCTACTCCATTTATTTTTGGCCTTCACCAAAAATAGACATGCACCTTGTTTTTGTGCGTGAGAAATAAATGGCTTGCATGCAGGCTTATTTGACTTTGGAAAGAAGGAGTACTGTGGCCACGTGAGTTGATGAGGAAATGGAGAGGCAGCATGAAGACATGCATCGTCCACCAAGTGAGCTTCCAGGAAGTTTCTTCGTGTTTTTATCTTGCTGACCAGTTTTAGCCATTTGAATTCACATGGGGCCAAGTCAAGTAAATGAAGCGGTGAGGAACGGTTGCATGTTTTGGTCCTTTATCCTGTCCATCGTGTGAACACAAGAAATGGGAGGTTGGCGCATGTGGTCTGTCAACAAGTAAATGAAGAGGCCCAACCGAGTAAATGAAGAGAGGCAGGGGCACTGGTTTTTCTGCCCGTTGCTCCCGTTCTGCCCGTTGGGTGGCCTGGCTGGACAAGGGAAATATAACAGAGCGCACACCTCCATTCTCTCTCCCTGGTTCCCATTCTCCATTCTTGCATATAGTGAACCAAGAATAGAGAACAAGCTCTCCTCTCCTCCTCTCACTCTCTCAAGCACTCGTGCCCCATTCAAGTGAGAGATCGAGTTCCAGTGATTAATCTGAGAGCTTCAAGAGCATCTCCTCCCTCTCCTCTCCCTACTCAAGCCTTGTGCTTATTCTTGAGAGGATTTGAGGGAAACTCTAACCCTAGTGTGTGCATCTCGTGATTTACTTTTGTGGCACTAGGTGATTCTTGTGATTGCAGGTTTCTTATTACTCTTGGTGATTGCCGTCACCTAGACGGTTGGAGATTTGGTGATTGGTGAGGGGACTTGGTGATTGTGTCCGCCCCCAATCAAGGATTGGATTTGTAAGGGGTTCTTGAGTCTTCCCCGCGGGAGATCGCAATTGGCTACTTTAATTAGTGGATTGCTCGTGGCTTGTGGATCCCCATCTTGTGTTGGTTGTGCGGCACCCGACTGCGGGTTTGGCTTTGTAACGCCAATCAGCGCGTGAACCTCCAAGTGGGTGAATCGCACAACGAGGACTTGCTTGCCGGCAAGCAAGTGAACCTCGGTAAAAAATATTGTGTCATCTCTCTTGCCGTGGATTCATATTGTGCTTGGTAATCTTGCGATTATAATTGTTTGGTTCAACTCCTCTACATCAGCGGTATAAATCACTTCTCTACCTTGTATTTATTTTGCATAGTTGTAACTAGCTGAAACCTTTAATTTCTTAGTGAATAGCGACCTAGCTTTTGTGTGTCTAGAGTTATAGCTTTATTAGAACTGTTGGTTTAGGTGGCTTGCTTCACACCCTTTGTAGTGCTAGTGCAAAATTCGCTTCGCCATCTTATTTACTAATAGCTTGTCTTAAGTGTTGTTGTAGAGATTTTTTATAGGCTATTCACCCCCCTCTAGCCATTTTGGACATTTCAGTACTGGAGGCTTCAGATGCTCTAGACTCTTGCCATTGTTCCCACTGCTTGACCTGTTCTCCAGTTAAGATGAGGGACTGAGTCTCAGCATTAACCTGAGAACCACTCTCTGTGGTGGAACTCTCCATGGCTGCATTAGTTTGAGGGGCACCTCGGCCTCTACCACGTCCTCCTACATGTCCACCACCACGACCACGACCTCCTTGATCACCACGAGCACTACCACGACCTCCTCGAGTCCCACTCCTACCACCATAGTTTCTTGGTAAGGGACAATTGTAGCTCATGTGTCCCTTCTCTCCACAGTTATAACACAACCTCTCTGCTACACTAGTATAAGCTGACTTCACAGGATTGTCACCACTCATCATCCGAAGTCTGCTCCCCTCAATGACCATGGCTGACACAGCCTCCTCCATGGTAGGTAAACTTTCCTGGTGACAGAAAGTAGCCCTCCTACTCTCAAATTCAGGATCTAAGTTCTTCAGGAAATGAGTCGCCCTCCTATCCTCAATCCACTTCTGAACATCTTGGGCATCCTGTGGATCTCTCATATTGAGTGGAGCATAGTGATCCAGCTCTCCCCACAAGTACTGTAACTCACTAGCATATTGCTCCACTGGTCGTCCTGCTTGTTTCACTGCATCAGCCTTATTCGAATCTCCATCATAACCATTATATTCCCCTGCTTGGAATATCTATTGTTTAGAGTTTTCCATATCTGTGCTGCAGTGTGCATACCTTCCACAATCTTACTGACAGATGGTGACATGGATGTCAATAACCATCCCACTATAGTAGAGTTCGTCATACGCCAAACTCTCCATTCATGGCTAAGCTTGTCAGCTGGCTCAACACAATCCTCCACCAGATAATGCTCTACCCCCTTTCCACCTAGGAGCACTTGCACTCTTCTAGACCAACTCAAATAATTCTTGCTTCCCTCTAGCTTTACATCATTTGGCATGAGTTCTAATTTTAGTTCACGCGCCTCCCTGGGACCAATCAAGTTCATCTCCATGAGTCCCTGGATCAAGAATCTCATCTCATCTCTCAACTCACTCTTGATAATCGGCGGATCACCACCACCATTACTACCACTCCCTTGCTCACCTGCTGCCTTCTTTGTAGCTTCTGCCGCTTTCCTCTTTTCCTCCTCTGGATCCATCTCTTCCCCTTTTTATTATTATTATTAGAGTACGCAGCAAAAGAATTTACTGTAGAGCACTCCAAAGGCAGCAAAAATACTCCAACCTTCCCCAAATCACTACCTCCCACGACCTCAACAGCACACACCAACTCAATTTCTCTCCTTCACTTCACCGTAGCAGCTCGGCACCTTCACCTCTCAAAGCACTACACCTTCACCAAAGTCCCCTAGCTCCTCAACAGCAGCAGCACGCAGCAACACTCCAACAGAATCCGCTCTCTCCTCCCCAATCTTCAGTCAATGCATCGAAACTCCACAGCATGCAGCAGCTGCAGCCACCTCTTCTCCGCCTGCCAGGAAGAGACTCGAATCTTCAGTCAACAATTATCAAACTGCCACAACATGCATCACCACAGCAAACTGCCACAACATGCAGCACCACAGCCACCCCTTCTCGAGTTCTCAGCCTGCCAGAAATAGGCAGGGACTGCTCGCACTTCTCCAAGCACAGGTCCACCAATCCGCCTCAACTCTCACACGGCCCGCACGCGTCCACTCAATGTGACGCCGGGTCCTCGCACTGCCTTGAGCCGCTCCGAAGTCTGCGTGCCTGGGCGCTACTCGCACTGAGCCGCGACGAGGCCCGCGCGTCTCACGCCGAAGCACGCGCCTCCACTCCACCTGGCCGCGCAGCACGCCGCCTCGCGAGCCTCCTGCGCCCGCGCTTCAAGCCCGCGGCCACACACTGCCGCAGGTACGGCCCTCACCGCTGCAAACCCTAGCTTTGTACACCATGTTGCGATTTTGGGGAATTGCTCGGCTGGATGCTTCCAGACCCTGAGTCACTCTATTTCTTTCTTCTCACTTTTACATATTGATCCCTCTACAATACATTATTTACACCAACACCTTATTTAGATCGACCATCTTATTTGTTCGTACTATCGTAACCAACAAATAAATCAGGTGCAAAAACATGTCCACTACGTACGTACTGCAAAGGTGTAATGCTTATATCCACATAATAAAAGCTCAAGTTAAATGTGGACCCAGGATGTCACAAAGAACACTTCGGAAGAAGAGAGTTTTTACGGCACTATAGCTACTGCCCATGCGTAGCATATTTGATACCTAAATTAAACCTCGACTCTCTCTCTCTCACCTCTACTTGAAATCTTGCCTCTTGCTACCTACCTTTCCAAGGATATATATACCAAGAACTTTTTTTTTTGGCAAATTTGTTCACTTATTTCAGCGAGCCTGCCTCCAAACTTTCTTGTGGGCTCATAAAAATGAAGCTTTTGTTATTCAACGAGCGCAGTGGCCGCATCGCTGCCAGGCCACGGGCGGCCAACGCCACCAGGCAAGCCCAGATTGTGTTCTTGAAGAAGCTAGGCGTTGCCATCGAGGAGGATGTCGTCGACCCAGAGATCGAGAGCAAGTTCAAGGCCGCCTTCCACAACATGACGGATCGGAAGAAGCGGGCGTTGCAGCTCTACCTGAACCAGGGCCTCGACACTTCAGCTATGGAGCTGGACTTGTAAGGGTTGGGGGACGACTTGGTGTAGTCCCCTGTTGGTTTGTCGTCTTGTCGCTACTTCGTTTTTATGTAATCACAACCTCGTGTTACTTGGGGTCGGGAGGGCTACGGTAACCTCGAATTACTGTCCCCTCCTTTTATTGTAATTTGAAAACTCTTTTCTTCTTAATAAGATACGCGTTTACGCGTGCTCTAAAAAAAAAGCAAGGTGGCCTGGGTGTATATATAGCTATCCATATATATAGAAACAAACTACAAAACAATTCCACTACATTTCCCTCATTTTGTACTTTTTACTCATACTACGAATCCAGAAGTTAGGTCATCAGAATCTCGTGCATTTAGGATGATCAGCTAAGCTAGTTTCCATTCCACGTTCTTCAGTTCTTTAGCTGAGAGATCTATCGCACCCATGTTATATCATGCCACTGTTTGCCACTCTCGGATTATAAAATACAAGCTCTGTTCAGTTAGGAGGAAAGGCCGGCATTGTCTAATCTCGCAATAAAGCATCAAAAGACTTCTAGTCTATTCATTAGTTTCTTATATAAGCACTAGTACATCGAACTACTATACGCTTAATGCCTTCTGAGTTTCACCATGGCGGATCCAGAATATTACCTCATTCGGGTCAATAACTAAGTGATAGGGTCAAACATGCATTGATTCTTTATTTTTAGAGTAATTTGCATGTGTATGAAAGGATTTATAGTGTTGTTTTCACCAAGTTATCGGGGTCAGCTGACCCCGATAAATGCACCTAAACATGTTTGTTTTTCACCATAACAGTTAACTGTCACTTAATTTTTGTGATTGAAATTGGAGCTATTTTGGCCGCTGAAACAATTGTACCTTATTAGAAGTTTTACAGCTTTAGTTCTCAAACGCCTTGAGTTGTTATCGCTAATGGAAATGAATTGGAGGTCATGCATATGCATTGGTGTGCTTGCATCGATTGTTATGAGCACCTAGTGATAATAATACATGGCCTAAGAACAAATATAAAAGGATGTAAATCTCAGCAATACAAGTTTAGAGAAGATAGTAGTCTAGAGAGAAGCCTAAACACATGTAAGAGTATATTAATTATGTTTATTACCAAGAGAGAACAAAAGAGGTAGAAGGTAGAGAGGAGAGAAATGCAAGGAGCAAACAAATATGCAAGTTGGTTAGATTTGTGATATTTAGCAAATAAACTGTGTATATGCGTGACGTACAAAAGAAAAGTTTTTCATTCTCTGATTAAATCAATTTTGTGCTAATATAATGTGATCTTTGCTAAAACAATTATGAATTGTTTTATTACTTATATTTGGTATCATGACCAAGTTAATTACTTTCAATTTACCATGCTAGTTATATTGCTTCTAGCATCTTGTACAATGTCATGTAAGGATTTACGCAACATCAAGGTTTATTATCCATGTCGCATATAGATATGGAATACACGGGAAATCCATGTGCTTATTTATGTATTAATTTGTGCTGGCAAAGTTTCTCTCACAAGTTTTGCATGATATTTTGATGTCGTTTCTCTTACAAGTTTTTCTCTCAGAGAATCACTTCTCGGAGAAATAAGAGTAGTAGGAGGAGCTGTACCAAACTGATCACGAATTAATGGTATATATATATTTCCATTGTGCCACTCTAACATGTCATCGACATTAATACTTATAAAGTTTTTTTAAAAAAAACTTATCTCATATGATTGTAGCTTGTGTAAAAGGAGAGGCGGAGGGAAGTGGGGCAATTAAGCACCCCTAAATGTTAGGGTTAGAATAGAGTATCTTTTCTAATCATTACACTAATCAAAGGTACGGTGGTCTAAGTCAGTTAGATACCCTCTTATGTAATTAAACTAATTCATATGTTGCACTGCTCTTGGAGGTTGATCATTAGCATGTATTTTATCTTTATATGACAAAACTAATGTTTGTGTAATGGAATATTGTAGTTCTTATTATCTTTGCTAAAGTGGAGCCAAAGTGTGTGTATACACATATAGGTCTTCACTGTTTTTTTTTTTTTTTTGGTCATGTTGGCAGCCTCCCCAGTAGCAAATCCTTGCTCCTCCCGTGCATGTAGAAGAACGAGTTAATGGGCTGCCCTTTTCAAATATGATTGATCGCCCTTGTGGTCTTGTCTGTTCCTGTCTAATCACTTATCTTTTGAAACTAGCTTCTTTATCAGTTTGTAGTACTTCATTTAATTTTCTCCAAACGTACCAAGAACGGCCGTATTAGTCCGGCCATGCGGGAGTGGCCTATGCTGTCGGCCGTGGAGTGGCGCAGCGCAGCCGAATTCCACATGACAGCCAATATATCTAGTGTATCATCCTCCATCATGTTTAAATTACACAGTGTGCTACAGTGCGAGTCACTAGCCCTTCGCGTGCGAAGATCCTGCTGTATCTTTGCTTTTCCATACAACATACAAGAAAACGAGTTGCGACGCCCTTTTGGTGCCACATGTCCCACCCAGAACTGATGATCCACACTTTCTATATACTACTAGTGGTGTTCGCACGCACTGAGCGAGAGCCCGGCCTAGTGCACGTCGATGATGCAATCGATGGATGCAAGTGCAGACATAGCCAGATACATGTCTGATTTATTACTTCCCCGTTAGTTAAACTCACGAATGGTTATACTGTTAAAAAACCATCTTCGTATGTATACTTTCACCTGTAGAAAGCTGCAGCAGTAGTACTATTATAAACTGATATAGCTAGTGCTCTCTAGCCTGACAAAATTAGCTTTGCAGTAGTTTTCAAAACATCTTAGCTTTGCAGTAGTAGAAGTAGAGACGGATGCATATCAGCATATATGTTTTGAACAGCCTGCACACGGGCTGACCGATCGAGCCACCGGATAGGCTATCCATCTCTTGTACCCTAGTGATCTACTGACATCTGGATACAGGCAAAAGAGGAGATTGATGCCAAGCTAGAAATAAAGCTGCGGCCTTCATCCCATTCCTCCACAGATGGTGACGCTACTTTAGCTGCTTATGACGATAACACGGGTTATTAATTTGACCAGCCAATGCCCGGAGCTTCTCATGCAAAAGTGTCCGAGGTCACTATATACGGCCGCCAACCTTCTTAGCTATTGTCTATTGATAATGCTCACAAATATCTCATATAGTATATACTACTATACATATACACTACCTTTTTTAGGCAAATACACGCTACTTTTAGTTCAGTATTCAAAGAGGTTTTGATTGTCTTAATAATTGTGACAAATTCGTATCTTTGGTTCACACAACCGCGGCGAGCAACTATTGAGTAATGCATATATGTGGTGCAGTAATTTTAGAGCAACTCCATCACATTGAGAAAATTCAATCCTCTATATCTATTTGAAGGGATTAAGAAAATCGAACTCTAGAGTCTAGGAAGATTGTATTGTACTCCCTCTGTCATAAATTATAAGTCATTCTAATTTTCTCGGAGAGTCAAAGCATCTTAAGTTGTATCAAATTTGTCTTAACAAGTACCTTTGTGGTCAAAGCATCTCAAATTATAAATCATTCCAGTTGTCTTAACAAGGACCTTTTGTGATCACCTCGACAACAAGAGGACGTAGGCACTTTCCTTTACAATTTTGAATTTGACTTTAGGAATCGTCACAATGCTAAGAAGCATGGAAATAAGTGGTTTGAAAAAGATAGAGTGCTCAAGTATCTAAGTAAAATCAATTGAGAGACACTTGAGCAACTCAGATTTTGGCCTTCTTTTTAAAGTTAGGTGTCGGAAGTGCTGACATTTCCTCAGTTGAGCCTAGTTTTAAACTCGTCGAAAGTAAGTAGTTGCTTCTAACCGTAGAAAGTTCCAACAATTGATTCTTGTACAGTCCTTCCCTGCAATCATATCATCGAAAGTTGGTTGTAACTCTTGACTATTGGAAGTTACGAAACCCTAGGTGTTGGAAGTTTTGAGATCAAGAGCAAGAACTTCTTACACCAGTCAGAACGAATAAAATTCTCTAGTGGTGTAAATATCATCTCCCTCTCTTCTAATTGTTGCCCACTCATTCACTCATGAGCTAATTTCAATGCCCTCTCCTCTTCCCCTCTTTTCTGCCCCTATCGACTAGGTGTGTCATCCAAGAGCTCCTAATTTGTGGGAGAACCTCAACAAGTTTGTATTATCCTTGTTTTTTAGTGAAGAACTCAAGTTGACCTTTATGGTTGCTTAGGAGAGGCAATATCTAAGGTGAAAGAGATTCGACCTTTGTGGTGACTTCGACAACAAGGACAAAGTAGGAACTCCTCAAATTGGGGTGGCCAAACATAGGGATAAAGCCTTGTATCTTGTGTGCTTATTGTTGCGATTGCTTGGAATTACTTGTATTTGGTTCTCTCTTTCTCCTTCAAACTAATTCTTAGGTGTTGGTCATGATGTTCCAAGGGCAAGGAAGCACTTCAACATCTTCACGACTTCGTCTACCTCTTAGGAAGTGGGGTAAACTATATATCTGAATTTGAAGTTCATTTTAGTATGGTTTCGTAGCCTTTTGTATGCGTCGGAAGTTGCAAGTTTGCATTGAAACTGGCTCAAACGGTTGGAACTTCCAATAGTTATTCATCTGCTTCTTCAAGTTTGTGTTTAGGAATTTTCGATACGTCTTCACCCCTAGGCATTATAAATCTTTCAAGAGGTGCTCAAGCACGATGCGAGATATGGTCTTCCTAGCTAGCACGAGCTGCATTAAATCTAGCCTCTCAAGCATGAGTAGAGCCCTAATGTTTGCTCGATGCCACGACTTAGCGGAGGATGAAGAATGGCGACGGATGGGATTAGGTGGACTGGTGGCGGCGAGATGAAACTTTGTGTTGCCTAAGGGAATCCCAAACCCTAACAAATCCGCACCGACATGGACCCAAGTGATAAGGAGGAGGAGAGGCTTGGCATTGGCGAAGCGCACTCGATGGCGGTGACGGCGACTAGGGAGGGACATTGCGTGGGGAGGGTGGAAGCGCGAGTGTGGGATCCGGTGGCGGAGGGATCGGGGAAACTATTCCCCGAGGAGAGATGTGAGAGGAACAAAGAGAGGAGAGGAGCTTTGAGGACCTTGGGCTCGTGACCGAGTGGAGGGTTGGTTTGAATTCGAACTTGATTCTAGACTTAACCCATAATTTTTCGGGTTTATGGCTCGGAATATAGATGTGTTTTAATTAAACGCGCCACAAGCCACACCCCTTTGTTATCAAGAGACTCATTTAGTTGGAAAGACTATGTGGTTACTCGTTGTCAGTGACGTGTTTTGGTTCCTGGCCATGGACGACCCACCTAATCAATGACACGTTCTATTTACTAGATCAGTGATACTTCCTGCATCCCGAATTATAAGTCATTTTCACTTTTTTGGTACATACATTTTGCTATGCATCTAAATATAGTATATCTGGATACACAACAAAATAGATGAACAAAAAAGTCAAAGCGACTTATAATTTGGAATGAAATGTAATTTAATTGTGTGATGTTGTATTGTTTTAGACCTCAGACCAAAGGCCCCGCTTTATATTGAAAGCGCACGAATATGTCTGCTGGGGATACCAGCTTACAATGAAGCATCAAAGAAAGAAAAAGCAACCTAGCACAGCACAAGTTCTCCCCCCATAGGGTTTACACCTACTTATTACAGCAAAAGATAGAGTTCTCCCAGAAATTTTCTACACCAAGTCAAGACAGAACATCCTCCTCCTTTTGACTTGCACGCAGCTTCTCCTTTTGTTGGTAGTCTTCATCATGCCATTAGCTTTGGCCTCTTGAAGCTAAGAACTGAGTGAGGCTTTCCATCATCTTCAAGCTCCACTCTCTTTCCCTGTCCCTGAGTAGCACACTCCATTTCTGTAGAAAGACAATGGAACGATATATAACTGCATCAGGGTTTGAGCTCACTCTATTCTGAAAGACATATTCATTTCTGATGAGCCATAAGCACCAGCAAATACAAGCTAAGACGTAGATCATCATTGGCCTAGGTTCAGCACCCCTGCCTTGGCTCAAGATGAAAAACTGATTAAGGTTAGCAGGAGTTAGTTCCCAGTGCAAAGCCTCCCTGAAAACCCACCAGCAAAGTAAGTAGCTAAAGAACGGTAAAAAGACATGTTGAGCGCTCTCAACCCGACCACACAGCTTTACAAAACTCCTCTCCAGGCCAATTTCGCTTCACCAAGCTGTTTCGCGATGGCGGCGGTCAAAATATATAGACCAAAGAAAGAACCTAATTTTCATGGGAACCTTGGCTTTCCGAGATAGCCAACAACTCTCTATTAGTTTCACTGTGTATTTAGTTTCTGATGTAAAGTTCCCACTCTTGTGAAGAGCCCAAATTACAGTATCTGCATCCTGTTGCAACTCAATCCCCTGCAGTTGCTCCATCAGTAGCTGCCATTCATTTATCTCTCTTTCCCCAAAGGATCTTCTAAAAGACAAGTTAATCTCATCTTCACCCAAAATCTCTTGTACAGTCCCTGTCTGTTCATTGCACACCTCAAATATGTTACTGTAGACAAACTTCAGAGGGCATTGTCCTAACCGAGACATCAAGCCAAAACCCGGCTTTCCGCCATCTCTCACCACATAGATTAAACCTTTCTCACAGAATGTTTAACTTCATGCAGCCCGCTCCAAAATTGTGAAACCCCTCTTTGTTTTGAGCTGAAAAAACCTTTGTCACCCATATATTTCTTCCTCACAGATTTAAACATGGATTATCATCACCCTTTTCCAATCTATAAATCCATTTAGATAGTAGGCACCGATTCATCACCCTAGTATCTCGTGAAACCTAAACCTCCCATGGCTTTTGGAGCGGCCAGTAGTTCCCACCTCATCATATGGTATTTTTTCTTCTGACCTGGACCATGCCAAAAGAAATTGGACCTAGTTGTTTCCAACTTATGGTGAGCCTCCCCTCTCAAATAGAAGATCCCCATTACGTAGTTTGGCACTGAGCTTAAGCAAGATTCAGTAAGTATCATTTTCCCCCCATAAGACAAGAAGCAGCTCTGCCATGTTGGAACTCTCTTTTCAACTTTTTGGCAAACATATCCAAAATCTGCAGAGCTCATATGGTACCTATCCAAAGATCACTCCCAAATATTTCGGTGGAAACTGTCCCACATTACGATCTAGTAAACCTGCTATTTCCTCTCGCTCTTCAATAGTGGATTCTAATGCAAATATTTCACTCTTATCATAATTGATCTTCATTCCGAGACATGGCTTCAAAGCAAGATAGGGAACTTGGCCTTACCGATATTCTCTGTCCTTTTCCGGGAATAGCACCGTATCATCCGCATATTGGAGGTGTGTTAATGTTGGCGGTCCTTATCGACACATTTTAACCGCCAACTTAAGATAGAAAAGGGAGAATTACATGTTCTTATACGCATATACTTGTGCTATTAACCGAATTCCACTTGTACCTGGAGTTTAGCAACGTTTACAGGAAATACACCAAGTACAGGGGATTTTACAGAGAAAAGGCGCTTTCCGGCAAAGCGTAAAAGAGGCACAAGGAGGAGACAGGCCCATCCGAGCCGAAATGGGCCAAAACACCACACCACCTCGACACTCGACGGGAAGGACCCACCGGCCAAGGTCGGTTGGGGGCAGCTCCAACCTGGCGCGCTCACGCCAGGGGCGCGCTCGCACCCCCCAGACCGACAGGTGGGCCCTGCTTCCTGGAGGCGGTTCCATCAATGCAAAGGAGGGCGGTGCGCAGGTGTTCCTTCCATGTATAGCTCCAAACCGACCTGCTCAACATATAAAAGGGGAAATCCAAGCCATTTCAACACACACATTCATTTGAGCCATTCTTCTCTACTCTTGTTCTCTAGCCTAGTCTAGTAGCTTAGGAGCTAGGTTGAGCTATCAAGGAGGGCTTGTCTCCTAGGAAGAAGATCATCACTTGGTAATATACTATGGAGTGTTCTTCCTACTTCAAGTTCTTATTCTTACTTTGTAGCTTTGTTCATGAACTAGAGTATAGTTGCGTTCTTGCTAAACCTGATTCATATGAACTAGACCAAAGTTCTTATGATCATTTCTTAGCATGTTCTTCGTTGTTCTTCATTGTTCATATGATTTATAGGAGTAGAGATCTTGATGAGAATGGGGTAACGGTTCGTTGTTCCTTCGGGTTTGCCTATGTTCTAGCTCGTCCATCCGTAGGGTGGGAGTCCGCGGGGAATATAGGTAGTTCTCAAATATGCGGGCGTGGTGTCCGGATATGAGAGAGCCTTCGGATATGATGGCATGCCATGGTTGAGGGGTAGGCGGCAGGTGGTGACAGCCCTGTCCGTCCCTTGTAATCCCCACGTCCGTATGTCGTGTAGGAGTTCGTAAATGCCTCTATCGGCTGGCAGACCAGCTGTGGGGGTCTCCCTGTTATCTTAGGCTCTGACTTATCTCTAACCCTGTAGACTTTATGACTTAGCTGTTCATGACATTGCTATGATTGACCTACCTGCTCCGCTTAGGTTCATTCTTTATTTGTTCATTCGTTCATTCTTTCTTTTGTACTTATCCTTGAGTTTGGCCAAATGTGTGTCCACTATCTTGCAAATCATTTATACTTACCCTTGTATAGTACTAGAGTCACATTTCGATGACATGAAGTCAATCATCCATATCCATGTTTAGACACCTCTACACCATGCCTTCCTACGGGAAATATAAATAACGATACCCTGAGAATACTCCCCGGGTGAAATGCTACAATGATAGATCCGTGCGCTTGCGGATAATAATATCTTTAGAACACGACTATCAACCCCGGCGTTTCTTGGCGTGACCACTGGGATGTAACAATTCTAGTGATTGCGTTAAGAAATGCCAACAGTTAATCCTCCCTCAACCAGTTCTGGAACAAGCCCTATAATATCTCCATTGTTTTTTGCACTCTCAAATAGCATTGCCAAAGCATCCCCTACTAGGTTGAAGAGCAAGGGAGATAGGGGATCTCCTTGTCTTAAACCTTTGAAGGTCCTAAAGAAATTCCCTGGCTGCCCATTGATCATGATCCCTACTCTGCCACCTTCAATGATTTGCTTCATCCAGCCAATCCATTTTTCTGGAAAGCATTTTTTCTTTAACACTTCCATCATGAAATCCCAGTTGACTCTGTCATACGCTTTCTCAAAATCGAGCTTGAGAATAACCCCTGACCTATGCTGCACTCTCAATTGATGGAGCACCTCATGAACCATAACCACTCCCTCTAGAATGTACCTGCCTGGAACAAATGCAGTGTGTGTCTGACTGATAATACTAGCTGCACACTTAGTTAGTCTCATTGTCAGTACTTTAGTAAAAATCTTGTAATCTACATTCAACAGACAAATGGGTCTAAATTGCTTAATATTGTTAGCTTCTTTGACTTTAGGGATAAGGAAATCATACCATAGTTCAGCCTACTCATATTCATTTCACTCGCATATAACTTGTCAAACATCTCTCGTTATAATCCCACCAATATGAGGCCACATCTTCTTGTAAAAACTAGTAGGAATACCATCTGGCCCTGGAGCAGAGTTGGAATCCATTTCCTTTAGAGCTGTTTCTATCTCTGTCCTACTAAAAGGCTTTATTAGATCTTCTCCCATTTCAACGAGATAGCTTCAAATGATCTCGTCCGAGAAATCATCTTCTAAAGTGATATTTCCTCTGTCTTCTCTCCCAAATAGTTTTTTATAATATTCTTCAATATCTTTGCCTCAAATTTTGGTCTCCCGTAATTATGTCCTTGTGCATTTCTTCTTCCTTCCATTTGCCTTACTATGAAAATAACTAGTGTTGGCATCTCCTTGTAGAATCCATTTTTCACCACCTCTCCTCTGCCATTGCATCTCCTCAAAAGAATACAGTTTCTCCAAATTTGATTCTTTGTTATATCTAACTCTCCACTGATCAGGAGTGAGACCCTGTAATTCAGCCTCATCATCCATTTGCCTGAGTTGTTCTAGAAGTTCCTGTTTCTCTCTTCTTAATTCCCCTCTCACATTGCAGCCCACCCTTTACTAAAGGTTCTAATATACTTCTTACACACTTTCCAGTAGTCCTATATCTCTCTATATTCTCTGTTTGGCCAATTGGAGAGTAACCTTGCTTTGAAATCCTCATTTGTAAACCATGCCATTTCAAACCTAAACACATAGGGATGGCTGACTCTAGTATCTTCAGTATTCACCAAGATGGGACTATGATCAGAACCTACTCTAATTAAACTCTCACAAGTAGCCCAAGGAAAGTGGGCCTCCCAATCATAGCTAGAGAAGACCCTGTCTAAAACACTCATCACAGGACACTTTTGTTTGTTAGTCCAAGTATATTTACCACCTTTTCTCAACATCTCTTTTATTCCACAATCGAAACAAACTTGTTGAACAACTCTATTCTTCTCACGATCAACTTGTTGTGAAGATTTTTCTTCTACTGACTCTAAGCAAGTTAAAATCACCCCCAATTATAAATGCTTTGAATGCATAGAGTTAATTTTCCTGCTTATCTCTTCAATGAAGTCCTCTTTCCTCTCATTTTGAACTGGTCCATATACATTCACCACTTCCCAAATAAAGTTATCCTGCCTCTGTTTTACACAAATACTGGAAAAGAAAGTCCCTCTGTCACAGCTTAGTACTTCTAAATCTCCCTCTTTAACCCCTGTTAAGGTACCTCCAGAATGACCCTCAGCTTCAGTCCAAATCCAACTGAAATCTTGACCATTAACTAAATCAGCTAGGAAGGAAGGAGTGAAGTCTCTCTTAATTGTTTCTTGCAGACATACAATCTCCATATGATGTTGGGACACAATATTCTTCAATTGCCCTCTTCTCCCCGATGTCCCTAACCCCTAATATTCCAAAAGATTATTTTCATTTTGCTTCTTTGGTCTCCCCCCGCTAAGGGGCTTATTCTTGATTTGCTCATTGTTCTCTTCTTTATTCTCCTGTGTTCTCTCTTTGTTCCGATTCTGCTCTTCTTTTTCTTTGTTATTCACTTTTCTCCTCTCTCTCGTTATAAATTTGTTCTTGACTCTCTTCTGTGGGTACCTGTTGACTCTCTCTATTTCTCTTATTTGCCACATCTGCCCCCTCTTCTGTATCAATATTATCCCCCAACACTGCAAACCTGTTTGGAGACGCAATAGTTTCCTTGAAAGCCTGCACTTTCTTTTTAGCTACTTGGAGAGCCGCATTAGCAAACTCATGCACTTTCAGCAAATCAATGGCCAAGTGTTTCTCTGTTTCACTCCCTAGTTTGAGTTTACAACTACTTGCTACTTTAGCTAATTTTTCATTAGAAATTGCAGAAAAAGCAGTAAACTTTTGAGCCTTGAGTTTTGAAGCTTGCTCTTGGACATTGATATTTCCAGTTACCCTGAGGCTTTTCCTCTGGGCAATTGGAGGCTGATGCTTCACCATTCTTCCAACTTGCCCACCACTTTGGTCACCTGCATTAACAGAGTTTTTTTGGAAGAGAAGAGTCTTTAAGACCTATAGCGATTCATCATCAAACACACTGTTCCTGCTATATTCATTCGGTTTAAAATTTTCACCGTAGGGAAATTCATAGTAGCAGCTAGTTCTCGGTTTCGCTTTCCATTTTTTTGTCCAAAGTATCTCCATCGTAACCTCTGTTCATTTAATTCAGCATCAATCTCCTCGTACTCTTACCCCTATTTTCCTGTTCCAATAACTCAATTTCGCTTTGTCTTGTTCGTCGGCTCATAACTTGTCATCATAGTCTATCATCTCTTCCTCCATACCTTCACCTCGGCCTTCGATACACATCTATGTCGGTTATATTCCCCACTTCATTCACTATATTAGCAGCAATCTCTGTAGAATTTGTTTCTAGCATAGTTTCATTCGACCCCGAATTTGTGAGTTATTATCATGTATCTTATCACACGTGACACTGTTGTGTCGGTATGGGTTGATCTTCACCTATCATTCTTTGTGTCTACCATCACTGACCTCCTTTTGAATCTCTCCCATCACCTTAGTCTCTGGTGGAGCTAGATTCACTTGCTTGGTTTGATTCTGAGAAGTGCCCCCTTTGTTGAAAGTAGAATTCTGTCCTCCATCCATCTTTGGTAATGGCTGATCCCTGTTATACCCATCCCTCTCATCTTCTTCTTCTTCCTCCTCATGTTCTTGTCAAATTTAGATTTGTTCACATTATCATCAAATTGATCTTTTCCACTTTCCACCATCCAACCAATTCTCCTGCTTTCCCCATTAAAGAAAACCTGTGTTTCCCCCTTTAGCTGAGAAGCATCCCTACATCCAAGTTTGATTCTCACAGGTCCATCCCAAACAAGACTAGCCATATCTACCTCTTCTGGATCACCCACAAGATGTGCTACTTGCATAACCACCTCCAAAGTTCTAGCATAATCAGGGAAGTTGGTTGCTCTCACCCATACCACTTCCAAGCTGCCATCAGATCCTAGATCCATCTGAGTAGGCCTGACTTTTGCTCTAATAGGTGCTGTCTCAAATTCAAAATTGTTGATTCTTGATATTTCATGCCTCTTATTTTTATTGGGGAACATTATCAGAAATTGTTTTTCAGGGACCAGTACAGTAATATCCCAGGTGATATTGTGCCTGTAAAAAGCCTTCAATTCCCCTCTGACCACATCAACACTAGCAACCCCCTGTAATTGTCATAACTCCCTTAGAACCTTTTTTAGTTTCCTCCTTGTCGGCACTCTAATGCTATAGAACCCCGTCCATCAATCCCAAATCTGCACACTCTCAAACCTTTTTCTCGGGGCACATGCCACTCTTGTGCCCTTCTTTCCCTGACCATAGCAATGAGGTGGGTTCTTAAATCTTTTTGAAGATGCCCTGCTTTATTGCAATTGTAGCAATGTAGATCTGTTGGGTTAATGCCTTTCCTGGATTTGACATCCCATCCACTCTCTGCTTTTACCCCCCTATTCAACACC
Source organism: Themeda triandra (assembly GCA_018135685.1). Lineage (NCBI taxonomy): Eukaryota > Viridiplantae > Streptophyta > Magnoliopsida > Poales > Poaceae > Themeda > Themeda triandra. Next base: position 1,336,814 of record JAENPR010000094.1, read on the forward strand.
ATTCTCCCTTTGTCTTCAAAGTTCCTCAAAGCTTTCTGTCTAAGTGAAGATTCTTCCAATAATCATCTCTCTCACCTGGCCCTCTCTTCCCTTGTCCAGGTGAAAGGTCACAATGGCTAGAGGGGGGGTGAATAGCCTAATAAAATTTCTAGCAAGAACACTAGACAACCCAATTAGATAGCAAGGCGGCAAATGTGCAAAGCAAGTGCTTCGACTACTCTAAGCAAGCCGTCCTATCATGCAAGGCTACTCAACTCAATTGCACATACAACAACGGTGATCAATCTACACAATGTCGGTTCACCGAAACCAACCAAGCAATTCTACCCACGGGATTTAAGCTACACAATGAGTGGTTCCCGACCGACCACAACAAGTAGTTCTACCCACGGGATTTAAGCTACTCAAAGAGTGGTTCCCGACCGACCACAACAAGCAATTCTACTTTGCGGAAAGTTAAGAGATGATCGAAGATTATACTGCCGCGAAGAGTAGAAGATAGCCAATCACCGGTGTAGAAGCCAATCACCTAGAGAACTCAAGCACAATCACAAGGAGGTCGAAGCCTCGGCAATCACAAATCAACACAATGATTTACTCCTCGTTGTGGCGATACACTTGCTTGGTGAGTTGCCTGCTCAATTGGCTCGGTGCCAAAAACCCCAATGGGGAGCCGCAATCTCCACACAAGACAAGGATCCACAAGCCACGAGCAATCCACTAGAGTATCCTTTCGCGAACTCCCGCGGGGAAGGATCAAGAACCCCTCACAAGAACCCGGTGTGGCCTCGAACAATCACCAAGTCGAGCTCAATCACCACCCGCTGCTCCAAACCGTCTACGGTGACGGGAATCACCGAAGAGTAACAAGAATCCGCAGCTCACTCGATAAACAAGTGCCTCTAGATGCAACTCTCAATGCAAATCACTTGTTCTCACTCAAATCTCTCTCAAGATTAGCAAAGGAATCAAGGAGATGAGTGGGAGTGTCTCTCCTGCTCAAAGTATGCTCAAGTGAGTAGAAATGGCGAAGAGAGACTCCCCAAGCCGGCCAACCCTCTATTTATAGACCCAAGGTCGAAATAGAGTCGTTGCCCTCGGCTGGCGACTTCGTCAAGCGCCGGACGCGTCCGGCGCTCAGCCGGCGGACGCGTCCGCCGCTCGCTGCCGCGCCACGTCAGCCGACCGTTGCTTCGTCTTCGTTTGAATCCACCGAGCGCCGGACGCTCAACAGTAACCTCGCCGAGTCCGGCGCCCGCGTCCGAGGCGAGTCCGGCGCCCGCGTCCGCCACACGTCCGCCGTGCGTCCGGCCGGGTCCTCGCCAGCACGCCCGAGACCAGAAAGTTTGCGGTGCGCGTCCGGGACCCGCCGGACGCACCTCGGCCGCGTCCGCCGCTCGCGAGAGCCGGCCAGCCACGCGAGCCCGAGCCCAAGGCCGCCGGACGCGTCGGGACCGAGTCCGCGCCCAAGCTTCCCGAGTCCGACGCTTTGTGATCATCATTTCATGCGCCAAACTTGCTCCAAATTGATCCATATCAATTTCCTTGCCATGTGCACTAACTCCACCATGCGTACATGTCGATCTCATGCCTTGGAGTCAAGTATCTCATCCATGAAATATCGCGCAAGGGTTAGCACTCTAGTTAGCCTCTCATGCATCATGCAAAGTCACAACTAGAGGCACTTAGGACCGCGAATGAACCGAGGAAACCCCTCTTGATAGTCGGTTATCGATCCTAAATGTGGTCACACTCGCTAAGTGTCTCGACCACTAAACCGGAAAGCCCTATCAAGTATACCTTCGCCTTGATCTCCATGGGCCTCCGTCGGAGCTCGATCACTTTACATCCTTCATGTTCATCACCGTGATCACCATGCTCCATCATCCACCGTCACGTTGCTATGTGTCTAACCACACTTAGAGCAAAGCATTAGTAACGTTGAGTGTCATTAATTACCAAAACCAAACCGGAGCTTTCAATCTCCCCCTTTTTGGTAATTGATGACAACCCTTCGACAAACTCACAAAGATATGGAAATTGAATTCAATATGAAATTGAATTGCTTGCCCAAGACATTTTGATCATGAATCTTGGATTGAACAAGCATTTCAATTCCGGTTTTGGTAGTGGTAGCTCCCCCTACATGTGTGCATCAAATGTTTGGTCGATTTACAAGCACACATGCATAGATGAAACTTTTGTGAGAGTTACCACAACCAAAATGGTACTAAAGTTTATAGGATTGACCTTTGAAGCGTGATACCATTCGGAGTGCGATAATAAACCTTCCTTAGCACCATGGGAATCTAGACGTCATCAAAACTCAAGATACCTCATGAGATCACATTATAAACAAGGTACTTGAACAAGTGAAACTCTATGTCTAGAAACCACCTATGCATGCTAGTACTTCATTTCATCAATCAAGTTCTATACTAGCAATACACCAAACAAGCATGAATATTGAATTTAGCTTGCAATGCTCCATATCATCATGTATGCACACACAAATGCAACAAATAGTCTATGAGCTTGCTCCCCTATTTGTGTGCTCATGGTTGGGTCATATCATAAAAATTGATCCCCTTCCATTGCTCTTTGTGACTTATTTCTCCCCCTAGGTAACTTCTCCCCCTAGGTGTATACTTACTTCTCCCCCTTTGTCATCAATGACCAAGAAAGGTGTATAAGATGAGAGAAACAAGTCAATCAACTATGGCCAAATCTAAATCACATGCCTAGAAAATGTATCTCGGTTTGATCCAAGGGCAAGCTTCTTCACACCTCATAAGAATAAGGGTTATCTTGACCATGTTGAGATACACATCATGAGCAAGTGCTAAAGATTCAACACTAGGTTCACAAGCTCACAAACAAGTCATATGCCATCACTAGATCAAATCAAGCATAGAAACAATAGTGAAGCCATATATCCTTCAAATTCATTTGATTTGCAATGAATGAGCCTAGCAAGATGCACATGTATACATGTCTACACAACTAGCAAAGGATGCATGAGATGCAACAAACAACTTTACCTTGCTATGTTGGAGGAGAGGCATGTCATATATGGGGTGCATCAATCCATGTTGGAGAAGCTAAGTATGTTCAACTCATTCCTCAACTTGCAAAATCTTTTCTCATCAAGAGGCTTGGTGAATATGTCGGCTAGTTGATCTTCGGTGCCAATGCTTTCAATGCTAATATCACCCTTTTGTTCATGATCTCTAATAAAGTGGTGCCTCACATCAATGTGCTTGGTTCTTGAATGTTGAACTGGATTGTTTGTCATCTTGATTGCACTTTCATTGTCACAAAACAAAGGCACATGCTTGAACTTGATCCCATAGTCCTTCAAGGTGGCTTTCATCCATAGCAATTGTGCACAACAATTCCCCGCACTAATATACTCGGCTTCGGCGGTGGAGAGTGCCACACTATTTTGCTTCTTTGAGGACCATGACACTAGAGATCTTCCTAGCACTTGGCATGTTCCACTTGTGCTCTTTCTATCAATCTTGCAACCGGCATAGTCGGAGTCGGAGTATCCAATCAACTCAAAACTTGACCCCTTGGGATACCATAGACCAACATCTTGGGTACCCTTCAAATATCTCAACACCCTCTTGGTTGCCGTCAAGTGACTCTCTCTTGGAGAAGCTTGAAATCTTGCACACATGCACACACTAAACATGACATCCGGCCTTGATGCAGTCACATATAGCAAGCTTCCAATCATTGATCTATATAGCTTTTGCTCAATCATCTTGCCACTATCATTAATGTCCAAGCCACCATTGGTTCCCATAGGTGTGCTAATGGCCTTAGCATCTTGCAACCCAAACTTCTTGATCATGTCCTTGATGTACTTGCCTTGACTCACAAAGGTGCCATTCTTCATTTGCTTGATTTGAAGACCAAGGAAGTAGCTCAACTCTCCAAGCATGGACATCTCAAACTCATTAGCCATCATCTTAGCAAACTCTTCACAAAAGAATTGATTTGTTGATCCAAAGATGATATCATCCACATAGATTTGCAACACAAACAAGTCATCTTCTATCTTCTTGGTGAAGAGAGTGGTGTCAACTTTTCCCATCTTGAAGCCTTTGGATATGAGAAAGTCCCTCAATCTTTCATACCATGCTCTTGGAGCTTGCTTCAATCCATACAAAGCCTTCTTGAGCTTGTAGACGTGGTTGGGCTTCTTGTCATCTTCAAAACCGGAGGTTGTGCAACATACACTTCCTCATTGATGAAGCCATTGAGAAATGCACTCTTCACATCCATTTGATAGAGCTTGATGTTGTGAGCACAAGCATAGGCTAATAAGATTCTAATTGCCTCCAATCTTGCCACCGGTGCATATGTTTCTCCAAAGTCAAGACCCTCAACTTGTGTGTAACCTTGAGCCACTAGTCTTGCTTTGTTCCTCACCACTAAGCCATCTTGATCTTGCTTGTTCTTGAAGACCCACTTGGTTCCAATCACATTGTGCTTCTTTGGCCTCTCAACAAGCTCTCAAACTTCATTTCTAGTGAAGTTGTTCAATTCCTCATGCATGGCATTTATCCAATCCGGATCCTTCAATGCCTCATCAATCTTGGTTGGCTCAATGAATGATACAAAGGAGTAGTGCTCACATATGCTAGCCAATCTTGATCTTGTTTGCACACCTCTTTGAATGTCACCAATGATATGATCTAGAGGATGATCTCTTGCAATGTTTGAAGGTTGAAGAACTAGCTCATTTGCATTGCTTGCTTGACCTTGATCATGATCTTCATGTTGAGTACCACTTGTGCTTGCCTCATTGGAATCTTCTATCACAACTTGAGTTGGCACTTGCACCTCATCACCATCATCCACTTGCCTCGGCCTAATGTCACCAATGTCCATGTGTCTCATTGCATTCAATTGATCTCCACCCACATCTTCTTGATTTTGATCTCCAACTTGAGAGCCTTGGGTTTCATCAAATTCAACATCATGAACCTCTTCAACTAGCCCACTAGACAAGTTCCACACTCTATAAGCCTTGCTAGAAGTAGAGTAGCCAAGAAGAAATCCCTCATCACATCTCTTGTCAAACTTGCCAAGTCTTTGCCCCTTCTTGAGTATGTAGCACTTGCAACCAAAGACCCGAAAGTAAGCAATATTGGGCTTCCTTCCATTCAAGATTTCATAGGGAGTCTTCTCTAACTTCCCATGACAATAGAGGCGGTTGCTATAGTAGCAAGCCGTGTTGATAGCATCACTCCAAAACATCTCACTTACATTGTACTCAAGTAACATGGTTCTTGCCATCTCAATCAAGGTCCTATTCTTCCTTTCAACTACACCATTGGATTGGGGAGTGTAGGTTGGTGAGAATTGATGCACAATTCCAAGCTCATCACACAACTCTTCAACTCTTGTGTTCTTGAATTCACTCCCATTGTCACTTCTTATCTTCTTGATGGTGGTGTCAAACTCATTTTGCACCCTCTTGACAAAAGACTTGAATAGATCATGGACTTCACTCTTGTCAAATAGGAAGAACACCCAAGTGTATCTTGTGTAGTCATCCACAATCACAAATCCATACTTGTTGCCCCCAATTGATGTGTAGTGAGTTGGGCCAAACAAGTCCATATGCAACAAATCAAATGCTCTTGAAGTTGACATCTCATTCTTCCTGGGATGTGAGTTCCCATGTTGCTTGCCGGCTTGACATGCACTACAAGGTCTATCCTTCTCAAATGTGACATCATTCAAGCCTCTCACTAGATCATGCTTCACCAACTTGTTCAATTGCTTCATGCCAACATGACCTAGGTGCCTATGCCATAGCCATCCCTTGCTTGACTTGCCAATCAAACATGATGAAAGTTGAGCTTCACTAGCATTGAAATCCACCAAGTACAAGCTTCCATGCCTAAACCCCTTGAAGATGATATTTGCTTGATCCTTGCTCACTACCTCAACATGCTTGTCATCAAATATGCACTTGTAGCCAAGATCACACAATTGTGCCACCGACAAAAGATTGAAGTTCAAAGTATCAACTAGCAACACATTGGAGAGATCCTTGTCATTTGAAATTGCAACCTTTCCAAGCCCCATGACATCACCCTTGCTATTGTCACCAAATGTGATGGAGTTGAATCCACCATTGTCATTCTTGTCAAGTGACTTGAACATACTATCTTCACCGGTCATATGATTTGATGCACCACAATCAAGCACCCAATGCCTCCCTCTGGCTTTGTAATTGACCTACAAGAAGACATCAAGCTTTAGGTACCCATTTTTGCTTGGGTCCTCGAAGGTTAGTCACTAGAGTCTTTGGCACCCAAATAGCTTTCTTCTTTGAGCTCATCCATGGTGTACCAATGAATCTAGCACTCACACCACACTCACTCTTAACAAGCATGTAAGAAGCATTCAACTTGTAAGAGGATGCACTAGTGTTCTTGTTCTTGCATGCATGCTCTAAATGACCCACTTGCTTGCAACTCTTGCAATAGCTACCATTGTTCTTCACAAAATAAGTCTTGTGAGGAGCAAAGGTGGCTTTGCCTTTCTTGGGGGTATAGCCCAATCCCTCTTTGTATAGAGAAGCTCTTTGGCTACCCAAGCACATAAGCAAGCGGTCCTCACCACTATAAGCCTTAGCCAAGGTGTGATTGAGCTCCTTGACTTCCTTCTTAAGAGACTCATTCTCAACTACTAGTGTAGAATCACATGCATGACCAACACTACTAGATGAAGTAGAGGCATAAGAGCATGAAGGGCCAAGTGATGCAACAACAATTGAATCATCAAGTGAATCACATGATGTAGACACATCTTTCTTCTCTATGATCACCACTTGTGATTGCACTTTCTCTTGCTTCTCAACTAGAGAAGAATGAGCTTTTTCAAGCTTGGAGTGAGCAATCTCTAGCTTCTTATGGTCTACCTTTAGACTCTCATAAGAGGCCCTCAACTCCATAAGTTCTTGCTCAAGGTTTTGTTTATCCTTGCGCAAGCCCCTACATTCTTTCCTAGAGTCATTGAAAGCACCTTTGCAATCTTCAAGCATGACCCATAGTTCTTCTTTTGTGGTGTCATCATCATCATCACTCTCATCATCACTATCGGGTGGAGGTTGTACCTTAGTGGCCTTGGCCATGAAGCAAGATGATGGAGCACCAAATAGAGAAAGTTTCTCTTGAATGGCAATGCTTGTGTGCCCCTTCTTCTTCTTCTTGGAATCATCATCTTCATCACTTGAGGAAGATGAATCACTCTCCCAAGTTGCCACATGAGATTCACCCTTCTTCTTCTTGTGAGAGGAGTCTTTCTCCTCCTTCTTCTTCTCTTGCTTCTTCCTCTCCTTCCTCATGGCATCTTCATCATCACTTGCATAAGGACACTTGGCAATGAGATGATCCTTGCTATTGCAGGAAGCACTTCATGGGACGGTCACTTGACTTGGATGAGCTTCTCTTGCTCTTGGACCGGTACCCCTTCGTCATGAGCTTCCCCATTCTCTTCACAAGGAGTGCCATTTGTTCACTCACTTCTTCTTCTTGCCCACTTGAGCTAGAGCATGGTTCATCTTCACTTGATGACTCTTCTTTCTTCTTCTTGCCCTTGCTCTTGGATGATGTGGCCTTGAATGCCACGCTCTTCTTGTCATCATCCTTTTCTCATTCTCCTTCTTCTTCTTCTTCACCAACTCTTCCTTCTCATGATCTTCTCTAAACTCATCATCGGCCACTATCTCTTGAAGGACTTGGTTGGGAGTTGGCTTCTCCTTCATTGTTGTCTTCACCATGACGGTCTTCAACATATCAAATCTCTTGGGAAGACACCTCATGAACTTGGTGGAGAATTGAGAGTCCTTGATCTCTTCTCCAAGTCCCTTGAGCTCATTGACAATGACTTGGAGCCTATGGAACATCTCCGGCACACTCTCATCCTCCTTCATTGAGAAACTTGCAAACTTCTCTTGCAACATGTAGGCTCTTGCGGTCTTGACACTTTCGGTGCCCTCGTAAGCTTCTTCTAGCTTCTTCCAAATGTCATGAGCCACCTCAAGGTTCTTGATGAGCTCAAAAGCTTTATCATCAAGTGCCTCATGGAAAGCACTCACGGCAATGTCATTTGCTTGTTGCTTCTTCTCTTCGGCCGGTGTTGGCACCGCACCCTCAACAAGCTCAAACTTTGTTTCCACAACTTTCCACACCTCAAGATTGATTGACTTGAGATGACTCTTCATCTTGAGCTTCCATTTGGCATAGTCATCACCTCGAAATGATGGTGCCTTCTTGGTGTTGTTGATATGCATAACCATAGCCATTGCTTCACCGTAGGATGTTAATCCAACTCAAACAAACGGTGCCCGGCTCCGATACCACGTGAAAGGTCACAATGGCTAGAGGGTGGGTGAATAGCCTAATAAAATTTCTAGCAAGAACACTAGACAACCCAATTAGATAGCAAGGCGGCAAATGTGCAAAGCAAGTGCTTCGACTACTCTAAGCAAGCCGTCCTATCATGCAAGGCTACTCAACTCAATTGCACATACAACAACGGTGATCAATCTACACAATGTCGGTTCACCGAAACCAACCAAGCAATTCTACCCACGGGATTTAAGCTACACAATGAGTGGTTCCCGACCGACCACAACAAGTAGTTCTACCCACGGGATTTAAGCTACTCAAAGAGTGGTTCCCGACCGACCACAACAAGCAATTCTACTTTGCGGAAAGTTAAGAGATGATCGAAGATTATACCGCGAAGAGTAGAAGATAGCCAATCACCGGTGTAGAAGCCAATCACCTAGAGAACTCAAACACAATCACAAGGAGGTCGAAGCCTCGGCAATCACAAATCAACACAATGATTTTTTACCGAGGTTCACTTGCTTCCGGCAAGCTACTCCTCGTTGTGGCGATACACTTGCTTGGTGAGTTGCCCGCTCAATTGGCTCGGTGCCAAAACCCCAATGGGGAGCCGCAATCTCCACACAAGACAAGGATCCACAAGCCACGAGCAATCCACTAGAGTATCCTTTCGCGAACTCCCGCGGGGAAGGATCAAGAACCCCTCACAAGAACCCGGTGTGGCCTCGAACAATCACCAAGTCGAGCTCAATCACCACCCGCTGCTCCAAACCGTCTACGGTGACGGGAATCACCGAAGAGTAACAAGAATCCGCAGCTCACTCGATGAAAGTGCCTCTAGATGCAACTCTCAATGCAAATCACTTGTTCTCACTCAAATATCTCTCAAGATTAGCAAAGGAATCAAGGAGATGAGTGGGGGAGTGTCTCTCCTGCTCAAAGTATGCTCAAGTGAGTAGAAATGGCGAAGAGACTCCCAAGCCGGCCAACCCTCTATTTATAGACCCAAGGTCGAAATAGAGCCGTTGCCCTCGGCTGGCGACTTCGTCAAGTCCGGCGCTCGGCCCGCCGGCGGACGCGTCCGCCCGCCGCCGCCCGCGCCACGTCAGCCGACCGTTGCTTCGTCTTCGTTTGAATCCACCGAGCGCCGGACGCTCAACAGTAACCTCGCCGAGTCCGGCGCCCACGTCCGAGGCGAGTCCGGCGCCCGCGTCCGCCACACGTCCGCCGTGCGTCCGCCGGGTCCGCGCCAGCGCGCCGAGACCCGAAAGTTTCGGTGCGCGTCGGGACCCGCCGGACGCGCCTCGCCCGCGCTCCGCCGCTCGCGAGCCCGGCCCGTGCCACGCGCGAGCCCGAGCCCAAGGCCGCCGGACGCGTCCGGGACCGAGTCCGGCGCCCAAGCTTCCCGAGTCCGACGCTTTGTGATCATCATTTCATGCGCCAAACTTGCTCCAAATTGATCCATATCAATTTCCTTGCCTTGTGCACTAACTCCACCATGCGTACATGTCGATCTCATGCCTTGGAGTTAGTATCTCATCCATGAAATATCGCGCAAGGGTTAGCACTCTAGTTAGCCTCTCATGCATCATGCAAAGTCACAACTAGAGGCACTTAGGACCGCGAATGAACCGAGGAAACCCCTCTTGATAGTCGGTTATCGATCCTAAATGTGGTCACACTCGCTAAGTGTCTCGACCACTAAACCGGAAAGCCCTATCAAGTATACCTTCGCCTTGATCTCCATGGGCCTCCGTCGGAGCTCGATCACTTTACATCCTTCATGTTCATCACCGTGATCACCATGCTCCATCATCCACCGTCACGTTGCTATGTGTCTAACCACACTTAGAGCAAAGCATTAGTAACATTGAGTGTCATTAATTACCAAAACCAAACCGGAGCTTTCACCAGGTTTGTCAAAATCCTCTCCCTGCCGAGTTGAACCTGTTCCACTTCTTTTCTCATCAGCATAGCCATATCCAGTAGCACTCCTACCTCTTTGGTCCTCCTCAAAGCCAGATCCCCCATAGTTAGCTCTGGGTCTTTGATCATCATTGTATCCTGAGTTAGCTTGTCCAGACCTGTAACCTCCTCTCTGATTGCCCCCCTCATAAAAATTTCCTTGACATGTCCTATAATCTCTCTGCTGACTATCATCATAGCCACCCTGCTTAACATCTCTTTGAGAAGTGTACCTGGCTCTGTCTTCTTCCCTGCGGAAACCTGTTTGTGCTCTCCTATCATCTTCTCCTCTCCAGTCCCTTGGATCATCGAAGCGCCTTGGTCCCTCCCTGGAGCTCGGCCGCCCCCTCGAAGCCTCTTGGTCCCTGTAAGCTTCCCTTCCCCGATCCATGGAGTCGTTCTTGAGCACAGCTGCAAAAGATCTGCTATCCACCAATTTAGGCACTGTCCTATGCAAATGCTGAACTTCTGAACCGAATTTCCTTACCTCTTTCACCGATGCAGGATACCCTTTGCCCTGATCTAGGGTTTGGAGCGCCGCCCCCTTTGGAACCCAGTACCAGCCAACAACCCTATCTCTCCGTGACTGGTTCTGATATATATCCCCAATACAAGTTCCAAAAGGGTGTCTCGCTTTCACTTTTCCTGTCCGGACTGTGTCATTTTCCAAATTGGCCCCCGCGAAATCGTCACGCCATTGTCTCAAAGCAGAATCCAAAGTCATATTCGGATAAGCCAAATCTGAATCACTCTCAATCCTCGGCAACTCTGTTTCAACACGAAATCTCACTCGCACTCTCTGAGCATCATCCATCTTCCTGTTAGCCTGCTTGATCCCATCCATCTGGTTCTGAACCCAATCTGACAGTCGAATTGGAGATGGCTGCTGCTCTGCTCTCATTTTCTGACCCTGCAGATCATCACCACGGTTGATCCTCCCTGTGTTACTCTGTCCTGCTCCGCGCACCTTCTGATGAACAATCTAATCAGAACTGAAAGCCTCAGCAGAATCACGCATATCCCGGCCATGGAGTCTCCCTCCTCCCGAGCTCACCATCGAGGAATCCATGGGAGCCCCCGACGTCGATGCTGAAGACCTAGTATTGTTCCCCAATCCCGTCGCCGTCGAGCATTTCCTCGCCCCTGGGCCCAATGAAGCCCAAGGGTGGGAGAAATGCTCGCCGCGATCCCTCACCTGCCTTCCGCCACCACCAGTCAGCAGTTCGCTGGTCCTCGACGGCGACCTCGCAGCGCCGCCGAAGTCGCCCTCGGAGGCGCCTCCTGTGTCGCCCAAGTCTCCCGTCGCCGGGGCGCAATTCCTCACCCCTGCCCCCAACGAAGCCCAAGGGTGGGAGAAGCACACACCGCGATTCCCCGCCTGCCTTCCGCCACCGCCGGTCGGCAGAACGCTGGTCCCCGACGGCGGCCTCGCACCGTCGCCGGAGTCGCCACCGGAGTCGCCTCCCGTATCGCCCAAGTCTCCTATCCTAACCGCCATCAGGCCGCCTCCAATGCTGTTGTACTGTTTTAGCATAGTGTGTGGTGATATCTTTTCTGGACTCTCGTGGAGTATGTAACAAACTGTCGTAAACCTGCCCGTCATGGTCGGCACAGCATGCAGCAGAAGGTTGACATAGGTGGGCAGCCAGCTCGCCGGGCACGCACGCACGTCTAGGGCAGGGATATCCGCCCCAATCATAGTATAGGCTGCGCAAGTGGACGGTCCTGATCGCGTCGCGGCCTAACGACGTGTGTAGTAATTAACCTCTCCGCCATCGATGGTGTGCTAAGCTCGTGTGCTCCCTTGCATGCTTACCGCGCTAGACCTACTTTTAATTTTGACGCGCCCCGGCAGAGACCGCGCGCGTAGCGAATGCAAGCGGCATGGCCGTACGTCGCGGTGCCGCGGTGGTCCAAAGTAACCATCGTGTGCCACTAGGGGCTGTACGGTCGTTGCTGGTAAAGCAGGGTTACGTTTCTCACAGCACCTAACTTTCTCTAGATTTTTCACAGCAGTTACTTTAATTTGGTAAAAAAAAGAGAGGATGACACAATGTATTAGTGTATTACTACTATTTTACTTGCATGATTGCAACTTTACCAGGTTATTATGCTGCATCATGCCCGGGCCCCACCCAAGCAACACTATTACTTGCCTAGAACTAATATGCCTCGCTTTCTAACCGATTAATATCATCGCGCCAATGAGAAGTCAAAGTTGAGATAATATGGGATCCATCCATGCCTGCCTGCTGCCTACCAAGGCACTAGAGAGACAGCCTGGTTAAAATCAAACAAAAGGCTACGTAATCTTTTGGCAAACCGATGTTTGCAGCATCTGCAACAAATAGAACGGTGCAGAATTGGAATTCCAGCTCGCTCATAAAAAGTATATATATGCTCAAGTGTGTGCCTTTTAATCTAGCTTTTCTATCTATATATAAAAGAAATTTATTTAAACACTTTTGGTGAGCTGGCTGGGGTAGTTCTCAATTCGTTGATGAGTGGAATGCAAACGGCCAAACCGAGTTCAAGGTTTTTGTAGATTTATAAGAAAGAAATTGCACTGCACGTTCATCAATTCGTGAATGCTCATGTGGAGCTTAATTCCTTTTTCTAACAAAAAGTCATGGTGATGTGCTATACCTATTGTCGTGCATCCATGATCCATGCATGCATATTAACGAGGTCTAGTGATCTACACAACTATATTCCTCAGCTCATGAAAAAAACATTGATCTTGTCGTCGTTGATCAACGACAAGGAGCGAGCTATTAGGATCTAGCTAGATCCATCGATCCATCATATTAACACAACACATGTACTTGTTATCCTGATCAAGCAGCAAGCACGAGGGAGATCGACACATGTAGACGGCCCGAAGCCAAGTAAATATACATGTGTCATCTGAGACGCCTCGTTAGTGCAACATGTCGCGGATTACTGACACATAAGCCAGGAGAGGATGTGATTAGGATCGGGGTGTCAAGTGCGCCCACCCACACGTATGCACACCACCACCACCGGAGGACCGGCCGGAAGAAGGGCAAAGCTCTCTGCCTCTCTCTCAAACTCATCATCCACAATTCAGCTAGCAAACCAACAGAGACCCTCTCCTCATCAGATTACTTAGTTATCGAGTTCCTTTTTTAAAATAAAGTGACAGCGCGCGCGAGCGGCTCCTCTCTCCATCGGGCCCTCTATAAATACCATGGGATGGCCAGGAAGGGAGCTCGCATTGTATCAGGCATGCAGTAGAGACCAACAGAAGCAAAGACAAGCTATATCACCCAAGAGGCAAGACAGCAGGGATTTTCTCCCTGTTGCTAGCTCTCCATCTTATTAGCTTGGCGACTATAGAGAGCTGAGAGACCGCTGCTGAAGTGCTGATCGAGCACACATATACACCGTTCAAGATGATTACTGTTGGGCACCCGGCGGTCTTTGCTGTGGGGATCCTAGGTACATGCATGCATGCATGCTCACAAATTATTTTTGTGGAAGATGTGTGCTGCATTATTTTCTCACAAATTAGCACAGTAGTTGTCTCTAGCAACTTTTTCTAACCTCCCCCTTAACAAACAGTTAAACAACAGTAAGCACTTGGTCACCAGTTTGTTACTGAATTGAAATAGAAATATATAAAAGCTGTCCCTAGCTTTTTCTAAGGCAAAGTTCTGGCCAGTGATCGACAAGCTAATATATCAGTTCAGAGTTGCTACATCATATCATGTTCAATATCATGTAAATAAATGAACTAATTTTCCATTGGTTTGTTTTTGCAGGCAACATCCTATCATTCCTGGTCACCCTTGCACCAGTGTGAGTATCTATATCTATCACAGTAGCAGTGTATAACATATTGTTCAGAATCAGAACTTCAGCTGGTCTCTACCTCATGGACTAGCGCACTCCTAACAATCATCACCACCTCTATGATGGCATGATGTATATAATACGAAAAACATATATGATGTACGTACAGGCCGACGTTCTACCGTGTTTACAAGAAGAAGTCGACGGAGTCGTTCCAGTCGGTGCCGTACGTGGTGGCGCTGCTGAGCGCAATGCTGTGGCTCTACTACGCGCTTCTGAGCACGGACGTCCTCCTACTCTCCATCAACACCATCGCCGCCGTCGTCGAGACCGTCTACCTCGCCATCTACCTCACCTACGCGCCCAAGCCCGCCATGGCCTTCACCCTCAAGCTGCTGTGCTCCATGAACATGGGGCTCTTCGGCGCCATGGTCGCCTTCCTGCAGTTCTACGTCGACGGAGAGCGGCGCGTCAAAATCGCCGGCGGCGTCGGCGCCGCCTTCGCCCTCGCCGTCTTCGTCGCGCCTCTAACCATCATCGTAAATCACCTTGGCAGCTAGTAACTAGATAGCTAGAAATTAAACGTACCACCGGGCTGTTGATTAATTCTTTTTTCTCGTTAATTAACAACAGCGGCAAGTGATCAGGACCAAGAGCGTGGAGTTCATGCCCTTCTGGCTCTCCTTCTTCCTCACCATCAGCGCCGTCGTCTGGTTCTTCTACGGCCTCCTCATGAAAGATTTCTTCGTCGCGGTAAGCACACGCACGCAACCGCATTCTTGTTGGATGCCATCTAAATACTGTGTATTTCTTTTCCCGCGCTTTTTATCATCTCGTGCTATAGCTTTTCTCACTTTTGAAAGCAGAGGCTTGCAAAGGTAGATACATACGTACAGCCTTTGCTAGCTAGTTAAGGTGCTATTAATTGGTTTAATACACGTACTTTATTATGTAATCACGCATAGTGAAAGTACAGGTGTTTGGCCGGGTTTGTGTCACCACCCACGACCCAGCTGTTTTCTGTCTACTACAGAACCTAACAAAAAAATCTCATATATAGTATCATACTCTGTAGTAGTGCATATGTATGTGTATATGTTTATTACAGGTAGTGACATTCACTACAAGCTAGTGCATGTTTGCAAAAGATTGCAGTTGCAGAATATTTTATATTAACTAAATGCGTATTGCGTACTTTCATCAAGCGTGCAAAAGGCCAGACAATAAAGTGGTGTTGTATAATCAGGATGCTTATAGTTATAGGCCAAACTCCCGTGTTCTTGAAAAGCCTGCAAAACACACGTACCTAATAAGGCAACTATTTGATCTCGAAAAATATATTTACTTATTGATCCTTTTATTAGGCCAAAAAATATATGGAATTGATTTTTTTTAGGAACAAATATATGGAATTAATTAATCTATCCACTCATGAGCGCCCACTGCGTGTGTGTGCAGATGCCGAACGTGCTGGGCCTGCTGTTCGGCCTGGCCCAGATGGCCCTCTACTTCGTGTACCGGGACCGGAACCCCAAGAAGAACGGCGCCGTGTCGGAGATGCAGCTGCAGCAGGCGGCGGTGCAGGCCGACGACGCCGAGAAGGAGCAGCAGCTGCGACAGGTGGCCCACTCCGACGCTGACGTGGAGGCCGTGGCCGTGAGAACCGACGACGAGGAGGAGCCCAAGAACGTCGTCGTGGATATCATGCCGCCGCCGGCACTGCTGCCAGCGGAGAGGGCGCCGCCGATGCCGATGCCGCTGCTGCCGACTCCGGCGATGGCGATGATGACCCCGCATCAGACGGCCGTTGAGGTGGTCTGATCCATGCATGAGAAGAGATCGATCGACTTGCTACGTGCACGACTGACCTGACTATTGCTGCTCGCGTTCGATTATTCATTTTACTTTTACTATTAGTAGTATCGCGCGCGGCACCACGGTACAAGTAGACGCCTAGCTATATATACAAGTACACTGTAGGTACTACGAATGAAGAATGTCTCCTGTGGTGCCCATATATGCGCGCGTGTGTGTAAGAATCCTGTCTCTTCTACCTATACGAATACGTTGTCTGTATCGTCGTCCTATGCCTGTTGTATACGCCTCTATCATTCAGCTTATTATTATGATGATTATGATCTCTCTATAGCCGGATATGGATGTCCGTACGGTGTCATTAGTCCGATCAACAAAGCTATAGCTAGCCCATGTTGCTTTTATATTTATTACGTACGTAATCTCTTCGAAGAGAGAGCATGCTTTTGTTGCATATAGCCCATGTTGCTTTCGTCTCCATCATCGATCTGTCGATCAGAGAGCATGCTTTTGTTGCATATACTGCTTTTGTTGGAGAGATGAGATTGCGCACTGATTGCACTGCTATTAGTAAATAAATTATTATACTACTCCCAGTGATTGGGGTGGGTATATATATGATATATATCCTATACATATCATGATCAACCTTAGCTTCATGCATGTTTTTTTTCCTTTTGGTACGGTAGGGGCGTTGCCGCAATGGGGACGGCTTGTGCGCGTGTGCGTGATCACCGCACCCACTACTACAGAGATAGAGACGCATCCGGAAGCTAGCGTTCATGGCTCTCGCTCTCAGTCCCGGCCCAGAGATTGAAAGGTAAGGTATATACATTATATATACTACACCTTAATTAGTAAAGATCCATTACTAGTACTAATATATCATCCCATATTAAAGGTCACTTAGCACTCCTAACTAAATTGAAGCCACGAAAGATTGAGAACGACTATCTACGACATGGTGTGTGATGATGAGGATTAGATTCCATCGTTCACGTATTAATTTGTTTGTGTGCACGCGCGCCTTCTTTCTAGGCTCTAGCAATCCATATACTCTCTCTATTTTAAATTATAAGTCATTCCAAAAATCTTAGAAAGTCAAAGCATTTTAAGTTTAATCAAAATTATAGAGAATTATAAAGATTTATAACATCAAATTGGTATAAATACTATGAAAATATAATCAACAAGAAAGCTAACAGTACTTAGTTCACATCATAAAATGTTATTATCTTATCATATAAGCTTAGTCAAACATGAGATAATTTGACCAATCTATACGATAAGATAATAATATTTAAGATGCCAACTAAGTATCATTAGATTCTTCGTTAATCATATTTTTGTAGTGTACCTATTTTATGTCACAAATCTGTGTATTTATCTCTATAATTTTGGTCAAACTGAGATGTTTTGACTCTCCAAAATTCTTAAAATGACTTATAACTTAGAAAGTAGGGAGTACATCTTTGCAAAGTGCAACCAGCTCATAGTGATCTAGCTAAACTCCTGCTCCCCGTCCCAAATACTCAGATTTTGATGAGTCAACTCATCTTAATTTTAACTTTGACTAAGTTTTAAAAAAATAATATTAACGTATGTATCTTCAAATAGGTTTATTTACTATAAAAATATATGATATGGTTAATCTAATAATGCTTATTTGATATCATAAATATTAGTATTTTTTACATATTTAGCCAAAGTTGAGATTGTTTGACTCTTTGAAATACAAGATGAAGACTTATTTTGGACCCACAGTATATAGCAAACTGAAGGAGGACAGCGTGACTATAAAGCTAGAGGCACAATGCTAATCTTAAATAGGACCCAATTTTCTTAGCTCACTACCAACTGAAGTAGCAAGATCACCACGTAGTAATGCTTCTTGTGTACTTACGACGAGGTGATGATAATTAAGGTGTACTTACGACGAGGTGATGATAATTAAGGCCTTATTTGGCTGCATTTCAATCCACTCTAATCTCTATAAGCGTAAGGACATATAAGATTTTTTTTTTCTCAACGCCCTACGTATGGGGATTATATTGTTCACTCGAATATCATGGTTCCTGCTCCCAAAGCAAATACTTAGTGGAATTCTGAAGTAAAGTAGAGGCATGCCTAAAGTAAAATGAAAGAACTATATATCTTGCTTCTAGTGAAACATGGTATTCTCATAAATAATGGCTTGTGGACGTAACCCAACATAAAAATTTCTTTGTTATAACAATAGAATTAAAACAAATTTTTGTCTGTATGATGAATGATATTAGGAAATGGTCGTCAGGATTTTTTCCGTCAAAGCAAAGCTGTAAACTGTTTTGCAAAGAAAAAAAAAGGATATAGACAACTTCAGGAGCTAAAAAGAAGGTACGAAATAGGCCCCCACTCGTGTTCATGGGCCGGTGCGCCCGCGCATTGGGCTATTCATGGGCCGTACGATCCCTTGGGCCATTCACTGGCCCTGTAGGTAGCCACGTCCACGTGACGGCGCCACGCGATCGGCATGACTCGTACGGCTACCTGATAGAGCACCCATCCAAAGTTATATTCTCTTCCGTTCCTTTTCCATTCCACTCGCCGCAGGCCGCCGTATCACCCAAACCAAAACCGCCGCGGGAGGGATCAGTGAAGCCGAAGCCGTGGAAGAGCGGGTGAAGAAGCCGGGGAGAGAGAGAAAAAACAGCGGCTGCGGCGAGGAGACGCAACCCGAGAACAAACAGGCCGCCTTGCCCACCCCGACACGGCCGGCCAACCTAACAACGTGAGTGACACGGCCACCACTGCACCGCGCGCAAGCGAGCAAAGTTGGTTGCCGAGCCTCGATCGAGACGGGACGAAACGAACCCTCTCCGTGACCGAGAGAGGAGGACCTTCGCCGTCGCCGGGACGGAAGGAGCCTGCGGATGCAGTCGGTGCGAGGAGCGCGGTGGGAGGGCGCGGGGTCCCGGGGCGGCAGGGTGGCGCGCCAGAGCGAGGAGGAGGAGGAGCTGGAGGAGGGGGAGGCCCGCTCCGACTCTGACGGCGACGAGGAGGCCTTCGTCGACCCCGACGTCGCGCTCTCCTACATTGTGAGTACCCAGGCCTGCCTGGCGCCCTCCTCCCTCGTTAATTCTGCGTCGGGCTTCCTGTGCTGCTGAATTCACTTCGGCAAGCAGGGCTCCTCAACAGCCCAATTCTTCGCCAGAGTGGGTTTGGGAGCTTTGTATGGTCTGGTTTGGCGCTTCAGTACTTCATCGGTTGGCCTGCTTTGGTTCAGTGAGCGCTCTGAGCTCTGCACATTCAGCGCGTAGTCCTCCAGGTCGTAGTACTCTGGACAGGACGGTGTGTGTTTTTGTCCACGTTTAAGTGGTGCGAGGGAGTGCATTCCTCTGTTTCACTGTTTGGTTGATTCCGGGAAATGAATAATGGTACATGTCTATGTGGTGGTAACTCGGTTATTGTCGAATTTGGCCAACCGTTTCCATGGCTTCATCTCTACAAGGAAATTGAATGGGAGATGTTTCATGATCTTGTGATATGCACTAATTGATTTTTGTTCTGTGTTAAACGACCAGCTAAGCAAGGGTGATTAAGAAGTAGTGTTGGCTATTTTTTACTTTGTTAGCTCACCAAACTCGTGAGCCTAATGGGTGAATTAAGATATTCTTTAATTTGCTTAGGATTACACTGTCTTGTTTAGTATTATGTGATTATGTTGCTCACCAATCAATGCTTCAGGACCACATACCAGAAACAAATTTTAATAGTGCTGCTTATCTACACCTTTGACTAAATTCTTTTGTTTTCAACTACTTCGCTGCATTCCTGTCTAAGAAGTGCTGCATTTGGTTCCAGGATGAAAAACTTCAGCATGTTCTAGGACATTTTCAGAAGGAATTCGAAGGAGAAGTTTCTGCACAAAACCTTGGTAAAGAGCTAATTGTTGTTGTTGGTTAATATCGTTTGATGCATTTGGCAGGGATGTTAAGCAGGTCACAATCTTTGGCAGGGTCGAAATTTGGCGGATATGGTTCATTTTTACCAACATATCAGCATTCTCCCCTGTCGCCTCAATCCGAAAGCCCACACATTGAAGCGAACATTAGCACGTCAGGATCACCTTACCAACCATCTGCTGAGGTTTTTATTGATATTCATTGCGCTGTTAAGAAGCATATGCTCTGATGAATGTGCACTCATGTGTATTGGTAATGTCATGATTTACTGATGCAGAGAATGGATCAAAGCCTATCTACTGTAGCTGCAGAGCCCATTTCCCGTAACGGTTCTGGATCACCTTCAGCAAGTGATTTACTCAAGAAGAAAAAATGCCCGAGTACAAATGATGAGGAATCGATTGCAGGTTCTGATTCGTTGGACAGTTCATTTAGTGGTAGTGACTCAAAGTCACTCAAATTTGAGACCAAAGTTTGTCTCAACAATGATCTGCCGAGAGAAAATGCAGTTATCTATAATGGCCTGGGCCTTGATATTTCTTCACCTTCGTCCATGGAGGAGAGTCCTGATGGGCTTTTGCCATATGAATCACCTCGGACTATCCTACAGGTGAATTATTGTTTATTGGCCAACTTTTATTTGTTTAGCTCATCAAGCAAAGCCGTAGTTAGAATTCCTAGTTCTTCTTCTGCATCATATTTCAGGTCATGACATGTTTTCCAGTTCCTGGAGGCTTCTTGCTGTCACCTCTACATGTCAATTTGCTGCAATTAAGAAATAAAGTTGCTCCAGTGCTAAAGGATTGGGAAACACATTTAGACATGGAGAATGTATCTCGAGCACTGGAAGGACGTCCACAGTCTTTTCATCCACCTGGACCTATCAGAGGCAATGTGGCTAAGCAGATGAAGCCTTACAGTAAGAAAAAAGTGTCAACGGATACAAAGACTAGAAAAAATAAAGATGATGCTAGCGCAATCATGAACAAGGAAGTTAACATCCAAGTGCCTGCCCGCCAAAACGAGAAGATGATGAACACAAATAACGAGAATGGGTTTAAAGTTGGCTGTGCAAGGAAGGAGATCCCAGCCAGTGTAAAGCAAGGACAGTTGTATATGCAGCTCACCAGCAGTGTAGCAAATATGAATGCAGATCCTGGGATGAATAGATGTGACATCAGTGAGGATGAAACAACAGAGTCTCTGAATGCATTGTTTGCCATTCCAGAGACTGCCACAACTTTTTCTTCAGGTAGTCCTCATACTGCAGTTACAGGTACAGAAACATCCAGCGCCTATAATATAACTGGACAGTTTGAACGGAGTAGGAAAAGGAAAACTGCTCCAAGCAATGGAAAAGATCTAGCTGAGACTTCTCACCACACACCATTGTTGACTCCTTCCATGAGCAACCAACAGGACCCTATCAGAGATGAAAGAACTACTGATGACACGCGCTACAGTTCTGCTGTGAGCAAACATGGTCCCAGGCCAGTGAGCAAATCAACTGATCTCATTTCTGAAAAGCTGAAGCCTAAGCACAAGAATCACTGTAGCTACTCAGATGAAGGTTCTTTCCTTTTCTTTTATTTATTTATGTTTGATCTGTCTGATACGCATTACCTTCTAATAAATAAGTTCTCATTCTGTGTTGTCTTCTGTTATCCAAATTTCTTGCTGACACATAATTTCATTGTTTATGCCCAGGAGGTATTATGGAAAGGAACAAGGCCCATCCAAAGGTAAAGATTAAAATAGGGATTGATCAAGATGAACAGAAAACATATAAGAAAACTAAAATTGAGGATTGGCATCAAATTGACAGAGGCCAGGACCATAAGTGTGATTCAGATGGTGTGGCAATTCCTGATTTGGAGAGGAGTTTGGATAATTGTCTGCTGAAGGCATCATGGAGAGAGGACCTTACTGTGAATGAAACCGGTGTAGGTAGAGGAGACCGCCAACTGTGTTCTGGTGATAAAAGGGACTTCAATATGGAGGGCCGTTCACCGCTATCTGAGCAGCATTCTTTTGATAGAAGGGATACAACTTTGAACACTGGGTCTGGTCCCGTTCAACATGAAAGTAAGAACATTGAAGTTCGCCAAGGTAGAGGAACTGCTCAGCGGCTGGGCATATCATTTAAAAAGAAAAACTTCACCTTCAAATCAATAAGCAAGATATACAGAACCATGTTAATCAAGTTGTCAATCTTCCTTTGAAAGAAGGTAGACAAAAGGTGTGCCCTACTTCAGTAAAATCTGATTCATTGAAAATGAAAGCAAAGTTAGTGAGGTTCAATATGGAAACTGGAGTGCAACATGGCACTGTTAAGCAAGCTAGGAAGGATGGTAGTATGATTACATTCGCTCTCAAGGAAGCTAGAGATCTAAAGCATAAGGCGAATTTTTTAAAGGTTGTTCACCCTCATTGCATCAAATTTTATATCATTATGAATTTAATATGATCTACCAATGTCCCATGATATGAATTTTTCCTTACAATTTCTCTGTGAAAAAATCTCTCTGTAGAATAAAGGACAAGAACTCGAAAGTACAGGTCTGTACTTTGAGGCGGCTTTGAAATTTCTGCATGTTGCGTTTCTTCTAGAAACTCCTAGTGTTGACATTTCAAGGCCAGGTGATGGAGCGGTCAATGAAGATGTACTCTGAAACTGCAAAATTATGCAAGTAAGCTATATGCACACTTTGTCTTTATGATATTCAGTTGCTATTACCTGGTGGACTAATTTCATTGCTGTTGTGAAATGAAGAACATAGAGTCGAACTATATTATGGTAAAACTCATTATCTAAAAAGTACTAAGGTAAAACTATGAATTTAGTTTAGCTTTCTTCTTGACACCATCCAACAATTAATTTGGATATACTAAACTAATTTACCTGTGGCTTTTATATGAACGTAGGCACTTAGTAATTACCTGTTGCTCCTATCCATATTGAATTGAATTTGTTAAGATGCTGCTGCTGCTTTAGTCATGTTGCTGCTATGGATACTATGGATACTTTCATGATTCCACAGAAATTGTTTCTAAGTTTGCTGCAATGGGTATTGCATAGTCATGTTGTTCTAAGTGTATTACATGCTAAATGAAGTTCTTTCACTTGCCAGTTTCTGTGCTTATGAATATGAACGGCGCAAAAAAATGGCTGCTGCTGCTTTAGCATATAAGTGTGTAGAAGTTGCTTACCTCAAGGCTGCATACTGCAAACACCATAGTGCATGCAAAGATCGACAGGAACTGCAGGCAGCTGTACAGATAGCCCGAGGTACTTGATGCACAAACAACCATTGACCCTTATTTGTACAATATAATTTCAAATTTTAAATAATTCAACCTTCTGGGAACCTAATTTATTTCTTTGAACTTTGTATCCAATGTCCTTTGTACCGGTTATCATGGTGTAACTGAAGAAAATCCTCATATCATTAATCTTCTTATAAGTCCCCTAAACTTGGGTAGAATCATCATGAAAGTTCAACACGAAATCCAGCTATTGTGGCCAGGCACTTGCCAGAGTCCCAAAAAGAATGCAACTCTAGCTTAGGACAGTATGTGGGGCCCTCAAATATATAGGGGTACATATGTCATTTTAATTGTTCACTTATTTTTTTTTCAAAATGTGAGACATTCTTTGTGAGACAGAAGGAGTATTTTATACAAAACCTGGTGTTACACTTCAGGTAGCTTGGTTATACTTGATGCTGACACAGGCCTTCTGACTAACAATATTTTGAAATCTGGAAGGTTTTTTACACTGCATATATTTGGTATTACACTTTTTTTAATTGCTTCATTGCTCATGTTATCAAACTTTGTTTTAATAATGTCATGACAATTTTGTCTCTGTGAACTTTGTATATATTTGCATTTAATGTGTTGCTATTCTGTAGGTGAATCACCATCATCTTCTGCCCCAGATATTGATAATTTCAATAGCCATGGATTATCAAAGGCCTCAATGAAGGGTGGCAATTCATCCCATGTGCCAGGCAATCATTTGCCTCTAGCTGTTCACAACCAAGCTCACTTGTTGAGATTACTTGCCTATGTAAGTACCTTTTTAAATGTCCCAACAGGCTGTTAACAAGAACAAATTTATTTCACTTTCAGCTTGGTAGAATTTTCTGTCCCTGAATGAGAAGCATTTTCAAAATTGAATTTCAATTTGTTGTTGCCATCTTGTTTGTAACTTTAAAAGTGTGAAATGCCAAGGCCTATTATAACATTCAGAAACGCAGAATTGATCGCAATGTAATACTATATAATCTGATTTAGGTTTAGGTTCTTTTTTATATAGTTGTTCTGTACCATGGAAATAAATAAAGAGTTTGGTACTGCAGCATCTATCAGTATTACTAATATTGCTAGTTAAGGTTGGCCCAGTCAGTTATCCAGCATTCAAGACTCCCTTTCAAGGCTTTATACTGCCAAGCTATGATTACAGTATCAATGGAATTATTGGAAATGGTTGTGGCTCTCGTTTTTCTTTCCTGAATGTGCAAAAGAGCTACGGATCATTTCAGTAATTGAAGAAAAGTTTTGTTAGGTTACAAGAATAGGCCCTCGATAGGTAGCTGCCCTGGCTGTTGTTAGCATTTTGGTTGGTAATAAAACCATGCGGATCACAAAGGATCTAATCACTAGGAGTACACTTAATGGCACCCATTTTCATTATAATGCTGTGTTTGAGCATAGCAGTAGCAATGACGGATGATGATATGAGTTAGAACTTAGAATCCTCTAAATTAAATTAAGTTGAGAATTTTGGAGTAGCTGCACATAATTCAAGTTTGACTGAAGAAGAGAAGAATAAGCTTCCCCTGTTCCCCATGCTCATGCTGTCATATGCCCTTTCAGCCAAGCTTGTTGGCAGTTTCTGGGCATACATTGGGACTTCTCCATGGATGTCTTCCAGATGATGGTCAATGCTAAACAACAATTTCAAAGGCCTTTCTTCATGGAGATTTTCATCATAGGAATTAGGAGCCTGGCAGATTTGGAAGCAAAGGAATAACTTCATCTTTGATCGTGGTCGTCCTTCCATTAATAACTGGAAGTAATTTTTCCTGGAAGAAGCCCAGTTGCAGTCCTTTCGCCTCTGCAGCTCTAAAAGACCTATTTTCCTCTCCCTTCTTACTGACCTAGCTTAACTTTGCTGTTCTTGTTTCTGCTTGTACAGCCTGTGCAGTTCTCTTAGTTGTAGCCCTCTCTTTGTACAGTGGTGTTGTTTCTTTTTGTTGTTGATATTTAATAAAATCCTTACAGTGGGGGCCTCTCCCCTGCTGTATTTTAAGTTAAAAAAAAAACATCAGCAGCAACTGTTTATTACTGTAAGGCTGATTTGTATATATCAAACCAAGCTAGCATAATGCCAATTCAGTGCATCACGATTCGTTAATAGTGTCTGATATATTGATTTTTTTCTCTCTCTCTTTGTTTTAGACGAATGAGGTGAACTTGGCATTCGATGCAACTCGAAAAGCAGAGTTTGTCATTGCATCTGCTGCAGGGAGTCAGGAAAGGGGTGGCGTTGATGATGGCCTTGCTTTGGTTAAAACAGTCTTGGATCTTAACTTCAACAATGTGAATGAACTACTAAGACTTGTTCGGGTTTCAATGAAATCAATAAGCAGCTCATGATTTGTTAAAAAAAAACAGAAACAGAATTGCACAGAATGTCACACATTGTAATCCATGCTCCATGAAGCTGGTTCCAGCTATCTCAGTATATTTTTACAGAGCGAAACAAATGAATTTACTCAGACTGATGTGTGATGAGATTTGTGCTCCACATTTACCTTTTGGCATTCTCTGCTTGCATATAGTTTGCAGCCTCCGCTTTTGGTTCTGGCACTCAGTTCCTTATTGGAGGCAGCACGGGTGTGGGGGGGGGGGGGGGGTGTGTGTGGTTGGGGGGGGTAACATCCCGGGTTTTGGAGAAGCAAAAATACGAACTTTTTAAAAATTTTCCTGCAATTGTTTGAAACATGTAGTTGCTAGGCCAACTAGGAACAATTTATAGATAAATTGTTGCATTCAAGTAGTGATGCTTGTAGGAGTTTGCCGGGGTTCTTTATTCGAGTTAGTGTTTTGTGTTGGAGTGCACAGATCCATAGCAACTTCCTTCGTCCGTTGCTGGACTATCTTAAGTCTCCTCTAAACCTCTCCTCTAGTCTTCTTTGTACAATCCCCTCCTCTCTTGCGAGTGTCTCCCGATTTTGAGACACAGGTTCGCAAGAAGGAAAGGCCTCTTTCCCCTGCTACTCTATTTCAAGTCCCCATCTATTGTTCCGTGCAAGTCGTCTTGAGACCCTTCACCTTCCTCTCGACCCACCTCATCCCTTCTAGATCCGATTCAAGCTCCATCTTGTCCATTCAAGTATCTTGAACTCACCTTGCAACTTCCCTCTACATCTTGTGCACAATTCCCTTCAAGCAACTCAAGCACCTCTAGTCGTGGAGATGGAGTTCCACCCGCTTCTTTCCAAATCCACAGTTGGATTCATCCCAATGCCCTTTGCATCTTTCGTATACTCCACTTTATCCCTACACCTTGATCCCTCCCTCTAAATCCAAGTCAAACGATCCTTTTGTTTGTACCTCATGGTTGCCAACCCTTGGCATGGACCCCACTACCCTAAGTCGATCCCTAGTGGACCCCCAAGGATGTATGCATGGTTGGCAACTCATGTACATACACATAGGTGCCCAATGCATAGTATAGAATGGAGTTTGGAAATAGAAAAGTAATAGGGACGAGGAGAAAATGGAAAAGGCCATTCTGGCCCAACTAGCAGCAGACGGCCTGCTAAGCCCGACTGGCCACCTCCTCTCTCAGCCCAGCTAGCCCACCAGAGCAGCCAGCCCAACCGGCCTCCCCCACTCTCGGCCCAGCTCGACTCCTCCACCTCGCCTAAGCCCACGCGAGTGGCAGCTGCAAAACAGGCCGGCCTGCTTGCCCCTCTCTCCTACCGGCCCAACCTGCTTCCATCCTTGCCGGCCCACTCGGCCACTCTCTCCCGCACAGGCCTGCCCACCTCCACCAGCCCAACAAGGCCACCAGCACAGCCGGCCCATTTTCCCCTCCACTTGCTTCCGGCCTGCTCCACTCGACCGGCCCAGCAGGCCAAGGCCCAAGTCGCGGCCACTCCACGCCAACAGAGCCAGCAGCGTCATCCCCCACCTTCGTCCTTGCCCTGCCTTTGGCAAAAGCAGAAAGCAGAGCACCGGCACGGAGCGGAGGAATCCAAGGCCGCCCCGTCCATCCTCGCCGTTCGCGCCTGAGCCAGCTACCCCGCGCGCTCGGATGCGTGCCACGCGAGCGATCCGCGGCACCGCGCCCCGCTCCAGTCCGCGCCGCGACGAGCAGTGACGTCGCCGGCGTCACTCTGCTCGGCTGACGCCGCCCTGTCGCCGCTTTTGACCGCCGCCGCCCCAAATTGGAGCGCCAGAGCCCGCGCGAGCGCCCGCGCAACCACCACGCGCTCCCGAAACCCTAGCCCTCGGTGCATCGTCGCCATCCACGCGCCCCCGCTTGCCATCTCTGCCGTCCGCCACGAACGCCATGGCCGCCGGCTATAAAAGCCGTGAGCCCGGATGCCCTAGCCTCGCCCAACTCCTCGCCTCACGCCGCCATTCTTGCCACCAACCACCCACTCCACTCCAGTGCCAAAGAGAGGAGAGGAGAAAGATAGGAGGAAGAAGAGGGAGAAGCCCGGAGCCCCGCTGTCCGCCGGAGCCTCCTGCACCGTGTCCATCGCGTCGCCACGACCGTCGACGCGACCACCACTACGTCCTCGACCCCGACGGCATCCCCACGAGCCCCTGCCTCGCCACGCCGTCCGCAACGTCGCCCGAGCCACGCCGAGATGGTGCCTCCCGCCTCGCGCCGCTGACGTCGCCGCCGGACCGCGATGACCGTGGAGCGCGTCACCTGCTCGCGCACCAGTGCGCCCTCGCCGCGGCCGTAACGCCTACCTCCGCCGCACGCCGAGCCGGACACCTACGGCCACGCCTTCGCCTAGGAACCGCGCGTCACGGCTCCACCTCGACGCCACGTTCGAGCCGCCGGTCGCCGAAGCAGCTCGGACTCGCCGGAGAAGAGGACGGCGTCGTCGTCTTCCTCGTCGCGGAGTCGGCACGGCACGACATCACCTCGCCACGGCCCCGACTCGTCACTTCCCTGCCATCCTGCCACCACGAGCCCCAAGGTGAGCTCCATGCCGTCCTCTGTTCGCCGCCACGCCCTGTCTTCCCTTACCGCCGCTGTAGAACGTGCCGTCGCCATCGTCACACTGCGCGCGCACAAACACCGCACTCGAGCCCGGCTGGCCAACCACGTGGGCGGAACACCTTTGCCCCGCCCTGGCCGCCGCGGTCTCATGGCCGCCGGAGCGCCGCCGCGACGTTTGTCGCCATGCGAGCTCCGCCGCGCCTCTTGGTCGTATCCGTTGGCCCCGTCGGAGCCCCAGTGACGTCTATCCATGAAAAGGCGAGCCTTTGGCTCGGGATGGCCTCCTTGGCCACGTTGTCGCGGTCGCCGTCGCTGGCATGCCACCGCCGCCGCGGACGGCTGCGCCCGGACCGCGTCACCTGGGTGCCCTCGCACACCCTCACCAGACCACCTCGCAGGCGTCGCGTGCCGCTTCGCCGTTGCCAATCCGCCGCAGCCGGGAGCACCCGAGACCCCGCTAGCGTCCCTCGTCCGCGCCGTCCCGACATCATCCTCGTTCGTCGCGACGCGAGCGCTGTCCTCCGGAGACTAAGCCCCCGCTGGTGCCGCGACAGCCGCACCGCCGCAGCCTCGCAGGCGCTTCGCCGTCGCAGCCTTGCCACCCGCACCGCCATGTCGGGCGCACGCCGCCACCACCATGGCCGGCTGTGCCCGCAGCCCTCACCCGTGCGCCGTCACCTCGCCACCACCATGGCTGGCCTCGCCAAGCCCCGCTACCACCTCCAGCACCTCGGACGTGCTCGCAGGAGCACCGGAAGGCCGACGTGCACCCGCAGAGCCCCACTAGACCCGCACAGCGCCCATCCTCGCGACCTCGCCGCCCCTCGACGCCGTGTCGTAGTCGCTGGCCACCGGGAGTCTCAAGGAATCCATCTCCGACCCATCAGCGCCCTCGCCATGACCTAGCGATGCTCTAGGGAGCCTTATCGGCCTCGCCAGTCACCACCACACGCTGCTGCTCGAGCACGCCGCCGGCGAGCCATCGCAGCAAGGGAGCAGAGCTCCTGTCCCCTTGCCCGTCGTGGAATGAAGATGGGGGAAAGATAGAATTGGCAGCAGCCACACCCTGGACCCTGCTCTCATGAGCCGATGGACTAGGAAGTGAAGATGGACGCGGTGCAGCGTGAACCTGCTCAGCGGTCCATGCACCCGCACGCGCCGGTCCACCATGAGCCACAGTCGTAGACCAAGGCCCACTAGGAGCCCACGGTTGCTACGCGGCCAGTTCCACTGAGCGACACGTGTCTGGGCCGGACGGGCCCGCCCGGCCCAAATCCAGCCCTGACCCGGCCCTCCAGAACCCAGTCGCGGCCCGGTCCAGTTGACCGTTGACCGGTCAACGTTGACCCGGTCCCACATGTCAGTGACCAAAGCCGCGGGTCCCACCTGTCATTGACCGCCACTGACTCAGCCAATCCGGAGCCGCCACGTGTCAGCCTCTGGTTATTCCACCTCTTTTTCTTTTTCAGAAAAGGATTTAACCTTTGGAAATTCGTAGAAAATTCATCGTAACTCCAAAAATTATGAAACCAGTTTCATAATTTTTCTAAAATTGAGCTCCACGCCATCGTCTAATGCACAAGTGCATTAGCCTAATTTCATTTCACCTTTATTATTCAAGCCCTCATATATCCTCTCTCCTACTTGTCTTGCAGGACCCCTCTACCTCTTTTCTCGCTATGGAAATGTGCTACTCCTCTGTCGTAGTCGTGTTGGTTTAGCCTTGTGTGGTCGTTTTGTCGGTTCTTATGGTTGTGTGTTTTGGTTCTTGTCGTCGTGTTGTTAGTTCTGTTGTAGTTGTCTCTCTAGTGCTACGAATGTTAGCCCCTACCTTCGTCCCTAGAACATAGTCATTATGGACTTGAAGACGATGTCGTTATTGACGCGGATCTTACCCGCATCCTTCAAGTTCCCTATGAACAAGTCTAGTGGGATATGATTAGGGAGCAACTTTTGTGGGCCAACGGGTGCCAACTCGTTGAGGTCAAGCTCATGGTCGCGAGTCGCCTCGCCATGACCATTGGGTTCTACCTTCTTTTGCACTCGTGTTTATCCTAGCCTCCTCGTATGTTTGTACCACTTTGACTATAGCGTTCCTTCGGATCTAGCGGTGACAACCACATCGCTATGAGCTGTAGGGATAGCCGTTGTGCCGTTACAAGGCACGTTCGTGGTGCCCTACGAGTTGGGTTGGATCGTGAGATCGTGTCTCTTTCTCCCAACCCTCGTCCGTTCCATGACGAGTTGGTCGAAAGGGTGCAGATCTCGTTCTTCTCTCCTTGGTTCTTCGTGTTTAAGCCCTTGTATGCTTGTACCTGTGTAGACCACAACATTCCTTTAGTTCTTGTGGTGACAACCACACCACCAAGAACCTTAGGAATGTCATAGCACATTAGTGCACCTAGGTCTGGGTACCCTACAAGTGGGTTGAGCACTCGTGTTCTCTCGTGCGATGCTCTTTGTCAGTGCCCCATCCTTCTCGTGATGTGGGTATTGAGTGAAGTCGATCGCTTGTCGCTTTTTCCTTCCGCTTAGCTCGTCCTTCTGATTCTCGTCATCGTCGTGACGCTCGAATTCGAGGACCGTGAGCCGTGGTGTTTGCTTAGGATGAGTTTAGGTCTAAGCCATTTTCTCGAAGCCATACATATGTCGACACGATCGACCCAAGAAGTATGAGCTAGGCTATGACTTAAGCTTATGCTTAGTGAGCAACCACTCCTGTTTCTTTGGCCCAGGGATCGGACAACCACCTAAAGGGCTAAGCCGTGCATTGATTGTTCTCTTGCCTTGGGTGTCGTTTCACGAGATAGTGCTTCGAGGAGGACGATGATCGAATCAGGACCCGTTGGAGGAAGAGGATGTGATCAACAACAACTGTTGGAGAGGAACACTCGCTAATCGACTATATCAACTTGTACCACTACTACCTCAACATCGCAGGTGTCATGGCAACACCTTTTACTTAGAGAATCCTATTAGACATTGCAATTGAGTAGAAATGCTAGTGCTTTATATTTATTCCTTTGCTAGTATAGTATTGCATGCTTTTGCCTGAGCCACGACTTACCCTGCTTGAAACCACTTCACCCTTATCACCCAGCTTTGTGCTCGCACTTATTTATATCTCGCCTACTCGCTTGCTTGCATATTACTTCACTATACTTAACTCCGCTTTGCATTATGTCTCGTGATGTGATGCGGGTGGTGAACCCTTGGGATGGGTTCGGCAGGATGCCGAACTTGGTGGGCTTTCGGGTGGTCTGCGTGTGTCTTGGGTGAGTATGTGTGGTGAGGGTTGAGTCGATGGACAGATCTATGACGAGCTCGTGGAGCGAGTCTTGCCGAGGGGGTGCGATCTGGGCACCCCTATGTTTTGAGTGCCGTGGCGGGTACATGGTGACTTGAGGAGATCCGGGGTCGAGAGCCTTTGTGGAATGAAGCCCGGGAAGGAGGTGCCGTCGAGGCACGGGGCGCTGATGCCCCTATTTGAGGAGATATCCTGTCTAGTCCAACCTAAGGACTGATGTATCTTGAGGACCGGAACCTTGGGACCTTTCGTGCTCACCACTCGTCCCTGATGGGCGGGGACGATGATGACCGCGATTAGTGCGGTGCCACTACTACTAGGTGGTTAGTGGATAGTGTAGGGAGGTACGGGCATTGGGACCCACACCCTCCTAAGGTAACGATATGACCTTGGTGGCTTGGCATTTCGTTTCACAGTCTCAGCGGACCGGTGGATTCCGGGACACCCCAGAGCTGAGTGGTAGGGTGGCATCGTACCTAGTTAGGAGGCGCCGGAATCGCCGAGTTGACGACGGTCGGCGATGATGGTGGATCTTGTGGGTACAGGAGTACAAGCTCTGCAGAGTTGACTTTATGCGCATAACCGCGGCCTCGGTATGGCCATTCCTTGACCTACGCTTCTCTTGAGTAGAGAGAGGAGTCCTTCTACCTTCCCCGAGCGGTGTTGTTGTTACCCTACGGCATTGTTGGCCGATTAGGGGACGAGAGGGAGTTGTCCTTGCCGCCCACGTGAGAGCGTGGTTTGGTTCGTGGTCCGATGGTTGGTGATGGTGGCGGTGTATGTGTGGGATGGGAATGATGATAACTTGATGATTTATTATTATTATTACTACTTGCTACTTCGCTTGCTCTAGGATGCAACCCACGCCAAATAATAGGATCGCAGATCCCCTTTATTTCTCTTTTTCCACCAAAGCTCATCGGTGCGACCATGGCCTCGCACACATCCGCGGTGTGCATTACTTGAATTCTCGAGATGTTGAGGTTGGGAGGATTAGACGGTCTCGTGCCTCGCGCTCAAGTTTGGATCAGGATATGCTTTGCGTCAAGATTAAGCCGATGGATGCCGTGAAGGAGGAGCCTTCACTCGACGACGATCTACGTCTAACTTAGTGATGTCCCGTTTACGTTTCTGCTAGAATAACATGTAATAGGAGTGTTGTCAAGAGTTGTAAACCCCTATATTATTGTAATCCCTCGATGTATGAAGAAGATATTAACGATATGTGATAATGTGATGGAATCATCTTTGGGACTATCACTTTATTGCGATTTCGTGGATTTTCCCTTCGTGGAAAATCGAGGATGTTTCGGGGGGGGGGTGTTCTAAGGTATGTTGGTGATTCTTTTATAGATTGCATCTGTAGAGAAGGGGCATGATGTTGTGTTCAGAACATATGAACTCACACATCAAGCATTCCCTTTCTTAAATTGGAAATTATGTGAAGCCAAGACTGGAATTTGGGAGCAGTACTGCTGCCTCTTGCAGTAGTGTAAGCATGCATTGATGTGTGCCTGTTTCGATGGGTATGTTTCATCCTAACAGAAGAAACTCTAAATATTAGTTTTTTATCCATTTCGTTTTCTCTGCCTGATGCGTTGTGTAATCTTGAACAGGTCAGAGGAGATCGCTGCGATTAGCTGTACTACAAAAAATACCGGTATTTCCTCATGTGGTATCTTTCTTGAATATGCAGGAGAGCTGTGTATCATTGCATTAAGTGAGGCACAATATTTTTAAAATCGTTATTCATTTGAGGAAAGAATGCATATAATGTTATCTCAGGTCCAGTCCCTGTTGAGCTGTTTTGTTGTTCATGTGCTTAACATGAACCAAAAATAGCATCATCTTAGAATCAAATCACTGAAGCAATTAGACAGATCGATTAAAATTTTAAACCAGGAAGCAAAATTCTTATAGGAAGAATTAAAATGATGAGGTAGAAGAAGTCAAGAACTAGTCAGAAGAATCCACGCAAGCCTTGGATACTGTGAAAAGTGTAAATGTTGGATTAGGTAGTGTGTTGGACTTTGTTATGCCTTTATGCTTTTTATGTGTGCTGCATGTACTCACTTCATTGCGTAAAAAACACTTGGAATTTATGAGCTACAGATTCTGTAGAATACAATAGTGGTACATATGCATTCTCATGTAAGAGGATGGAAATGGTTTCTTAAATCCATTCTGCACCCAGTTCTTGAGAGCCTCCAGTGCTGGTTATTGAGAATCCTGATTTTGTTATGTGGTAGTATTGAACATTTAATAAAACTGATAACAGATGATGAAACACAATGAAGTGCTTGTAACAGCATGTGTCCATACAATGGAGTAAATGCTTCTGCAGGTGTACTTTTGAGAGAGAGGAGAGAGAATGCGCCAGCATGTGTGAGAGAGAGGAGAGACGCAGAGAAAATACTATTGCTGTTCCATTATGCGGTGGATGTGACGGAGAGAAAGAGAAGGGGCTAGTGAGGTTTGTATCTGATATATTTGATACTTGTGAATAATATGATATATATTTCTATGTCATTTGTAATGTATATATTTCTCTATCACTTGTACTGTATAAATACATTGTAGTTTTTTTTTGAAAAGTTGTGTTATTCCTAAATTTCATCACTTTATTATCTATAAATTACATTGAAAATGTCATTATAAATATAGTAATAAAATGGTGTAAATATAATATAAGACAATGTAAGTGCATGAAAGAAAATCCAGTTGTTGGACAGGGCTAAAACAACCGAATGGTGCTAGATAGATCCAAGTAGAATGGACCGATTTAGTTACACGCTGGTTTACCTATCTACGATATTATATATTTGTTGTCAAAGGGTTTTTCTAAAACTAATATATTGTTTTTATGATATGCACATTTTAAATATATTAATATTTATACTAAATAATTAATATCACTTAAAAGATTTTTTAAATCTAATTTTATAACAATATTATTTAAGGATATAAATATGCAGGCACTGAATATATAGGGTATACTAGCCCTAACTCACTACTCCCTCTGTCCCGAAAAAACGTTATCATTTTTCGAGAAATAACTACAGTGTGATTATATATTAAAATATATTAATATTATTTATGCTAAGTACTTAATATTGTTGAACTTTTTAACAAAATTATTTAGAGACATGAATATTGTACAAAAACTTATGGCCCGAAAATCCAAAACTGTTTATTTTTAGAACGGAGGGTGTAGCCACTAACTTCCTCTTCTCTCTTCGTCACATCCACTACACTACGCAACAACATTTTCTCCCCCTCTCCCCTCTCACACACACCTGCACATGACACACATACACATGATGCCGCATTTCCTGTCCCTCTCTCTCCTTGGCGTGGAGCACAATGCATGTTTGACTCTCTCTATCTCTATGCTCTCTCTTCTCTTATTTTACAGGTGCATGCTCGATCATATGCATTTTAATGGTCAAAGATGAAAGCTGAGCCACGCCAATAATGGTGGCGCGGGTGAGCCGCGCCATGCATGTGAGCGCGGCTCCACTTGCCACGTCGGATGCTCCATGGGCACGGACGGCCACGTGGTGACCGAGGTAACCGAGAGCATCAGCCCAACCGTATCTGTGCTGCAACCGTATCTGTGCTGCCCCGATGTGCGCCCGTGCCTGCAGTTCTACACAAAGGCCGGTGTCCTCTATACATAAGTTCTACACAAAGACCGGTGTCCTCGACATCGCTGACGAGTATCGTATGGTATCTGAGGCTAATGAAGGTCGGGCCGGATTGTGGTGAATGGTGAGGCCGAGGTGCTGGCGAGGGGCGACTCAAGTAGATGGCGTGCCGGGACCGGGAGACGTCGACCAGGCCACTTGCAACGTCTACTTCACCGGAAGCAGCACCACCATACCGCGCAGATTTAGTCAACCACGGAGATTCATGATGCGTCGCAATAAGCTTTGCGGACTGAGTTACAACCGTATGTAACAAAAGCTCAGTATCTGTTTTTCCCCAATACGGTCGGCCAGAGTCATTTTCTAAGATCAAAGTACCACAATAGTAAAAGAGAGCTACGTTTTTTGAAGTTACATTTGGAAAACTATTGGCGTTATTATACTGCACATTAGAGCAGCTCAGTTTGGGGAAATACTATAATTCACTACAAGCTGGATAAAAGGGACGGAAAGGGTACCCATCGTACTATTTTTCTCTTGGTTACAATCGACGTGCTGAACGGCCGTATCTGTTTCCCTGGAATCCTACTACACCATGCACGACCACGAAACAATCAAACAAACAATAACTAACGCAAACGAATAGCAGTGTGATCACGCTAGAAAATTAACCAACCAAACAGCACCCTGGATCAGTCATCAATATATCAACCCCAGTCCTCAGGTAAACATCAAACCAATCATAATTGGATGTTACTTTCAGAAAGCCAAAGTTACCGACAAATTTTCCTTAAGGGTCAAACAAGGTTAAGGGGGAAAAACCCATAAGAAATCAAGAAGAAAACTTTAAACCTATCTGATTAGTTAAACAAGGTTAAAAGTTGTCCTTTGTATCATACAGATCAAATACACTCCGTTCTAGAAATGAAGTGTGGGTGTCAAAAAATCAAGGAAGAGACCCTTCATTGGTAAATCTGCACAAACCGGAGAAAGCAGCTCTTCGGATAAGTGGGTGAACATCCCCAACGAAGACCTCCTCATCCAACATTGCAATGTTTGACCAAATCTGTACCCGACATCATAAATGATAAATGATCAGTGTGAGGTCAGAAGCTTATAAAACCAATGAAATGATGTGCTCAAGTGAAGCTTTTGTAAAGGCAAGAGGTAAAGCTTTTGCAAAGGCAAGAGCAATTTTTCAGTATACAATATTAATATTTGGCTCTGATACACCTTATCCTGTCCATTATTACCAATGCTAGGACATGCAAGAGATCATTTCATATGAGAAGATAAGAAATTGCCCCTTGCCAATTACACTAGGCAGCTTCCAACAAGATTTACATATAAAAGTATTGAGATCCTCCAATAAGAGAGCAATCTAACCTCACTTGCATATTGGCGGGAAAATGACTTGAGATAACCCAGTGTACAAAGACACCATTGCTCAAGCTCTCCAACATTGTATCCATTTTTTGTGTTTCGCCTATTCGATTCACTGTAAAGATGGTGCACAAGTTAGCAGTTCAGATCAAGAGAATGGCAAATAAATATAGCTACTAAAATATCCAATCTGTATATAACTGTATGTTAACGCTAGTTCCAGGCATATCATTGCTTGTGATCAAAGTGACAGTCATATGACACTGTTTCAACACTCCGGACCTAACGAATTGCTTTATCTAGGAAAATGAACATTTGGACTAGTCTCGAGAAGTTAAGATACTCTACTGAATACATGAAATTTGCCCTATCATCTGAAAGAACATAACTGCAAAATTGTTGTTTATGTGGAAGACAGCAAAACCTAACTCATAATGAAACCCCGTTAGAAAATTTCAACCCAAGCTAGAAAATGCAGTTTTATACTTGAGTAGTGCAAATCCTGAATATCAGACTGACCTATTGTTATCTGCTCCATTTTCATTGTCAATATCCATTGTTGCCACTTCAGGATCTTGAGGTGCAAAATTTACATTTTGATCTCCAGTGCGCAGATTAGAATTTCTCCATCAACAGAGACAGGCGGCAAACGTTCAGTGAGCACGTGCACAAAGCTCTTAAATAGTAACTTAAGCAAGTCCTGTCAAACCAAATAGTCAGACATCAATAAGTGGATAAAAGGATAGAACTCCATGATAGTAAAGTATTCCACAAAATACTGATTAAGCAATATTAATATCAATATGTCCATGCACATAGAAATCAATAAAAAATCTAACAAAAACAAATAATGCACCTTGCTTCCTTCAAGATCCTGAGCAAGTGAAGTTCCCTTCACTTCTAAAGATTCTTCAATATTTTTTCCTCGTCCTCTGCATTTTTGACACGTGATTCAAGTCGCCTCATCCTACCTGGTCTTTCAGCTAGTGCAGGTTGCCCTTCTACAATCTCAAGCACTGATTTGGCTTCCTCCAGCTCCTTTATGGATTTTGCACTTACCTCTTTAGCAACTTGAAGACCTTTCTTGAGTGATTGAATTTCCTTTCGGAGGTCACTGATCCGATTGTATGTTTTACTAACAGCATTTCTAAGAATCTGATGGAGAAATTTCAATTAGATATAGAATATGTTCAAACCAAAGATAAGGAATTTAGTTATAACTGGGCTCTACAGTGGCAAAAGAAGCACATAATTATAATGAAAAATTACTGTCCTCTTTAAATATTGTTTTTATTTGGTTGATATATGTACTACTTTTTACCATAAATGAATGCAAAATTGTAGGGACAAAGGCTGCACCTCCCATGGTCGATCAGAAACATGAAATTGCTCAACATTGGCAGGAGAAAACACCCATTTGACTATGGCCAAATTGGATACCAGGCGATAACCCATCATTCTGTCAATAGCTATAGCAGTCATCTGGGTACTGTTCTTCCAATAAGCACTGACTCCATTCATTAACAGTAGCTGCATTTCCTCATTTGGGCACAGCTTAGAGATTACCTTACCATATCTCTCCAAAACAGTGATAAGATGGGTGAAACTTTTTGAACCCATGTCAAGAAGTGTCTGGCTAACAACATCAAGTGCAAATTCAGTACCATTTGTTGGAATTATTTGTTCCTCCACCCATAAAATAATATCATTTGTAGTCTTCTTTCCTCTAATCAAGCCAACAAGTTCCTTGGATAACTTCTGGCCCTCGGTGTTTTCATTGCTTCCATCGCTATGGAATTTGAAGTTAGGCCCAGCTTTTGGGGGTAGCAGTTCTTCTAACTCAGCAGCATCCTCGATACTCTGCAAAAAATGGGTGATGCAAGATACATATCAATTCTGTTTTTAAAAAAAACATGCATATCTGCAAAAGGAAACCACCCTCCTTTTTTTATAAGTAATGGCTAATAGCGCAAGATTAACCTGCTTGATTTTTTCAAAGTACGACAAGCGTACTTCCCTTTCCAACACTTCCTGGACAAAAACACGTTGTGGAGCCCATTTTGGGAGGTCCTTAACATAAGACCACTCCTGCCAAGGCCAAATGAATTGAAAATTTGACCTGTACAAATAGAGGGTTATCATTATAATTCAGCAACAGCCACCAAATATTTGATTGAAACAATATAATTGTTATGTTCTCGATCCATTTGTGCAAGCTGTATTAAAGAAAAATATGATGTTTTATTAATTATTACAAGCTCCTGTGCTGATTATTATTGGGAGTCATATTTTCAACATGTAAGAAGAATGTACCAATCAACAGACAACATTAAGTAAATGCAAATAGTCAGATAATGAATTAATGATTACACAAAGAAGAAATCCTAAATAAAGATTAACTTACAAGTGGTGTGAAAACCATAGTATAAGTCTGGTGCGGCACTCCATGTCCATGTTACTAATTCTGTCAAAAAGAGCATGCACTGCTCCTACCACAACTGAAGGGAAAGCACCTGGTAATGCCTAAAATAAACCAATGTGGTGAGGCTCAAATTGGATATATCCATGGAAGCTAAAAAAATTGAGCCTAGTAAATTGAAACCAATGTAGATAAATTTCAGACTACCACCTCGTCTCATGTTACATTAATACTAGAACCATCCAATTGAGAGATCTAGAGCACAAAAGTTTTCACTTTTCACAACAAAAAAGTGAAGTTTATTTACAGAAAAATAGAAACATGTCTCTTGAGATGTAAGCCAATCATGCAATGGGAATCTGATATGTAGATAACATTAACAGAGGGGCACTGAGCGTAGATACTGAAATTTATTGCGGTATTTTCATAACTATGCTTAGTTATCACAATCGAAGAACATCTGTAGCATAATGTAGTGATGCAGCAAAAAATAAATAAATAATTGCATGGTCAAACTTAAACTCAAATACTCAACCGAAATTTCAAATAACTCACGAAATGAGCATTGCAAGTTCAGCCGTACATTCTACTGTAACAGTTAACAGACAGACAAACAGCATATGTCAAGGACATGAAACGAATACCTTGCAAAGATCAATGATAACCAATGTATAGTAAATTGGCTTGAATGGTGGATTCGGCAACAATAGTAGCTGCAAGAGAATATACGTTAGACAACTATTTATCATAAGAACACCAAAACTATGCTAAGTACAGGGTACAGAGAACCTCAAAATGCAACATGTCATGCACAAATTCTGTAGCATATCCTAAGCAGATAATAACTCCTAAGACAAAATGTACCAAATGCTCTAAATCCATTAACTCTGTAGCAATTAAAGTATCCAGGTTAGAAAGTAGCCTAGGACCACCTGGGAAGCAGTGTTTATGTTTGGCAACAAATTCCCTGCGGTTTAACTGAACTATCTTACACTGGTTGCCTGATAACAAGAGGATAAAATATTCTTTCTGTACCAACTAGTAACTCCAGTCTAAAGCAGATGTTTTAGAGAATTGTGCTTGCAACTATAAGTCTACTTGGGTTGTCAAGGCAGCATTTTCTACCAAACACCCTATTAAATGCTTATTGGAAGAAGCATTATAAAGATAGGCATACAATCATTAAACCAGAAGTAATAGGTTAACACCATTATTGTTCTGGAAGTTTTAAATAGCGAGCTAAGGCTAAGGTGTTTAGCGTTTTATAAACCGTAATTAGCGGACTTTAGCGGCAAAATTGTGCATGAACGCAAATAGTGGCATAATTTTTTTCAAGCTATTTCGGGCTATAGCTGTAAAAATAGCGGGCTATTTTTTTCCACTGGATGCATGCAGATAAAAACGGCAAGTGGTTTAGACAAAGTAGAATGAAACAATACAGTTCACATCATATGAGCACAGGTATTAAAAAACAGGTATTAACTTTGAACCCAAATAAACCAATATTAGAAATGAAATTTAATACCTGTGAAAATATGGTCTCTGCCATCAGGTATTCATAGCGAAATGACACAGGAAGGCTGACCAGATAAAATGCACATTCTTTCCGACTAACTTTCAAAGAAAAACATAGACAAGATGGAATCAGTAAGCAAGCTGCACTTACTTAGTGGATCATAAACATAAAATCCAATGGATGTTCCTGACATGTCATACTAAATTGAAGGATCAGATTCCTTTCACATTAAAGACTAAAGAAAATTTAACAGCTTTAGATGTAACCATAAAGAAAATTCAAGAATGAAAAAGTCACTCAGAAAATGAACAAATGAGCATTGCCACACTAAAATATTAAACAAAATCCTCCATTCACCAAACATAGAATACCATGGGATCTACAAGATCAAACATCTTTAGCATGCAAGTACATTTGGCTCAGTCTCACAACTTAATTAGAAAAGAAAACCAGTTATGGACATCACTGAGCACACGACAGCCATGAATATTAGTATGCCCATACATTTTCTCAGTCACAGAACATAATTCTTTTATTTATACATGATTAGAAAAAGAAAACAAGATGGCCATCACTGAGTACAAAAAGAAACCACAGCCAGCAATGCATCATGCAGGATCTCCTATATACTGTAAACACGAAACAGGGATTATGATTCAAGCTCCAGGATGGCCAACACTAAGCACAAAAATAAACCACATAGCTGCTTAGCTAGCATTGCAGGCCATCTCAATGTTAATCACCCAAATTGAAACCACTAATGCATATTTACAGACAAGCAAAATCTAACAACTAATTGATATCAGTCTTTCATGGATACACTAAAGTACCAGATATGCAATATCCTCTGAAGCACTTGTATTGGTATCAACATTCAACAAGAGTGTGATAATAAAGTACATTAAATGTTTAAAAAACAAAGTTTACAAACTGACCATCCATTGAAGAAAAGTAGAACATCCAAAATGCATTCTTCAACAACAAAACGATCTACAGGCTGCATGTTCTGTGAATCAACAGCAGCTGATTAGATGTGCCGATCACAAAAAACAATTGCCATATGATAAGGTATAGTTATAGTATCTTATATTCTTATTTGCGGTAAAATATAGCTACAACAAATGATTAATACAGAAACTAGAATAAGATTGGATTTCACTGATGTATTGGAGCCAATATTTTCTAGAAAAATAATTGAAGTCAATATGCATAGACTCATTTTTGTTAAACACCTATCACATAGTCCCCTATGAAGTCCAAGTGATAAAACTAGTATACACAACGTAAGAACAAATATATATAATTGCAAAAGGTATATTTTCCATATTATTTGACTGAATTGCCCAGGGTGAAGAAGCAGAGTCAGTTACTTCACACAATATTATGTTTCAACTTTCAAGAGAGAACTTATCAGGCCAATAGGCCTAGCTAAAGGCCACATAGTATTAACGAATTTACAAGACAGTAGTTTCAGGTGCCAAAGGAGCAGATTAGGAGACATCCTATCAAATTATTTCATGTGTGTCACTTAAATTTCTAGTTGAATATAGAATGTAGAGCAGCTAGTACCAGTATAACAGACTAGCAAGAAATGGAAGAAGCATCTCAGCACAAAATATAAAGAAACATATCCTCTTTAGATCATACTCCCTTTGGTCCAAATTATAAGTCACTTTGACTATGTCCTAAGGCAAACTTCTTTTAACTTTAGCCAAGTCTACAGAAAAATATACCAACACTTACAGCACTAAATTATCTTTATTCCATCCAACATGCACTATGTCTTGAGAGTGCACTTATTTGGTATTGTAGGTGCCAATATATATTTCTACAAACTTGGTAGAAGTTAGAGAAGTTTGACTTAGGAGAAAGCCAAAGTGACTTATTTGGAACAGAGGTAGTACATAGAACTGAGGATTAAAATAAATAAATAAATACAGAAGCAGTTTAATATCAGATTAGATTGCATTAAAAAAACAAATGATCAATGAACAAATGATCAAAGTGTTTCAATCTAAATCATAAATTTGCAAAGTACCTCAGCTTTATTCGTTGGAAAGATATGGAGCCTACGAAGTCTTTGAGGATACTTCATATCAGCTTCATGTTTCTCCTGACCTTTTAACATTTCAGAAGACGACTGCGAGGGAGTGGGTGGAGGGCAACTTATAGGGGAAAGACGATGTGATTTTCCAGCCACCAGCTGAGCTTCAAATGGCAGGTGGGGTTTTGGAACTGCCAGGAAAGTAATTGGATTCCAGTCCATAGCCATAATAAGAATGCAAACAATTTAAAAAAAAATAACAAGAATGCAAACATAAAGTGGTGTGTGGCTTGAGACTTGACAAAAGGATAAATACTTTAAAATGCAAAAAAAAAAATGTTTAAGAATTCTATCCACAATTGAAATATTATGAAATAATGACCAAATATCAGTTTGCAGCTTGCATACAAACTGCCATTCAAACAGTCAGGGTAAAAGGTTGTCTTTGCATACCACTTTTAACTTTCCATCCGTTGCGGGAAAGAACTTGAATGCGCTCCCATAGATCTTCCATGAAATCCTGCAAAGGACTAAGCCTTTAATACTGAACTAAGGGCATGTTTAGTTCAAGACCTCGCCTAGGAGGTCTGCCAGGAAGCCACATCAACCCCAGGCCCAGGCATGTTTCCCAAGGTGGGAACCAAGCATGCCCTCAATACCACATAAGATTTCAAGTGATAAACCAAGAAATAAATTCTGGTCCAGACATTCAGGAAGTTAGCGTTACCTTTTTGTTAGGAGAGTGGCCTTCATCTGTCTCAAAGACTGAGAAAGCAATATCATCAAAATGCCTCCTGATACTTATGTAAGACTGTATACCAACTAAAACTCTCTCGAACTCATCCGGAACTTGCTGCATGGTACAATACATAAATACATGTCATCAACGAGTTACCATCTACTAAATCTTCTAGTAAATAATTTCACAAAAAGTTCAACGATTCTCTTCTACGCGCCTCCCCTGTGTATATTGCCCTGCTGGGACATAGAGCCCTGCTGGGACATAGAACGGTTGCTCTACTGAGCCACATGCCAAAGAGAAGCAACTTAAGCAGCTTGCCACAGCAAGTCTTGACTAAACAAGATTAATCAACAAGCTGCTCGATTTGCCAAGTAGAGTTGGCATGCTCAAGTCATGCTCCAGCACAAACTTACCACAAACTCACAACTGGATATTGGATGACACTAATAAGCTACTCCATCTATTAGAAGTTTATAACCATTTCCAGGTGCATGTCAAACTTCAAGACAGATCTCGCCATGCCATCCAAATCTGTAGCACATGTGCTACCATCTTCTCTTTTTTTTTTTTTTTTTTTTTGGGGGGGGGGGGGGGGGTTATGGAACAGTGACACATAGACACGATATTCTTCTCCTTTTTGCATGTGAGACGCCATACAGGACAATAGAGATTCATCTAAACAGTTAATGACAGGAGTAAAACGAAGTTACCTCAAACAATTCTGGACCACCCCATGGAAGTGAAGCCAAAATACAATAAACGTAGAAGTCAGCACGTGGTTGCCACGAAGGATTGCCAGTCTCCTCATCTAGTATTGTTGCAGCAGATGATAATAGAGTCTCAAATGTCTCTATGATTGAACTTGGAACTACAACTTTGCTGCACATCTACATA
Organism: Themeda triandra; assembly: GCA_018135685.1. Classification (NCBI taxonomy): domain Eukaryota; kingdom Viridiplantae; phylum Streptophyta; class Magnoliopsida; order Poales; family Poaceae; genus Themeda; species Themeda triandra. The sequence goes on from JAENPR010000094.1 coordinate 1,380,944, forward strand.
TACAACCATATAACAAAAATAAGATTTATATTTCTGTTAATGGAGTAATAAATAGAGTACAGTAGTAAACAAGCAGCAAAAATATAATATGTTTATAGCCACAATATATGCATAAGGGTATCAATATAAGAAAAAGTATCTGACATGCAATAAAAGATCAGAAAGAAATCCCTACATTCTTTATGAGAGAGGTTTTGAAAGCATGTTTCCCTTATTTGATTTGCTTTAAACTTTAACAAGAGTATCAATAGGAGACGGCAAATTCAAAACCTAATATGAAGGCAGCATTATGCTAAACAACCTGCTCAGCCAGTGCATAGTTTAGGGCCACAAATCAAACAATGACATCAAGGCAACGTTAATTAAAAGATGCAAATATATCTAATATGTAATGAAAATAAGCACATCCTAGGAGCTGGAGCAGAAAGTCTTCCACTTCTATCTAAGATGTAGAAGCCAAAAGTGCAGAAGGTCTTCCACTTCTAAGATGTAGAAGCCAAAAGTAAGTGAAATAATGACTAAGGTATACAAGATGCCCAAGATATATAAAGCCATCTTAATGTTTGGCCGAAGAACACCACCTGATAGAAACAGGAGTGAACCTGGTTCTCAAAAAGAAAAGAAAAAAAACTTAAGTTCAGGGAGCTATATTATACAAAGGGGTGGCCAGCAAGCTAGTACACATTGAGTTCAATACATGTAACATAAATTTTACAGAGGGAAGCCAGACAATTGGATCACTGAATCGACCACAGGAGGCGCACCCTAAGCCCAGCTTCTCGGAGCTGCTATTGTGAAATATGCTTCCTTAATATCAAAATTTCCACGAGGGAGCTGTGTAGCTCGCCTTCACAGAAAGGCAATAGGACCTAGATGTGCACATTTTCATAGAATAGAAAGAGAAGGTAAAGGGGGGCTTTATTGGTAATGGCTGAGGTCCATGAAAGAATCGCCAGAGCACATCAAGCAGGCAGAAGAATGAGATGGCTGATACATAGATACGGTTTTTATTGGCCAAACAAAAAGATTACAACAAGCGTTTTGTATTCTTCATTTATATTACATATTGATACTCCCTCCGGTTCAAAAACTTGTTTTAGCCTCTTCACAACCTTCAAAATACATATTGTTCTAGAATACCTAGGCAACTTCAGCTTGCTGTTCGCAGCCTTACCCCTCCTTAATTGGACCAATGACTAACCTCTCTTTGCATGCAATCACACTTTAGAGAATATTAATTGAGGGTAAGATGTCATTTTACCTAACTCCTTAAGTCTTGTGTCTAACTATAAAGAAGTGTTGTGAATCATAGGTACTTATAACTTTGGTGAAAAAAATCTGCAGTAGTATGTCATAACTAAAAAATATAATCATATAAAGTAAATGCAATTCTGCTCTTACTATCATTATTAGTCAAGTCCAAATATATTGATTGTGCATATTCTAAAACAAAGTTATCATCGGACCATCCATCATGGTTATTAAGGCGTCGCCTAGGCGTCCAAGCGGTTTTTCAACAGGAGCATCGGGCTCGCCACAGCTTTCCTGCATATGGCGCCGCCTCCCGCACCAAACCATCGACAAGGCATCAGGGAATCCAAGCAGATGCCGCACGCACGGAGAGATGTGGGACCACATGAGGAGAAGTGCCACATGCAGGAGGAAAAGGCTGCGGGCAGGAAATGCAAGAGTTACGCTTGTGGCAAACATAAGGGAATTGCACGAGTGTGGGAAGTCACGAGGTGCCCTCATACATTCATGCCAATTGAGAGAGGGTAAGAGGGAGAACGAAAGAGAGAAGGGAGGAGAAGAGGGAACCTAGAACTAGTAGAGCTGGATCCCCAGCGACCCATGTGCGGCTGCGTTTATCCACTGATGAGCAACCAGCGTGGTTCTGCAAGTGAGGGATGGCGCAATCCTGCGCCTCTCCACCGATCTCCGTGTTCCCGTGACTCTAATTCTTCCCTTCTGTCTGCAGTCAGTGCCCATTGCCCAGGTCTTCCATACCCTCTGCTATGTTACCTGTGTTTCCTCTGCTCCGGGGCCGGTGCTTGTTTGTGTTTGGCTTGGCTTGGCTTGCTTAACATTACGGCTTGACGAGTTGTGCATGCTGGTTTTTCTTGTGCACTACTTGTTGTCTTATTTTGTAATGTGGAATGTGAAATTGTGTACTATTAATCACGTCGACAGCACTAGTAATTAAGAGATATTTCAGATTTGCCATTTTGCTAATTTATGTTTTGCACTAGTACTCTAGTAGCATTACTTATTATGCTAAGAATTGGCAATATTAAGGTACAATTTGATTCTAAATTCTAGTGCATTATTTATAATATCAAGATGTTTGTCTGGCATCGCCTCACCGCGCGCCTTAAACGCCTAGTCATCTGGAAGGGGGTGGCTTGCCGTGCCCTCACCTTACCGCCTTAAGAAGCATGCTATTCATGAAGTTACACTGCGACTGAACAGAATTTCAGCTCATTCAATCCCCCAAGATAGTTGAGCATCAAGAGGACTAGCAACAACTAACAGTCTTCCACGGCACACTAGGAATCTTCCCCTCATAAACAGTACTCCCTCAAATCAGTTAGCCATAAAAGGTCAAACTTGATAAGACATTAAGACTAACAGTCAAATTATATGCATGCTTAGTGTCTAAAAGTTACACAAATAGATTTGTGTTTCAAATAGAATGACTTTGCACCAACTGATGATATATTTATTGTAAAGAGAAACTGATGGTCACAGTATACCTCTAAAGTCATTTTTCAAATTTTAATATACCTATTACAAACGGATAATTATGCATGCAGATCATTGTCAGTTCAAAACAAATGTTATGGCAACCACAGTGAGATTACAAGTGATGTGACTAAGGATATATAGGAAATAAGCAATTAAGGATATAAATAAAAAATCAAAGCGAAGCAAAGCAAACCAGCAATTTTACTTACCAGGCCACTGAGAAATCGCAGCAATATCCTAATTCTATCACGATTTTCATTGTGCAAGGCATCCTGCAATCAACGCATCAGTCGCTCTTAGAGCTACAGTAATCACAGATTTAACAGTGTGTTTATGTAATGTACAAATAATAGTACCTGTAGATTAGCCTGTGTGGTATCTACAATAGCCTTGGTGAAGTCTTCATTTTCTAAGTTTATCAAACCAATCTGAGATAACAAAAAAAGAAACAAAGTACAACCAAAAGTAGCTTTATTAAACATGATCCATGAGGTTATAATCCTGTTCTTACAATAAAAAATATACCATGGTTCCAAAAAATAGACTCTTAACTGTAATATATAATACATCAATAATATTAGGACCAAAAGTGTTGTTAATATTTCAAATAAAGGGTTACGAATAAAGGAAGACTGAACTGAATTACCATACATAATAGTGGGGCTATATATAGAATACATGGGGACACAGGAAAGAAACACTAGACTAGGGAGATTACACTAATACCATTAACAGTTAAAACACGTCATTATGAACTATGGACTAGCTTGGTTAGGAAACAGAAAAACTTATAAGCATTTGCTAATTTTCTTGCCCGCAAAAAAAAACAATTTTTCCTGTGAGTATTTGATCCAATCCAAGTTAACAAAAGAGAGCTACATGGTTTGATGCTCATGGAAAAGAGCAACCAAAACTCAAGAGTTCGGCGCCACAACTGTCTCATGATGTCCCCTGGTTGATAATACTGGCCTGTCACATTACATGAGCACGACAGTTTCAGTGTGTTCTAATCTATGTTGCATCCTGCAGTTTTCCTCGCAAAAAAAAAAGGAAGATGCAACATAGATTAAAAACACACTGTAAACACTGTCATGCTCATGTAATGAGACGGAACAATATTATCGACCAGAGGACATCACGAGACACATGGTTTCTCTCTTTTGCATATAAATATACACAACATTCAGAATATTTGCTAATTCCAGCATACATATGGAAAGGATGACAAGAGAACATGTTTGCCATTAGTTTCTCCAAAAATGCATACATTTGGCAGTGTCATTGCAACCTCCACAGAGGATATGTGAAAGTTAACGAACAAACGAACAATCATACAGAAGCAGCAAACAACAATGAAAGCAAATGAAAAAGACAGGTTATGACATTTTTTTTACGTGCAAGGTCAGTAAGGCCAATCTCAGAACTCAAATTCAGAAGTGTATGAAATTATGAAATGATGAGGCGTCAGTGAACATTGCTGTCCTCTCTCAAGATCCATGAAAAAAAAAAATGTAAACCACCATCCTAGAATCTCAACTTGATTCATGTTGTATCACTAGTGACCTAAACACAAAGTAAATAGCATAACTCCCTATCCCTAACACTTAAGAAATATAAAGGGACGAAATGTGCATCTGGAGTTTGCTTTGATAATGCTAGTATTTGTTGTCCTTTCTTATTTTGTTGTCCTATCTTATGGACATAGAAAGGGAATTATGAGTACAGTTACAAGTCAACATTATGATAATAATTGATTCATAGATAATTTTAGCCAAGAAAGAGAACATAAAAAGCAATATGCTATAAGCTTTAGAGTAAATATACTTGCATACCAAAACTCCAAAGAAGGGAATCTTGTGAGGCAATTGTTCTGCGCACTGAAGGAGAAACTGCTCGGGCAAAGAAAAAGAATCAGTTAGCACCTCAAGGTACTTCAGCTTTATACGAAGACATTCCTACCAGGCACAGAAAAAGTAAAGGATGCAGCAACTGGAAAATATTTTTTTGCATACATTTTTTGTATCTATATTCACTGGCAGAAAAAGAATAGTATGCACTCACAAATCACAATGATGTGCATGATGGAGATACAGATTAGAGTTACAATCCCACAAAGCTGACATGACATGGGGTCGGTTCTAAGACTGGACTAGATCTCATACTTACTGTTATATTAATTTATAAGCTCTGTTTGTCAAATACGCTTTTTTAGTACATTTATGAATTATGGAATATTTTAGAACCAAATTTCATTATTATGTTGAACAGTTAAATTGTTTCTTTCGTAAATTTAATTGAGTTTTATTGGAGTGGAGACAAGTTGAAATAAAATAAGCTGGTGTGGTTATTTAATTGAATTTGTTTAAAATATTTCCAAATTCAAACAGTTAAGAATACGTTGCACAGACCATGGATAGTGGTATCATTTGCACAAAATACTAAGTGTAAGTAATGCATTGATTGTGTTCACATGTTTAGTTTTATTTCATATGAACGTTAGGAACCGGTACCATGCCGGCACAACAGACCAGCCTTCAGGTGGCATGCTGAGTCGCTAGCCTTAAGAACGACAGTGTGCTTGCAAATGTGGTAAAAAGGCTTTGTTATATAGCTATGGATATGACAACAAACTGAAGTTCACTGATATCACCAATGTGGTAAAAGGGTACGTTGCACATTCTTGATCCTATGACATGATCTGATAGTTTAAGGGAAAAGTTCCAGCTTTGTCACAATCCAGACAAACCCGATCTTAGATACTATGAAATTCAAAAATTGTCTTAGCTAATGGACTACATCTGGAAGCAGCCCAGTTAGAATTACTCGTTATAAACTACTAGCAAAAAGGTCCATATTAGAAAATAGGAACAACAATATATGAACAGGCTCGACTGCTGCATACTGACCTCAAATATTGCGTCTTTGGAGTGTTCATATTCTCGGGACAGTACACCATAACAAGTTTCCTATGAAGCAGATGTTTGATAAGAACATGTTTAAGATAAATAACACAAATTATACCATCCATAAATACACTAAAATAACTATACAATGATGTATTATGTAAATAGTCAAATACACAACAAAATGGAGCACTGTTCTAACTATGTGCTGTGCAGAAATTTGCTATGCACCTTTATATTTTGTACCCTAGTTATATCACGTCAATTCTTTGCTGGTGGAATCATTTAATCAAACTGCACTCTGTAAAACTCTACTTGTTGCCCTTAAAAGTTAAAACCTCACAAAACATCCATTTTACCATAATAAAGTCACTGACTACAATCACTGATTCACTTACAAAACAATCAACAGAAGCACAGCAATCCATGAAACCATAAAGTTCAGACACAACCTGTGAGAAATACAAAGTGCAGATTTCTATATCTAGAATTTACAGACTATTGCCATTTGCAATTTTTCGTTATGCCCAGTTTCTATCGGAATCTAAAGGTAAAGTGGTCTACCAGTATTTTGGTTCTGGAAGCATTTAGTACAAGCGTACAAACATTTTTTTAACCAGCTCAAACTGCAGCAACCCAATAACACTAAAACCTAGGTCTCAGGCTCTTGTGCGAGTAACTAGGGTTTCTAGCTCCCTGCCCACTCTGACCAACAGCAATGGCAACCAAACACCAAGCGCCCCAAGCTAAACTAGCAAAATCCCAGCTGTAAATCGGCGCTCGGATAACCTAGGGTTCCGAGAGCAAGGAGGGCAGAAGGGGGAGGACAAACAGTGGGTGGGAAGATGGAGGGGCTCTCACGATGTGCTCCTTGTGGTCGGCGGAGCCCCCATACTCCGGGCACCTGTCGCCGATGCGCAGCAGCAGCGTCCTCCAGCCCGCGCTCATTGCGTCCGCGGCGGCGAAGTGGGCGGAGCGAGAGGAAGACGAGAGGGTGGGTGACTGCGTGGGGCGGAGGAGGCGGATCGAGGCTCGAGAGAGAGGGTTTTGGTTCGGTGTCGCGGGTTTTTCGTCTCTGGTGCGGCGGCCGTGTTCTGTAGTCGCCCAAATCCCTTTTTTTAACACATGTCGAATTAGCTTTTTTCCAAAACAAATATTTCAATTTTGACGACTTGCTCTAACATGCCTGCTATTACGTGTTGAAAGAATTTCTTATTTGCAGTCATATTCTTGTGTGTTGTATGGTTGTACCATATCAATGTTGAAGAAACTCAAGTAACATTTGTTCTTTTATATATTCCACTTTTAGCATCTATAGTGCTAGTGTCTAGTTTAAATTTGACCAAGCTACTTTGGCGAGTCCATTTTTACGAAGATTGCAATTTTAACAACATGATGTATTAGGAAAACGCAGTATCATGTCATCTTTGATGGTGCTTCTCCATCTTTAGGCCAAAAGGGTCACTTTGTTGTGACCGGACGCAGTCGCGGTGATGACCGAACGAGGCGGGAGCTTCGGATGTGGTGTTGCCACTATTCCCGCATCTGGTCGTAGTGGCCAGGGTAGAGGCAAAGAGCGGCATTGAGCGCACCAGACGCACAGGCGTGTCCGATCGCCATCTACTAGACGCGACCGATCGGATCCACGTTTTGGAACTCTCTGACTTGGAACGGGGCGCCGTTGTGTGCGCCCGGTCAGTTAACGAGCACATCTGATCATTCATGTGAGCTCACGTGGAATGCGATGACCGGACTTTGGGATGAAATGTTCGATCGGCACGTGTCTGATCGAACTTTAATGGTGAGTGTGAGGCTGAGTTACTGTTGGGATCGTGCGCCCGAAGTTGAATGCGGTGTACACGTGGTTTGCAATCCAACAATTGGACGTTGGGGCCAGCACGTCCGGTCGACACACAGGGCGCATCAGATCGGTCTCGCATGCGCTTCATGGCTAGTGAGCCCTTGAGGGCTCTATTTAAAGGGGTTGGCTGACTCTAGCTCACTCCCTTGCACATTTTGAGTTGTGAAACATCCTTGTGAGCTAAAGCATTCCTCACCCACTCATTTCATTATCTTTGTAAGATTGAGAGGGATCATAGTGCATTTGCTTAAGCGATAGCATCTAGTGGCACTTGTGGATCGTTTTGTCGATTGATTTCTTGTTACTCTAGGTGATTGTTGTCACATAGTCGGCTTGGAGATTGGAGTAGGAGTGGCAAGAGTTGGTGATTGTTCTTGGCCACCTCCCGATGATTTGTGAGAGGTTCTTATGCCTTCCCCAGTGGAGAGCCAAAGGCATCTCTAGTAAATTGCACATGTCATTGAACTACCTCACTCAGTGGTGTCCATTGTGTGGACGAGGTTTGTGGGAATACCCAAATAGCCACCGAACTGCTAAGTGTTGATTGACACAACAAAGACTTAGCTTGCAGGTACCTTTGGGGGGGGATTTTCCTAATAGGTGAATAGCTTATTAAGCCCGGAGCCCATTAAGACAACCAGAAATGGTTGTCCGATGGGGGGCGTGGGAAATAAGGCCCGAGTCCACTAACGGCAAGCGGGAGAGGGTTGTAGGCCTTGCTCTATGGCCAGAGTGAATAGGCCTTGACACAAGCACCCGATGATGGCTCCCTCCCGATGGTGATCCATCTCTGCCTCACCTGACCTCATCTAAGAGTCGAGCGCACAAAAAGTTTTCTTGTTCCATCCAAGCAGGGAATAAAGGATAGGGGCTAGGCCCCCGCCGTCCCATAGTCGTTGACCGATTGGTGGAGACAGGGGCTGCACGAAAGGCACAGGACAAACAGCACGCCGGGCCCTACAACTCTAGGACTTGCCTCTCTTTAGCAGTTCCGGAGCAAGACGAATCATGTCAAGCATGATTCCCTAAACAAAGACGTTGCCGCCAAGGAAGACGAAGCTAGAAGATTCTTGACGACTTGTAAACCACAACATCTCTTTGTCCTATAAAAGGGGGGTCATGACCCCCTCGGTAGGGAAGGCCAGACCCGGATAGGATCAATACACATACATCCGACCTCATGCAACTTTGTCGATTGACCTAGATGTCAGGATTTCATACCCATCGACTCATGCAAGTATCCTTGGCTTGTCGAGCCCTCCACTTTCTAGCCAAACATATGCTCATATTCACTTCAATTGTTTCATTCTCCACCAAGAGACTTGGGTTCTTTCTTAGATAACTCTCTCCCAACTCTAGTTTGTAATCTCCCCTTTACAAGCTCCATTAAAGAGAGCAGGCAACACATAGCTCGGACTGGACGTAGGGACGTTCTACCTAAACCCGTATAAACCTTTTGTGTCTGCTTCACTCTACCATCTGATAGCCTAAGTACGCTTACGGAATAATTATTGTTGGTCATTAATCAAAACATCAACAGGTAGCAAGTGAACCTTAGAAGAAGAACATCTTGTCATCATTACCTCCATTGGTTCATTTGGTATTCATATTATGATTGTCTTCATCTCTTGCCCGACGTCGGTGTAACACTCTCTATCTTTGTATCTACATTCCTAGTTATGCTAAGTTTTTTGGTGCAATTAGTTTTGAGAGTTGGCTTACTTTCTTGTACTAGTTTGGTTAGTGAGGCTCTTTAGTTAGACTTTCAGTGCTCACTAACTTAAAGTGTAGTGACTTAGCCTTATGTGTCATAGCCATAAAGATCATAATTAACTAAAATTGTTGAATTTGGCTTGCAACACAAACACTAAGCTAGGCAAAGGCAAAATTGCATTGCACCATTTATCATACTAATCAATTTGTTCTAGTGTTTTGTAGAATTTTTAAATATGCTATTTATCCCACCTCTAGCTAAGTAGGACCTTTCATAGTTGGACTATCGGGACACACGGCTATTAGTGAAAGGCCGAACAACTATAACTAGCCCCTCTATAAATAGTTGTATTCTTAGTTTTGAGGGCTCTCTTAGCCATTTGTTGGACCTTGTACATCCCTCCTGAGCTGAGAAAACCTCCCACTCTCTCCATTGGCTTACAAACACATTTGTGAGAGCCGGTTAAATAGACTCTAGTGCATCATTGTGGGGAGTTGATGATTATCTTCGCCTTCAATTATTTGATTTTTATTGGGGTTTTTATCTCATCTCATGGAGTGCAAAGTAATAGTCTAGTGGATTGTTCATGGCTATTGAAGTACATGCTCTTGGGATTATTGATTCATGCAACACCCAAGTCGTGGGTCTAGCTTGCACCACTAGTTAATTAGCACGTGAATCACTCACCTAGAGACTCACCACAATGGGTATTATGTTGCCAGCAAACAACTAAACGTCAAGAGAAAAATCATTGCCCTCGTGTCTCTTGCCCAGATCGATATAAGATCAACACTTGTATTTACATTCATACTTTGCTTTTGTTGTGCTTATTGGTTGTGTATCTTCTAGTTATAGCTCTCTAGCGTAGTTAGTTGTTCTTGTTAGTAGTAACTAGGTGTCAAGTGCTCTCTAGTTTAGTTCTCTATGTGGCTAGTTTAGCTTGTCGCTCTTGTTGTGTGGTAAAGTGATTTAGGATAGAAATCAACTGTTACTAGAATTGTGTCGGGGCTTGATTGATTGAACTAGACCTAGTGATAGTAGTGGATATTAAGGATCATATTGTGTTCTAGCCACTTACTCTAGTGTTTGATTTGTAGAGAAATTTTTAATAGGCTATCCACTACCCTTCTAGTCATCTAGGTCCTTTCAAGTGGTATCACAGCCAAGTCGTTGTCAACTTTGAGGTATAACAACCTATGGTGTTGAAAGATGGCTACTAATATATAATGTTGGCAAACACCACATTTTGATGGGAACAATTATATGACTATTAAAAGAAAAAAATGTGTATGGACTTGAAGGTTGGGAACCGGGAGATTTGGAGAGTTGTAGATCGGAGCCATCCACCCAAGAGAGGAGGAGAACTTGCAATTGAATGATCAAGCTCTCGGTGTGACCTATGGGGCTCTTGATACTAAGGTCTTCGAGTCAATCAAATACTTAGATATGATTCTCATGATGTTTATGATAAACAAGTTGTCATAATTAGGTCATGGTACCTTTTTCATGAAGCTAGGATTAAAGTGTAAGTCAATTGGTAGTAGTGTATGGTTCACTCAATGTGCAAAGTGGATCTAAGTCATTTGTACTTTGGGGCATTACAAGTGGTATTAAAGCTGATCTTTGTGGACACGATTGCATGCGGGTTACTGGTACTGGCCGGACATAGACGTGTGAGCCAATAAGGGATGTTTTTTTGTCATCATTTGCCTATTGTTGGTTTGTTTTGCCAATTGGGACTTTAGGTCCTTTAGAGGGGGGAGGGGGGATCCCATGATGGTCCATCTATATATTTTATTTGAGATTGTGATGGTTTAGTCACGCCTTGGTTGTCCAGGGTGGGTAAGAACAACAACACATAAGGCTTCTAGAGTACATGCCATTTTCCTCTGGTTAACTCATTATGCAAAGCAAGGACAAAACATAAGTGGGTTGGTGGTAGTGTGCGGTCCACTTGGTGTGTAGGGTGGAAAGCCATTTTGACTCTACGGTGTTACACACGCCAATAAAAAGAAGAATAAGGGACCATTCTAGTTAAATCTCTTAGTTTAGACTACTTATGTTGGGACTTGGGAGTACAAGTTGAGTTGAGCTAGTCTAGTGTAGCTCATGTATCCTAAAAGGAAACTTACATAGAAGAACATACACCCCCAAATGCATTAAACAAAATGAGTCCAAGATTCAAATTTCCCTAATAACTCCAACTCTCTAGCTATAGAGTTGGCTCCAAACCACAAGTTCATACAAGAATCATACTTGATGCACTACTACTACATAATTGTTCACCATAATACTAGAGCTAGGTGATACAAGTTGGGCAACATCTCAATGCAATAAGTCCCATAAGACCCTAGTGTATTTCTAAAATAGATATTCATGAGTCATGGGTGAGAGGGGTTACGCGTAGCCCAAACAAGTAACATGTTGCATGGTAACCTTTTTTATTTCCATTTCAATTAGCAAGAACTAAAAAGACTTCTCAACTTTCACTATCCACAATGTCATGCGGGTCACCAAACTCTGTGGACCCTATTTACATTTCAACGTGTAGGCACATTACATACTAGATAGCCGAAATCATTGTTGATGTCTATTAAGTGCAACTGAAATAAGGAGGGTTCGCAAGCGCCATTTGAGAATATATCATCGTAGCATTTTAACCAGGAGTAATCCAGGTATCGTTATTTATAATTTTACCACTTTGGGAAGGGAATGCACCTTTGGATAATGAGTGATGAGCAATGCACATGCAATAATGGAGAGCTTAACCTTGTCTCGTATCGATCATCTCATACGGGGTAAGTGTCTCATAAAATATAGGAATGAATGATAATTGACATAAGATAAATGAGAGCATTTAGCCACATAAAATGATAGTAATAACCATCTCAACTTAGCACTCTAAGCTTATAACACTAGCATGGACTAGGACGATCTAGGGTATAATCCTATGTTATTCTAACTATAAAGTCAAAGCATACAATGATTAGTGCAAGAACATCTAGCAATCATGGCGGAAAAAGGTTACATCTATGCATAGTGATATTACCGAGAGAAGACTAAAGACATAGCAATGACTTCAATGTAATAGGGGTATTCGCTAGACCTATACTCGGGAGAAGGACTACAAAGGACTCAACAGGACTGTCACTCCCGCGATCTACCTCACGATCCGGAATATAGGGTGCAATCGCAGATAAATACGGTCCAGGCACCATGCCCACACAATATCTATCACTCACCCATTGGCCTAATGAGCAAGCGCTATACGATCCTATGCATAAACATAATTCTAGTCCAACTATGCTAAACATATAATCAAAGTAGACTAAGAACAATATAATTGAGAACATAATCAAATAGAGCAAAGTCAATTCTGATATAATAGAATAGAATAAAGTGCTATTCATAGTATCACGAACAATGATGAATATTACAAGAATGTAGAGGGGAATTACCAAGAACTCCGACAGATCCGGACTCCAAGCTAGGCTTGATTCCCTCTAGATCTATTCCTATGTAGCTATGCTACTAAACTATGGAGCTCTAATTGAGATGGTGGCTCGGCTTCTCTCCGAATCCTCTCGAGATGAATGAATGGAGAATGAATTAGGGTTTCACCCGGGGGCCGGGGGCTCGAATATATAGCCCCCTAGGATGAACCACAACCCTCGGATCAAACCGACCTAAATGGACGATAATTATTCATCCTCAAAGGCGGTGGAGGCAGGATCCGCGAGACTCCACCTCATTGGCTGAGGTGGGGAGTCGGCCGCCCAAGGGGGGGAGTCGGCCAACCCTGGAGGCTGCCAGGTGGGGCCCAGCTTCCAGGGGTCGCCTTCTGGAGTCTTCTAGATTATACAATTTCACCCGTTCGGTCTTTATCTCTATGTAATCATGACATGTGGGCCTCCTTTGGTTCTCTTTCTGATAACCCCCTGCAGAAATAGACAATCACCAAAACTCGTGGAATTCTATCAGTGTAACCCCTATATCTAACAGGTGAACTCGTATTAGTCCTTTCTCTTGCTGCGTTGACGGTATGAAATTGATACTTAACGACCGTCAACAAACTCCCCCAAGCTTACCTTTTGCTCGTCCCTGAGCAAAGATAGACTCAGTGATGGATCAGGAGTTGCTACAATGCTTTCACTCCTCACAAGTACACATGTGTTCAAACAAGAACTCTCCTCCGAATTAGAGTGAACTATTCTGACTCAAAACTCACTCATATTACCTTTCACCATGGGGCTTGTAACCGTCACTTGGGTCTTGAGTAGTTGAAAGATAGAACGGTCAAGTCAAGCGCCATGTTTCTCGCTCTTTGATCAACTATTATCCCGGAGTTTTTGAAAAGTTTTGAAATAAAACTCGAGTTCCTTGTATGAACCTTTCGGGTCTCTCATTTGTGGTATTTCGGATCCTCTCCAAGGCATAAGTAGTGTATGCCTTCTCCCTTCTCTCGAATATGTGGTATTTGTGGAACTAAGGCATAGTGAAAAGTGCCTTCTCTCTCTCACCCTACTTTCTAATAGGCTTATGTGGAGCTCATAGGTGGGGAGACACTCAAACTCACTTGCATATATTGCACAGTTAAGACATGGATCTAATAGGAACTAAAATAATAATAAAGTCATATGTGCATGTGAATGAGGAAATGGAATGGATGAGATGATGATCGGATGATGATGGAATGATGGTGATAAGCAAATGATTATGGGGGGGTGATCACTTTGGTGAACATCTACTTCTACACTTGCTCCTTGGGGATAACATAACTCCCTTTATTCGGAAACCTTGAAACTTCTTGAAAGGAAGGACTTGGCTACTCTTTCTTTCTTCTTTTCTCTTTTTTTTTTCTTTTTTTTAGAGCAACCGATCCTCTGAAAACGAAACTTTAGCACGGGGAGTGTATAACTTGAAATGATAATGACTGGAGCTTTTATGTAGGCAATGGAACGGCGATGATTATTTCTAGATGTTCACTCCCAGGATAGGAGTAGAACCTTTTCTGGATGAAGTGAAATGAATGGCGTATGTATATGTGGATGGATGGATGGATGCGTACTCCGGGGTAGGAGAAAGCATAAGTGCGTATCTCCGGGGTAGAGATAGCACAATATGTGGTGGAATGCGTACTCCCGGGGTAGGAAAGCATAGGTGCGTATCTCCGGGGTAGAGATAGCACTAATTGTGGTGGATATGGATCTATATGTGGGTGGTACTTCTAGGGACGAAGTAGCACAGATCAATGGATGGAGAGCACATAATGTTGACTTTAACTGCATGACTGATTCCTTATGGGTCCACAGCATAACCACACTCAATGCCTATAAAGACTACACTCAAGCCTACAATATGATCTATATAAACAGATGGGTTTTTCTAATCTAGTAAGCATGAATATGTGGCTGTGGTAGGAATTTGAACTCTCATCATAAAGGAACTCATCATGCAAGAATTTAATATTTTCAAAGATAAATTCTCCAGAACTCTAGTATCTCTAGGAACAAGATGGATAGCAGCTCAAAACCTTCCCATATCATACCCGTCAACCACCTAGACTTAGATCAAGTGTTTGCTACCCACAAGTTTCGGGTTGAGCAAATCTCAAATCTAAACAGTTGTGTCCAAAACTCGGGAGAGTGCAAGGTTGAAAACTAGGTACTTGAAAGGAATTACGGCAGAGCAACTATTCATCATCTCCACGTAGAGTTTATTCTAGGGATCACTTTTAAAGACAGATTGCAAGAGCTCTCCAAAAGTAGAAAAGGATAAATAAGGAAATCTTTCTGGGTTTCTATGGTTATCTATCTTTTTTAGTTGTTTTTAACAAAGCACACTCTAACAAAGCATAAATAGATAAGTTGGAAATACTTAGCTTGGTACACGGGGGATGCTCTCCCCCAAGCTGGATGTTGACATAGTCTGCTGATGTTGCCGATGTGCACGAAGACGTTCTAGTCCTCCGGAGTGTCGTAGATAGTTTGTTGGAGACGGTGTTTTTCACTGTTGCGGGCAAAGCACTCCGACAGGGATTTGGATGTCCTTCGCACGCGTTAGCTCTTCTTGGTCCTTGATGTTCTGTAAAGCTCAAATAGACAACAAAGCTTGTGGGACTAATTAAGCGTTAGTGATAAAACCTCTAAGCCTTGGTTGTCTAGAACTTTCTTAACTTAAACTTATTCTAACAGGATTACAAGAAAATATTTTTATCTTTTTATAATTTTAAGGAATGCGAGACAGGGAAAGATAAATATGTTGAGAAATTATTTTTGTGCCACCACGGTGAATGATTATCCACATGGGGCTTAAAGTTTTTCTGGATGCACAACATCTTTGTTTTCTTTTTCTAATGCAGAGATGGTAAAGATGCAACTAAGGTGCAAGTAGGAAAATAAGTATGCTAAGGTAAAAATGCAATGCTGAAAAAGTAATGCTGATAAATACCAAGTTACCTCTTGGCGCGGCGTTCGGTGGTTTTAAGTCCTCCGAACAGGACTTGTCATGTTCGCTCATTTTTCAAGGGGCGCATTGGCTGGCGCCTCTGATGATGTCGCCACGTGTGTAGGAACTGATTCTGATTTTGCTTTTGCCTTCCACACCTTCCTTGTTGGAGAGGGTGACCTTGAGGAGGAAGCTTCTTGGGGCACTTGTTTTTCTGGTAGCACCTCTTCTTCTTCTACAATGTTCTTCTCTTAGGTATCGATCTTCATATCTAGACACTTTTCCCTCATAGTCGGCCCATCCATCGTAGTGATGTTCTTCTTGTTACGCGACGGGTACGCTGTCTTCTCCTTGCTCTGTTCTTCTTGGGCTCCTCGGTAATTATATAATTATTGTTGAAGTAGCGGCGTACCTTCTCGGTGGAAAAGTGGAAATGGATCTCTCCCTGTCCCAATATAGATGATAGCTCTGGTGGTGTTCGGGAATGGTCTTCCTAGGATGATTGGAGGATCGTAGTCATCTCCCATATCGATGACTAGGAAGTCGCAGAGGGACATAATGGTCATCTATCTCGGATGAGGACATCCTTCACTTCTCCTTCGACGAAGCGAAATGTCCGATCGCCATCCGTAGTTTGTGCATAGGTGGGCTCCAAAGGCATAGTGCCATATAGATACTCATAGGTTACCTTGGCCATAATGTTGACGCCCGATCCGGTGTCACAGATGCCTTTATTGAAAGAGCTTCGTTGATGGAGCATTGAATGGTTGAGACACTGGGTCATCCTTCTTGATCGAGACGTGGGGATCGAGTAAGTGGTCATGCTCCTTGTGGACTGCGGTGACCATCCTCACTGTCTCTGTCTTCTTGGTCTTCTTATCTTTGGTCTTGCTCTTCTTAGCTGGATTCTTCTTCTTCTCATTGTTGTTGATGAGGGTGTCTTGGGAAGGCAAAGACTCTGTTCTTGAAGAAGAAGGTTTCTCTCTTGCCCTTGATGTTGAAGATGATCTTGGCAGTGTTGGCATACATGATGGCTCCAGCAGTGTTCAGGAATGGTCGTCCCAGAATGATAGGGGACTTTTCATCATTGCCTGTATCCACTACCACGAAGTCTGCAGGGACATACGAGTTGCCCACTCGTACACATATATCTTCTAGTATTCCCAAGGGAACACGGAGTGACTGATCTGCAAGCTGCAAGCACATGGTTGTGTATGCTAGGGGACATCTGAATAGCTTCTCGTATATTACTCTTGGCATAATGTTGATGCTTGCACCGAAATCACAGATTGCCTCATTGAAGTTGGTACTTCCAATGGAGATCGGAATGACTAGTCTCCCTGGATCACCCTTTTTGATTGGCAGAGTTGAATCAATCCATGACCCTTTTGATGGGTTACTCCAGCTCTCTTCTACATTGAATATATCAACAAGATTTGCAGTTTCGAGCTCTTCCGGTTGTCCTGCCAGTTTACCTTGGCCGGCGGAGGGAGCAAAGTTGGCAAGCTGTTGTAACTGAGACTCTAGCATTTTGTTGAAGCTGAGCTGATTCTTGATGGCATTGGAAAAGCCAACCATTCTGTTGCTGATTGTCTCTAGGGCCTTGTCATTTGATGCCAGCTTCTTGGACAAATTGTCCATCATCTTGCCTTGGTTTAACACTAACTCTCTCAAAGGCGGCTGATTGTAATTATTGTAGGAGGAGTTGTTACCTTGATAGTTGCCTGAATAATTGCCTGAGTAGTTAGGCCTCTGCTGCTGATTCCAACCTTGATTCTGCGAGGACGATAGTAATTGTTGTTGTTGTTGAGGTAGTTCACGTCCTCCTTCGCTCGGGCGGTTAGCACTGTGTGCCCAGTCTCTCCACACTCTTCACATGTCATGCGAGCAACATGTATATGCATGACTTCTTTCTTCTCGTGGCTCTCTCATCAAGCCTCTTCATTAGCAGATCCATTTTGGCGAGAAGCATGTCTACCTCCTTCATTTGGTGCATTCCTCCACCTCTCTTGCGGGTCCGAGTTCTTTCTTCACTCCAACCTTGGTTGGATGCTCCACAAGAGCCGTGGCTCGAGGAATAGTGAGTGATAAGAATGCACCTCCAGCCGCGGCATCCATCGTCTCACGTGTCTTGTTGCGAGCCCATGGTAGAATGTCCGCATAGCGGCCAATTCTCCATGCCATGATGAGGACACTCGAGGATGTAATCTTGAAAGCGCTCCCAAGCTTCGGGACAGTCTCATCATGATGTTCTTGAAAGCTTGATATCTTCCCACGAAGAGCATTTGTCTTGCCCATGGGGAAGAACTTCGCCAAGAAATTGGTGGAACATAGTGCCCACGTAGTATTCTTCTCCTTATTGGCGTAGAACCACGCTTTTCGCTCTCCCCAAGAGTGAGAATGGGAAGAGGCGAAGTAGTATAGCATCTACGGGGACATCCTTGATAGTGAATGTGCTACAAATCTCCGGGAAGTGTTGGAGATAAGCACTAGCATCTTCATGGGCCTTCCCACGTAACCGGCTTGCTTGCACCATGTTGATCGACACGGGCTTGAGCT
This sequence comes from Themeda triandra, assembly GCA_018135685.1. Taxonomy (NCBI): domain Eukaryota; kingdom Viridiplantae; phylum Streptophyta; class Magnoliopsida; order Poales; family Poaceae; genus Themeda; species Themeda triandra. Next base: position 1,399,173 of record JAENPR010000094.1, read on the forward strand.
CAAAAGCTCCTTCGATGTCGCATTTGGTCAGTACGAATGTTGTCCGTAGTGGGAGCTAAGAACTCGCGGAGTGACTTGTTCGCCATGGCTTCAAACGCTGGTGTCAAGTCTCGAACGAAAGGTTGACTTTCTGCTTCCGACAAACTTCCAAGTTGAGTTGATGATGATGATGATTGATTGGTCTTCTTCAACTCGCTTCCGGCCTTCCCGAATAAAGCTTCGGATTGTCAATATAATTATCGGGAAGAATTGTCTTTTTCATACATTACCCCGCATAAGATATAAGATAAACGAAAGACAAGGGTAAGGTTTGTATGAGTAGAGAATGGTGACAAGTGCTCAATCTCATTATTTAGTGCAATGCTGCTCATTATCCATTGGCTTTCAACCTTCCCCGCGCAACGGCGCCAAAAATGCTTGTTGATGTCTATTAAGTGCAATTTGAAATAAGGAGGGTTCCGCAAGCACTGAGAATATATCATCGTAGCATTTTAACCAGGAGTAATCCAGGTATCGTTATTTATAATTTTACCTTTGGGAAGGGAATGCACTTGGATAATGAGTGATGAGCAATGCACATGCAATAATGGAGAGCTTAACCTTGTCTGTATCGATCATCTCATACAGGGTAAGTGTCTCATAAAATATAGGAATGAATGATAATTGACATAAGATAAATGAGAGCATTTAGCCACATAAAATGATAGTAATAACCATCTCAACTTAGCACTCTAAGCTTATAACACTAGCATGGACTAGGACGATCTAGGGTATAATCCTATGTTATTCTAACTATAAAGTCAAAGCATACAATGATTAGTGCAAGAACATCTAGCAATTATGGCGGGAAAATGTTACATCTATGCATAGTGATATTACGGAGAGAAGACTAGAGACATAGCAATGACTTCAATGTAATAGGGGTATTACGCTAGACCTATACTCGGGAGAAGGGCTACAAAGGACTCAACAGGACTTTCACTCCCGCGATCTACCTCACGATCCGGAATATAGGGTGCAATCGCAGATAAATACGGTCCAGGCACCATGCCCACACAATATCTATCACTCACCCATTGGCCTAATGAGCAAGCGCTATACGATTCTATGCATAAACATAATTCTAGTCCAACTATGCTAAACATATAATCAAAGTAGACTAAGAACAATATAATTGAGAACATAATCAAATAGAGCAAAGTCAATTCGATATAATAGAATAGAATAAAGTGCTATTCATAGTATCACGAACAATGATGAATATTACAAGAATGTAGAGGGGAATTACCAAGAACTCCGACAGATCCGGACTCCAAGCTAGGCTTGATTCCCTCTAGATCTATTCCTATGTAGCTATGCTACTAAACTATGGAGCTCTAATTGAGATGGTGGCTCGGCTTCTCGAATCCTCTCGATGAATGAATGGAAAATGAATTAGAGTTTCACCCGGGGGCCGGGGGCTCGAATATATAGCCCCCTAGGATGAACCACGGCCCACGGATCAAACCGACCTAAATGGACGATAATTATTCATCCTCAAAGGCGGTGGAGGCGGGATCGCGAGACTCCACCTCATTGGCCGAGGGTGGGGAGTCGGCCGCCCAAGGGGGAGTCGGCCGACCCGGAGGCCGCAGTGTAGGGCCCGGCTTCCGTGGGTCGCCTTTCGGAGTCTTCTAGATTATACAATTTCACCCGTTCGGTCTTTATCTCTATGTAATCATGACATGTGGGCCTCCTTTGGTTCTCTTTCGATAACCCCCTGCAGAAATAGACAATCACCAAAACTCATGGAATTCTGTCAGTGTAACCCCTATATCTAACAGGTGAACTCGTATTAGTCCTTTCTCTTGCTGCGTTGACGGTATGAAATTGATACTTAACGACCGTCAACAATCATGCCATCCACATTGACACAATGTTTTCAATTCTGCGTCCGAGTTTCCTTGTCAGCATGCAAACACATATTAATGACCATATAGTGTGTGTTTCGTACACTTTCTTGAGGCTGGACTGCTTGGTGGGTACAATTTTCACATATGTACATCATTTGCCATGACCCATTAGGTCAGAAAGGTGCAAGAGATCTCCTTTAGCAAAACATATTTCACCTGGGACTTTAACTTAAAAAAGGAGAAAAATATCCCTCTTCTCATATATTCCACCAAGTAAGCCGAGAGCATGGATGAAACTATGAGAGGGGCATGCTAGCCGCCAAAAAGTGTACGCAACCTACTGCATCTTAACTTTTCATTTACATTTTAGATAGCAAGCGTAGACAAGACTTCTCAAATTCTACCATCCACAACGTCACGCTAGTCCCTAACTATATGGTCCCCGGCCATTTACATTTCAACATGTAGGCGCATCGCATATTAGACAACCCAAATTCTACATTCACACCGACTCAAGGTTTTTCCAGCATTGTATCCAAATTCCCTTATCGTCATGTAGACACATACTAATGGTCATATAAGGTGTGTTTGGTACACTTCTCTGAGGCTGGGCTGTTCGGTGGATACATTTTTGCATGTGTTAGCTAGATTTGAGCTTTTTAGCCAAACATATTCACCCTGGACTTCAAAACAATATGAAAGTTGTGAATTCCTTTTCTTCAATATTTTCAAACCAAGTCACTAGTCTTGGCCGAGAGGAGTTACACATAGTCTGAAAGTGTGAATTTCTACCTGGTTACTTTTTATTTCCAATTTCAGCTAGCAAAACTAGACAAGGCTTCTCAAATTATACCATCCATGACAGTCATGTGTGCCACCATACTCTATAGTCCTCATTTCTATTTCAACATGTAGGTGCATCACATAATTAATAGCCCAAATTGTGCCATCCACACCGACATGGCGTTTTTACCACGTTGCTTCTGAATTTCCTTGTCAGCATGCAGACACATACTAATGCCCATATAAGGCGTGTCTGGTACACTACATACTAATAACCATATAAGTTGTGTTTGGTACACTTCTTGCCAAACAATTCTTGGATTTATAGTTAGAACAAGAACATTTCTCAAATTCTTACAAATTATGCAAACCAAACAATTTTGTTTTTTTGGGAGAACCATAATTAGTCAATCACACCCATTAATCAAGTTGTTTAAGAAACCAAATGCGAGTCAAACGGGCTCTACGGACATTACCATTTTGCCATTCACCACTCTACACAAAGGGGTAAATAAAGGATCACCATTCTACAATAACCAAGCTAAATTACCAAATACAATCCATGCCAAAGTAGCGAACCCAAAAGGATGCCTTATTTTAATGCTTAGCTAACAAACTAAAGATACATATGGTTTCAGAAAATTAAATACGCGACCATCGCATGGAGCACAGACAACGTGACGATGCTGGCCCACCCTCTCCCTCTTGCGAAGCACACCAATTAGTTTAGGAAAGTTAAATATGCAAGGTGCCGCACGTAGTGCGTACGACGCAATGCGACTGGCCCACTCTCTCCCTCTCGCGTCCTTCCTTCTGCCAGCTCCTGTGCTCGTGCTCGACTATGTCTGCGCCCGTGGCTAGGGTTCCGGCGAGGTCCTCACCGGCATCGAAGACGACAAAAGCTCGCCAACATCAGATAAGTTCAACGCCCCTCTCTAGTCTCCCCCTTTACTTCTCCACCTTCGATGGGCATAGATGTGGGTTCGGGGGGCAAAAGACTGGCCAGGTGATTAAAGGTATTGGCGGCGGCAAAGGCAAGTAGGTCAAGTTGCGGCAGGGGCGCCATAGCTAGGGTTCGCCGCCACAGGAGGGGAAAGGGAAGAAGACAACCGCCACAGTACGCTAGGGTGGCCCATGACAGGTCACGCATGCTCTCCTACCACATGACAAGTCACACGCGCTCTCCCACCACGCGACAGGTCACGCGCGCTCTCCCACCGCGTGAGGGGTCACGCGCGCTCTCCCACCGCGTGACGGGGCACGCGCGCTGTCCTACCGCGTGACGGGCACGACAGGGGTCACACGCCATCCTGCTACCACGTGACGGGTCACACGCGCTCTCCCACAACTCACGCGCGCTCTCCCACCGCGTGAGGGGTCACACGCGCTCTCCCACCGTGTGATAGGTCACGCGTGCTCTCCCACCGCGTAACGTGGCACGCCTGCTGTCCTACCGCGTGACGGGCACGACAGGGGTCACACGCCATCCTGCTACCACGTGACGGGTCGCAACATGGGTCATGCGCTCTCCTACCCTGTGATGGGCTGTGTACTCTCCTACCGTGCGATGGGTCACGTCAGGGATCACACACTCTCCTATGTGATGGGTCACACACTCTCCTACCACGCGCTGTTCATGATAGGGGTCACACGCTTTCCTATCGTGCAACACGATGGTCACGCGCGCTCTACCGTGCGACGGGTCATGGCAGGGGTCAAGCGCTCTACCGTGCGACGCGATGGGTCATGCGCTCTCTACTCTGCGACGGGTCACGACACGAGTCACGCGCGCTCTCCTACCGCGCAACGGGTCACGCGCTCTCCTACCACGCAATGTGTCGCGCTCTACCGTGCGACGCGTCATGACAGGGGTCATGCACTCTACTGCGCGACGCGATGGGTCATGCGGTCTCTACCTGCGACGGGTCAGACACGAGTCATGCGCTCTCTCCTAGCGCGCAACGGGTCACACGCTCTCCTACCGCGCAATGTGTCGCACTCTACCGTGCGACGGGTCATGGCAGGGGTCACGCGCTCTACCACGCGACGCGATGGGCACACGCACTCTACTCTGCGATGGGTAACGACAGGAGTCACGCGCGCTCTCCACCGCGCAACGGGTCACGCGCTCTCCTACCGCGCATCGAGTCACGACAGGAGTCACGCGCGCTCTCCTACCGCGCAACGGGTCACGCGCTCTCCTACCGCGTAACGGGTCACGTCAGGAGTCACGCGCGCTCGCCTACTGCGCAACATGTCACACGCTCTCCTACCGTGCAACGTGATGGGTCACACACGCTCTACCGTGCGACGGGTCATTGCAGGGGTCACGCGCTCTACCGCGCGACATGATAGGTCATGCGCTCTATACTCTGCGACGGGTCTCAACACGAGTCATGCGCGCTCTCCTACCGCGCAACGGGTCATGCGCTCTACCACGCGACGCGACGGGTCACACACTCTCTACTCCGAGACGGGCCACGACAGGAGTCACGCGCGCTCTCCCCTGCGCAACGGGTCACGCACTCGCCTAGGCGCGCTCTCCTACCGCGCAACGGGTCACGACGGGTCACACGCTCGGGCCACGACAGGAGTCACGCGCGCTCTCCTACTGCGCAACGGGTCACGCACTCGGCTACCGCGCTATGTGTCACACATTATTATCTGGAGTCCTCCTGTTAGTGTGCTGGTATTTGTGACCCTAGTTTCCGTTTCAATACTGGCGGCCCAAACCGGGCCCGGTCCATTTTTCGGCCGGTCTACCGCGCCGCGAGACCACCACACCACCAATTTCTGCGTCTCTCTCACCGTTCTCTCTTCTTCTCTTCCTCCCTTCTCCTGCCTCGTCTTTAAAGCCCGAGAGAAGCACCCCCTCTCCAGCCCCGTCTCCGCTTCCGCTCCGCCTCCACACTCCAACCCACCACCGCCCCGCGTCCGGTCCTCCGCCTCGCCGTACTCTCCACTCGCCCTGCCCTGCGCCGCGCTGCTCCGTGCTCTCCCCTCCCGCAAAACCGTCGCTGAATCTCGCCGCTCCTGCCGTCCGGTTCAGATTCTCTCTCGCTACCGGCCGGGGGGCGTCGTCTGTTTCTCGTCCAAGAGGCCGGAGGGCTCCTCGTGGCCGCAGCCCGGGGGAGGAGCCGCCACCGCGGCGTGCATGGAGGCTAAGGTTTGCCCGTCTGTCCTGTTCCCTCTAATCTCGCATTCGCTCGTGCTCTCGCTCGCGGGGGGCCGCGCTGCTCTCGCTCGTTTGGTGGCGCGTCGTCGCGCGGTTTCTCTCGTGTCGCGGTGGGGTTGTTGCCTTGGGGCGCGCTCCTGGGCTCCGCCATGGGGATTCCGTCCGTGATCACGCGCTCCCGGCGTGTTTCTCTAGGCTCGTATCCGTGCTTCGCGTGCCCCGTGGGCGCGCGGCGCGTTCTTGGGTGCTGGATTTGGTCGGCCACGTTTCTTGGCCGCGAGCGGCGAGCCCGTGCTCGGTTTCTCCTTTCGGTTGCTGGTGGTCGGTTGCTTGGTTTCCACGGTGTCTGCAGGATTCAAAGTCGTGGGTAGGATTGTGGTGGTGCCTGGCCTGAGATAGATTCGCAGGATGCAATTCGTGGCTTGATCGGTGCCTGTGGGATTACTTGGTTTGCTTAATCTAGTGGCTCTGGCTCTTGTCGTGTAGGCTCACCGTGACGGTGAGGAGCTGCACAGCATGTTGGTCGATGGGTTCTGTTCATCATGGTGCTGCTTGATGGCTTGGTGCTGTTAAATAATTTTGCACTGATTGTCGTCTGTGGAGTGATTGAATTCTCCAAGTCGTTTTTCTGTTTCTTTGGCGACACACTTTACACTTAGGCCTATGTTTATTGATGGCCCCTCGTTGATGAATCTTATACATGATAGGCATTGACTTCATTTGTTGCCTGCAAGAGCTAGCGTGCCTGTATTTCCATGTTATGCAAATTTTCTGTTGGAACCGATAGCATATCATTTTGATGACCCTAGAGTTGCTCTGGTATTGTTTCCTCTACTACAATTTCTTGCATGGCAGGAAACCTTATTGCATTCTGCTGCTTATATTCCACACTAAGATTGCAACTAAGAGCCAGGAAAGTCAACTCTGTTCTGAAAACATTTCCACCCTTAATATTACGTTCAAGATATTATACTAGGTTTTAATTCTGGAAAAGGAAGAAAATGTCCATATGCATGCTCATAGTTTATCTGAAATACATAACAAACTTCATTATTATTTGTAATGATGATGTGCATGTTCTTGTATTGTTGACTATTGCAATGGCTCTTAACATCTGCACTTTTTTTTTTGGTTCTGATTGTGATAGATGGAGCCAGAATCTCTCGATTTTGAAGACAATGAAGATCACCAACCTTCATCAGAAGCTTCTCTTGCTTCAGATGCGTTATATGATGAGTCACCTGTATGTCCATGCATTGGAAGTGAGCACCAGGCAGAAATCCCCAATCTGGCTACAGAGGATGAGCACCGTGAGCTTATGGCCAGTTCACATAACGATTCCATATTGCATGGCTATGGTTATCCTGTTGTGGTTGGGTTAGCTTTACCAATTACGTGGGCATCACCAAGCAAAGTCAATAAGACGGAAGAGGTACTACAAATGCAAAAATGTTCAGAATCTGGAACGAAAGGCAGCACTGGAGATGTGCAAAGCCAGGTGACCTCAACTTGTGCAACCAGCAATGACACTGGCAGATGTGATCCAACATTCCAGGATCCACATACAGTAGTGCCTGTAGTTCAAATTAAATCTGACAGTAATCAAGCATATGATGAAAAAGTGGTCCCTTGCCCCACTCAAGAAGGACAGAATGTCACCAATAATTCAATAATGCAGCAGAGAGAAACCAAACAATTAAGTCCTCTTCCTTATTCACCCAATGCTCTTTGGAGTGATCTTGAGGCAGAGGTCTTTCTCCTTGGGCTCTACATTTTTGGCAAGAATCTCAACCTGCTGAGCAGTTTTCTGAGTACAAAGACTGTTGGTGATGTGCTTGCATACTACTATGGGAAGTTCTATGGAGGAAATGCGTACAAAAGATGGTCAGACTGTAGAAAGGCAAAAACTAGGAAATGCATTCTTGGGGAACGCATTTTTCAAGGATGGCGACAGCAGGAGCTAATATCACGTCTGAAATCTAAAATCCCTAAAGAAGCTCATGATTCGTTGATTGAGGTATGTTGCATTGGCACTGGTAGAAAAAAATGATTCTTTTGTCATTCCATTGTTGTTCACTGATTAGTTTGACTTGGTTGAATATGAAATTATTCTCATGGTATTTCAAATTTAATTTCTTTGTATTTTCTGTTGTTACATATGACATCCTAAATATTCCTATTGTTGTATAAAGCAAACAATATTTCTCATAGTAACATTTTTTACATTTTATTTAGACCATTTATATTTCTTCAATTTCCAGTCACTTCCTCCCTTGTTTTTGCCTGACCTGCCTGGTGTGGTAAGGCGAGCAGAGCTGATAGTCCAAACTCACTCACCCTTAGTCTCATAGAGCTATCAGCATACGAAGGGTTAACCAAGCATATTTGATTGATTGGTCTGGTGCTCAATGGCAAACTTTTTCTCTCTCTCTCAAATACATCCATAGCAAACTTTAGTGTCTTCATATCTTCAATATGCTTTCAAGGACTTCTGTGTTTATGAATTATGATTATAGACATCAGACTGGAAAGATGAAGCTGTTGTAGGCGTGCATTTGGCCATTGTGATTCTCTGTTTTGATATCATTTTTGTGAAGAAGTGTTCGCTACTTGCCATTTCTTGAACTTTTGTACCCATGATAACTGTATGGCTAAGTTGTGATTATCCAAGCAAAATTAATCTGTCTAGTTTAGTTGCGCAGAAGAATCACTAACTTGCACACATCATTATTGAAGGATGCTGATTGCCTTAAAAAAAAGGATGCTGATCTTTTGTTATGATCTTTTGTTGTGCATAATATGATTTGTTTTACTTTCACATATTGCAGGTTTTCAAATCTTTCAGTGATAGCCAAACATCTTTGAAGGAACTTGTCTTCAGTCTGAAATCCACTGTTGGAGCAGAAACTTTTGTGGAGGCGGTTGGGGTTGGTAAAGGGAAGCACGATTTGACTGGATTCATTACGGACCAATCTAAACCCAATCATGCTCTCTCTGTTCACAGTGACTTGCCTACAGGCAAAGACTGTTCTTCACTTGCTTCAGAAGATATAATCAAGTTCTTAAATGGTGATTTCAGAAGAAGTAAGACTAGATCAAATGATATTTTCTGGGAAGCTGTATGGCCCCGTTTGCTTGCAAAAGGGTGGCACTCAGAGCAGCCAAAGGATGTTAGCACAACTAAGAATTGCCTTGTATTTCTTGTGCCGGGTATAAAGAAGTTCTCAAGAAGTAAACTCACTAAAGGTACTCATTATTTTGATTCTGTCAGTGATGTCCTCAAAAGAGTGGCAGCAGATCCTGTTCTTCTTGAGTTGGAGGTTGATGTGATAAACAATGGTTTAACTGCTGAGGAAAATGGCAGTACTACAGATGTGAAACTAAACCAGGATAGTCTGTTAGATGGATATCAGGGGCTTCCTAAGTTCACAATAATTGATACAAGCTTAGTCGAAGGGGAAGAGCCATTCAATATACGGGAACTGAGGAACTTACCTGCAGATGCAAATATTACTCTTCTCCTTTCACAACATTCATCTAGTATGGTGAGTTACAGCTCCTCTGAGGAGGAAGGTGATAGATTATCAGATGACCAGGAATATTGTGGACGAGTTAGAGCTGGGGTCAAGGAAATTGAAATGGTTTCAGCTGGTTCACTGCAAAACATGGTGACTGCTAATGGCCACTCTTCTAATGGCAATGATGACAAAATTGATCTGACAGGCATCTATGGCATCAAAACAAAACCTGAAAGGCGCAAGTATTTATCCCCAGTGTCAAAGCGCAGAAGATTAAATAACTGTAGTAATGAACAGGCCAGCCGGCGCAGTTTTTCTTTCTCAAAAGGTGGTGGTTTGGAGAAAGAGAAAAGCAAGCCACCATTGACTTCATCCAAACCAGCTGGTGTTGCAGTTGGCGACACTTTTCAGAGTAAAACAATTGCAAGCTGTTCTACAAAGGAGAAGCCATCTGAGAAGAAAGCAGATGCATTGAACTTTCTTACTGATGATGTGAAAAATGAGAGAATGGTTACGGAGAACTCAATTAACAAGTCATTAGAATATAAGGTTGATGCTGTGGCTGAAGTTCACTCAAAGATCACTGCTGATAAGCCAAAATTTGTCAAAGAAAGAGCTGAGGTTATTGGTCCAGTTGACTCGAATAAGCTGGAAACGCTACATGATGATAAGGCAAGCCGAAGCATTGACACCACATCATTGGAAAATCTTGGTAGCTTGAAGGTTGATGAAGCTCCCTCCAGTTCAGACAAGAACATGGCCTGTGATCCTTCAGGGGAAAGACCTGTTAGTGAGGTACCTGAACCTGCTTTGCAGGTGGATGCTCGGAGGCATGGAACTAGAAACAGGCCTCCCACCAAAAAAGCTTTAGAAGCTGTTGCCTTCGGACTTCTTGGTAGTGGGAAGCGGAAGGGTGACATGAAAACAAGCCGGCCTTCTCAGCGAGCTCGCAAAGCTGCCAAAGGCTCGCTTCCTGGGGCTTCAACTGGTGATGCAAAGACATCCTGCACGGATGCAGAAGCGCAGCGATGAGCAGATTTCTGTGCGTTGATTGGCATATGCTGACAATCAACGGCACCATGGCAATGTGCGGATGATGAATATCAAGCAACTCCATGAGGCCTGGAGCTAAGCTGTTCAAAGCTGATGGTTACCTTACCATTGTCTAATGCCTATCATTCAGGAGGTCCTGGAGGTGACGATGGTTTTACAGGGTGCATGCTCACCTTTCGCGCAAGGAAGGAACACATCCTTAGTTTTCTTTTCTTTAGTCAATAGAGTCTTGTGCCTGTCAAGGCTTGCAAAACCAACTTGTACTGGAGAGATAGGGAGGGAAATCGCCATATTGGCGAATTAAGTTATGCGTTTACCGGGATTAATGTTTTGGTACATCGGTCTATCGACTTTCCATCGGCGCATTATATGAGCTTCTTTTGCAGGGAAGAGGGCATTCGTTGACTTCATGAAGACATAAACCGGTAAACCACAACTCATTGACGGCATGTCGCACGTCGTCTGAAGCGGTCTTGCATTGTCCTGCATGGCTCGCTTCTTGATCCCATGCATTCCTTTTTCCTGGTGAAGGAAAAGAGCCTCTCTAACAAGTCTCCCGTGCATAGCTACTAGAGACTACTAGAGAGTTTGTGGTTGCACATTTAAGCAAATGCATATCGAAATTGGATAGCTTACTTCCATGATTCCTCCATGTTTTTTTTTCGCTTTGCTTGCATATAATGGCTGAACATGGGTGGCTGATGATTTACTGCCTGAGCTACCAGATGATTTGTTCCTTAATACAGAGAAAACCTTGTCTAACAATAACTCACCCTTATTTAAATTTGAGTTAGGCTTTTTTTCCAGTGAGGAGGGGTTATCTATAACTCTTATATAGATAAATCCCATCATCTATTTCTCTAGACATACAACGCGTCCACCTCAGCATCCCACTATCAAACTCACTATCTATTTCTTTAAATGCAATGTCTCCACCTTACCAATCCACTATCATTTTGCCATCAGTAATTTATATTGACATGCAAGATGCACTTCACTTTTTATTCCTCTTTCATGCCCGCGTTAACGCGTGGGGAATCCTCCTAGTTGGAGAAGCCGACAAGGGTTATACCGCTTTGGAAAAATGGCAAACCAAATAGGGGAGAACCAAAAATATAAGTGGCGTGTACAAGAAAAAAAAAGAGGTTGCTAAATAAGTTGGCTGAATTAGATGAAAGCTTTTGTTGGATGAAAATGAACTGAATCTTGAACTTGTTGAAGGATCGGCTGATGGTTAGAGAGGGAAGTTGAATAGCCTATTCAAAAATTTCACAAGGCACATAACTCTAACAAAACTTGTTAGATAATAAGATGGCCCTTATTAATAAGCTCTACTTGTTATATAATAAGATGGCCCTAATAAGCTCTACTCAAGTTTAGTCTAACAAGAGCACCTCTAGAAATTTTTAGTAGCAAGGTTAACAATAAGCTAGGCAAATAGAGCAACTATTACAGCTAAACAAGAGAGCTCTTATATAAGCAGGGGTGAATCTACATGCATCCATCAGGATCAGCTGACCCTAATAACTTGCTAGAAACAACACTACAACAATCCTTTTATCCACATGCAAATTACTCTTAAAATAAAGAATCAACGCATGTTTGACACCATCACTTAGTCCTTGACCCCAGTGAGGTAATATCTTGGATCCGCCCCTATATATGTCTAGTGAGCAATATAAACAACAAGCCAACACTAGAGCAAGCAACTACACTAATAAGAAACAACGACACAAGGTAAAGAAGCTACATGTTATGAACAAAATGAGTAATTCTACTCTAGGAATTGAAAGCATAGAGTAAGGCATAAGTGTAAATGGCTCAAACCACACGAGGGGAGACACAAGATTCGCCTCCACGGCTCCACCCCAAGGTTCGATGACTTGCCATCACCTACCCTCATTGAGGCATGTACAAGGATCGCTGCCTCTCCTAGATCAACTAACCCTCAAGGTAGGCTCCAATGTGATCACTGCTATGAGCCAACCCGATCATGAGGTACAACAACAACAACCTTAAATCCACTAGGGTTGCTCTCCGCCTCCACCGGCGGGGAAGAGCATAAGAGCCCCTCAAAATCAAAGCCCCAAGCACCTCACAAGTTCTAATTGTGTGATTCAGGGGATCATTGTTGCTCCGAGCCATCTTAGGTGGCAGAAACAACCAAGAGTAAAAAAAATCTCATAGCAACATGATCAACTAGTGCTACTAGATGCAAACTATCAATGCACGCACACTACTAGATATTCTCCAAATCTCACTTAAATGTGATCTCAGCTAAGTAAATGTTGGTACAGATGGTTCTTGAGGTTCAATAGGTACGGTTATCAGATGGGATTAATAATAGTGCTAAAAAGCCCGACCACACCCTTTATTCATAAGGCCACTCAAAGAACTGCCCATTACCAACTATAGCTACGTTTTGAGATAACACCCGAAAAAAAAAGTGGTAGTACCAGAGATTACCACAAGAGCTCCCAACGGGTACCCAAGCTCTGGTGCTCCAGTACCACCGGTGACCCCCCAGGCCACACCAACTACCGAAACACTGCATTGAGCTAAACTCTGATGAACACTTCGGTGCCAAGAACGGGTGCTTCCCGACGCCATTTATATTCTATGTAGTATCGAATTTCACCCGTAGGAAATCTTTAGAGCCCCACACCGGAGAGCTACCTTGAGTCCTCGACCTGTCCGTTGAGATTCTTCCCGTGCGCAACTAATCATCGCCACAGGTCTAGGGCGAGCATCTCCAACTGTTTTATATTTAGACTTTGCATTCACAACAACAACAACATAGCCTTTTTATCTTAAGCAAGTTGGGGTAGGCTAGAGGTGAAACTCAGAAGAGACACGTTACAGAGCAACATAAAAGTCATGGTTCAGGCACGTTGATAGCTAGTCTCCAAGCGCTCCTATCTATAGCTAAATTCTTGGAGATATTCCACTCTTTAAGGTCTCTCTTAACCGACTCGCTCCAAATCAGTTTAGGTTGACCTCTACCGCTCTTTACATTATCGACCCGAACCCCACTACGCATTGGCGTCTCAGGAGGCCTCCGTTGGACATGTCCAAACCATCTCAACCGATGTTGGATCAGTTTCTCCTCAATTGGTGCAACCCCAACCCTATCCCGAATATCGTCGTCTCGGACTCTATCCCTCCTAGTGTGCCCACAAACCCAACGCAACATACGCATTTCCGCTACACTCATTTGCAAAAAGGTCTTAAAAAGTTATATCCAATGGTTTTGCATTTAGACTTTGCAATTTCATTAACTTGGCAAATAGAGGGGAATATTTGGCATATATGCCAAGCCCCTCGCGTTTGGCGAATCGCGACTCGCGCCTCCTCCGTAGCTCCCCGCGCGAATCGCGCCTCCTCCCTCCACCCGCGCCTGCCATATTTGGGTAATTATCAAGTCACAAATGCAAAATGGTTGAAGATGACCTCTTTTTTTCTTTGCATTTTGTTTTTGGAGTTGACAAATGACAGCAAATGCGAAAATAAAAATATACAACAGTTGAAGATGCTCTAAGCTTCTGTGCCTCTACTCGAACGGGCATTGGAAGAATAGGTGTAACAAAAAAACCGTCATGCACGGCTTGCAACCTGAGCTGCAGTGGCACCCTCTCCGGTGACCACCGAAGGTCACAAACATTCAGACCATTCAGACAGGCACGTTCACTCTCCGGTGACCACACACCGAGGAGATACAGTGAGGGTAAAAACCCTCCAGTACCTCAAACCTGATTCTCAAATGGTTAACTTCAAATGGACTCCCACATGAACACCAACATATTTAGCACTGCCTTAGTATTTTCAAAACATTTGCAAAGGTCTCTTGCTTCTTTGCCACACCACTTGATCCTTTTTTCGAGAACGTGCATTGGCACATATTTCATTAAGCTGAGGAATAGAGTTTTATTACAGCCAACAACCCGACACAGTAATCCATTACCGTAAGCCTTCCCCTCCCTAGACACACCACTTGACCAAGCACATATGCATTGTTAGTCCTCACCTAGTGTCACTAGTCATCCATATTAACCAAGGAAAATTTGGTCTCGTAGCACTGAAAGATCGCAACACTCAAGAACAGAAGTACAGTACAAGTAATGAAAAAAGAAAAGCAGGGCTGGCATTATTAGAAACTCAGTACTGAAGAAACACACTATTCACTTTTGTTTTCCATAGCAAGTGGTTCATGGTTATTATACAAGAGAAAGCAAGGACAGCCAATTTGTTTTTGAAGGCACGACAGCCAATTTGTTACCCAGTACACATTACTGAAGGAATGACATTATTACAAACTCAGCTCACATCTCCGAACACTCTGATTACAATGTACACAGTCGGTTCCTAGACTCGTAGCCTACTGCCTTGCCAGCAAATGAAGTTCATGTATGTCAGAAAAAAAAAAATAACGAAAGGAAAACTCCAAGTAAACTCATGAAGCAGCCAGGAAAAGGACGTGACATCAGTGATCTCCTGCATGTAGATCAGCGATGTTCTTGCTTGATGCTAGCTGAAGTTGCTTGATTTGTTGGCCCAATCTTAACTGTAGACTGACTTGGCTTATGCTGGCATCAGCCCTCAGTATCTCCTCTTCGGCTTGCTTTGCGACTTCCATTGCATCCCTTCCAAGTTGGAGACAGAGACCCGTTAGAATCCTAAAAGTTTCAGCTTGTGTTTGGATAGGTGGGGTCAATTACCGAATCAAAATTTCTTGAGACATTGAAACTTGGACCTGGAGTAACACTCTTCCTTGCACATAATGCAGCATTAGATGTTCAAGCGCCATTTTCTGCATCAAATAATGGTTGAATTGTACACACAATTTGCCATCCTTGGGGACAAAACAAACTACTAAGGGCCTGCTTGGATAAATGGATTTTGATATGAATTATTAGGATTCAGCACAAAAAAAAAAAACTAAGCCGTGATAATTTAAAGAGCAATTGCCCTCACCAGGAGTCCATGTAAAGTCATTTCACAGCTAGATCCTATACGTTGTATTTCCAGAATATCATACATGTTAAAACAATAAAAGATCATTCACCAAATTTTTTGCAGCTTTTGCATACTTATGATCTTCAACAACATTTAATCCTTAATTAATACTGCAGTTGGTGATAGTCAAAACTATTTAGAAGTCAATGGTTTACCTTAGAAAAATGAGACGAAATAATATTAGATACAATGGCTTCTGCACTCTGTTGCCGTGGGATAGCTTCTGAATTCGTTCCATCAGTGTTCTTCAGAACCTTTTTCTGGTCCATGCTCAGGCCTAATGAGTATGAGGGGTCTGCAATTCATGCAATCATGCACTTTAGAAGCATTGCAGCTGCAGGTTTAACACAGCTGCATAAATAACTGTAAGGGACATTACTGCTTGATTTTGAGAGCAGTAGCACTGAATATAAGAAGCATATTAAATGACATAAAGGGCAATCATGTATACAGTGTAGCTTACCCCAGAAATTGTTCATTTCAAGTGCAATGAAATGCATTTAAAAGAAGAATTGAACACTCAGTCAAATACAAAACATGTTAAAACATAATTTTTGAAAGTCAATATTTTGGAAGGTGTGTAAGACAATATTAAATTCCTAAATGCAATATTTCTGTGCATGGTTACAGATGGTAGACAGTGTTGAGAACAACTTAGTTAGAGCAGGCTACCTATGTGTATGAAAACTTCAGCAACTTGATTGTGCTCCTTTTGAATTTGATGACGAACAGTTTCACCGATATCATGTGCTGCACTAACAGTCAGAAAAGGATATACCTACACGATAAGGAAAATATCAGAATGAACTTGAAAAATAATTCCAACACTTCTCTGCTTCTAGTATTGCGACCTAGCTGGCCTGCTGCTAACTTCCACAGTTCTACAGCAAAAAAAATGGAACCACAGTGTTGCATACCTCTATATGCACATCAAGATATAATGATGTCCCAGCTTTTCTTCCCCTCAATCGATGGCACCCCTAGCATTATGAACAGAACTTTGATAATCACAGCACTGCACATGTAAAGATATAAATTGGATGAGAAGAGCTGAATTTTAGGGAGTAATTGAAATTCTACCTTCACACCGTGAACCCTCAAAATAGTTTCCTTGATTGGTTCTAGAAGTGAAGGATCCACAGCAGCATCAATTAATTCCAGTACACTGCAAGTAAAACCAGCAGAATCATCACCATGAGCAACATCATGCAAACTACAAAGGTGAATCATCATGTATACTAAATTGTATAAAAGGATAATTTGCTTAAATTTGAAAGGTTTATGCTTATTGGGTTCAAAAGTGATATCAGGTGAACGAAACTGAAAAGCAATGATCCTAGCAGAGCAGGCACACAGAAAATGAGCATATGCCATCTTTTATTTCATGAATATTTTCAGCCGTAGGGCTACAGAAAGCTACACAATGACAATAATATTTCTCGAAGTACAGAAGACAAATCACTTACTACAAGCAAACAGATGTAGTCATATTGCAGTGAGATGCGAAAGGGCCTCTAGCTGACTCCTTAGGTCCTGAGTTTGACTCCCCGTGGGAGCGAATTTTGAGGTTGGGGTTAAACAAATCCTCTCGTCTGTCCCATGACAAAGCATAGGTCTAAGGCCCGGCCCCGGTAGTGGTCGTTCTCACATGGGCTATGGTGCCGCTTGAGTATGGGTTGGGCAGGGGTTCAGGGGTTTTCTCGACCAGCGTGAGAAGGTGTCTTCTTCTTAATGCAATACCAAGGGGCTGTCTTACCCCAGAATGTTCAACGAAGGCCTCCTGAGGCGCCGGTGCGTAGTGGGGTTCTAAAGGTGCGTAGTGGGGTTCTAAAGCGGGTCGATAATGTAAAGAACAGTAGAGGTCGGCCTAAACTGACTTGGGACGAGTCGGTTAAGAAAGACTTTAAGGAGTGGAATATCTCCAAGGATTTAGCTATGGATAGGAGCGCTTGGAGACTAGCCATGAGCGTGCCTGAACCATGACCTTTACATGTTGCTCTGTGACTTGTCTCTTATGGGTTTCATCTCTAGCCTATCCCAACTTGCTTGGGAGAAAAAGGCAATGTTGTTGTTGTTGTTGTTGTTGATGATGATGATTGCAGTGAGATACGTGAAAAGTTTACTCAATAGGAAAGCAAGCAGATTTTCACAAAACAGAAAAGATTCCTAAATAAGAGGATAGAAACAAATTAGATTAGAGACTAAAGAATCATTAAATTGTGATGGAACTGAAGCAGCTTCAAAGCATAGCAATAGTTACCTCTCATATCCAGTCTGAATACCAGCTTTCAGAATCATGCCAGAGACAACAAGTCCAGCAAGTGGATCAAGAAGAGGCAACCCAAGAATGGAACCACCTGTAGAAGTTCCACAGAAAACGTAAAGATAATAAAAGAACATGTTTCTCCTTTAGCATAACTGTTTCTCACCAGTAGATAAAGTAACAAGCTCCTAACATTTTCAGGTCAAATCTACAAACCAAAACTTTTCGGTAACAAGTAAACAAAGAATGCACTATCAGAAGAAATATATGAACAACCTGTTTCAATGATTGCGCTTTGCACAGAAATATTATTTCTTCCTTGGTTCATGACAAGAGGATGCCTACCACTCATATTCTAAAAGCAGTTTCATCCTGTGACATGGCAAGTACCAGCATTTGTAAAGCTCTTACCTACCCCTAATAGGGCAACGACAGATGAAATAGCATCTGCACGATGGTGCCATGCATTAGCTTTCATCAGCCCACTGCCTTCCTTTTCCCCAGCTCTTTTTGTGATCCAGTAGAGCCTGTAATTCCACAACAGTAAAATACATATTACCAGCTCAAGCTCTTATTACTAGATTAATAACATGAGAGCTGTACACATGATCTATAAACTTAATTTATAGAGCAAAAAAGATTAAAATAAAATGCTGGTGACTTTTACATAACTGTTCCTTAAATCTACTATTTATTCATACAGAAACGAAAGTTTAAGCTACATATTGTTTGAATGAAGTTAACAACACTTCTTGCAACAAACTGCAGGACATATGCTACATGATGTTAGCAATTCGATAAAAAAACAAAACCTTGTGGCAAATGTTAATTAACTCAATTGGTTTGTAAGAAAAGAAGTTAGTAACAACACTTCTAACCTATGTATCACCAATACACCAGGAAGGCTGCCATATCTGTATCTGATACAGCCCGATATGTGTATTGGTAGGTGGGAAAAAAATTGAATGGTGCTTGCAAACACCAGTCAACAGGGCGCGATACGGCCTCTTGATACCTAGTAGGACAATAGCACATCATTTCAGAGCCCAACTACAACTCGACAGCATTGGTCCATCCACTCTCAAGCCTGCCCCCCCCCCCCCCCCCCCCCCACCCAAAAAAAAAAAAATGAAAGATGCCTCCTCTTGGGCTCCTATCAACATGTGCCAGTACTGCCACTGGAACTGGCAGCGGACATCCCGACCCTGCCAGGAGCTTGCACATGCTGCCAGGTGCTAGTGCTGCCGCCTTGCCAGGAGCAGATGCCACCAGGCGGGCTGAAATTGAAATTCTTCCCCATCAGGACTTTTTTGGACTACAGAGCCTGCACGGCACTGCTGCTGGAGGTCCAGAGGTCAAAACACTCTAGCTACGGTGGCCTGTCGGTTCATTGCCTACTTGTTCATTTAGATCTTTTTCCTTCATATGTCTTGTTGAAAACGTGAAATTGCTTCAATCCTTTAGATCCTCTCTCCGAAGACATGCCAATGCTGTTATTGTAATCATATGTTTTATATATTTTGATGTATTGAAGTATGTGTATCCTTGATTTTGGAAAAATGCTCGCCATACTCGTACCCCCTATCGCCGTATCCCGTAGCGGTGATACATAGGTTCTGAGTTCTGACTGAATAATGAAATATGATAGAAGAAAAGAACGATATAATATAACAATATCATGGTAAGCAAAGCTCCCACTTACCCTTCTTTGATAGATATTGCTAAAGTTGTCATGCTTAATGCAAGAACTGGATGTTCCAAATCTATTCCATGATGATGCCCACTGCTACCATGGTCGTGGTGTGCATGCAATGTGTTGGCAACTATATCAGGAGCAGAAGACATAACTCCCTGAACAAACATAACATATAAATTCCATACGTAATCATGTATTAAAAAATACCAGCATAATTCATCAATGTCAGAACAAGAAAACACACACATATACAAGTTATTATTCTATCTGTAGAACATGCTAAACTTAGCTTTTCAACAGAAAATAATGTACCAAGGATTTTTTTTTTTTTGAGTGAAATTCATTTTGGTGGTCGTTACTTTAATTCTTAAGTGACATGTACAAAGAGGTCTCAGATTGTGCAAGTAATATCATAACATCCTCTTTTATTTACAATGTACAATCCTCCTTATGAACAAACAAACAAAAAGACTTATCCATGTTCACAACTAAGCACTGCAAGAAAATTACGAGGGCTTATGTCAGACCACAAACAAAAATAAATTCAAGTGTTAACAAATCTTATCAATGAGAAGTAATAGACCTGAAGAACTTCAAAAGCATGCCATGCAATCCCACCTGAAGTAACCAACAGCATACTTGAAATCCCAAGAGCTCCTAAACTTTCGAATTTTCCATGCCCTTGAACAAAAGGAAAGTAAGAAATGCGACTTCCAATATCTTATGGATGTGTGCATAGAAGTCAAATAATTAAACTTAGAAAATGGCTCGTCTAGTTCCAATTACAACAGAGGGACACTAATAGCTTATCACGATGGTATGTCAAACATATCTTCTAGCTACCAGGGTTCACACTAAGTGCAAGTGTGACTTAGGACCTGTTTGGATACACATGGGCTAGTTACTAGTTAGGGCTAAAAATTAGTCCAAATTAGCTATGGTTGACTAGCTATTTGGTTAAGAACTAATTGAATACTTGGCTACAAAATTTGCCCACCTATTAGCTCTCTTGTTTGGATACAGTAGAGCTAATTTTTAGCGAGCTAGTAATTAGCTCTTGTATCCAAACAGGCCCTTACACACGAATTTCCAGGATTTGATCTGATGATCCGTTGCTAAGCCTTAAGGATTGTTTTGCTAAACAGTTCATTGCACCATTCGGAAAGGTAGTCAAAACATGTGAATTCCTACATCTCTAGAACAGTATATACACATGATCATGTATAAATAAATGCACACGCACAAACTTTTTTTAAAGGCTCACACGCACAAACTTGAAGGGGACCTGTCATGTTGAATCAAATGAAAACCAGATATCTTGTAAAATCAAAGTGTGGGCCGTTCTGCAATCCTGCCAGCCAGAGAAGAATGGACCACGAGACTACATCTATCGGTGAATCAATGCTTCTCACAACAACCCATCACATCTACCTTAATCAAAACTACCACACTGATATGGCCAGCTAAGTTGCATATATATATGAGGAACGGGGCAGGCAGAGAATTTGAGACTAACCATAGGGATGTTCCTTGTCTCTGGGAACCTTGGCCGCCCTGTACGAGAGCAGAGCCACCCCACTAAGCACCTGCGCAACTCCAAAATCCGCACAATTAGCAACCCTCCACGAAGCATACAGCACCATGGACACGGGGCACCTCATTTTCACACACGTACAATGTCCGAGAGGGAGTGGGCGGCGTCGGCAGCGATGGCTGTGCTGCCGGAGAGATAGCCCGTGACGGCCTTCCCCACGGTGAGTACGACGTCAGCGGCGAGTCCCAGCCGGAAGATCCTCTCGGACGCCTCGCCCCCGTCCTCCCCGCCGTGGTGGTGGTGGTGCGAGTGGCCCACGTGGCCGCGGGCGGGGACGAGCCATTGGGGCCCGCAGCGTGGCTCCGCCGGCAAGGTGGGTGGGGCGAGCGCGCGGCGGGCGGAGGCTGCTGGGGTCGTGCCCCGGCGAGAGGCCGCGGCGCGGGCGGCGAAGCGGAATCCCATCTTGTCGGGAAAGGGAATGAATGCCGAATGCTTCGTGCGCTGTCTTCCCGGACGCTTCTGGGCCTCCGGCGATCGGGCGGCTGCAAGGCAGATTCCGCCATTTCTGGGGTTTTTTTTTTTAATGAAATCTCGCTTGTAATAACGAGTCAAACATCTCAATATACGTACGGAGTATATAAAAATACTACTTTCTCGGTAAAAAAAATACAATTCAAAGGAGCCAGATAAATCTAAATTGAACAAAATCTATATAAATACTAACATTTACTATAGTACTATATAAGTATATCACTGTTTATGTTTTAATAGGTGTAAATGAAATCTTGGTAACATTTACTAAGGCTAGTCTCAATGGTATTTCATGAGAGTTTCATGCACATTAAATACGCTGATGTGTCACTATATTAATGAAGAGAGAGATGATAGAGTTTTATGGGAGTAGAGAGAGTTTCATCCATGAAACTCTTACGACCGTGTTTTCAAAAAATTAATGACGTAAACTACGCCATTTAAACTCGCCTAATCGGTATTTAGCCTAACATCCCAATAAAGGGGGTATATAAAATCTTGGTAAGCGCATAGGATTTAGAGAATTTAAAAAGTGGTTAAAATTGAAAAGATATTTGAAACAAATGTTAGTAAACATATTTGCAGTTGCTAAAAAACATATTTGTAGACATAGATATTAAAATTGTTTTTATAAACTTTGTCAACTTAAAAAGATTCATCTTATTCAATCCCGATCATGCACTAGTGTTGTCAGTGCCAAAGGTACTCGCTCTGTCCTTTTTAATTGTCATTAGCGCTTCCTAAGAAATAATCGTCGACAGTTAAATATTAAAAAATATAATATTTGTAATACATAATTAGTCTAAAGATTCAGCTAGGTAGCAATAACTTGTTTATCCGATGTCACACATCAAAATATCAATGAAATTGCCTAAAATATTGTACTTAAAATAACTACTCCATTTCAAATATTAAAGACATATTAGCTTTCCTAGATACGTAGCATTTGCTATGCACGGTGCACAGCAAAACCTACGTATCTAGGAAAAGCCAAATGTCTTATATAATTTGAAATGAAGGGAGTAGTTTAGATGCTACTCCATGCTGGTTGACAACACCAAACATAAATGCAAAACCATGGTGAAAGTTCAGTATTTGAATCTTTAGCCCTGTGGTCACACTGTAACAATTTCGGTCTAACTATTGTTCAGATGTTACCAACCGAGATTATTGCACTAACAGTTCTACAATCTAGAATTCAGTACT
The DNA here is from genome assembly GCA_018135685.1 of Themeda triandra. Classification (NCBI taxonomy): domain Eukaryota; kingdom Viridiplantae; phylum Streptophyta; class Magnoliopsida; order Poales; family Poaceae; genus Themeda; species Themeda triandra. The sequence continues at coordinate 1,421,837 of JAENPR010000094.1, forward strand.
GTAATCAGCTTTCAGTGCCTTCTTATCTTGTTCTACATGAGCTTAACTACTGCTCTTCCTAACCCACAATATACAGGTAAAGTCAAATGTGTAACCCAGTAAGAATTAGAATGTGTTCCTTTCATATGACACTATAATACATGTACAATCACTACATCTACTTCCGTGTTGGCTTCAATCCTCTGAATGGTATGTTACAATTTCACGAGGTCCCCCAGGATCTCAACTGCAAGATACCTTCCGTTTGTTTACTCTTGCCAAGTTCTCTGAAACTGCCCTAGTCAAATTTTGATCCTCGAAGCTAGCATCAAGATTGAACCTGAGAGAAATGTCCATGCCACTGATTAGAAGCTAGAGGGACTACCTAAAGTCTGTTGCATCATAAGCAACAGTTCACAAAACATAAGATAATAATGATATAGTGTCAATTCAACAGTCAGTGAATGGGAAATGTAAGAACAGGCATCAGTGGACATACTTGGGATCAAGGGTTATTCTCTGCATTTCTCTGACAGCAGAACTTGCTGCATATAAGGAGATCTTTTTTACCTGTATCGTTAAAGGAAAAAGGTTTTCATTTTCATTCTCAATAATTAGTATATAATATTATGTTACTGTTTGCGAGACCACAACATACCTCAAGCATCTTCAGTTTTGCAGGATGACCATTTGGCAAGCAACGGATCTCTTGGGCCAGCCGGACTGACTCTGGCAAACTCTCCGGCGACAAAAAATTGAGCGCCAATTGAACCGTGGACTGATCATGTCAATATAACAGAAAACAAATGTAAACTATATCCACAAAAAAGTATTCAATTATCAAACAATCACAGAAGCATGGAAGATAATATCATTTTTCAACAAATCAAAGCATAACAACCACATTCAGTATAGATAGTACATAACTAGTTCAAATTATCACAGAAGTAATAAAGAACAAAATTCTTCAGAGCAGCTAAAATTCTACTCCTAGTAAGCACAACAAATAAGAACAAGCAACAAATTCAGCACGTAGTGAGAGATGAGATCACATGAACCACTGCAACAGTTTTTTTTTTTTTTTTGACAACAGAACCACTGCAACAGTTGGAAGCAGAAACTTAGTCTGACAGAAAATACAGCTTCAACATGATTCCGTGCAGTAACTCAACTTAATTTCTGAGCACTGCTGCTACTAGTGCTTATTTTTTTTTTCCAAGCTCTCTAGTATGTTTATGCTCGCATGTAAATCACTGTATCCATAACCTAAGTTCAAAAAAAAAAAATATAAAAGTCCTACCATTTCATTATGTTCTAGAGTGACTACCATATGGGCAGACACGAATTCTCACAAAAATAAGAACAGAAACTTTAAGCACGACAAAGAGTAAATATGAGGATGAGATGCATCACCTGGAGGTTTTTCAATTGGAAAGGACAGCCAGCTGGAATGAAAACAGCCTCACCAATATGTTGGTGGAATGTGCAGGGTTCAATTCCTGCAAGAACATCCCAATGAAACTTACAGAAGTAAATGATGTGATGGGTCTCAATAACAAAAGTTAACTCATAAGGCTAGTCCTAGTGTGTAACATCATGTAAATTAATTAGGTGGTACAATATGAATTTTTTTCTAACTTGGCAGTAAATTAATGAGAGGAAAATTATATCTACGTCACCATACTGCTTGGGCGCGAAATCTAATCATTGAAAATCACACAATAACATTGGGGTGGAGTTGTTTCACATGACAGTTATTTTGGGTCCATTGTCATGGACACAACACTAACAATTAACTGAGATGATGGTTGTCTAAGAAACAACACCAAGACACTGTGCACTAGGAGAGTTGCATCATACTTGTATTCATATGGCATGGAAGCTGCGGAGAACGTGACATGATGATGCACTGGGAGTAGCCTAAGAGTGATTAGCATATGTCCACTCGTACATTGATTAGATGGTTCTGATGCAGCACAACCATGACAATGCCTGATGGCAGCTCCAAAAGGTCATGATAAAGGGAATGGGAAGATCCTCTTATTGCTTGTGTAGTGATGACTTACTCCCATATATAGAGGGGTTCCTCGCAAAAAAAAAAAAAAATATATATATATATATAGAGGGGTTCCTAACAATATTGACAAACTACTGGATATTATATCTAGCTAGCAGATAATAATTTTAATCTATCCCAATGAACTAAACTGAACTTATTGATCAGGATCTATAGCCTTGGTACCAACCCTAGCTTGGTGCAGACTGCACCTGGTGCACCACTTAATGGGTCTATAACCCACACGGATGGCACGGCCATACTGCATGCTTTGGTGCAGTCATGTGTCTGGTGCACCACTTGTGTGATTGTGGGTCTACATCAAAAGAATGTAGCATGCAAATCAAATTTCATGTTGGATCTCCCTAAGAAGCAAGTCTAGCACACCGACATCTTGTTTCTTTCTTCAAACAGTGCAATCATCTGCTGACAAATTTAAAATATGCTACTCCAAACTCTACGATGTGCCACCGTAACAGTGTAACCTTTGGTTTCAACAAATTTCCACGGTAAACTTCAGCTTCAACAATTTGCCATTGAAAATGACATGGTCAGAATCGTCCTATGTAAAATGACCCGTACACCCATGTTGCTTCTTAGCCAGTGGCAATGACCAGCAACAGCACAGCGACGATGATGGCAGCTGTGGTACGCGGCTCACTGGAGGAAAAGACAGGCAAGGAAGAACAGGGATCAATCTGCAATGCTATGGGTTGCCAGCCATGGACGAAAGGAATTGAACCTTGGCTCTAGAGATGACAAAGCAAATGTAGCAGAGCATCTGGCTCCCATGGCCTAAGTTGGGGAAGGAACAACGAAGATTGATTGGCGTGGAGACAGTGGGATCCACTCTGGAAATGGCCAAGGAGATCACTCTTGCTCTCCTTGACCAGTAAGAGCTGCTGGCTGGCGACAAACACAGCCTCAGGAATGGTGGCCCAGTTGAGTAGGAGCCAAGTCAGGTGTTTCAGCAGACAGCAGGGGGCACAAGAGTCACATGGAGTGGCCATGTAAAAGAAACTCAAAACCTAGAAATTTATTGAAGCCTAAAGTTTGGAGTGGAAAATTTTGTCAAACTCTTCTCATCTTGCAGTTTGCAAAGCATATCATAGGCTCAATTAGAGAAGATGGTGAAGTACTACATGAAATAAGATGCAATGGTGCAAACAGCAGTCAAACATTTGGAAGTGAAAAATAGTAATCCTCTCCCTGGTACTTAGTACTTACCATATTGATCCTTCAACAACTTCTTATGATAATCGTTAAGGTACACACTTTGGTCATAAATCGGATACTTAACCTGCATCAAAAGTATAGTAACATGAAACATCTTTGAGAATTTATTTTTAAGACTATAATTTGACATAGGGAAGGAGTAATTACAGAAGACACTGCTTGACATCTAGCTGCAAATTCTTCCCGATGAACAGCTAGATATTCATTAAGCTTTGGAAGATCCTGCCTGCGGAATACATCCCAGACAGCACCAGCCTGGAATCCTTCTGAATTATCAGTTTTTGGCTCCTCAATGTGTGAAAATGAATGTTTGTGTGCTTGCTCCCCCATATCCAGATTCAAATTTTGAACAGGAGTGTGAGCATTCACATGCACACTACTTCCATTAGCAATCCTTTCAGATACATCAGACTGTACCCTCTGGGGACATTGGTAATGCACTTCAGTTGCATGCATTAACATGTGAACCTACAAGAGAAAACAGATAGCATTAGCCATCTGATGTTTTTAACTTTTGTCATCAATAATACTCAAGCTACTCAGCTGACCTTCATGAAAAAGAAATGCTTAAATCCAACCAGAACTTTCAAGTGAAAACTAAGTAAGACCAAACTTACCACATCACTCATGTTAATTGTTAGATTTGTCACTGAATCACCTTTACCAAGTTCTTGGTGACTTCCATATGCAATTAACAGCTTCATTCCTATTTCAGGCTGTAAGGCATCTGGGGGTAACTTGGCAGCAAGGTTTAGGAGACCCCATCTAGGATGAATAAAATCAACAAGAGGAAAGTTGACAATAAATTCTGGCCTTTGGCACAACAGAAACGTCTCCAAGACGCTGGGTTGGGGCCAGTCTTTCAATTTCAGCATCAACATGTGGCCATCTTCTCCTTTGCTGCCATCTGAGTAGCCTTTGATAAACTGTTTGAGCTCAATATCTACCTGAGCAGATGAAACAAGGTAGGATATATCATTTGAAGATAGCGGTGTTAGGGTATAATAACAGGAAAGGTATTAGTGTAATCTTCTAGTGTCTACATACAGAAACTTGGAATTCTTTACTTCCACAGCTTTTTCTACATACAGAAGCTTGGAATTCTTTACTTCCACAGTTTTTTCACTTCTCCAAAATACCACTTGTAGTTCAAGTAGTGGATGGTTAAAAACTCAAAATAAGTTAGCAAAGGTGGTATCACACAATGATCATGCATTCTTTTTAACAAAATATACTTCTAACATCTAATAGTGGTATGTTAAACTAAAGGAGACCAGTAATAGCAGTGTAACTAATAGCATGGCACCTGGGAATCCCTAAGAAGAATTCCCAACAATTTCTAGCAGACAGCAACATTTTATTATTCAGAAATATAAAGCAGCAACTAGCACTACTTTATCACCTCTGATTGGTTAGAGCAGTCCACAGCCTTGACTATGACATCTTCATCCATTTTTTCATCCATGATCTCCTGGATACCTCTCCAAATACTCAAGGGGTCCCAGCTTGATGATAGAGAAGGCTCAAATGCTTTCTTGATAATAACAGGCTCCGCGTTTAACCAATGCTTACGAAAATGAATGATGCCTTCGTATTTTAAGTCCTCCAATACAGGAGAGTACACACGATTCCTACCAATCCCATCACTGTTTGAGCATTTTGAGAGACCAAGGTTTCGCTGACCAGTAAACTCCAATCTTCTGCCATCACTGGAAGACAAACATCCATCCTCCAAATCATGTACTTTGCAACCATTGACCATTTCTTCAGAACTTTTTACAAGTTTAGCAATCCAATTTATTTTGAATATCCGCCTTAATACCAACTTTGAGGAGCCACAACCACCAGCTTCGTGGGGTCCACAAGTGATGCTGCCATCATTGTTGACTCTCCATGTAGGGAATAAAGATCTAATGTCAATATTATTTATATCTATTGGCCAAGATAATGACTTGTCATTTACAATCTCCGCAGATGGTTCCAATCTTGCTCTTTTGTTAAAAGAATCTCTACCTTTATCCTCAACATAACCTTCAGTATACTCTCCCCGTGAAACATTGGCCCGAGAATGACGTATGTCATGACAACAATCAAGGCATAAATCATACAAGCATCTTGGGCAGTATCGGTGATAATCAAACACTGGCACTTTGCAAAAGTCACTGCAAATAATGAAAAGTTTTAAGGTTCTGTTCTAGCCTAATTTATCTAGTTAGAATGAGGAAAAGATTCCAACGATGAAGAAAGAAGAAATAGAAAAAATGGCAAAAAGCCATACCAGCACATCTGCTCATCAGAAGTTATCTTTGCTCTGAGGATATCTGTCTTTGGTCCTATCAATAACAGTGTCAGAGTGAATGCTAAAATTCAGATGAGAAATGCACAATAGAAGATAAAAGGGGAAGTGGAGCACCAGATGATCTTGTTTCAACACCTATTTCAAAGCATTGGTCGGAATAAATCCCCTTCAGTACTGGAAGAACATTAACCAAAAGGCAATGAAGATATCTCAACTTATCAACAACTGATATTTCTTGCACCCTGGCCTTTATAAAATTACAAAAATGTTAGATTTTGTACAAGTACCGCATAATAAACTTAAACATATGAATAATTAATAGAAGAAAACTAATAGAGATTGCATACCTTTATTAAGTTGTCCCCTTGTAAGCAAACTTTGCAATTACAAATGCCACGGCATGCTGGACAAACATTTCGAACATCATCCATCGGAATGTCAGAGTACCTGCATTACATTTGTGGTTACCTTAGTTCAGACAATAAATGGCAGTCTCCACTCTCCAGAATATAGTTGGACCACTAGCTTGTATTGCACCATATTTTCGAAGTTCAGAAAAGAGTTCTTTTTTCAGACAGTTTTAGTCATGCCTTCTCATGATCAATCTAAACTGTCAGAAGTTACTAAGAAATAATCAGGAAAACACATCGATAAGGGACCATATAAAAGCCTTGCAATTTTGCACCACAAAGCCATATTCAACTCAAGTTATCAACAAAAGTTCTTGTGCTCATCCTGGTTCTGTTTCTGTCTCTGTCCAAACAACATACAACTCTTGACTCAAAAGTCATACTACTTTATGAGAAGATGATGGCTGTTGCACCTGAAGAAGTGAGTTGTTGCTTTTGCATCTGCCGATTTGGAATGAGGTAACAGCAAATTTTGCCTTTAAGAGGCCAACCCAGAGGCTATGCTACTGAAATGAATAAGACAAATAGTAGTCAAATATCCTTGCATTCTGGGCATGTGCAATAAGAATGCCCCAAAACAGTTGATGCTGTTTGCAACTTTCATACGAAGGTGGTTTGGGCAAAACCCAACAGTAATCATCAGTTTGACAAGCCTAAGGACTTTCTAATATGCATTAGTGTTCATTGTAAGCTGATACATCCTAGCACAACATACCATTTGGAGATGCAGCTGGCACAGTAGCCTCTCCTGTCACAACTGGTACACCAAACGACACCCCCAGCCTTCCGGCACTGGTGGCAGCTCCTTATCCCCGCAGCGCCGCTGCCGGGCAACCATGCTGGGCCTCTCCCGACCAGCCCCTGCAACCATCGGCGCGCAATCAACGCGAGCTCAGTCAGTAGCACAGGAAGGAACCCAATTGAGCTACGGAGGGGCAGGCAGGCGAACTCACCGCCGCCGTGGTGCTCGCACCAGCAGCCGCATTGCCCCGGGGCAGCGGCCCTTCGTAGGCGACGGCGACCGCCCTCCGCGCGGGCGCTGCCGCCGGCGGCACCGGTTCGGCCACGTACACCGCCTCCCCGGCGGCGACCCTGCCGTAGAGCGGCCTCGCGACCGCCATGGGCGGGTCCTCGTCGGCGCGGAGGCGGGAGGCGGAGGGGAAGGAGAAGGCGGGCGCGGGGGAGGAGCGGGAGGAGGGTGTGGAGGAGCGGCGGAGCGAGGCGCGGAGCGCGGAGGAGGCGGAGCGCTTCTTGGCCTGGACGTAGTGCTTCTCGCAGACGGTCTTGTCGGGCATGGACGGCGCGCTGCAGCGCCACTGCTTGCCGTCGGAGCGCTTGCAGCGGAGGTCCTCCGGCACGGCCGCCATCGCCGATGACGACGACGCGCCGGGTCACCGCGCCGCGGCGCCACCACCGCCGCGGCGGAGGCCGGAGGGGATCTAGGGTTTGGAGGGGTTCGGAAAGCGGGGAGGAGAGCGGTGGTGGTGGTGGTCTCCCGGGTTTAAGTGGTGGTTGGGCTTGCTCCTTGGTGGTGGTGGTGGTCTCTCTGTAATTTGGGGAGCCGTGTCTGCGGCGCTGGCGTTGATGCAGGTGCAGCAGGGGTGGGCTGCGCTGCAAGTCTCCATCCATCTCCTCTCCTCTTCCTGCCGTGCAGTGCGTGCTTGTGCTGCAGTGTGGTGTGCGGATGGATGCCGAGCACGAGCAGCGAGCGGTGCTGGCTGCTGCGGCGTAACTTCCCTTCCATTCCAATTCAGTAGTGGGTGGTGCCTGCTTGCGTGAGCGCTGCCTGCAGGTCCGCAAATGCAGGCTGTAGCACTGCACAGGAACCAGGAGCAAGCTCGGGGAAGGGAAAGCCAGCGTACGATTGGCGGGAAGTTACCGGCGTGTCCATGATGATGGCGTCGGGGTGTGGCGCAGAGGAGGGTGGTTTGGGGAATTGGGGAGGCGTTGCGGCGTGATGAGGCGGGACCCGCAGGCGAGACGATGAGACGATAGCAGCCGCAGCTCTTTGCCTCTTCCTCTTGCTTTGCTGCAGAAGACAGGTGGCATCCGGGAAGGGCCCTCGCGACTTTTTTGGGGTTTCGAGGGGCCGCGTGCTGACTTGGTGGGGAGAGACCAACAAAAGGAGAAGAGAACCAGGGAGAAATGGCGCCTTCCGATGAGGAAAAAGGGAGAATGGCGCCTGATGATGACGCGGCAGATTTCCTTTGCCGACACCAGGCGCTCCGGGACGGGCATGTACAGTAGGCACGGAGTTGTCGCGTATGAAAAATTACCGGTTCAGTTAAGCCTAGCGTATGAAAAATTACCGGTTCAGTTAAGCCTATTCGCCATGTAATTGTGCTATTGCGAACCATCAACTCTTTCTTCGAACCAGTAATCGATTGGAAGTTTGGACATTACTCCGCAGTCTGGAACTTTGGGTTATGTATAAACAAACATGCTTTTGCTATATTATCTCATCTCCAATGTTTTACTTGATCTGTTTTTCTTTTTCTTTCCCTTTTGCCATGTGATATGCTTGAAGGATCTCGTGCAAAACAGTTTTAGTCTTCCAACTTTGTATTTGGATTCAGTTACAATTCTAAAACTATAAAAAAAATGTCTATTTTAGCCCTCAAACGTTACACTTTGGGTTGGTATCAAAGTGTGTTTATATCCTCATTTTTTTTCGGCTCAAGTTCATCCCATTGGTGTCTCTGATGCTGTCCTAGTTATTTAGAAATTTTTGTTTCTATGGCTCGAGCCGAACTCCACCCTAGAGTCGAGGTAGAGCTAGTGTAAGGTCCTAGATGGCTAGAGGGGGTGAAATTTTATAAAAATTTCTACAAACTCACTAAGCAAACTTCGTTAGATACACAAAACAGCGGAAAGCAAGTTTTGCTTAGCCTACTAGATGTTGCAAGCCTCCTATCCAAACAATTCTAGTAGGTGATCACTAGCACAAACAATAGCTACCACTAGTGATCAAGAGTTCTACCCACGGGATTTAATCTACACAAGGAGTGGTTCCGACCGACCACACAAGCAATTCTACCTTGCAAGAATGTAAACAAGATAATGCAAGAGAGGATGAGACTTGTTATACCGACGCTGTCGAGTCGAGGTTGCCAATCACCAAGAAGATGAACAATCAATCACAATCGGCAACACACAAAGGATGATGACCAATCACCGGGAGACAAGATGAACACAATGATTTATCCCCGGATGTTCACTTGGGCACCGCCAAGCTACGTCACCCGTTGTGTCGATCAACACCTAGATGGTCTTTTGGTGTGACCCTCAAGCCACTTGCCCCGCAAGACACTTCCCCGCAAGGAAACCACAAGGCGCCACTCTCAAGTGAGATACTCAATGACACGCGCAATCCAATAGAGTTACTCTTCGCGATCCCCGCGAGGTGAGCACAAGAACCTCTTACAAATCAACCGGAGGTGGCCAAGAACATACACCTTCTCTTGCCAACGCCTCCAACAATCTCCAAGCCGGCTAGAAGCGGTACTCTCCAAGAGTAACAAGAAATCCACCTAGCTAAACCACCCACAAGTGCCACTAGAATGCTCTCAAGCAATGCAATGCACTAGGTGATCTCTCAATCTCACTTTGGATGAGCAACAAGCAAGAGAGATGAGAGGGAGAGTGTTTCTTCAGCTCAAAGGATGAATGAATGAGTTGGGAGAGCCAAAGAGAGGGAGCCAAGCCCGGCCACCCATCTATTTATAGCCCAAACTCTTCAAACTAGCCGTTGCCCCCTCGGGCGACATCGCGGCGACGCGTCGTCCGCCGCAGCCGCCGGACGCGTCCGGCGCCTCCAGCGCGCGCCCCAGACGACCGTTGGCGCGCGGCCAACCGCGTGCCGCCACGTCGGCGTCCGCGCCAACGCGCGTCCGCGCCCGCGTCCGACGACCGGCCGAAACTCAAAAGTTTCGTCGTCCGCGTCCGCGGCCAGCCGGACGACGCCCGGCGTCCGCCCGCTTCGCTTCGCCCGGAAGACCACGCCAAGACTCGGCATGCGCCGGACGTCGCACGATGAACACGCCGGCGTCGACCCCGCGTCCGTCAGCGTCCGGCGTCAAGAACGCGGAGCCACCAACCCGAGCCAAGCTAACACGCGCGGACGCGTCCGGCGCCAAAGCCCGCAGCGTCGGCGCTCGAAAACTTCGTTTTCAGCCCGTCGTGACGCCAACTTCTCCGTCATGCTATCCAACAAGTATACCAACTTGAACAACGGAGATAGCATAATTTCAACCGAATTTTGCATCCGGCGCAATAGAAAATATGCATCCATTTTTCCCGAAAGCGCCGAATCCCCCGAGCCGAGCTCGGCGGGGGAGAGGGACCCAAACCCATCTCTACCCCGCAAACCACTGGCGCGCCCAAACGCCACCTTTGAAAATGTGCCAACACAACCAAGTGTACATCTCCATGTGCTTGTGTGTTAGCTTTTCACAATCATTTCCCAAAGGTTAGGTTAGCCCACTAGGCCCTACATGCAATGCACTTCATGAATTCACCTAGTGGCACCCGTGCGTCGAATAGCCGATAAGACTTCCCCTCTTAATAGTGCGGCTATCGATCCTAAACCACTCACACCTCTATGGTGTCACGAGTGCAAAACAAAATGGCCCTATCGGTTATACCTTTGCCTTGAGCCCATTTTGTTCCTCCAAATGATATGAACACTTCACACCATCATGTGACCGTCTCGATCCATCGACCTCGACTTCACTTGCCCTTCACCGTGCATCGGTCCATCGGCGCCTAGTCTTGCCCGAGCTTCACCATCGCATGGTCCTTCACTCTGAAGCCTCGACTAGCTCTTCACCTTCAACACCGGTCCATGGAGCCAAGCATCGTCTAGATCTTCATCTTTGATCACATGACATGTGTCATGCTTCATATGCAATAAGCTCATCATGTGGACAACCTTTCTCTAAATCAACCACTTTAGATAAACAAGGTTAGTCCTAGGTTTCATCAATTAGCCAAAACCAAACTAAGGACTTTCAATCTCCCCCTTTTTGGTAATTGATGACAACCTCAACAAAGATGATTTTATAATAAAGATTTTGAACTTGTCAAACTTGTCCAATCAATAAGCTCACAAGAGGAATTTGGACAACTATAGCAAGTTCGGTTTTGATAGTATTGCTCCCCTACATATGTGCATAGAGTTTGGATTTGAAGCTTTGCACATATGCATGGATAGAAGTGTGGGGAGAGTAATTCTACCAAAATGATGCTAAGGTGTAAGAAATGGACCTTTGAAGCGTGATACCAATCGGAGTTGCCTTTTACACCATCCTTAGCACCATATAGTAACTAGACATCCATCAAAAACTCAAGAACCCCGTGAGATCAACATTATAAGCAAAGTTCTTGAACCACTTGTAAAGGCAAGGGAGTCTAGTTACAACCTATGCATGCTAGTAGATCATTTCATCATACAAGTCCTATACTAGCATTGCACCACACAAGCAAGGAGACACCACTTATATAAAACTTGAAATTAGGTGCCATGAGCAAGTCATATGAGAATGCACAAACAAATGCAACAACTTTGTTCATGAGCTTGCTCCCCTACTTGTGTGCATCAAAATTTTATTTACCCCTTTATCATGTTCAATCATCTTTTTCTCTCCCCCTTTGTCAACAATTGCCCAAAAATGGGATCAAATTGTGGAGAGAAAAGGACTTTGATGGAGTAAACAAAACTTTAGTCAAATTTGGTTCAATCTAGACCACTTGCCAAAGATATTTAATTCGGTTTGAACCAAAGACAAGCTTCTTCACACCTCATGACAAGGGTTATCTTGCCTATGTTGAATTAAACACTTGTAGCAAATATTCTAGATTCAACACTAGGATTGCAAGCCCACAAACATGTCATATGCCACCACTAGAATAAACAAAGCATAGAAGCAATAGTGGTAAGCATATATACATCAAACACATTTGATTTATCATGAAAGTTCCAAATGCACCTTGTATGTCTACATGTGCTACCACAAGTATAATCCTAAGCATGAATGACATGTCAACCAATGGTACCTTGCTTTGTCGAAGGAGAGGCATGTCAAGTAGTGGTGGGGTGCATTCAACACATGTTTGAGAAGTCAAGAATGTTCAACTCATTCCTTAGCTTACAAAACCTTCTTTCATCAAGTGGCTTGGTGAGGATGTCGGCAAGTTGATCATCGGTGCCCACACTTTCAATGGAAATGTCACCCTTTTGTTGATGATCTCTAATGAAATGATGCCTTATGTCAATGTGCTTTGTTCTTCCATGTTGAACCGGGTTTTGTGTCATCTTGATTGCACTCTCATTATCACAAAATAATGGCACATTCTTGAAATTGATGCCATAATCCTTCAAAGTTGACTTCATCCAAAGCAATTGTGCACAACAACTCCCGCACTAACATATTCGGCTTCGGCGGTAGAGATTGCCACACTATTTTGTTTCTTTGAGGACCATGACACAAGTGATCCTCCAAGAAGTTGACATGTACCACTTGTGCTCTTTCTATTGATCTTGCAACCACCATAGTCGTGAGTCCGAATATCCAATCAATTCAAACTTTGACCCCTTAGGATACCACAATCCAACATCTCTTGTTTGCTTCAAGTACCTCAATATTTTCTTTGCGGCCGTGAGATGACTCTCTCTAGGTGAGGCTTGATATCTAGCACACATGCAAACACTAAACATGACATCCGGTCTTGATGCGGTGACATAGAGTAGGCTTCCAATCAATGACCGATAATCCTTTTGATTCACCATATTGCCATCATGATCACTATCAAGATTCCCATTGGTGCCCATTGGAGTTGAGATTGGCTTTGCATCTTGCATTCCAAACTTCTTCAACATGTCCCTTATGTATTTCCCTTGACTCACAAATGTCCCATTCTTCAATTGCTTGACTTGAAGACCAAGGAAATAGCTAAGTTCACCAATCATGGACATCTCAAACTCATTTGCCATCATTTCACCAAATTCTTCACAATATGCTTGATTGGTTGATCCAAAGATGATATCATCAACATAGATTTGCACAATGAAGAGATCATTACCAATCTTCTTGGTGAATAGAGTAGTATCAACCTTGCCCATAATGAACCCCTTGGAGTGAAGAAAAGTCTTCAAACTCTCATACCATGCTCTAGGTGCTTGCTTCAAGCCATACAAAGCTTTCTTCAATTTGTACACATGGTTGGGTCTCTTCTCATCTTCAAAAGGGAGGTTGCTCAACATATACTAGCTCATTGATGATCCCATTGAGAAATGCACTCTTGACATCCATTTGATATAACTTGATGTTATGGGCACATGCATAAGCCAATAGAATCCTTATTGCCTCCAATCTTGCCACGGGAGCATATGTTTCATCATAATCAAGACCTTCAACTTGAGTATAGCCTTGTGCAACTAGTCTTGCTTTGTTTCTAATCACAACACCATCTTGATCTTGCTTGTTTTTGAAAACCCATTTGGTTCCAATGACATTGTGATCCTCCGGCCTCTCAACTAACTCCCACACATCATTTTTTTGAAGTTATTAAGCTCTTCTTGCATTGCCATGATCCAATCGGCATCATCCAAAGCTTCCTCAACTTTCTTTGGCTCTTTGGTTGACACAAATGATGCATACTCACAAATCATAGCCACTCTTGATCTTGTTTGCACACCACTTCTAATATCACCAATAACACTATCAATTGGGTGATCTCTTGCAACATGTTGTGGTTGTAGCACTTGCACTTGATTGCTTGAACTCGGTTGATCACTTGACTTGTCTTCATTTGATGAACTAGCACCATGATCTTGCACTTGAGCATTGCTAGCTTGCCTCAATGGAGAATTGAGCACTTCATCTTTATCATCTTGTACATCAACCACTTGCTTTGCTCTTATGTCACCAATGTCCATGTTCTTCATAGCTTCAACCAATTGGTTTCCACCAACATCTTCTAGATTCTCATCTTCATCTTGTGACCCATTGGTTTCATCAAATTGCACATCATGAACTTCCTCTCTAATGCCACTTGAATTGTTCCAAACTCTATAAGCCTTGCTTGTAGTTGAATAACCGAGTAGGAACCCTTCATCACATCTCTTTTCAAACTTCCCCAATCTAGTGCCCTTCCTCAAGATATAGCATTTGCAACCAAACACTCTAAAATAGCCAATGTTGGGCTTTCTTCCATGAAGTAGCTCATATGGGGTCTTCTCTAACAAGGTATGACAATAGAGCCTATTGATGTAGTAGCATGCCGTGTTGATTGCTTCATCCCAAAATGATTGACTAACATTGTACTCATGAAGCATTGATCTAGCCATATCAAGCAATGTTCTATTCTTCCTCTCAACTAGGCCATTTGATTGTGGAGTGTATTTGGCCGAGAATTGATGACCAATGCCATAGTGATCACACAATTCTTCCATTCTTGTATTCTTAAACTCACTCCCATTGTCACTTCTCACTTTCTTGATTCTCATGTCAAACTCATTGTGAACTCTAGTGAGAAAAGTCTTGAAGGTGTCATACACTTCACTCTTGTCACTAAGAAAGAATACCCATGTAAATCTTGTGAAGTCATCCACTATGACAAACCCATACTTGTTGCCACCAATACTTGTGTATGTAGTTGGGCCAAATAGATCCATGTGCAACAACTCAAATGCCTTGTATGTGCTCATTATACTCTTCTTTGGATGTGAGCTTCCAACTTGCTTCCTGGCTTGACATGCACTACACAACTTGTCCTTCTCAAATACAACATCTTTCAAGCCTTCAACAAGATTGTGTTGTGTGAGCTTCTTCAATTGTTTCATGCCAACATGCCCAAGCCTTCTATGCCAAAGCCAGCCCAAACTTGATTTTGATATCAAACATGTTGTCAAAGAAGCTTCACTAGTGTTGAAATCAACAAGATAGAGATTCTCATATCTAAAGACTTTGAACACCAAGTTGGAGCCATCAAGAGAAACTACCTCAACATCATTTGCCCCAAAAATGCACTTGTAGCCTCGATCACAAATTTATGCCACGGAGAGAAGATTGAAATCCAAGCTTTCAACTAGCATCACATTGGAGATACTCATGTCATTTGATATTGCAATCTTGCCCAAACCAACAACCTTGCCTTTCTTGTTATTGCCAAAAGTAATTGACTCAATGCCACTATCATTCTTCTCAATTGAATCAAACATTCTTGATGTGCCGGTCATGTGTTGAGAACACCCACTATCAATGATCCAATGCCTTCCTCCGGCTTTATAGTTCACCTACAAGCAAATCAATGAAGCTTAGATACCCATTTTTGCTTGGGTCCTTGTAGGTTAGTGACTAAGCTCTTTGGCACCCAAATAGCCTTCTTCTTTGGGCCAACAATGGGTGTACCAACAAACTTAGCTTGCACACCTTTCACACCCTTGGTAAGCACATAACAAGAATCAAAAGGTATAGCATTGTCAAGTTTCTTGTTTTGTTGCTTCTTGTTGCAATTTTGCTCTAGGTGCCCAACTTGCTTGCATCTATAGCAAAACCGACCATTGCTCTTCACAAAGCTAGGCTTTGGAGTTGCAAAGGCCGACTTGCCCTTCTTGGGGTATAGCCCAATCCCTCTTTGTTAAGAGAGAACCTTTGGCTACCCAAGCACTTTAGCAAGCGGGCCTCACCACCATAGGCTTTGTCTAAGGCATGAGTGAGCTCATCCACCTCCTTCTTGAGAGTCTCATTCTCAACCATAAGTGTAGCATCACAAGTGAAGCCATCACTAGTAGTAGAGGTAGAGTCGGTGGTGGTGGTGGATGATGTGCTAAAAGAAGGGTTAGCATTTGTCATGATGATAGGTTGATAAAAAGACTCATCAATGATGTCACAAGTAAGGCCTATATCACATGATGCAACCACCACTTTCTTTGCTTGTTGCTCAAGAAGAAGTGAGTGAGCCTTTTCAAGCTTAGAATGAGCATTACCAAGTTTCTCATGGTCTTCAACTAGACACTCATGAGTGGTCATAAGCTCACCTAGGGCTTTCTCAAGTATTGCTACTTTCATTGAAAGCTTCTTGCACTCCTTTTCCTTGGCAATAGCTATATCTCTAGTTTCTTGCATCAAGTCATATAATTGATCCTTGGAAGGTTCATCATCATCATCAACATTATCAACATCGTGAGCATATTCCATCTCACTATCATCATCACTATCATCATATTGTACCTTGGTTTCTTTGGCCATGAAGCATGATGGTGATGAAGAAAATAATGAAGTCTTCTTGTTGATGGTGATGGAAGCCATAGCCTTGTTGCATGTATCTTCATCTTCATCATCATTGTCACTCTCCCAAGTGACCACAAATGCATCATTCTTGCCCTTCTTGAGTGTCATCTTGGCTTCATGCTTCTTCTTCTCAAACTTGCCCTTGTTGTAGTTCTTCTTCTTCTCATATGGACATTCGGCTTGTAGATGCTCGGTGCTATCACAATTGAAGCACTTTCTTGGTTGCTCTTGCTTCTTGAAGTTGTTCCTCTTGAAGCCTCTTCTCTTGATGAACATGTGTCCCATCTTCTTCACTACAAGAGCAAGTGCCTCATCATCAATCTCAAAGTCACAATCTTCCTCATTGTTTTCTTCTTCTTCAAAGATTGGTGCTTTGCCCTTGGAGGATGTGGCTTGGAATACCATGGTCTTCTTCTTCTTCTCTTCCTCCACCTTCTCATCATCTTGATCAAACTTGTCATATGTCAAGACTTCACCAAGCAAATCATTTGGTTTCTTATTCTCAAGCCCATCTCTTTGTAGCATTAGCTTCAACATCTTGAAACTCTTCGGCAAGCAAATCAAGAACTTGTGACAAAAGTCTTCATCTTTTGTCTTGTGCCCCAAACTCTTGAGATCATTCACAATCACTTGTAGACGATGAAACATTTCAATGATTGTTTCATCCTCATTCTTCTTGAAGTTCTTGAACTCACTCTTGAGTCCATATAGCTTAGCACTCTTCACAACCTTGGTGCCCTCATACGTCTCACCCAACCTAGTCCACACTTCACTTGCAAGCTCCAAATCCTTGATTCCCTCAAACACCTTTGTATCAATGCCATTATATAGGGTGTTGAGAGCCATTCTATTGCATGTGATGTTGGCTTTGTCTTCATCGGTGAGATGATCATTATCAAGTATGGCATAGTCATGCAATGTAACTTGCAACACTCTCTCTTGTATCGAACCAAGATACATGATCATCTTTCTCTTCCAATGGTCAAATGAGCTAACTCCATCAAACATAGGCGGTTTGCCCCCTGAAAGGTCCTAGATGGCTAGAGGGGGGTGAATAGCCTATAAAAATTTCTACAAACTCACTAAGCAAACTTCGTTAGAAACACAAACGGCGGAAAGCAAGTTATGCTTAGCCTACTAGGTGTTGCAAGCCTCCTATCCAAACAATTCTAATAGGTAATCACTAGCACAAACAATAGCTACTACTAGTGATCAAGAGTTCTACCCACGGGATTTAATCTACACAAGGAGTGGTTCCCGACCGACCACACAAGCAATTCTACCCACGGGATTTAGTCTACACAAGATGTGGTTCCCGACCGACCACGCAAGCAATTCTACTTTGCAAGAATGTAAACAAAGTAATGCAAGAGAGGATGAGACTTGTTATACCGACGCGTCGAGTCGAGGTTACCAATCACCAAGAAGATGAACAATCAATCACAATCGGCAACACACAAAGGATGATGACCAATCACCGAGAGACAAGATGAACACAATGATTTATCCCCGGATGTTCACTTGGGCACCACCAAGCTATGTCACCCGTTGTGTCGATCAACACCTAGATGGTCCTTTGGTGTGACTCTCAAGCCACTTGCCCCGCAAGGCACTTCCCCGCAAGGAAACCACAAGGCACCACTCTCAAGCGTGATACTCAATGACACGCGCAATCCAATAGAGTTACTCTTTGCGATCCCCACGAGGTGAGCACAAGAACCTCTCACAAATCAACCGGAGGTGGCCAAGAACAATCACCTCTCTGCCAACGCCTCCAACAATCTCCAAGCCGGCTAGGAGCGGTACTCTCCAAGAGTAACAAGAAATCCACCGGCGAAACCACCCACAAGTGCCACTAGATGCCCTCAAGCAATGCAATGCACTAGGTGATTCACTCAATCTCTCTTAGGATGAACAACCAAGCAAGGGAGAAGAGTGGGAGAGAGTCTCTTAGCTCAAAGAATGCACAAGGGATGAGAAATGGCCAAGAGACCTCCCCAAGGGCCGGCCACCTTCTATTTATAACCCCTCAAACAAATGTGACCGTTACCCCCTCGGGAGGCCGAGCAAGACGCGCCGCACGCGTCGCCGCAAACCGCCGGACGCGTCCGGCGCTTCTTCCCGGCGCGCGGCCCGAGCCGGCCGTTGGTGCCGCGGCCAACCGCGTGCCGCCACGTCGGCGTCCGCGGCGCATCCGGCGTGCGTCAACTGCGTCCGCGCGCCGCGTCCGCTCGCGATGCCGTGCTCTGGGAACTTTGTTCCGAGTCCGGCGTGCGCGGACGCGACACGCGCGCGTCCGCCGCCGCCCCGACCCGCAGCACCACGCCGTCGTCCATCAAGCGCCGGACCACGCGGTGATCACGCGTCCGGCGCGCGTCCGGCCAGCGTCCGGCGCGACGTCCGGCCGAGCGGCCGAAAACCTGAACTTTCGGTCGGCGTCCGCCCGCTCGCCGGACGCGCTAGCCAGCGTCCGACGCCCCCGTCAGGTCCGGCCTTCGTTATTTCGTCGTCGTTGAGACGCCAACTTCTCGAACATGCTATCCAACAAGTATACCAACTTGATCAACGAGATAGCATGAATTCAACCAAATTTTGCATCCGCGCAATAGAAAATATGCATCCATTTTTCCCGAAAGCGCCGAATCCGCCGAGCCGGGCTCGGCGGGAGGAAGAGAGGGACCCAAACCCATCTCTACCCCGGAAACCACACGCGCCCAAACGCCACCTTTGAAAATGTGCCAACACAACCAAGTGTACATCTCCATGTGCTTGTGTGTTAGCTTTTCACAATCATTTCCCAAAGGTTAGGTTAGCTCACTAGGCCCTACATGCAATGCACTTCATGAATTCACCTAGTGGCACCCGTGCGTCGAATAGCCGATAAGACTTCCCCTCTTAATAGTGCGGCTATCGATCCTAAACCACTCACACCCTCTATGGTGTCTTGAGTGCAAAACAAAATGGCCCTATAGGTTATACCTTTGCCTTGAGCCCATTTTGTTCCTCCAAATGATATGAACGCTTTACACCATCATGTGACCGTCTCAATCCATCGACCTCGACTTCACTTGCCCTTCACCGTGCATCGGTCCATCGGCGCATAGTCTTGCCCGAGCTTCACCATCGCATGGTCCTTCACTCCGAAGCCTCGACTAGCCCTTCACCTTCAACACCGGTCCATGGAGCCAAGCATCATCTTGATCTTCATCTTTGATCACATGACATGTGTCATGCTTCATATTCAATATGCTCATCATATGGACAACCTTTCTCTAAATCAACCACTTAGATAAACAAGGTTAGTCCTAGGTTTCATCAATTAGCCAAAACCAAACTAGGGACTTTCAATCTCCCTTTTTGGTAATTGATGACAACCTCAACAAAGATGATTTTATAATAAAGATTTTGAACTTGTCATACTTGTCCAATCATTAAGCTCACAAGAGAAATTTGGACAACTATAGCAAGTTCGGTTTTGGTAGTATTGCTCCCCTACATATGTGCATAGAGTTTGGATTTGAAGCTTTGCACATATGCATGGATAAGATTGTGGGGAGAGTAATTCTACCAAAATGATGCTAAGATGTAAGAAATGGACCTTTGAAGCGTGATATCAATCGGAGTTGCAATTTACACCATCCTTAGCACCATGAAGTAACTAGACATCCATCAAAAACTCAAGAACCCCGTGAGATCAACATTATAAGCAAAGTTCTTGAACCACTTGTAAAGCAAGGGGAGTCTAGTTATAACCTATGCATGCTAGTAGATCATTTCATCAATCAAATTCTATACTAGCATTGCACCACACAAGCAAGGAGACACTACTTGTATAAAACTTGAAACTAGGTGCCATGAGCAAGTCATATGAGAATGCACAAACAAATGCAACAACTTTGTTCATGAGCTTGCTCCCCCTACTTGTGTGCATCAAAATTTTATTTACCCCTTTATCATGTTCAATCATCTTTTTCTCTCCCCCTTTGTCAACAATTGCCCAAAAACGGGATCAAATTGTGGAGAGAAAAGAACTTTGCTGGAGTAAGCAAAACTTTAGTCAAATTTGGTTCAATCTATACCACTTGCCAGAGATATTTAATTCGGTTTGAACCAAAGACAAGCTTCTTCACACCTCATGACAAGGGTTATCTTGCCTATGTTGAATTAAACACTTGTAGCAAATATTCTAGATTCAACACTAGGATTGCAAGCCCACAAACATGTCATATGTCACCACTAGATCAAGCAAAGCATAGAAGCAATAGTGGTAAACATATATACATCAAACACATTTGATTTATCATGAATGCTCCAAATGCACCTTGTATGTCTACATGTGCTACCACAAGTATAATCCTAAGCATGAATGACATGTCAACCAATGGTACCTTGCTTTGTCGAAGGAGAGGCATGTCAAGTAGTGGTGGGGTGCATTCAACACATGTTTGAGAAGTCAAGAATGTTCAATTCATTCCTTAGCTTGCAAAACCTTCTTTCATCAAGTGGCTTGGTGAGGATGTCGGCAAGTTGATCATCGGTGCCACACTTTCAATGGAAATGTCACCCTTTTGTTGATGATCTCTTATGAAGTGATGCCTTATGTCAATGTGCTTTGTTCTTCCA
Source organism: Themeda triandra (assembly GCA_018135685.1). Classification (NCBI taxonomy): domain Eukaryota; kingdom Viridiplantae; phylum Streptophyta; class Magnoliopsida; order Poales; family Poaceae; genus Themeda; species Themeda triandra. The sequence continues at coordinate 1,442,732 of JAENPR010000094.1, forward strand.
TGTTGAACCGGGTTTTGTGTCATCTTGATTGCACTTTCATTGTCACAAAACAATGGCACATTCTTGAAGTTGATGCCATAATCCTTCAAAGTTGACTTCATCCAAAGCAATTGTGCACAACAACTCCCGCACTAACATATTCGGCTTCGGCGGTAGAGATTGCCACACTATTTTGTTTCTTTGAGGACCATGACACAAGTGATCTTCCCGAGGAAGTTGACATGTACCACTTGTGCTCTTTCTATTGATCTTGCAACCACCATAGTCGGAGTCCGAATATCCAATTAATTCAAACTTTGACCCCTTAGGATACCACAATCCAACATCTCTTGTTTGCTTCAAATACCTCAATATTCTTTTTGCGGCCGTGAGATGACTCTCTCTAGGTGAGGCTTGATATCTAGCACACATGCAAACACTAAACATGACATCCGGCCTTGATGCGGTGACATAGAGTAGGCTTCCAATCAATGACCGATAATCCTTTTGATTCACCATATTGCCATCATGATCACTATCAAGATTCCCATTGGTGCCCATTGGAGTTGAGGTTGGCTTTGCATCTTGCATCCCAAACTTCTTCAACATGTCCCTTATGTATTTCCCTTTGACTCACAAATGTCCCATTCTTCAATTGCTTGACTTGAAGGCCAAGGAAATAGCTAAGTTCACCAATCATGGACATCTCAAACTCATTTGCCATCATTTCACCAAATTCTTCACAATATGCTTGATTGGTTGATCCAAAGATGATATCATCAACATAGATTTGCACAATGAAGAGATCATTACCAATCTTCTTGGTGAATAGAGTAGTATCAACCTTGCCCATAATGAACCCTTTGGAGTGAAGAAAAGTCTTCAATCTCTCATACCATGCTCTAGGTGCTTGCTTCAAGCCATACAAAGCTTTCTTCAATTTGTACACATGGTTGGGTCTCTTCTCATCTTCAAAACCGGGAGGTTGCTCAACATATACTAGCTCATTGATGATCCCATTGAGAAATGCACTCTTGACATCCATTTGATATAACTTGATGTTGTGGGCACATGCATAAGCCAATAGTATCCTTATTGCCTCCAATCTTGCCACGGGAGCATATGTTTCATCATAGTCAAGACCTTCAACTTGAGTATAGCCTTGTGCAACTAGTCTTGCTTTGTTTCTAATCACAACGCCATCTTGATCTTGCTTGTTTTTGAAAACCCATTTGGTTCCAATGACATTGTGATCCTCCGGCCTCTCAACTAACTCCCACACATCATTTCTTGTGAAGTTGTTGAGCTCTTCTTGCATTGCCAAGATCCAATCGGCATCATCCAAAGCTTTCTCAATTTTCTTTGGCTCCTAGGTTGACACAAAAGATGCAAACTCACAAATCATAGCCACTCTTGATCTTGTTTGCACGCCACTTCTAATATCGCCAATAACACTATCAATTGGGTGATTTCTTGCAACATGTTGTGGTTGTAGCACTTGCACTTGATTGCTTGAACTCGGTTGATCACTTGACTTGTCTTCATTTGATGAACTAGCACCATGATCTTGCACTTGAGCATTGCTAGCTTGCCTCAATGGAGAATTGAGCACTTCATCTTTATCATCTTGTACATCAACCACTTGCTTTGCTCTTATGTCACCAATGTCCATGTTCTTCATAGCTTCAACCAATTGAGTTCCACCAACATCTTCTAGATTCTCATCTTCATCTTGTGACCCATTGGTTTCATCAAATTGCACATCATGGACTTCCTCTCTAGTGCCACTTGAGTTGTTCCAAACTCTATAAGCCTTGCTTGTAGTTGAATAACCGAGTAGGAACCCTTCATCACATCTCTTTTCAAACTTCCCCAATCTAGTGCCCTTCCTCAAGATGTAGCATTTGCAACCAAATACTCTAAAATAGCCAATATTGGGCTTCCTTCCATGAAGTAACTCATATGGGGTCTTCTCTAGCAAAGTATGACAATAGAGCCTATTGATGTAGTAGCATGCCGTGTTGATTGCTTCATCCCAAAATGATTGACTAACATTGTACTCATGAAGCATTGATCTAGCCATATCAAGCAATGTTCTATTCTTCCTCTCAACTAGGCCATTTGATTGTGGAGTGTACTTGGCCGAGAATTGATGACCAATGCCATAGTGATCACACACTTCTTCCATTCTTGTATTCTTAAACTCACTCC